>OY757237.1:75069866-76536964 GCA_963583995.1 Xylota segnis | reverse complement strand
AGTTCGTGTTTGAGGAACTCATCGGTACCATCCACCATGAGACGGGCAATGGCATGGACAGAAGCAATGATTATGATGCTGACGATAGTGGCGTCCGGCGAACGGAAGAAGAAGAAGGAGGAGCGCAGAGAAGATGTTAAAGACGTGATGTAGTTACAGTTCAATTTTCGGAAATGCTGGTGTTGCAGTGTGAGGGGCTGTCTGTATCCGTAGGTATTCTTGTCTAAGATACTCTTTAAGAATTGGTACCGATACATCCTTGTCGAATGATTCCGAGTTGCTCCTGTCTCTATATAAAGGCAAAAGGCTTTTACTCCAAACCAACTATTCCATACCTGTTCTTATTCTTAATTGAAGCCGTAGGGTTCAAACATGATTGTTTCTCTATTGAATCAGAATATTATCATCTGTTGGCTACATTTCGATATCTCCTAAATCTCTCTTAAGTGAAGTCCTAAGGCTCATTGAACATCGCACTAGGCTTCAGTCAGAAAATTGGCGTATGTGGTCTGTGTTTTAGTCAAGATTTTCAGTCATCCTAACTGAAGATTCCAAGTCCGTCAGTGATTTTTAGGCCTTCAACAGAATATCTTCCTATCTTTAACCAAAGATCGCTTGGGTCTTTGGACACAGATTAGGAATCTATACACCGGGAATATAATGAGCCCGATTGTTTCTGCATAGAAAAAAAAAACCGAAAATATTGCCGATCAGTCAAAGCAAAGATTTATCAACTCCGTCCACTCTTCACTTTTGACCATCATTTATAAGCTCGAACCAAGTTTGTTTTGTGAACCCACATAAATCCGCACATTCCCGACATCAACATGCAAAGAAGGACATAATTTGCTTTTGTATTTTGTCATTTGAAAGGTAAATAATTCCAGAGATGTCCACTGAATCGGAGGACATACCCCATTGCCGACCGACGAATTCCATTTCAGATATTGTTACTCCACTCGATTGCCGGTATAGTTCTTGACGCTCTGTGGTGTACAACACACAAATCGAAGAAGAATTTCAACGTTGACTCCTGCTTCGAGACGACCGACGACCTCTCCGCCACCACCGCCAGTATGTTTTCGGAGAGATGGAGCACTTTTGCTGATTTATCGATCCATTGTCTTTCATTTTGGCATATATCTCCGGAAAGAACTCCAAAGCGATGGCCAAAAGCAGGAGGAGCACACACAACACAAGGAAAAGTCATGCAACCCGACAATCGATGCGATTGAGGAGCTGCTGCTCCTGCTGCTGGTGGATTGGAAGAAGGAGCACATGGTCGTAGAAATGTGTCCAGTGGCTGGCGCAGTGGCTATAGGTGGATATCGGAATTGCTTGCTCCTCCTGGTTTTTGCTTTGCAGAGAGTGCATAATGCGGGCCATGCATTTACCAGTGATCCAGCTTATGTGCGGTATTGAAGTGCGCGCGCACGATTTTTTTGTAGCATTATTGTCTAAGCGGTCCCGAAAACGAATTACATATTCGATTTAAGATGATGACAGGGTCTTTGGGGAAAATTATTGCACCATTTGCAATAATTATTGCAAGCAATAATTTCAAAGAATTGAGTCGAGGGGTTTTTTTTTTCTTGATTTTGTATTTTGTCCCTCGCCCTTTGATTTTGTTGTTCGAGAGATCGTTTAGTTTCGGACAAGCAGACAAGCTGCGAGGTTGAAATCAAAGTTATCTGAATATCGGATGAAAGATTCTTCACCAAAAAAAGGATTAATATAGCCTACCTGACACTAGGTCCGAAGATGGACATCGACTTACTAACTTTTAGAGCCACAATCGGTCTTGATAATATTAGGTTCACAAACTGTGTAACGTCGATGGAGGCCAATACCCCACTGTCAACCATTTCAACAATACGTATAGGGGATACCAATAGGTATTCTAGTTTAGATCCAACAAGCCTGCTGGAACTGACGAATGCCAGCCTACATTAACTCATGTTGAAATTTTGGTCAGACCAAAGTATTTCAGGTAAAGGAATCATTTCACAGGAAATGATATAGAGGCGTCGCATACAAATTCACTGTCACTGGGTTTTAAACCAAGACAATGGAGGATGTTCTCGGTGGGTCACCATCAAAGTTTGATTTAAACTAGGTTTTAAGTCTTCCACGACTAGTGAACGAGGCAGGATACCATCAATTACAACTAGAGCTACAATCACTCCAGTCGCAGTCTATAATATTAAAACATTGTGTCTAGCTTAAGTGGATGTCAATATTCTACGTTATATTGATATACAAATTCTCCGCCAGATATTCGGTTTAATAACTTTGAGATTTGGTGGAGGATATCACCACAAGAAGCCGAGATCACCATAGGTTAGCAACCACCACCTAAGATGAAATCTGTGTATGATGCAGAATAATACCCACAAAAGCCGTAGCGCGAAACCGGAACAGCAAGGGAAGAGTATCGAGCCAAAATAGGAAGGAAAAAAAGATCCTTTGTAAAAAGAATAGGGCCGACGCAATCTGCCAGGTAAAGAATATCGAAGAACTTCGCGATAGGAGTGCTAAGCAGCCGGCAACTGACTTTAAGCTCGGAACGGAGGCTTTTCAAAAAGTGAAGGAAAGATAGTCACCGAATCACAGGGAATAGTAGACATATTTAAGGAGTATTTCCAGCTAATTGGGCATCAGAGAGTTAAAGGGAGAGAAGTGAAGCCGCATCCAGTCAATGAAGAATCCCTCCTCCCAGTTTTAAAGAGTTTGATTCATCTATCAAAATACTGAAGATTAACAAAACCGCTGGTTTTCATGGTCTACCATCAGAGGTAAGGTGGATGCAGCAAATCATCAACTAAGTATGGGTGGATGAAGCCGAGCCCGATGACTGTTAGCTTCATATGCCCCATTTTCAAAAAAGACGATCCTTTGTCTTGTAAGAATTATCGAGGTATATCCTTACTTAATGTCACATAAATTATCCTTTCCAACATCTGAAAGATTTCTGCAACACACTATTCGTTAAGTACCAGTGTCGCCTCCGACCCGGGTAGATTGACCATCGACGATCGACCAAATTTTCACACAAAGACTAAGGTTGGAAAAGACCTATGAATTTCAAGTCGAGACTTCCCATCTCTTCATCGACCTTAAAGCCGCTTATCACAAGATTCATCATCTTCTGCTCTACAAGGCGATGATCGAAATCAAGATCTCGGCAAAACAGATCCATCTGTGCCGCGAGACTTTGGAAAACACGTGGTGGAGAGTGTATTTTGGGAATAGAACTATAGAAGGTCTTAAAGACAAAACCAAGTATCTGTAGTTAACAAACAACAAAGGATTGGTCCACCGCCTAGGACAAAACATCACTGTTGACAATAGCAACTTCGAGGTAGTTAGGGTGTATACATACATATGTACCTCCTCGGAAAAAAATACAAACGAACACGAATAACACCCTAGTGGAGATTGGGCAAAGACTTATTCTAGGGAACCGTCGCTACTTCGGTTTGCTGGAACAAATAGGTTTAAAGCTCCTAACTCGGAGAACGAAATACGTGCTATATGAAGCCAAGTGCTGGACGATAAGAAAAGTCCCAAGCTCTTGTAGAAAGTCTCAGTGTGTGTGTTCTTTGTTTAATTATATAGATCCTAAAACAATACCACTACTTCTCTGAAGTAGACCCTGCAGACAATCATTGACATCATTTTTCGAAAATGCCAGTCATAAGTACTTACTACCAATATAATATATTAAATATTTTTCACTAAAACTATTTATCACGGCGTCGCCATTTCGGATATAAATAACCAGACACAAATTGAATCTCGTCCTGTGACAGCAATAAATTCGATTCCGCGTATTTCCTGCCGTCCTCATCGGCTTGTAGTGTTATTTTGGCCAAAAACGAATCCAGAACCAGCGACGAAAAGACAAAAAAAAAAAAGAAAATAACTGCAGAACAACATCAACATTGAAATACTAGCGTAAATGCATATATTTAATAAATTTATTTGCCTTCAGAAATGATTCACGTGCGTTGTAAGAGCCGTGCGTATCGAGAGAATTTCACAGGAACCTGGCAATCACCTTCATCACACAAACACACCCAGCCACTATATGCGGTCTGATTGACAAACGGATGAGAGACGATACACAACAGATGCACAGATACATCCATCTGTGTGTATGGTTTGTGGATATTTTCACTTGGATCCGTCAATTTTCGCTAATAAATTGCCATAAGTTTGGGATATATGCGGCCAGTTTATGATTTAACGCTCGAAAACGCTGATATCAGATTTCGGCTTGATGTCGGACTTTATTTATTCGACAGGGTCTCTTTCTATCTCACGGTTGGATGTTGCGACGAGGAAGAGACCACCGGGACAAGATTCTCAATAAATTTGCCATAAATCAATTGAAGCAAAAAGTATCTATAAAATTATATCTTTTGCCATCTGATGACAGAGGCACTGGCAAAGAGAGTGAAATGTATGGTGTGTGTGTTTCTGTGTGGTGGACCTTTAATGGGCCTTTAAATCATTTCAAATTGTGTCAGGCTACGGTTTGTTTGGTGATATGAAGTTTGACAGCTACGTACTGGGCTAATCCATAGTGTGAGAGAAAGTTTAAACCAGTCGACGTTAAGGTATGTGCTTCAAAATTTACTGGGAATTGGAACTGAGGTAAATGATAGTCGGGGTCCCTATTATATTCAGGTCACTTCTACATATGTACACCCACGGCTTCAAGACTGAAGAAGGTGTGGGTTGCAGTGATTACTTCGATAAGCCTTACAGAGTATTGCAGCGTTTTTCAGGCTCAAATCTGGCTTATCAAGGAAGCTTTGTAAAGCACTATCTAAGGGATTTTAGCATTTTCGCTGACAGTTAGACGGGAATCTAGTCCATGAAATTGTACTCTTGTACCTACTTTAAATGCCGTAGGTAAACTGCCGATTGTTTCTCCTGTTGATAAGTGAGGAGTTTAATATTTAACTATGCCGATCCACAAGATACTTCCGAATTGGCGGATCCTGGGTATGCCACACTTTACATGCCAACTCGTGCTAAGGCTGGACCCTGTTAGAAGTACTAACTATGAATGGGAAAGTCTTTCTACTTAAAACAATTGAAGACAAATCTGGTCTAGGTTTGATCTGAAATCTAGTGCGGGGTTGGTTCTATTGAAGCGATCACAGATCAGCCACGATATCGGTTTCTCTCTGAACACATTCTGAGGGACTTCCTTTCTCATGATATACATATGTAGATGCTATAGGGAAGGGGGAGTGAAAGTTCTGTCCCATAAAAAAGACTACTTCAAGTAGGAGCTCCGTTCTTTGATAAACTAGGGGAACTGGGGTCACCATGCGTTACGAGGCTTCTCCCTTTAGTAAAACCCCCAGTTGGTTCAATTAGTCCCGCGTACCCAAGGGACAGAAGGTATCACAATTGACTTTGTGCCTGCCCACTTGTACATCCTCGAAATATTTACTTATATGCATGTACATATGTACGTCTTAACTTGGCACCAGACCATGTATAAATAGAGGTCAAAAAATCTGATGACAAGCAGAACAAGGACTACACTTTTAGAGAGCTTGAAACAGAATAAGAATCGAACGGAACCGTTCCTGACATGTAGTGAAAAGCGTATGGAAAAACAGCTTTCATCTTAACTTGCACTGAATCCCTCACTAAATATCCATAAATCTACAAAATTACCCAAACCCACAATCCTTGCCAATCAATCTTCGCTAAGCTATTTTGATTGTTTTCAATTCTATTTCCAGAATTTCCATGCGAAAGCAATTCTCCCCCGTTCGACTGTAAATCACTTCATAATTCAAAATATCTTTCATAAATTCTCATTTCAAATACAATGGTTTTCAAAACAATCCACTTACGCGTACTCAAATTGAAATATATCTTCAGTATCCAACTGCTTCGGATCATCCAGCACTAGCATCACCAGAAGAACAGAAAACAAAATACTCCCGGTTCGCCCATCATTATCATTATCATCATCATGAGCATCACTGATCGCTCTATCCCCCAGAGCCCAGAGCTCACACACGGAAATTATTGTTAATTTTTCGAAATTTATTCTCTGCCTCCTGGCCCAACGGTGGTGGTATTTCCAAAACACACACTCCAAAAAATTATTTCATTCCGTGAGAGAAAATAAACAAATCATCCATCAACCCGCCATCGCTAGACATGTTGCAATTGGAATCCAAACATCATCATCAAAACGATGATCCTCCCGGGTAGATCGGATGGATTTGGATGGATTTGAATGGATCGCACGACGGGTCGGGTAAAAATTATTATTCCAACGGAATCTGCAACTTTCCTCATCTGTTGGCACTCTCTGCATGGCAAATCTTGAGTAGAAGAACCCATCATCATCGATCGATCGATGATCATGAAGTTTAGACGTTCCTCTACTGAATGATCGCATCGCTGATGGAAATCCCAAGATGCGTAGAGTAAGAGAAAAAAAAAAATAACTTGAACCTGTACTGATCGACAGATGGACTAATATGCACCCTGCTGAACGAGAAGATACTACCGGAATGCACAGACACAAGTGGGCCATAAAAACTCCCCAATTGGTGGCTGGGATGGCCATATGAAGTGCTGGGTGAAAACACTTTTCGGGAGCAATTACCAGACTCGAATATTGAGTCGTAAATGTGTTGCAGAACCCAGCGGGTGTTCGTAAACATTGAGAATAATTGGATCTCAAATAAACAGCGAAGAGGATCTGCAACGTACAGATCTAATCATAAAGGAGACTATGTTGTACTGTGTTGATGTGGGAACATAGTACCGATGTCAAGTTGTTTCGCGGTGGAATCGTTGTTGTGACGTATGCCACTCTTCCACTAGCCAGTTGTCCTTGACTGATTGTTGGCAAAAAATGGTGTTTTTTTTGTTTTTAATTGAAACCAACTAAGTGCATGGGAGTTGATTGATAGATGAGAATACGGGGGCTATGTGCTGTGCCGCTGATGGATTTATATGTTTGGTAGCTGACTGGGTGATTAATTGTGGTGCGAGACGAAAGGCATAAGTAGCGGGGGTCAAAATAAATTTGTTTATCAACGTAATTATTGGGTAATTTACTACGTTTTTGTGCAAACGTAATGAAGAGTTTTTTTTAAGAAGAAAGCTATTTAAGAAGCTAAAAGCGTCCCAAAGTCCTATGGACGAATACAAACAAAAGTTCGCATTTACAGAAATAGTTCAGTAGTAGGTAAGAGAAGAGAGGTTCGATTCTCAGACAATATCATAGTTTTTTTAATGTCACCTTTTTCGCGAGCGTCCGGCAAACATCTGAGAGTATGACTTTATTAAAAGAATATATTCTTTTCGCACGGCATTAAACAGTGAATATTCAGCACTCGTGTAAAGAATATAACATGCCCAACATGATTAGTTGTGAGAAGCTAGACCTAGTCTCGCACGGACCTGTCATGCCAAATAAAGGGTTTTTCAATAAGGACATAACAATTTTTTTATTTTAATAGATCGCTGAATAATTGAGATATCGGTCTGAAATTTATTCCAGCTGTAGTACATATATTAAATTTAAGTATGTACTTCGATCCCCGAGCACTTTTCCATCAATCGATGCTTTGGACTCAAATGTTCACCACAAATTCGTATTCGATATTATTTCCGATCTCCTCTAACGTTGATGGCTATTCGCGATAAACCAATGTAACGCCGCGTTACTTTGACCGGACCATTTCTCGAGATTATACGATTATAACGAAATTATTGATGAGCTGTGGGGCATGTGGCACCATATTGTTGGATCCGCAAATCACTTATGCCAAGTTCATTCAATTTTAGCTAAAAATAATTTTCCAACATGGCACGATAGCAAATTCCATTGATCATAACATGGCGATCATTTTTCTCGATAGCAGGACACTCAGAATAGAATAAGTTCATGGGAAGCTATATGTTGACATTGCAGTTCATCTCGATCTTCCAGAAGAAGTTTGTGCTATTACAAGGGAAAGCAATGAACTCTTCGGATTGACGTGAAGCGTATTTAGCTAGAGAGAGAACAGAGATAACTTACAGATTCTGTGCTGTCAGAAAACTTCCCCTGTTTTAACAAAGGTGGGGGAGACAAAGTGTCTCTCTACAATGAAAGGAAATCTTCACATTGTCAAGCTGAAGCTAATGCCAGGTTTGAACAACCTAATATCCCCAATGATTAGACAGCCAAAGCTGAGAATAACAATCAAAACTAAACAATCTTATTCTAAAACAAGCAACCCTACTCCTATTGTCAAAACGATAATTGTCAAGTGAATATCCTCACTTTCACTTCCGCCCTTGTGCCACTTCTTAATCCAAACCAACTGCCACTACTAGTCAATACGTAGCTCTTCGTTCACTGCTCTGACTCTCTGCGGCTGCTCGTTTATTTATCCACGAAAATCTCATGTCATTCATATATCACTCTCGCATAACAATTTATTAGATAAACAATCATCATTCAAATTGTCTCGACATTTGAGTGAACAAGTGTGGTGGTCGTCGTCGTCGCGCAAAAACGAAGCAACGCCCGACCGATTTTTATCTTTTCCCACCGCCAGATACTTCTCCAGCTTTGAGTCCCGGCATGAGTGTATGTGCCAAATCATCATCAACGAACGATCATACATATGAAACTCTCCAAGGGAAGACTGATCGTTGAAAATGTTTTCACTCTTCCCACAGACACTTTGCGCGCCGGGCGCGTAGCTACAAATGAAGTGATAGATGTGATAAATACATCAAAGTGTCAAATTATGTACCTACTGCAGTCGAATTGACGCCAATTGCACTGGCCGTGCTGCAATAATTATGTAAAAGGAAATGTGCTTGCACACAAGTGCTTCGTTGCGAAAAAGGTCACATGATGACATGATCCATGCTCCAATGTCTGAGTGTGTATCTGAGTGAATATTTGTATCTAAACCAAATTAATTATCTGATAGATACATGACTTTCCGCTAACTAAAAGAAAATATACAACTGAGCGAGGACCAGAACGAGGATGATTGGAAGAGAAATTTATTTGAAAACATTCAAATCGATCGACGATCGCGGGTTGTGTCGGTAAAGATTTTTCTTCAGTTTACCTCCACAGTATATGCTCAATCAGCCATTAATCAGATTTGATTTTCGCTTGCTGATGGATTTATTAGGCATGTTTAATGTACACACACACATACACTGGTATGAATGGGGAAAAACAGTTTGAGGAATTTGTTTTGATTTAGTTATTAATGGGCTTTTCAATAGATACAAAAATTCCGTGCAAATTAACTGATGCAGATGCTTAGTATTGTATAAGCACTTGGATTGATCGATCCCGATCAATTCGCTATCTAAGAAGAAAATTAAAGAAGAAATGAACTTCCTCAGGGTTCCATACTTGAACCTAAATTTATTTTTGCGAGAAATGAATTTTCGTTTGACCTCAGATTTTTTGATATGTACCGAAAGACTAAGCAACTCGGTATCTTTCGTTAGACATCATCAGTTTTGCTTTACTTTAGACTCATTTGTCTGGTAGAGATAGCAAAATCGTGTCACTCGATCGATTAGGCGTAACAAATTCAATTCTACGAAACATGACAAGAAAGTGAAAATGTATTATGAGTAGAGAGTGATAGACGTAAGCCCTAGGCATCCTTTGCAAACCCTCAGAGACGACATGCAATATCTTCACTATGGATTTCAGAATTTGGGAGAAGCACACCAGCAGACTAAAAGTATCGCAGAGTTAACTGACAAGATTGAGGAGAAGAACCAAGGCTTTGACAAGGGCAAGTTCACTAGAATATCTACAATCTATGACTAACTCTATGTCTGTGCCAAATAAACTTGCAAAGTGAACAGAATTTTCGGTCTAATCCGTACAAGCTGAACTGTTTTGTGAAATGACCAGCTAACGCCATATACATTGTATATATCTATGTATGTGGGTTATCCTTGGTAATAAAAAGTCAGTTGAAAACTGAACTACAAAGCTTGTGTTCGAAGAGGCCTCGATTGTGCTTTATTCATACAGTCGTCCGATCCCTTCATGTGTACTCTGTACTAGTCTGGTGAACAGTACTGGAAAACAAAAGCAACATTGCACTGCAATACAACAAACAGGTTGAAAGACTATAATGCATCTGCATGACAGATACCCTCAGAATCGCTCCAACAGCTGTACTAGAAACTATGCTTTCTGTCTTCTTCGTTTAAGAAGTTTAAGGCAGTTACAACAGTATTACGGCTTAAGAAATCCTAGCAACTAAAAATACTATTACTAGTAATTCAGACCATATTTTCTTCTATCTGAACTGTAACGTTGGGTATAAACTCAGGAAGTTTGGCGAATCGATAGACAATAGGTCTTCTACAATGTACTGAATATTCTTAACACCAAACTAGAGTATTTCAAGGAGAAATCACAGCAGCTCTACAAGCCGCTGCCTGATTTTCATCTAACTTGATAGAGCGCAGCACTATTATTTCCTACATATGTATGTAGGTACTCCGCCTTGGAATTTAACGAATCTTAACGAGATTGTTGTCAAGTGCGACATATGCCTTTGGTAGGTTTCAGACTACAGGGATATTTCAAGCGGACGAGCTAGAAAAAAAGGGTAGAGATCATAACCTCTCTGATAAAGTGTCTGCGTCGATGGACTCGATCGAATTCCAGTTAGACGTTGCAAAAGAATGGCAAACTTTTGGTAGAACAATATCCGTACATGTCTCTTCCAAGCAAATCTGTCCAGAGATGGATTGTAGGAAAAGTGCTAAACTTTTTTCCGTCAATAGAACAATTCCAAGAAAAATACATAGTTGGGTCCATTTACTGCCTATTACACAGGCATACCAGAAAACTTGATGGTTCCTTCAAGGATTCCTGGCACGAAGTTGTAGAGACGGAGAAGAGAAAGAAAGCATACCACATTTTCTGTGAACCTGTCCACCCCTATTGGTTTTGAAAATCAAAAACCGGGTACTTCTTCGAAGTCTCAATGGTTTAACTAGTAATGAGGTTGATTCTTCTCTTGCACCTTCGCATATCCGATATGGCCTTTACCAACAAGATTCATAGTATCCCAGTCCAGTTCAGCTTATGGTTTTTCCTTTAGTTCTACAGCAGCTTTTGCATTTCTTAGGTATATTTTTAGACGGAATAGCAAATCGTTTTACAACTTAGTTGACTTTCGCCATATCTTCATCGTTTTACTCCACATCCTGCTTCTAAACCCATAGTTAGAGTCGACATTCTTTCTGTGTTCTGTGTAATCCGCCTTAAACTTTCCAAACCGTTTCTGCTACTATAACTCTCGTTTCGATCTCCTTCACAAATATGTATGTATACGATGACATCTCCCGCTGCCATATTGGTCGGCAAACAGAATCCCAGACTCAAACATTTGCGATCCATACCGCCATTCCTGGTGCAACTAGATACCATACCATTGGATTGATCGTTAAAAATTCCTTAAACGCTATTTACCGGGGTACCTGCATTGGCAAGTAAATCACTCGTTGTCGCGATTTAGTGGCCTTCTCTCCATATGCATGTGGCCGTTGAAAATACCATCTACTACTCCTCTCTAGGGTGCATGTCACACAACTCAGCGCGCTCTGATCTGATCTCCATATTGGATATGGGCGGTGCGCGGTGTCCATGCCCGCGAATTGAAATTCTTTAAACCGATCGTTGTCATCGTCTTCGGTTGTCGTCGGCAGCGCGGCAACATCACCACCACCACCATAGTCGTTGGAATTTTTCGGTCAAATTTCCATTTTTGGATTTCGCGTTCGGTATGTCTGTATGTATCTGCAGTGAGGTGCATGTCGAATGTCGCTTTACCTGACGACGACAACGTGATGTCGTCGCCGCATTGGTTTCACTGTATTTTCCCTCTCGTCTCTGTAAGTAGATGCGCGCACTATTTGATGAAAATTATTGGTTGCAGTGTGCTGTAGTTGAAGAAACGACTTGTTGAGTATCTGCATACAATGCCCTTTGAGTGGATATCGCTTCTGGTGGAAGTGAATTCGATTGTGGATTCTACCAGTCATATAGACGCGATAGGTTGAGTTTTTGCTTTATTCTACTGGTTAAGCAATAACTTTGCATTTTATAGGATTGAATAGTGAATATAAGAATAATCTCGACTAGTCTTAGGGACAGCAGTTAGAGTAGTAGGTGCATATTGTCCGAAAATCGCCAGACTTTCAGTCGAGAAACCAATCATTACTTAAACCAATCATTTAGTAACCACGTGCTCTCTGTTCGCTGGCCAACAAAGAACACGATGCTAGCCTACATGGATATACATATGTACATAGAATGCGTATTCAGTAACATAGAACCCAAGGACGTCATAAATGCTCTCAGGAAACTGGAAATCAATCCTAGGATACGTCACTGGATCAACAAGATTCTAGTCAACAGGGCGATCACTTCAAAACTTGGGCAATACAAATCCAGAAGTTTAGCTCTGCCCGGCATACCACTAGGAGTGGTACTGTCACCACAATTGTAGCTGATCACCGTGAACGAACTACTCCACACATTGGAAAAGAGGGACTCAAAGTTATAGCTTATGCATGTCTTTTAGACTACCCATCTTTTGCGTTAAGCAGCTAGCAAAGCACTCAGACCATTAGCACTGAAGAATTTTTAAATCGCAGACGTTGTCAAGAATGGATGAGGTTGCCCTCAGTTGTTTTGAGAGAAAAAATACTTCGATTCATTTTTGGACCCTTATGCATAGGTGGGCAGTACCACCAGTTGTGAGAGTTCTACATGCACATCGACATAGTCAGAAGAATTGAAGTACGACGACTTAGATGGCTGCTTCATGTTAAGCGGATAAACAACAATGGTCTTCGAATCCACTCCCGAGGGACGGCGCAGTAGAGGAAGACCTCGCCTAAGGCGGCGCGCTCAAGTAAAATGGGACCCTCTGACCAGCGTGGTGCGCGAAACTGGAGGGATCTGGCTAAAGATCGGATCGGCTGGAGAGGCTTGTTGGTTGAGGCCCAGATCGACCCTAGATTGTAGCGCTACCTAAAATAAGTAAAGTACGTAAAACAGATTTGAAAACACGATGTGTACATTTTAAGTGGGATGTGCCTATTCCCAAGCACTCATGTCGAGTCAATCTTTAAAATGGTACCTTCTATTCGACACTATTTGTAAACGACTCAATATTCAAATCGTTAAGGTTCGTCTGCTCGTGCTGACATTAATATCAGTCCCTCTTTACATTCACTAACCTCTTACTTAAGACACTTTGTGTAAATTAATTCATCCCAACTTCCTCATCTCTGCAGTGATCGCAGTCACACATCTCATTTCGCCTCTACACCGCTTGTCATCATCATCATCATCATTGGGGATATCCCCCTGATGTTGGCTTAAAAATTTGCATACACGCCAACTCTAACTGACAATCGCAACTCTAGCCATACACACATATCCATAGCACAGTCTAAATTTGACACGGCCACTACGACGAGAAATTCCAAACCAAATACTTCTCGGCACCTTTTGCACAGAGCCACCACCACCACCACCACTATGGCCAGATCCCAACTGCATTTGGGAGAGATTTTCTGGTACAGATTAAGAAAAGCCTCCTTGAGTTGAACTCACTACCGTTTCCAGAAATGCGATGACGACGACGAAGACATGGATGATGATGAGGATCGCATCTCCTTCGGTGCTGGTGGTGCACCAACTATGGCCAATGCTAATGCTCTTCGGCGATGTATTCATTTTTATAGCCGAGACTTTGCAGCTTGCCAGCTTAGACAGAGGCACTTTGCATCGACCAAGTAAGAGAGAGAAGAAAACTAATTACACTGATTTATGTGTCCATTGTTTATTGTTTTGGGATCAAGGCATCCGTACGTACTGCAATCACATTATGCACCGCGAAACGACACAACATATCCACAGCACAGATCTGCAACACTGTTCCAGAGGCACACCACAACAAGAGAGTAGAAATGCCATGAATGCCATCGATGGATGTGCCCAAAAGTGGGCACCTTCATCTATAAGGGAATCAGGTAGCTGCTGCCGGTGCTGCGCCGCGCCGCTGGTGTGCCTGGTCGACTTCTTGCTGGATGTGTGCTGATGTGGTGAAGGTTTGCAGCGATATGGATGGGTGGTATGGTTCGGGCATTGTTTACCTGTTCAGATTTTTGTTTTGCTTTTTCTTGGTTTCTTACTACAAAAATGGCCACCATCAATTGATTGGAAAATTCTGCTCCAGAAACCGGGCTTGGATTTAAGTTGCACTGTCTACACAAAAGTTAAGTGCACGCCTCTTTTGGTTGGCATTGGAGGACTAGCGCAGCGAATCCGTCTCAAGTTGTCCATTTATGGATGGTTGGAGTCTGGTTGACATTTTCCGCAACCGCTCAGAGGAACATGGCGACCGTCAAAGGGATTCCTCAATGGGGACTGGTTTTGCTTGGAGGGAATGTTTGATTTTTAACTTCAACTGTTGACAACAGTTATCTTACCAGCAACGATTCCTTCTCAAAAATATCTCCACACCATCATCCCCTAACTAATTAAAATTTCATCACTAAAGGACTCTAGGATGACAGACGAATTCCGTTCCACCCTCTATTCAATTTCGGTTGTCATTCTTCTATGACTCTCCGAGACTTCATCGTCTTACAATGTGAAAAGGGATTTTCTTCATGCCAAAGTGGCAACAAAAGAATGCACACTAGCAGCAGACGAACATAATCACAATCACTGACGAAAGCGTCTTCTTAATAATTAATTAGTCAGCAAAGCCAGGCGAAAGAATTCCGAGTGTCCAAATGAAAAAGTTTCCACTCCTCAAGTCATATTCAATATGTACTCGTACAATACCCACAGCCCACCCAAAAAATTATATGAAAGTACAAAGTCCTAGGAGAGACACAAAAAATCTTCTTCTTCCTACGCACCATTCTGCTGAAGACGTTTCGTAAGGATGTTTTTCCTGTTTTCGCCTCACACAGCATAGCATTTGCATGTCACTCGATGGTTAGCGCCCAAGGACATATCAAGTAGCGCAGCACAGCGCTATGAAATGCGCACGTTACGAACATAAGTTTGGGTGGTGTACCGGCAGAAAGACAAAGATTTTCGCCACTCACTTTGGTTGGTATCCTTCTTTCGTGGATAAGAGAGATCAAAGAAAGGAAGAAAGCTGTTTCCATCAGTAGAGGTTTTCATTTTTTTTTTCGGGAGTTGAGCGTGGATCTGGATATGAGGCTCGTTGGTATTCAAAATTTGATTGTGTGTTGGGTTGGTTTACGATGAAATTCAACTTTATGGCAAATAAATAAGAATGTTTGCTACATCATGACTTTATGAAAGCAATTTTAGAACATGATACTGAAGTCAAAGGCTGCTTGCAAGAGATTCTTTCCGCTTCTGTGCTTTCAAGTAATTGACAAACTCAAAGTTAATCACAGATTCGGCCTCTGATGATCAAGTAGAAGGATTCACACCTGAAAGACATGTCTTATTACTCGGCGCCTGTAGGACAATTGGGTGAAGAAAACGGGTAACCACAACAAAGCTACAGAGAGTTTCCTGACCTGTCTTGATATCACAAGTTCCTACAAGCTTGACCTGATTCACCGACCAATCATTGATAAAACCTGGAATTACAGCTGGCATCTCTGAACCCAACACTAAAGTGTTATCTGTTCCAGTCTGATCTAGGATAAATTATCAAAGTCGCACCTTACGCTGGGCAAGAGTTTGTCCGATAAAACAAGATCTTCGATTCCCTTATTTCGCCCTAAATCCTCCTAGGCACAGATTGCTAGTTGTAGACCCCTAACACTGCATTGCATTGTGGAAGCTCTGATTCTTTTTGGACCAGTTCCCCTCAAAGGTATAGGTAGTATGAATGGCAAAAAGTAGGCACGCAAATTAGGATGTACTATTTATGTGGAGAGCATTGTATTGAATAAGAGGTAACAGAAGATTATCACAGAATTATAGATCCCAATTTGGCGAATTAATAAAACCGATCTGATACAGCTTTGACGTTTTTAGAACCAGAATCTCTTTAAGACATCAATTAGGAACATCAGCTAGAACAACATTGTCTATTCTGTTGCTCTTAGTTTCCTCGCAGACTATATAAAAAAAAAAATACTTGGCGCTACAGCTCGATGGGACCCAGGGCCTAGCTTCTTACAACCATTCGTGTTGTGCGTGTTATTCTCTTTACACGAATGGAAGGGGCCGACTGTTTAATACCGTGTCCGAAGGGCAGTTTGTTATTTGAGAAGCTTTCTCAGGACAGTTGTACTCTCGGATGTTTGTCAGACGTTCGCTAGAGGTGGAGCCGTGTAAAACTTTTAGGTGTTCCCCGACTGGTATTTGAACCTCGAACCCCTTTCTCCATAGTCCAACGCAGTAACCACTGAGCCACGGCGCCCACACAGCTCTCACAGACTATATCTGCATATATTCATAGAACAAGTGTTGGTCTTGTGAGTATGATGAGGAAATCTCTGTCCTGCGTTTAAGACTAGTCGTATACTGAAATCATATGTTCCATTACCAATAACTTTTGCTAAGATCATACACACTTCCCTATGGTAGGTGGCAAGTCTAATAAGTTGAATGGTATTCATAAAACATTTTTTTTATAAATAACAACTTACGAACTTTGCAAACCATTTCTCTGACCTAGACTGACCTAACGTCTAAAGAAAAATACCAGATAGATACAAAGAGGGTGTCGCATTATTTTTTATTCATTATTTCCGACGTCATTAGAGAAAAAGTCTAACCATTTAGTGTACAGGTTTATTAGGGAGTGTCCTGTGGGAACATCAATAACGTAACTGATCGCTTTAGCGTAACCTACTATAACCTATAATTCACAGTATGTTGATATGTCAACAGCCGGATGCTTCACAGAACGATATCCCAGCATTATAGACTGTCACACATACGACCTTTGGGAAGGCCACAGAATTATAAACCGATTCGATTCTCATTTGAAGGTATAGTTAGACCTATGTTAGATGGCAAAGGATTTAAGTTGATTCCATACTGATACACACATAAAAGCTGGTCCGAGAAATGATCCGCTCGGATGGTCACCTCGTTCTGATTTAACGTTTGTATGAAGAAGAATGTGTAAAAATTGGACCATGTACGTGCCAGTTGCAGCGGCCATAAGGCCCAAATCATATAAAGATATTAATGTCTTAAGATTATCTATGAAATAAAGCCAATTTCATGGATAGTACAACTATTTTTCTGGGTTTTATTTCAATTTAAAGTTCTCCACTTCTAAAAAAAAAATTCTCTTACCGGTGCATACATATGTATGTAACTTCCACGCGGGATGTGCCCTAATGCTCTGCAACAGGAAATCTTTAACATTCTAGAGGTCGGCAATGAAGTGTGACCTAACTGAATCTTCAAGGTACAACTGGGGCTCACTCAGACCAAAGTTTAAGTACAAGTTGTTGAATAAACCGAGCTAAGCAATCTCGAGGTACTCATCACCAGAGCAGTACTCAAACATCATCACTGTTTTCAAAAGACACAAAAGCCAAATATGGCAGCGAAGTTTTAGCAAGTACTGTGCACTTCTACTGTTCAAAGTGTACCAATAACGAAAGCCATATCTTACGAGGACTAAGGAACATATGTAGTTACACATGCATAGTGAAGCAGGACGAAATCCAAAAGCAAAACAGTTCTCAAAAGCAGGAAAAAGAAAACAAGGAATGACTGCTGGAACATTCAGTGGACATCCTGTTGGTGATCCACCAACTCTAAAAAGTCACATACTTAGGTTTAGGTCTAATCAAAGCAACCAGTTTCATCTTGAATTCCAATCTTAAGTTGAGAAGTAGAAATACATCACCAACACCTAAGGTATTCTTAAAGAAACAGTTCTTGTTCTTTCTTCCTTCGGTGATACTTCCCACTCGAAGGATAAGAGAGGAAAAGAAGAAAAAACGTAGGAAGTGATTCCTTCATTTCGTGAACAATTAAGAAATCATCGCCAAAACTTCCTACTATTCTCTATACCATCGCGGCGCAAATCTCTTCTGCGTCTCTTCATCTCTACACTGACTACTGTTCTGTATGCGTATAGAGTAGAAAGCACTACGCTAACGCGATAACTAAAAGGGACGAAAATTTGCGCACGCCAGAGACAAGACATGCAGAACAAAAGAAGTGTAAAACTTTAAGATTTTTAATTAGCCAAAGGGGATGATTTTAATTACGAGATTACAAGAAAATTTCCTTCATCTCGAATCAGTTTCTTCTTGTGTTCTTTGCGCGCGCGAAGAAGTTGTCGCCACCGGCAAACGGCAAACATACGCTTCTGCTTTTAGCGCAATTCAGTTCAGGCTCAGTGTTGGTTGCTTCGCCTAATCCTTTCTCTCTGTTCGGTTTCGAAGAATTTTTTTCTTTTTTTTTTCTTTTGATTCGTCTTTGTCGGGCGGTCGTAATTATTAAATTAAATTTAAGAATCTGTGTTCAAAAATTTAATATGAACCACGAGGCAGTTGGTGTTGCACATTCCTAAATTAGAAAATTCCACCATCACTGGTTTAAAGCCACGTTTCAGTCTATCCTCACGGGTGCTGAAGAATCTTAACTCTTTATTACGTTCGCAAAGTAAAATGGACATGATGACCATGACGATGTACCCACACCTTGGTTGTGTCTGTCCGTCTCTCGCATTCACATTTATTTTACGGTTTCAACTGTAATTACTCCAAGAAAATAACCGTTAAAAATAATGGTCGATGGGTGCTTTTCACCGAACGGTATAACGGCTTTTTCGCACTAAAACTGAAAATGACTTTCCTTCGTTTCACAATATTTGATGTGATGTCTGCTTGTCTGTCTGTCTGACTGTCTGCTTGGTAGATGTTGATGATGATGATGGTCTGCGGTTCATCCAATTCGTCGTCCTGTGAGGGGTGTCGGTTTGTGTAAGTCTAGCTATTCTGCGAAGCTTTTGAATTGTCCATTAGTTGAAAGCATTTTATTTCACCTTTATATGAGGTGATGTTGTAGAATCCAACAAACAATGGCAACGATGATGATGATGATGGACCAAGTGATAGAAAGGGTGAGTTGCATGTGTAGGTTTGTATATACATATGTATGTACGTTCGTTTTTTTTTTCTTCAGTACTGGGTATAGATAAAAAGGATGCAAGGCATTAAAAGGTGTTGTGCTGGTTTCTGTTTTTGGTTTGCGGTGGAATTCTTTATGAAGAATATATGACTTCAAAGGATATCTATACTGAGCAAGATATGGAAAATTAAATGCGCTGTGAGGTACTTAGAAGAGGATATGTATTATATATGCATGTGTGCAGACATTTCTATTCATACCACTGGAGAGGATAGTAGCTAACAAGATTAAACTTATTATCTATGACTAGGTACTCAGTTTAATAGAAATCCCGAGCAGACCTAGAAGACTCTTTCAAGGTAGCTATATTATATTAGGGACAAGGCGGTTTAGAGAAAAATTTAAGCTTAAGTTGTATGTAGTATATGTATACTTAAGATACTCAATTGTCATTAATTTTGCTAAGACACGGCATTATTCTTCAGAAGTGTGTGTACTGTATATGTTTGTAAGTGTTTTGAATAAAAATGATTTTGTTAACAGTGCAAGGATAACGTTTCACAGGTCTAATATTGTACAGAGTCATCCTACTTGTGGTACAGATTTGACATCCCTGTTTCAATCACATAGCTACGTCAAAGCGAACTTTCATCCGATAACCTATGTGTTTAGTTTAAGATCTACCATTTTACATTACAGATCTAGAAAAATAAATAAATATTTGGCGCAACGGTCGATGGGACCCAGGGCCTATCTTCTTACAACCATTCGTGTTGTGCGTGTTATATTCCTTAAAGGCATGGAATAGGCCTCCTGTTTAATGCCGTGTCCGAAGGCAGTGTGTTATTTGAGAAGCTTTCTCAGGACAGTTGTACTTTCGGATGTTTGTTAGACGTTCGCTAGAGGTAGGGCCGTGAAAAACTTTTAGGTGTTCCCCGACTGCGATTCGAACCTCGAACCCCTTGCTCCATCGTACAACACACTAACCACTGAGCCACGCGCCCACATTACAGATCTACATGGTCGATATATCCATGTATCTATCAGTAAAGAATATCGAGGAGACTGACTCTTCGCTATATTCAAATCTTTATGGAATGTTTTTTGGCCCCAATTCGAAGATATGGACATGTAGTTTCAACAAGACGGTGCCACATCTCGTGTTTATCCAAACAATCCGCAAACTATTGACGCTTTTACAGGCAGCGTTATTGCCCAAAGTGTGTCGAGGAGCCATAGAATTACTTTTCACAATCTAGTCCTAGTTAAAACAAAAATTTAATCAAAACCTAAATCTGCATCCCAAACATGGAAATAAAATCTATTCTAACTGCACTCAGTCGGCTTTCTACATGAACAGTACTTAATGCGCCCGTTAATGTGTAAAATAGTAGGTCTAGCCTTGGGCGGAAGGAAATAGCAGCAATTCAGATGTGTATCTATCTACATTAAGATATTAAGGAAAGTATGTTTGAATTGAATAGACGACATTCTGTTAATAAATCAGGGTTTTGCTATCGCAAGACCACTAGCAACAACATTTACTTGTTGATTTGTATTAAAATCCGGTTTTAGTAAAGTACCCTCAAGTGTGAGGTGAACCCACAGACTCCCGATATGAGGTTTGAAGCAAATCCGTTTAACAGTTTAGTTTTTATGCACAATCTTGAGTAGAGATTTTTAGGAAACCAATGCTTCCCTATATCTGAAGAGTTTTATACATACTTATACACATATGGCGACCAAATAAGCAGGTAAAGACTTAAAGAGACTCAATTGGAGCTGATGGTGTGGACTTACGATATGAATAAGTAAGCTAATCTTAAACAATAATTTCAGTACAGTAGAGATACAATTTTTTTTCCGAAAGAAGTTAAACATTCATTAAAACTAAATATCAATACTTCAATCAAAGTGATTAGTTCCATGAGTTCCATCTCATCTTTGACGTAAGTCCTCTCAAAGTCATTCCACCACTCCTTACTCACATTCCAAGAAAAAGATCAAATACTTCACCAATACACACATATACGAATACCTATATATACCAGAATTCAGCAATTAATGATTCTTTCGTTCCACAGAGCTTATTGATTGGAAAAAAAGTTGTTCCCGCTTCTCATTCTTAAAACCTCCTCATCGTTGTCGTTGGCTTCGTCATTGGAAATTGCATCACGAATGAGTGGTTCTGTCTTTGGTCAGGAATTGAATCAATGTACTTGTCAACCACTGCACCGGCATCACCACCACAACCACCACCCCAGTGCCTTATCCTTAAAAGAATGTGCTTTGTCAAAGAAAACTAAAATTAACGGAGCAAAAGGAACACGAAATGGTGTCTCACACCCAATCCTCTAGAATTTTTCCTAATTTTCGAGAGAAATCTACACTGCATTGCTAAGTCATAACATACCGTACACCAATGGCCACGTTTTTCGCAGTCAGAAGATACCGAGAGGAGGTGGTGTACGTATAGCTATCATTTGGAGCAATCAAAAGTTTCCAATTTGAGGAGAAAGGATCGAAGGACAATCAGTTGCAGAGTCGAACAACACGTGACATTGGTGATGAGTTTAATTTTTTTTTTGTTCTTTCCGTCTTAATTCGTCCTTTATCGGAAGGAGAATAGTATAGAGTACAGAGTGCAATGGGATGGTTTCTACTACGTTCAGCGCGATACCACCGAATGCAAACACAGTTGGTATAAAATCGAAGAATTTCTTCACGAAACTCGAATTTTGTCATTGTCGACTGTCGTCGATGTCGCATTTTGCGGCGAAAATAAAATGGAAAAGTAGGATTCTTAAGAAGGATCTCTCATAAAATGTTTTAATTGAACCATCTTGCAATTTTCTTTTGTGTTGACACAGAACTTTGTCTTTGAATGCTATCGTTCATCTCTGATGGGATGAGAAATTCGATTTGTACACTGAACGGATACACTCTTGGTTTCAAATAGATTTCAACTTTTAGGGGCCCCATAGGTTAATTTTCTAAATAGCAATTAATATGTGTACATAACGATAAAACTAATTAAAATTAAACCTAAGACCCCTAAACTAATAATAATAAAACTGGAGATATTTGAAGGAGACAACGATTTGCAATTTTGACAGAAGCAGAATTCTATATATTTCCTATAGGTACTTCATGAAAATACTTTACCAAAAGACTACATAGCAGATATCTACATACAAAGATAAATTTAAGTTCCCAATCCGGATATTGAGTTGAAGTACAAAGTTCGATCAGACTTCAAGTCAAAAGCCATAAGGATTTCGCAGACCATCATTATTTTATGAAATCGGAATTATTTAGTTAAGATACAAACATAGGTATCTAAGCCATCTTGGAACAGAATTAAACTACCATACACACAAAAGCAACAGACTTAGGCAAAAGCTAGGTTTGGAATAATGTTATTGAACCGGGAAGTCAAAGCTAGCGAATCGTGTATCTTAACTTCTACTAGGTGACTAGGCGGGCGCCTGATCAACTTCCCAACAGACTAATCTATTCCATTGTGACATAGAATCTTGAACTTAATACCTATACATTGAAAATATAGACAAATGTATCTAGACGCCAGTTAATAGATAAGGATCTTAAAAAAAAGAAGTACCAAACTGCTATACTATCAGATAGCTAGGAACCCATCAAGGCCATCAATGCTCATGTTATTAGATCGGAAGTTTTGTGACTATGCCTGTACAAACTTATCAAACTGAAAGGTAATAATAGACTTATCCCTTACTAGATATCAAGCCATGTGGAAATCAAGGCCAATGATTGGCAGAGCTCTACAGAGAGAATAGAGAACTGTAACTCAATGAAGAATTGAGTACAATGGAGAAGGAAACCAGAATAAGAATCCAAATTCTGCAATGAAGGAACACTTTAGCAGAAAGTGCTGCAAAGGCACTTCCAGAAGGAACAGGACATTTGACTTCGATCTGAAGTCGCCAGACTGACGCATGTAACAGAGTATACAGGACTACGTCTTAGCCATTTTTTTTGAATACGAGGACACGAAAGGAATGCCACGTGGTTGGACGTTATGGTTGTGAAACGTGGACATATACATATACATATGTTCCAAACGAAGAAGAAGCAAATATGATTGGGTTAAATCAGTGGAATTGAAACAGAGAGAGTATAAGAATTGTTAGCTAAGCGTAACAGGAGCTACATGATTGCAGCAATTCTTCTAATTGATATACTGTTGTTGAGATATTTCACCATTAAGTCTACTTAATGAACCAAACAGGATGAGAAAATGGCAATAACACTCATATATGGATACGAAGCCTCACTTTTTTGAAAGGTATGACTAAATACTGTATATGTCTACGAATAGACAGCCAGATGATGAAATTTTGGGAACAAGGACAATGATTTTTCATACATAATTTTCCAGGAGATAAAATTTGGATTAATTGCTCCTTACAAGGAATAACATGCAAATAAGATATAAACATAGCATACTACATATTTACCAATTATTATGTTCATCCAATTACCTGAAAGGAAAAATATAGAAAACATTAAATATAATAATTTAAATTTAAATTTGTATTTGAAAACCGAGGTCAACAACATAGTTGTACGCTAAATTTTATTCTAAAAATATAGCATAAATGCAAATTTTGTTAAAATAATTTGTCATAAAAAAAAGGTAATGTTTTTTTACCTCAAATGAACATTTAAGTTAACATTTTAGTCTATACCTACAAGTGGAATCAATTCGAGCTTCTAATGAAGTGCAATAGACTCCTAATGTTCGTGTAGATAAGATCACAAAGATCATTGAAGAAAACGGCTCCCAAATAAAGTTTTCTTTTGTGGCAGAGACCACGACAAGTGCACAGATGGTGGAGAATAGATTTTCTTTCTCTTTAAATTCTGTAAAAACGTACTGAATAATACACGTATAATAGACAATGTCAAGCGATGACACCTACGAGTATTACAGTGCTGATGTCCAATCTGCAAAAAAAAAATCTAAAAGACCAAAAGGACACGTTATACCACTTGTGGCACTTGTACATCTAAGATCTGTTCTCTCGAAAGCATATATGTAGCTTAAATTCAACTTTGTATGTAGGGATTGGAATATCTTAAGTAGCTTTAACTAGTAAGATAGGTTTAGTAGTTCCATGCATTCCTATGCCCCGACACCCAATAAAAATGAATCTTGCGACACATTCTAAAGCAACTTTCAAAATATTAGAGGACTCCAAATATTTGATAGCTACTTGGCTATCTGAAAATATTCGGATATAATCAAGGATATCTTTCTTTTCTGAGCATAGATAGAACTTTTTTAACGGATATTAATTCCGCCTGAAGCATGCTAAAATGATAAGAAAGATGGAAGGAGAGACTGGGATTAAGTCTTTCATAGAAATCACCTTTACCTACCCTGTCGTCAGTGTCTGAACTGTCGGTATGACTTGTGTTTGTTAAAACTTAACTTTCGAAATTATTCAGAATAGAAACGAGGCCAAAGTCTTTACCAGAGCACGAAGATATTACTTTAAGACAAGCAGCTGGACTTGCACCCATTTGCTTACCAAAAATGTTCAAGGGATGTCAAATGAAACATAATGTCCAGTTCTAACGAGGGTGTCGTACGAAATGCACCACTTATGTACAAACAAGCTGCAATTTGCTCAGAACATTTCTGAGCATTTGTTTCCGATAGTTTCATATAAGAGCTTTAAAAAGAGGGGGACCTAAATGTCTGCCTTGTGGAACACCGGACATGGTCTTAAGGACTTAAAGCGAACGACTTTAACGCCGATAGGCCTTACAGTACTAACATTGGTTCGAATAACATCGACTTCTTTCCCATTTTCTTAAGATAAATCATTTATGGCCATGCATCGTATCGTGAACTAACGGGAGCATATGCGCATTTGCGTATAGTATTGTACGATCATATTGTTAAGGAAAGAAATCCTCAGTAAGTGCTTACGGCGGCGCACGCTTTTACAATTTCGGCAGACAAATATTCCTTTCTTAAAGATTGCAGTCCATGACTGAGAGTCCAATTGAAGGCCTCATGGTTTGAAGTATTTAAAACCCTTTTTTCTTGAGTTTCCTTCTCACTGTTTAAAGTGAACAAGGAATGGTGTACCTATCCAAACATTTTTCGCAGTGTACTTCTTAGACTTATCATTGTCGTCACCTTCCTTCCTCTAAAGGAAGCTCTAAGAGCAAAAAATCGCTACTTCATACATGTATACACGTTCATGTACCGCAAAAAACAAGTCCAACATTCAGACACAAGGCACATCCTTGTGCTTTATCCCTCATTCGTTTCGATATTGAAACAACACAATGATAATGGTCACTGATGACTAAAAGAATGGAAATCAATTAGCCAATTGCATTGACATCTAGCAGTGGGGAGAGAGCATGGAGGGTGGATAGAGTACTACTCTCAAACCTTAAATCGGCTAAAAGAATGTACATGTGTGTGAGTGGTGTATACTCTGTGACAATGGAAACTCTTGTCCTTTCTGTCCTCTTGTTTAAATTTCCACTTCACTCCAGATTTTAACTGATTTCCAGTGGACAAGCAGAAGAGCCAAAAGAAGAGGGTGGCTTAAATGCGCCGCATTTGGCACTGGTAATGTCATTGTTGGAGAAGTCATCGTCTCTCTTTCTCTAAGAAATAACTGCTTGTCCTCTGTCCGAAACGGGACAGACATGGACAAGACATTACCGCGAACTAAACAAGACTGGCAAGAATAGTATGAGCATCGGGGCAAGGAAAGAGACAGAGAAAGAATGAAAAAGAAACGAGAAACTCCCTTTGAGGCTAATTAGTGCGGTCACAATTTTTTTTTATTTTTTTTTAATTAAAGACAAGAAATGTGAATGTCAGGAACAAAAGATTTCGCAAAGGACGAACAGGAGATAGGCAGCACGGTTGAAGATATTCCAAAGCATACCACGCTAGGCTAACAATGGTCAGTAGATAGAGGAAAAGAGTTGAAAAGCAAGGAGAGGTGTGGGAAGGTCCGGATAGATCTCTATTATTACGTCGCCAAAAAGAAAAGAATTTTTTTTTGCTTGGTTTGAGGCACAAATTAACGACGACAGCATTCAGTCAACGTGGGATGTGGTTGATAGCCACACAAAAAGGGTTAATTCCCAAACCGCTTGCAAGGCGAAAGTATGGGGGATAGCCCCTGGGAATCGTCATGCTCATGATGATGATGATGGACAAAATAGCACAACCACATCTGCACAAGGATGTCCCTTGACTTACTGTACACAATTTGTATGCGCATCGTAGAGTGAAAAAAGTATAAACGAAATATGTATATCCTTTTCTACCTGAATCCTTTTGGGGTATTGAAAGTGAATTAAGATTAATGCCAAAGGATTTGGTATATGGTGGAAAATTTCAAAAGAATGACACAACACTTAGTCTCTGCAATATACACATGAACTTTGATCAGAAATGATGACACACCTTCAAGTGGCTAAACAAAAAAAAAGAACATCCATGAGGACAAATAAGGATTTACAGATGAGGTGGTCCTGGTGAGTATAGAAGCAGCCCATATTACCACTTTTCCACTTTCAAACTATTCATCCACCCTTTTTTGATGGAAGATCCATGTGAATTGAAGTGGAGTAAGTAAATTATCCCTTGGAGGGTAATTTTCGTCCTTTTGCAGAGTTTTGGCTATTTTTTCCTTTTGTTTTTTTTTTGCAAAGAGAAAGGGATAATTTAGCACAACATTGACATGAGCTTGAGTAACGAGATTTTATACCTTCATCTTTGCAGTGGATAGTTTTAGCTGAGTCAGGATAAAGCTTGGGTACACATTAAGGTTGGACTTCTCAAAATCGAATGCGAGTTGTGCGGAAGTAAGCCATGGGAAATCAGAATCAGTTGTTTGTATATATTTGGATTCGCTTGACTAGAGATGTGATGTGTGAGGGTTTTACGAACCTTGCAAAGATGAAAGGCTTGAAAACTACTCTTTCTGATGACTTTCAAAACCGATTGAATGCGATCGAGATTATCAGAGGAGAGGGTTCTTACCTGGCTGTTCCGGTGGCCTTGATAAACAAATTCGGTTGAATTAGTGACTCATATGCAGTGGGTAATTTGTTGGTTTGTGTAAAGTAGTAAGTAGGTTTCAAAAGAAAGGTTGTTATGTAAAATTCAAGTCACTGTTTGCATGTCTTGTAGTGAGAACGTAAGAATGTCCAACTCCAAGGCAAGAGTACGGCGTTTGCCAAAGAACTAGGGAACTAGAAAAATTGATCAACTGTTTACCAACCACTATGTTGCCCACATATTAAATTTTAACTGATGCACAACTACTTTAAGAAGCCAAGCTTTCAGTTAGAGATGATCGACTATGAAGTCAAAATTCAAACTTCACACAAGTAAACAGTGTGGGCGGAAGTATGCGTCTCTACGAGACGGAGGATTGGGCCCGGTCTGACGCAGCCAGTGGTAAAGAACTGAGATCCAGTGAAGCAAAATATTTGGGATTGATCGTGGATAAGAAACTTCTTTGAGCAAGAATGTCAAGTCGAAGACATCCCAAGCGTTCTCAGTTTACTGAACGTGTAAGGATGCTTTTGGCAAGTCATGGGGCGTATCATCGTTTAAGGTCCATCGGGTCTGTACGGTTATGATATCTGTTTTTTTTTTCATCTGTTTCGTCGGTTGCTTGGTGAAGAGGGTTTAGCCGCTAGCTTTTCAAACATGGTACTAATGTTTTGGTTTTGTAGGGTGCATGCATGGATGAAGCCATGCTCAATCTTTAAGAAAGGCGACTCTATGTCTTGAAAGAACGTAATCCAATCCCATAATCCAAAGGCGTTAAGCCCCATAAGCGAGGTGGCGAACTTCTCCTTCAATAAATTCATTGTTTGACCAGATGTGTTGCATGTGGCACCATCTTGATTGATCTATCCAATTCTGCCTAAAAATAATCTACCATGACATGATAGTGAAATGCGGTCGGATCAGCCCTCCAGCATGAAATCACCACTCGGTCATTTTTTGGAGGATGCAATGGAGTTTCTTCAAACTGATATGGGTTTGAAATGATCAAGAGGCTTCTGTTCTTGAGTTAGTTTGATTTTGTAATGATGTGGGCCAAGATTTGTCCGCAAAATTCACCAATTTCTTACTTTGACTGTTGACTCGAATTTACCCACTATAGTATGCACAACCTGTCTGGTGGGACGATTATTACTACCTAAAATTGAAGTAAGTAAGTGCTCCTTAATCCGTAACTACCGTTAATATTTTTTTTATAATAGCCAAAAATTGCTCGTTCCTGAACTTCAGCGTGACAAAAATGTAAATCTTGGCTAATTTTAGGACATTAACAGATCATAAAAAAATTATAAGGGTGCATTTGTATTACAATACAAAATTGTTAGGTTTCTATTGGAAAAAAATTGTTCGAATTTTATTTGTGGATGGAACATAAACTCCGGTACACATTCTCCAAAAACATATCAAAATTCTGACGACTATGTTCGCCAGTACATGTAGTCCACCTTACTTCCATTCAAATTGTTATACCGAAACCCACTTAAGTAAACAATTATGACCGATCACCCCCGCCCTTCCTATCTCACCGTGTTACACTGTCCTTACATCACTTTTGGCATAAGAATCGTGACATGTCCCAGCCTCGACCAACAGTCGTTCATAAATTTAAACTTCAGGTGGCTATGAACCGAGTACGTCTAAGTGGAGACCTGCTGCAGTACGTTGTGAAAATTCACTTGACCGCGAATTGTATGGGCGTGTGTGTGTGTTTGATGGTTAACTGTGGTCTGAAATGGAATATGTTACGGTTGCATACGGATTTTCTTTCCTCTCCTTCTTATGGTCAAAGACAGTATCTGAGTTTTTCTTCTTTTTTTTTTTTTAGTGCAATTCATTGTTTGTTTTATCTGCGTGAAGATAATAGGCATAGTCATGTAGCCATGAACTCAGTAGCCAAGTGCCCCTAGATGGACACAGAGATATAGAACATATTGGGCCATAACTAGGAGGTTATGGTAGCCGGGTGCACTAATAAGTTTTGGGGTGATTTGTGGAAAGAATAAGAAAAGATTAAGATCTTTGTTTGTGGTACGAAGCGAAGTTTTGGGCTATGTTGTTGATTTTATTGGTTAATCGATCGGGCCTACACAAGATAGTCTAAATTGATTTTTAGAAGGGTTTAACTTTTATGAAATTATAGTCTCAGTCCAAAATCTTTATCCTTGGAGCATTCAAAACCAGTATTAGCCTATAGAACTTCTTAATTCTCAAATTGGGAGCGTAACCGCATCACGCAGGCCACCGATCGGGCCTGTTGTGTTCCCGTCTAGAGAAACTATGTAGAAAAGAAAGGTAAGACAGTCATGTAAGTTGGGTGGGACTCACTCAAATCCATTTACCCGAAACTGTAACGTCTAAGATAGCTCGCCCCGGGCAGAAACGGTTTTCCCAGATCGCTGAGAAAGTGCTCGAAGCTTTCTTCCTCTTCCTCGCATCGCGGTTGGATTCAGTAGTTTCAGTCTGTAAGTGCGTTTGTTCAGGTTGATGTGTCCGGTATACACACCAACCATCCCTGCATATACCTACTAAGTGCTATACGTACCTACATATGCATCTTCAGACTCAACCTCCATCTTCTATCGCACTCGCCAGTGAAGTTGGTAATACTATCTATGTCTGCTCTGGAAATCCTGTTGGAAGAGCTCAGGATTCCGGCGGCGAACTGAGGTTGACGCCAGGGGAAAGCGCCAAGTATTACATACCTTTCAACGATGCTATAGAAGATAACAATTTGGCACAATGGCTATGTGGAGAACATTCGATGGACCATCACAGTTTCGATGACCGAATGCAACGTCAACTGTCAGGGGTTAGCTCATAAGCACAAGACCTGTCATAAAATCATTTACGTTTCAACTGATTGACAGTGATCAATGACCACCATCTTGTGATATTAGTCTCCGCACTCCAAGTTCCAATGCAAATAGACTGCGGAACCTCGTAAAAAATTTAGGATTCATCTCGCCGAAAGGGTCGAAACGATCACTAAAGAATTGTAAGAACATTTTTGAAACAAATGGTTATCCACAGAGAACCAAAAATAATTCGAAGAACGACTTTGAGCTGATGTCCCAGTACCGCAAGAACAAGACAGAAGCACCTATATATGTATATTGCAGTAAAGGGTTTTGCTGCTCTAGATTTATAAGCTGAGGAAGTAGCAATAAAAAAGACAGTAGGACTCATTTAAAATCGTAAAGGGGCTGCCAGCTGATCACAGTTCCAAAATCCTGTGAAGTATCAGACGATAAAGGGAAAAACCAAGCAGAGCAAAGTCGGGTTGAGGTAATGCAGGACCTAAACTAACCTGCGACCGTTTCGGTCAAATGTTGAACCGATGCTACTCTGGAGGAAATCACCAGCATTGTCAGTTCTAAGATGCATGCTTTTGTAATCATGTGTCATCGTTAGGAAAGTTCTGTTTTACCTAATTCTGCAAACAGCCTTATGAGAAAACGTGTCCTAAAATAACTGACATTATAATCCAAGGAAGAAACTGAAGGAAGAAATCCAGTTGTCAAACATGCAATGTAGTCCACTTATCCAATCCATCAAAAGAGTGAGACATGGAACATTGAGCAGAATTCGAGGAAATGAAATGGGTTTCATTGTTGATGCTATATGCCCCATTAAGGGTATCAAGCCATATGCAGTCTACCACAATAGTACTCACAAACTGAGATTAATCGTTGCTTAGACATACTTTTGTACATGTAACAACCTTGTTTCTTTCAAGAGACCTCACTGAAACAATTCTTTCAATGAGAGTGAAAGTGAGAGTGATCTTCAAGCTTCCAGAACTACGAACTAAATAGAACACCAGCAGTCTAGTTTGAACAAAGCAAGCTACCAACTAACTGCTCCAACAAGCAATATCCAAAACCTATTGATCCTACACTAAGCCGAAAATGTAAATTTTTCTAGATTCAATGAACTGTACCTCGTTGCTGATGGTTTGACTATTAAAATGTATATCTCCTCCGTCGAGATACTAACTACCAATAATGTCCTTCTTGTACCAAAACCCTTAAGAGCGCTTCTCTCCATTCGCATTATTATCCACCTCCATCTTTGCCTTGGCCATGAAGCGCGACTTCATTTTGTCCAAAAACGTATAAAATCCGATATGGCATTGTCTCGACAGGGTCATAAATTGCATGCACTTGCCCTGCACTGCGGCGCGCATTAACCAACCCGTAGATAGTGAATGTGCAGAATAAATTTCGTTCGCTTTCATGAGAAGCATCATCATCATCATGGAGTGATCCTTGCTTGCTACGTACTGGCCATGTCATTGTTGCACATATTGTCGCGTTGGCTGTTATGGGCCCCCAATGACTATTGGACAATAAATCGGTTTGGCCTGGCCTGCCTGCGGCTGTTGCAAGCCTTGTTTAAAACCAGAAAAAGCAGAAGCAAAAGCAATCTCAATCACGTTGTGTCTCAACGAAATCATCGTTGGCTATGATATGACCCAAGTCTCTCTCCCTTCTCTGGCCATAGTGAGGGGAGAGAGTGCCACAAGGAAAGGACATTGACAAACGATGGAAATCACGCCCTCGCAAGCGGATTTCATGGATTTTTTTTTTTTTTTGTATCTGTAGCTGAGAAGATGCATTGAAATGTTTGGACGCGTCATCGTTCAAAATGCAAAATGTGGTGGTGTTACCGCCTTTCTACTCGATCTACGATTCTTTTCAGAGATTCGTTCGCGCAAGATGAAGATCGTCTTACACTTGATGATGAGTTGAGTTGAGTTGAGCTGAGGAGGCTTATCAGGCGGAAATTGCAAAACACAATTGTTATGGCTATAAATGGTGTGTGTTGTGGTTTTGGCTATAGGGTGCAGTATAAAAGTTCGGTTGAAGTACGAAACGTTCGTTTAGAAAGCAAAGCAAATCGTAACGTTGGAGCAGCTCAAGGTAAATGTTTTGAAATGGCGCTCTGTGTAGAGTTTTTCAATTCGAACGCACCCTCAAACTTTGTGTATGATCTGTGAATGTCAAAACGTCAGTTTAGGTTCAAAATTTTATAATGATGAAGCTTACGGACGAGAAATGTTTTGAAATTATTGAAAATTACTAATAAAAAAGGCATGCAAACTGAACATACATGAAAGTATTGCGAAGGCCGCTACGGTACTCATCGCGGCTCTAAAAATGATGCTGCATATCATTTCTCTCGATTATTATAAGAAAGAGCAATGAAATCGGCGTTTGGGCTGAAGGAGTCACCCAACCCTTACACAACCGCTACCTCTGTGTAAATGTATAAGAATGGAAACCACAGACTACTATACTCCACGCACTTATTCCCAGTTGTCAGAATTGGTCAGAGAACATAATAATTAGCAAATCTGCACTTGAAATATACACCGACAGACGAGTTGAACTGTTTTCAGTTTCTCGTGCTGTAAGCATATCTTTTAGACTATCAAACTTTCGCATCGTCCTTTACCCCGACGGTCAAGTAGCTGTCAGGACAATGAATCAGCCAAAGAGGAGTTCCGTTTAGTCATTGAAACGGGAAGATTCATACAATTAGCTCTGCATTCACTGCACTAAACGTTACGTAGGTACGCCTTAAGTTTTAGGATTCCACCCAAGGACTTATCGTTGCTATCGGGATAAAGGAGAGATTGAATCACTATTTCATCTTCTCTGCAGCTGCCTTATCCTTATCAAGAAAACAGAATTTGAGGGAATACTTCTTCGAGGAGCTTAAAAAGAGCCTTAAGTTACAGATTTTCATTGGTGTCCGCAAAATCGCAGCTCTTGAGTCGCATTTGGTACAAGAGATTTGAAAATAGAAGTCAACACTACAACCGCAGGATTCCATGCATTCTTGCAAGGAAAAACTATCCACAACCTTCTCATTTACCCTACTCTTGGCCTTTTCCATCTGCTTGAAATCCCCTTTCACAGTGTGTACCGCGCACTTTGATAAATGCATCCGCTCACGCAAATCTCCAAGAAAACTTAACCAGACACACCACTGTTGAGCCATCTGGCTGGATGGATGATTGTCCATAATGCCGAGGTATTCTCAAGTCCATTCCGTCTCTCTGCCAGAGTTGAATCGCAACCCCGCAAAAGTTTCGAATGAATTACGCACATCTGTCACACGTTGAATCGACCATTAACGCTCCAAATGCGCTCACATTAATAACTGACATCTTTCGATTTGATTCGTTCATTTTCTCCTGGATCCGGTTTAGTCTTGGGAGTACCATTTGCGTGATTTTAACTCTTACGCCTGCGCGAGCAGGCATTTCCATCTCTTTTGTAACTTTTGAAATATAGTGCTTAACAGAGTGACTCATTAGTCATCTCTTTTCTTCATTCATTGCAGAAGCACAAAACGCTGATGAAGCGGCGCAGGACACAAATGCAGTTTCGCCATCATCATCCCCAGCAACGTTATCGTCATCATCACCATCATCATCATCGTCCTCTTCGTTATCGACGTCACTATCGTTACCAACGAGTCCAGCAGTAGACAACGATAAACGGATTATCCTTCCACTAGACAGAAGTTCATCACCAAATGAAGCAATTGACGAACTCACCCCCATAACAGCGGTGGAGTTGGAAAAGAGCATCATCACAACACCAACATCACCCCAAGGACTAATGCGTCTGAGGCCGTTTTCATCAACATCATTGTCACCGTCAGCATCATTGCCCGCGCCATCGCCAGGCGATAGATTACCCAACACAGAGGACAGCTCCTACTGCCAACCACCTGTAACCGGCAACAGCAGCACCACCACCACCACTATTACCGCGGAGCAACTGCACCAGCATCAGTTGGTGGAGAAGTCATCACAGCCCTTAGGAGATGCCTCCATCCATCCCAAGCAATTGAAATCACCAGCTCCTGTGACGGCAGCCACGATGACGGTGGCGGTGGCGTCAACTATGACATTGAATTGTAGTCGAAATGACAACGACACCGAGAATGGTATCAACGTCAACGTTACGAATGCCTCTCCTGCTGTTACTCACGGAAATGGTTGCATCATTCCAGAATCTGCCGCCAGAATCGCCACCATCACCACCACCGCCGCCTCAATTAACATCAGTTCAAGGATGCCGTCCAAGTTGATTGATTCGCATGATGATGGTGATGGCGATGACGATTCTCCACCAACTCCTGCTACTACTGCTACTGCTGTTGATGGTGGTGATGATGTGACGTTTAACCGTAGAGGCGTAGACTCTGCGCCACCAACTACCACCAGTAATAGCAACCAAAACAACTTCAACATACAGGGAGAACATCATCAGGACGAACGGTGAGTGGAATTAATTGCATTGTTTGTTTGTTCAGTCGGGTTCTTAAGCGCCGAATTTTTGATGACGTTTTTAAAGAAGCTTATCTGAGGGGAGGGTTGGAGACACTAATGTCTCTGTGACTGATGGCGATGTTAGGATTGGAACCGGGTGCTGTTGAGTCTGTAGAATTGGGTTCATTAACAAGGTTTTCCTTGTTAAGGCATTCCGCATGACTTTGACGAAGTCTGCAGATATATAGTGTTCAAAGTCCTTAGATAGTACAAGGCTTCTGAAAGATGTCACACTCAGTTTTTTCTAATAATGGAACAGGTTTTGCTTTTAAAGCATCTTGTGCGGCTCAGATTTATAATTCCTTCTATTGACAAGGGCAACATGAAACTCAAACTCAAAAACTCTCAACTAAGAAGAAGTTTGATGAGACGCCTTCCGGCAAAAACAAGGACGTACATATACCTACCTGATGATAGCAATTGCCACGCAGGACTTCATAACGATCAATATCTAAACCTGTTCGCACTCTTCATAATACTAAGTAGACTCCCAAGGTTAAACTAGCTTTCTCAGGAGGTCCAATATGACAAAGGGGGAGAAAGGATCAGGTAAAATAGTACTTACAACGTAAGGCTGCAACTTATCAGTAGAGGAACAGTCAGTGTTAAACATAGAAAATAACCCTTCCGGGAAACTCTTAATCGCCAATAAAGATGTCATTCCGTGGGGTTACCTCTCAGAAATAAGATAAAAGGCAGCAAAATCAAGGGTCAAGTCAAACAAAGTCATTTATTCACATGCACTCAACGCCAAGCTACATATCTATAGCTCCAGGGATTAAGATACCTATCCATTCATAGCGATATTAGGCGCGAGAATTGATAGTATCTTTATTGATTTTAAAGCCGGATTCTATTCTATTAGGCAACTCGACTGATGGTACTTGGATTACAAATGAAGGTAATCTACGTACGAGACCCAAGTCATTTACATTTAGGCAATGTAACACTGCTCCAAACCTAACGGCCGCGCTTCAAACCTTACTCCAGATCAAAGGCAGGGAAAGGCTGCCTCGTATCTCTTAAGGAGATAACTGGACAGTATAAGCTTACCCTTTGCTGCGTACCAGGTCACTGTGATATTTCGGGAAATTGCGAAGCTCACGCATTGGCTAGAAGAGGTTCGTCTGGTCTAAATAGCATATACGTCACCGACATCGAGGCGCCTATGTCATACCTATGCTAAATACCTGATCAACGCCGACGCAGTAAGGGTGGCCAACCATCGTTGGCAACAGCTTGCCTTTTACAACACTAACAGACTGCTTTGGCCAATCTTAAACGAAAATAGGACCACGGGTCTCCTAAAACAGACGAGAGGGCCCCTCTCTATGATAGTTAATACTCTAACCGGCCACTGTGCTTTAGGAAGACATGCTCAAAGACTGGGCATCCCCTACAATGACTTTTGCAGAAGCTGTAGGGATGAGGAAGAAAATTAGATCATCTGTCACCTACTATCCACATGCCCCGCACTAGCCAACATCAGAAAGGCCACACTAGGTAAATACCTCTTCACCGATCTCAATGATCTGAACACCGCCTGTACGGCTAGAATTGGTTCTTTCATAAAAAGGAGCGGATGGTTCCAAGAGTAAGAGGGTGACCCACCCACCCTACTAAACGGCAGCACAATGGACCTTCTCTGGTCTAAGGGCATCTTCATCGAGGCCGGTCTAAACCAACCAACTAACCAATACTGCTTTTGGCAACAAAATTGTTAGACTGTCAAACCTACATACATAATGATGGATTAAAGTCCACGACACACGAGGAAGCTCCCAGTCTATTAGGCTCACTGACTACTAAGGAGGATGAGTTCGTATCGGTTTTTATTGCTAATGGGTGATGCGACATACAGACGTAAACAGCCAAGAAATAAAATTTATTGGTAAAATCTGAACTCTGAATAATTGCAAAGTTATTCACCCCTTTGTAGAAACCGGGTACACCTATAAAGATCGCTGTGATATCCTGTGATTGTTTACTTATCAAAGGGAATACTATTGAAAAAGATGAGGAGGCTAATGCGATTCTGATGGAACCAAGTAGTATGATGGCTTTCGATCGGACATTGTCACTTGCCTGCTTGGCAAGTCTTTAATCGACGACAAAAGTTTGGTTTCGACTCGCAAACTAATGCTCTTGTTCAAGTACTGCCACCCTGTGTAGTAGTTATTTATACTGAATATGAGATAGAAGACCCGTTTAGAAACGCACCCTGAATATCCGGTCACAGAGGATACAAATAAGTGAAAAAAATGGTTTGATGCGATGTTATGACCCTAACGCAAAGCCGCATGCATAAGGCCTTCCTTTTAAGTATGACCTTATGTCAGATGGGGTTACGACAAAAGCTCCTTGAATATGGTCGGAAGGCTGAACCCTTTGCCTCTTGATTCAGACAAAACACTTGGATTGCGGGACACGAGCTCTCTGATGAGGTTGCAAAGCTCAGACGGTAATAAACCTGCGTTGGGGCTTCCCGCGACCTCTGTCAGGGCCTTCATTGACGATTGGGTCTCATCAGGTACACAATTGTGCATGGCGTATCGCTCCAGGAAGCAGGCAGATTAAACGTCTGCTCTCAAATGTCTTTACGAAATCAACGCCATACCTGCTGTCTCCCAGCAGAAAAAAATGTTGACAGTTAATTGACGTTCTTACGAGACACTTCCCTTATGTCGCTAAGCAACTTAGTGTGCTAAGCTTAAGAGACAACTCTGTCTACGACGTTATTTGTCTTGCTTTTGCTCGAATTTTTCAAATCTTCCCTGCTTAACACCGTTGCAGTGCACTTTTGGCTTTCTCCAAAAGTCTAAGAAATTCCAATAAAACGGGTAATACTGAAATTTGCTTCCGATCAGTTGTAGTAGGTACTAAAATATTGTTCTTACTATTAAGATCTTTTCAAGCCTAACGACGTGACGAGTACAAATTAAGAGTAAGTTAACAACGCAGTAGAGAAATGTCTATAAATCTATCCTAAGAGCAATTCGCCAGTGAAGTGGATACTTTGAGAGCCTTTGGAATGATTTAGCGGACTTTTACGATATTCAAGAAGCTTACTGCAACAACCAACTTGTAAAATTAGAGAACACGTTGCTGTATGATAGTATAATCATTAAATAGACAGATTTGAGATTGTCCCAAAAACACACACATGATGTTGTTTTGCTATATCCTTAAAATTAAGCAAAGCAAATAAGCAAATATAAAACTGACCTTAAAGTTTTTGAAAATGATACCCCCATTGTGATACAAAAATACTGACCATTTGATTTCTTTTTACAGCATTTTCTACCGTTTGGCGAGAGCTTCAGGCGAAAAGTTCTCGCACTCCTGTCGAATATTCTCTTTGAGAGATTTCAGAGTCTGTAGGTTGTTCTAAAAGACCCATGATTTAAAAAAAAAAAAAACTTAGGAAAGATGTCTGAAGAGGTCAGATCGGGCGCTCTTGCTGACTAGTGGGAATAGTCAAAACGGGTAACCGTATTACCCACAGCGCCCAGCCACACCGGCGATATTCTTGTCAGAAGGAATACCTACTATAAGCCCTTTCGGCTTCTCTTCTGTCACGTGTCGTTCCAGTCTCTTCAAGGCGAGGAACTAAACGCCTTCTGGTTTGATCAATTAGCTTAGAAAGCCCTGGAAATCTGCACCAAAATTCACTTTGCGCCAAAATCACTGACGAATTATTCCGTAAAAGTCAGATAAAGTATTCCAGGAGCTTGAGGACTACAGCGTTTCTTAGCGTATCGACGTATATTATTCACAAATGTCAACTAAGAGATATTCTCAAACGTCAAAACAAAACTGACAATAGGGAAATACGTTTTTGCCCAACTCGTACGTTCTCTCTATAACTAGCCACTAAAGCTTAGTTATGTGGCAAAAATGAAAGGAAAGACGAACGCGAATATATGATGCAAGACTAGTTCCTATGTGTGAAAGTAATCGAAACCACTTAGAGTACCTATGCGAGTTGTTTGCAATGGATGAGAATAGCCTGAGGGTTACGTTCCTAGAGCTTTTTTACTTATTTTTCGAACTTCATAAACCTTTATGCATTATCCCAATGTTTTGGCATTACATGACTATTACATTCCACACTCGTCACGACAGAAAGTTATTCAAAAACCCAAGTCCACCAAAAATGTTTGTCTGAAGATAAAAAAAATTAATTACATTGTCATTGCAAACTGAAAATGTTCAAAAACTACTCCAAACAACCAATCCTTTCACATGCAGATATGTACTAACTATCGTTTGAAAAATAAACTTTCACACAACAAACTGCAAAAAAAAAACTAAAAAAAAATACCTACGTGTACCTTCGCGAAAAATTCACTAGCATACGACTATATTTGAAATTAAATAATTCCTTGTTAGTGTTTCACAAGGATATATGGCCGCAGGCGGTTGAGTAGCACAAGTAGATGAATTAATTAACTAATATCATTGTAATAAGGACTCCCTTCCTTGCAAATGAAACATACGGCGGACTTTTTGAAACAAGTTAATTGTGTGTCCCATTCCATCAACCAAATGGGAGGGGGAAGCTACATCCCTATAAGATGCACATTTTTGCATTTCAAGTAGATAACGGTGGGGGAAATAAACTACACCACACGATCGTCCGCACCTGTCACTCAGAAACTGTCAAATCTTCCACCAGAACCTCTAGATAAGTATCACACCATGCAGTTTGACATTATACGTGTCAGAATGTTAGCATTGAAATCGCTGGCAGTTAACCAAAGAAAAAAAGTGGCTCCAATGTCCTTGCTGCAAGTTAAGTCCTGTATGTTTGTTTTTTCAGCACTTTTTGTCAGCAGTGTTGCGGTGAGATTTTTTGCCTTTTTTTTCGTGTTTTACTGGTCCGCTTTAGGCTCAGTATGACATGCCGTCGATGCTTGCGATGCAATTGTCATTTGAAATCCTACTTCTGTGTGACAGGCGTTACAAAAATGGGGTGGTGGTGCGCTATAAAAATGCATTTGCAGTATCTCTATCGGTTGTACAGGGACATAACAGGGTTGCCTTTATTTTTTTGGATTTTATTTGGGAGCTGTCAAATGCCATTGTTGAGGACTTTGACAGTTTGCACATAGGAAAATGACATATGTCATTTGATGTTGAATTTTTGTGGTGGAATACCGGAAACGAGTGAATCATTCTTTTTTTTCGCAGCAGTCGTGTTGTACATTGAGATTGTAGATTAGCAGGCTATGTAGTTGCAACCGCTCCTTTATTTTCTCCTATCCCACTCTAGCATCAGAAGGTTCGACCCATGATGGTCAGAATCACTGCACATCACCATACATAGCGAAGTCTTATAGGCCAACGTGGCCATAAATCATTCGACAGTCCTTCTTACAATTTACCCCCAGTCACATAAATTAGCCAAACACACCTCCGAGCAGAAAGCGTTCCGCCCTCACCTCTTCGTCTTCAGCACTGCGTCATGTCCATCTTTATGGCGAAAATGAAAAAAAAAACAAAGAATATCCCCGCGCCAATGTGAATTATCCTTTTTCTTTGTGTTCCCTCTGTTTCTTCATTCTTTTCATTAAAAGATAACGGCAGAAAAGGAATGCAACCAAACTGGTGTTTAGACTGGTGGTGGGGAGGGTGGAAATAAATTTACACCAAACGCCCGGTATGCCACCTCTTCTCAGTATACCTTCAAATGCTTTCGTCCAAAAGGAAGAAGGAAAAGGATATTTAATACAGAACCATAACCATTTTTTCGTTGTTGTTGGTCTGGTGTTACGTATGACTACGACGACGACGACGACGACGACTACTCTGGCAAGGACTATACAACAATTACCCGTTACTACTCCAGCGTAAAATTTATCTATGCCGTGGCACATAAAGCAAACACGGCAACGAGTAATAACAATAATCGTAATAATAATAATAATACACACACACATAGACATAGAGACTCACGCTTCTATAGGAATGAGCTGAAGAATTGAGTGGAGGAGAGCAGGAGAAAGGTCTCTCGTCCTGATTTATGTCAGTCATATCGTCAATAAACTTTAGTAGTCTCCTTTCGCCTTTCGGGCGTCTTTTTATTGCTTCAGTTAGTACTTCTACTTGAATATTTTAGATCCTTTCCCTGGGTGGTGGCAGGGGATCCTTTAAATCCTTTTTTGTTTTTGTTTTTGCTTTAATGTACAAAATAATTACATAAAGAAAAAAAAGGACGAAAGACTGAAATTAGTTAAAAACTGAAATGTGAGACAAGAAGATCGTGTCCTGGTCATTCAGATATACATAGTCTCGTATCATACTCAGGTCTGTGCGTCCTTTTTTTTAATGTCAACTGAACTCATGGCGATTGCCATCCATCCAAGTGTTGCAACACAACAACTCAACTGACCCATTGGCAAGAGGGACTTTGCTTTTGTTTCATTCACTTCAAAACTTGTAAGTAGGAGACATTACAAAGAAGGACATGTGGAGAGATAAGGGTTAAATGTCATTTGTGGGTGGTGGTGGTGGCGGTTGTTTGAATGAGTGAATGGGTGGTGATTGTTATAAAAGCAAACAAATCAACATGAAGAGGAAAAGAATTGTACAACTGCCATGCGATTCCTATGTACATCCAGACGGCAGAGAGACAATTGCAAGACGTTTAATTCCATTTTGTGAGAGTGTATGTGTAATAAAAATGGAAGCTATCGCATTGCACTGTTCTCTTCATCTTCGTCAAATATAATCCCACCGAGCGGCGAATGTCAAGTAATAAAATGACTCCCAAGTACTATCCTTCAGTTGTCACCATTTGGATGTGTGAGGGCAGGAACAAAAAGTCCTTTGCTGATCAGATCAATTGAAAATTGCTGAATGGTGTCACGTGCGGATGGAATTAAAGAGGTCAGGGACGGATTTGCAAAAGGCGCTACGGGGGAATCGATAGACTGTAAACTTTGTGACTGCTGTGAATTTTAAAGACTGCAGGACACTTCCTAAAGAAATGGAGAAGTTGTTTCTATGAGAGTTGCAGTCTTTCAAGACTTCTGATCAAATATAAGGATCAGACTTCAGTACGAAACCAGAATAGGTGCATGTTAAGTGTCAACAATACTGATCAAACGAATTGTGAAATATTCTTATGTCAGATTCAGACAGGTTTAGATCATTCATGGACTTCGAGGATATGATCAAAAATAGGAATGGGGGAAAAGGGGGTCCTTTGTACTTCCGCCGAAATGAGAGTTGAAAGTTATTTACGAAGAGCAGTTTGTGATGAATAATTTTGATTGAATTCTCAATCTTTTCAAAACTGAGTTCAACTTTCAAGTGTCTGGGCAAAAACCAACGCTTTTCAGTATTGAGTATGCATTTTGTTGTCATAGAAATACAAAGCTACTAGTGGACCAATGGGCTTGAATATTAAACTACTACTAACGGTTTACTACCTACTAACGTCTTGGAGAGGCGCATTCTGATTTCTTTGCGTATTCTTTTTAAGTATTTTGCATTCTTGCTTAACCTTGGCGGGAGAAAATCATCCAAGAGCTCTTTATCTTTAAACGAAGTTTCACTTAAAAATCTGAGGATCCAAATTGGCTTTAACGAAAGCCTAAGACCTAGGTAAACTTCAAAGAGTTCCACCTTGTTGACCACATTTAAAGAACTGGTGGATTTTCGAAATATTTTGAAACGGATGAATGGTCCTAAGTCCAACCTAGTTGCCATTTCTTAAGCCATTAAGACAGCATCCAAGAAGCATTTTTTCCTAACAAGTAGTGAAGCCCTGTGGGTGCCATGGCTCAGTGGTTGGTGCGTTGGACTATGGAGTAAGGTGTTGGAGTTCGAATCCCAGTCGGGGAACACCTAAAAAGTTTTTCACGGCCCCACCTCTCGCGAGCGTCTGACAAACATCCAAGAGTACAACTGCCCTGAGAAAGCTTCTCAAATAACAAACTGCCCTTCGGACACCGCATTAAATAGTTGGCCCCTTTCATTCGTGTAAAGAACATAACACGCACAACACGAATGGTTGTGAGAAGCTAGGCCCTGGGTCCTATCGACCTGTAGCGATAAGTATTTTTTTTTTTTTAGTGAAGCTCTGTGTTGTCTGTCGTCACGAAGGAACTTGCCATCGGTTCCATTGATTAGCTTTGTTGCCATCCGTGTTTTAGTTAGTCGAAGCCAGTACCGAACGCAGAGAAAGTCCCCCCTAAATTTTCATAGCACGTTAAGTTCTGGTACCATTGCATCAGCCTGTATATCCATGGAATCAGGGTTAGAGGATGATTGTCGATAAGTGTCATCAAAACTATAGTTCGGAAAGCTAACCCGTTCAAGACGGTAAATACCCTACGACATGATCAAAATATTAAAGAGAGATAAATAAAGCAGGGTGTCTAGAAGAGAGCTAGGTGTACTCGGAAAAGTTCTAGCGCTTCGGAGTTCTTTGGAGAAAAGTGCAAAAGGTGATCCATTAATTAGAGCTAAGGAATCGGAAGAATTCCCATTGAAGTCATTCGTTAAATGACGTACTTATGAATTATTATCAAAGAAAGGTTAAGTCTTTCCTAGTCACTTTCCTAACTATATATGAATTACTCCATGATCCTCGCGATGCAACTGAACATTGTTGTCAAATATTGTAACTTTTTGCAACAGAAGTTATTTGACGTTACTGCCTATTTAGCTGAAACACTATTCGTAAAATCAGAGATAAACCTTTGAAAACCAAGGCATAGTTTTGCGCTTTTTAATTTCGATTATTCTGACTCCTATAAGTCTTAAACCCAGTCTAGCAAATGCAATGAAGTTCTATGTGCACCAGACTGGACATGAGCGTGATGTCTCAGCTTGAGGCTGATGTATGCCTTCTAGATCGAGGCCAGCAATCCTTGATGTGCTTGACATTTCGCAACACTTTTAGGAAATTGTCATGAACTCATATCCCGAAAACACACTATATTCTCATTCTCTTGATGACCATTGGAAAATCGCTCCCGAACAAAGCAGGGCCAGTTAACAACATAGGAACCAGAGATTATCATAAATGCTCACAGGAAACTAGGGATCAATGCCAGGACAAGTCACGAGATCAACCAGATGCTAGTCAACAGGATGATCTATTCAGAAATTGGCCAATGCCAAAAAAGAAAGTCAGAGGCAAAACAGAGCTTTGAGGGAAATCCGCATTTATACGATGGATTCCATACTTGAAAAAAAGCAAAACAGTTTAAATTGAAGGGATTCATAATTGAAGACATTTCAAAAGCTGACGGATTATATAATTTTAACACTGCTCTCTTGGATAGCACAACGATCTAGTTACCGTCCACTGACAAGGAATAACATAGGCAAAACAATTTAACAATTTACATATAGATATAAATAAATGAACTTAACTATGGTGGCGATGCTCGCCTGAATAGTCGACTTATGTATAGGTAAGGTTCGTACAATCCCATAATCTACAATTTGAGAGCAGAGTCCAACAAAGTGAACCTAATAATAACCTAATTAAACCTTGTTTAACTGGAAAGTATGATTTCATTTGACAGTGAAGTAGAATAGGAATACCCACATAAAGTACCATCTGCAATGCTATCACGTGACAGCAAAATCATATATTCAGCCCAAGATCCAACTAAAACTATACTGTTTATTAACATCCCACGACAAGTAGACACCCTCAATCAAAAAATACCATGTAGTGGAATCTGTCTACTCAACCAGACAGGTACAGAAAGGTATAGAGTAGGAAAAACCTTGAACTTTGAGCAAAACGATTCACGGGTCCTTTGCTTCTCGGAAATACATACATATGCATGTATTTACGGTCTATCACAAATTTCCATTCTGAATGATTCGAGCATTCCTGCACCTTTTTCAATCCCATCCCTCCGACATCAATGGTTTAGTAGTCTACACACGACTAATCCAGAGGTCTGAACTCAAGTACACGATGTGTCAACACTGTGTAAGCCACTATCGATTAGAATTTTCGAAAGAACGAGTGCAGAACACCACTTAGCGCCCTTTATAAATTTTCCACCTAGGAGTGTGCCTGGTAAAACACTTGCCCTACCAAATTCTATAGTATACAGAGTGCATCTGATGTCATCCCCATCGTACCCCAATATGGCTCTTGATTGCTACTGCTACCGCGCACAGAGAACGTTGTATTGCTTTCATTTCTTAAGATGGTATAATAACCTTTTCTCATTGTCCTCGAAATGGAATCACACACCGCTCAAGTGACACCGTCATATGTATCTCTGTGTATTTGTGTGCTCTGTCCTTGTTCTCAGAAACAGAAAGGAGACACGAAAAAGTCAACCTGATGAGTAAAAATACGTTAGCGCACAAAACAATCTCTCGCCTCGACCTCTACTCATACCTTACCACCCAGCCGCCCATTCCCCCGAAGGACCAATTCCATCACATATAATTCCTATATTTGCAGAACTCGACATTCCTGCTACCTCCACCGACACCCCCAATCCACCACACCAACATCACACAACGATCCGTTTAAATGTCAAATCCTACACACATATGTCGGTCATAACAACAAGGCAAACAGACAATTGCTGTCATACGGAACAGGATAGTGACTTCACCTATCTCCCTCTTGCGCGCTCTGTTCGCTCGTCATAACCTCTTTTTTGTTAGTCCTGTTGTTGGTGAGTACTTTTAGCTCCTTTTTGCACTTTTTCCTTTAGTTTTACACCGGGTGACGAATGAAATGAGTCTTGTGGGGGGCGACCAGCCAGAGTCCCGTAAGGATGACACTCTTTGTATGTATCTAGAATTTAATGGATGACTAGTGGTCCATCCAGATGACCACCCCAAACATCAAATGACAATTTGTAATGGAAAAAGATGAAAGGAACACAACAACAGCCCCGCCATCTAGTCCACTTCATTTACCACAAATTTCTATTTGCTTGAGTATATGTGAATGTTTGTGTGTGTCCTTTTTACCAGGATCAATAAAGAAAGACAGACACCGAGTACAAACTGTCAATCCAACAAACGTATCTGACAATAATTCCCCATAAACTCTATCTGTTGTATCCTGGAATCCTGAAGTTTTTGTGTAAGTATGTGTGTGTGAAGGAGTCTGGGGGATGTGGAAAAAGGGTTAGGGGTTCATGAAGCGTCTGCCAAATCGAATCATTTAATAAACGAATTGAAGCGTTTGATGGATACACTGAGGAGCTGATTGATGACAAGGACCTTGCTACTGCTCTGAATCTTTTTTTTTTCTGGTTTAGTCCTTAATCCTTTTTGTCCTCTCTTTAGCTTCTTTTTTCCCATTGTTCTAATTCATTGCAACCGAATTGTCGATGCTACACGAAGCTTGTGGTTGTTGTCCCCCAATTTCGTGTCCTTTTTGTACCAATGTTGTGGGTGGGTGCTGGTTTTACCCTCTTTTTTGTTTTTTTTTTATTGAAAACAAAAGAATATTCGCATGACAGGAGAGGGGGTGTGTGTGTGTAATTCAATTACTCATTAACGAACTCTTTTTCCAGGTTTTTTTTTTTTATTTTGTCTTGTGTTCGTTCTGTTTCCTCTTTGAATGTCCTTTGCAGAGTTATTTAGACGCAATGGTAGGGTGGGTATCCAGATTGACAGGTTTTTTTATGTTTTGAGGCACTTTCAACCCTTTTTTTCCGCGCAGTAAGGATAAAAGTTTCGTCGTTGAGGAGCGCTGTGTTTATTTCTAGTTCTATGCGTGTCATGTGTAGTCTCGTAGCCTCGTTCAAGCAACTGACACGCTGACAGAATTGACTGATTGATTGATTGGTAAATAACAGCGAAGATACTGTGTGTTTGATTGCCTGTGTGTGTGCATGGGAGTTCAACATGCGTTTGGCAAAGGATACACCAGGGGGTATGCGTGCTCCTGCAGGTAGACATATTGATCGCTGGGAGTGGTAGGGTAGCCTTGAAGGTGAATTTATTTTAAGCGAACATGACTGACAGCCGCCGTCGGCTGATGCGGTGTAGAGTACTTGTAGTTGTCTTGAGGCAGTCAGTCACTGAGAGCTTACATGGGGAAGTTGATTTGGCGTGGCATGTCTGGGGGAGATAGCTCTAGTGGAGATATGGCAACATCAAGACAACTTGTTGGCGTGTGGAATTGAAGGAGCAGGCAAAGTAGTGTGATGACATCAGGTATTGAGGATACTGACGTGGTTAAAGTGGATTGGAGGTTGAGAACTGAATGGTTATAAATTCTTGACCAATTTCGAAGAAAGTTATGGCTTTCAGCTCGTTATGGATTTCTCAGGAAATCGGTTTTTATGGTAAGTAGGATGTACCTTGTTTCAAAGGTTTGTCTCTTTAAAAGGCGGGGTGTAATTATGTAGGAGTATAAGAGTGTCACGCTTTGAATGCTACTGGAGAAATGTGTACATACATATGTTGTGCACACTAAAGACAGCAGAAAAATGTTTGTAGGTAGGTAGATATACATATGTACATAGGTAGAATGTTTGATTGTTCTGCAAGTCACAAGCGGATGGCATAACTGTTGTGCAACACCTTCACATGGATAACAGTGAAAAAAAGAGAGAATATCATTCTAAAATTTGTCGTTCTTAAAGAGTCTACCTTCTACATATTTAAGCCTTTATAGAAATAGGCACACATTGAAGGATGTTGGCTACATGAACAGAAGCTTCATATAAGAACGTAGAAACATTTTAAACTTCGTTATGTTGCAGCAACTATATGTCTTTCATAAAATAAAAAGAAATCACCGAATAATCCTCGCAAATAAAGTTACAAATTGCCATAGGTCAGCGGACCTAACTGGGTCATATAGAACCAAAATATAGGAAATTTTTCAAAAATTTACCCGGGTACGCTAACAGAAATTAAGGTTCACACGTGTTCCCTTTGGTATGGCTCCTAATATAGAATAGGCAGATATCTATGTACATATATATATACATGGGTCCCTTGTGCCTTTATTCTCTCAAATAAGTTGCGGTCACTAGATGTACGCACCTACTTCCATTCAGACAAGTCTGATAGCCCAGCACCCAGGGGCTGGGGTGACCTACATATGTATGTACATACATGCAGGAGGGGACACGACCCAAACTTGATCAATGACTGATTCAATGACTTACATAAATAATTGCTCAGAACCAATAAAACTTATTTTAAAATTCACTCTTTGCTCGGATGCAGCAATGGTAAAGGGTATGTTAGCAACTCCCAGGCAGGCGCTTATGACCAAGTCTGTGGAATTTCGTATACCCCACAAACTTAGCGGAGCGATGAAGGCGCATGAGCTGCTTAACCCTGCGAAGAAAAGGTTGCAGTCCGACCTTTGATTTATATATCAACATTTTTAGAAAAAACTTTCTATCACATATCAAATTTCGTTAAAATTGAAGTTGGATGCCTTCTTGTAAATAATTACCTTATTTCTTTGTAATAGTTGGGGGAATCGACTAAAAGTAACAGAAGACACGTGGACGTGCCGAATTATACCCTCAGCGAATAAGACCCCATTGAGAGCAACCAACCCACTGAATTTCTGACATTAAATGTGTATTATTGTACATGCATATATGTACATACAAACTATCTGTTATTTCTACTATCCCGTCTATAGATGCAAACACAGCAATAAATGTACATAATGTACATGAAGAAATAGCCTCTACCGCTCATGATGTGCGAACTAAAGGGATTTTTAAACCTAGACAACTGCCTAGAGATTTTTTTCTTGTGTACATATCTACATATGTACCTACAAAACATAAAAAAAAGTTTGTTTGAAATTAATTGTTTACTTGTTTCAAAGTGTTAAAACAATGAACTTTGAACGAACAACTATCAGAAGCCATACGATGCTCTTTGTTTCCCCCGCTCGAATATGGATCCTTTTCCGAATTGACAGTCTAGTGTTTCATTCCTTCATGACCCAATATCAATGTATTATCCTGCCATATGCTCAATTCCTTCCTCAAAGGAACAGTAGCCACATGGATTGGAGAAAACCTTCACAGGTATGTACGAGTATAGAGATCTCCAATACAGACCAACAATCACCCTTCCACCACCACAGAACCGTTCAATATCACAAAGAAAGCTGACGGCAAACCATCACACCGTACAAAACACATCAAAGTGCGTAATAGCAGGATGCGCAACAATGTGTAGCGCCACAGAGAGAACAGAGAAAACAGACGATGCTTACATAACCACCCTTGGGGAGTTTAAAATTGAAAAAGTATTTTGTTCGCCGACAAAATAAACATCCAAAAAAAAAAACGCTCGACTACGATAAATTAATTATTAAAAATATGTAGAGTACACCGCTTGTCTAAATCACAGTTATCTCGGGAAAAGAAAAATAACCGAATGAGTGGGGGTGCTCCTCCACCCACCTACCACGATTCAGATGAGAAATGAAATGCTTCTCCACATGGCACGTACAACAAACTCTCGTCAATATTTCCCTTTATGACGTCTCTGCCAAAATCCACACAGTTCGCAACAAATACAGATACACACACGCACAAAGGCTATATATCTTGGGCAGAACAACAGCGCCCAACCCCACATATGCCAGGCACCCCCTCCATTTCCATCCTACTCTTTGGAAGTGACTCCTTTTGTATTCGAATCCTTAAATTAGAAAGGAGTATCGGAGTTGCGTTGCGAAAGAAGGTTGGCCGTCGGCGGCGGCGGCGGGGGTCTGAGAGGTTGGTTATCACCGACGAAAAATTAAAACCCTCGGTGTACCGTTTCTACCATTTCATCAAAATTTACTACAATGCCTGGTTTACTGAATAATTTACACCCGATGAAAAAAACAAATAACAAAACGAACCCGCGTTCGAACACAAAAAGCACGACTCTTCAGGTTGAAAGATGCTGTGTGTGTTTGGTGGGGGATGGAGGGGGATGACGATCTGGGCAATGCCCGGAGATGGAGTTGGAATTTGCCTCCACACACGTAGAAAATATGGAAAAACATAAAAACAAAACGGGACTAAAATGTGAGTGATACGTGTTGTCGAGGGACCGATAAGGGCTGATTTAGATTTGAATGATGCCACCCCCGCCAGCCAGCCATCCAGCCATCCAGCAGTGGCAACCAGCAACCATTGCATTGAAGAAGAGTTAGCTAAGAGGGTAGTCTCGGTTCTGCTTGGTTGGGTTGGGGTTCGCTGGCGCTGGGTTCATTTGACTTGATTTGCTGCCGGAGAGTGTGAATGGTAATAGGGAACATTTTTGCCCTTTTGTTTCGAGGTACTTTATGGCGGATTGAAGGTGAATCTGTGGGTGGTAGTGGTGGTAGAGAGAGAGTATATTTTAGTGCCGCATATGGAAGTGGAAATAGTTGTTTTTTTTTCGTTCTTTTGTTTTATGTTTATTGAGCATTACTTTTGGGGTTTTACTTTAGTGGGTTAGATTGTTGGGTGTTTGGCTGTCGCGGGTGGTAAATTTGTCCGTAATTGGTCGTCAGCTTTTGGTTAAATGATCCGAGTTTTGAAATTCAACTCACATCTTATGAAATTGACATGAAATATGATATGAATGAAATAAAAGTCTTCGTAGTAAAGAACAAGTCTTATATAGGCTGAAATAGCATCTCTAAAGGAAAGAGAAACCATCGCAACATTCCAAATCCAACAGTCGTTTAGCAACTTAAATTGACCATATTTATGTCTAATGCAATTGGATGGTAATGGTAACACTGACAACGAGGGAGAATATAGGATTAATTCAAAGGAACCCACCTTATCGATTAAAAACTTGAAATAGAGACAATGAAGAACAGGATAAGGCCATCGTTACAAGGTCAGTTATGAACTGACGGAGAGATGTACATATGTACATATATATGGTAAAATCAACGGTAGTGTCATATAAAAACATAATTTTTAATTTTTAGTTACATTGAAATTCGTGACTTACCTGTTAGTTTCAGTTGATTGTGTTGATTAGAGTTGTTCAGGAGATTCTTGATGAGTCGATGTTAACACTCTTGAATTCAGCTTCATTTGACGATGTTACACCTGCAGATACACCTGAAAATACAAAAAATAAGGGTTTTGAGCTTTGGAAAACCTACAAGGCTGCTCCAAAAAATAAGATTTTATGCATCTCAAGTAGGTACTCCTAGGTACTAATGCGATAAATGACTCATGACATTTAGGTACTTCTTTACTATTATTTACTGAACAAGACAGATACATATGTATATGTCTTACCCTCAGCTGCGTGGCTATCTAAAAAGATACACATATGTATTTTCTAGCGCTCTTGATACTATTAATAAGGTTCAACCAAGCGCAGGTTTCAATGGCATGGAGTACATCCTAGAAAACCGAGGGATAATTTCCCTACGTATCGAGACATGGGTATTGGACTCAAAGACAATAACTCCAGAGTTGATGAAACTGAACAGTCTGTGACTAAGACCAGACTTCTGGGGTCTAGTGTTGGAAGACAATAAGACCAGTTTGCAGGGTTCAATATTTCTACCAGCAATATAGACCTAACGGATTCAGGTCCTTGTGGTATGCATGGGTAGACGAATTCGGGAAAAGAACCTGAGGCCAGGTTATAGGTGTCCTTAGTCGAACATGCCCATACGAGAATATTCACACTCAATCTCATACCACAATCTTTACAAAAATACGAAATCGGATACTTACACGACTTCGGTTTCCCGATTTGAAGCACGAGAATATTTAAACATCCCTGCTTCGGATAGTTAATAGGACATCGTTAATAGGTATACATACATACATATGTCAGGCATTGAACTTCATACGTAGCGAACTGTACAGCGTTCACTGATACCGTTTAAAAAACTCGCCCGATGTCGGATATCCGATTTGAAGTCGGTATTTGAATGCGTGAATGTGTAGACACAATACCTACTTATTCGTTGTAGCTAGTTGAATGTTTTGGTGTTAATAGCAGTGGCTTAGGGTAGGTAGTGGTAGTTTAAATTTTAAATGACTGTTGAGGGTAGCAAGCTCTGAGATTTTTTTCTTCAATACATATTGTATTTACCTTAACCTTATTACCTACCCCCAAATTAGTGACCAGTATCAAATGACACTAAAAAGCTTGGTATGTTCATACCTAAGTAATAGTATGCGGGAGCTTAGTGAAAATGAGCTGAAGCCTAAACAAATCATCGCACGACAACCTGTTCCCTACGGATTTCCCAGGAACTGTTAAGCTATCTTTTAAATCGTGCGTTCTATATTCTGATAAAATGAGAAGAGAAATAACTTGCAAACAAAACGCATCTCTTGCATAGCAATAAATGGCATAAATTCTCTTATCCCAGTGGAGGGGAGTGCTTTTCACAAAACAATTGAAAAACACATGATTTACATTGTTCCCAGCAGGTGTTCGTTTCGGATACATCTTCTCTTGAGAGCATAAAGAGAAATCCTCAGTGTATGGAACAGTTTAAAAATGAAACGTTCTGGCTCTCTTCTCTATCCAACAGTTTTTATTCACCGATACGACTATTTCCAATAAGATACACCATTCGTTAGTGGTGGTTGTAAGAACTGAAAAACGTGCTTTCGAGCGAGATACATTCATCTGGCAGTCCACCAGTCGAAAAGAGATACCCAATTGTTTTGAAAATGCCATAAATCTCTTTTGATTGCACTCCGCTACAACCGTATCTGTGTAAGATAAACGAGAGCATAACAAAATTCCTATCAGAATACGGTTACGGTTATGTGTTTGCAAATGTATGAGTGTGTTTTGGAAGAGAACTCCTGCGCACATCATACCTGAAGGGATAATAAAATCCGTGAAAGGCATTTGATGTGTGGAATCATTCAATTCAAACACACAGCAATCATTATTACGACGACATCCCTCGCTCGCCTCTCATTCTCAACAATACTCGCGCAGACACATCGGCTCGGGTTGTGTATCTGATAGATACCACTCATACACAATTCTTTGCGTATATGTGTATTTCTTTTATGGAATGACAACGCTATACGTATACGTATCCCATATCCATACACAGTTAGTACACAATCCAGTCTATACGATGTCAGTGTCAAAAAGATTTTTTAGTCGACAACAGTCCGTTTCATCGTAATCATGTCGAGATTTTATGTTGAAGACGACGAGAACGACAACAACAACAGTAGTGCCAGTGTCAGTGGTTCCAGAAGTAGTAGCACCGCCAACAACAACAACGACGACATAAACGATAATTTCTCAATTCCCATTCTAAATACTAATACAGCAGCGCCGTTTTGTTGTTGTTGTATATCAGTGGCACATCAGTCGTGTGATAATGTGATAGACGATAGTAATCTCGAATAAAATAAACAAAAACACACGGTAACACGCAGGAGTGCTTTTCAAGTGCAATATCTAGTCAAAAATATTAAAATAATAGTATCTAAGCAACTTGAACGGATATAGTAGTAGTTTGCGACAATCTCAAGGATCAATGCTATCAGTGATAATGGTATACGAAATATAAATCTGAATTTTATTCCAATTAGATACTAAATTAAACTAAAAGATACAATTTTCATTAATTTTTCTTCTGTGATTTCTTGTTTTTGATCTATTCTTGTAAATAAAAAATTAATAAATCAACTTTTAAGCACATTGAAACATATCTATCTGCGAGTGAAGTGTTTTTGAGACAAAAATTCTTTATTTTTTTTTTTTGTGGAATATATTTTCAAATCAAATCTCGCCGTCCCGTCCGCCCACATGTGCGGTCGGTCGATCTCACATATTTGCGTTTGTGATTTATTTAGTGCAACAATCAACAGCGCGACGGTGACAAAAATAATTCGAAAGAATTAATTGATATTGTTTACGATAATTTTGTGGCCACAAAGATACTTCGCATAAGCGACTGATTCGAGTCATCAGTCTGCGAAAAGTGTGTTCGGGGTTTAAGGTGTTAACAATGACCATCGCTAAATGATTTAATTGCATTAAAAAAAAAAAAAATAGAGGAAGTCTTAACATAAATTCAAGACTTTTTTTTAAATACATATAACTTCGAAAAAAAATTATTGAATTGAATTAATTTCGCGCCATTAAGAATGATGCTACACGAGGCTGTTATGCTGGAGATTTATAGGCAGGCGTTGAATGCAAGGTTAGTTGTGTTATGTGTGGATTTGAAAATTGGATTTGTATCGTGTTATTTGTTTTTGAAATATTTTTTTTTTTATGAGAGATTTGTTTCTTTGTTTCGACGTTTTATCATTTTTAATGATTTTTTATTATCAAACAGAAAAAAAATGTATTTTCGGAAACGATTAACTAGGTGTTGATGGTAGGGCTGGGGTTGTGCGGTGGGTACAGACAGACAGATATTATGTTTTGACGGAAGACGCACGTTTTTTATTGTCGTTGTCAGAGATTTGTATCTTTTTGATGTTTTATTGGAAATTAAAAATTTTTGCTAAAGCATTTTGTTTTGAAGGTGGTTCCTCCCCTCTTACAGAAGAAGATGGGTCGTATTTTTGAGGTGACAGGTAACATGACTTTTGTTTATGGGTGTCAGTCGAAAATTTAGTATACGAGTATACGATGGACATATTTTTAGGATATCGGTCGAAGGAATTTCACAGCAATTTGTTGGTGGAGATTTTTGATAGCCTCTATCTGCATACATCACATGACAGCTATCAAAAAGTTATTGTGAAAATGTTCGTTTTTTGTTTTTACTTCGAAAACCTATTTTTAAATATTTATCTAGGTTTGACATTTTTTTAGATTTCGTCATCCTTAGTGTGTCGTGTGGAGTGCCAAATTTAAATGGTGGAGATTTTAATGGGGTCATTTGGATCAAGTGGTTGAGCATTCAGAATTCTATTTCAGAGAAAATCAAGTTGCTCAGTTTAAAGTAACAACGAACTAATGTAGTTTTTCTCGGGACACCCATCGAAGTATTATGGAATGAAGAAAATTGTGCGGTCTCACGTAGTTGCCCCGTAAAACCATTTGATCTACAACACTGTTGACAGAAATTCGCGCAAAGATCAATGATTGATGTCATGTTGATCGATTGTGATTGGTGATGTACTCAATATTTTCAAAATTATTGCACCATGATCATCTCATAGCAAAATGTATACAAAAAATTTCCATTCAAGGACATTTGTCTTAAACAGCGATTGATCGATGACTGAAAAACTTGGCACTGCACCTTAATTGACAAATAGCCTAGAAAACTGAATTTTTCTAAAATTAGTTTGGTGAACCTAGTTGCGTTGCAAATAGACTCACAACTGCGTACTATCAAGAATCAAAAAACTGTGTATTAGTATAGAGTATGAGAAGATCAATAAAGATCTACCACAGGGTACAGTCATGGTGCCGCTTCTATTTAGCATATGTTTTCTAAATTCTATTGGTGATCATATTCTTCGGATGTTAAACCAATTCTAACTTAGGTTACATATTTACAAATGTATGTACATAATGTAAGCCCATTTCAAAAACTTTTCGAGATTGCGTGTAACGTGAGCGTATACCATAGGTAAATAGGTATAGCTTCGTATAAGTAAGTATTTGACCAAGTTTGTAAGAAAAGATAAGATGATAGTATCATATTTATTACAGTAACATCCCACATTTATCATAAGACGTTCAATTGTAACTATTCTTTTTAAATGTATGCGCTAGACTACATAATAAAGATCATGAGTCAACATTAGCAGTAGGGGGAATACCTAGAGCCCAAATCATAATACTAAAAGAAGATTAACAGCATTCAGGATAGTGCTTGTTGTGAAATTGAAATCCGTTGGGATAATATTTCGGAACAGAAAGCCATAGCAATGTGCAGAGGAGATTCTAGCTGAGCCCATACTGGTTTAAGGCGAAGATCTGAAAATCTTTGAATGACAGTGTCATGACCCTTAATTGGAATGAGCATTCTAAGGAACGTTTATATTGTCGCCCAGTATTAGAATACTTATAAATTATATAAATTGGAATACCTTCTAAAGAAATGCGATGGACAGCTAACACAAGGAAACAAATAAATACTAGAATAATTCTTAATCAGAATGTGGAAGCTCACATAGGCTACAATCTGTCTGGAACAGATGGTATAATACCCTATCCTTCTGCCCTTGTGTCAGTCCTTTTTAAAGTGGGCGTGTCAAACTACATATTACGATAACTTTGAGTATTTCAAGATGTTACGTACAAAATATCATCAAATATCACTGTTTTGATGAAAACGTGGCGTGTGGATGAATTGCAAAGAATTTGAATATCTAAATATTTGCTCTCAGCAAAGTTTTATGATTTCACGTAAACAAGTGAAATTTTAATGAAATTAGGCGTTCAGTTAGCTAATTTCAAAAATATTTCAAATTGAATATGTTATATAATCTTCCTAGCTCAAAATTTAAGTCCAAAATGTGGTGAGATACGGACGGACAGACATGACTTAATTATACTGATAACAGATACATACATACTTTATAGGATACATCTCTCATCTACCTTACAAACTATGTGTCAATCGTAATATATACTTAGGATTTAACAATGTAAAATGCCACTCATTGCAAATGTTAATTGTTAGGAATAGAACAAATCTTTCTCAGATGGCATTGAGCCATACCAAGTTTCTGCATAGCAGTAACATTAACAGACCTCTTTACATAAAAAAGAAACAAAAGGCTTTCAACGTCGTAGTGCTGCTTTGAATGAACCACATCTGCATTTCCTGACAATGTTACCTAATGGGGAGGGTATCTGCGTCTTCTAGTTGTAGATAATGGTGGACCTTCAAAAACTCAGGTGATATAGTTATCGGTGTTTAGCTTGCTGGAAATAGGTAAGCCAACTAAGCAAATCCCATGTTACTTGCTAAAATAAAAAGAACATCATGGTAACGAACAAACTCTGATGAGCAAACACGAATAGCTATTGAAAGCCGTTCTGAGTAAAGAATTTATACATATCTCTTCCTAAAAAGTAGTAGGTTGCAGTCCATTAGATCGAACATGTCTTCTTTCTATTTATAAAAATGATAAATCTTAATTTTTAGGTGATGTGATTCACAGAACTCAACTGTCGACTGTCAGACCTCCAAAAATGTTAATAACTTTTTATAGTGCAACAAAACGGGTAAAACAAAGAAACACTGCACCATTCGATGGAAAGCTTTAGAACAAATACACATTTTGGGAGGATAATTAAAATTTTATTACCTTGTTCCGATTAAGATTATCTGATGAATGTTTATCGAGCAGTTAAGTATAAAACGGGGACTTTATTGAATGTTCGGCCGTGATTGAGATTGTTAAAACAAAATGTTAATTCGTTTTCGAGGTTTCCAAGCGCCACATGTGTATGCATATCCAGTTGTTTCTTCATCGATTCCCTCTGACTAATAGGATGCAATGTTAAACAACTAGGAATTCGGAATAAAAAACGTTTCCACAGTAACACTATACAGCACAACAAAACGATACAGATGTTTAGAAAAGATGTTTGTTTTAAATTTCATTCGGTAGAACGTGAAGATTCAACAAAACTCTGAATAATTTGACGAAATAACAAGACTCGACTTGCACACTTCACTAAAAGCACAGAACTGTCATATCATGCTCAGCTCATCAAAAGTGTGAACGGGATGAATAGTGTTTTTACTTCGAAGTTTGAGTAAGGAGTACAAAGATCTAATGTTTCTATCGTCAACTACTGAATTTGTGTGTAGGGGTAAGAGTAGAAAGGCTGCTGTAGGCGCTAAAACATGTAGTTTTGGTTTCACTCTTGATTTCTGTCGATGTTGCTGAGCTAAGCTTGACTTGACTGTTCTGTCAACATTTAATAAAACAAGTCATTAGGATTGTGCTGAAAGGATTAAAAAAAAGGAATTTGGCAAATCAAAAATGAATTGGTTGCACTTTGTTGGTACTGTCTACGGGTTCTAGATGAGATCAGAAGAAATTAAGCTTCATCAACAATCGTGGTGCACGTTATTTCAAGTGAAGCGCACTCAACTCTTTCCTGTCAGAAGCATAGCCTGGCTCTTATAAAAATGTTTTACTGGGAGAAATAGTATTTTCCGTAAATCGCTCGACATTCCCAAGTAGAATTCACATTTATTTCTATGTTGGTCATGTGGTAACTATGTATTCTATCCTGGGATTCGCACAACCATTCTGCACTTTTCTCTTCTATTCAGTTCAAGATAAGATACCCTTTCGCATGAATCCAAACCTCTACAAGTTATAGAATCCGCACTTGGAGCAGCAGTTTCTGATTGACCTACGATTACACTATGATCTCAAAAAAAGGTTGTTTTTGTCTGTGGAATTGTGATACTTTCTTTCTGTAAGCTTTAAGTGTAGCCTACACATCTCATGCTTTCTGGGGACCTTTAACGATATGGCACAAATTATCGATATTCTTCAAGCTAAATATACATGTTAGGCCTTGGTTAATAAAAGAAAGACCCAAAGAACTGCGGTTCCGATTTGGCTCATTATAAATACTATCATGTAGATTTTTTGTACTTGTTTTTCCTTGATCGGCTAAAACTTGCACAGTTTCGGTTGCAAGCAAGCACACTAACCGTTGGGCAATTGGGGTTTTTTCTAAATTTTAGTGCCTTTTTTGAAGAGATATACATGCATATGGAGCTACATATGTACATATGTAGGTCGATTGACACCAGTCATTATAAGACAGACTTCTTAGAGGGAAAGTATACAGCAAGTGGTTATAGTGCTATCTAGGCTAAAGAAAAGTAAAGAAAAGAAGATCTTGGAGAAGTTGTTATTTTCAAGTAGGCTTAAAGATTTTGGCTCACAAAAAAATATATACAATAATTGAGATATCAAGCTTTTGGCTTGTTGGTATAAATGAACGACTTAACAGAACCCCATCAAAGGAAATCCAACAGCAGAGCGAGATCTCAAGGTTACACGATTACCAAACTTCATGTGGCACCATCTTTTTGGAACCAGATATCACTGATTTCAAATCTATGAAACGATGATAACGAACTCATTTTCATTGATTAAAAAATACAGTTCAATCACACCTCTTCCGGCCTGAAATCCATTGGAGATGCAACATAGGCTCTTCATCGTTTAAGATAATCGATAAGATAATTTTTTGATGAAGTTCATGATTTTTTTTAAACTTTTCCTGAGCACAAATGGAGAAGTTTTGGCGATTCAAATTATCAATAGGCTTCAGATCTTCAGTTAATTTTAAATTTTAAGTGCATATCCAATGTCTTTACGGAAAATTCGCCACAATGTGGCCTGAGAGATTCCCGATTTATGTGAACGGTGTAGAACCGACTGATACGTTGACTTAAATTTGTCCATTATAGCAGGGACAGCCTGTCATCATTATTAAGATCAGAAATTCTACCAAGCGCTCTTAAATTTGTAACCATCGACTCAGGATTTCGGAAGCAAGTTTTAATGATTTTAAAATATGGCTTATTTGTGAAATTCATCATCAAAATGTAAACCTTGTCTGATGATTTGGCAGTGGCAAATCACAAAAAAATGTAAGTGTGCTATTGTGTTGAAATACAAAATTGTTATGTACCTATTAAAAAATTCTTCAGAACCTGGATAGAACCGTCCAAGCAGCTTCGAATATGATTTGAAACATTATTATTCTCCGCAAGTCGACGAGTAGAATCTGACTATGCTGGATGTAACTCGGTACTCAAGGAGTATTTGGTTGAAAGATTTATCTGGTGAATCTTTACTCAATCGACTCTGTCGCTGTCTTGCAGAACACGGTGATATATCCAGACATGCACATATCATATTGATTTTAAGATTATAATCTTATAATGATAATTATCATTCCATTGACTGGGTGAACAAGTCATCGTTCTTCCAAGTGATCCAATCGTCACTAACCCAGGTTTAGTAAAATAACAAACTTTCCTGAGCAGATGTTTTTAAATAACGTGGTTAATACTATTGGTATGTACATACCTATAGTCAAATGTACGATTTTTAATAATATGAACTGAATTGATCATTTTACTAAACTCGACCATGTAAACCATAAAGAAAAAAGTCGAGTCAATTCTAAAACGAAACAGAAAACGGTATGCCACAATGATTAAGTGTATTGTATTGTATACAAGTATTGTTCTTCGAAAGTCGAACTCAAAACACAAAGCTTTAGTGTGGAAATTTTCTATCTGCTTTTCTGAGTACCTAATACTCCTAGTAGAAGGCTGTAATAAAGACACTAGTCTAGCCATTAGTGTAAAAGGCATAGCCTTCCAGCCATTAGTGTAAAAGGCATAGCCTTCCTGCGGCAGACGAGTCATACTTTTCCAATTCTCACTGACACAATGTGTGAAGGTAATAGTTTTAATATTTGAGAGAGATCTCCAAATTCGAAAACATCCTAAAATTGGCGGGCTGTAGTTCTTGACTTGAGTCAGTTTTTTTTTGTGTCTAGGCTCTTCTTTTGAAAGGAGAGTATGGGTACATAGGTGCATTCCAACACAAATAAACTTTTTATGGTATTTGTCGATCTTACTCTCGAATGTGCCACATAAATGTGTACACACATACATACATACATACTATGGAGGTGTGCAATCTTTGTGAATTTTCAAAATTCGAATAGTACTACAATTTGGCGCTTATTTTCACTGAAGGCATTGAGTATGCAAATCAAATGGGACTACCTTCTACATTTTCTGGGCGACAAGTGCATCTGTTTGGGTTCACATTGAAAAGTAAGGCAGGGAAACCCCACCGACCAGACCATAACTATGAAAGAGAATCATGCAATTTAAGTAAGACTGTCGAATAGTGTTAACGGTGATGAAAGGAAGCCAAGTGTTGTAGGGTTCCGTACAAGGCCTTCACTAAGTTAAAAACACCTCCTAGTGGCGATCTAGACTTAATTCATATTCTATTTGGTCAAGATCAAATCTAGTTGACTTAATTTTCAGAGACTACTCCAACTCCAAAGCAAATATCCCAAATCCCAGGACTCTTGCGAAACCATTTTCTAACCACATTCATCTCTCTTCTTTCATTGCAGCGAGCTCGCCAGCCCGCGATGTCAATCGCGCGATTCGACCGGCTCCACTGGTGGAGGCCGCTGTCAATCGGACGACTCCAACTGTTCCGGCAATGGCAGCAACACGGCTCCGACACCTACACCCAACAGTCCACCAGTGGGGCTGCCCCTTTCAGCGACACTTCCACCGTCTGCAGCGGCTGCACTCTTACCACCACAATCCGCAGCGATGGCTGCGTATTTAAACGTCGCCGCAGCAGCAGCTCAACAGAATCGTCTCCTCCTTGGCAATCCTCTAGCCGCAGCAAGTCTAGCTGCACACCAAGTGGCGCAATCACCATCCCCAAGGCTACCGCCAATGGAGTCACCAGCACCGGATGATTCGCCGGCGCTTGATTTCAGCACGAAACGAAGCCGACGAGATTCAGATGCCGATAGCTGCAAGGACGACAGCGATGCAGTAAATTTATCCATTAAGTCAGAAGCTGATGGAGATTCACCATCTTCCTCGGGCGATGTTAACAGCCCGCTGGATCTAAGCGTGGGCAGTCGAAAACGATCAACCGATGATGAGTTACCGCTTCCCAGAAAGCAACAACGGCCGAATGACTACAAACCTTTGCCAGCAGCTTGGGTTCCGCCAATCAATCCATACCTAGCCGCTGTTGCTGCAGCCAACATGTCTCCAAAGGGTGGTATGCCCCTAGAATGGAATGGTAAAAGCAAAATGGCCACTAATGACGCCACCAAAGCACTGGAGAAAATGTCCGAAATGACGAGACTAGGAGGCTCTGACGTTGGTGACATGCGGTCGCCAGCTCAGCCGACGGGTGGTGTTGGTGCTGGTACTGGACGACACAGTGCTTGGCAATCACATTGGCTTAACAAAGGAGCAGATGCTGTGAAGGATGTCTTCAAATGCGTTTGGTGCAAGCAAAGCTTCCCTACGCTCGCCACTTTGACTACTCACATGAAGGAGACCCAACATTGTGGGGTGAACGTTCCACCATCTCAGCAAAGTCACCATGAACAACACCATCGGCATCCTCCAGTATCTTCGGCACCATCAAATGTGACTTCTTCTTCATCGTCTTCGAACAAGTCCGATTTGAACCTCCTTATCAAGGAGACAATGCCGCTGCCAAGAAAATTGGTTCGCGGTCAAGATGTCTGGCTTGGAAAGGGCGCCGAACAAACACGTCAAATCCTCAAATGCATGTGGTGCGGACAGAGTTTCCGATCACTTGCCGAGATGACCAATCACATGCAACAGACACAGCACTACACGAACATAATCTCACAGGAGCAGATCATCTCATGGAAATCATCTGATGAGAAGGGTGGTTCGTCCTCTTCAAACAATAGTGGCCCATCTACCACAGGACCTCCACCACAAATGAGCGGGCCGGCCCCTCAAGCTGGTCCACCACCAGCAGCAGCGAACAGCACAGTTTCAGCCGTGCTGACCTGCAAAGTATGTGACCAGGCGTTCTCATCCCTCAAGGATCTCAGTAATCACATGATCAAGAATGCTCACTACAAGGAGCACATCATGCGGTCGATAACCGAAACCGGCGGCCGGAGACGTCAAACTCGTGAGAAACGGAAGAAATCTCTTCCCGTACGGAAACTACTCGAGCTGGAACGCGCAGCTGGTCAGCAGGACTTCAAGAACGCCGACCACTTCAAGCAACAAATGTCTGTCTCAACGAAGATCACTTGCGAGAAGTGCGGCGACAAGATCGAGACCGCTCTTTTCGTGGATCACATAAGGCAGTGTGTGGGTGGCGCGATTGCTAATGCATCCCCACGGAGCATCAAAAACAGCATCTTACCCCCGGATGGCTCGTTGACCAGTCCCCCAACTCCTGGTGGCAGTCGGGATGGATTGAAGAGCATTTCGCCCGCTTCAACGTCCTCGACGCACAGACATATCTCTCCCCATCTTCAATCGCCAACTCCTAAGGATCAAGGAGAGAAGACTTCCTCGTCTCCATCGGTGCTAAATGCTATAGAACAACTGATCGAGAAAAGCTTCGACACTCGATCAAGGCACGGCGCCACCCCTTACGCTCCGAACAATTCTGGCACACCACTTGGCGCCAGCATTCTCAAGCGCCTTGGCATCGACGAGACCGTGGACTACACCAAGCCCCTAATCGACGCTCAAACAATGGGTCTCCTTAGATCTTATCACCAGCATCATCAATCCCAGTATGGAGGCCGCCGCGAGAGAAGCGGTTCGGAATCCAGTTCCGTATCCGATCGAGGTAGTAGTCGTATGGAATCCCTCACTCCAGAGAGGAAGCCGGAGATCAGTACACCCCTGCCACCATCTACACCACGACGAACGCCTGATAAGGTACCCCGTTCCCCCAGCTCCGAGGCAGAGACAAAGGAGGTCAAGATAAAACACGAGCCAACCGAGGAAGAAGAGGAGGAACCGGAGAGACACTCTAAGATTTCTGTGAAAAAGGAATTTAACATGGAGCCTTCCTCGGATGGCGGAGGAGAGTTGGATCTTCGCAAGAACAGGACTCCCAGTAGTTCAGCGGCTCCTAGTCCCGCACCCAGTCCGGCATCCAGCGATCGCTCCTCAGCTGGATGTGGCGAGAAAAAACTACCCGGTAGCAGTCTGACAGCTCTATCTTCCATGTTTGACAATTTGAATCAACACACCGCCACCTCGTCAAACGACAACCCGTCGGGCGGAAAGAAAAACTCCTCCGCCAACCCACTGGCTGCACTCCAGAAACTCTGCGAGAAAACTGACACTCCACCGGCTGCTAATACCCGGCTCAGTTCATCCGCCAACCACCCCCACCCCAATGGTGGTTTGACAGGTTCCAACACACCCAGTGGAATGGTCGCATTCAGTTGGGCCTGCAATGACGCTGTCATCACATCGGATTCCGTCATCAAATGTGCATTCTGTGATACGCCATTTTGTTCGAAAGGGGCCTACCGCCATCATCTGTCAAAGGTGCACTTTGTCAAAGATGACGCCAGCATCGAACCCCTTCTTCTGTCATCGAAGTCGATTATAAGTGGTTCGTCATCGTCATCATCATCGTCGGCTGCCTCATCACAGCCACCACCATCGCCAAAAGCCAAGAGTCCCGCTTCAGCATCCGCACCCCCACCACCGCCACCACAACAACCGCAATCACCAGCGGCATCTGCCGCCGACGAAAGCGTTCAGTCAAAGTTCCTCAAGTACACCGAACTCGCCAAGCAGTTGTCATCCAAGTACGTCTGACAGTCAAAAGGTAAATATGACGCATATCGCCATAATTAGTATCTCTCCCCTGTTCATCAGTGTCAAGTGTGATTTGAGTTTCTCAAAAAATGAGAGCATGCACTTCTCCAATTTCTATTTTCTCATCGATTAACCATAAAAAGTAAAATAAAAGAGAAACAGAAAAAAAGCACCCTTCCCACTCCCACTCATAAATTCCAAAGTTATTTTTTTTTTTTGTATTGACATTTCGCTCTTTCCAGTTACTGGAAGTCGCACTGCAATTGGTGAGAGCAATAAGAGCGAAAAGGAGGGCGGACTGATTACTTTTTTTTCGTTTTGTTTTGAGTGAAAGAGAATGGAATGTTTACTCTTTCACTGTGTGCATGTAGGGGAGGAGTGATGGGTATTGGAAAATCATAAAACCAGTATTTTGAGTTCGTTTTCCTGGTGGAGTGGAAGCGTATCAGTTCATTCGATGTTCATTCCAACTGTACCTCAATTCTTGTTTCGAAGATCAGAGAGTGCATGAGCGAGTTAGATTCAAAGAGAATTCGCGTATTCGCTGAGTTTAAATTTAAATATTTTTTTTTTGAACTCAGTTTAGGAAGTAAACGGAGTAAATTGAAAATCTTAAGGGCGGAAACACCAGGCAACGAAGAATAATCTCCGCTGTTGTCGTATTTTCTGAATATTGTTCATAGAATTCGGCATTTCCAAATGTTGTCACATGTGAATGGTAGGCATTTTGAAGCTTGGGGATAGATTTCAGACAGGATCTACAATTGACGATAGCATGTTTATTTTGAAGGATCTGATATGCATCTTCTTGTACTTTCCCCAAAATCAAGGCATATGCAGTGCTATGTACAAAATGTATGTATGTACATACACAAAGTTAATAATATATGTAGGTATCTGGCAACACCTTTTGTTTAACTAGATCGAGAGCACTGTACTTTACAATTACGGCATAAAAATAAAGGTTTTCCATTTTTCCTTTCGGGTATGAACTCTTATTTCTCAGATTCACCATTAGAGTGCGATTACTGATAGTAAATAAATATTTCTAAAAAAATGTTTCAATCTAGGTTAAACAAGTCTTTGAAGTCGCAAGTACTCACAACATTGTTGTTAAAGGAGAAAACAAAAACATAAACTGAACTTGCCTGGTAACATATCCAACGCGTAAGCCCCTCAGTTTTACATTAAAACTATGAAATCAAATACGTTATGTGCAAGTGCACAAGATCTACAAACATCTTCTTGATGTAATCAATGTATGAGTGAGATGAAGTCTCGAGAGAGTGTTCGAAATTTGTTGACGAGCTTATTTTTCGGTAATGAGTAAATGCGACTTATGTAGAAGGGTATGCCTTCTACATTTTCTGGGAGCCTATTATTTTTTCCTGGATTTGCGAATAATTAGAGTAGGATAGAATGCTTGTCCCTAGCATGTGTTTTCGTTACATGAAAGTCGAAGCAGGCAACCATTTGTCTAAGAATGATAGAAAGAGACGTACCTTTTGAGAGAACTTCTTGCTCGATCTGGCATCAAAAAATATTAACAAGGATAGCTGCTACAAATTCTGGGCGACTAGTGTTTTGAATAGAATTTTATTATATGTACCTATCAATATGTGAGCGATGCGATGTACTTAGTAAGGCTGTTTCAATTTGATTTTTTTTCGAACTTCGTCTAAAATTCGTGTTACGCAAAATAAACATGGACTTCTTATTCATGTTTACTAATTTGTTTGTTTACGCATAGCACTGCATGCAATTAAGAACTTCAAACTATCGTGATGTGACATAACCATTATGTCCTCAGTGTCAAGAAGGTATTGCAGGCCACAACCCTGAATGCAGTGCAGAAAACTTTGATGTTGACTGATATTAATAAGGATCAGATGTACACGAAAATCATTACCGCCATATAAAGGATCTATCTTTTTGTTCAAAATAAATCATGTAATTATATTTTAACTGATGTTTTTTTTTCATTCAAATTGTGGCTCTGATACGGAGATCAAAATTATCAAGGACTCGACTCCCTCACACATTACCATATTAATTTCATCGATTTGGGTCGAATGTCGTTCTTGAGTTGTCTGTTGGCTTATCTACATAGACTTTACTTTTCAAAAAATCTTAAAAAAAAGTAATCTTATGGCGTTAAATCGCATTGTATTATGTGAATTGTGTGAAATTAATCGACCTAGAAACTTGGACCGTAATAACTCGTTGTTTTCACGTGTTGTGTGACTTGTACCTCCATCCTGTAAAGATCGTGTGGCTTGTATCTGAGGCCACAAACATCATTTGTCTATAGCGCTATCCATTGACAATAATAACTCTTTCATTTGCATCTTCGAAAAACCAATAATTGCACCAACTCAAGAACCACACAAAACAGTATACATTTTTGTGGATGTTCAGAAATTATTCACTATTGACATCTATGCGCGATTTTTGAAGGACCCTTTACTAAAAAGAAATACACTATTAGAGTAAGGTACAAGATGATGTACCATTTTGTCTTGAACCTGGATGCTTTCAGTAACCAGTTGTTAGCAGCCGTCAAGCTCTGTTAGTCGAAACAAGATCCTTTCATAGAAATTTTTAAGTTTCTTTTCAAGATCCATGTCTATTAAGAAACTCAGTGAATTCGAAATACCTAGTAGGTACTCAAACAGCATTAAATATAAAATAGTGAATTCTATTCCATCTCTTCACTTCCCCTTTCACTTTATTTGTACACTCGGGCCTAAAGCCCTTAATTTTTCTCCAACACTGAGTGTAGGAGAGTATGGATCCCTGATCCATCCGATAACTCCCTACAGTACCTACATTTATCGGTCCTAAACCACAAATGTCCCTCCTTCATGAAATCAAAATAAGCAAGTAAATTAAATAAGGAATAAATATAGGCAAATCTTAAAAAAAAAAAGAGTTACATATGTATAATATCTTGTATAAATAAAAAATCGTGATTACCCATAAATAATTTAAATAAGTATTAAAAAAGAGTCCTAAGAAAAGTTAAATAAATACCAACTAAAACTTAAAAATACACATTTCTCGAGTAAGTCTTAACACTAAATAATCAGATTTAAGTTAAACAGAACCGTTTTACTGCTTAAAAGCAAATACTATTAAGAAAATTCCTAGTGTATATTTAATAAATTATATAAAAAGAAAATTTTAAAGTAAAAAACCAGTGTTACACGACTATAACAAGCAAATCAAAAAAGTAAAGATTTACACCTTTCTTTGTTAAAAAAAAAATAAGATTTATATGCAAATAAGAAAAACAACTATTTATTATGAAAAAGAAAAACAACCCCTAACTCTACAAAAACAAATAAATGTATACGTAATTTTAAAAATATTAACCGAAAATAAAATTTATTTAATTTAAATTAAACAAAAAAAAACAGAAAAATGTTATAAATTTCCAACTAACATCGAATTCTATTATAAACCATGAAAATTCTTCTCAAAGAAATATATATTTCCAACGAATCAAATAAACAAAACTGTGGTTAAATAAAAATATAATTTTTTTTCCTTTGGTCAGTGGTTCCAGTTATTATTTTGTATTAAATTATTGTTTTAAGTTGTAAAAATTATATTATTATTATTTTTTTTTTGTTTAAGTAGGTACTTATATTTTCAAAATATAAAAATAAAACAAATTGTGCCAAATTGTATTAAACTGTTTTTTTGTTTTTCATTTTTTTGCTCTCTTTTGTTGTTTTCAGTTCGTTTTTTTCAGATGTTTTTGTGTAAGTATTATTATTTTATTTTTAGATGCATGTCTACAAAACTATGTGAATAAACGTATACGTAAAATTATTGAAATTTTAAAAAACCTCATTAAAGTACTTAAAAAGAAACTATCTACGTTAAAATAAAAAAAAGCAAATATTTCTAGACAACAAATGTATACCAGGCATTTTCAACTAACATATAAACCATTCTCTTCTTTGCAAGTGTAAAAAAATATAGGTAATAGTAATAACATTAAATATAAGGAGAATTTTTAAAACTTCCATTATGCTAAATGTATAAAATTGTATAGTGATTTATTTATAAGCTACACCCAAGTATACCAATTTTAAAATTAAAAAAAAAAAAAACAAAATACGAAAACTTAACTGACAAAATAATGTATACGCAAAAACAAGCTTGATATTTTAAAAAGCAAACAATTTAAAAATAAAATATTTACATATTTATTCGGAAGGTAATTTTAAGGAAAAAAGAAAGAAAAATAACAAAAATTTCGGAAAAAAATTCAACGCTTAATTATTTAAAAACTTTTCTCATTCACATTACAAAATAGGTACTGGAAAGAATATTCTTAAAGGAAATTGTAAATATTATTCAATTTGAATTAAACCTATTTTGTTAATGTGTAGTTAACATATTATAATTCTATTTTGTTATTTAAAGATGAACAAGTGAAGTCAAACTGTAAATCAACATTTCCATAAGAACATACTATATATGAAAATATTTATAAAAATAAAATATAAAGAAGAAGCTCAAAATAAAAAACCGAAATGAATGTTTCAAGAAAGTATAATTTTGGTTTGTTTTATTGTTGAACTTGGAGAGCCCGATTGGGTGACGATACCAGATCAATAGGTGTTTCGTTTTTTATTTTCAGTATAAAGAGTTAACAGATTGGATAAACTGACTAAGTATGTGGATGTAACTTAATTGCGAGTACATCGTCGGTTGACAAGTACAATTCACTATATGCGTTTAGAGCTAATTGGATATAATGGGGTTTGAATGAATAATTTAGTAAAAATACTAATCCAAATACAGTTGATGAAATTTCAAAATCTTAAACTAGTGTTTTGGATCGTTTAATAGACATAATGATTTTTTCTAGCAATAGATTACTGAAAAATACGGTATTTGGTGATATAAAGTCATTTTGGCTCAAACTAGCACTTAGTGAGTTTTACCTGTCAACCGACGACATGATCCCGCTGAAATAGATAAGAATTTCGCACAGATGTTCGTGGTAACCTTTTTGAACAAACGCGCCTCTAAACTTTTTTAATAATCTGTTAATGTCAAAACGTCAGCAAGGTTTACATTTTTATCATGGCGAAGTTTACGGAAGAGTAACTTTTGCAAATCATTCAAAATTTCTACCGAAATTCCGAGGCTGTGGTCCCAACTTTAATCGTGTGGTATGGTTGGGCCGTAGTTTTTCTTCCGGCGTTGGAACGTAATTTTTTGGGCAGAATTAGATGGAATTGACATCAGTGATATGTGATTTCAACAAGATGGTGCCACATGCCAACAACTGGTGAAACAATTGATCTATTGACGGGAAAGTTCAGTAATCGTGCAATCTCGATAAATGGTCCAGTTGTTTTTTTATGGGGTAATGTTAAGTTATTGGTTTATGCCAACAAGCCAACAATGTTAGAGGAACTCAAAAACAATATCGGAAACCAAATTTGTAACGCTTCGGCCGATATGTGGGGAGGTGTGACGTCTATGAATCAAATGGAATTTACTTAGTAAGTAAACTATAGCTGGAATAAATTTTAGGTCGATATCTCAATTATTCTGTGTTTCATTTAAATACAAAATTGTTATGTCCTTATTGAAAATGTTTCATGGTATGATATGAGGTTCATTTTCCAGAATTTGGTTAGATTTAAAAAACAAAGTGACTGCTTCATCCAGATCCTCTCTGTAGTCACAGTCTGGAGGAAGGTACTGACGCAATCACGGAAGTGTGTTCCAATCTGAAATATATGGAACCACAGATGACTGCAGGGACCTTTTCACTCTGACCAGCAATAAGAATATATACATTGACATAAACAACCAAGCAACTATCAAAGTCATGGTCAACAGATGGAAAGAGGAACTCAAATGCCTCAACTCGAAGCATATCATAACACTCTTAACATAGCATAACGCTTTGCTTGATTCCGGGACACAGTAGCGCCCGTCAGTGAGTGAAATGACAGATGAGTTAGCTATGAAAAGCTAAGTTGAATTCTACGTTCTAGCCCCCATCGGTTTTTTTGTCCAAAATCACTTTGGCCTTCTACGACATGGCCAACGTAAGATGGACTGCGCTCACCACATCCCCAGGATATTAATGCAACGAAATAAGTTCTAGTGAGCTTTTGTCACTTAATAGACCACAACTCTCTCCTTAAGCTATCCTCACATGCTCAACTCAATAGCGGTACAGAGATATAGGAAGGCACAAGGTATTTCGCCTCCCCAAATCGCAATAGAATCAGATGCATAAGAGTATCTTTCAATAACATTAGGGAACTAGCAAACAGGTCATCTAAAACCAAAATGAATCCTAAAATTCATTACGAAAAAGGCTGTGTTCAAGAAAACGCAGAGGTCTTCTGATTACTTTCTTTAGATTTGGAAAGCTGAATTTCGTGTGAAAACTGTGACTTGGCAAGGAGCAACAGCCAGGCATTAGGTGCGCTTGCTTGATACTACTTTGCAGGTATATGTACAACTTCTGGCATCAGGCTGCTCCCTTAAAAGAATGGGGAATATTAGGGTCCCTATAGTACCCATGCATGGCAAGGATTCCATCTCTTTGTTCCGCTACTATGAATCGGGAATACATATTAGCGTCCTATAGATCATATATAGTTTAAAGAGGATCTATAAACAATACATACATGGCTATGTATGCATACATAATCATGACTCACACGATTCTCTAGAAAAAAAAAAAACATCGATTGACACCAATCATGTACGCACTAAATCAAGGAAAGAAAGTCACTTTAAGAAATAGTGTAAACGGCATTAGATGGCTCACAAATCACCCAAAAGATAAGGGGTCTTCGCACACGGACCCACAGCAAGTGTACCTATATCCTTTTATCCCGAGACGCGCACACACTCATCCAGTGTCTTGCTTTCAATCCCTTTGATTCAAAAGCAATAAAATTCACTTTCATCTCATCTCGAAAATGGCCCTTTAGAATGCCCATTGGGATTTTGACAGATTTATGAAAGAGCACCCAACAAAACTGGTGCATTGCTTCGTCAGTTGTTAGTCACATTGAGCAACACCGAAGAATGAGAAACATCTTTCCCTTGTCAAAGGCTCGATTTAAATTAAAGTCAGACCAGACCAAGAGAAAATAAATTCCAAAAGCGAAACAACTTATCGCCTTCTTTTCGTTTCCCCGGGTCCGAGATATATTTAATGCACACATGCTGGCCATAAATTATGCCATGGGGTTGAATGGAGTCAATGTGCGTTCCATAATGGTCGATTGCACTCTATTAGAAGTGCATTTAGTGTTTTCTTCAGTTTCATCCTTTCTCTTTCTTAACCGAGTTAGATGTGCTGCGCTTTCGTCATATTTTCAAAATTTATATATTTTTGATTGGCATTTTGGGGATTTATTTTTATAGACGAGGCTAAGGAGGTCATGTGCTTTATGTGGGCCAAGATTTAGTCGTAGACAGCTGTTGTGTAGTATCATAGGCTTTGTAGGTATCTATCAAGTTTTGAAGCATATCGTGTCTAACGAAATATTTAGACTAGATGAGTTCAACATAAGATACATTTTGAAATCAAAGACTGTAGCCCCGTTTACGAAGTTTCCCCGATATTGCAAGAGTTCTGGCAATTAGTAGTAACTACTGTCCCATAGGAGTTCATCCCATTCCCATCCCATTATATATTGTCTATAAAAGTGTCGCGTTCTAGGCAGGGTAGACAGCGTACCCTAGAGGAACCTTTTTTTGACAGTCTAACAGGGTTAAAGATGATTACCACTGAGAAGATTATTAGTTAACATCGCTCTACGTTTAAAAGGTCATACGAGTTGTGCTACTAAGACGTCCTTTCGCGCTAATTATGTTGCTTGCTGAGACAAGCACTTCTACCTTCCACTTACCATGCCCAAAGGATAGCACTCCTTCTGAAGGTGGTTTATGTAGGCAACTAGCCAACATCGTTTCTCTGTGTTGAATGTGTTGACTTGACAGAAGCCTTTAGAGAAGGAATATCAAATCAAATCAAGGAATATCCGCAATCAAAGTGAAGATACCAATATCCAAGAGCTTTCAACAAGGCTGCTGACAGCTTATTAGTCAATTTAACCAAAGCAGGTGTAAATGACTTAGTGGATATCTACACCAACCCATTTCGAAAATTTGGTCAGATAAGTTTATGCCTGATTAACAAACTCTCAGCATAATTTGCCCGATCCACAAGAACAGCGACCTCTTTAATTGCGTCAACTCCAAAAGTATCAGTCTTTTTAACATCGTGTACAAGATCAAATTTGCCTTATTATGCGAACTAATCATCATATGCACTGTATCGGTATGGTGGGAAAACATAGAAGAAGTCCATACAAGACATGCTCAGTAAAATTTAGAGACTATCTTGTGCATGTATTATGGGTCCAATGAGATCGAATGCTACTGCACCGCTGATAGCTTTCCCTAACATCTCACCATCGGGTACATAAAGAAGCCATGAAGGTGAAATGAAGCAATGAACAAGTTTGTACGAAGATATAACTTGAGTCAAAACATTCCCAGATCGTGATAAATCGGAGCATAAAACCCCAAATTTGTTAGCGATTCGTATGCATGGTACAAAGATGGATCGAAAAAAAGTTGACGGAGTCGGAGCTCTTCTCCTGCTTTCCTAGCCATTAAAGCCTTCGAAATGGCATCAAAATTAGTATGGGAATGGGACTACCTTCAACTAAAGAATGAAATAACTCCTAAGGCTCCTAGGGCTCCTTTGTGGGTACTAACAAGTTTAAAAACCCTATGGAAATAGTTCATGGTAAAACTTGCAGACGAGGCCGAAAAATAAGCATAACACATTTTAAGTCACGTCATCGTTACCTAGGTAAATCCTACCTTGAGGCAGAGGATACCTCTGCTAGCTGACACAAAAATCCACTTGGAATCATCACCGATCCAGGTACCAACAGTGACCTCTAATTTTGACACAATAGGTTCACATATGGTCGCAATGGTATGGTGACGTGCTCGCAGCTATACCCCTTAATCCAATATAATCCCCTGAGACTCTCACTTTGCTTGCTGGCAGTAACACGAACGAGTGTTACTAACTATTGGCTAAGTTTCACCTTCCAATAAAAATAGAAAAAGCTAAGCGAAGCTTTTCTGTGATTTAAGGAGAGCATTTTAGAAAGTTAAAATGACCGATGATCAACCCACATAATATTGCAAGACTGACGGTTTTGCATTCCCAAATAGCAAAATGAACACAGAAGGCAGCAACATTAGCCTTAAAATCAAAAGGTGTTTCGTCTCCGTTTCACGACTCATCTTACCCCGAAAGATTTTCTAGAATTTTCTACAGTTTTTCTCTGCCTTTGATCCCTCGTGTCAACGCCAGGAGAATTTCACCCCATTCAGTGTTCATCACCCCCTGTTTAAAACTTTCCTTTGGGCGGTACCAATCGGTATTTCAAAAGCCATTATCGTCTGCCTGCAACCTTCTACGGTTGACCACCGTCTCTTGTGTTCCGACGCTGTCGAGATGGTAGTATTCAATCAGATACACGAGGATAAGGATCCTGGATTACTGAGAGTTCCAGAAAAGTCTTATAAGAAAAATTTGTATCGTTTGCTAAAGTTAACTGCAAATGGTCCGCCACCATTATGATAATTTTCGACTTTCCATCAGAATTACACTCCGCTCACCACTCACCACTCACTCACCATCCAGTGTCAGGATATAAAAGTAAATTTGCCTACTTTGGGATGACTGCGAGTTCTGCACATGTGTGCTTTTTCCATTTACTGCGACATCATTTCAAAAGGATATGCGTATCCAGTATATACCACGGGTGCCACCAGTGATGCTACTAAATTACAATAATTACATATATCATATTAATTTACACTCACACATGCGCGCGTACAGATGCCATCAAGCACTCTCGATCTCACAGCCTCTCTCTCTCACATCGGATTCGTGTGTAATTTCGAACACACAGAGTAATTAATCGGATGATTTACAGCTCCTTGCGTAAGCGTTATGTTCATTTAAATCTATCCGGCAGTCGTCCTGTATCCTTTTGCCCTTCGCATCCCCCCTCACCATTGAACATCAGATACGGTGACTTTGCAGAGTACTTGTGTGTGTATTTCATTATATTAGAAAGTTTTTCGTTGTTGTTGTACACTGTTTCATTTTAATTCGCCACCACGATCGTAAATGTCCAAAAAGGGTTTGATTTATAATCAACTTCCAAAGGGTGGCAAGAATGGAAATGAGGAAAAACCCACGAAGGACATATGTATGTACGTCTGTACATAGATGTGTTTTATGACATACGCCGTACAAGGAGTAGAAGGTAGTGGTGGGCGATTGTAGTTTTGATCTAATTAGTTGTGCTGTAGACGGATGGATGTATGAGGTGGAAATGGGGGTATTGCGAAGGGGAATAATATATATGAAATAGGTATGTGTGTGTCTGGCACCCATTGGGGAATGAAAGGACGAAATATATGATAAGCGTTGGAAACTTAACACCTCCCAGAAATGTTTTTAAGTAGTTGTTTGATGGCAAAGTTCCAATTTACTTACTTAAACACTAGGTGGCGTTACAGTTCAGGCTGAACCTGAGCCTCAGTCAATGAGCCTCTTCAGGTCTTTGGTCAGTTGCGCACGTGTCCCAGCCAACTTTGACAACTGATGCATACGTTTGTACCAAGAAGCTGTGAAAACTCCTCCTTTAGAGGTCTTTAATGCGAAACAGAACTGATATGATGAGGGTCTTCTGTAGAGCTTCGTCTTCTCTATAAATGCGCCCATAAAATCGAGAAATGGTGATTATAGTCAATTGAAGTATCGATCAAGTTCTCTTGAGGTTTGTCAAAGATCTGCTGTAGTATGACTATTTGGTCGACTGTCTAAAAATGCACTGATAGGGGCTCGTTAACAAATGGCTTAAGGCGTTCACACTATACGGTCGACAGGATCTTGTACACAATGTTAAGGGACTAATGTCGTTGCTCCTTTCTTGTATATCGATCAGGCAAACGATGCTGAGGTTCCATCAATTAGACATATTTTCCTCCGACCAGTTCTTGGAAATGACTTGGTGTATGCTACCTATCAAGTTGTTCCAAACTTTCTAGACTTAAGTTTGGATATTACTATCCTCACTACATTCTGATCCCACCGCACTTCCTGGATGGCGGTTATCTGGTTTATACCACCCTGTTCATGGTCCGAACATTCCACGTGCAAATTCAAACATCGATGTCCTTTAACCGTTTGGCAGGGTCTTTAACAGGAAATACACCCTTTTCAGAGGTTTTTGTTGTTTCTGAACTAAATAATTTTTCCGTAGTAGAGAAGAAGGTACAATCCCCAACCTGGAGGACTATTTTTATTGTATATTTCTAAGACATGGAGAAGGGTTTTCCGGAGTCATTAACGCACTGTATGTCATTCCTGTATGAACACTCCCGGTGGTCCAGTGACTCAGTGTTGGAGATCCCTATAGACCTGAAGTTCCGATATGTATAAGTGGCTCATATAGGGATAGCACTAACAGTTCATCCTTAGGGGATTCGTCCGCTGCCGCCTGGGGCAAGAGTATGTGCCTTTGTGAGAAAATACTCTTCCCCCCATTCGAGAACTCCCACCAACAACTTTCCAATGGGGTTGGTTACCCAGTCATTCGTTGAGGTACTAGGGACCCAATGGATAATATTGGTTCAGATGAGGACAACCTTAAATCCCTAACCGGCCAAGTAATCGAAGATGCTTTTTCGAAGCATTACAAAGCTTTCTGAGATAATACAGAAGAAGAACCTTTCATGCGCGATGTACTCAGTTGTCCACTTCGACCAAATATTGTTAAAATTCTGTACAGTGTATCTGTATCTTTATCCTGTATTCATTCTTTAAAAGCTACTAAGCGGTAGAATGAGATGGACCAGCTCTATCTGAAAACCGAATAATTTGAAACATTTTGGACAAAGTAGTAATTGACGAACTAAAATCAATGATCCCAAAGCTGACCAACTTAAATTCTTAAACCAAACCCAAGGCAAAGGACCCTTTAAACAAAGGACATCCGCTTAAGATTGATTCAACAAAACACATGTTTTAATATTTTATCCTTCGTTTGGAAAAAAAAACCCTTCAATTTCAATTTCTCCAATGATACAAAAACTGCAAGAAAAAAAATTAATACAGAAACTCCACTGATCCTTACGAAAACAGACGTCTACGTCGACCAGCGAAAACGAAACCAAACAAACGAGTAAAACCCAAGCAGAAGCAAACCAAGAGCAGGAAGGATATTTTAATTCATTGAGATGGCGAAACAACCAAATACGGGCAAAAGGATTTTAATTGAAATTTGATTTACGATATTCGATTTTCAAATTTGAAGTCCTTTCTTCTGCTTCTCTGTTTTCGTGTCCTAAAAGCAAATTTCAATTTATTTAATTCCACTGTCTTTTTTTATCCTCCACTCTGTACTGTGTATCCTTTTGCACCGCCTCTCGTTAGCAGGATGCTTCCTTGATATATGAATATCCTCCTCATTTTTTGTCATACCTACATGTATAGCCGAAGGACATATGGGAGAATTGTATCTCCAATTTTAATGTCCTTTTACAAATATTAAAAAATTAATTCGTTTTTTTTTGTGGCGAATTTATATTTGTACGAGTACAACATGTGAGGACATCCTTTCTTCCATTGTCTACATTTGCATATGTGTTAATTCGACATAACATATCCTTCAGGACTAAGTAATAGAAAATCATATTGAAGCAAAACAAAAGACGACCTTTTTTCTCTGCTGTCTGATGATTGAATTTTTTTTTGAATGTCCTTCGAAGGAGTGAAAGAATATTTATAAATAAAATATTTTCACTTTTTAATTTGGGTTTTGAGAAAGCAGGAGGAGTTGTCGGTCAGGACGAAAAAAGGAGGAGAAAAACCTGTCAGCTATTCATTTTACTTCACCAAGCCGAGGTGTGTGTACGAGTAGGAGTATGTGGGGAATAGTTTGCTTCTTTTTGTGGGATTTATTTCGCAGGATACACAAGTCGCATCCATCTTGCAGTTAGCATGTTTCACTCCCATAAAATGGAAGAATTCATTGCATTTCTAGTGGGGGCATGGAGCCGGTTACAATTCTCGGGTGGTGGGGCTCAATTTGGTTGCATTGTGAGAGCACTAAGGGAAAATGATCTTAAATCACTAAGAGATTCTGTTTTATGGCTTCGTATTTTAAGATGAATTCGTCCTTTTTTCCAGCAAGCAATTCTTTGTTAACTGCTGTGTGCATGTGTGGGTTTGCCTAAGATTGAATGGTGCTCCAGCAGGCATCAAGAACAATGACGGTACTTTATTTTAAAACAGAACATAAATTTTCTTATAAACCATTCTGGGGAATAACCATTGCAAATTTATCTGGCTTTTAATTGTTACTGAATTGCAGGATGGATGGGCTTTAGGAGGGATATCTAGATAGCTGAAGATAGAAGACGATTTGACAGTAAAAAATTAAACGGTGGGAATATTTTTCAGTTACAGCAGGGTGACTCAATGGAACTCCAACTAGGGACAAGGAAAGTGAGGCGTAATAGTGTAACAAATCCGACAAACCCAAACAGGAGGACCCTAAAGACATGAATATTACGCTCAAGACGTATCAGGATCTCGAATGGATGCCAGATATCACAGAGGTTCATGCACTGCTAGTGCCAAGAAAATGGAAAAAGGCTAAGAGATATTACTAGATCATGTCGGTGACATTAACACCTTAACTCCTAAATCTACTTGTTAGTGGGTTTGACAGTGGGTTTGACTACTGATCGGGGTTTTTATGACAAATTTTCAGGCAACGCTAGTATCACATACTCTCACAACGGCTGGAAAGGCTAAAGGGGGATTAGTTGGTCCTACATACACTTATGCCACCGATTTTACTGCGGAAGATCCAAGCTTAAGTAATTCAACTTAAAACCAGATCCGAGCTATCTGATGTTGAAAAACTGAAAAGGGTGACCAGATTGCAATGATACTTTTTCCAATTGTTGTTTCTTTGACGGCTGCTGGTTGAAGATAGGGATATCCAGCTGTCAAAATATTCAATATGGTCTGCCATTCCAACATGTATCGTATATATGCACACATATCAACATGTATACTGGTGTATCTTTCTACCTGTGGTGACTCTTTGACTTTGTGTTGGTCTACCCTCTTTCTTTCGTCCTGTTGGTGTTTAGAAGCAGACGTCGTCAGTTATGATTCTTCTGACAGCTTTAGTCTAATTAAAGCTCTGCACAAGTTTGCTGATATGCCCCTCTAGTTCAAGGCATGTCAAAGTGGATAACAAATTGCACCCAGAGTAGAACACAAATAATTGAAGTTGTCCGCCGATAATTACAAAAGTAGGGGTGTTCTTTCCAGAGACTGCGAGACTAATGGATGCACAAGGAAGGTTCCGAAATATTACAAATAGAGCTCATTATACAGAAAGGACACACAAAAGAGTGTTGAACTATCAATCGGCAGGAAGAAAACATCCAGAATGACCCGAAATCGTAGTGAGTCAAAATACGGGATGTGTATGAAATACCTTAAGCTGTAAGGTAATACTCCAAACCTAGTTAAATCATATTCTTTCCAAATACTTTCCCCCCTTTCAGAACCGAAAATGCGACAACTTACTTACCAAACTTACCAAATACTGTTTGGCCTACAATGTCGACTAAATTAGTCAATGCAAGTTTTTGTCACTCCAAGCCATCAATTACAGCTACATACCAGTGTGAATGTCTCCAACCAGTAGTCATCTCCGCCCTTTTGCACTCAATTCCTCATCAAGGAAAACACAAAAAGTCATTACAATCCTTTCGCACCAAAGAAGAAACAAAAAACACAAGAAAAACAAATTCTCTCTAAAATGGACAAAAGGACACTTTCCTCTGAGAATCGTGAAGGATACAAAAAAAAAAAAAACACCCAACAAAACACCACCCAAAGATCAAGCCAAACCCCCAAACTGATTTATGTCCAAGGCAACCCGCCGCCGCCACCGCTTGCCTCCACTGCATCGACTAACAGTTCCAGTCTTGTACACCTAAAAACTTCCGCAAAACGTAACGGAATGAATGGACCAACCAAACAACAGGATCTTGTGCTTTTGCCCACCAAAACACAAAAAAAAAAAAACAAAAAAATAAACCCAAAGTCCTTCATGCACATGATGCCTGAACACGGTGGGAGCAGTGAGGGGCACCAACAGGGACGACTATTGAAATTTATGTTGTGACACTTTAAATTGCGCAATTTTATGAAATCCTTTTTCTGCTATACCCAAGTCTACTACTACTGCTGGAGTGTCCCAGCTAGCGCACACAAAAAGTGCACGGGTACAGTACGAGTACAGTGTATACAAGAATTTATATTCCTCTGACAGTGTCCAAAAATTGTACACGATTCTGTCGGAATGTGCAGGCCAAGCCAGGAGAGGAGTCATTCATTTTACCGGGCTCTCATTTCACCAATGGAATGGATGGAAAATGCCATCTAGAGACAGAAAGAGTGCGAGAATCCTTTTGGCCACTTCATTCGAAGATTTTTGATTGTTTTTCTGTAAAGCTGATGGTGTCCTAGATTTTTCTTGGTTTATTATTTGAATGGAATTTTCTGACACCGTGGCGAGGAAGGACAATGTGTAAGTGAAACGAAAAAGAAAAAAAAACATGAAAAACCGACGTTCAGGTTTGAGCCTTGAACAAAAACAACAGAAAAAAAACAAATCTACTCAATCTAGTGATTAATATCTTAAAATCGTAATAAATTGTCGAAATGGTAACCCACCTTCCGATGGGACCCCATACTCGCATCACAACATCCTCAATAAATTTTCCCAGTACTCCCATCCCACCAGGTGATGGCCGTACAGTTTCCCACTGACAAGGGAACCCAGCCGAAGAACCCGAAGAAGATTTAATGCGTCCAATGATCTCCTCTCGCTAAACCAATAAATTTTCCCCTCAGATATCAAAATTCAATTATTTCGTTTCTTTCATTTCATTCCGTCTGTCTGTCTGTCCATTCCGATTGTCTGCCCTTGCCTCTTTCATCAGTCTCATCACCGTCAACATCCTCATCTCTGTTTCTACTCAGAAAGACCTCGCATTCCCATGATCGGTTGGCGGCGATCGTAAATTACGATATTATACGCGATCGATTGTTCCGCCATTCGCGAGGCGCGGAATCATTTTTGAGGATCTGTATAATTACAGAGGACCGAACACAGCTCCAGACGGGCAGAAAACAATATGAATGATCCGCGCGCGAGGCAGTACCGGGATTTATGAGGCTCGAAACCAATCCCAGCTCTCTGAGAGCTAAGATCAGTCCTCGCGCGAACCAGTTCATCTGCTGCTGCTGCTGCTGCTCATCACTGTCGGTCTTTGAAAGCGACCCAGAGAGAAGGCACAACCGGGATGCATCTCTCACAACACAAATCAAGCTCTCATCCGGACATGGTTGGTGTACGTTATATGATGGTCGGGACCCTACCGAGGTCTGACATATAAATTACCTGCGAGTAGTGGTATCCTAGCGTGCGGCACGTTGTCTGATGTGATGGTGTGCGTACATAACTCATGTCATTAGGAGCGCGGAGCATGTTCATCTCTATTGGTCATCGGATTGGTGCATCATTTTTATTGTTCTCCCTGCCGAGATGATTGTTGTTGAATGCGGCGGAGGTGATGAGGATTGATGGGTAATGTGTCTGCCGCGCTGTGAGACGAATCAAAGATGAAGAAATTCTCAGTTTTATGGGCATTAGAGCGATTTGATTGGGAACCAGTTTGACCAGATTAAATGGTAGGAGGTAGGGTTAATGGTTTTTATGATCTCAGGGAGTGGTTGAGGAATTTTTAATCAGATTTATTTTTTTTTGGTTTTTGTAGAAGACGATACTGAAACTGTACCAATGACGTAGTTGCAACGCTGTATTGCTCCACCATAGATTGATAGAGTATCCTGCTAGATGTCCTTTAAAATACTACGTCATTAACTACGTCATTTAACTCAATAGACTCTCTTTCATAAATGGGGACTTCAACCAAAAATAATTCACTGGTTGTATCTGCTAAACGCAGCCCTCTGACTTGCGGACTATTGTAGCATATTTATAGCTGGAGATACGAAGTAGAGTAGGAAAATAACCTCCACATCCTCGGGACATGGCAAATACTAGGTCTTCTAAGAAAGAGATTACTAGATGAATACCTCTTTGACAGTGTCTCAGAGCTGTAACAATCGATTACCAAAAAGAAACATATTTAGCGAGATTCCAAGAAGATCTGAAAGGCTCAGTTCTTACTGGTACAAGCGGTACGCGACTAAACCAGGAACTATACATGCAATAGACGAGCGCGTAGTGACGCAAACTTAGTTACACGGAAACCCAGAGATAGACTTTCGGTCATTTGCACCTACATATGTACGTACATTTCCAGACATGAGGACAAAAATAAAAGCAGCTACGGTCCCCTTGCGAGGTGATCCGGGGTTGGGTGCAGAGGGGGTTTTAGTGAATAAGAGTCCAACACTCGGACTTTTTTTGATGCTGCCACCTTCTTAGAAAAAAATAGGTATGTATGTATATGTATAGGGAACAAAACAGAACATAAGTACATGTCATCAACATGTTGCAAGAAACAAAAATACTATTTTCTCTTCGAAGTTCGAAAATCAAATACAAAGGTTCGTTGCATGAAAGAGATAGCTGCAGTCTTTCAGAGAATTGTCGAAATTTCTTTTGGGATTTCATAAAATATAGAACAGGCTTCTTTCTCGACGGCTTTGAGTCGATAAAAAACAATTAATGTATAGTCTATGTTACCAACATTAGTGAATATCATGCATACTTTGTCCTGAAAAAGTATAATAAAATTTTTCACTAGCAACTTATTTTCTTAAATTTAAGTTGGGATATGTAAGTAAGCTGACTGGTCTAAACGTCAACACTCGAAAGTGTAAACAAAACAATATTATAGTAGTTCCAACTAGTGAGTGACTGTTGAGGTGTGTGAGTGCCGTGGTGAGTTGAGAGACCTAATAAATTTAGACGAGGATACTTTCTACACTTCCTGGGTTCCTAGTGCTTTGAGCTGAATTCAATGCAAAAAGAAACTGAAACGACAATAACAGTTTCCATATTACTCTAAATGAGTGCAAGTGATAAATGTAATCTGACTCCGTGGGATTGTCTCTTTCGTCTGTTAGTCTGCTGATCGACGTGAAGGGTTCGATGGGAGCAACAATCCCAAAGAGATCAATTACTCAAAGTGCGAACGAGAAAGATCTATAAGATAATCCTAATATACCATGTGTATAAATGAAACGGACGTCTTGAGAAAGTTTCCGAAATCTTATTCTGTTGGCGGGCTTTTTTTCCAAGATTATAGAAACTAATACCTTCTACGGTTTCTGAACGACTAGTACATCTTCAGGCTTGAGTGGTGAATGTTGTTGTTTTTGGTATGCTAATTTTGTTACATGCAGGACAGCTGCTAGACTTAGTAGTCTTTTGTTGAAGACTTTTCTTAAATTCTCATGCAAACATAGAGAAGGTAACATTCAATATTCACACTAAGTACTAATGTTAGTGTACAGGATAGAAAGAAAGCGTCTAGTGGTCTGAGTTGGATTTGATTTTTGTAGTTGTGATAATTTTGTTTAGTTAACAAAGAGTCTAAGAGAAGTTTGGACAGATTCTTCGAAGTTCAAACGTAAATACTTGCCAAATGTTCATCTGCTATATTTTCTGAACGCCTGGTGTTTAAAGAGAAGAAGAAACTAAATAAACGCAAAATACTGAGAAAATATTATGTATTTGAAGAAATAGAAGACAAGAATCAATCGAGTTAATGATAAACGTTTGGCCAAAGTTGTAGAGACTGTAATATTTATAAAAACAGACTCAAATTCTTATAAGTTGTGGAACAGCTATTGTTTTCGAATACTTATCTGTTTAGACAAAAAAATTTACATTGTTCGTCAACTATAGAATGTCCGTAATTTGCGAGAGAACATTGCGTAAACATGTAAAACATACACGAAGACTCAGTTATGTTAAAAAAATTTCTTACTTTAGTCAGTAGACTAGACAGTGAATGGAAAAAGAGCTCAAGTTAAGTAAAATGTGCCAAGCTCGATACAATTTTACTTGATGTTTACCGAGAGTCTCTCCAACTTATTTTCTTAGTTCTTTTGAAGTTTCGGATAGTAGACGTGGAATAGATTCTGGATAAATGGGTAATTATTTGTCTTATCCTTGAATATACATCTACTGTCTTTCAAAACTATGGGAAGAGAGTCTTAACAGTGTAGAAAGTTTCTCAGAAGCAGTTGATATAAAGGAAGTTAAATTTAATAGTCCTTTGTGGGTGACTTACTAAATATCTCAGGGGACCTGAAATTTGTAGAGATGTTAAGGACACAAAGAACAAAAGGACCTATACCACAGAATAACATACCGATAAGTACTGGTTTAGCTATACTTCTTTAACAAGTAAAATTTAACTATTCAAAAATTAAACATTCAACTAATATTATGACACTTCAAACGACAGCTCAGTTTGGCAGGTGTGAAATGCCAGTGCTACCAACGTGAAACCACGAAATGAATGACCCTGTACCATTATCGGTCATAAAAATCGTTCGACCGAATAGGCTGTGCGCGCTATAGTGAATAACTTCAAATGAATCTGCTCACTATTGACGGTTCCTTTGTCAGTGAGACAACGTGTCGATCGGAGTACAATACCGCAGTCGTAAGTCAAATCAGTCGATTCCAAGCCGTTCGCAGGAATTTGGAATCTCGCACGGAAATTTTACGTAATGATCTTAGTTTCCACCCTTACAAGATCATATTATCACAAGAACTGAAGGCTTCTGATCACTTGAAATGACTTCGATTAGGTTCTGCACAAGTTTGAAGAAAATTTTGAACTTCATTAGAGAATCATTTTAGCGATGAAGTTCACGATGTTTGATCTCAATTTATTGACCATATGACTGTATATTGACTTTATCACTGAAAGTGATCTTGTGATCATATTTAGTTTCAGTTTCCAGGTGCCAATCAGCCTTGATTGGATTTAGTTTCTATACGGAAAAGGGCTAAGTCTTTCCTCTCAATCTGACAAACTCAGTCTTTCTAGTTTATTCGTAAACGACCTTGTTCGACTAGTAGACTGAAGTAGAACTACGGCGCTAAGATATCCTCATAGACCTCATTTAACAGCATCCAGGTTACCAAAAACAACACACAAATACAGTAAAAGTAGCTAACACAATTACCCCCAACCTAATGGAGTGCAAAAATTCCGCATCCTTGTACCAAATCATCTCGCGTGTAAATAAGAAGAAAAAAAACGCCACCCACCAAGATAACGAAAGGAACCGTACCCACATCTTTCAGTACAAATGACTCTAGATTCATGCACTCTCGTTCTTTCTGTCACCAGCATAAATCATCGATTCTGACAGGTTATACCAAAATCCATAAATACCCGAAAACTATAAATTCTCCATCCAACCCCCAAAAGAAGAAAAAAGAAAAAACCGCCTCGTATTCGAAAGACCATAGATCAAAAATTGAAGGCCCTTCCTACACTGAACTAACTCAAATATTCCCCTCCCACTCTGGCGTTCATAAACTGCCACTGAGATAGATTCCTCTTCTGTACACAAAGCTCGAGATCCTTGGAATCCGCCCCCACCCCGTTTACTATGCAACAAAATGTTTTTTTTTTTTTTGTTATTGTTTCCACCTGCCCAAGGTAAAAATCACAACAAAATCACACAGAAAAATACAACAAAGCACTACATCGACACGAGATAAGAAAGAATCCTTCCAAACACCCACCGGCCCACCACCTTCTTTCTGCATCACTTAACCGATGCAACTCAAAAATCTCACAGAAGCACACACGGAGCAAAAAAAACAACAAAACAAAAAAAAAACCTGAAATCGAAAGCGATGCAGAAAAAAATCCATCGCAGCGAGGTACTGGCTGGAATGGCAAGGACATGCCAGGATGCAAACTCCTTATTTACAACTTTTCATACACTTTTGCATATATCCTTCAAAACGTAAACGGAAAATTATTTTTAACCTTTTTTTCGTGTTTTCCCTTCACGAATGTGCATGCAAACGAGAAGGAAGAGAAAAGGTATACACTCCCAGCAGGATACAACAAGGATCTACCCTCCACATGATACACACATGCTTGAATCTTGTCTCCAATAAATCAAATTTTATTACAGTTTTCTTCATTTTACATTTTCAAACAATACACTCGCAGGAGCACACAGGGTATGTGCGAAAGGATATTCATAAATATTTTCTAGTTCTAGGATCCAATCCGTGCAATCGAAAGACAGATAGGTGGGAGGATCCCACCACATACACACAAGTACCAGTCGCTCTGTACTCCTCCGTTGCCACCGCGCCACTGTTATCCTGACAGCGAGACATGATACGAGAAAAGGTTCACTAGAACGCGCTGGAGGATGAGTATTAGGTACATTGAGGGGGGGGCCCTATGCACCTTCCTCGGGTAGTGGTAGTCCTGTGTTATCCTTTCAGATATTTATAGCAGTTTGCTGTGTGACTACGGGTGTCTTTTTTTTTTTTATTCCTTCGTATGCATGTGGAAACACAAACAAAAAGTTTAAAGTAGCTTGGTGTAGTAGCTCGGGGGGCTGATGGGGTTATTGAAGACTAAAAGGTAAAGGGTTGATGAAGGCGATAGGACACTGCGTTATCCAATACCCCCAGTGGGCATGTTTCCATTGGTCTTCTCTCTTTCATGTATATATCATTCAAAACGGGACTTCTTCTTCTTGACTTTTTACTCAAAACCTAAATGGGGGTGTGGGGGCATCACAGTCAGGAGAGAAGGTGGCGCAATTCAAAGCGCCTACAGGCATCATATATTGGAGGCGTCATTTTGAAAACAAAAAGCAAAAATAAAAGAACAAAATTAAGGCAAGAAGGAACAAACACGGATTCATCTTCGGCTGTGTGTTTGCTTTTTGGCACGACACTTGTATGCGCCGTATCACTTGCCATATCTCGGGATAACTTTTTGTCACACGACAGAACAGAACACTCCGGGACGTAGTGTGCCGCTATGGCGCAAATGATGTATACGTCTATTTTGCGCCCAACTCCTTCGACGACCATAAATCAGATCAAGGCAAGAGTATGGATTCGTTTTAATTAGGAGACGGAGAAGCTTTTACATCGGGAGAGGAGAGAGTTTCTACACACACACTCGTATGTATCGTACATGCGGTGGAGGTCCTTATAGCTAAAGCACACATATGTATGGATGGGTAGAAGGGAAAACATTTTGCTGCGCATTTTGCTGATATCACTGAAGGCAGATAGTGTGTACGTGGGTGGTGGGGTGTAAACCCCCTGTTTTTTGGGTGGGTTTGCTTTTGAGCCAGTAAAGCGACAAATCACATGATTTAGGATGTTAATTAGGCAGAAAAATATATCATTATGTGATACAGTCGATGTCATGTGAGGAGGAGGATAAGTGGGACACTTGACAGTTTTTTGTTTTTTTTTTTGTTCTCGTTTACTTGGAGAAGGGGTTGATATGTGACACAGCATACGCTGGCATATAAGGATAGAAGAAGTGTTCAGTTCTTCAGTTTTTGTGAATTTCAAGTTATTCACCCTAGTGGAACAGTTGATGGGAATCTGGCGGAGGGACAAGTTCCTCGTTTCGGGGATAAAGGGAACAAAATGGCAAATTTGGCATATTTTATTAAATTTTTTAAATAATTTGTACATAACTTAGTTGAATAAACTTCTCCTAGTACCTACTTATTTTTACTGAAACAGATAAGATCTGAAGTGATTACGGGCACTATACTACTAGTAGATAGGTAGGTGTTTATTAAGAGGAATCTCTGGTTGGATGATAGTTTTAATTCACTTTGATACTTATGTTAGTCTCTAGGAGATTCCTAAAATATTCTAAAAAAAGTTAAGTATCATAGCAACGAATAGTCCACGCACAGTCAGTAATTCGCCATTAAGGTCAGACTATTGGAAATAGTTATGCCTAACCTGCCCTAGGCCCAAGGATGATCGTGTTTTTGCTTTGAGTGAGTCAAAGTTGTACGAAACTATTGAGCTTTCAAAGCGCTGCTACTGTAAGCTACTTCTTAGTACAGGAATGAAAAATTAGAATCCCCATTTAAGTCATACATACATATGACCATGGACAGTGAAAAGTTCGATTCCTAACTGAAGCTCCATAAACAGTTGGTATATAAAAATGAAAATGTCATCAAGATTTTCCGATCTTCAAACCCAACAAATGTTTTGTATGAACTCAGCGATTCCAAGGACATAAAAATCTGTGCTGAAAGTCATAACCATTTCTACCCCAATAACTAGAAAAATTGAATCTTAGGAAAAATTTCCAAAAAAATTTCGAGACAAAATCTCAATTGGGAAATTCTATAACAAAAAAAGGCTCAAATGACAAAAAGTTTAAAATAAATCTCGCGTCGCTTCTTTGCATCCAAATCATTCAACTCAATACAAACGGGGTTTCTAATAACTGATCGATGTCGCAAGGACTAAGTCAGTTCAATGGATCTTATTTACATATGTATGTACATATGTATGTACGTTTACAATTGACCTACGAGCTTATGTTCCGCCCAATGAGGTCCATATAAATCCAAGTAATAAAGCAAAATGACACCCGAAAATGCTTGAATCAATTCCGAAAAGGTACATGTTTCCGACATAACCTACTTCGGCAGGTTAGTTAAGGTACAAATATTGAACCAAGCAAACTGGTCTAATAGTGTCCTAACACCGGATCCTTGGGGACTGGTCTGGTGCACGGAAGGATCGAAGATGGATTCTGGAGCTGGTGCTGATGTGGCGGACCCAACACCAAAGTCTGGATTTCTATGGGATTGTGTCCCACTGTATTCCAAGTTGAATTCAATGCCATTGAGATCTGCACTAGGTTAAGCCTTAGTAAATTGATACCTTTACTGGCGCTGGGATTTATATCTTTTCACATAGCTATGCAGCATTTAAGGCGGTGCAATGGCAATGGACTATAATCTCTTGCCAGGGAAATATTCGGGTGGCTCCATGGTCATCAGGGAATTCCAGGCACTACGCTGATTATTGATTGGGGACACAAACTTTATCTTGTGCCCTGTGGCTACTGTCCAGGGATTAAGACAATCCAAATGATTAAACAAGCTTTATTCCTACAAAGAGATCCTTTACTTAGATAAGGATAGTATTAGGAAACTGGTGAGCTTTCTAAAAGGTCACTGTGGGCTGGAGTATCATCTTAACAAACTTAAACTGTCCTCAAATACAAAATGTAAGTTTACAATACATTTAAGATACAATCGATTTTTTCAGGACGCAGTGATAGCCAGATGCACAAGGATCTTCCATAAAAAAAAAGTTAACTCCGATGGATGAAAAGAGTCATCTTCAAAATATGTCTCCGAAAAACATTACCTACAACTAGAGTTCACTGCGATTTTCCTTAAAATTTTGGTAAAAGCTCTCTTCGCAAGCTAAATAAAAAAATAACTACTCTTAGAGAAACCTCCGTAGGCGCCGTGGCTCAGTGGTTAGTGTGTTGGACTATGGAGCAAGGGGTTCGAGATTGAATCCCAGTCGGGGAACACCTAAAAGTTTTTCACGGCCCCACCTCTCGCGAGCGTCTGACAAACATCCGAGAGTACAACTGTCCTGAGAAAGCTTCTCAAATAACAAATTGCTCTTCGGACACGGCATTAAACAGTAGGCCCCTTCCATTCTTGTAAAGAATATAACACGCACGACACGAATGGTTGTGAGAAGCCAGGCCCTGGGTCCCATCGACCTGTAGTGGCAAGAATTTTTTTTTAGGTACCTACAAACGGTGGACTTTATCGAAAGTCTGTGAAAGATATTAGGACAATCAACTTAACATTTTTTATAGTGTAATCCCTTTCCTTTAGAAGACCCTTTACGGAATACAACAGTAGAAGGCACAAATATCAAAATAAAGCCCCCAGCGAATAAATCCCAATATGTTTCAAAATAAGATCTGAAGAAACAGTTCTTCATGAGGTGGTGGGAACTGTAGATAAATCCTCACACTAGCTTATTAGACATAGGTGCTGTTAAAAACGTATGAACTTAAGGAATTCTAAAATTACTTGGGGATAATACTATAACTAATTTAATGAACTTTATCATTTACTGATGAATTATTGCTTGTTGCACATCTATGGAATCAACTCACTACTATTCCATGTGACACACGATACAAGACACACCATACCACCTTCGTCCTATTACATATAGAAATCTTGTCTCGGTTTTCAAAATTGCACCCTTGATCTCCATTTATTAGTTGAAAACTCTCCTCACTCGCAACAAATCACAATTAAAAGTGCGCGCTCCTTAGCCAGTTCCGTTCAAACCCTAATCCTTGTTTACGTAGTCCGTTCTTCCTTCCCTAAACGTCAGCATGTAACACACTGTGGCGTGGCGTAAATTACAAGACAATTGCAAATAAATTCATTAAATTGCAAAATTATGTAATTGTTCCTTCAGGACGTATACATAACATTTTATTAGTTTACCAACACGCCAGCCACCCACTAGATGGCGCTCATATTAAAATCATAATTCACCCGACAGAATTTGTATTTTTCGAACGAAGGGTTACCCTATTTCTTGTGTATGTGTGTGTATGTGTAGATACAAAACGGGTTGTGTTAAATGTCATTAGTGTCCCGTTTAATGGGATATCCTAGTGTAACAGCACACATCCACATAAATTATAATCAAATTATTAACAACTCCTCATAGAGAAGTTTTCGGACAAAAACTTCCACGCAACTATGAGTGTTTTGACTCTCTGTGTTTGTCCTCAACAAAGGATTCGAAGGAAGGGGTTAAGTTAAATTTGTTTATTGGTACCTAGAGAGATGGAGAAAATATGAAAACTTGGCCCAAAGTTGTTGACCTGACACGTAGACTAAAAAAAATGTAAAAAAAAAATTAAAAACTAAACAATTCTTAATGATAATCCTTTTCATCGTGCAAGGATCTGTTTGTTGATGGCGAACGTTATACGAGACGTCCACCATTTTGTCGTAGAGCTCCACTGTCCCTCCTTTCGTAAGCACACATCCATACCTATGCACACAACTGAATAAAACAAAGCACAATGCAGCAGCCAGAGTGGGTGCATTCTTCCTGAAACACAAACAGAACCAAAAATAGCAAGTATCCTTCCAGTGAGATCCGCATCACTTAGCTCGCAAACAAATAAACTAAAACAAAAAAAAAAAAAACAGTCAACCATGGGAAGCATGGTGAAGAAACTATCCAGATCCCGTCATGGATATGTCAACAATGAGTTTTCATCTACAACCATGCACCACTATCCAAATGGGATTCTATTTTCGTCCTTCTCAAATGGTTGCAGGAGCACAAGGTGTATCCTTAGCTCTGCGCGTTCCTCAAACAATGTCTGGAAGGGAAGTGTACCGAAAATGTCCTTTGCGGACATGTGATGAACAACAAACAGGCATGAGGCGATTTATACAAACAGTCATTGTTTTTTTTCTCTACCTCGTTATCCTGCTGCTTTGTTATCCTTGTTGTCTGTCTGTCTCTCTATGGTTTTTTTTTTGCATGTTACCCATTCTATGCAGAGTAAGGTGTTTTTTTTTTTGTACATGTCCTTGCAACGTCGTGTATCCTCAAAAGGATTCATATTCATAGAATGCAAATGGCACGGGGAGGATGAACGAGATGCTTTTGTTGTTGGCCAACCAACCGAAGGAGAGCTTAAACATTCTCTCTGCAGGAAACAACGACAATGGCTCTTCGTCGCTTCGGTGTTGTTTGATTGGAAAGGACAGTGTGTTGAGTGCACTGAGAAGTGGGGGGGACAACGGAGCACAATAGTTATGTACAACGAGTTGATCTGCTTTGATTTCGGATGTCGTTCCTGGGATACTGGACGAGTGATGGAAGATTACAAATGGAGGTGGCCTGGTTGGAGGACGAATGCTTTTTGTTGCTCTTCGAAGTGTATACGGTTTTGATGGCTCCATAGTTTGATTGGCTGAATGGCAAGCGCATTCTCCTAGTAAGGACTATGTGTACATCTACACATGTATAGAGTGCACCTTTTTTTTTTTTTTGAAAGACAAAGAAAACAGGAGGAGATTTATGGTTATGTAGATGATACTCCAGAAACAGGTTTGTGGGTGGATACTGTAAAGTATTACAGGAGCAGTATTAGAACCATCGAAGTTCCGAAAATGGTTACGCTTTTGAAATCGCTTAGCTTATCTTTCGATATTCCGAAAAAAGGAATCTATCTTTTTTAAGTGCTAAACTGAAGGACTAATTTTGAATTTGTTTCAATGCATCTAAAGCTATCGTTTCGGTGAGAAAGACGAATGTAACAATATTAAATGTAGAGCAACGCTTATAAATAGAAATTGTAGACGGTATGCTGAGAATGATAAAAGATCTTGAATCAAGACAAGAGTGCATAGCCAAAAGGACTCCGCGGTAAGTCATTCTCTTTACTCAGAACATCGTCGATGAAAACCAGAGAACGGGTATAGATGTCGTAGGACAGAATTATGAGTTAAAATGAAGATACACAAACGTCTGCATTTTGACGATGAAGCAACTGATTGGAATGATGGGTAGAAATATAATATTTGGAGTCCCCAGTAGACAGGTTGTAAGGACAGGAAAACAAACAAACAAACAAACAAACAAAGTATCTGAATCCCTTTTGTTACAGAGCGAGCATTCATATATAGATCCATAGATTTCCAAACCCTTTAATAGCCTTTCAATAAAGTTTAGAGTTCATTCGCAGGACTACACAAAAAAACTAATCCAGCGCCAAGCCCGTTTCGAATTATTCATCGGGAGATATTACATACCTATACATACATATGTTTGTGTAAGTAAGACAGGATGAGACAAAGAGGCATTTAGACGATTATGTAACCAAATGCAAAGATCCAGATTACCAAATCCGAATTATAGGCGCCTGCCTGACATACCCTTAGCGGAACGAAGAAGTCGCGTGAGGGGCTAAGTCCTGTGGAGAAAAGAGTGAAGTCATGTTAGCGAGCGAAGCGGACCACCTTCCTCAAAACTTAAATTTAACCATTTTTTCTAAATAGGTATTAGCTCTACGAAAATTTGGGACTTACTTATGTTTTCAAATTGGACTTCTATCCTGAGAAGGTGGGATATAAGTCCCTAATTCGATTTGAGCCTTATGTCCCACTTAAGTGGAAATGGGACTTATGTACATATGTATGTCCTTGCGCCGCATACCACCTACTGAAATATACATATGTCTATCATTTAAGTAAAACAATTACAAGTTTGTATATATGTATGTATGTACATACCAAAACCCTAAACTAGAAGATGAAAGCATATACACTTTAGGCTTTATCTGTCTTATAAGAGAATTTAAGTAAGACTTTTGATATTATTCCAAATTTTATGAATTGGGAGTTGGAGGGAGGAAGAGAGTTGACTTCCACTAGCATAGGTTTTAAGTCATACGAGTACAAAATAAGAAGCCGGAAAACAGCAAGATATATAGATACATAATTTCAAATTTTCCAGTTTTTTGAGCATAAAATGAATAAAATGAATTTTCAATATTAATTTGTTATTTTATTACAAAAAATGAGATATAAACGAAGGAAATCGCAGAAGTACAACGTCTTAAACAGATAGAAATGCAGCTCAAAAGAAGGAATATTAAGAGGATTCATAATAAAGGTGGGAGCCCAAAACGTTTAAACGATGGAGGTGCTCGCATTATGGGGCATGATCAAAAAAGACACCTAAAGAAATTAAAAAAATAATCCCCAAAAATAAAAGCTAGTGGATAGCTAGAAGGGCTCTTTGCAGAATTGAGCTGGTGTCCGCTGGAAAAAAGGAAAAACGAGGACTTTCAGAAAAAATATATAGGTCAGGCTTACATTCTGGAAATAACATACGAATTGAACGGTGGACGAATGGAACGGATTTCATTGAGGAGTGGGCTTATCCAATAGAGGAAATCATTTTTCAACTGGACGGCGGCTCCAAGCATATATCCAAAATCGTCAAAATGCCTAAAATATCAGGATTTTTGGACTATGGCGTGGCCGGCACAAGGCTCGGATTTATATCCAATTGAAAAAATTAAGATATGGAACTTTGAAAGAGCATCGGCATTTCTTTCTGTTTCAAACGTTGTACTTATGCAATTTCGTTTGTTCATACATATATCATATGTATATTGCGTAATGAAACAATGAAAATGAAAATTTAATGAAAATCAGTTGACGGACATTTATGTATTTGATTCTTAAAAAAAAAAAAAAAAATTTGAATTTATGTATGTATCCAGTTTTGCTTGTCACTGTAGATTTAAGAATTCATACAAACACCAGCCAGACAGACTTTATTCTGTTGTTTTCGATCAACGTTTGGAAATTATCAAGAATTAATACTGACATTCTGAATTGGTGGTCGCAACTTTAAAAGCGTTTACTAAAAAATTTCCGGTGGAATTCGAGTCATCATGTTCTATATTTAATGTTCCTGTCCCAGTAATATTGCAGCCCTATCTGCTTCAGTCCAAACTGAGCCAAAAATAGGCGATTCCACGCCTTTGGGTATATCTCAGTCCAGATTGTGGCGAATTTTGGTTAAAGATCTTGGCCTTCACCCTTACTTGATCAAGTTAACTGAAAAACTGAAACCTCTTGATCATTTGTAGCACCGAAATCGTTTCTCCGATTGGGCTCTGCAAAAGTTTGAAGGGAATTCAAAAACTGAATAGACATGCCATCAGTGATATGTGGATCCAAAAAAAATGGTGCCACATGCCACACAAGTGATCAAACAATTGATCTATTGAAAAGTAATACAAAGGCCCAGTCAAATGTCCACCTCACTCATGCGATTTAACGCGGTTGGATCTATTTTTATGGGATTACGCTACGTCGTTAGTTTATGCCAACAAGACAACACCGTTAGATAGTTTCAGGAACAATATCGAACGCATCAGTTGGAACAACTTTAATGTCTCCGATTTAGGTAAGTTTCAACAAAGTATGATGTAAGCCTTCCAGAGCACGTGGAAAAGAATATCCTTTTCATTTACATACACGTGGCAATCGCCACAAAATACCATGACGATCGAAAATTCCCACAAATCACACACACACGTGAAGAACCCTCATAAGTTGGTCCAAAACATGCAAAAATGTCTGCAATTTTGTTGGTAACAAACAAGCATTACCTCCATTTTCTTTTTCTCACATACACACACATGCTTCCGTACGTCAAGAGAACTGCTCACTTCAATTAGGATATCGGGTAACGAAATCTCAACCGAGACGAGCGCATGATGTGATGGGCCGCCGTCGTCGTTTATCCATCCCACATACATCCACAGACCATTTCATCTGCGCTGTGATGTGCTCTTCACTTCGTATTCGCATTCAATCTCCCGACAGGCGCTGCTCCCTCCTTCCCCGGCTTTAGATTATTTATGACTCCCCAGTCTGACGTATTTCACGACGAACGTCCTCCTTACCATGGAATTAATACCAAACCAACTTCGTATTCTTCTTTGTCGTTTTCTCTATTTTAAGAGATCCAACGACGAGAAAAGGACGAACAAGTCTTTGACATTTGGGTGCCACCCTTAAGCGAAAACCAAAAAAAGAAAAAGAAAAAAAAACAAAGAAGAACAAAAGTTGTTCATCTTCTTGTACCCCACCCCTCTGGGAACTGATAACTACACTCCAGCTTCTCAGTTTCATCTCCATTTTCAAATTCAGCATCAAGATACTCGAGTATCTCACACACCGAGAGCAAAAGAGAGATACGCCAACGTCGTCGTTGTCGTAGAGCAACAAAATAACTGGCTGGGATTAATTTCGTCCTTCAGTTGTGGGATTTTGTTGTTACAGTTTGTTCCGTCTATTTTTTTTTTGTTCTTTGCCTTGCTTGCCACCGAGAATAATGTCATTCGTCAGAAAATTCGCTCGTTTATATGGATGGGATAAAGCACCCGGCAAAGCCTTGACAGCGCAAAAATAAATATATACAAGGCGCACCACGGCCATCACCATCATCATCATCATCAGGAATAGCTTCGGCATCAGCATCTAGAGTATCCAATGATAGATCCAGCTTCATAGATATTTTCTAGGACATCGTCTTCCGGCTTCAAACCCACCCACCCACACACACAGAGGGAAATTATTTATGCATAGATATGTATAGCCAGGAGATTTAGCGCGCTTTTTGCAAATGAACGGACACAACGAACAAACGGACAGGATGACTTGGTAATTTACCAATGGAGCGCAATTTCCATAATTACTCTCCCAAGGAACACACCAGCAGCAGTAGCAGCAGCAGCAGCAGTAGCAAATGAGAGGGGAGTGACATGACAGAAGGATACTCTGAATGAGATGTATATCCTCCTGCTGCTGCTGCTGCTGCTGGTGGTACTTCAACTAGGATTCCAAGATGATGATGATAATGTTAATACCACTGATGATGAGAATGCTGGTGATAAGATTCTTCTATCGTCATTGCCCCGCGCGCGCCTTGTGTTATCCTTCATTGGACGTTCTGAAGGACACACTGGATACACACTGGGTGCGCACGGATTAAAAGTGTACTTAAGCGCAAGGATATACTACTAGCCAAGAAAATTTAATTACACCATTGAATGGTGGAGGCTTCTCGCTCGTTGCTTCAGCCAACTCCTAAATAGTTATGACCTCTAGAGGTGGACGGGGGAATTTTTGGAAAATCTCTTCTTGGATTATTTCTTTTGGGGATAATTTAAGGAAATTAATGAGGTGCCTCTTTCGTTTCTGTTCGGCTGTTTGTGTTTGTGTTTGTATGTGTGTACGTTTGGATACTTCAAGTTGATGAAAGTTGCTAAGCAATTTTTGCGTTTCGGGCGTATAAACAATGAGACGCCTTGAAATGTTCGTCCAGATGGTGATTTGCATAAGTTCTTTTGGCTTATCATTGTGCGGAGAAGAAGTCCTTATCGCTGTTGGTAAGATGTTTTTATGTGTGCGTTTCACGACTGTGGGGCAATATGTAGGTATGTCTATCCATTGCGTCTGAGATTTTGTTGTGAGCCTTCTGGGATAGCCGGGTATATTTCAATACTTTAAGGATATGACCAGGAAGTAGGGAGTACTTGAAGAAACTGCCATTGTGCTTATGTATCATGTTGAAAGCAAAGCTAGCCTTATGACCACTCGAGCTAAGTGCAATAACAATTAAGACACAAGTCGTTGGCGAAGTTCATTTGATCTACATTAGATCCCTTCTACACCAGAGAGTTGCCCTCTTATCACGATCTACATGGGCACCAAGAGCCGAAACTAGTCAGAGTTAAAAGTAACAGTTTTAGTGAGCTCCGCGAACTAGCAGATGTAAATCCTGGTAAAGAGCTTGCAGCTGCGAAGAGTGCTCTACTCTTGAACCAATCCAACCTATGGAAATAGGGCGATACTGCCCACCGTACCATTTCAAGATTGCCACACTTGGACACGGAGACGGATTATATATGTATTACCATCTCTCGACCTCCGCCTAACAATCTTTGAATTGGATTAATGAAAGGGTCATCAACCCGACTAATATCTTGGTTTTCACGGACGGGTCAAGAATTAACGAAGGAGTAGGCTCGCACTGCACTCTGGAAAGATGATCGACATCTATGGTCGACAGTCAAGCCGCCATGAAGGGCATCTTACCCACAGTCTTCAAATCAAAACTGGTGAAACGATGCCGGGAAGAACCTACACCACTTACAGCAAACCATGATGTCACACTACTTTGGATTCCAGGACTCAGTGGCATTTCACGGAATGCACTGGCGGATGAATTGACAAGAAAGAGGTGAACAGGAACTGACAATGTTCTATTTCTACGAGCGATATACTGATCTTTTTAAGTGACACTGAACTGTTGGCTAAATCTGGACGAACGCGAACATCTACGTGAGTTTCAGTTGGACATGGTGCACATTTATCTGGAGACACCGATAAAAGAGAGAACTACTACAAATACTTTTCAACATGATCACATTGAACCGAGTTATTTGGGTAAGTGGCAGGTGCAGGCACCACTAAAATGCCTATTCTGACAGTTTTACGACATGGCCACAGTGTATGAAAGATTTATTATTGCCTCACCATTAATAGAAGCTTTCCTGAATATAAATATGTACATAATGCGCAATCCATCACCCTCCAGCCATCTCCACCCAAAAAAAACTTTTCACTCCCGATCACTGGAAGCTCGGAGACATTGTCCAAAGATCGCCTCCTAGAACACCAATCATTGCCACAATGATTTAGATCGTCTCGCAGCACATCTACACCACATGCTAGTCGAATACACACCATCGCACGCTCGCAGGCAGATGATACAAAACGTTCTCGAGCATGTAAACATATCCATACATGGATACCAGAACCAGCAATTACCAACCAACCACAAGCAGTGCCCAATGCGAACACACCTCTCAATAATCTTTATCGGTTGCGATAAATCTCTCTCGCTCTCACCCTCTCTCGGTGGTTTCGCGGACACATATATCTTCCTCGGCGTATCCTGAAATCGCGCAATAACATTTAATTTCTATGCAAAACAGCATCAATAATCTAAAGTGCACCATGGATTCTGTGCGCGGGTCAGACAGCTCGCCAAGATCCTGGCCAGTGATCAGCTTGTAATTTAACGTCTAGGAGTGACCCTCGTCCAGGAGTTGCCCCCCCCCCTCCCTCGGCTCCTTGCGATCGTTAGTTACAGATGTAAAATCGTGCACGGCTTCCATATGGATGCATACACTGGGCGGTGTGCGTGTATGTGGATCTGTGTTTCGTCGTTTGCCTGTCGATAAAGATCTCAAAAGAGTGATCTTCCTTTTCAGGCGCGCGCGCCCGCTCTCATGTACTCTCCCCCTAAGGGAAATAACTCAACGACAAACAACGACGACGACGGACATAGTGAGTTTTTCCCGTCTTGGTCGACCACAACGATTGGAATCACATAAATTTGCATTCGACGAATCGGGCACAAATGCACCAAGAAGAGTCCAGGGTCCTGATGGAGAGGAAAAGAATCATCACCTCACACTACAAATCGGACGGTGGGCAACAAGCCGCGCTGCCGCCGCCACTACTACTACATACAGGGGAGTGCAATAGCAGCGTCACGAGCGATCGACCCTATGGCTGTGGCAAAAGAAAAGATGGTCGCGATGCGCACTGCCAATTGGAGAATTAATTGCGTCACAAAACCACAACACATTTAAATGGACATGCAGCGTGGAACCCTTTCGAGCGCGCAAGGAATTACTCCTTGAGTGAGGACGCACGATCGAGTTCATGTTGTATTGTATAAATCTTCTCCTTTTTCCTTGTTCTTCTTCGAATTTGCGTATGTTTAAATACAACACAGATAGTCATCACTTAATTAAGGAGAGTCGGCAGTTGTGGGGTTTGAGAATACTTTTCTTTTTAACAAACTTTTTGGGCGCGTTGTAGGACCTTAGGTAGTCATATTTTCAGCAATTTCTGGAAATTTTGGGAGACGCTTTTTAAGGAAAGATAGCATTCTCTAAGCCATCTCTGATATGATACTGTTTGTACCTAGAACTGCCGACCTTAGCCTAGGCAACCATCAAGCCCTTTGTTTCTTAAAAATAAAAACTGCAATATATCCCATTTGTAAAGAAGGCCCCGTGGCTCAGTGGTTAGTGCGTTGGACTATGGAGCAAGAGGTTCGTGGTTCGAATTCCAGTCGGAACACCTACAAGTTTTTCACGGCCCCACCTCTCGCGAGCGTCTGACAAACATCCGAGATTACAACTGGCCTGAGAAAGCTTCTCAAAACACAAATCGCCCTTCCTACACGGCATTAAACAGTACACCCCTTCCATTCGTGCAAAGAATATAACACGCACAACACGAATGATTGTGAGAAGCTAGGGCCTTGGCCCCATCGATCTGTAAGGAGGCACTGAAAACCGAATGGCAAACTATGGACGAATGTCAATATTACTAATGATGAATAATGAACTTGTTTAGAGCAAGTACAATAAAAGTACAAACAAATTGCTTGGAGAATTCACCAAAGCTTAAATAAAAACCAGCATGTCCACGTTTTATTCCTGAATTTCAGCAAGCCATTGAAAGCAAGACTTGCTGAACCATCGGAAGCACCTAGAAGTTATTTAGAGAGCTAGAACAGGAATTGGCTCCAGGACTACCTAAGTAATCGATAAGTATAGCCAGGAGGAAACGATTGATGACGGCGTACATCAAGTTTCAAAACTAAGTTCCGTCCTCTTCATATTGTACAGTAATGAACTTTAACGTTTTGCAGATGATACTGCGATTATTGTCAGCTACAAACTGTTGGGAACGATATGGGTTTGGTTTTGAATGCATCCGAAACTAAGCTGATGCAGATATGTGAACCCACAAAGCCACGATTAGATATTAAAACAATAAGTGTTCCTTGGTGCAGAGCTTAGATGTATAAGAGGAATAGATATACATACATATGTATATGGGAGTCATCATCGAAAGCACATTCAGATAGTACAATCTTAAAAATAAGATCGGATCTGAAGAAAGAGACCTTTTGGATGGTGTAGCTAAAGCTATGTTTAGACGATTGCCATACTTCTTCGGAAATGAGGACGATGTAACCATCACTGTCAATTCTGATTACTATGTAAGTTAGTACACACGAACCCCAACCGTCACCCTGAACCAACAACCGGACACAAGGTAGCACATGCGCTCTCTAACCGTCACCTTGAACCAGCAACCGGACACCAGACAGCACGAACACCTTCAATCCATCACCGGACACCAAAACGGAAACAAGTGCACCGCAACCGTGGGATTTTAGAGTTTAAGCAAAGTAGCCAAAAATTGAATCAATAAAATAATAAAGGTACTTTGTATTAAGTCGTCAAAGCGAGTGGTTGTTTGATTATTATTATCTTGTATAACCAAATGATAACCGATTTTTTGGCCTCAAGTTGAAGACATGTGGTTTCAGCAAAACGGTGCCACATCTCACACCATGCAGCCAGTTTTGGCATATTCCCTGGACGAGTTATTTCTTGTTTTGGTGATGTTAACTGGCCACCAAGATCTAATGATTTGTAGTCGTTGGATTTCTTTCTATGGGACTATGCAAAAGATCGTGTTTATGCGCATAATATGGAAATTTTTTTTGGAACGTTTTGAAACGAATATTAATCAGGTTATGCTCGAGTTATTGCCCAATATGTGCCGAAAAATAATCGAAAATGATCTTGTCAGATAAGAACATCTAAACTAGTCAATGTAGTCGTCCTGGTTTGTATATTTGGACTACATCCACACCTTGAAACAGCTTTGGACTATTAGACAATGAAGGGGTAGATAGAGCATACTTTCTGTGAAGCCAAGGCAGCACCATTTTCTAGAATAAGTTGTCTTCAAATCTTACATTACCAGAAGGTGGTCCTTGGAGTAACAAGAACAAATGCAATTTTCGACCACCGTTCCTGACCTAAATCCAAATCATCTGATAGAACACGCCGTCAACCAAGCTGGTCCCTGGACTATATGAAAGGATAACCTAGATTCCGTTAAAATTAAATATTTGCCTCCCAGCACTCTGGGAAGTGATCCAAAAATCTACAAAAAGGAAAAAAAAATTAAAAAACTTTTTACGCTAATTGAAAGCACTGTTTTTTTGCGACGACTCGGCCAGCACACTATCACCTTTTGTTTAAACATTTACTCAGATCCATAGAAACAAATTAAATGGTAAACAGATACCACGCCGCCGCTCTACAAATAATCATTCGAAACAAAGCCAAAGAAGATGAAAATCGAAAGATACGAGTAAATACCGCATCCGCCTCTCATTAGCCGAGATTCAGCAGCATCGCGCCCACACACTCCAGCTACACCGCATTTAGCGTTTTATGTCAACCGCCGTCTGCAAACAGAAGCAGGCATCTGCCTCCATCCACCCTCGTGGGTCGTTCTCATTTTGTTGTTGCTGTTTGTCTGTTAAAACTAAATCAACAGGTTTTGGGGACTCGAATTAATTAAATGGGAACGCTGTTGCATCGTCAGGTGATAACACCAAATCAAACATCCAGACCCAGAGCGTCTCTAGGAGACAACACAGTCTCTCTGAATCTGACGATGACGGCGCGTAGTAAAGAAGACATTCAGTGCCGCCCACCTGGCTGTGTGTATGTCAGAATCACTTAAGCGGTTCCCTTGTGTGTGGATTAATTAGAGAGCCTCTGAGCCATGTTGACACTCTCTGGCTGATCCATCGTGTGGTGTAGTTCTTTCGCGTTTAATCACCCGCGCGTCTGAATGTTTGTGTGTTTGAGTTGTCAGAGTTGGCGTTTCGTGTTCTCGTTTAATTTGAACCCAAGAGCGCATAAATCGTCTGGGCATCAAGTGATTTTTCGGGGCGACGCGCACACTACATCCCGGTGCCGACTAACGTGCAACCTTTCTCTGCTCTCTGCTCTCTGCTTCGTGCGCCTTAATTTTATTCAAATTCCCGTCAAGTTGATGATGTTGAGCGAGGCCCGACTTCGGCTGCGAGTGGGTCGTAATGTTACAGATCTCTGATGTGATAGCCGGGAATCGAGATTAGAAAAGCGAATTTATGGGTTTTAGATACGCGCTTGATTAGTAATTCTTGTCAAATGGTAACGAAGATGATGCAGAGGGTATAATGGGGTATGTTGTAGATTCTACGAGTAGAATTTATGGGACAAGTGATGATGCCACAACAGCGACTTGGATTGATGTGGATTGTGAATATGTTTCTCTTCTATTCCTTCCTTTTAATTATTGTTGAAATTTTTTTTTAGAAAACTCCGAAGTTAGCTTATAAATTGGTTCAAATCAGTTGTAGATGAACCAAAGTTGCTGGACAAGTCTTGTTTCTTGCTATACCATCCCGAACTGAGTATGAATTGAAGCAAGTTTGACGGCTTTGTCATGGTGAGGGATTCACATAGAAAATTACATTTGTTAACATTTTATAGCAACATTATAGCGATGAAAATTGACGGTGAGGTTTAAGCCTTCTTAATTTTCGAAGAAGTATGGATCAATGACACCACCTGACCAAATTGAACACCATACAATGACTTTTTGTGGATGCGATGGATGCGGATTTCCACTTCCTCATATGCGACAATGACAGTTCGATTTGACGTATGTTAAACAGGCATGTCAAATTCGAGCCACAAAATAGACGACCCTGTACGACCAAGTCTCCTGGCCTAGTTTCAATTACACATTTGCCGACACCTACCCCTTTTGACATTTTAGAGTATTCAGTGTACCAACTCTCAGTCAGTGTAGTACTGCAGTTCGGAATAACAACCTTAAAAGCACGATAAGGATTATTTGGAACAGAATGGCATGATGAGTGTTCTAGTTGGATTAACTTTTCTGACTAGCACCTGTCATTTGTGCTTGGACTCCACCTTAAGAAGACCCTGAACCACAACGGAAATCAAAAATTGTCAAGGCTTGGTAGAAACGGTTCTACTACTGAGCATGGAGTGCATTCAACTGGTTCTCTGTGAGTCAATTCCTTTGGCATCAGAAACAGCCCTGAAATGAGACTGATAGGCCTGAAACCTTTGGGTCTGATGGATAGCTACTGGCAGCTTTAGGTATGAACACTGGCGTTACTAATCAAAGTTAGAACAGAGCTACAGATGTCTCGCACTAGATCTACTTTACAGAGTTAGAGCGGAGACATTCAAAAAACTCTTTTTATGACGAAGAGTATATCAGATGTTAATGATCATCATGGATGGAGCGAATACCACATTCGAGGTAGGTCCAGAGATCCGAGTTGGAGTTAGTCTAAAAAAAAGAAAATAGCAGCTACTCTGCGAATCGAACTAAGGGCTGCATTAGAATCCTGCGTGCGATGGCTGAATAATTCGTTTGTCAACTGAGCTGGTTGGACGGATATTGGAACATTACAAAGAACTGTCAGGCAACTGATTTGACTTCTATTTTTTATATGCTTACGTTTGATATCCCCCATGAGTATCGAGATGTATGTATGTATGTCTGAATCTGTCTGTACCTCACATGAGAGAAATGTAAATCAAAATTTTTCAAATGACTCAACTTAAAGCAAAATCTCAAACCAGTTCCTGAATCATTTACTCCCACAATGAACTGCAAGAAAATAGTTTGAAACGTAATAGACATCCTTCTTTATTGTCATTCTTCAGCACTAAACCATCTGACATGCGACTGTCTGTACAGCACCTCCCAGAAGTCCTCCATCAAACCACTTTACGATCTAATTCCCATGATTGATTTACAACCATCACTTTGTGCCATGAAATAATAATAAAAATGGTAACAATACCCACAGTCTTTTGCACCCATCTACACCCACCCCCTGCGCCACATCCTTGAATATCCCTCGCATCAAATTCATAAGCAATTTTCTACGATTATTATTGCGTTTTGCCCACTATAAGTACAGCATTTTCATTAATTAATGTCCTTCTCGTGGTTTTTATTGCTATCACCCGCTGCCTGTGCCGCACACGAAATATAGAACACCCTCTCTTCTGGCTCCTTAGAGCAACCCCGTACCCCACTACTACAGATGTTAATAAAAATTTATTATTATTGTTCGAGGATATTGAAAATGTTGGTCGGTTGTAATTTTCGTTATGACTCCTAAATGACAATGACACAGTGTATCCTTCTCTCTTGCACACGCAGGATTCTATGCAAAACAAATATTTTTTGTATGATATATGACAGGACATTCGCTTCTTTTTTGGTTTGTTTGTATTTGTTTTTTCTTTTTAGCGGGCAAACTAGAGCTGACTCATATTTTAATTACCATCCTCCCTTCTCATCGATGAGGGGGTGTAGGTTGTCAGGTTGTAATAAATTTTTTGAGCCACTCTCGTTCTCATTTTATGCATTTTTATGTCGGACCTTCGTCGTTGGCTGCATATCAGTAGCGTGTGCAGCAGTGTGGTCAAGTTACGTGTGTGTATTGCATGTCCTGTCGAAGATCAAACGCATAAATCAGCACGAGAAACCATCGAAAATTCCACACAGGATGTCCGGTTTGCGTTATAAATGGCAGCAACGCGACTAGGACAGTTCGCATTCACAAGAGTAAAACAAAACAGAAAAATAAAAAGGATACACCATTGTAGAGTGAAAAACAGTAAAAACCCATAAAAATGCATCATAATTTTGGGCACACAACACTCGTTAATATTCGCGTAACCCAAAAAAAGGGATCCGTCAACAGACTAGCACGACAAAAAGTTCGACGCTGCAAAATGCGTATTTATGAACACACGAATGCATTCGACGATGGATGACCATGAGAGGGTTGGAGTTGATAAAAGGAAACGCCTTTGGTGGAGAATATTAAAGGGCGCTGAACGGAAGTGTGTTATGAAAAAACAGAAGTTAATGTATTTGAGACTGATCGTGAGGAGTTGATAGTTGATATGATCATAGATGCAATTTTCTTAACTGCGATTCTATTTGCAGCTAAATATACTGAGCAATATGTAACAGAGGGGGCCTGATCGGAGATCCAGTGATCACCAAGAACCGATCACCAGATCTTTGCCGGCCTTTACCCGTTGTTTAGAAAATCATGGCTAAAATGTTTCTGGAGATTATTTGTGCCTAATGCCTGTGTACTGATCGCGTCATGCATAGAAGCATTCCGAATGCATCTAATAGATCTTCATATGGAGTTCATCCCCAGGAGACTGATCGAAAAATAGATGTAGTCGTAAAAGCACAGAATCTAAGTGTGTCGATTTTGGAAGTACAGTGATTGTCTGATCGTCGTTCGATTACTATCGAACTAATATTTAGAGACTCATTGCAAGTTGTCCATTGATACTGATAATTGAACAACAGAGTCATAATTTGTTGAGAAATGATTCCCAGTTGGACATAAGAAGCACTGCACCCTAATCATAGCACTCGAGACGTACTTCATAGTACGTACAAAGTATAGTGTGTAGTAAAATCCGCAAAATCAGAGATCATAAGCAATAGAACTGCGACGCATCTCGTATATGCAATATCTAACGACAGATTAATAGACGCTACGGGAAACTAAATTTCAATGGAAGACATGACTTTCCAATATTCTTTGCAAAACACTCACAACTGTAGAAAGCAGACATCATTGAGAATCGTGTTGTAAGGACATAAATGGGGTCTAGAGCCACGTATTACATATAGGCTCTATGTATTCGTCATTAGACTTATACTAGTATATGGAGTGATAGTCCGGTGGAATGATTTAGCCTGTTACCCAAGTCATCTTAGATTCACGGACGGGTACAAAGAGGGCCTTCCCTATGCATCAGTGGAGTATTAAGAATTAACCCGAGACTAAGCAAGTAGCAGCCTTTTAAGGTACTCGTTTGAAGATTATACCGTAGTGGTATTGTCTAAGGACAGGATTTTTCTCTATTCCTTCATAACTTCTGTTCGATAAGAACTTTGATTTACGGATCCCCTCAAGAGTTGATTGGGAGGAGATACTGCGGCAACAAAATAGGAGATCCATATGCATCTATTCGGACGGATCAGACACAGAATCAGGAGTAGGAGCAGATGTCTTCTCGAACGATCTAAACATAAATATTCCTCTTATTAATCACTGTAGCGTTGCAGGAGGAGATCATGGCGATAAAGGAGGTCCTATTGTGGCTCTAGTAATGACATTACCATCTCCAATCTTCAATCTTTCACATTAAATTGAAAAACCGTCTCTTACACGTCATTATGGCTAGGCACGCGATTATGGTGAGTCTCCTCGCTACTGACTTCTGCAGAATTTCGATGAACGAAGCAAAGGGAGAAACTATATTTCACCTCTTTTGTGCGTGCTAAGCTCTCTCCGCTCGTAGAATATTGCACTTAGTAGACCACTTTTTCGAAAACCTAGCTGATCTGTTTAACGTCAATCGTCTCCAATGCTTTGTACTAAACTCCTGCTGGTTCCAAAGATAGTTTAAAGAAGATTTCGGATCCGTCAAAATAGACCCCAACTGGATCTGTTTCTAGATTTTTTCGTCAAGAGAATGATTCATGGGACCAGAAACTGTAATCAGCGAAATTATTATGATTTCTTATTGTAAGATCGAAGGATATACGATTATTGCTGATATTGACAGGCCTGATAGTCCAGTGCTTGAGAAGTAACTCCCCAGACTAGCGGCTACATTCCCAGAGTCCACTACAAAACCACAACCTTAATCCGGCCCTGATATCATTCGATATCATTTACAGACGCAAGCACGCTAATAAATTTCCCTCCAAGTACATGCATCCCAAACGGACACGAAAATGAAAGGACATTTACGACGACAAGAAAAAAATTCTTAAAAAAAACGCATTTTACCATTGCACATCGAACGAGGATATGAGCCAAATCCACTGCAGGACGAATAAAAACAAAAATTCACTCCATCCTATGATGAGTGTCCAGTGTCAACACTAGCTTTGTGGCTGTGCGTTCATATTCATAATTCTCCAACCATTTTGGGGCTCGAGCCCACACGAACGACAAGTACATCGTCCTAGCCTGTCCACTGTTTGTCGATAGATATCCATATCCTGTGACATGTCGGACATTGTGCATTTTTTTTTCTGCCCCCAAATGCATGCCAGACATGCATCGGATCCGATCTGAGGAAGAACCACAACCAAACGCAACAAAAAAAGGACTCGCGCCAAGTTGTATTATTGTCTAGCTGTCGTCATCTTACCCATCCCTGCTTGGTGTGTTATGCGCTATCGGTATCCTTGCAAATGCAATGCACCAATAAATCAAAATAATATTTTTGTTGCTATTGTATTCGTTCAGTTTTCTTTCTTTGTCCTCCGAGTCGCTTTTTTTTCCCGGTGTGCGGTATATCCTGCAAACACATGCAAACATTCGGGAATTTGTCAATGTCATCGATGATTTCTGTCAGAGTTGCAGTGTATACACTGCACACCATTGCTGCGGCAGTGTTTGAATGAATTTATGACACACTGCCGAGAAGGATTGGAACAGGACGACAGGCCATATCGCCGAATGTCTGTATGCATTTTGCGGACACGGTTGCAATTCGCTTGCTGTAGGGATAAAAGAATCGAAACCTAGGAGGGCTGCAGCAACAGCAACAGCAACAGCAGCAACGGCAAAAAGTGCTTAATTATTATTTATTGCTGTTTTTTGTTTGACGTGTTTTTTGCTGTATTTTTCTTTTGCTTCCGCCCGTGTTTGGCAGGAGTGCCGTCCGTCTGATTGGGGTATATTCGTGTGTGTAAGAGGGGGTGACGAAGACTGGCTTTGTCTTATTCGAATTAAAATTTTCATTTTCCTAGAATAGGCACCCAGTTTTGGTTTTGAGACGACTTGCCACTGAATCCCTGTGGTTTAGTAAAATTCCCTTTTGTCCTGAACCAAACGTCCATGACGAGTAATAAAACGTTTTTCTAAAATGACTGGGAACCCTCACCGAGAAAAAGTGCAACGAATCGCTTCGATCTTATTCGAAGGACATGGACAATCCTTGCCAATCGTACAATAACAAACCCCAATGAACAAATTAATTGACATCAATTAATCAAAATCAGAGCGATTGGGGGAAGTAAGGACAGGAAAACACTTCCTGGACTCGGAAGCAAAGGAGGAACAAGAATGCACTTATGAATGCGATACTCACTTTGACAGGACATACCATAATTTATGGCCACGGCCATTAGTCTATGTCGATCAACTTTGACATGTGCCTTTCGCCATGATCCTGGGCAACGTGGCAACGTGTCCTGTGCAAAATTTAATGAATTTTTGTCACTTTTTCCGGGGAAAAGAAATGGAAGTCTATATTGAAGAGTCGACAGCAGACAGCTGCGCATGGTGATCCTGAAAAATTGCTAAATTTATCGATACACTTTCGCACAATGGTAAGGATCGTGGTGTTTGTTTAAGTTCCGATCATTAGTCATGGAAAGTAAAATTGTAGTTAGGTTGCACGAGCTGTGGATGGACGTGTGATTAATGATTGACATCTGCATTCTTATGATGATGACTTCTAGAAGATTACTAATGTAACATTGGAAACGCAAACAATCATCGAAGACAGTCAAGGAAGCCGAATTGGAAAATTTAACATAGTTCACGCATATACACAGTTATGGACGAAGCAATGAATGCAAATCAGGCAAACCAGGAATTAATGGTAGCGTTCACTTACAGAGAGCCGACTCTGACCACTTTCTTGGTGCAGCCAAATTCAGAGCTCGACAATCCAATAAGATGGAGCTGCAAACGGTCCAGGAAAAAAATGTAACGTTGGAAGCCTTAGCACGACTGTAGTGCCCAGAGTCTGCAGAGAATGCCTGAGCATTCATGGCATAGAAGATGATGGCCGAATCCCGGCAAAACTGATTCAGCTGTGCAACGTCCAATTTGGGAATAGTTCCTCTGATGAAGGCAGAGTGGACAATTAAGAGATTTTCGAATCACAGCTCCCAGTTTCGAGCTGATAAGGATGACCGGAACGCCGTTTTAAGAATCAAGTTATCGCGAAAGCCAGAGTCCTAGGTTTGGACAACTGAAAGCGGAAGGGTGTGGTTTATCCAGACTTAATTCCCATAAAAAAATAAAAAAATAGAAGGATTATCAGCAATGGTCTACATACATATATACATAGGTATATACACGGACTGTTCGAAGACTGACTGCGAAGTAAGGCATCTTCTCTGACTAACTGATCGAAGTTTTTTCGTCTCCTAGACTCTGCTAGTGTTTTCCGAGCTTCTTGAGACTCGAAGCTTGCTGAAAGATCTCCCTCCATTCAGTCACAATTTCCCTAATTTTACATACAGCCAACCTGATATCAACGGCCTTGATGCGGTCACCACATCCTTTTAATTGTGGTTCGAAATAAATGACATAAGTGTCCACTCAACAATCGGACTTATCTGGGACCCAGGGTACATTAATTATGAGGGTAATGAGCGTGCTGATGAGCGGCCTTGGCGAGAGATGGGTCTCAATGGCTCAGTAACAGAAAGAGTTGATATGCTACTACGTGGCTTTAAGGGCAATATAAGTACATCTTCACTTCCCCCGGCTTGCCAATCTTGTAAAACAGCCTGACTAGTTGTGTCATATCCAGAAAGACGTGGACTTATTACAACAAAGCTAAGTCAAATGAGTAACTCCTAGCCCTAGCAAGGACCAGGCAACACATCCTAGAAAAACCCTTCTTCGTAGATCTCAGTGAGATAGCTGAAAAAACTATTCTAGGAGTAATCCGCTATTTGAACTCCACGGGCTATATCTAATTTCTTCTTTACATGAGGTCTGTGGTAACAGAAAAGACGCGTCCTAGCTCTAAATGGGGTCTTTCTCCAAAGAATCCGCCATGCAACCTACCTACCTAGAACCATATCTACACTATATATTGTATCCACCGAAACCTGATCTTTGTATTTAAAGAAGGATTTAGACCTTTTTACATCAAGGTTTCTGGTATAATCTTCGTTTTCGACTTCCTAACCTCGATTTGGAGTAGATAAGTATGTTCAAGGCACTTGTTAAGGTAGAAGGCCAACAGATACAATCATGATGTGATTCACCTGAAAAAATAGCCAAACATAACTTCGGCTAGCAAAGTTGGCAGACAAACAACTGAACACTGAAACCCATACAGACACGTCAAACTATCACAACAGATGTTTCTAATTCCAGGAGACACATCTCTCTCTGTTAACATTCAATATAATTTCAACTTGACCTCTCACACACACTCACATGTCAATGACACTTTTTCTGATATCGTTTCTCTGATTCTCCGCAGGACATAATAGCCAACAGTAAGTTTTCCATTTGATCGCATTTCGTTCCTTTTCACGCGATGTGACCTGATTTATGACCGGCAGAAATCCTGAAGTTGATTTATGACCTTTCTCTTCGCTGTCCTTTCAAAACTATCGCTGCATATAAACCTACACCGGTCATCGTTTTCATACTTCACAGGATACACCCAAAACCCGATGATAATGATGACAACCCCAACGATGAGAGCGGCACGACGACGACAAGGACAAGGAAGGGCCTCAATGATGATTTTTCTTGTAAAAGAAACTTTTCCTCGAGCTCAATGCAAAGATGGGAGGAAGATCCTCAGAAAAAGGATCCAAAATGTGTATTCTCAGTGCGAGGTCCAGTTTTAGAATGGAGAAACCGGAAGGATATTTCATGAACATTTGAATTATATGCCGGCGCGGGCATACACACATACACTGGGTGACATTTGGGCCAATAGGGCCAAGTCAATAATTCATAAAAGGAGGAACAAATTCTTTTTTTTTTTTCTTTAGTCGGGGTTCACTATCCCAATGCACTATCGTTGTCGTCGTCTTCGTCGTCGTCGTTCTTTTGACTGCGTTTTCCTTATTCGCAGCTATACAGGCGAAATGAAATGATTTCATGTGAAACGGTGATTATGTTCCAAAAATCCACACACACACACACACCCACAGTTAAACTCGAAAAAGGATATTTATTGCAATTGAGCGTGTTTTCTTTGCCTGGCGAGTTTCCGCCGGTTGGATTTCCCCCTTCAAGGAGACCGAAGTCCTATCGAACATGAATTATGATTTTTGATTGAAGTTGAGTTATTGCCAGGATTCAGTATTTATTATAATTCTTGTGGTTGTGCCTTTTATTCGAACGCATTTATGAGTGTACGCTTTTGATTACCGTCAGTAGGATCAGATGAAGGGATAAAATTAATAATAAGAGATGCATGGCATACGGGGTGTTTGGCTGTGTGCGAGTTGTAATTGCCGAAGAGTGTGTGTATGCAGATATGTTCCTACATATCCTTTACCGTCATATCGTAATTATTTATTTCATTTTCGCTGAAAATGTGTTTATTTTACAATTTCTTTATGTTGAACTGAGAGGGTAGTCACTCTGAGAATGGGGTTAGTGAAGCTCTCTCTTACCTTCTCACGCGGAGGGGAAGACAGACTTTATTATTTGAATTATGAGTCGCAATTTATGGCGGTGGAAATAAATCATTTTTAATGTCTTTTCGACGGCACGGCTTGCGATGGTGATGGTGGTGGTGGTAGTGGTTGAAGAGTTACTCCCTTTTGGGTAAAGTGTTCCGTTTTTTCACTTTGGATTTTATGTGATTCAAAGTTAATTGTTTGCATTTTGGGTAAGCAGTGGATTGGGCAGGCGGTGATGAGTTGGTAGTTTGCAGGGGAACAAAATTTTAACCGTTCCGATTCGGTGATGAACGTCTTTAAAAGATACACAATAGTCGATAACCATCTTGTGATTTGAAACATGCTTAGGATTGTTCCTAAGGGATGAAAAGCATTTCCGGAATAGCTAGGGACTCTCTGAGACTTTTTCCAATATTGTCCAAGCTTTAGATTTAAACATTCACAACGAGTATGTGCTTCGAACACAAGAGCATACTTATAATCGAATGCAAGAGAAGGGGCAGCGAGTCTCATTACATGCAAAAACTTTCCCGAGCCTGACGGTATTTTGCCAGAAAAGGTCATGGTCAGGTTTATGAAAATCTTCAAGCAATGTTTAGGGTTGGGATACATACGAGAAGCGTGGAGGGAAGTGCGGGTCATCTTCATACTTAACCAGGCAAATAAAGTAAGATGTCAATAGGAGGGATGGACCGTTCCTTCTTAAGACACTAGAAAGGCTTCTTAATATGCATATACTACATTAGAGACAAGTACTGTTTCGACGGTCTATGCTAAGCTCAAACATTCATATCTTTACTGTAAAAAATTTGTACTCGCTCCTTTCTTAGACATAAAAGGCAACACAAAGGGGGATTGCATCAAAACCCCTCTGGGTATATTCAATGCATTCGAACATAGCATTACCAAGTGGACGTTCAAAATGCTCATCTCAAGAAACATGAATTCCACTCTCGACTTTCTACATGTATGAGGCTCTTATGTATATAGTGGAAGCCACTATAAAGAAGGATACACAGGATACGTTGAGCAAGGTACAAACGGTCAGGGCTATAACGATTTATAGTGCTCATCGGCTCACTAATGTAGGACTCTTTAGATCTAATAATGTGGGGCACTGGTCATTGGGCATTGAAAGGGAACCACTTTCCGACTTCGATACACCATACGAAGAGATATACATATCTGGAAAGGTAGAATTACCAAAGGAAAGCTATAAAACGAGATTACAATATACAAATGTGGGTGTCTGGCAGCGATTAAACATCAACATAATTAAATCTGGAATAGTCAGGAATTGACTCAGGACATTATGTACGCGGAAATGCCTTAGATTACGCTGGGTACCTGGGATCGAGGCCAAAAGAGTACTAGAACTTCCACAAAGCATCACAATTAGAGCTGTAATCCCACCGATCTGTGAACATGGCTGATCTAAAATGGGCCAACTTAGGAGGCTATAGGGTGGCTAAGATTGTAGAAAATCTGAAGAAATTTTGAAACTAAGCAGGCTCCGGTTAAGAATAACGATAGGAATTCTCTGTGCCCATTGCCATCTGAGGACGCACGCCATGAGACTTGGACTATCAAATGGAGATACATGCAGATACTGCAGTGACAGATCTACTCTGTGAATGTTAGGTGATAACTCGTTGTAGACTTAAGCACTTGGGAAAGTACATATTATTTTTACAATGATCAAGAGATTTCAGTTCCTGATTTAATTTGATGATATAAGGGTGTAGGCCAAGATCTTTAAATAAAATTCGCCACAATGTGGATTGAGAGATTCCCAATTCCTTGGATCGGCGGCGTGAAATCCACTGATTTGGAACTGATTAAGAACTGAAGCAGTTATGGTTGCGATATTTAACGTACTTCGGCCAGTTTCACTGGCACAGGAACATTGAATAGTTAGATGTCGTTGCTCATTCGTGAACTTCACCATGATCACCATGATTCACGTTCTGACATTACCGAGAACATTACCGAGGGCATAAAAAGAAGTTTAAGGGTACGTTTGTACTAAAATACAGAATTGTTATGTGCTCATTGAAAAACCATTCCATAATATGGGATATAAAAACAAATAAATGAGATTTCTAAGTTACAGTTTTAAAAAAATAAAATATTTACTTATTTACCATCGATTTTAGTTTTGAATGAAAGCCCAAATATTCATCAACTCACCTGGAAAGAAAGAGAAACTACGTGAGTAATGATTGGTTATGCAATAGATTTAAAAATAAATTGAAACAAAAATGAAATTTAAAAAAAAAAGTTTTCCAGCTTAGCTTATATTGTAGATTAGTAAAAAAAAGTCTAAGAGATATGATACACTTGGTCAACAAAAAAAGACCAGTTCAAAGATCAACTTGGGACTAAAGCCCTAAATCAACGTGAACTCCATTTCCCAGTTCTGACGACCCGAATTCCATTGTCAGACAGAACAATGAAAACCAAGACTCCGGTCCAACCTACCAGAATTAAATGAAAATAGCAAAACCCCAACTCAAGTTCAACAGTGTAATGTACGGACCTAATGCTGGATGGCCTATCTGCAGAGTTGTTTAAGGCAGCGGGTTGGAGACCATTCACCTATTTGTCAAAAAGCTATCAGCGAAATTTTAAAACCGGTAGATCCACAAATGACCAAATCTTTAAGCTACGGCTGATCCCAAAGAAAATTCCAGAAATCCCAAATTTTGGGAAATATTTTGTTCGAACCGTGAAGAAAACGAAACAAATACGGAGGAGGATGTCTCCTATGTATGTTTTCTGGAGGAGTACTTGTACTTCGTTTTTGCCACATTTCAAGGGAAGATGAATAGCTACAAAGGTATACGTTTTGGTATTCAAAGAGCTAGTGCACAAAGCACATAAGACAAACGACAAATACTTTAAAAACGGCAAATATCGTCAGGCCCTGGTTGTGCCTTTTTACAAAGATTACAATTTTGGCGAAATCGAAAGCTATCGCATATGAAGGAGACTAGTTGCTAGATTTCCTGTGGTACTAGTACTTTTGTTGAGTAGCTATTGAGTCTGAAAGTCATCCTTGCCTATGGAGAATGCTTTCTGGCATTGGAGGGGAATCGATAAATGTTTATTAATTTATGTATATGTATTCATCACAAAGATCTGAGTGATCCTCTAGCTAAGAAAGTCCAGATAGAGTAAGATTTGGTAACTCATTTCTAGCCAAACGAATGTAAGAAGGAGACAGTAGAAGAGTTCGAAATTCGAAAGAAAGGAAACGTACTTACTTTGTTTTTTGTTGGAGCTAATGCCTTCAAAAAAGAAAAGAACACAACATCACAAGTTTCGACTAGCCAAAAAATAGTAAGTGAGAGCTATAATCGGATTGATGACTTCTAAGGCTTTTTAACATTGTGTGAGACTGAGATAGAAATATAACTGTTGGGAGTATGAAAAGGATGTAACTCTGTATCAGCGAGAGAAACTTCGAAATCGAAAAAGCTTTCCGTTGCTTTTAGGCGCTGGATAAGTAAAACGTCATACCTATTACTTTTTCTGGGAGACTGGTGCTTTAACCAGGCTGTGACACGTATTGTTTACGTTTCAACCTTTGTTAGAGGGTGACGGAATGATTCCTGCAATTTCTCAGTTGATCGAATTTATCGTCTGGTTTTGAATCTCAGACTTACCATTAGAGTGCGAGTAATGATGGTAAGTTGAAGAATCGTTCAAGCTAGACTAGACAGGTCCTGGGACAGAATAATAGAAGAAGAATTGACTGAAATTCTTGTAAAAGCACTGATTTTAAAGAGTTTTTCGGTCACAATAAATATTTTTTATACGCAAAACTTCATTATTTTCTTGTTAAAAGGGAAAATGAAAACAGAAACTGAATGATAACTTCTGGCCTGACAACACACCCGACATATAAGCCTGTCAGTTTTAAACTAGAACTACGAAACCAACTATGTATGCTTTTTGCAAGTAAACAAGATCTACAAGTTCATACTTGATGAAATCAATGTATGAGTGAGAAGAAGTCTTGAAGAGAGATTTCGAAATTTGTTGGCTAAATGCGAAAAAATATGGACGAGTGTGCTTGCTACATTTTCTGGGAGCCTATTATTTTTCCAGGCTTTGCGAATGATTAGAGGAGGATAGAAAACTTGTTTCGTATTAGTGCGAACAAGTGGGAAGAGCAGGTTTAATCATTCGTCTAAAAATGACAGACAGAGACGTAACTTCTGATAGAGTATTTGAAATTTTGGCTCGATCGGGAGACAAAAGAATGTAAAGGAGCCTGGTTGCTACAATTTCTGGGCGACTAGTACTTTGAGTAGAATGTTATGATATCAGTGATATGAAAATAAATTGTCTGCAAGCGACAATGTGACTTGAGATCATTTATCATAGAGCAGGGATATCGGTATTTAAAGTAAAAATAAATGCATAAACACACAGTTCTTAGACCTTTTTACTTTCTTTGCCCCGGAACACAACAACAATAAAAAAACCAAGGATTTTAAAAAATGTGTCTTAAGGTAGCTTTGGGTACGTACAGCGTGATGTGGCTAAAACGACGATGAATGCAGTTTGAAAACCTTATATGGACAGAGTGTGTTGAAGGTATTGCAGGCCCCATCCCCGACTGCAGCGCACAAAACTTAAAAGGAGAATTGAGGATTGGGCTCTTAGCTTCAGACCTGGAGAACTAAAATATTTTTCAATAAGGACATAACAATTTTGTATTTTAATAAAACACAGATTAACTAAGATATTGGTGTCAAATTTATTCAAAGCAAAGTACACATGTTCATATAACTCTAGCACTTTTCCAGCGATCAATTCTTTGGATCTTATTTTCATAAGATCATATATCGAGCGAAACGTTAGGAATTTCACGTTTTGTATTGTTCGTGAGATCCTCCTGAGATCCTCCAAGGACTTAACGAAACCCTATAAGAAGAATTCGGACGGCGTTAAATCACATGAACGAGGTGGTCACTTCTGGGGACTTGACGCTTATCGAACTTCCCCTCCAAAAGATCAATTGTTTGACCCGCGCTGTGACATGTGGTACTATATTGCTGGAACCACACATCAGTGATGTCAAGTCCATTAACTCTGGCCATAAATAGGATGGATGGAAAATTTGAAAAGTGTGAACGTCAGTTTTTAGTAACATCTCTCGTTACCTACATATTTGCCAATCGATATAGTTTTCAATTCGGGTTACAGAATCAGATAAAACACAGTGCGCCATGGTGTCATTTAAATGAAGTGTCATTAACCTTTACGAATGGGTCCAACACTAGGCATAGAATTGGTGCTGGAAGTTTCTAAAGTACTCTTCGTCTAGTGGTCATGCCAGTGCAACATTTTTTATACTTAAGTCGCCGCTGAAACGTTTCGTAACGATCGTCAGTTCCAACCAGAATTTTATTGTCTAATTCAGACCAAACTTCATACCAAGGAATCATAAGCTCATGAAACAACTCGACTACCAGATATAGAGTCACCCAAAAAGTTGCCATTGAAAATAGAAAAAAAAACACAACATGACAAAACAATGTCAACTGAACCTTAGAGGCATATAGGCCAATATCTTTATAGAACATGCTGTTTAAAGGAGCTGTTTAGTCACACTCTCAGAGTTGATATTTTCAGCTGAAGTAGCCGGACGAGTACGAGGAGTCTTACCATCACTTACATATCAGAGACATTCAAAGGTGTCGATAAAATTTACTAAAGGCCTGCGAGAAGGCACTGGCTAATGACCAAAGGGAATGCGAACCTTACGAAACGTTTCCGCGATATTTTTAAGGCTTTCGTAGTGAATTTTCACTATTTGACGTATATAGGGGTGTATGGATCCCTAGTCTTCACGTGACAAAAGTCAACGAAATGATAGTTGAATGTTGACAGTTCAATAATGGCGCCAAATTTGAAATGAAACTTCTTGTTGGATAACCCTATATTAAGAGAATGCACATCGAGGGATTAATGCACTTAACCGATAGTACCATAGTATTGCAGTCTGTTTACTGTTTACAAACAGTTGAGCGGTGTTAAGGATGTACATTTATGCCAAATACATATCAACTGAAGGACTAATGTGCCAATTATGCTTATTGTGAATCCTATTTGTAAAAGCGAACCAAAATCGAAATGCAAACATTTCTTACAGATGTATGCATCTCCTTTCCAAAGAATTCTAATACCCTCTTACACCGTAATCCATTTTATGTTTAGTCCCATCTATTTTTTGAGATATGAATGTTGCAGCATCTTTTAATCGCACACCAAAATTTATTATAAATGAAAAAAAGAAAAAGTATAGCAAAAGGATGCGCCACAATGATCCTCATCACACGGAATGTCCGGTACTTCGTGCTAGCTACACCAAGGATTATTTTCGTGGTATGTTTTACTGCTGTTGCCGGTTTTGGTTTCACTCGTACACATTACGTACACACCGCTTCATTCATTCATTCTCTTTTCTTGGCTAAAACCCAAAAAAAGAAAAAAAAAAATCTAAATAAAAGCACCACACCGGTAAGATAAAAAAAAATATCCTCACAGACCAAACAGAGTCCTATACACCGTTCCTGAGGATATTTATTGTGATCCTTTTTTGATTTCAGCTATACCCACCTCCGGAGGACAGCGGAGTGGCGGTAGTGCAATTATTATCTTCTGCTGTTCCCGTTCGTCGTTGTTCTTTCATTCCGCGGCATTATTTCACATTCTCACTGTGTTGCCATTATTGTTATTATCCTTTGCTGCTATGTTGAGCTTTGGTCCTTAACAAAAAAAAAAAAACACAAAAAACGTACATACATACATATATATTTAATGTCCTTTTTTGTTGTCCTATATTTATCTACTTTGATTGTTGTATAAAAAAAGAAGTGTCCTTTCTAGGCTTCTTCCACTCTGATGTATCCTGCATGTCCTGCTGTTTGCTTTTGTGTGGTGTTTTGCGCTAAACTTTGGTGACCATTATTATCCTGTTTGTTTGCTATCTGGCACAGGTATAATACCTCAAGTATTATAATTCCGCAGCGCATAGAATGAAATACCGGACTGGAGAAGAATCAGCAGCAAAGGATGCCCAAATGCTGCAAAATTTATTTTGTGTTGTTTTTTTTTTTTGGAACTTAGCTCTCTGAAAGATTTTTCCCGGGTTATCCGTATTGTGATGGGTCGTCCTGCGGACAATTCGTCGCAGAGAAGAATTGCTTGTGTGTCTGTTATTGTTGCGGCGATGTGTGGCGGTCGGTAAAGGCCGGCCAAACGATTTTCATAAAGTTTTCGAGAAAAAATGTTAAGGATTAGGAATTTATTTATTTTTGTTTAATTTTTTTTTTGAATAAGGACTTTGCTGCGGAAATTATTTGGTAATCCTTTTGTTAATTCCAATGAACGAGAGAAGAGTGACGTGGGAAGATTTATTGACATTAGGTTGGAGGAGGAGACGTCCATCCCATTAGAATGATCAAGAGCGCAGGAGTTTGAGTTCAGTTAAAGAAAAGGCATAATGAACTTCTAGCTACATACATATGTAGTGTTTTCTAAAATGGACAGTAGGACCCCACCGACTGCGGCCTGATTCGAAGTTGCAGGAAGGAACAGCGTGTTCAGTAATGAAGCATATTTTAAATCAGAAGATGAGACGATTAAACTCTATAATTCGGTTTGTCCGGATGTTGTCTTGAAACTTTCTTACTGCATTTGGTCACTGATGGATTTTATTTTACATATTTCACAGCTTGTTGCAACAGTCTTCATTTGCTAATTTTGGGAGATGAACAGATGGAGTCAACAAAACAACTTGTGCGCTGCCTCTGTTATACATGACTTGACTGTAGGTCTAGACCTTATGGATGCAGAATTGCTGGATGAATTTTGCAATAGACAATCTCTGACAATGGCGCAAAATGCGGTTCCGAACTTGAGAGGAATTGATAGACTGCACCTAACATAGAGACCGGTTGTATGAAAATTGCGGTTAGGAGCCTATTTAACCGAGTCTCGAATGTATAATCTTCAACATCTCCAATGTTTGTACAGGGCTATTGAGAGGAATTCACTTTACTCACTCATACGGATTTTCTGAGGACTTAACTAAGCTCATTAGGTAGTTTTGTCAATAATACACCAACCCACCATGAAAGGGCCCTCGACACCATTTTCTCTCCCATCTTCCGAAAAATTGAGAAAAATTAAGCTTTTCAATTAGGTATGATTGGAACACGCACCTGCGTATTCACTTGGGGAAACAAGTAAAGTGGAAATCCTTACGCTCATGCTGTTCTGCTGTCACAATCTAATCTCTTGGAGACGACTATTGTTAGAGTGTTATAGCTCTTTAAAGGTGGAAGCCCTTCTGCACCTAATAGTCCATGGCATATTTAGCAGCCGTTTGTCTCGCATCGACTTATAGTGGTTAAGACAGAATTTGGTCACGCCTTCACAAACTCAAAATCCTTTTCAAAAACACAGAGTATACCTTCAAATCACTATTGAATGAGGTTATACCTTTAGAAGATGAGTCGGTTCACTTCTACCGTATCGAGTTCACAAAAATCAAGAACAGTGTTGGTGGTGTGGTGTTTTTTCTGACAGTTTTAATCTTAGGCTTTCATTTTCTCTTCCAAGTCACTGTAGCTTGAGATTATGACGATTAAAGAAGATCTATGTTGCGCAAAGAAAAACTAGATATCTGTTAAGAATCTTTTCGAACAGCCAAGCAGCTATCAAGTCCTTGAAATCGACCTGTTTTACTTATGTAGTAGCTATTGTGTAGTGCCTATCGTTTCTTACGAAGCTGGCTGAGCAATTCAACATTCACCTTTAATGGGTGCCCAGGCACAGTGACGTTCCAGGGAATTGTAATGTCGATGAACTGGTAATAGGTAGAAGGCACCTCCCGGATACCATTCGCTACATGCAAATTAAAACTTAAATTAGATGCTATCGAAAGCACGAATCTTAGGTTGATAAGTGGACCAACATGTCTACCGATAAAACAAATTTGAAAAAGAGCACCACACGTAACTATTGCAGTAAGGTGTCATTTGAGAACACTGTCTTATCCCACAAGGATGGGGGTTTTCACCAAGGAAGGAACCGTTCCATCCGCCTTCTTTGTTTCAGGCCGACTCTCTTCTGGAGTTCTTGGGAGCCTTCTTCTTTAAAAATTTCACTGGTCTGATAAATATATACTTTAAGCGTAAGAGACTACGCTTTATTAGAAGTTTGAACTGGTTTTAACGAGCAGGTAGAGAGAAGATTTCATCCCTTAGCCATCACAATGGATATACTACTGGCCTAAGTGTGCTGGTGGCAGTCACTTCAATCAAACCAAAGCAAACCAACTAACTCCATACTGCTTTGAACTAGAAATTTAAACAGAAATTAAGATATAGAACAGAAAGTTAACGCGGTTTTCGTAAGGAGCATAAACCAATTATCAATTTCGTATTGCTAATGGAAAAACGTTCGATTACTAGTACCAGCTGTTGCAGGCTTAACGTCTTAAATTTGCATGCGTAACACTAATCGCCAAGACACTTTAAATTCTGAAAAGGACAATAATTTTGCTAAAAACAAGGACTTTGATATGATTTCTTCAACTGATAGAGCAAAGAATACATTATATCTTACAATTCCTATCACCAAGGCTGCATCGACATCATCATACCTTTTTCTTCAGCATAGCAGCTAAAATTGAAGAAAAGTTTAAAAATGCTGTTCTTATTGTCCACCCAAGAGAAAAATATTGCTATCGCTAAACAAAGTTGCCCATAGTTTAGGACCCTATTGAGAAGGACTTGTTACTTATTTATTTTAGTGGAGGAGTACAATCCTTATGAACCAATGCTACCTGAGTTTGGCAAAACAACTGACTTCGAAAGAATTCTATTTACAACACTGAATGGCAAGTTTTAACAAGACTGGAATCTAGATGTGATCCATAAAGCTAAGTCGAAAGAAATACCAATCTTTCAAAAGCGGTTGTGATTTCTTGACTGACTTAGTTCTGCCAAGGCAAGTTTTGTTCCTAGAGTGTATCATGCAGGCTACATCATAAGTCGATGCTACATAGGTACCACGTTTAAAGCAGACTACCGCAAGGTTGCATACTCTAACGACTGCTATTTTCATTGATTATTGGCGATGTTCGAGCGGAAAGAATGCTATACCTACAGTTTCCCTTACACAAAAAGCAATGTCCCGTTCGATGATGATATGCACTATCACATATGTAAATCGTTCGTTTGTTGGCACCTTCAAACCTTCGGTCGTCTTAACTTTGTTCCTGTTCGAAGTGAGTTTCTCCCTTTTATGTATTAGTATGGATCCAGAACTTATTTAGTGATGGAAATGAAGATCGATCTGTTACAACTTATGACAGAATTAATGCAATAAAGTCAATTATCTTCGATATGAGCTGGGTAGATACAATATCCTAGTAAGCATCATTTCAAACCACTTTCGTATTAAAAGTTCGAAATGGAAAGCACTTGGAAAGTAGTGCAACTTAGATAGCTGGGATAACTTTTGTTAGTCGAGGAAGTCTTTAAGGTCAACATTTTAGATGATAGGATGTATCTTTCGTCTTTGCATTTGAGTGAATACTTTCAAAAATAAATTTACACTCCATTTCTTCTATGTAAGCAGACCTACCGCGCATTATTTACTTTAGCCATATCATGTCAATAGATTTCGAACACAACTTTTTATGAAACCACATCTATAATTCTCATGAAGTAAACAAAAGTATCTACACGTGCCGCAGGACATAAAAGACGAAGCATTCCTCGAATATAAACCTTTCGCTATCAAGAGCACATATACAACTGTGGGAAAATTTCAAAGAGAACTCCCACAGAAGCCCATAAACAACTCAAAATGTGAGCCATGAACCATGTACAATGCGCACCACTAACAGGAACGCAATTCCTGTTACACCACAGTACCACCAGCAGCAGCCAACTCACATATACTATTTCATATAGTACACCCTCTCTCTCGGGGAAGGCTATCAAAGTAAAAAGCGCGGCAGTTAAATGGACACAACACCACATAAAGAAGAAGCTGTACGCAGGGATCCTTCTTGGATGCATGGTACAAAAAATGAGAGAGAGAGAGAGAGCGACTGCGAGTGTGAGAATAAAACCACGTGGTATCCCATATTCGTAGATGCCCCACGGTATCCCCCCATCCACTGAAAAGAATTTCCGATTGCATACGCATTTTCCAGGAATCCTTACACCCTCTGGAAATGGCCCAACAACTTGTTTGATTCCCAGGGACCTGTTGAGTCCGGTGATATCCTGGAAAGAGTACGTTTTCCCATTTTCTTAAGAACCTCCCTGATAGCGCAGGTGAAAATGTATCCCAACCGTAAATGTTGTTTGTTTAGCATTTTCACCGAAACAACCAAAAACAGTTCCGCGATTTACGACGCGGCGACATGTAATGTTTACCATACCGTGCCGCGCAGGTGATGGTGATCTTTCCTCTGAGATGCGGTTCACCTTGGAAGGGAGAACACTACACTGATTTCCATTTGTCGGCCCCCGACAGACGCAACCACCGACGAGGGTAGAGAAGCAATCTTCTTCTTAAATCGTGCACATCCGTTGGCAAATATTTGATTTGATTTTCGGTACGAGATCAAGAAAACGGTACGACTGAGGTGTGCAATCTTTTATGTGATTTCAACAAAAACCAAAAAAGAAAAAAAAAGAAAAAATATAAAATAATTACTTACGACGCAGATGTGTTTCATTGTTCTTGGTATGTGGATGGCGGCGCGGTCTTTGGGTGGCTGGAGTGGAGTGATTCTAATTAGATGCGGAGCACCCGGTTGTTGATTTAAGCTTATTAGAGTACGGATCATGTGCCAGGGAGAAATTCTGTTCAAATAGCATGAGATTGCGATACGACGAGGACTTGCGGTAGTGGTTTAGTGGAACAGAAAATTAATAAACCGGAGAAGACGCGATTGCGTTTACTGAAGTTGGTGGGGGTGGGGGCTTTTGTTGACATCTCACTTCAAATGTTTGCATACGACTGGGGGGGCTTACTTGCAATGATCCCAAGGTGGGGAGACCTAGCCGACCAAACGTGCCATTATGGCTTAAGCGGAAAATTTGTCAGGCCAAAGGTTTAGAGATTTAGGTTAGGAAGAACAATAGCAGGAACGTCCTTACATTACATCAGTACACAAACAGGATGAAAGGCTACAGGAATTTGAACGTCTTAAGGCTACTGTTTCGGTTGAATGACTTTTGATTTCTGGATAGATCTAAAGAGGTCTGGAACCCAAGGCCTAGTTTCTCACAACACGAATGGTTGTGGTAGAGATAAAGATAGTCCAATTAGTTTGAACAACAGTTTGCGACTATTGTCTCTAAAATGAAGGTAGTACAGAAACCTATAGAGATGAAGAAGGAAACCTCATGGTAGAGGTACAGCAGTGACTTAGAATATGGAAAGATTTCTTTCTGGCGCCGTGACTCAGTGGTTAGTGCGTTGGACTATGGAGCAAGGCGTTCCAGGTTCGAATCCCAGTCGGAACACCTAAACATTTTTTCACGGCCCCACCTCTCGCGAGCGTCTGACAAACATCCGAGAGTACAACTGTCCTGAGAAAGATTCTCAAATAGCAAATTGCCCTTCGGACACGGCATTAAACAGTAGGCCCCTTCGATTCGTGTAAAGAATACAATACGACGAATGGTTGTAAGAAGCTAGGCCTTGGGTTTCATCGACCTGTTGCGCCAAATATATATAATTTCGACTAAAACCAATATCCCGCTGCTAGGTAGAATAAACTATGCTATAGACGATGATAGTCAAAATGTTGGTCCACCTGACCAAAGTGAAGTAAGGAGAGCAATATCCAAGCTTACAGGAGGCAACCGTCTTTCTAAAGTCTGTGGAAATACTATCGTTTGCCGACGATAGTTACATTATTGTTAGAGCACAGGGGACTGTCACTGGTGGGAACTGGGAAATCCATTAAAAACTTTTTTGGTTCTTGATTTTTCGGATCGGTCCAGTTCATTGCTATTGAGTTAAGAACATGGGCACGGATTAATAAAGTGTACTCTACTTAAGAGACTTTGTCTACCTTGGCTCTGCTGTAAATTCTGACAGTGACAGTGACTCCTGCCAAACGCAGTTTCTTTGCCCTGAGAAAGAAATTCAGTAGTAGAGTCCTATTCTGAACCACAAAAGATATTCTGTGTAAAATTCTGATCATCCCAGTCCTGTTTTAGGACTTTGAAGCTTTAAATTTATCAAAAGAGAATGAAGACATCCTAGGTCGCTTCAAAGTCCCATTTGCGTTGACAGACCTTGGAGAAGGAGATTCACCAACGAACAGCGACATCGACCTAGTAAAAAATTTGGCATCAGTCTAAGATGGGTAGGTCATTTAGAGCGCACATAGGGCCAGGTTCACCACCCTAGATTATAGCGTCACCTAGGTAAGTAAGTATTGCTTAGTGAAAGTGCTGAAGAGGTGACTTAGGAGGTAACCAGTGTTGCCAAAAGATTTATATTGAGTGATTTGGCTAATTGAATTGAACGGCTCTACCGGCACTTTATTAGCTAAATATGTATATGCAAAAAACAACTTAAACAATCTAAACGTAAAGACAGAATGGTACAAGGCTAGGCAGAGAAAGAGGTGTGCTGACGATATTTGCGGAGAGATATTCTGTTAGGTGGAAGTCAAAAGAGATTTCCGTATTATGTACCTATAAGCCAGTTGCAACATTCTCGAAATTGGTGTACTCCAGCCATAATTAGTCCTATGAGAACTAATAAGGAAGACAGGTATGGATCTTAGGTTGCGGGGACTAGGACTAGGACACCGATTCGAGAAGCACAGGACCATCAGTGTAACTGGTAATTAGCTAATGAAGGAAGAGTATATCGGTGATTTAGCAACGATTTTCGAGGTACTGCAAACGGATAAGTTTTAGATGATCGGTGTACGAGTAAGTGGGCAAATTGTTTCTGTCAATCCGGCGAAATCGTGAAGGGTGAAGCGCAGAAAATTGCGCTGGGCATATAGAGGGTAAAGTAGGTAGACTAAATCTGCCTTGCATATTTAAGAATGGGACGACCGAAGGGGATATATGTATAGTGAAGGGTAACGTAGGGCTTGCATATTCGAGATTCTTTAGACCAAAGTTTTATAAACCCACGGGTCGAGTTGGCTCTACTTATGATGTTGCCAATGTGGGAATGAAAATTTAGCTGCCTATTGCAGATACCACCTAAGTCGCGTAAAGTGGAGTCTTAAGGAAGAAGACGCTGACGTTTAATTCAAGACAATTTTTCTGGCACCAGACAGATAATAAGTTTAGGTCATCTTAAAGATAGGGAGAATCGGCGGGAAAAAACAAATCTGTAGATCTTCAAGTCGTCGACATACACAGAATCTTATTGTGATTATGCACCAAAGTAGACAAAATTTGTCCAATATTCCGAAAATCGATAAAAGTAAAGGGAGAAAATCTACCAGTGCTGACAGCTGCCCTCAAATGATAAGGAAAGGAGGTTATTATATGGATAATAAGTAGGTAATGAGATTGTTCTCAAAGTCGGAAAAAATGGAAAAAGGACTCTAGAACTGGAGCTGGTGTCTTTGGACCCAACACTAAAGTTTCGATACCTATGTGAATGTGTCCTGTACATTTCCAAGCTGAACTTCATGCCATTGACATTTGCATTAGGTTGAACCTTAGTGAGGATATAAAGGGAGCTAGGATCAATATCTTCTCAGATAGTCAGGAGCACCTAGAGCGCTGTCGTCCAATTTATTGGACTCCATATCAGTTAACGTAGGTACGATGCACTAAAATCTCTTGCAAGACACAACAGAGTGGTTCTCGGATGGGTATCAGGTCAACAACGAATCGAAGGCAAAGAATCCGCAGATGAACTAGTTATGTCTGGCTCAGAATCTGCGTTCATAGAACTTGAAGCATACTGTGGGATAAACTAGGCTGCTGCCACAGCGCTGATTAATGATTTGGAAAACATTTTCCTTTGCCCCAAGGGAATAAGGATAGTATTTGAAAGCTGTTGAGCTTTTAAACAAGACACTGTGCGCTGAAGTATCACATCAACAAACTTAATCTATGCCCAGATATAGAATGTAGGTTGGAAGTTGACGAATCATCTGACCACATTCTCTGTGAATGCTCAGCCTTACATTAACTAGGCAACTTGCTGGTCAGCAGATATTAAAAACTCTGCAGCATTCCATCATAGGAATGTCAAGTTTGATTAAAACCTCGAGTTCGGTTTTTTTAACGAATGCAATACTTACCCTATAGGTATAGGTGCAAGTAAAAATAGAAACCATGTGTTCGGTTATAGAACTCTATAACTTATGACATCTTTTACCAGAAAGAAAATATATTTACGGTTTGGTTCTGCCGAGCACTTTTTCGGAAGAAAATATAGTAGAAAACAAGAATATGTTGTACCTTAAACATTAACTTCGCATCCCACTTTAAATTAGTTGACCACATGGCATTCGTAAAGATCCTTAGCAAGTAACCATTTCATTCTTTGCTATCAAATGTGTCACGGCTTCTATACTCTCAGAAATGGATCTATCCCCGACTTATACATGAAATAAATAAATACTTGGCGCTACAGGTCGATGGGACCCAAGGCCTAGCTTCTCACAACCATTCGTGTTGTGCATGTTATATTCGTTACACGAATGGAAGGGGCCTACTGTTTAATGCCGTTTGTTATTTGAGAAGCTTTCTCATGACAATTGTACACTCGGAAGTTTGTCAGACGCTCGCGAGTAGTGGGGCCGTGAAAAACTTTTTAGGTGTTCCTCGATTGGGATTCGATCTCGAACCCCTTGCTCCATAGTCCAACGCACTAACCACTGAGCCACGGCGACTTATACATACATGAAGGTAATGAAAGGAATAATAGAGAAATCCAGGATGCATTCCATGCGTCTGAACCGCTTATTAAAAATCACAGATCGATTTTGCAAACTGAGGAGCGATTTTCCAAACAACTTTCACAAAAGTACATAAGACGTTTACCATAGGTCAGTTTTCGTACCCTTTGTTAAACTCGTTTTTAAATTCCTCAGGAAAAGATATCAATATTCTATAAAGTATGTAGGTTCTTAAAAAACAATACAAAGACAGGTTACAAGTAAACTCAAAACTTTGATTTTTTGGTAGTCATTGTGTCACTAACATGATAATTGGGAAATATCGTTTCTTTAATTTTTTTTTCTAACCAGTTTCTTCCTATTTGCGTCCATATGGGTACGTATGCATGTCCTTATATCCCCAAACAGTAGCCGAGTAACATTTGTTCTCAAACGTTCCACTTTGATGAATAGCCTATGACTGATTCGTAACTGATTGCTGCTGTTGCTGCTAATACTGGAAAAATAAAAGTGAAAGGATCCTCTCTCCTTCTCTGTTTCTAATAAAATAAGAATCACATGCGCATACACATTGTTTGTTGGGCTAATTTATTGCCCATTATTATCATTCCACATCATATCATCATCCTCTCAGGATACGATACTCACATACGAGTGATACTCTATGTAAAAAGGACATATGCGGAGGAAATTGAATGCGCACAAATGTGAGTTATTGTCGTCACTTGAATTATGGTCGTCATACAAATGTTATCCGGAACAATTACTCGGGAAACGCACGCCAAGGATTTGTGACTACGAGTCCAGATAAGATGGTGCCTGAGTGTGTGAGTGCATGTACTGCAATTGTTCAACTACTACTCGTAAGTCTAAAGATTTATATTTCCAAGGACTATGCGACAATGAAGACGATATGATGGAGATGGTAATAGAATAGTGATGACGATATTGGTGGTGGTGCTGGCAAGGATACGTTGCAGAAACTGGATATCCCTTGAGGAAAGTCACATTAAAACTGGAAATGCGATTGTTTCGCTATTCATTCGCAATGATTTACTGCCGCCGGTTGTGCAATAGTGCTCTGAGGGATGTGGGGTGAGAGATGTTGTTGATTTGTTGCTGTCATACTGAATCAAATGTACAAACTAGGGTAAGGTATGTCCCTGTCGATTGGAACAATAGAGAGAAACTGTTGACTTTTATTTCGTTTATATTGCAATTTTTATGGGTGCAGTGTGTGTTTTACAAAACTACTTTTACTTATTTTTTTTTTCTCTAATAAGCCCAGCCTTCATGTTAACAAAAGTGGTTTCTAGTTAAGTACTTGCAGCTGGTTAAAGATCAGACTAGATGGAAAGATGAGATCCTTTACATAAGGATTTTCAACAGGAACAAAGCAATTTGCTATATTAATACATACTCACCTTTAAACTTTCACTCAAGCCTTACATTTTTATTATAATGAAATTCAAGGAATGCGCGACGTTTGAAAATTATTAAAAATTAGTACGTCAAGTCTCAATCGGTGGTCGGAATTTACGAGCGCTTACTACAACTTTCGGTCGAAATACATACAAGTTCCACGAGACAGGCTGTGCATGTTAGAGTGGATGAATTCGAGTGAAAATATCCGAGCTGTAAGTGCTTTAGTTGAAACTGAGCCAAATCAGTCGATTGGCAGCAATTGTGCACATTGTGGCGAATTATGCACAAAAACCTTGCCCTAGACCTTTACAAGATCAAATTAACCTAGAAACTGAAGCCTTTCGATCATTTGAAGCGCCGATAGGGCTGATGCGGCTCAGCCAAAGGTTGAATAAAAAACCTGAATTGTATTGACAAATCATCTTTTCAAAGGTTTTCCTTGTGATTGTCATTGCTCAGGATGAAAACATATTTCAGTTGTGATGATGCCATGCTGGTGTTTACTCCAACACAGTATCAGGGGGTACCAACAAAACTTGATTGATTAATTAAAACGAAAACGAAAATCGATTATAGCAAGACCCATGCATGCTGTATGTTGACACTTAATTAAGAAAATAACAATAATTAAAGTCACAGTCATCATTCGTAGATATTTCATGAGACAATCCAAACAGGATATTCTTGATCGTCCTTATGCGACATTAACCGCATATACTCACATGCTCTCGCGTCCTCTCGCCCATGGTCGTCATCAGTGTGAATCCCGACATAAATTATGAGTTCGCCCCAAAGAAATACTACAAAGAAACTTCGCATGCAGTATAGCACTCACAATTGTGCAGCATCCGAAGGACAACACTCACAATCCGTACAAAACATAAAGCTCACACACATACAAACGAGAACGACGGCTACGACGACGACGATGAGGACGAGGACGACGACAACGGGAGAAGAGAGAAAATATTTGCAGCAATCCTTCTTCGGAATCCTTTTTTGGCGATAATTTCTCCCGTCCGACATTTTGAGTCATCCTGCAAAGTGTTTTATGGCACCTCTCTCGCTCATTTATTATTTGTATGCCTCACAGTGTAGTCGCTAAATATATTATAACCTCCTCGCCGCCATTCGATTTCGTCGTCATCCAAAAGGACGATGGGGCTACGGGGTGGCGGTTATTATCCTTATTCCTCGAAGCAGCAGCTTTTGTGTGTTTGTGGCGGACGATGCTTGGCTCTGTTTCGTTTTGTTGATGGTTTTATTTTTTTTTTTGTTCTGTTTTGTCCTTTTTGCGATTGTATAATTGTATAATATACAAAAAGCCCATTAGGGCATAAAATTTAACACGCCAACGATGGAAATCCGAAAAAGGACAACAATTCAGCTGCGCGCTGCTGTCCACCGAAAAACAGCGCATAGCGCATAGTCCTTTTTGGTGGGTGGACAGGATCTGTAGCCCACGCTTTCTGCCCTGCGGAACAGATTCCAGATGCAGTGCATTGTGAGTGAGGGGCGGGTTTTCAAAAGAGCACGCTGACGGTGGAACTGGTGGTGGTAGTGTTGGTGGTGGTGGTGGATAGAAGACTCCTTGATTTACCACGAACATAAAAATGATTTATCAGTGACATTAAAATAATGCACACTATGGCACATTTTATGTGCGAATAGGTTTGCTTCGGGGAGGGATAAATGAATGTTGTGTGTTGGCTCAGTGTTCAGTAGCATTCGTTCGTTCGTTCGTCCGTCCGTCCGTCCGTTCGTTCGTTCGTTCGTCCGTGCTCCATTTGCTCGTCCCCGTGCATAGTTTTGGGAGTTTGTCTCCGTTTTTATTTTTGTCTTTACCGTTCGTTCCAACTCCTCCTGTTTTCGTTGGGCTGTGATACTGGTGGGATTTTGAAGAGGACGCTCGTTGAGAGATAATGGCCATTTTGGAACTGCTCTCGAAAGGGTGCACAATGGGAAGGCCGATAGAAAGAGGTCGTGCTACTCATTAGTGGAGGTTCGCCGACGTTTTGCGAAAATATGCGACACATACAAAATGAACACCTGTTCGGGTCATATATCTTGAAGAGTTATTCTAAAATTTTTGGTCACGGCCAGTGTTCCACCAATTGGAAAACCCGCTAAGTGGACATTAAATGATAAATTCCACAGAAAATCAGTTCCACTAACAAATGGATGTGTACATGAAATTAGAATTTAATGAGATGTACATATGTTTTGTGCTGTTGCATGGAAGAAACAATTTTAATTCTTCATTCATTTAGAATTATTCTCATTGGTAACAAAGGAGTAAACCCTCGACACATGGTGGGTGGGCTTGAATAATGAAAATAAGGATTTAGCATCATACATGCATTCATCGGTGTATATTCAAAAAGATATACAAATTACTACATCTAATGGGAACACTCCCTGCATAAAGGGTGCCATTCTGAGTTTAGTCCTGTCTGGCTGACTAAGGACCAGATCCACCTATTGAGGCAAACTGCACATATTATTAAGGAACTGCTTTCAAAGGCAATATTTTCATTTCATTATCGCCTTAAGACATCATTCGTCTTCTTAAGCTTCACAAGATCTAAAGGTTAGCTGTGTGACACTTATGTACAAATTCGCGGTGTATATACATATGTAGGTTACACATATTTATTCGAAAGAATTCGAAACGTGTACCGAATTTCGGCAGAGAGATACTCTGGGCTAGGATCAATATTTATTTAATAATTCCTTCCGGACTGTGGAATATCTGAACAATATTGTAGACTGAGTTTCATACTTAAATTTAATCAAATCTAGCGCAATGGCTTGTCTACATTCAGTTCACACAAAACAACTCTTCAATCAAAAGAAACCCAAGAGGATGACGGTCGCAGATGCCAGAATAGTTTATGGAGTAGACTGAAGATATCGTGCTCGGTCGAGATTGACAGTCGTCCTAAATGGTGTTCTTTAGATTGAAATAAAAAATATGATAATCTAATATCCATGAAATTTTCAGGAACATTCGACTGCATCACTGTAGCAAGCTCAACCTGAGCAGGTACGTATGACCCATAAAATACCGAGACAAGCGACTCCTTGTAGCTTCTGAAGCTTAGTTGCAATTGTCCACTATATGGTGATAGATTGTATACATCCAATGAATCATTTTTGGATTTACACTCTAAGTTCTGCCGTAAGGGCGTATACTGGCTCACATGGCTATAGAGGAGCGCTCAATGTCGGACTTGGTATGAGACTTCCAGTAAAGCCGTTTGCCAAGGATGACGCCGAAATATTTGACCTCACCGAAATAAACTAAATTGGTGATAGGTCCCAGAAAGACCAGTCTTCTTTTAGTAAAAGGGACTCTTAGAAGGTCCCTTACTGGGGCACCATTCTAAAACAAAACAAATATTACTAACCCTTTAGCCGGGATGTCTACATACATAGCATGTAAATGATAAAAGCTAGTATCTGAAAGTTCTGGGACACCCAGTATATACTACTACTTAGGGTATCGAACTAAAACTAATATTCTACAAATCCCAAAACAACCACAAAGCAAGTAGGTATCTAATATTCCCTGCGTTAGATTACACAACATTGCATCCGACCAAATAAACTCAAATGCACTTGCCACTGCCAGAGATGGAATCATGATTATCTCTCTCGCCCACTGGATAACCAGTGCGATTCGTATTCATTACAGACTTTTGGCCAAAAATTCAATTACATGGACTCACCCCCACCACGACAACAATGAAAAAGTACAAAAAAAAATCCTTAAAACAAATGCAAAACTACTCAAAAGTGGAACTCATTTTAAAAATATCCAAACCGCACCCGCCTTTACGAGTTTTTCTTTTTTTGTTTTCCTTCAAAAAAACAACATAACCAACAAATGCATCTAAGTGTGTGCCCTGCTTTACATAATCCAATAAAGGGAATTCCACTGTAAGCTGTTTTGTATGTGTGTATGTATGTATATCTTAAAGGATCCCTATCTCCTTCTTGTGTAATTTGCATGCAGTTCTCTCCATGCATTCAATATACTCGAATTCGCTTTGTATCTTGGTTAATAAAATTTCCCGAAGTAAGTTTGAAAATTATTTATCAACTGAAACGACAGGATGTGGCTTCAAAGTGAAACTGCGTCAGATGCTTGAAATGCTTATTTAAGGGAAAATTGGAAAACTCAAAGTCAGTTGGTTTTCGCGCGAGAAACCCTTTAGTGCTGTATTGTGTAATAGACCTTTTTCGAAGAATACCTGTCCTCCTTTGAAAGTAAATTTTCAATTTTGAGCCTCTAGCTCCTTCGCGAAACTCCCAGGACAACAAAATTAAATTTTATACAAGCTGCTGCTGCTACTGTGTCGTGAAAAACTATCGAAGAACTTGTAACAGATGATGATGATGATGATGATCATCCACAATGAGTTGGGGTCAGGGTTGGGGGCGCTTACGGGTTGCTCACCTTTTCGAATATTGAACATTGGTGGATCGTAAAAAAACGCGCTGGCATAAATTTTTTTATGACCCACGACTGTCACCCCATGGTCTTCTCTCACACTTATCCATTAGCGAAAGTTTCCTGTAAAGGTGGGTCATGCTGCCCATTGAAATTCTGACTGCGCGACATAAGGTTGATTGTGCGAGTGTATGCTCAAGGGAGGATGGGGAGTTTGGTTTTTTTTTATGACCCAGGCGGGTGACACACAAAAGGCCATTACTGTGGGGAGGCTGAATTAGTGAGCTCATTTAAAATAGATAAGCCATTGATGCATGGATTATTAAAATTCAATTTGTTTTACAGTCGTCAGGGTAAGGATGTGGATTGTGTAACTACGCGTCTGGAATGTGGATATTCTATGGCGCGTGTGTCCTTCTGAGTGGAAATTATCTCAGGTGTGTCTTGGCAGTCAGGTTTTTCGTTTATAAGTCTTATTGCCTGTTTTGATCAAGTATTAGTAAGTAAACGGGAAAACGAGAACAGAGAACGGGTTACAGGTTCGTCTGTGACTATGATTCTATTTCTTAAATTTCTCAGGACCATAAAGGCACATAAGTGCAAGTAAACCCCAAGAAAGAAAACTATGAGTTTGTTTACGATTTTCAACGATTCAACCATCTGAAGGGAAAGCGTGTGAGTCTCCACTGAATTTTTTTTAACCTTTCAGCAGTTTTGGTAAAAGGAAGACTTAAGTCTTTGGAAAGAGAAGAGTGTGCAATTCTTGTTTGAAACTCCAACATCAAATATAGATGTTCGAATAAATGTATGTCCTTACATAAATGTGTTGTTTTATTGTGTAGCTATTTAGCACCAACAAAAATTGTGTCAGAAAATTTATTTCTCAGGAAGACCCAAGATCGGAACGATCAAGTTCATCGCATGAAAATGATCGATACCATCTGAGTGATATTCTAGCAAAGACAGGCCTAACGAATGTAAGAAGGAGACAGTGGAATAAGAGTTCGAAATTCGAAAGAAAGGGGAACTAGCCTTCAGTTCGAGCGAAAACAAGAAAAGGATACAAAATCAGAAGTTTCGGCTAGCCAAATAGATTAGTAAGTGATAGCTATAATCGGATTGATGGCTCCTAATATAATTAAAAACAATGTGAGAGCGAGATAGAGCTATAACTCTTGGGAGTATGAAAAGGATGTAACTCTGTATGAGGGAGAGAAACTTCGAAATCGAAAAAGCTTTCCGTTGCTTTTAGGCGCTGGATAAGTAAAACATCATACCTACTACTTTTTCTGGGAGACTGGTGCTTTAACCACGTCTTGTTTACGTTTCTACCTTTGTAAAGGGGGACGGACTCCTGTCCAATTTTATTAGATCGATGGAGTGCTTTTAATGATAGAAAATTGAATAATGTTTCAAGCTAGGCTAGACAAGAGGATGAATTGACTGAAATTCTTGTAAAATCCTTTCTTTTGAAGAGATTTTCTGTTACCCTGTTACAATGAATACCTTTCACACTCACAATTTTTCTACTTTGTAAAGTAGTAAAAGAAAATAAAAATAGAAAAATGAATAATTTCTTCCCTGACAACACACCGGACTTGTTAGCCTATCAGTTTTATACTAAAACTATGAAATCGAATATGTTACGTGCAAGTGAACAAGATCTACAAACTCATACTTCATATAATCAATGTATGAGTGAGATGAAGTCTTGAAGAGAGTTTTCGAAATTTGTTTGTGAGTCTATTCTTTGATGCTGGGTAAATGCGAAAAATGTGGAAGAGTTGCTTTCTACATTTTCTGCGAGCCTTTTATTTTTTCTGGATTTGCGAATGAATAGAGAAGGAAAGAAACACTTTATCTTGGCAACCTGAACATAAGTGCGAAAGAAAAGTGTATGGCAGAAAGAGACCTAACTTTTGAAAGAATCTTCGAAATGTTGTCTCGATCGGGGATCAAAAAAGTAGCAGGAGGCTAGTTGCTACAATTTCTGGGCGACTAGTACTTTGAGCAGAATTTTATTATGGATGTGATTAAAAAAATTTATCTGAGGCGAAGTGGACCCACCGACACGGTCTCAAAGTGATTTTTACAAACTTTTTGAAATATTCGTGTGACGCAAAATAAAAATGAGTGTATAAACACGCACTTCTTAGTCCTCTTTACTACTTTTTCTTCTGTTCTTAAGGACAATAATTGTTTATCCCAAACATAACATAACAAACTCAGTCGGTGGGCCAAAGAGTTGCAGAAAATGCAATACAGATCATCAAACCATTCTGGTGCGACATAAAAATGAAATGCACGACTGGGTCGTGCGTAGGTACTTCCACCTTAATGCTATAAGATTGGCGTGGAATTTTCGATTTTTGATGGAATTATAATAATATTGTACTGACGTTATTATTGGAGATTTCCAATTTTGTAAACGCTAATAAAGTGGGCGTAACCTTATACATACATACATATGGTGGGCGTCGTGGCTTAATTGGTTAGTGCGTGGACTACGGAGCAAGAGGTTCGAAGTATGAATTCGACCCAAAACACCTAAAACAAAACACTTTTTTACGGCCGCACCTCTCGCGAGCGTCTGACAAACATCTGAGAGTATAAATGTCATGAATAAGCTTCTCAAATAACAAATTGCCCTTCGGGCACGGCATTAAGCAGTAGGCCCCTTCCATTGGTGTAAAGAATATAACATGCACAACATAAATGGTTGTGAGAGGCTAGGCCAGGGTGCCATAGACCTGTTACGCCAAATCTGTATTTGAATTTGTAATTAGCGAACTCACGGTGTTGTCCATGGTCGTCCGTCTTCAATCCTTGGGTCGGCACAATCTTATATGTATTGGGCCCAAGTTCAACCGCAAAATAAGCGGGGTTGACTCTCCGCACGTATGTAGTGCGTAGGTCATTAGAGATGGCAATGTAAGCTATTCTACGTACACTGGTCGGCACATTCCGTATAATCTTCTTAATGGTAGCCTTCCACCATAAAAGAGCCCCCATAGGTATAGATGGATCTGACTTTCGTCATACATACCTACTTACATATACCCAATACTTCATTGTGAGTTTCAGAACACCCTTTTTTTCTCGCTCTCCCCTTGCAAACGAAGATAACATTATGAGCTTTCAGGACTTTTAGCTTCCCACCTATTGCCATACTCCATGGTCTAAGCAATCATGACCAGAACTATCAACTGGACATGGGGGGCTTTGAAGCCTGATTAGAAATGTTGCGTTAAATCGGCTGTGTCGGGAGTTTTATGGGTAAGAGGTGTGGGTGGTAGAGAGAGAGAACACCTTTGTTACCTAAAAACCGGGCATGTTGGATGCAGGCTCTTAAGTGTTCTGGTTATGATATCTATTTGCTCCCATATCCAATATAGGGCTGCAGTAATAGTTGTAGTAGTCTGGTAACCAGGCAGAATTTTACTTCCCAAAAATTTCAGTTCACGTCAGGACGATTTTACCAGCCTTTGTCTGGAATTTTGAAATTTAATCTCAGTGTGGCCTTCTCAGTTCTACTACTAAAATTGGGTTCGAAAGAGTTTTGCACAGCCTGCACAACACTGAGATACCTATGTATGTCTCACAACTAAGGTGAGTCTAGTCTGTGTTTCCAGGTGTTTCCAAACAGAATATATGACTGTGATGTGATAAAAGTATCTTATCTGCGCACAGCAGTCTTTAGTTAAAGATCTGGCTTGAAATTTGTGTTTCATAAGATTATTTTACACGTTGCAAAGATTTGCAGCTTGTGGGTTCTTAGATCTCATTCATTACCTCTCTAAGAGGAGTATTCACCTTACTACCGGAACCTCTGAACTAGATGCACGCAGAGGAAATTGCTTCTCTTTTTGTATGTACTAGTCTACAAGCCGCTTTTATTGAAACCATTCAATGTTGGTTCAAAAAAAAAAGTGAACTTAGATTTGATTCAAGAATTGATTCAACTTCTTTACATGTGCACATCAAGTCTGCTTTTATATTATTAATTACACTTATTTGTTGTCGGTCATACACCTGCCAGATGCACTTGATGACAATTCTTTTGAAAAACTCCACAGTGCCGCAATTGTTTGCATCTCGAGACCAAATACGTCAAGTTGCATCATTTGCTCGGGCTATTACTTCGAAATCATAAAGCTACAGCTTGTTCTCTTAGAAATTGAAAATATTTTCAAGGATACCGATATTTCATAGGGAAACGGATGTGAAGTTCGTCTTTAGTCAACAAAAAAGTCCGTATCTAGACAGAACCTCATATCAGGATTTAAACTTTTTCTAAAAAGGGATTTCCTGTGACTTAACTATCGAACCAGACACACATGTACCTGATTCAAGTGTTATTGTCAACAGATGGTTTTGCAAACATACAACCCTCGACCTCGATAGTCACTACGACTTCTACATACGAACTGAAGCCCTTCAACTTCAGCACATAAATTAAATAAAATTACTCATAACCTAGATAAATTAATTGCACACCAAAATAATCAAACCGAAGGGAGAGAAAGGGCATAGCAACAGCAACAGCAAACAAAACACAAAATGAATACCCTACCAGTCACCCTTCGACCTTTATAATAATAAACAATATTAACAACCTCTAAGGATCCCATCCGCAGCAGCAGCAGCCATATACCCAGCTCCTGCCCGCCGCCGCTACCCCAACGTATTTATTTATGAGCTTCGCTGAGGGGAAAATGCTCCGCTTATAACAAACGACAATGGTAAAAGTCCTTCTTCTCAGTTGCAGGAGCAAAAGAAATAGGAGCAGCCTTCGTCATAATTTGCCCTGTCGCGTTAGATTGAAGGAAGAAGAAGGAAAAGTTTTCCAAAGTAACTGTAACCGTGTTTGTGTGGCTGTGTTCAGCTAGGATCCTTCACATCCTTAAATATGTCAAATACTGGAATCCATAAACCACATGGCATATAAGTAGATCTTTACATTCCACCCATTCCCGGGCTCAAAGGGCATAAATATCATCTTCAACGACCCTAAGAAGACGAGGATCTCTCCATGTTTGGGTGTGTGTATGTGTGTGGTTTTAAAGTGATATATGCGAGAAGTTAGCAGTTTCGAAGGCGTCACTGAACGAACGAAAGGATGTGAAGCAGTACAACAGAACGCGCCGTGAATGTCCACGACAACGGCACTGTGGTATGGGAAAAAGTTCAAGTCCAACGTACCATAACACTTCACTCAACTAGGATTATGGCGGCAAGGATGTATCCGCATTCTTTTGAGAGACTAGAACCCGCAGGTTCTTCTCCAAGGAAAGGACGTTTTGCTGACAACACAACTGACAAATAAATCAGAAACAAAACAGGATACAAAGAATAAAAAAAAACAAGCTCTTCGCTGTCAACATGGCGGCAGGACGCGTAGAGTCCTTAACCGCTTTGCGGTCGTAAATGTCACCCGTTCGAAATATTTATGTCAGTTCGAGTAAACAACGACGACGACAAAGACGATGGCGCTGATGATGGGTGGTGGTGGCCCCTCCAATCACTTTGAAGCGAAAGCAACTTATGTACATGTATCCTACTCTCAGGACATAAAAGATGATGAGCATTCTACGAGGATTTATATGCGTATACATACACATATCGTTGGCAACCAGCACCAGCACTAGCCCCAGCAGAGATATCCAACACAAGACCCCGGCGTACCAAAGATTTAGGACACATTAGTATGTCCTGGCTGTAAACATAAAACAACAAAACTAATGGAAGGGACAACCATCATCCAAATGGACAGTCGCATTGGAATACTACGAGCAGAAAGCAGCAGCACCACTAGCAAATAACATAAATGCCAGCATTTTTATGATGGAGGACGAAATTTATTCGTCCTTTTTGTGTATGTTGTCTTGTGTTTCGCTCTATGCAATCAGAAATCGTAGTTTCTCGAGACGTTGATGTGCGAGAGAGGAGAGAGTGCGCGCTCGTCGCTGCTTGTCCAAACAAAACGATGAGACATATAATCCTCGAGACAGAGGAATAGGAGTAATGTACATAAATATGCGGGCTAAAAGGACACTAACTACACAGAAACGCAAGGATAAATTTCCCGTCAATGGCTGCTTATGTCAGGATTTTTTTTTTCTTACAATTTCCTCTCCCTCCGTTGTATCGTTGGACATTTTTCGGAGATGACTTTCGAAGGATTCCAAATAAATCTCTTGACTACTGAGTTGGTTTTGGTGTCCTTACCACCCAGGAGGGTGGGCAGTTGACTGTGCAAATAGAGTTTCCATACATTTGCAATGTTGGCTTGTGGATACAACATTGAATATATCATACATTGTCGTTCTCTGGTTGGCAGCTTTATTTCTGACTTAAGGGACATTCGTCCTTTTTCTTCCCATTTTCTTTGGTGTGGTGTAATTTATGACATTTCGATGTGAAATTGAATGACTTGTTTTTGATTTGGAAATTCAGTTTAGACAATTCGAAGGACCAAGTCTTTTCTTAACAAAAAAAAGCAACAAAAATGGGGACTCTTAGCCGAGATTTATATTTATTTTTATTTGCTGGTAGATGGGTTGACGTCGTCCAATCTGAAAATTCTGTAAAATAAATTATTCTTCATGCGTCGTTTGAGTTTGGAGTTGTTATGGCATAGTACTTGGTAGTTTTATGTTACTTGGTCGCCTTGACGAGGACAATACTTGGCAAAGAAAATCGGATTGTTGTCTTGTATGTGGGAACAGTAATTTTGAAGAGGATAATTTGTGCAGTAAATTGATGGTCCTTTCTAAGTCGTGCCAAATCGGAGCACTTCAGATGTCCGAAAATGATGCGTCAGCGGAGAGGTAGACTTAAAAGTTCAAATTGTCTAGACTGCTCTATTATGTTTAATGGAATTGTTTCTGTTAACATTGAGACTATGTGTCTCATAATGTAAGTATGAAAGTGAACATGTGCAGAACGCAAATCGTATGATTTAGACTATCGAAAACTCAGTTGCGAACTTTCAGCTATTTGCAAGGAGGTGGGGCACATTTCGATCAAGAATGAAGAAAAACTCAGGATCTCATGAAAATTCTATGTCGAAACATATCTCCTCATCATTAGGTTTTTTGCTTCAAATGAACGAAACAGAATAAAAGATTAGAAACACAAGAATGCAAATCGGATGACTTAGACATTGACAAACTCAGTTGCCAACTTTCGGCTATTTGCAAGGAGGTGGGGCACATTTCGATTAAGAGTGAAGAAAAACTCAGGATCTCATGAAAATTCTATGTCGACACATATCTCCTCATCATTAGGTTTTATCGTCAAATGAACGAAACAGAATAAAAGATTAGAAACACAAGAATGTAAATCGGATGACTTAGACATTGGCAAACTCAGTTGCCAACTTTCGCCTATTTGCAAGGAGGTGGGGCACATTTCGATTAAGAGTGAAGAAAAACTCAGGATCTCATGAAAATTCTATGTCGACACATATCTCCTCATCATTAGGTTTTATCGTCAAATGAACGAAACAGAATAAAAGATTAGAAACAAAGGAATGCAAATCGGCTGACTTAGACTTCGGGAAACTCAGTTGCGAACTTTCGCCTATTTGCAAGGAGGTGGGGCACATTTCGATCAAGAATGAAGAAAAACTCAGGATCCCATGAAAATCCTATGTCGACCCATATCTCCTCACCCGTAGATTTTTGCGTCAAGTGAACGAAACAGAATAAAAGATTAGAAACAAAAGAACGTAAATCGGATGACTTGGACTTTGGGAATCTTAGTTGCGAACTTTCACCTATTTGCAAGGAGGTGGGGCACATTTCGATCAAGAATGAAAGAAACCTCAGGATCTCATGAAATTTATATGTCGACACATATCTCCCCACACGTAGTTTTTTTCGTCAAATGAACGAAACAGAATAAAAGATAAGAAACAAAAGAATGCAAATCGGATGACTTAGACTTTACGAAACTCAGTTGCGAACTTTCAGCTATTTGCAAGGAGTTGGGGCACATTTCGATCAAGAATGAAGAAAAACTCAGGATCGCATGAAAATCCGATGTCGACACATATCTCATCATTAGGTTTTTTCGTCAAATGAACGAAAGAGAATAAAAGATTAGAAACAAAAGAATGCAAATCGGATGACTTAGCCTTTACGAAACTCAGTTGCGAACTTTCGTCTATTTGCAAGGAGGTGGGGCACATTTCGATCAAGAATGAAAGAAACCTCAGGATCTCATGAAATTTATATGTTGACACATATCTCCCCACACGTAGTTTTTTGCGTCAAATGAATGAAACAGAACAAAATATTAGAAAGAGACGAATGCAAATCGGATGACTTAGACTTTGGGAAACTCAGTTGCGAACTTACGGCTATTTGCAAGGAGGTGGGGCACATTTCGATCAAGAATGAAGAAAAACTTAGGATCTCATGAAAATTCTATGTCGACACATATGTATCTCCTCATCATTAGGTTTTTTCGTCAAATGAATGAAACAGAATAAAAGATAAGAAACACAAGGATTCAAATCGAATGACTTAGCCTTTACGAAACTCAGTTGCGAACTTTCGTCTATTTGCAAGGAGGTGGGGCACATTTCGATCAAGAATGAAAGAAACCTCAGGATCTCATGAAATTTATATGTTGACACATATCTCCCCACACGTAGTTTTTTGCGTCAAATGAATGAAACAGAACAAAATATTAGAAAGAGACGAATGCAAATCGGATGACTTAGACTTTGGGAAACTCAGTTGCGAACTTACGGCTATTTGCAAGGAGGTGGGGCACATTTCGATCAAGAATGAAAGAAACCTCAGGATCTCATGAAATTTATATGTCGACACATATCTCCCCACACGTAGTTTTTTGCTTCAAATGAATGAAACAGAACAAAATATTAGAAAGAGACGAATGCAAATCGGATGCCTTAGGCTTTGGGAAACTCAGTTGCGAACTTACGTCTATTTGCAAGGAGATGGGGCACATTTCGATCAAGAATGAAGAAGAACTCAGCATCTCATGAAAATTCTATGTCGACACATATCTCCTCATCATTACTTTTTTTTCGTCAAATGAACGAAACAGAATAAAAGATAAGAAACACAAGGATTCAAATCGAATGACTTAGACTTTGGGAAACTTAGTTGCGAACTTTCACCTATTGGCAAGGAGATGGGGCACATTTCGATAAAGAATGAATAAAAACTCAGGATCTCATGAATTTTTTATGTCGACACATATATCCTCACACGCAGTTTTTTGCGTCAAATGAACGAAGCAGAATAAAAGATTAGAAACAAAAGAACGTAAATCGGATGACTTGGACTTTGGGAATCTTAGTTGCGAACTTTCACCTATTTGCAAGGAGGTGGGGCACATTTCGATCAAGAATGAATAAAAACTCAGGATCTCATGAATTGTTTATGTCGACACATATATCCTCACACGCAGTTTTTTGCGTCAAATGAACGAAACAGAACAAAAGATTAGAAACAAAAGAATGCAAATCGGATGACTTTGACTTGGCGAAACTCAGTTGCGAACTTTCACCTATTTGCAAGGAGGTGGGGCACATTTCGATCAAGAATGAAGAAAAACTCAGGATCTCATGAAAATTATATGTCGACCAATATCTCCTCACACGTAGTTTTTTGCGTCCAATGAACGAAACAGAATAAAAGATTAGAAACAAAAGAATGCAAATCGGATGACTTAGGCTTTAGGAAACTTAGTTGTCAACTTTCAGCTATTTGCAAGGAGGTGGGGCACATTTCGATCAAGAATGAAGAAAAACTGAGGATCTCATGAAATTTATATGTCGGCACATATCTCCTCACACGTAGTTTTTTGCGTCCAATGAACGAAACAGAATAGAAGATTAGAAACAAAAGAATGCAAATCGGATGACTTAGGCTTTAGGAAACTTAGTTGTGAACTTTCAGCTATTTGCAAGGAGGTGGGGCACATTTCGATCAAGAATGAAGAAAAACTCAGGAGCTCATGAAAATTATATGTCGACAAATATCTCCTCACACGTAGTTTTTTGCGTCCAATGAACGAAACAGAACAAAAGATTAGAAACAAAAGAATGCAAATCGGATGACTTAGGCTTTAGGAAACTTAGTTGTCAACTTTCAGCTATTTGCAAGGAGGTGGGGCACATTTCGATCAAGAATGAAGAAAAACTCAGGATCTCATGAAAATTATATGTCGACACATATCTCCTCACACGTAGTATTTGCGTCAAATGAACGAAACAGAATAAAAGATTAGAAAGAAACGAATGCAAATCGGATGACTTAGGCTTTAGGAAACTTAGTTGTGAACTTTCAGCTATTTGCAAGGAGGTGGGGCACATTTCGATCAAGAATGAAGAAAAACTCAGGATCTCATGAAATTTATATGTCGACACGTATCTCCTCACACGTAGTTTTTTGCGTCCAATGAACGAAACAGAATAAAAGATTCGAAACAAAAGAATGCAAATCGGATGACTTAGGCTTTAGGAAACTTAGTTGTGAACTTTCAGCTATTTGCAAGGAGGTGGGGCACATTTCGATCAAGAATGAAGAAAAACTCAGGATCTCATGAAATTTATATGTCGACACGTATCTCCTCACACGTAGTTTTTTGCGTCCAATGAACGAAACAGAATAAAAGATTCGAAACAAAAGAATGCAAATCGGATGACTTAGGCTTTAGGAAACTTAGTTGTGAACTTTCAGCTATTTGCAAGGAGGTGGGGCACATTTCGATCAAGAATGAAGAAAAACTCAGGATCTCATGAAAATTCTATGTCGACACATATCTCCTCATCATTAGGTTTTTTCGTCAAATGAACGAAACAGAATAAAAGATTAGAAACACAAGAATGTAAATCGGATGACTTAGACATTTGCAAACTCAGTTGCCAACTTTCGCCTATTTGCAAGGAGGTGGGGCACATTTCGATCAAGAGTGAAAAAAACTCAGGATCTCATGAAAATTCTATGTCGACACATATCTCCTCATCATTACTTTTTTTTCGTCAAATGAACGAAACAGAATAAAAGATTAGAAACAAAAGAATGCAAATCGGAGGACTTGGACTTTGCGAATCTCAGTTGCGAACTTTCACCTATTTGCAAGGAGGTGGGGCACATTTCGATCAAGAATGAAGAAAAACTCAGGATCTCATGAAAATTCTATGTCGACACATATCTCCTCATCATTACTTTTTTTTCGTCAAATGAACGAAACAGAATAAAAGATAAGAAACACAAGGATTCAAATCGAATGACTTAGACTTTGGGAAACTTAGTTGCGAACTTTCACCTATTGGCAAGGAGATGGGGCACATTTCGATCAAGAATGAAGAAAAACTCAGGATCTCATGAAAATTCTATGTCGACACATATCTCCTCATCATTACTTTTTTTTCGTCAAATGAACGAAACAGAATAAAAGATAAGAAACAAAAGAATGCAAATCGGATGACTTAATCTTTAGGAAACTTAGCTGTGAACTTTCAGATATTTGCAAGAAATTGGGGTACATTTCGATCAAGAATGAAGAAAAGCTCAGGATCTCATGAAATTTTTATGTCTACACATATCTCCTCATCATTACTTTTTTTTCGTCAAATGAACGAAACAGAATAAAGGATAAGAAACACAAGGATTCAAATCGGATGACTTAGACTTTGGGAAACTTAGTTGCGAACTTTCACCTATTGGCAAGGAGGTGGCGTACATTCCGATCAAGAATGAAGAAAAATTCAGGATCTCATGAAAATTCTTTGCCGACAAATATCTCCTCACCCGTAGTTTTTTGCGTCAAATGAACGAAGCAGAATAAAAGATTAGAAACAAAAGAACGTAAATCGGATGACTTGGACTTTGGGAATCTTAGTTGCGAACTTTCACCTATTTGCAAGGAGGTGGGGCACATTTCGATCAAGAATGAATAAAAACTCAGGATCTCATGAATTTTTTATGTCGACACATATATCCTCACACGCAGTTTTTTGCGTCAAATGAACGAAACAGAATAAAAGATTAGAAAGAAAAGAATGCAAATCGGATGACTTAGACTTTGGGAAACTCAGTTGCGAACTTTCAGCTATTTGCAAGGAATTGGGGTACATTTCGATCAAGAATGAAGAAAACCTCAGGATCTCATGAAATTTATATGTCGACACATATCTCCTCATCATTACTTTTTTTTCGTCAAATTAACGAAACAGAATAAAAGATAAGAAACACAAGGATTCAAATCGAATGACTTAGACTTTGGGAAACCTAGTTGCGAACTTTCACCTATTGGCAAGGAGATGGGGCACATTTCGATCAAGAATGAAGAAAAACTCAGGATCTCATGAAAATTCTATGTCGACACATATCTCCTCATCATTACTTTTTTTTCGTCAAATGAACGAAACAGAATAAAAGATAAGAAACACAAGGATTCAAATCGAATGACTTAGACTTTGGGAAACTTAGTTGCGAACTTTCACCTATTTGCAAGGAGATGGGGCACATTTCGATCAAGAATGAAGAAAAACTCAGGATCTCATGAAAATTCTATGTCGACACATATCTCCTCATCATTATTTTTTTTCGTCAAATGAACGAAACAGAATAAAAGATAGGCAACAAAAGAATGCAAATCGGATGACTTAGACCTTGGGAAACTCAGTTGCGAACTTTCATCTATTTGCAAGGAGGTGGGGCACATTTCGATCAAGAATGAAGAAAAACTCAGGATCTCATGAAAATTCTATGTCGACACATATCTCCTCAACATTATTTTTTTTCGTCAAATGAACGAAACAGAATAAAAGATAAGAAACAAAAGAATGCAAATCGGATGACTTAATCTTTAGGAGACTTAGCTGTGAACTTTCAGATATTTGCAAGAAATTGGGGTACATTTCGATCAAGAATGAAGAAAAGCTCAGGATCTCATGAAATTTTTATGTCTACACATATCTCCTCATCATTACGTTTTTTTCGTCAAATGAACGAAACAGAATAAAAGATAAGAAACACAAGGATTCAAATCGAATGACTTAGACTTTGGGAAACTTAGTTGCGAACTTTCACCTATTGGCAAGGAGGTGGGGCACATTTCGATCAAGAATGAAGAAAAACTCAGGATCTCATGAAAATTCTATGTCGACACATATCTCCTCATCATTACTTTTTTTTCGTCAAATGAACGAAACAGAATAAAAGATAAGAAACAAAAGAATGCAAATCGGATGACTTAATCTTTAGGAGACTTAGCTGTGAACTTTCAGATATTTGCAAGAAATTGGGGTACATTTCGATCAAGAATGAAGAAAAACTCAGGATCCCATGAAAATCCTATGTCGACAAATATCTCCTCACCCGTAGTTTTTTGCGTCAAATGAACGAAGCAGAATAAAAGAATAGAAACAAAAGAACGTAAATCGGATGACTTGGACTTTGGGAATCTTAGTTGCGAACTTTCACCTATTTGCAAGGAGGTGGGGCACATTTCGATCAAGAATGAATAAAAACTCAGGATCTCCTGAATTTTTTATGTCGACACATATATCCTCACACGCAGTTTTTTGCGTCAAATGAACGAAACAGAATAAAAGATTAGAAAGAAAAGAATGCAAATCGGATGACTTAGACTTTGGGAAACTCAGTTGCGAACTTTCAGCTATTTGCAAGGAATTGGGGTACATTTCGATCAAGAATGAAGAAAACCTCAGGATCTCATGAAATTTATATGTCGACACATATCTGCCCACACGTAGTTTTTTGCGTCAAATGAACGAAACAGAATAAAAGATTAGAAAGAAACGAATGCAAATCGGATGACTTAGACTTGGCGAAACTCAGTTGCGAACTTTCAGCTATTTGCAAGGAGGTGGGGCACATTTCGATCAAGAATGAAGAAAAACTCAGGATCTCATGAAATTTATATTTCGACAAATATTTCCACACCCGTAGTTTTTTGCGTCAAATGAACGAAACAGAATAAAAGATTAGAAACAAAAGAACGTAAATCTGATGACTTGGACTTTGCGAAACTCAGTTGCGAACTTTCAGCTATTTGCAAGGAATTGGGGTACATTTCGATCAAGAATGAAGAAAACCTCAGGATCTCATGAAATTTATATGTCGACACATATCCCCCCACACGTAGTTTTTTGCGTCAAATGAACGAAACAGAATAAAAGATTAGAAAGAAACGAATACAAATCGGATGACTTAGATTTGGCGAGACTCAGTTGCGAACTTTCAGCTATTTGCAAGGAGGTGGGGCGCATTTCGATCAAGAATGAAGAAAAACTCAGGATCTCATGAAATTTATATGTCGACACATATCTCCTCACACGTTGTTTTTTGCGTCCAATGAACGAAACAGAATAAAAGATTAGAAACAAAAGAATGCAAATCGGATGACTTAGGCTTTAGGAAACTTAGTTGTGAACTTTCAGCTATTTGCAAGGAGGTGGTGCACATTTCGATCAAGAATGAAGAAAACCTCTGAATCTCATGAAATTTTTATGTCGACACATATCTCCTCATCATTACTTTTTTTTCGTCAAATCAACGAAACAGAATAAAAGATAAGAAACACAAGGATTCAAATCGAATGACTTAGACTTTGGGAAACTTAGTTGCGAACTTTCATGTATTGGCAAGGAGATGGGGCACATTTCGATCAAGAATGAAGAAAAACTCAGGATCTCATCAAAATTCTATGTCGACACATATCTCCTCATCATTACTTTTTGTTCGTCAAATGAACGAAACAGAATAAAAGATAAGAAACACAAGGATTCAAATCGAATGACTTAGACTTTGGGAAACTTAGTAGCGAACTTTCACCTATTGGCAAGGAGGTGGCGTACATTCCGATCAAGAATGAAGAAAAACTCAGGATCGCATGAAAATTCTATGTCGACAAATATCTCCTCACCCGTAGTTTTTTGCGTCAAATGAACGAAGCAGAATAAAAGATTAGAAACAAAAGAACGTAAATCGGATGACTTGGACTTTGCGAAACTCAGTTGCGAACTTTCAGCTATTTGCAAGGAGGTGGGGCACATTTCGATCAAGAATGAAGAAAAACTCAGGATCACATGAAATTTATATGTCGACAAATATTTCCACACACGTAGTTTTTTGCGTCCAATGAACGAAACAGAATAAAACATTAGAAAGAAACGAATGCAAATCGGATGACTTAGACTTGGCGAAACTCAGTTGCGAACTTTCAGCTATTTGCAAGGAGGTGGGGCGCATTTCGATCAAGAATGAAGAAAAACTCAGGATCTCATGAAATTTATATGTCGACACATATCTCCTCACACGTAGTTTTTTGCGTCCAATGAACGAAACAGAATAAAAGATTAGAAACAAAAGAATGCAAATCGGATGACTTAGGCTTTAGGAAACTTAGTTGTGAACTTTCAGCTATTTGCAAGGAGGTGGTGCACATTTCGATCAAGAATGAAGAAAACCTCAGGATATCATGAAATTTTTATGTCGACACATATCTCCTCATCATTACTTTTTTTTCGTCAAATCAACGAAACAGAATAAAAGATAAGAAACACAAGGATTCAAATCGAATGACTTAGACTTTGGGAAACTTAGTTGCGAACTTTCACCTATTGGCAAGGAGATGGGGCACATTTCGATCAAGAATGAAGAAAAACTCAGGATCTCATGAAAATTCTATGTCGACACATATCTCCTCATCATTATTTTTTTTTCGTCAAATGAACGAAACAGAATAAAAGATAAGAAACACAAGGATTCAAATCGAATGACTTAGACTTTGGGAAACTTAGTTGCGAACTTTCACCTATTTGCAAGGAGATGGGGCACATTTCGATCAAGAATGAAGAAAAACTCAGGATCTCATGAAAATTCTATGTCGACACATATCTCCTCATCATTACTTTTTTTTCGACAAATGAACGAAACAGAATAAAAGATAAGAAACACAAGGATTCAAATCGAATGACTTAGACTTTGGGAAACTTAGTTGCGAACTTTCACCTATTGGCAAGGAGATGGGGCACATTTCGATCAAGTATGAAGAAAAACTCAGGATCTCATGAAAATTCTATGTCGACACCTATCTCCTCACCCGTAGTTTTTTGCGTCCAATGAACGAAACAGAATAAAAGATTAGAAACAAAAGAATGCAAATCGGATGACTTATTCTTTAGGAAACTTATTTCTGAACTTTCAGCTATTTGCAAGGAGGTGGGGCACATTTCGATCAAGAATGAAGAAAACCTCAGGATCTCATGAATTTTTTATGTCGACACATATCTCCTCACACGTGGTTTCTTGCGTCCAATGAACGAAACAGAATAAAAGATTAGAAACAAAAGAATGCAAATCGGATGACTTAGGCTTAAGGAAACTTAGTTGTGAACTTTCACCTATTGGCAAGGAGGTGGCGTACATTCCGATCAAGAATGAAGAAAATCTCAGGATCTCATGAAAATTCTATGTCGACAAATATTTCCACACCCGTAGCTTTTTGCGTCCAATGAACGAAACAGAACAAAAGATTAGAAACAAAAGAATGCAAATCGGATGACTTAGGCTTTAGGAAACTTAGTTGTCAACTTTCAGCTATTTGCAAGGAGGTGGGGCACATTTCGATCAAGAATGAAGAAAAACTCAGGATCTCATGAAAATTATATGTCGACACATATCTCCTCACACGTAGTATTTGCGTCAAATACTAGAAACAGAATAAAAGATTAGAAAGAAACGAATGCAAATCGGATGACTTATTCTTTAGGAAACTTATTTCTGAACTTTCAGCTATTTGCAAGGAGGTGGGGCACATTTCGATCAAGAATGAAGAAAACCTCAGGATCTCATAAATTTTTTATGTCGACACATATCTCCTCACACGTGGTTTCTTGCGTCAAATGAACGAAGCAGAATAAAAGATTAGAAACAAAAGAACGTAAATCGGATGACTTGGACTTTGCGAAACTCAGTTGCGAACTTTCAGCTATTTGCAAGGAGGTGGGGCACATTTCGATCAAGAATGAAGAAAAACTCAGGATCTCATGAAATCTATATGTCGACAAATATTTCCACACCCGTAGTTTTTTGCGTCAAATGAATGAAACAGAATAAAAGATTAGAAACAAAAGAACGTAAATCTGATGACTTGGACTTTGCGAAACTCAGTTGCGAACTTTCAGCTATTTGCAAGGAATTGGGGTACATTTCGATCAAGAATGAAGAAAACCTCAGGATCTCATGAAATTTATATGTCGACACATATCTCCCCACACGTAGTTTTTTGCGTCAAATGAACGAAACAGAATAAAAGATTAGAAAGAAACGAATGCAAATCGGATGACTTAGACTTGGCGAAACTCAGTTGCGAACTTTCAGCTATTTGCAAGGAGGTGGGGCACATTTCGATCAAGAATGAAGAAAAACTCAGGATCTCATGAAATTTATATGTCGACACATATCTCCTCACACGTAGTTTTTTGCGTCCAATGAACGAAACAGAATAAAAGATTAGAAACAAAAGAATGCAAATCGGATGACTTAGGCTTTTGGAAACTTAGTTGTGAACTTTCAGCTATTTGCAAGGAGGTGGTGCACATTTCGATCAAGAATGAAGAAAACCTCAGGATCTCATGAAATTTTTATGTCGACACATATCTCCTCATCATTACTTTTTTTCCGTCAAATCAACGAAACAGAATAAAAGATAAGAAACTCAAGGATTCAAATCGAATGACTTAGACTTTGGGAAACTTAGTTGCGAACTTTCACCTATTGGCAAGGAGATGGGGCACATTTCGATCAAGAATGAAGAAAAACTCAGGATCTCATGAAAATTCTATGTCGACACATATCTCCTCATCATTACTTTTTTTTCGTCAAATGAACGAAACAGAATAAAAGATAAGAAACACAAGGATTCAAATCGAATGACTTAGACTTTGGGAAACTTAGTTGCGAACTTTCACCTATTGGCAAGGAGGTGGCGTACATTCCGATCAAGAATGAAGAAAAACTCAGGATCTCATGAAAATTCTATGTCGACAAATATCTCCTCACCCGTAGTTTTTTGCGTCAAATGAACGAAGCAGAATAAAAGATTAGAAACAAAAGAACGTAAATCGGATGACTTGGACTTTGCGAAACTCAGTTGCGAACTTTCAGCTATTGGCAAGGAGATGGGGCACATTTCGATCAAGAATGAAGAAAAACTCAGGATCTCATGAAAATTCTATGTCGACACATATCTCCTCATCATTACTTTTTTTTCGTCAAATGAACGAAACAGAATAAAAGATAAGAAACACAAGGATTCAAATCGAATGACTTAGACTTTGGGAAACTTAGTTGCGAACTTTCACCTATTGGCAAGGAGGTGGCGTACATTCCGATCAAGAATGAAGAAAAACTCAGGATCTCATGAAAATTCTATGTCGACACATATCTCCCCACACGTAGTTTTTTGCGTCAAATGAACGAAACAGAATAAAAGATTAGAAAGAAACGAATGCAAATCGGATGACTTAGACTTGGCGAAACTCAGTTGCGAACTTTCAGCTATTTGCAAGGAGGTGGGGCACATTTCGATCAAGAATGAAGAAAAACTCAGGATCTCATGAAATTTATATGTCGACACATATCTCCTCACACGTAGTTTTTTGCGTCCAATGAACGAAACAGAATAAAAGATTAGAAACAAAAGAATGCAAATCGGATGACTTAGGCTTTAGGAAACTTAGTTCTGAACTTTCAGCTATTTGCAAGGAGGTGGGGCACATTTCGATCAAGAATGAAGAAAACCTCAGGATCTCATGAATTTTTTGTGTCGACACATATCTCCTCACACGTGGTTTTTTGCGTCCAATGAACGAAACAGAATAAAAGATTAGAAAAAAAAGAATGCAAATCGGATGACTTAGGCTTTAGGAAACTTAGTTGTGAACTTTCACCTATTGGCAAGGAGGTGGCGTACATTTCGATCAAGAATGAAGAAAATCTCAGGATCTCATGAAAATTCTATGTCGACAAATATCTCCTCACCCGTAGTTTTTCGCGTCAAATGAACGAAGCAGAATAAAAGAATAGAAACAAAAGAACGTAGATCGGATGACTTGGACTTTGCGAAACTCAGTTGCGAACTTTCAGCTATTTGCAAGTAGGTGGGGCACATTTCGATCAAGAATGAAGAAAAACTCAGGATCTCATGAATTTTTTATGTCGACACATATATCCTCATCATTACTTTTTTTTCGTCAAATCAACGAAACAGAATAAAAGATAAGAAACTCAAGGATTCAAATCGAATGACTTAGACTTTGGGAAACTTAGTTGCGAACTTTCACCTATTGGCAAGGAGATGGGGCACATTTCGATCAAGAATGAAGAAAAACTCAGGATCTCATGAAAATTCTATGTCGACACATATCTCCTCATCATTACTTTTTTTTCGTCAAATGAACGAAACAGAATAAAAGATAAGAAACACAATGATTCAAATCGAATGACTTAGACTTTGGGAAACTTAGTTGCGAACTTTCACCTATTGGCAAGGAGGTGGCGTACACTCCGATCAAGAATGAAGAAAAACTCAGGATCTTATGAAAATTCTATGTCGACACATATCTCCTCACCCGTAGTTTTTTGCGTCCAATGAACGAAACAGAATAAAAGATTAGAAACAAAAGAATGCAAATCGGATGACTTAGGCTTTAGGAAACTTAGTTCTGAACTTTCAGCTATTTGCAAGGAGGTGGGGCACATTTCGATCAAGAATGAAGAAAACCTCAGGATCTCATGAATTTTTTGTGTCGACACATATCTCCCCACACGTGGTTTTTTGCGTCCAATGAACGAAACAGAATAAAAGATTAGAAAAAAAAGAATGCAAATCGGATGACTTAGGCTTTAGGAAACTTAGTTGTGAACTTTCACCTATTGGCAAGGAGGTGGCGTACATTCCGATCAAGAATGAAGAAAATCTCAGGATCTCATGAAAATTCTATGTCGACAAATATCTCCTCACCCGTAGTTTTTTGCGTCAAATGAACGAAGCAGAATAAAAGAATAGAAACAAAAGAACGTAGATCGGATGACTTGGACTTTGCGAAACTCAGTTGCGAACTTTCAGCTATTTGCAAGTAGGTGGGGCACATTTCGATCAAGAATGAAGAAAAACTCAGGATCTCATGAATTTTTTATGTCGACACATATATCCTCACACATAGTTTTTTGCGTCAAATAAACGAAACAGAATAAAAGATTAGAAAGGAACGAATGCAAATCGGATGACTTAGACTTTGGGAAACTCAGTTGCGAACTTTCAGCTATTTGCAAGGAATTGGGGTACATTTCGATCAAGAATGAAGAAAACCTCAGGATCTCATGAAATTTATATGTCGACACATATCTGCCCACACGTAGTTTTTTGCGTCAAATGAACGAAACAGAATAAAAGATTAGAAAGAAACGAATGCAAACCGGATGACTTAGACTTGGCGAAACTCAGTTGCGAACTTTCAGCTATTTGCAAGGATGTGGGGCACATTTCGATCAAGAATGAAGAAAAACTCAGGATCTCATGAAATTTATATGTCGACAAATATCTCCTCACCCGTAGTTTTTTGCGTCAAATGAACGAAACAGAATAAAAGAGTAGAAACAAAAGAACGTAAATCTGATGACTTCGACTTTGCGAAACTCAGTTGCGAACTTTCAGCTATTTGCAAGGAATTGGGGTACATTTCGATCAAGAATGAAGAAAACCTCAGGATCTCATGAAATTTATATGTCGACACATATCTCCCCACACGTAGTTTTTTGCGTCAAATGAACGAAACAGAATAAAAGATTAGAAAGAAACGAATGCATATCGGATGACTTAGACTTGGCGAAACTCAGTTGCGAACTTTCAGCTATTTGCAAGGAGGTGGGGCACATTTCGATCAAGAATGAAGAAAAACTCAGGATCCCATGAAAATCCGATGTCGACACATATCTCCTCACACGTAGTTTTTTGCGTCCAATGAACGAAACAGAATAAAAGATTAGAAACAAAAGAATGCAAATCGGATGACTTAGGCTTTAGGAAACTTAGTTGTGAACTTTCAGCTATTTGCAAGGAGGTGGTGCACATTTCGATCAAGAATGAAGAAAACCTCAGGATCTCATGAAATTTTTATTTCGACACATATCTCCTCATCATTACTTTTTTTTCGTCAAATGAACGAAACAGAATAAAAGATAAGAAACAAAAGGATTCAAATCGAATGACTTAGACTTAGGGAAACTTAGTTGCGAACTTTCACCTATTGGCAAGGAGGTGGCGTACATTCCGATCAAGAATGAAGAAAAACTCAGGATCTCTATTAAAATTCTATGTCGACAAATATCTCCTCACCCGTAGTTTTTTGCGTCAAATGAACGAAGCAGAATAAAAGATTAGAAACAAAAGAACGTAAATCGGATGACTTGGACTTTGCGAAACTCAGTTGCGAACTTTCAGCTATTTGCAAGGAGGTGGGGCACATTTCGATCAAGAATGAAGAAAAACTCAGGATCTCATGAAAATTCTATGTCCACACATATCTCCTCACCCGTAGTTTTTTGCGTCCAATGAACGAAACAGAATAAAAGATTAGAAAAAAAAGAATGCAAATCGGATGACTTAGGCTTTAGGAAACTTAGTTCTGAACTTTCACCTATTGGCAAGGAGGTGGCGTACATTCCGATCAAGAATGAAGAAAAACTCAGGATCTCATGAAAATCGGATGTCGACCCATATCTCCTCACCCGTAGTTTTCTGCGTCAAATGATCGAATGAAAATAAAAGATTAGAAACAAAAGAATGCAAATCGGATGACTTAGACTTTTGGAAACTTAGTTGTGAACTTTCAGCTATTTGCAAGGAGGTGGGGCTCATTTCGATCCAGAACGAAGAAAAACTCAGGTTCTCATGAAAATCGGATGTCGACCCATATCTCCTCACCCGTAGTTTTTTGCGTCAAATCAACGAAACAGCATAAACGACTAGCAACAAAGGAATGCAAAACGGATGACTTAGACTAAAGGAAACTTAGTTGTGAACTTTCGCCTATTTGCAAGGAGGTGGGGCACATTTCGATCAAGAATGAAGAAAAACTCAGGATCTCATGAAAATTCTATGTCGACACATATCTCCTCACCCGTAGTTTTTTGCGTGAAGTGAAGGAAAGAGAATAAAAGATTAGAAACAAAAAATGCAAATCGGATGACTTAGACTTTGGCAAATTCAGTTGCCAACTTTCGCCTATTTGCAAGGAATTGGGGTACATTTCGATCAAGAACGAAGAAAAACTCAGGTTCTCATGAAAATCGGATGCCGACCCATATCTGTTCAACCGTAGTTTTTTCCGTCAAATGAACGAAACAGAATAAAAGATTAGAAACAAAAGAATGCAAATCGGGTGACTTAGACTTTGGGAAACTCAGTTGCGAACTTTCACCTATTTGCAAGGAGGTGGGGAACGTTTCGATCAAGAACGAAGAAAAACTCAGGTTCTCATGAAAATCGGATGCCGACTCATATCTGTTCAACCGTAGTTTTCTCCGTCAAATGAACGGAACAGAATAAAAGATTAGAAACAAAAGAATACAAATCGGGTGACTTAGACTTTGGCAAACTCAGTTGCGAACTTTAACCTATTTGCAAGGAGGTGGGGCACACTCCGATCAAGAATGAGAAAAGAGCTCAGGATCCCATGAAAATCGGATGTCGACACATATCTCCTCACCCGTAGATTTTAGCGTCAAATGAACGAAACAGAATAAAAGATTACAAACAGAAGAATGCAAATCGGATGACTTAGACTATTGGAAACTTAGTTGTGAACTTTCAGATATTTGCAAGGAGGTGGGGCTCATTTCGATCCAGAACGAAGAAAAACTCAGGTTCTCATGAAAATCGGATGCCGACCCATATCTGTTCAACCGTAGTTTTCTCCGTCAAATGAATGAAACGGAATAAAAGATTAGAAACAAAAGAATACAAATCGGGTGACTTAGACTTTGGCAAACTCAGTTGCGAACTTTAACCTATTTGCAAGGACGTGGGGCACACTCCGATCAAGAATGAAAAAAGAGCTCAGGATCCCATGAATATCGGATGTCGACACATATCTCCTCACCCGTAGATTTTAGCGTCAAATGAACGAAACAGAATAAAAGATTACAAACAGAAGAATGCAAATCGGATGTCTTAGGCTTTGGCAAACTCAGTTGCGAACTTTCACCTATTTGCAAATAGGTGGGGCACACTCCGATCAAGAATGAAGAAAAACTCAGGATCCCATGAAAATCGGATGTCGACACATATCTCCTCACTCGTAGTTTTCTGCGTCAAATGATCGAAAGAGAATAAAATATTAGAAACAAAAGAATGCAAATCGGATGGCTTAGACTTTGGGAAACTCAGTTGCGAACTTTCAACTATTTGCAAGGAGGTGGGGCACATTGCGATCAAGAATGAAGAAAAACTCAGGATCCCATGAAAATCCGATGTCGACACATATCTCCTCACCCGTAGTTTTTTGCGTCAAATGATCGAAAGAGAATAATAAATTAGAAACAAAAATGCAAATCGGATGACTTAGACCTTGGGAAACTCAGTTGCGAACTTTCACCTATTTGCAAGGAGGTGGGGAACATTTCGATCAAGAGTGAAGAAAACTCAGGATCTCATGAAAAGCTTAAGTCGACACATATCTCCTCAACCGATGCGAACTTTCACCTACTTGCAAGGAGGTGGGGCACATTTCGATCAAGAATGAAGAAAAACTCAGGATCTCATGAAAAGCCTAAGTCGAAACATATCTCCTCAACCGCAGTTTTTTGCGTCAAGTCAACGAAACAGAATAAAAGATTAGAAACACAATGATTCAAATCGAATGACTTAGACTTTGGGAAACTTAGTTGCGAACTTTCGCCTATTTGCAAGGAGGTGGGGCACATTTCGATCAAGAACGAAGAAAGACTCAGGTTCTCGTGAAAATCGGATGCCGACCCATATCTGTTCAACCGTAGTTTTTTCCGTCAAACGAACGAAACAGAATAAAAGATTAAAAACAAAAAATGCAAATCGGATAACTTAGACTTTGGCAAACTCAGTTGCCAACTTTCAGCTTTTTGCAAGGAGGTGGGCCACATTTTGATCAAGAATGAAGAAAAACTCAGGATCAAATGAAAATCAGACGTCGACACATATCTCCTCAGCCATAGTTTTTTGTGTCAAATGATCGAAAGAGAATAACAAATTTGAAACAAAAAATGCAAATCGGATGACTCAGACTTTGGCAAACTCAGTTGCCAACTTTCACCAATTTGCAAGGAGGTGGGGACACATATTGACACATATCTCCTCAACCGATGCGAACTTTCACCTACTTGCAAGGAGGTGGGCCACATTTCGATCTAGAGCGAAGAAAAACTCAGGTTCTCATGAAAATCGGATGTCGACCCATATCTGTTCACCCGTAGTTTTTTACGTCAAATGATCGATAGAGAATAAAAGATTAGAAACAAAAGAATGACTTAGACTTTAGTAAACTCACTTGCTTACTTTCACCTATTTGCAAGGAGGTGGGGCACATTTCGATCTAGAGCGAAGAAAAACTCAGGTTCTCATGAAAATCGGATGTCGACCCATATCTGTTCACCCGTAGTTTTTTACGTCAAATGATCGATAGAGAATAAAAGATTAGAAACAAAAGAATGACTTAGACTTTAGTAAACTCAGTTGCGAACTTTCACCTATTTGCAAGGAGGTGGGGCTCATTTCGATTAAGAAGAAAGAAAAACTCAGGATCTCATGAAAATCGGATGTCGACCCATATCTCTTCACCCGTAGTTTTTTGCGTCAAATGAACGAAACAGAATAAAAGATTAGAAACAAAAGAATGACTTAGACTTTAGTAAACTCAGTTGCGAACTTTCACCTATTGGCAAGGAGGTGGGGTACATTCCGATCAAGAATGAAGAAAAACTCAAGATATCATGAAAATCGGATGTCAACACATATCTCTTCACCCGTAGTTTTTTGCGTCAAGTGAACGAAACAGAATAAAAGATTAGAAACAAAGGAATGCAAATCGGGTCACTTAGACTTTGGGAAACTCAGTTGCGAACTTTCAACTATTTGCAAGGAGGTGGGGCACATTGCGATCAATAATGAAGAAAAATTCAGGATCCCATGAAAATCCGATGTCGACACATATCTCCTCACCCGTAGTTTTTTGCGTCAATTGATCGAAAGAGAATAATAAATTAGAAACAAAAATGCAAATCGGATGACTTAGACTTTGGCAAACTCAGTTGCCAACTTTCGCCTATTTGCAAGGAGGTGGGGAACATTTCGATCAAGAATGAAGAAAAACTCAGGATCTCATGAAAAGCTTAAGTCGACACATATCTCCTCAACCGATGCGAACTTTCACCTACTTCCAAGGAGGTGGGGCACATTTTGATCAAGAATGAAGAAAAACTCAGGATCTCATGAAAAGCCTAAGTCGACACATATCTCCTCAACCGCAGTTTTTTGCTTCAAGTGAACGAAACAGAATAAAAGATTAGAAACACAATGATTCAAATCGAATGACTTAGACTTTGGGAAACTTAGTTGAGAACTTTCGCCTATTTGCAAGGAGGTGGGGCACATTTCGATCAAGATCGAAGAAAAACTCAGGTTCTCATGAAAGTCGGATGTCGACCCATATCTGTTCACCCGTAGTTTTTGCGTCAAATGAACGAAACAGAATAAAAGATTAGAAACCAAAGAGTGCAAATCGGATGACTTAGACTTTGGGAAACTCAGTTGCGAACTTTCATCTATTTGCAAGGAGGTGGGGCACATTTTGATCAAGAATGAAGAAAAACTCAGGATCTCATGAAAATCGGATGTCGACCCATATCTCCTCACCCGTAGTTTTCTGCGTCAAATGATCGAATGAAAATAAAAGATTAGAAACAAAAGAATGCAAATCGGATGACTTAGACTTTTGGAAACTTAGTTGTGAACTTTTAGATATTTGCAAAGAGGTGGGGCTCATTTCGATCCAGAACGAAGAAAAACTCAGGTTCTCATGAAAATCGGATGTCGACCCATATCTCCTCACCCGTAGTTTTTTGCGTCAAATCAACGAAACAGCATAAACGACTAGCAACAAAGGAATGCAAAACGGATGACTTAGACTAAAGGAAACTTAGTTGTGAATGCAAATCGGGTCACTTAGACTTTGGGAAACTCAGTTGCGAACTTTCAACTATTTGCAAGGAGGTGGGGCACATTGCGATCAATAATGAAGAAAAATTCAGGATCCCATGAAAATCCGATGTCGACACATATCTCCTCACCCGTAGTTTTTTGCGTCAATTGATCGAAGGAGAATAACAAATTTGAAACAAAAAATGCAAATCGGATGACTCAGACTTTGGCAAACTCAGTTGCCAACTTTCACCAATTTGCAAGGAGGTGGGGACACATATCGACACATATCTCCTCAACCGATGCGAACTTTCACCTACTTGCAAGGAGGTGGGCCACATTTCGATCAAGAACGAAGAAAAACTCAGGTTCTCACGAAAATCGGATGTCGACCCATATCTGTTAACCCGTAGTTTTTTGCGTCAAATGTACGAAACAGAATAAAAGATTAGAAACAAAAGAATGCAAATCGGATGACTTAGACTTTGGGAAACTCAGTTGCAAACTTTCATCTATTTGCAAGGAGGTGGGGCACATTTCAATCAAGAATGAAGGATCTCTTGAAAAGCCTAAGTCGACACATTTCTCCTCAACCGCAGTTTTTTGCGTCAAGTGAACGAAACAGAATAAAAGACTAGAATCACAAGGATGCAAATCGAATGACTTAGACTTTGGGAAACATGGTTGCGAACTTTCACCTATTTGCAAGGAGGTGGGGCACATTTCGATCAAGAATGAAGAAAAAATCAGGATCTCATGAAAATCGGATGTCGACACATATCTCCTCACCCGTAGTTTTTTGCGTCAAATGATCGAAAGAGAATTATAAATTAGAAACAAAAGAATGACTTAGACTTTAGTAAACTTAGTTGTGAACTTTCAGATATTTGCAAGGAGGTGGGGCTCATTTCGAACAAGAAGAAAGAAAAACTCAGGATCTCATGAAAATCGGATGTCGACCCATATCTCTTCACCCGTAGTTTCTTGCGTCAAATGAACGAAAGAGAATAAAAGATTAGAAACAAAAGAATGACTTAGACTTTAGTAAACTCACTTGCGAACTTTCACCTATTTGCAAGGAGGTGGGGCACATTTCGATCTAGAGCGAAGAAAAACTCAGGTTCTCATGAAAATCGGATGTCGACCCATATCTGTTCACCCGTAGTTTTTTACGTCAAATGATCGATAGAGAATAAAAGATTAGAAACAAAAGAATGACTTAGACTTTAGTAAACTCAGTTGCGAACTTTCACCTATTTGCAAGGAGGTGGGGCTCATTTCGATTAAGAAGAAAGAAAAACTCACGATCTCATGAAAATCGGATGTCGACCCATATCTCTTCACCCGTAGTTTTTTGCGTCAAATGAACGAAACAGAATAAAAGATTAGAAACAAAAGAATGACTTAGACTTTAGTAAACTCAGTTGCGAACTTTCACCTATTGGCAAGGAGGTGGGGTACATTCCGATCAAGAATGAAGAAAAACTCAAGATATCATGAAAATCGGATGTCAACACATATCTCTTCACCCGTAGTTTTTTGCGTCAAGTGAACGAAACAGAATAAAAGATTAGAAACAAAGGAATGCAAATCGGGTCACTTAGACTTTGGGAAACTCAGTTGCGAACTTTCAACTATTTGCAAGGAGGTGGGTCACATTGCGATCAATAATGAAGAAAAATTCAGGATCCCATGAAAATCCGATGTCGACACATATCTCCTCACCCGTAGTTTTTTGCGTCAATTGATCGAAAGAGAATAATAAATTAGAAACAAAAATGCAAATCGGATGACCTAGACTTTGGCAAACTCAGTTGCCAACTTTCGCCTATTTGCAAGGAGGTGGGGAACATTTCGATCAAGAATGAAGAAAAACTCAGGATCTCATGAAAAGCTTAAGTCGACACATATCTCCTCAACCGATGCGAACTTTCACCTACTTCCAAGGAGGTGGGGCACATTTTGATCAAGAATGAAGAAAAACTCAGGATCTCATGAAAAGCCTAAGTCGACACATATCTCCTCAACCGCAGTTTTTTGCTTCAAGTGAACGAAACAGAATAAAAGATTAGAAACACAATGATTCAAATCGAATGACTTAGACTTTGGGAAACTTAGTTGAGAACTTTCGCCTATTTGCAAGGAGGTGGGGCTCATTGCGATCAAGATCGAAGAAAAACTCAGGTTCTCATGAAAGTCGGATGTCGACCCATATCTGTTCACCCGTAGTTTTTGCGTCAAATGAACGAAACAGAATAAAAGATTAGAAACCAAAGAGTGCAAATCGGATGACTTAGACTTTGGGAAACTCAGTTGCGAACTTTCATCTATTTGCAAGGAGGTGGGGCACATTTTGATCAAGAATGAAGAAAAACTCAGGATCTCATGAAAATCGGATGTCGACACATATCTCCTCACCCGTAGTTTTTTGAGTCAAGTGAACGAAACAGAATAAAAGATTAGAAACACAAGGATGCAACTCGAATGACTTAGACTTTGGGAAACATAGTTGCGAACCTTCACCTATTTGCAAGGAGGTGGGGCACATTTCGATCAAGAATGAAGAAAAACTCAAGATATCATGAAAATCGGATGTCGACACATATCTCTTCACCCGTAGTTTTTTGCGTCAAGTGAACGAAACAGAATAAAAGATTAGAAACACAAGGATGCAACTCGAATGACTTAGACTTTGGGAAACATAGTTGCGAACCTTCACCTATTTGCAAGGAGGTGGGGCACATTTCGATCAAGAATGAAGAAAAACTCAAGATATCATGAAAATCGGATGTCGACACATATCTCTTCACCCGTAGTTTTTTGCGTCAAGTGAACGAAACAGAATAAAAGATTAGAAACAAAAGAATGACTTAGACTTTAGTAAACTTAGTTGTGAACTTTCAGATATTTGCAAGGAGGTGGGGCTCATTTCGATCAAGAAGAAAGAAAAACTCAGGATATCATGAAAATCGGATGTCGACACATATCTCTTCACCCGTAGTTTTTTGCGTCAAATGAACGAAACAGAATAAAAGATTAGAAACAAAAAAATGCAAATCGGATGACTTAGACATTGGCAAACTCAGTTGCCAACTTTCGCCTATTTGCAAGGCGGTGGGGAACATTTCGATCAAGAATGAAGAAAAACTCAGGATCTCATGAAAAGCCTAAGACGACACAGATCTCCTCAACCGCAGTTTTTTGCGTCAAGTGAACGAAACAGAATAAAAGATTAGAAACATAAATATTCAAATCGAATGACTTAGACTTTGGGAAACTTAGTTGCGAACTTTCACCTATTTGCAAGGAGGTGGGGCACATTCCGATCAAGAATGAAGAAAAACTCAGGAACACATGAAAATCCGATGTCGACACATATCTCCTCACTGGCAGTTTTTGCATCAAATGAACGAAGCAGAATAAAAGATTAGAAACAAAAAATGCAAATCGGATGACTTAGACTTTGGGAAACTCAGTTGCGAGCTTTCAACTATTTGCAAGGAGGTGGGGCACATTTCGATCAAGAATGAAGGATCTCTTGAAAAGCCTAAGTCGACACATATCTCCTCACCAGCAGTTTTCTGCGTCAAGTGAACGAAACAGAATAAAAGATTAGAAACAAAAAAATGCAAATCGGATGACTTAGACTTTGGGAAACTCAGTTGCGAACTTTCAACTATTTGCAAGGAGGTGGGGCACATTTCGATCAAGAATGAAGACAAACTCAAGCTATCATGAAAATCGGATGTCGACACGTATCTCTTCACCCGTAGTTTTTTGCGTCTAGTGAACGCAACAGAATAAAAGATTAGAAACAAAGGAATGCAAATCGGGTGACTTAGACTTTGGGAAACTCAGTTGCGAACTTTCAACTATTTGCAAGGAGGTGGGGCACATTTCGATCAAGAATGAAGAAAAACTCAGGATCCCATGAAAATCCGATGTCGACACATATCTCCTCACCCGTAGTTTTTTGCGTCAAATGAACGAAACAGAATAAAAGATTAGAAACAAAAAAATGCAAATCGGATGACTTAGACTTTGGGAAACTCAGTTGCGAACTTTCAACTATTTGCAAGGAGGTGGGGCACATTTCGATCAAGAATGAAGGATCTCTTGAAAAGCCTAAGTCGACACATATCTCCTCACCAGCAGTTTTCTGCGTCAAGTGAACGAAACAGAATAAAAGATTAGAAACACAAGGATTCAAATCGAGTGACTTAGACTTTGGCAAACTCAGTTGCCAACTTTCGCCTATTTGCAAGGAGGTGGGGAACATTTCGATCAAGAATGAAGAAAAACTCAGGATCTCATGAAAAGCTTAAGTCGACACATATCTCCTCAACCGATGCGAACTTTCACCTACTTCCAAGGAGGTGGGGCACATTTTGATCAAGAAGAAAGAAAAACTCAGGATCTCATGAAAATCGGATGTCGACCCATATCTCTTCACCCGTAGTTTTTTGCGTCAAATGAACGAAACAGAATAAAAGATTAGAAACAAAAAAATGCAAATCGGATGACTTAGACATTGGCAAACTCAGTTGCCAACTTTCGCCTATTTGCAAGGCGGTGGGGAACATTTCGATCAAGAATGAAGAAAAACTCAGGATCTCATAAAAAGCTTAAGTCGACACATATCTCCTCAACCCATGCGAACTTTCACTTACTTGCAAGGAGGTGGGGCACATTTCGATCAAGAATGAAGAAAAACTCAGGATCTCATGAAAAGCCTAAGTCGACACATATCTCCTCAACCGCAGTTTTTTGCGTCAAATGAATGAAACAGAATAAAAGATTAGAAACAAAGGAATGCAAATCGGCTGACTTAGACTTTGGGAAACTCAGTTGCGAACTTTCGCCTATTTGCAAGGAGGTGGGGCACATTTCGATCAAGAACGAAGAAAAACTAAGGGTCCCATGAAAATCGGATGCCGACCCATATCTGTTCAACCGTAGTTTTTCCCGTCAAGTGAACGAAACAGAATAAAAGATTAGAAACACAATGATTCAAATCAAGAATGAAGAAAAACTCAGGATCTCATGAAAAGCCTAAGTCGACACATATCTCCTCAACCGCAATTTTTTGCATCAAATGAACGAAACAGAATAAAAGATTAGAAACAAAGGAATGCAAATCGGGTCACTTAGACTTTGGGAAACTCAGTTGCGAACTTTCACCTATTGGCAAGGAGGTGGGGTACATTCCGATCAAGAATGAAGAAAAACTCAAGATATCATGAAAATCGGATGTCAACACATATCTCTTCACCCGTAGTTTTTTGCGTCAAGTGAACGAAACAGAATAAAAGATTAGAAACAAAGGAATGCAAATCGGGTCACTTAGACTTTGGGAAACTCAGTTGCGAACTTTCAACTATTTGCAAGGAGGTGGGTCACATTGCGATCAATAATGAAGAAAAATTCAGGATCCCATGAAAATCCGATGTCGACACATATCTCCTCACCCGTAGTTTTTTGCGTCAATTGATCGAAAGAGAATAATAAATTAGAAACAAAAATGCAAATCGGATGACTTAGACTTTGGCAAACTCAGTTGCCAACTTTCGTCTATTTGCAAGGAGGTGGGGAACATTTCGATCAAGAATGAAGAAAAACTCAGGATCTCATGAAAAGCTTAAGTCGACACATATCTCCTCAACCGATGCGAACTTTCACCTACTTCCAAGGAGGTGGGGCACATTTTGATCAAGAATGAAGAAAAACTCAGGATCTCATGAAAAGCCTAAGTCGACACATATCTCCTCAACCGCAGTTTTTTGCTTCAAGTGAACGAAACAGAATAAAAGATTAGAAACACAATGATTCAAATCGAATGACTTAGACTTTGGGAAACTTAGTTGAGAACTTTCGCCTATTTGCAAGGAGGTGGGGCACATTTCGATCAAGATCGAAGAAAAACTCAGGTTCTCATGAAAGTCGGATGTCGACCCATATCTGTTCACCCGTAGTTTTTGCGTCAAATGAACGAAACAGAATAAAAGATTAGAAACCAAAGAGTGCAAATCGGATGACTTAGACTTTGGGAAACTCAGTTGCGAACTTTCATCTATTTGCAAGGAGGTGGGGCACATTTTGATCAAGAATGAAGAAAAACTCAGGATCTCATGAAAATCGGATGTCGACACATATCTCCTCACCCGTAGTTTTTCGAGTCAAGTGAACGAAACAGAATAAAAGATTAGAAACACAAGGATGCAACTCGAATGACTTAGACTTTGGGAAACATAGTTGCGAACCTTCACCTATTTGCAAGGAGGTGGGGCACATTTCGATCAAGAATGAAGAAAAACTCAAGATATCATGAAAATCGGATGTCGACACATATCTCTTCACCCGTAGTTTTTTGCGTCAAGTGAACGAAACAGAATAAAAGATTAGAAACACAAGGATGCAACTCGAATGACTTAGACTTTGGGAAACATAGTTGCGAACCTTCACCTATTTGCAAGGAGGTGGGGCACATTTCGATCAAGAATGAAGAAAAACTCAAGATATCATGAAAATCGGATGTCGACACATATCTCTTCACCCGTAGTTTTTTGCGTCAAGTGAACGAAACAGAATAAAAGATTAGAAGCAAAAGAATGACTTAGACTTTAGTAAACTTAGTTGTGAACTTTCAGATATTTGCAAGGAGGTGGGGCTCATTTCGATCAAGAAGAAAGAAAAACTCAGGATATCATGAAAATCGGATGTCGACACATATCTCTTCACCCGTAGTTTTTTGCGTCAAATGAACGAAACAGAATAAAAGATTAGAAACAAAAAAATGCAAATCGGATGACTTAGACATTGGCAAACTCAGTTGCCAACTTTCGCCTATTTGCAAGGCGGTGGGGAACATTTCGATCAAGAATGAAGAAAAACTCAGGATCTCATGAAAAGCCTAAGTCGACACATATCTCCTCAACCGCAGTTTTTTGCGTCAAGTGAACGAAACAGAATAAAAGATTAGAAACATAAATATTCAAATCGAATGACTTAGACTTTGGGAAACTTAGTTGCGAACTTTCACCTATTTGCAAGGAGGTGGGGCACATTCCGATCAAGAATGAAGAAAAACTCAGGAACACATGAAAATCCGATGTCGACACATATCTCCTCACTGGCAGTTTTTGCATCAAATGAACGAAGCAGAATAAAAGATTAGAAACAAAAAATGCAAATCGGATGACTTAGACTTTGGGAAACTCAGTTGCGAGCTTTCAACTATTTGCAAGGAGGTGGGGCACATTTCGATCAAGAATGAAGGATCTCTTGAAAAGCCTAAGTCGACACATATCTCCTCACCAGCAGTTTTCTGCGTCAAGTGAACGAAACAGAATAAAAGATTAGAAGCACAAGGATTCAAATCGAATGACTTAGACTTTGGGAAACTTAATTGCGAACTTTCACCTATTGGCAAGGAGGTGGGGTACATTCCGATCAAGAATGAAGACAAACTCAAGCTATCATGAAAATCGGATGTCGACACGTATCTCTTCACCCGTAGTTTTTTGCGTCTAGTGAACGCAACAGAATAAAAGATTAGAAACAAAGGAATGCAAATCGGGTGACTTAGACTTTGGGAAACTCAGTTGCGAACTTTCAACTATTTGCAAGGAGGTGGGGCACATTTCGATCAAGAATGAAGAAAAACTCAGGATCCCATGAAAATCCGATGTCGACACATATCTCCTCACCCGTAGTTTTTTGCGTCAAATGAACGAAACAGAATAAAAGATTAGAAACAAAAAAATGCAAATCGGATGACTTAGACTTTGGGAAACTCAGTTGCGAACTTTCATCTATTTGCAAGGAGGTGGGGCACATTTTGATCAAGAATGAAGAAAAACTCAGGATCTCATGAAAAGCCTAAGTCGACACATATCTCCTCAACCGCAGTTTTTTGCTTCAAGTGAACGAAACAGAATAAAAGATTAGAAACACAATGATTCAAATCGAATGACTTAGACTTTGGGAAACTTAGTTGAGAACTTTCGCCTATTTGCAAGGAGGTGGGGCACATTTCGATCAAGATCGAAGAAAAACTCAGGTTCTCATGAAAGTCGGATGTCGACCCATATCTGTTCACCCGTAGTTTTTGCGTCAAATGAACGAAACAGAATAAAAGATTAGAAACACAATGATTCAAATCGAATGACTTAGACTTTGGGAAACTTAGTTGAGAACTTTCGCCTATTTGCAAGGAGGTGGGGCACATTTCGATCAAGATCGAAGAAAAACTCAGGTTCTCATGAAAGTCGGATGTCGACCCATATCTGTTCACCCGTAGTTTTTGCGTCAAATGAACGAAACAGAATAAAAGATTAGAAACCAAAGAGTGCAAATCGGATGACTTAGACTTTGGGAAACTCAGTTGCGAACTTTCATCTATTTGCAAGGAGGTGGGGCACATTTTGATCAAGAATGAAGAAAAACTCAGGATCTCATGAAAATCGGATGTCGACACATATCTCCTCACCCGTAGTTTTTCGAGTCAAGTGAACGAAACAGAATAAAAGATTAGAAACACAAGGATGCAACTCGAATGACTTAGACTTTGGGAAACATAGTTGCGAACCTTCACCTATTTGCAAGGAGGTGGGGCACATTTCGATCAAGAATGAAGAAAAACTCAGGATCTCATGAAAAGCCTAAGTCGACACATATCTCCTCAACCGCAGTTTTTTGCTTCAAGTGAACGAAACAGAATAAAAGATTAGAAACACAATGATTCAAATCGAATGACTTAGACTTTGGGAAACTTAGTTGAGAACTTTCGCCTATTTGCAAGGAGGTGGGGCACATTTCGATCAAGATCGAAGAAAAACTCAGGTTCTCATGAAAGTCGGATGTCGACCCATATCTGTTCACCCGTAGTTTTTGCGTCAAATGAACGAAACAGAATAAAAGATTAGAAACCAAAGAGTGCAAATCGGATGACTTAGACTTTGGGAAACTCAGTTGCGAACTTTCATCTATTTGCAAGGAGGTGGGGCACATTTTGATCAAGAATGAAGAAAAACTCAGGATCTCATGAAAATCGGATGTCGACACATATCTCCTCACCCGTAGTTTTTCGAGTCAAGTGAACGAAACAGAATAAAAGATTAGAAACACAAGGATGCAACTCGAATGACTTAGACTTTGGGAAACATAGTTGCGAACCTTCACCTATTTGCAAGGAGGTGGGGCACATTTCGATCAAGAATGAAGAAAAACTCAAGATATCATGAAAATCGGATGTCGACACATATCTCTTCACCCGTAGTTTTTTGCGTCAAGTGAACGAAACAGAATAAAAGATTAGAAACACAAGGATGCAACTCGAATGACTTAGACTTTGGGAAACATAGTTGCGAACCTTCACCTATTTGCAAGGAGGTGGGGCACATTTCGATCAAGAATGAAGAAAAACTCAAGATATCATGAAAATCGGATGTCGACACATATCTCTTCACCCGTAGTTTTTTGCGTCAAGTGAACGAAACAGAATAAAAGATTAGAAGCAAAAGAATGACTTAGACTTTAGTAAACTTAGTTGTGAACTTTCAGATATTTGCAAGGAGGTGGGGCTCATTTCGATCAAGAAGAAAGAAAAACTCAGGATATCATGAAAATCGGATGTCGACACATATCTCTTCACCCGTAGTTTTTTGCGTCAAATGAACGAAACAGAATAAAAGATTAGAAACAAAAAAATGCAAATCGGATGACTTAGACATTGGCAAACTCAGTTGCCAACTTTCGCCTATTTGCAAGGCGGTGGGGAACATTTCGATCAAGAATGAAGAAAAACTCAGGATCTCATGAAAAGCCTAAGTCGACACATATCTCCTCAACCGCAGTTTTTTGCGTCAAGTGAACGAAACAGAATAAAAGATTAGAAACATAAATATTCAAATCGAATGACTTAGACTTTGGGAAACTTAGTTGCGAACTTTCACCTATTTGCAAGGAGGTGGGGCACATTCCGATCAAGAATGAAGAAAAACTCAGGAACACATGAAAATCCGATGTCGACACATATCTCCTCACTGGCAGTTTTTGCATCAAATGAACGAAGCAGAATAAAAGATTAGAAACAAAAAATGCAAATCGGATGACTTAGACTTTGGGAAACTCAGTTGCGAGCTTTCAACTATTTGCAAGGAGGTGGGGCACATTTCGATCAAGAATGAAGGATCTCTTGAAAAGCCTAAGTCGACACATATCTCCTCACCAGCAGTTTTCTGCGTCAAGTGAACGAAACAGAATAAAAGATTAGAAGCACAAGGATTCAAATCGAATGACTTAGACTTTGGGAAACTTAATTGCGAACTTTCACCTATTGGCAAGGAGGTGGGGTACATTCCGATCAAGAATGAAGACAAACTCAAGCTATCATGAAAATCGGATGTCGACACGTATCTCTTCACCCGTAGTTTTTTGCGTCTAGTGAACGCAACAGAATAAAAGATTAGAAACAAAGGAATGCAAATCGGGTGACTTAGACTTTGGGAAACTCAGTTGCGAACTTTCAACTATTTGCAAGGAGGTGGGGCACATTTCGATCAAGAATGAAGAAAAATTCAGGATCCCATGAAAATCCGATGTCGACACATATCTCCTCACCCGTAGTTTTTTGCGTCAAATGAACGAAACAGAATAAAAGATTAGAAACAAAAAAATGCAAATCGGATGACTTAGACTTTGGGAAACTCAGTTGCGAACTTTCAACTATTTGCAAGGAGGTGGGGCACATTTCGATCAAGAATGAAGGATCTCTTGAAAAGCCTAAGTCGACACATATCTCCTCACCAGCAGTTTTCTGCGTCAAGTGAACGAAACAGAATAAAAGATTAGAAACACAAGGATTCAAATCGAGTGACTTAGACTTTGGCAAACTCAGTTGCCAACTTTCGCCTATTTGCAAGGAGGTGGGGAACATTTCGATCAAGAATGAAGAAAAACTCAGGATCTCATGAAAAGCTTAAGTCGACACATATCTCCTCAACCGATGCGAACTTTCACCTACTTCCAAGGAGGTGGGGCACATTTTGATCAAGAAGAAAGAAAAACTCAGGATCTCATGAAAATCGGATGTCGACCCATATCTCTTCACCCGTAGTTTTTTGCGTCAAATGAACGAAACAGAATAAAAGATTAGTAACAAAAAAATGCAAATCGGATGACTTAGACATTGGCAAACTCAGTTGCCAACTTTCGCCTATTTGCAAGGCGGTGGGGAACATTTCGATCAAGAATGAAGAAAAACTCAGGATCTCATGAAAAGCTTAAGTCGACACATATCTCCTCAACCGATGCGAACTTTCACTTACTTGCAAGGAGGTGGGGCACATTTCGATCAAGAATGAAGAAAAACTCAGGATCTCATGAAAAGCCTAAGTCGACACATATCTCCTCAACCGCAGTTTTTTGCGTCAAATGAATGAAACAGAATAAAAGATTAGAAACAAAGGAATGCAAATCGGCTGACTTAGACTTTGGGAAACTCAGTTGCGAACTTTCGCCTATTTGCAAGGAGGTGGGGCACATTTCGATCAAGAACGAAGAAAAACTAAGGGTCCCATGAAAATCGGATGCCGACCCATATCTGTTCAACCGTAGTTTTTCCCGTCAAGTGAACGAAACAGAATAAAAGATTAGAAACACAATGATTCAAATCAAGAATGAAGAAAAACTCAGGATCTCATGAAAAGCCTAAGTCGACACATATCTCCTCAACCGCAGTTTTTTGCATCAAATGAACGAAACAGAATAAAAGATTAGAAACAAAGGAATGCAAATCGGCTGACTTAGACTTTGGGAGACTCAGTTGCGAACTTTCGCCTATTTGCAAGGAGGTGGGGCACATTTCGATCACGAACGAAGAAAAACTAAGGGTCCCATGAAAATCGGATGCCGACCCATATCTGTTCAACTGTAGTTTTTCCCGTCAAGTGAACGAAACAGAATAAAAGATTAGAAACACAATGATTCAAATCGAATGACTTAGACTTTGGGAAACCTAGTTGCGAACTTTCGCCTATTTGCAAGGAGGTGGGGCACATTTCGATCAAGAATGAAGAAAAACTCAGGATCCCATGAAAATCCTATGTCGACCCATATCTCCTCACCCGTAGATTTTTGCGTCAAGTGAACGAAACAGAATAAAAGATTAGAAACACAAGGATGCAACTCGAATGACTTAGACTTTGGGAAACATAGTTGCGAACCTTCACCTATTTGCAAGGAGGTGGGGCACATTTCGATCAAGAATGAAGAAAAACTCAAGATATCATGAAAATCGGATGTCGACACATATCTCTTCACCCGTAGTTTTTTGCGTCAAGTGAACGAAACAGAATAAAAGATTAGAAACAAAAGAATGACTTAGACTTTAGTAAACTTAGTTGTGAACTTTCAGATATTTGCAAGGAGGTGGGGCTCATTTCGATCAAGAAGAAAGAAAAACTCAGGATATCATGAAAATCGGATGTCGACACATATCTCTTCACCCGTAGTTTTTTGCGTCAAATGAACGAAACAGAATAAAAGATTAGAAACAAAAAAATGCAAATCGGATGACTTAGACATTGGCAAACTCAGTTGCCAACTTTCGCCTATTTGCAAGGAATTGGGGTACATTTCGATCAAGAACGAAGAAAAACTCAGGTTCTCATGAAAATCGGATGCCGACCCATATCTGTTCAACCGTAGTTTTTTCCGTCAAATGAACGAAACAGAATAAAAGATTAGAAACAAAAGAATGCAAATCGGGTGACTTAGACTTTGGGAAACTCAGTTGCGAACTTTCACCTATTTGCAAGGAGGTGGGGAACGTTTCGATCAAGAACGAAGAAAAACTCAGGATCTCATGGAAATTCTATGTCGACACATATCTCCTCACCCGTAGTTTTTTGCGTGAAGTGAAGGAAAGAGAATAAAAGATTAGAAACAAAAAATGCAAATCGGATGACTTAGACTTTGGCAAATTCAGTTGCCAACTTTCGCCTATTTGCAAGGAATTGGGGTACATTTCGATCAAGAACGAAGAAAAACTCAGGTTCTCATGAAAATCGGATGCCGACCCATATCTTTTCAACCGTAGTTTTTTCCGTCAAATGAACGAAACAGAATAAATGATTAGAAACAAAAGAATGCAAATCGGGTGACTTAGACTTTGGGAAACTCAGTTGCGAACTTTCACCTATTTGCAAGGAGGTGGGGAACGTTTCGATCAAGAACGAAGAAAAACTCAGGTTCTCATGAAAATCGGATGCCGACCCATATCTGTTCAACCGTAGTTTTCTCCGTCAAATGAACGGAACAGAATAAAAGATTAGAAACAAAAGAATACAAATCGGGTGACTTAGACTTTGGCAAACTCAGTTGCGAACTTTAACCTATTTGCAAGGAGGTGGGGCACACTCCGATCAAGAATGAGAAAAGAGCTCAGGATCCCATGAAAATCGGATGTCGACACATATCTCCTCACCCGTAGATTTTAGCGTCAAATGAACGAAACAGAATAAAAGATTACAAACAGAAGAATGCAAATCGGATGACTTAGACTTTTGGAAACTTAGTTGTGAACTTTCAGATATTTGCAAGGAGGTGGGGCTCATTTCGATCCAGAACGAAGAAAAACTCAGGTTCTCATGAAAATCGGATGCCGACCCATATCTGTTCAACCGTAGTTTTTTCCGTCAAATGAAAGAAACAGAATAAAAGATTAGAAACAAAAGAGTGCAAATCGGATGACTTAGACTTTTGGAAACTTAGTTGTGAACTTTCAGATATTTGCAAGGAGGTGATGCTCATTTTGATCCAGAACGAAGAAAAACTCAGGTTCTCATGAAAATCGGATGCCGACCCATATCTGTTCAACCGTAGTTTTCTCCGTCAAATGAATGAAACGGAATAAAAGATTAGAAACAAAAGAATACAAATCGGGTGACTTAGACTTTGGCAAACTCAGTTGCGAACTTTAACCTATTTGCAAGGAGGTGGGGCACACTCCGATCAAGAATGAAGAAAAACTCAGGATCCCATGAAAATCGGATGTCGACACATATCTCCTCACTCGTAGTTTTCTGCGTCAAATGATCGAAAGAGAATAAAAGATTAGAAACAAAAGAATGCAAATCGGATGGCTTAGACTTTGGGAAACTCAGTTGCGAACTTTCAACTATTTGCAAGGAGGTGGGGCACATTGCGATCAAGAATGAAGAAAAACTCAGGATCCCATGAAAATCCGATGTCGACACATATCTCCTCACCCGTAGTTTTTTTGCGTCAAATGATCGAAAGAGAATAATAAATTAGAAACAAAAATGCAAATCGGATGACTTAGACCTTGGGAAACTCAGTTGCGAACTTTCACCTATTTGCAAGGAGGTGGGGAACATTTCGATCAAGAGTGAAGAAAACTCAGGATCTCATGAAAAGCTTAAGTCGACACATATCTCCTCAACCGATGCGAACTTTCACCTACTTGCAAGGAGGTGGGGCACATTTCGATCAAGAATGAAGAAAAACTCAGGATCTCATGAAAAGCCTAAGCCGAAACATATCTCCTCAACCGCAGTTTTTTTGCGTCAAGTCAACGAAACAGAATAAAAGATTAGAAACACAATGATTCAAATCGAATGACTTAGACTTTGGGAAACTTAGTTGCGAACTTTCGCCTATTTGCAAGGAGGTGGGGCACATTTCGATCAAGAACGAAGAAAGACTCAGGTTCTCGTGAAAATCGGATGCCGACCCATATCTGTTCAACCGTAGTTTTTTCCGTCAAACGAACGAAACAGAATAAAATATTAAAAACAAAAAATGCAAATCGGATAACTTAGACTTTGGCAAACTCAGTTGCCAACTTTCAGCTTTTTGCAAGGAGGTGGGCCACATTTTGATCAAGAATGAAGAAAAACTCAGGATCAAATGAAAATCAGACGTCGACACATATCTCCTCACCCGTAGTTTTTTGCGTCAAATGATCGAAAGAGAATTATAAATTAGAAACAAAAGAATGACTTAGACTTTAGTAAACTTAGTTGTGAACTTTCAGATATTTGCAAGGAGGTGGGGCTCATTTCGAACAAGAAGAAAGAAAAACTCAGGATCTCATGAAAATCGGATGTCGACCCATATCTCTTCACCCGTAGTTTCTTGCGTCAAATGAACGAAACAGAATAAAAGATTAGAAACAAAAGAATGCAAATCGGATGACTTAGACTTTGGGAAACTCAGTTGCGAACTTTCATCTATTTGCAAGGAGGTGGGGCACATTTCAATCAAGAATGAAGGATCTCTTGAAAAGCCTAAGTCGACACATATCTCCTCAACCGCAGTTTTTTGCGTCAAGTGAACGAAACAGAATAAAAGACTAGAATCACAAGGATGCAAATCGAATGACTTAGACTTTGGGAAACATGGTTGCGAACTTTCACCTATTTGCAAGGAGGTGGGGCACATTTCAATCAAGAATGAAGAAAAAATCAGGATCTCATGAAAATCGGATGTCGACACATATCTCCTCACCCGTAGTTTTTTGCGTCAAATGATCGAAAGAGAATTATAAATTAGAAACAAAAGAATGACTTAGACTTTAGTAAACTTAGTTGTGAACTTTCAGATATTTGCAAGGAGGTGGGGCTCATTTCGAACAAGAAGAAAGAAAAACTCAGGATCTCATGAAAATCGGATGTCGACCCATATCTCTTCACCCGTAGTTTCTTGCGTCAAATGAACGAAACAGAATAAAAGATTAGAAACAAAAGAATGACTTAGACTTTAGTAAACTCACTTGCGAACTTTCACCTATTTGCAAGGAGGTGGGGCACATTTCGATCTAGAGCGAAGAAAAACTCAGGTTCTCATGAAAATCGGATGTCGACCCATATCTGTTCACCCGTAGTTTTTTACGTCAAATGATCGATAGAGAATAAAAGATTAGAAACAAAAGAATGACTTAGACTTTAGTAAACTCAGTTGCGAACTTTCACCTATTGGCAAGGAGGTGGGGCACATTCCGATCAAGAATGAAGAAAAACTCAAGATATCATGAAAATCGGATGTCAACACATATCTCTTCACCCGTAGTTTTTTGCGTCAAGTGAACGAAACAGAATAAAAGATTAGAAACAAAGGAATGCAATTCGGGTCACTTAGACTTTGGGAAACTCAGTTGCGAACTTTCAACTATTTGCAAGGAGGTGGGGCACATTGCGATCAATAATGAAGAAAAATTCAGGATCTCATGAAAAGCCTAAGTCGACACATATCTCCTCACCCGTAGTTTTTTGCGTCAATTGATCGAAAGAGAATAATAAATTAGAAAGAAAAATGCAAATCGGATGACTTAGACTTTGGCAAACTCAGTTGCCAACTTTCGCCTATTTGCAAGGAGGTGGGGAACATTTCGATCAAGAATGAAGAAAAACTCAGGATCTCATGAAAAGCTTAAGTCGACACATATCTCCTCAACCGATGCGAACTTTCACCTACTTCCAAGGAGGTGGGGCACATTTTGATCAAGAATGAAGAAAAACTCAGGATCTCATGAAAAGCCTAAGTCGACACATATCTCCTCAACCGCAGTTTTTTGCTTCAAGTGAACGAAACAGAATAAAAGATTAGAAACACAATGATTCAAATCGAATGACTTAGACTTTGGGAAACTTAGTTGAGAACTTTCGCCTATTTGCAAGGAGGTGGGGCACATTTCGATCAAGATCGAAGAAAAACTCAGGTTCTCATGAAAGTCGGATGTCGACCCATATCTGTTCACCCGTAGTTTTTGCGTCAAATGAACGAAACAGAATAAAAGATTAGAAACCAAAGAGTGCAAATCGGATGACTTAGACTTTGGGAAACTCAGTTGCGAACTTTCATCTATTTGCAAGGAGGTGGGGCACATTTTGATCAAGAATGAAGAAAAACTCAGGATCTCATGAAAATCGGATGTCGACACATATCTCCTCACCCGTAGTTTTTTGAGTCAAGTGAACGAAACAGAATAAAAGATTAGAAACACAAGGATGCAACTCGAATGACTTAGACTTTGGGAAACATAGTTGGGAACCTTCACCTATTTGCAAGGAGGTGGGGCACATTTCGATCAAGAATGAAGAAAAACTCAAGATATCATGAAAATCGGATGTCGACACATATCTCTTCACCCGTAGTTTTTTGCGTCAAGTGAACGAAACAGAATAAAAGATTAGAAACACAAGGATGCAACTCGAATGACTTAGACTTTGGGAAACATAGTTGCGAACCTTCACCTATTTGCAAGGAGGTGGGGCACATTTCGATCAAGAATGAAGAAAAACTCAAGATATCATGAAAATCGGATGTCGACACATATCTCTTCACCCGTAGTTTTTTGCGTCAAAGAACGAAACAGAATAAAAGATTAGAAACAAAAAAATGCAAATCGGATGACTTAGACATTGGCAAACTCAGTTGCCAACTTTCGCCTATTTGCAAGGCGGTGGGGAACATTTCGATCAAGAATGAAGAAAAACTCAGGATCTCATGAAAAGCCTAAGTCGACACATATCTCCTCAACCGCAGTTTTTTGCGTCAAGTGAACGAAACAGAATAACAGATTAGAAACATAAGGATTCAAATCGAATGACTTAGACTTTGGGAAACTTAGTTGCGAACTTTCACCTATTTGCAAGGAGGTGGGGCACATTCCGATCAAGAATGAAGAAAAACTCAGGAACACATGAAAATCCGATGTCGACACATATCTCCTCACTGGCAGTTTTTGCATCAAATGAACGAAACAGAATAAAAGATTAGAAACAAAAAATGCAAATCGGATGACTTAGACTTTGGGAAACTCAGTTGCGAGCTTTCAACTATTTGCAAGGAGGTGGGGCACATTTCGATCAAGAATGAAGGATCTCTTGAAAAGCCTAAGTCGACACATATCTCCTCACCAGCAGTTTTCTGCGTCAAGTGAACGAAACAGAATAAAAGATTAGAAGCACAAGGATTCAAATCGAATGACTTAGACTTTGGGAAACTTAATTGCGAACTTTCACCTATTGGCAAGGAGGTGGGGTACATTCCGGTCAAGAATGAAGACAAACTCAAGTTATCATGAAAATCGGATGTCGACACGTATCTCTTCACCCGTAGTTTTTTGCGTCTAGTGAACGCAACAGAATAAAAGATTAGAAACAAAGGAATGCAAATCGGGTGACTTAGACTTTGGGAAACTCAGTTGCGAACTTTCAACTATTTGCAAGGAGGTGGGGCACATTTCGATCAAGAATGAAGAAAAACTCAGGATCCCATGAAAATCCGATGTCGACACATATCTCCTCACCCGTAGTTTTTTGCGTCAAATGAACGAAACAGAATAAAAGACTAGAAACAAAAAAATGCAAATCGGATGACTTAGACTTTGGGAAACTCAGTTGCGAACTTTCAACTATTTGCAAGGAGGTGGGGCACATTTCGATCAAGAATGAAGGATCTCTTGAAAAGCCTAAGTCGACACATATCTCCTCACCAGCAGTTTTCTGCGTCAAGTGAACGAAACAGAATAAAAGATTAGAAACACAAGGATTCAAATCGAGTGACTTAGACTTTGGCAAACTCAGTTGCCAACTTTCGCCTATTTGCAAGGAGGTGGGGAACATTTCGATCAAGAATGAAGAAAAACTCAGGATCTCATGAAAAGCTTAAGTCGACACATATCTCCTCAACCGATGCGAACTTTCACCTACTTCCAAGGAGGTGGGGTACATTTTGATCAAGAAGAAAGAAAAACTCAGGATCTCATGAAAATCGGATGTCGACCCATATCTCTTCACCCGTAGTTTTTTGCGTCAAATGAACGAAACAGAATAAAAGATTAGAAACAAAAAAATGCAAATCGGATGACTTAGACATTGGCAAACTCAGTTGCCAACTTTCGCCTATTTGCAAGGCGGTGGGGAACATTTCGATCAAGAATGAAGAAAAACTCAGGATCTCATGAAAAGCTTAAGTCGACACATATCTCCTCAACCGATGCGAACTTTCACTTACTGGCAAGGAGGTGGGGCACATTTCGATCAAGAATGAAGAAAAACTCAGGATCTCATGAAAAGCCTAAGTCGACACATATCTCCTCAACCGCAGTTTTTTGCGTCAAATGAATGAAACAGAATAAAAGATTAGAAACAAAGGAATGCAAATCGGCTGACTTAGACTTTGGGAAACTCAGTTGCGAACTTTCGCCTATTTGCAAGGAGGTGGGGAACATTTCGATCAAGAATGAAGAAAAACTCAGGATCTCATGAAAAGCTTAAGTCGACACATATCTCCTCAACCGATGCGAACTTTCACCTACTTCCAAGGAGGTGGGGTACATTTTGATCAAGAAGAAAGAAAAACTCAGGATCCCATGAAAATCCGATGTCGACACATATCTCCTCACCCGTAGTTTTTTGCGTCAAATGATCGAAAGAGAATAAAAGATTAGACACAAAAGAATGACTTAGACTTTAGTAAACTTAGTTGTGAACTTTCAGATATTTGCAAGGAGGTGGGGCTCATTTCGATCAAGAAGAAAGAAAAACTCAGGATCTCATGAAAATCGGATGTCGACCCATATCTCTTCACCCGTAGTTTTTTGCGTCAAATGAACGAAACAGAATAAAAGATTAGAAACAAAAAAATGCAAATCGGATGACTTAGACATTGGCAAACTCAGTTGCCAACTTTCGCCTATTTGCAAGGCGGTGGGGAACATTTCGATCAAGAATGAAGAAAAACTCAGGATCTCATGAAAAGCTTAAGTCGACACATATCTCCTCAACCGATGCGAACTTTCACCTACTTGCAAGGAGGTGGGGCACATTTCGATCAAGAACGAAGAAAGACTCAGGTTCTCGTGAAAATCGGATGCCGACCCATATCTGTTCAACCGTAGTTTTTTCCGTCAAACGAACGAAACAGAATAAAATATTAAAAACAAAAAATGCAAATCGGATAACTTAGACTTTGGAAAACTCAGTTGCCAACTTTCAGCTTTTTGCAAGGAGGTGGGCCACATTTTGATCAAGAATGAAGAAAAACTCAGGATCAAATGAAAATCAGACGTCGACACATATCTCCTCACCCATAGTTTTTTGTGCCAAATGATCGAAAGAGAATAACAAATTTGAAACAAAAAATGCATATCGGATGACTCAGACTTTGGCAAACTCAGTTGCCAACTTTCACCAATTTGCAAGGAGGTGGGGACACATATCGACACATATCTCCTCAACCGATGCGAACTTTCACCTACTTGCAAGGAGGTGGGCCACATTTCGATCAAGAACGAAGAAAAACTCAGGTTCTCACGAAAATCGGATGTCGACCCATATCTGTTAACCCGTAGTTTTTTGCGTCAAATGAACGAAACAGAATAAAAGATTAGAAACAAAAGAATGCAAATCGGATGACTTAGACTTTGGGAAACTCAGTTGCGAACTTTCATCTATTTGCAAGGAGGTGGGGCACATTTCAATCAAGAATGAAGGATCTCTTGAAAAGCCTAAGTCGACACATATCTCCTCAACCGCAGTTTTTTGCGTCAAGTGAACGAAACAGAATAAAAGACTAGAATCACAAGGATGCAAATCGAATGACTTAGACTTTGGGAAACATGGTTGCGAACTTTCACCTATTTGCAAGGAGGTGGGGCACATTTCAATCAAGAATGAAGAAAAAATCAGGATCTCATGAAAATCGGATGTCGACACATATCTCCTCACCCGTAGTTTTTTGCGTCAAATGATCGAAAGAGAATTATAAATTAGAAACAAAAGAATGACTTAGACTTTAGTAAACTTAGTTGTGAACTTTCAGATATTTGCAAGGAGGTGGGGCTCATTTCGAACAAGAAGAAAGAAAAACTCAGGATCTCATGAAAATCGGATGTCGACCCATATCTCTTCACCCGTAGTTTCTTGCGTCAAATGAACGAAACAGAATAAAAGATTAGAAACAAAAGAATGACTTAGACTTTAGTAAACTCACTTGCGAACTTTCACCTATTTGCAAGGAGGTGGGGCACATTTCGATCTAGAGCGAAGAAAAACTCAGGTTCTCATGAAAATCGGATGTCGACCCATATCTGTTCACCCGTAGTTTTTTACGTCAAATGATCGATAGAGAATAAAAGATTAGAAACAAAAGAATGACTTAGACTTTAGTAAACTCAGTTGCGAACTTTCACCTATTGGCAAGGAGGTGGGGTACATTCCGATCAAGAATGAAGAAAAACTCAAGATATCATGAAAATCGGATGTCAACACATATCTCTTCACCCGTAGTTTTTTGCGTCAAGTGAACGAAACAGAATAAAAGATTAGAAACAAAGGAATGCAATTCGGGTCACTTAGACTTTGGGAAACTCAGTTGCGAACTTTCAACTATTTGCAAGGAGGTGGGGCACATTGCGATCAATAATGAAGAAAAATTCAGGATCTCATGAAAAGCCTAAGTCGACACATATCTCCTCACCCGTAGTTTTTTGCGTCAATTGATCGAAAGAGAATAATAAATTAGAAACAAAAATGCAAATCGGATGACTTAGACTTTGGCAAACTCAGTTGCCAACTTTCGCCTATTTGCAAGGAGGTGGGGAACATTTCGATCAAGAATGAAGAAAAACTCAGGATCTCATGAAAAGCTTAAGTCGACACATATCTCCTCAACCGATGCGAACTTTCACCTACTTCCAAGGAGGTGGGGCACATTTTGATCAAGAATGAAGAAAAACTCAGGATCTCATGAAAAGCCTAAGTCGACACATATCTCCTCAACCGCAGTTTTTTGCTTCAAGTGAACGAAACAGAATAAAAAATTAGAAACACAATGATTCAAATCGAATGACTTAGACTTTGGGAAACTTAGTTGAGAACTTTCGCCTATTTGCAAGGAGGTGGGGCACATTTCGATCAAGATCGAAGAAAAACTCAGGTTCTCATGAAAGTCGGATGTCGACTCATATCTGTTCACCCGTAGTTTTTGCGTCAAATGAACGAAACAGAATAAAAGATTAGAAACCAAAGAGTGCAAATCGGATGACTTAGACTTTGGGAAACTCAGTTGCGAACTTTCATCTATTTGCAAGGAGGTGGGGCACATTTTGATCAAGAATGAAGAAAAACTCAGGATCTCATGAAAATCGGATGTCGACACATATCTCCTCACCCGTAGTTTTTTGAGTCAAGTGAACGAAACAGAATAAAAGATTAGAAACACAAGGATGCAACTCGAATGACTTAGACTTTGGGAAACATAGTTGGGAACCTTCACCTATTTGCAAGGAGGTGGGGCACATTTCGATCAAGAATGAAGAAAAACTCAAGATATCATGAAAATCGGATGTCGACACATATCTCTTCACCCGTAGTTTTTTGCGTCAAGTGAACGAAACAGAATAAAAGATTAGAAACACAAGGATGCAACTCGAATGACTTAGACTTTGGGAAACATAGTTGCGAACCTTCACCTATTTGCAAGGAGGTGGGGCACATTTCGATCAAGAATGAAGAAAAACTCAAGATATCATGAAAATCGGATGTCGACACATATCTCTTCACCCGTAGTTTTTTGCGTCAAGTGAACGAAACAGAATAAAAGATTAGAAACAAAAGAATGACTTAGACTTTAGTAAACTTAGTTGTGAACTTTAAGATATTTGCAAGGAGGTGGGGCTCATTTCGATCAAGAAGAAAGAAAAACTCAGGATATCATGAAAATCGGATGTCGACACATATCTCTTCACCCGTAGTCTTTTGCGTCAAAGAACGAAACAGAATAAAAGATTAGAAACAAAAAAATGCAAATCGGATGACTTAGACATTGGCAAACTCAGTTGCCAACTTTCGCCTATTTGCAAGGCGGTGGGGAACATTTCGATCAAGAATGAAGAAAAACTCAGGATCTCATGAAAAGCCTAAGTCGACACATATCTCCTCAACCGCAGTTTTTTGCGTCAAGTGAACGAAACAGAATAACAGATTAGAAACATAAGGATTCAAATCGAATGACTTAGACTTTGGGAAACTTAGTTGCGAACTTTCACCTATTTGCAAGGAGGTGGGGCACATTCCGATCAAGAATGAAGAAAAACTCAGGAACACATGAAAATCCGATGTCGACACATATCTCCTCACTGGCAGTTTTTGCATCAAATGAACGAAACAGAATAAAAGATTAGAAACAAAAAATGCAAATCGGATGACTTAGACTTTGGGAAACTCAGTTGCGAGCTTTCAACTATTTGCAAGGAGGTGGGGCACATTTCGATCAAGAATGAAGGATCTCTTGAAAAGCCTAAGTCGACACATATCTCCTCACCAGCAGTTTTCTGCGTCAAGTGAACGAAACAGAATAAAAGATTAGAAGCACAAGGATTCAAATCGAATGACTTAGACTTTGGGAAACTTAATTGCGAACTTTCACCTATTGGCAAGAAGGTGGGGTACATTCCGGTCAAGAATGAAGACAAACTCAAGTTATCATGAAAATCGGATGTCGACACGTATCTCTTCACCCGTAGTTTTTTGCGTCTAGTGAACGCAACAGAATAAAAGATTAGAAACAAAGGAATGCAAATCGGGTGACTTAGACTTTGGGAAACTCAGTTGCGAACTTTCAACTATTTGCAAGGAGGTGGGGCACATTTCGATCAAGAATGAAGAAAAACTCAGGATCCCATGAAAATCCGATGTCGACACATATCTCCTCACCCGTAGTTTTTTGCGTCAAATGAACGAAACAGAATAAAAGATTAGAAACAAAAAAATGCAAATCGGATGACTTAGACTTTGGGAAACTCAGTTGCGAACTTTCAACTATTTGCAAGGAGGTGGGGCACATTTCGATCAAGAATGAAGGATCTCTTGAAAAGCCTAAGTCGACACATATCTCCTCACCAGCAGTTTTCTGCGTCAAGTGAACGAAACAGAATAAAAGATTAGAAACACAAGGATTCAAATCGAGTGACTTAGACTTTGGCAAACTCAGTTGCCAACTTTCGCCTATTTGCAAGGAGGTGGGGAACATTTCGATCAAGAATGAAGAAAAACTCAGGATCTCATGAAAAGCTTAAGTCGACACATATCTCCTCAACCGATGCGAACTTTCACTTACTGGCAAGGAGGTGGGGCACATTTCGATCAAGAATGAAGAAAAACTCAGGATCTCATGAAAAGCCTAAGTCGACACATATCTCCTCAACCGCAGTTTTTTGCGTCAAATGAATGAAACAGAATAAAAGATTAGAAACAAAGGAATGCAAATCGGCTGACTTAGACATTGGCAAACTCAGTTGCCAACTTTCGCCTATTTGCAAGGCGGTGGGGAACATTTCGATCAAGAATGAAGAAAAACTCAGGATCTCATGAAAAGCTTAAGTCGACACATATCTCCTCAACCGATGCGAACTTTCACTTACTGGCAAGGAGGTGGGGCACATTTCGATCAAGAATGAAGAAAAACTCAGGATCTCATGAAAAGCCTAAGTCGACACATATCTCCTCAACCGCAGTTTTTTGCGTCAAATGAATGAAACAGAATAAAAGATTAGAAACAAAGGAATGCAAATCGGCTGACTTAGACTTTGGGAAACTCAGTTGCGAACTTTCGCCTATTTGCAAGGATGTGGGGCACATCTCGATCAAGAACGAAGAAAAACTAAGGGTCCCATGAAAATCGGATGCCGACCCATATCTGTTCAACCGTAGTTTTTCCCGTCAAGTGAACGAAACAGAATAAAAGATTAGAAACACAATGATTCAAATCGAATGACTTAGACTTTGGGAAACCTACTTGCGAACTTTCGCTATTTGCAAGGAGGTGGGGCACATTTCGATCAAGAATGAAGAAAAACTCAGGATCCCATGAAAATCCGATGTCGACACATATCTCCTCACCCGTAGTTTTTTGCGTCAAATGATCGAAAGAGAATAAAAGATTAGACACAAAAGAATGACTTAGACTTTAGTAAACTTAGTTGTGAACTTTCAGATATTTGCAAGGAGGTGGGGCTCATTTCGATCAAGAAGAAAGAAAAACTCAGGATCTCATGAAAATCGGATGTCGACCCATATCTTTTCACCCGTAGTTTTTTGCGTCAAATGAACGAAACAGAATAAAAGATTAGAATCAAAAAAATGCAAATCGGATGACTTAGACATTGGCAAACTCAGTTGCCAACTTTCGCCTATTTGCAAGGCGGTGGGGAACATTTCGATCAAGAATGAAGAAAAACTCAGGATCTCATGAAAAGCTTAAGTCGACACATATCTCCTCAACCGATGCGAACTTTCACCTACTTGCAAGGAGGTGGGGCACATTTCGATCAAAAATGAAGAAAAACTCAGGATCTCATGAAAAGCCTAAGTCGACACATATCTCCTCAACCGCAGTTTTTTGCATCAAATGAACGAAACAGAATAAAAGATTAGAAACAAAGGAATGCAAATCGGCTGACTTAGACTTTGGGAAACTCAGTTGCGAACTTTCGCCTATTTGCAAGGAGGTGGGGCACATTTCGATCACGAACGAAGAAAAACTAAGGGTCCCATGAAAATCGGATGCCGACCCATATCTGTTCAACCGTAGTTTTTCCCGTCAAGTGAACGAAACAGAATAAAAGATTAGAAACACAATGATTCAAATCGAATGACTTAGACTTTGGGAAACCTAGTTGCGAACTTTCGCCTATTTGCAAGGAGGTGGGGCACATTTCGATCAAGAATGAAGAAAAACTCAGGATCCCATGAAAATCCTATGTCGACCCATATCTCCTCACCCGTAGATTTTTGCGTCAAGTGAACGAAACAGAATAAAAGATTAGAAACATAAGGATTCAAATCGAATGACTTAGACTTTGGGAAACTTAGTTGCGAACCTTCACCTATTGGCAAGGAGGTGGGGTACATTTCGATCAAGAATGAAGAAAAACTCAAGATATCATGAAAATCGGATGTCGACACATATCTCTTCACCCGTAGTTTTTTGCGTCAAGTGAACGAAACAGAATAAAAGATTAGAAACAAAGGAATGCAAATCGGCTGACTTAGACTTTGGGAAACTCAGTTGCGAACTTTCGCCTATTTGCAAGGAGGTGGGGCACATTTCGATCAAGAACGAAGAAAAACTAAGGGTCCCATGAAAATCGGATGCCGACCCATATCTGTTCAACCGTAGTTTTTCCCGTCAAGTGAACGAAACAGAATAAAAGATTAGAAACACAATGATTCAAATCGAATGACTTAGACTTTGGGAAACCTACTTGCGAACTTTCGCTATTTGCAAGGAGGTGGGGCACATTTCGATCAAGAATGAAGAAAAACTCAGGATCTCATGAAAAGCTTAAGTCGACACATATCTCCTCAACCGATGCGAACTTTCACCTACTTCCAAGGAGGTGGGGTACATTTTGATCAAGAAGAAAGAAAAACTCAGGATCTCATGAAAATCGGATGTCGACCCATATCTCTTCACCCGTAGTTTTTTGCGTCAAATGAACGAAACAGAATAAAAGATTAGAAACAAAAAAATGCAAATCGGATGACTTAGACATTGGCAAACTCAGTTGCCAACTTTCGCCTATTTGCAAGGCGGTGGGGAACATTTCGATCAAGAATGAAGAAAAACTCAGGATCTCATGAAAAGCTTAAGTCGACACATATCTCCTCAACCGATGCGAACTTTCACCTACTTCCAAGGAGGTGGGGTACATTTTGATCAAGAAGAAAGAAAAACTCAGGATCTCATGAAAATCGGATGTCGACCCATATCTCTTCACCCGTAGTTTTTTGCGTCAAATGAACGAAACAGAATAAAAGATTAGAAACAAAAAAATGCAAATCGGATGACTTAGACATTGGCAAACTCAGTTGCCAATTTTCGCCTATTTGCAAGGCGGTGGGGAACATTTCGATCAAGAATGAAGAAAAACTCAGGATCTCATGAAAAGCTTAAGTCGACACATATCTCCTCAACCGATGCGAACTTTCACTTACTGGCAAGGAGGTGGGGCACATTTCGATCAAGAATGAAGAAAAACTCAGGATCTCATGAAAAGCCTAAGTCGACACATATCTCCTCAACCGCAGTTTTTTGCGTCAAATGAATGAAACAGAATAAAAGATTAGAAACAAAGGAATGCAAATCGGCTGACTTAGACTTTGGGAAACTCAGTTGCGAACTTTCGCCTATTTGCAAGGATGTGGGGCACATCTCGATCAAGAACGAAGAAAAACTAAGGGTCCCATGAAAATCGGATGCCGACCCATATCTGTTCAACCGTAGTTTTTCCCGTCAAGTGAACGAAACAGAATAAAAGATTAGAAACACAATGATTCAAATCGAATGACTTAGACTTTGGGAAACCTACTTGCGAACTTTCGCTATTTGCAAGGAGGTGGGGCACATTTCGATCAAGAATGAAGAAAAACTCAGGATCCCATGAAAATCCGATGTCGACACATATCTCCTCACCCGTAGTTTTTTGCGTCAAATGATCGAAAGAGAATAAAAGATTAGACACAAAAGAATGACTTAGACTTTAGTAAACTTAGTTGTGAACTTTCAGATATTTGCAAGGAGGTGGGGCTCATTTCGATCAAGAAGAAAGAAAAACTCAGGATCTCATGAAAATCGGATGTCGACCCATATCTTTTCACCCGTAGTTTTTTGCGTCAAATTAACGAAACAGAATAAAAGATTAGAATCAAAAAAATGCAAATCGGATGACTTAGACATTGGCAAACTCAGTTGCCAACTTTCGCCTATTTGCAAGGCGGTGGGGAACATTTCGATCAAGAATGAAGAAAAACTCAGGATCTCATGAAAAGCTTAAGTCGACACATATCTCCTCAACCGATGCGAACTTTCACCTACTTGCAAGGAGGTGGGGCACATTTCGATCAAAAATGAAGAAAAACTCAGGATCTCATGAAAAGCCTAAGTCGACACATATCTCCTCAACCGCAGTTTTTTGCATCAAATGAACGAAACAGAATAAAAGATTAGAAACAAAGGAATGCAAATCGGCTGACTTAGACTTTGGGAAACTCAGTTGCGAACTTTCGCCTATTTGCAAGGAGGTGGGGCACATTTCGATCACGAAAGAAGAAAAACTAAGGGTCCCATGAAAATCGGATGCCGACCCAAATCTGTTCAACCGTAGTTTTTCCCGTCAAGTGAACGAAACAGAATAAAAGATTAGAAACACAATGATTCAAATCGAATGACTTAGACTTTGGGAAACCTAGTTGCGAACTTTCGCCTATTTGCAAGGAGGTGGGGCACATTTCGATCAAGAATGAAGAAAAACTCAGGATCCCATGAAAATCCTATGTCGACCCATATCTCCTCACCCGTAGATTTTTGCGTCAAGTGAACGAAACAGAATAAAAGATTAGAAACATAAGGATTCAAATCGAATGACTTAGACTTTGGGAAACTTAGTTGCGAACCTTCACCTATTGGCAAGGAGGTGGGGTACATTTCGATCAAGAATGAAGAAAAACTCAAGATATCATGAAAATCGGATGTCGACACATATCTCTTCACCCGTAGTTTTTTGCGTCAAGTGAACGAAACAGAATAAAAGATTAGAAACAAAGGAATGCAAATCGGCTGACTTAGACTTTGGGAAACTCAGTTGCGAACTTTCGCCTATTTGCAAGGAGGTGGGGCACATTTCGATCAAGAACGAAGAAAAACTAAGGGTCCCATGAAAATCGGATGCCGACCCATATCTGTTCAACCGTAGTTTTTCCCGTCAAGTGAACGAAACAGAATAAAAGATTAGAAACACAATGATTCAAATCGAATGACTTAGACTTTGGGAAACCTAGTTGCGAACTTTCGCCTATTTGCAAGGAGGTGGGGCACATTTCGATCAAGAATGAAGAAAAACTCAGGATCCCATGAAAATCCTATGTCGACCCATATCTCCTCACCCGTAGATTTTTGCGTCAAGTGAACGAAACAGAATAAAAGATTAGAAACCAAAGAGTGCAAATCGGATGACTTAGACTTTGGGAAACTCAGTTGCGAACTTTCATCTATTTGCAAGGAGGTGGGGCACATTTTGATCAAGAATGAAGAAAAACTCAGGATCTCATGAAAATCGGATGTCGACACATATCTCCTCACCCGTAGTTTTTTGAGTCAAGTGAACGAAACAGAATAAAAGATTAGAAACACAAGGATGCAACTCGAATGACTTAGACTTTGGGAAACATAGTTGGGAACCTTCACCTATTTGCAAGGAGGTGGGGCACATTTCGATCAAGAATGAAGAAAAACTCAAGATATCATGAAAATCGGATGTCGACACATATCTCTTCACCCGTAGTTTTTTGCGTCAAGTGAACGAAACAGAATAAAAGAGTAGAAACACAAGGATGCAACTCGAATGACTTAGACTTTGGGAAACATAGTTGCGAACCTTCACCTATTTGCAAGGAGGTGGGGCACATTTCGATCAAGAATGAAGAAAAACTCAAGATATCATGAAAATCGGATGTCGACACATATCTCTTCACCCGTAGTTTTTTGCGTCAAGTGAACGAAACAGAATAAAAGATTAGAAACAAAAGAATGACTTAGACTTTAGTAAACTTAGTTGTGAACTTTAAGATATTTGCAAGGAGGTGGGGCTCATTTCGATCAAGAAGAAAGAAAAACTCAGGGTATCATGAAAATCGGGTGTCGACACATATCTCTTCACCCGTAGTTTTTTGCGTCAAAGAACGAAACAGAATAAAAGATTAGAAACAAAAAAATGCAAATCGGATGACTTAGACATTGGCAAACTCAGTTGCCAACTTTCGCCTATTTGCAAGGCGGTGGGGAACATTTCGATCAAGAATGAAGAAAAACTCAGGATCTCATGAAAAGCCTAAGTCGACACATATCTCCTCAACCGCAGTTTTTTGCGTCAAGTGAACGAAACAGAATAAAAGATTAGAAACATAAGGATTCAAATCGAATGACTTAGACTTTGGGAAACTTAGTTGCGAACTTTCACCTATTTGCAAGGAGGTGGGGCACATTCCGATCAAGAATGAAGAAAAACTCAGGAACACATGAAAATCCGATGTCGACACATATCTCCTCACTGGCAGTTTTTGCATCAAATGAACGAAACAGAATAAAAGATTAGAAACAAAAAATGCAAATCGGATGACTTAGACTTTGGGAAACTCAGTTGCGAGCTTTCAACTATTTGCAAGGAGGTGGGGCACATTTCGATCAAGAATGAAGGATCTCTTGAAAAGCCTAAGTCGACACATATCTCCTCACCAGCAGTTTTCTGCGTCAAGTGAACGAAACAGAATAAAAGATTAGAAGCACAAGGATTCAAATCGAATGACTTAGACTTTGGGAAACTTAATTGCGAACTTTCACCTATTGGCATGGAGGTGGGGTACATTCCGATCAAGAATGAAGACAAACTCAAGTTATCATGAAAATCGGATGTCGACACGTATCTCTTCACCCGTAGTTTTTTGCGTCTAGTGAACGCAACAGAATAAAAGATTAGAAACAAAGGAATGCAAATCGGGTGACTTAGACTTTGGGAAACTCAGTTGCGAACTTTCAACTATTTGCAAGGAGGTGGGGCACATTTCGATCAAGAATGAAGAAAAACTCAGGATCCCATGAAAATCCGATGTCGACACATATCTCCTCACCCGTAGTTTTTTGCGTCAAATGAACGAAACAGAATAAAAGATTAGAAACAAAAAAATGCAAATCGGATGACTTAGACTTTGGGAAACTCAGTTGCGAACTTTCAACTATTTGCAAGGAGGTGGGGCACATTTCGATCAAGAATGAAGGATCTCTTGGAAAGCATAAGTCGACACATATCTCCTCACCAGCAGTTTTCTGCGTCAAGTGAACGAAACAGAATAAAAGATTAGAAACACAAGGATTCAAATCGAGTGACTTAGACTTTGGCAAACTCAGTTGCCAACTTTCGCCTATTTGCAAGGAGGTGGGGAACATTTCGATCAAGAATGAAGAAAAACTCAGGATCTCATGAAAAGCTTAAGTCGACACATATCTCCTCAACCGATGCGAACTTTCACTTACTGGCAAGGAGGTGGGGCACATTTCGATCAAGAATGAAGAAAAACTCAGGATCTCATGAAAAGCCTAAGTCGACACATATCTCCTCAACCGCAGTTTTTTGCGTCAAATGAATGAAACAGAATAAAAGATTAGAAACAAAGGAATGCAAATCGGCTGACTTAGACTTTGGGAAACTCAGTTGCGAACTTTCGCCTATTTGCAAGGAGGTGGGGCACATTTCGATCAAGAACGAAGAAAAACTAAGGGTCCCATGAAAATCGGATGCCGACCCATATCTGTTCAACCGTAGTTTTTCCCGTCAAGTGAACGAAACAGAATAAAAGATTAGAAACACAATGATTCAAATCGAATGACTTAGACTTTGGGAAACCTACTTGCGAACTTTCGCCTATTTGCAAGGAGGTGGGGCACATTTCGATCAAGAATGAAGAAAAACTCAGGATCCCATGAAAATCCGATGTCGACACATATCTCCTCACCCGTAGTTTTTTGCGTCAAATGATCGAAAGAGAATAAAAGATTAGACACAAAAGAATGACTTAGACTTTAGTAAACTTAGTTGTGAACTTTCAGATATTTGCAAGGAGGTGGGGCTCATTTCGATCAAGAAGAAAGAAAAACTCAGGATCTCATGAAAATCGGATGTCGACCCATATCTCTTCACCCGTAGTTTTTTGCGTCAAATGAACGAAACAGAATAAAAGATTAGAAACAAAAAAATGCAAATCGGATGACTTAGACATTGGCAAACTCAGTTGCCAACTTTCGCCTATTTGCAAGGCGGTGGGGAACATTTCGATCAAGAATGAAGAAAAACTCAGGATCTCATGAAAAGCTTAAGTCGACACATATCTCCTCAACCGATGCGAACTTTCACCTACTTGCAAGGAGGTGGGGCACATTTCGATCAAGAATGAAGAAAAACTCAGGATCTCATGAAAAGCCTAAGTCGACACATATCTCCTCAACCGCAGTTTTTTGCATCAAATGAACGAAACAGAATAAAAGATTAGAAACAAAGGAATGCAAATCGGCTGACTTAGACTTTGGGAAACTCAGTTGCGAACTTTCGCCTATTTGCAAGGAGGTGGGGCACATTTCGATCAAGAACGAAGAAAAACTAAGGGTCCCATGAAAATCGGATGCCGACCCATATCTGTTCAACCGTAGTTTTTCCCGTCAAGTGAACGAAACAGAATAAAAGATTAGAAACACAATGATTCAAATCGAATGACTTAGACTTTGGGAAACCTACTTGCGAACTTTCGCCTATTTGCAAGGAGGTGGGGCACATTTCGATCAAGAATGAAGAAAAACTCAGGATCCCATGAAAATCCGATGTCGACACATATCTCCTCACCCGTAGATTTTTCCGTCAAGTGAACGAAACAGAATAAAAGATTAGAAACATAAGGATTCAAATCGAATGACTTAGAATTTGGGAAACTTAGTTGCGAACTTTCACCTATTGGCAAGGAGGTGATGTACATTCCGATCAAGAATGAAGAAAAACTCAGGATCTCATGAAAAGCTTAAGTCGACACATATCTCCTCAACCGATGCGAACTTTCACTTACTGGCAAGGAGGTGGGGCACATTTCGATCAAGAATGAAGAAAAACTCAGGATCTCATGAAAAGCCTAAGTCGACACATATCTCCTCAACCGCAGTTTTTTGCGTCAAATGAATGAAACAGAATAAAAGATTAGAAACAAAGGAATGCAAATCGGCTGACTTAGACATTGGCAAACTCAGTTGCCAACTTTCGCCTATTTGCAAGGCGGTGGGGAACATTTCGATCAAGAATGAAGAAAAACTCAGGATCTCATGAAAAGCTTAAGTCGACACATATCTCCTCAACCGATGCGAACTTTCACCTACTTGCAAGGAGGTGGGGCACATTTCGATCAAAAATGAAGAAAAACTCAGGATCTCATGAAAAGCCTAAGTCGACACATATCTCCTCAACCGCAGTTTTTTGCATCAAATGAACGAAACAGAATAAAAGATTAGAAACAAAGGAATGCAAATCGGCTGACTTAGACTTTGGGAAACTCAGTTGCGAACTTTCGCCTATTTGCAAGGAGGTGGGGCACATTTCGATCACGAACGAAGAAAAACTAAGGGTCCCATGAAAATCGGATGCCGACCCATATCTGTTCAACCGTAGTTTTTCCCGTCAAGTGAACGAAACAGAATAAAAGATTAGAAACACAATGATTCAAATCGAATGACTTAGACTTTGGGAAACCTAGTTGCGAACTTTCGCCTATTTGCAAGGAGGTGGGGCACATTTCGATCAAGAATGAAGAAAAACTCAGGATCCCATGAAAATCCTATGTCGACCCATATCTCCTCACCCGTAGATTTTTGCGTCAAGTGAACGAAACAGAATAAAAGATTAGAAACATAAGGATTCAAATCGAATGACTTAGACTTTGGGAAACTTAGTTGCGAACCTTCACCTATTGGCAAGGAGGTGGGGTACATTTCGATCAAGAATGAAGAAAAACTCAAGATATCATGAAAATCGGATGTCGACACATATCTCTTCACCCGTAGTTTTTTGCGTCAAGTGAACGAAACAGAATAAAAGATTAGAAACAAAGGAATGCAAATCGGCTGACTTAGACTTTGGGAAACTCAGTTGCGAACTTTCGCCTATTTGCAAGGAGGTGGGGCACATTTTGATCAAGAACGAAGAAAAACTAAGGGTCCCATGAAAATCGGATGCCGACCCATATCTGTTCAACCGTAGTTTTTCCCGTCAAGTGAACGAAACAGAATAAAAGATTAGAAACACAATGATTCAAATCGAATGACTTAGACTTTGGGAAACCTACTTGCGAACTTTCGCTATTTGCAAGGAGGTGGGGCACATTTCGATCAAGAATGAAGAAAAACTCAGGATCTCATGAAAATCGGATGTCGACCCATATCTCTTCACCCGTAGTTTTTTGCGTCAAATGAACGAAACAGAATAAAAGATTAGAAACAAAAAAATGCAAATCGGATGACTTAGACATTGGCAAACTCAGTTGCCAACTTTCGCCTATTTGCAAGGCGGTGGGGAACATTTCGATCAAGAATGAAGAAAAACTCAGGATCTCATGAAAAGCTTAAGTCGACACATATCTCCTCAACCGATGCGAACTTTCACCTACTTCCAAGGAGGTGGGGTACATTTTGATCAAGAAGAAAGAAAAACTCAGGATCTCATGAAAATCGGATGTCGACCCATATCTCTTCACCCGTAGTTTTTTGCGTCAAATGAACGAAACAGAATAAAAGATTAGAAACAAAAAAATGCAAATCGGATGACTTAGACATTGGCAAACTCAGTTGCCAACTTTCGCCTATTTGCAAGGCGGTGGGGAACATTTCGATCAAGAATGAAGAAAAACTCAGGATCTCATGAAAAGCTTAAGTCGACACATATCTCCTCAACCGATGCGAACTTTCACCTACTTCCAAGGAGGTGGGGTACATTTTGATCAAGAAGAAAGAAAAACTCAGGATCTCATGAAAATCGGATGTCGACCCATATCTCTTCACCCGTAGTTTTTTGCGTCAAATGAACGAAACAGAATAAAAGATTAGAAACAAAAAAATGCAAATCGGATGACTTAGACATTGGCAAACTCAGTTGCCAACTTTCGCCTATTTGCAAGGCGGTGGGGAACATTTCGATCAAGAATGAAGAAAAACTCAGGATCTCATGAAAAGCTTAAGTCGACACATATCTCCTCAACCGATGCGAACTTTCACTTACTGGCAAGGAGGTGGGGCACATTTCGATCAAGAATGAAGAAAAACTCAGGATCTCATGAAAAGCCTAAGTCGACACATATCTCCTCAACCGCAGTTTTTTGCGTCAAATGAATGAAACAGAATAAAAGATTAGAAACAAAGGAATGCAAATCGGCTGACTTAGACTTTGGGAAACTCAGTTGCGAACTTTCGCCTATTTGCAAGGATGTGGGGCACATCTCGATCAAGAACGAAGAAAAACTAAGGGTCCCATGAAAATCGGATGCCGACCCATATCTGTTCAACCGTAGTTTTTCCCGTCAAGTGAACGAAACAGAATAAAAGATTAGAAACACAATGATTCAAATCGAATGACTTAGACTTTGGGAAACCTACTTGCGAACTTTCGCTATTTGCAAGGAGGTGGGGCACATTTCGATCAAGAATGAAGAAAAACTCAGGATCCCATGAAAATCCGATGTCGACACATATCTCCTCACCCGTAGTTTTTTGCGTCAAATGATCGAAAGAGAATAAAAGATTAGACACAAAAGAATGACTTAGACTTTAGTAAACTTAGTTGTGAACTTTCAGATATTTGCAAGGAGGTGGGGCTCATTTCGATCAAGAAGAAAGAAAAACTCAGGATCTCATGAAAATCGGATGTCGACCCATATCTTTTCACCCGTAGTTTTTTGCGTCAAATGAACGAAACAGAATAAAAGATTAGAATCAAAAAAATGCAAATCGGATGACTTAGACATTGGCAAACTCAGTTGCCAACTTTCGCCTATTTGCAAGGCGGTGGGGAACATTTCGATCAAGAATGAAGAAAAACTCAGGATCTCATGAAAAGCTTAAGTCGACACATATCTCCTCAACCGATGCGAACTTTCACCTACTTGCAAGGAGGTGGGGCACATTTCGATCAAAAATGAAGAAAAACTCAGGATCTCATGAAAAGCCTAAGTCGACACATATCTCCTCAACCGCAGTTTTTTGCATCAAATGAACGAAACAGAATAAAAGATTAGAAACAAAGGAATGCAAATCGGCTGACTTAGACTTTGGGAAACTCAGTTGCGAACTTTCGCCTATTTGCAAGGAGGTGGGGCACATTTCGATCACGAACGAAGAAAAACTAAGGGTCCCATGAAAATCGGATGCCGACCCATATCTGTTCAACCGTAGTTTTTCCCGTCAAGTGAACGAAACAGAATAAAAGATTAGAAACACAATGATTCAAATCGAATGACTTAGACTTTGGGAAACCTAGTTGCGAACTTTCGCCTATTTGCAAGGAGGTGGGGCACATTTCGATCAAGAATGAAGAAAAACTCAGGATCCCATGAAAATCCTATGTCGACCCATATCTCCTCACCCGTAGATTTTTGCGTCAAGTGAACGAAACAGAATAAAAGATTAGAAACATAAGGATTCAAATCGAATGACTTAGACTTTGGGAAACTTAGTTGCGAACCTTCACCTATTGGCAAGGAGGTGGGGTACATTTCGATCAAGAATGAAGAAAAACTCAAGATATCATGAAAATCGGATGTCGACACATATCTCTTCACCCGTAGTTTTTTGAGTCAAGTGAACGAAACAGAATAAAAGATTAGAAATAAAGGAATGCAAATCGGCTGACTTAGACTTTGGGAAACTCAGTTGCGAACTTTCGCCTATTTGCAAGGAGGTGGGGCACATTTCGATCAAGAACGAAGAAAAACTAAGGGTCCCATGAAAATCGGATGCCGACCCATATCTGTTCAACCGTAGTTTTTCCCGTCAAGTGAACGAAACAGAATAAAAGATTAGAAACACAATGATTCAAATCGAATGACTTAGACTTTGGGAAACCTAGTTGCGAACTTTCGCCTATTTGCAAGGAGGTGGGGCACATTTCGATCAAGAATGAAGAAAAACTCAGGATCCCATGAAAATCCTATGTCGACCCATATCTCCTCACCCGTAGATTTTTGCGTCAAGTGAACGAAACAGAATAAAAGATTAGAAACCAAAGAGTGCAAATCGGATGACTTAGACTTTGGGAAACTCAGTTGCGAACTTTCATCTATTTGCAAGGAGGTGGGGCACATTTTGATCAAGAATGAAGAAAAACTCAGGATCTCATGAAAATCGGATGTCGACACATATCTCCTCACCCGTAGTTTTTTGAGTCAAGTGAACGAAACAGAATAAAAGATTAGAAACACAAGGATGCAACTCGAATGACTTAGACTTTGGGAAACATAGTTGGGAACCTTCACCTATTTGCAAGGAGGTGGGGCACATTTCGATCAAGAATGAAGAAAAACTCAAGATATCATGAAAATCGGATGTCGACACATATCTCTTCACCCGTAGTTTTTTGCGTCAAGTGAACGAAACAGAATAAAAGATTAGAAACACAAGGATGCAACTCGAATGACTTAGACTTTGGGAAACATAGTTGCGAACCTTCACCTATTTGCAAGGAGGTGGGGCACATTTCGATCAAGAATGAAGAAAAACTCAAGATATCATGAAAATCGGATGTCGACACATATCTCTTCACCCGTAGTTTTTTGCGTCAAGTGAACGAAACAGAATAAAAGATTAGAAACAAAAGAATGACTTAGACTTTAGTAAACTTAGTTGTGAACTTTAAGATATTTGCAAGGAGGTGGGGCTCATTTCGATCAAGAAGAAAGAAAAACTCAGGGTATCATGAAAATCGGGTGTCGACACATATCTCTTCACCCGTAGTTTTTTGCGTCAAAGAACGAAACAGAATAAAAGATTAGAAACAAAAAAATGCAAATCGGATGACTTAGACATTGGCAAACTCAGTTGCCAACTTTCGCCTATTTGCAAGGCGGTGGGGAACATTTCGATCAAGAATGAAGAAAAACTCAGGATCTCATGAAAAGCCTAAGTCGACACATATCTCCTCAACCGCAGTTTTTTGCGTCAAGTGAACGAAACAGAATAAAAGATTAGAAACATAAGGATTCAAATCGAATGACTTAGACTTTGGGAAACTTAGTTGCGAACTTTCACCTATTTGCAAGGAGGTGGGGCACATTCCGATCAAGAATGAAGAAAAACTCAGGAACACATGAAAATCCGATGTCGACACATATCTCCTCACTGGCAGTTTTTGCATCAAATGAACGAAACAGAATAAAAGATTAGAAACAAAAAATGCAAATCGGATGACTTAGACTTTGGGAAACTCAGTTGCGAGCTTTCAACTATTTGCAAGGAGGTGGGGCACATTTCGATCAAGAATGAAGGATCTCTTGAAAAGCCTAAGTCGACACATATCTCCTCACCAGCAGTTTTCTGCGTCAAGTGAACGAAACAGAATAAAAGATTAGAAGCACAAGGATTCAAATCGAATGACTTAGACTTTGGGAAACTTAATTGCGAACTTTCACCTATTGGCATGGAGGTGGGGTACATTCCGATCAAGAATGAAGACAAACTCAAGTTATCATGAAAATCGGATGTCGACACGTATCTCTTCACCCGTAGTTTTTTGCGTCTAGTGAACGCAACAGAATAAAAGATTAGAAACAAAGGAATGCAAATCGGGTGACTTAGACTTTGGGAAACTCAGTTGCGAACTTTCAACTATTTGCAAGGAGGTGGGGCACATTTCGATCAAGAATGAAGGATCTCTTGAAAAGCCTAAGTCGACACATATCTCCTCACCAGCAGTTTTCTGCGTCAAGTGAACGAAACAGAATAAAAGATTAGAAACACAAGGATTCAAATCGAGTGACTTAGACTTTGGCAGACTCAGTTGCCAACTTTCGCCTATTTGCAAGGAGGTGGGGAACATTTCGATCAAGAATGAAGAAAAACTCAGGATCTCATGAAAAGCTTAAGTCGACACATATCTCCTCAACCGATGCGAACTTTCACCTACTTCCAAGGAGGTGGGGTACATTTTGATCAAGAAGAAAGAAAAACTCAGGATCTCATGAAAATCGGATGTCGACCCATATCTCTTCAACCGCAGTTTTTTGCGTCAAATGAATGAAACAGAATAAAAGATTAGAAACAAAGGAATGCAAATCGGCTGACTTAGACTTTGGGAAACTCAGTTGCGAACTTTCGCCTATTTGCAAGGAGGTGGGGCACATTTCGATCAAGAACGAAGAAAAACTAAGGGTCCCATGAAAATCGGATGCCGACCCATATCTGTTCAACCGTAGTTTTTCCCGTCAAGTGAACGAAACAGAATAAAAGATTAGAAACACAATGATTCAAATCGAATGACTTAGACTTTGGGAAACCTACTTGCGAACTTTCGCCTATTTGCAAGGAGGTGGGGCACATTTCGATCAAGAATGAAGAAAAACTCAGGATCCCATGAAAATCCGATGTCGACACATATCTCCTCACCCGTAGTTTTTTGCGTCAAATGATCGAAAGAGAATAAAAGATTAGACACAAAAGAATGACTTAGACTTTAGTAAACTTAGTTGTGAACTTTCAGATATTTGCAAGGAGGTGGGGCTCATTTCGATCAAGAAGAAAGAAAAACTCAGGATCTCATGAAAATCGGATGTCGACCCATATCTCTTCACCCGTAGTTTTTTGCGTCAAATGAACGAAACAGAATAAAAGATTAGAAACAAAAAAATGCAAATCGGATGACTTAGACATTGGCAAACTCAGTTGCCAACTTTCGCCTATTTGCAAGGCGGTGGGGAACATTTCGATCAAGAATGAAGAAAAACTCAGGATCTCATGAAAAGCTTAAGTCGACACATATCTCCTCAACCGATGCGAACTTTCACCTACTTGCAAGGAGGTGGGGCACATTTCGATCAAGAATGAAGAAAAACTCAGGATCTCATGAAAAGCCTAAGTCGACACATATCTCCTCAACCGCAGTTTTTTGCATCAAATGAACGAAACAGAATAAAAGATTAGAAACAAAGGAATGCAAATCGGCTGACTTAGACTTTGGGAAACTCAGTTGCGAACTTTCGCCTATTTGCAAGGAGGTGGGGCACATTTCGATCACGAACGAAGAAAAACTAAGGGTCCCATGAAAATCGGATGCCGACCCATATCTGTTCACCCGTAGATTTTTGCGTCAAGTGAACGAAACAGAATAAAAGATTAGAAACATAAGGATTCAAATCGAATGACTTAGACTTTGGGAAACTTAGTTGCGAACCTTCACCTATTGGCAAGGAGGTGGGGTACATTTCGATCAAGAATGAAGAAAAACTCAAGATATCATGAAAATCGGATGTCGACACATATCTCTTCACCCGTAGTTTTTTGCGTCAAGTGAACGAAACAGAATAAAAGATTAGAAACAAAGGAATGCAAATCGGCTGACTTAGACTTTGGCAAACTCAGTTGCCAACTTTCGCCTATTTGCAAGGAGGTGGGGAACATTTCGATCAAGAATGAAGAAAAACTCAGGATCTCATGAAAAGCTTAAGTCGACACATATCTCCTCAACCGATGCGAACTTCCACCTACTTCCAAGGAGGTAGGGCACATTTTGATCAAGAAGAAAGAAAAACTCAGGATCTCATGAAAATCGGATGTCGACCCATATCTCTTCACCCGTAGTTTTTTGCGTCAAATGAACGAAACAGAATAAAAGATTAGAAACAAAGGAATGCAAATCGGCTGACTCAGACTTTGGGAAAATAAGTTGCGAACTTTCGCCTATTTGCAAGGAGGTGGGGCACATTTCGATCAAGAACGAAGAAAAACTAAGGATCCCATGAAAATCGGATGCCGACCCATATCTGTTCAACCGTAGTTTTTTCCGTCAAGTGAACGAAACAGAATAAAAGATTAGAAACACAATGATTCAAATCGAATGACTTAGACTTTGGGAAACCTAGTTGCGAACTTTCGCCTATTTGCAAGGAGGTGGGGCACATTTCGATCAAGAATGAAGAAAAACTCAGGATCCCATGAAAATCCTATGTCGACCCATATCTCCTCACCCGTAGATTTTTCCGTCAAGTGAACGAAACAGAATAAAAGATTAGAAACATAAGGATTCAAATCGAATGACTTAGAATTTGGGAAACTTAGTTGCGAACTTTCACCTATTGGCAAGGAGGTGATGTACATTCCGATCAAGAATGAAGAAAAACTCAAGATATCATGAAAATCGGATGTCGACACATATCTCTTCACCCGTAGTTTTTTGCGTCAAGTGAACGAAACAGAATAAAAGATTAGAAAAAAAGGAATGCAAATCGGATGACTTAGACTTTGGGAAACTCAGTTGCGAACTTTCAACTATTTGCAAGGAGGTGGGGCACATTTCGATCAAGAATGAAGGATCTCTTGAAAAGCCTAAGTCGACACATATCTCCTCACCAGCAGTTTTCTGCGTCAAGTGAACGAAACAGAATAAAAGATTAAAAACAAAAGAACTCACATCGGATGACTTAGATTTTGGGAAACTCAGCTGCGAACTTTCAGCTTTTTGCTAGGAGGTGGGGCACATTTCAATCAAGAATGAAGAAAAACTCAGGATCCCATGAAAATCGGATGCCGACCCATATCTGTTCAACCGTAGTTTTTTCCGTCAAGTGAACGAAACAGAATAAAAGATTAGAAACATAAGGATTCAAATCGAATGACTTAGACTTTGGGAAACTTAGTTGCGAACTTTCACCTATTTGCAAGGAGGTGGGGCACATTCCGATCAAGAATGAAGAAAAACTCAGGAACACATGAAAATCCGATGTCGACACATATCTCTTCACCCGTAGTTTTTTGCGTCAAGTGAACGAAACAGAATAAAAGATTAGAAAAAAAGGAATGCAAATCGGATGACTTAGACTTTGGGAAACTCAGTTGCGAACTTTTAACTATTTGCAAGGAGGTGGGGCACATTTCGATCAAGAATGAAGGATCTCTTGAAAAGCTTAAGTCGACACATATCACCTCAACCGATGCGAACTTCCACCTACTTCCAAGGAGGTGGGGCACATTTTGATCAAGAAGAAAGAAAAACTCAGGATCTCATGAAAAACGGATGTCGACCCATATCTCTTCACCCGTAGTTTTTTGCGTCAAATGAACGAAACAGAATAAAACATTAGAAACAAAAAATGCAAATCGGATGACTTAGACATTGGCAAACTCAGTTGCCAACTTTCGCCTATTTGCAAGGAGGTGGGGTACATTCCGATCAAGAATGAAGAAAAACACAAGATATCATGAAAATCGGATGTCGACACATATCTCTTCACCCGTAGTTTTTTGCGTCAAGTGAACGAAACAGTATAAAAGAATAGAAACAAAGGAATGCAAATCGGGTGACTTAGACTTTGGGAAACTCAGTTGCCAACTTTCGCCTATTTGCAAGGCGGTGGGGAACATTTCGATCAAGAATGAAGAAAAACTCAAGTTATCATGAATATCGGATGTCGACACGTATCTCTTCACCCGTAGTTTTTTACGTCTAGTGAAGGCACCAGAATAAAAGATTGGAAACAAAGGAATGCAAATCGGGTGACTTAGACTTTGGGAAACTCAGTTGCGAACTTTCAACTATTTGCAAGGAGGTGGGGCACATTTCGATCAAGAATGAAGAAAAACTCAGGATCCCATGAAAATCCGATGTCGACACATATCTCCTCACCCGTAGTTTTTTGCGTCAAATGATCGAAACAGAATAAAAGATTAGAAACAAAGGAATGCAAATCGGCTGACTTAGACTTTGGGAAACTCAGTTGCGAACTTTCGCCTATTTGCAAGGAGGTGGGGCACATTTCGATCAAGAACGAAGAAAAACTAAGGATCCCATGAAAATCGGATGCCGACCCATATCTGTTCAACCGTAGTTTTTTCCGTCAAGTGAACGAAACAGAATAAAAGATTAGAAACATAAGGATTCAAATCGAATGACTTAGACTTTGGGAAACTTAGTTGCGAACTTTCACCTATTGGCAAGGAGGTGGGGTACATTCCGATCAAGAATGAAGAAAAACTCAAGATATCATGAAAATCGGATGTCGACACATATCTCTTCTCCCGTAGTTTTTTGCGTCAAGTGAACGAAACAGAATAAAAGATTAGAAACAAATGAATGCAAATCGGCTGACTTAGACTTTGGCAAACTCAGTTGCCAACTTTCGCCTATTTGCAAGGAGGTGGGGAACATTTCGATCAAGAACGAAGAAAAACTCAGGATCTCATGAAAAGCTTAAGTCGACACATATCTCCTCAACCGATGCGAACTTTCACCTACTTCCAAGGAGGTGGGGCACATTTTGATCAAGAAGAAAGAAAAACTCAGGATCTCATGAAAATCGGATGTCGACCCATATCTCTTCACCCGTAGTTTTTTGCGTCAAATGAACGAAACAGAATAAAAGATTAGAAACAAAAAAATGCAAATCGGATGACTTAGACATTGGCAAACTCAGTTGCCAACTTTCGCCTATTTGCAAGGCGGTGGGGAACATTTCGATCAAGAATGAAGAAAAACTCAGGATCTCATGAAAAGCTTAAGTCGACACATATCTCCTCAACCGATGCGAACTTTCACCTACTTGCAAGGAAGTGGGGCACATTTCGATCAAGAATGAAGAAAAACTCAGGATCTCATGAAAAGCCTAAGTCGACACATATCTCCTCAACCGCAGTTTTTTGCGTCAAATGAACGAAACAGAATAAAAGATTAGAAACAAAGGAATGCAAATCGGCTGACTTAGACTTTGGGAAACTCAGTTGCGAACTTTCGCCTATTTGCAAGGAGGTGGGGCACATTTCGATCAAGAATGAAGAAAAACTAAGGATCCCATGAAAATCGGATGCCGACCCATATCTGTTCAACCGTAGTTTTTTCCGTCAAGTGAACGAAACAGAATAAAAGATTAGAAACACAATGATTCAAATCGAATGACTTAGACTTTGGGAAACCTAGTTGCGAACTTTCGCCTATTTGCAAGGAGGTGGGGCACATTTCGATCAAGAATGAAGAAAAACTCAGGATCCCATGAAAATCCTATGTCGACCCATATCTCCTCACCCGTAGATTTTTCCGTCAAGTGAACGAAACAGAATAAAAGATTAGAAACATAAGGATTCAAATCGAATGACTTAGACTTTGGGAAACTTAGTTGCGAACTTTCACCTATTGGCAAGGAGGTGGTGTACATTCCGATCAAGAATGAAGAAAAACTCAAGATATCATGAAAATCGGATGTCGACACATATCTCCTCACCCGTAGTTTTTTGCGTCAAATGAACGAAATAGAATAAAAGATTAGAAACAAAAGAATGACTTAGACTTTAGTAAACTTAGTTGTGAACTTTCAGATATTTGCAAGGAGGTGGGGCTCATTTCGAACAAGAAGAAAGAAAAACTCAGGATCTCATTAAATTCGGATGTCGACCCATATCTCTTCACCCGTAGTTTTTTGCGTCAAATGAACGAAACAGAATAGAATTCTGCGTCAAGTGAACGAAACAGAATAAAAGATTAGAAACACAAGGATTCAAATCGAATGACTTAGACTTTGGGAAACTTAGTTGCGAACTTTCACCTATTGGAAAGGAGGTGGGGTACATTCCGATCAAGAATGAAGAAAAACTCAGGATCCCATGAAAATCGGATGTCGACACATATCTCCTCACCCGTAGTTTTTTGCGTCGAATGAACGAAATAGAATAAAAGATTAAAAACAAAAGAATGCAAATCGGATGACTTAGACATTGGCAAACTCAGTTGCGAACTTTCAGCTTTTTGCAAGGAGGTGGGGCACATTTCAATCAAGAATGAAGAAAAACTCAGGACCCCATGAAAAGCCTATGTCACCACATATCACCTCACCCTTAGTTTTTTGCGTCAAATGAACGAAACAGAATAAAAGATTAGAAACAAAAGAATGCAAATCGGATGACTTAGACATTGGCAAACTCAGTTGCCAACTTTCGCCTATTTGCAAGGCGGTGGGGAACATTTCGATCAAGAATGAAGAAAAACTCAGGATCTCATGAAAAGCCTAAGTCGACACATATCTCCTCAACCGCAGTTTTTTGCGTCAAGTGAACGAAACAGAATAAAAGATTAGAAACATAAGGATTCAAATCGAATGACTTAGACTTTGGGAAACTTTGTTGCGAACTTTCACCTATTTGCAAGGAGGTGGGGCACATTCCGATCAAGAATAAGGAAAAACTCAGGAAACATGAAAATCCGATGTCGACACATATCTCCTCACTGGCAGTTTTTGCATCAAATGAACGAAACAGAATAAAAGATTAGAAACAAAAAATGCAAATCGGATGACTTAGACTTTGGGAAACTCAGTTGCGAGCTTTCAACTATTTGCAAGGAGGTGGGGCACATTTCGATCAAGAATGAAGGATCTCTTGAAAAGCCTAAGTCGACACATATCTCCTCACCAGCAGTTTTCTGCGTCAAGTGAACGAAACAGAATAAAAGATTAGAAGCACAAGGATTCAAATCGAATGACTTAGACTTTGGGAAACTTAGTTGCGAACTTTCACCCATTGGCAAGGAGGTGGGGTACATTCCGATCAAGAATGAAGAAAAACTCAAGATATCATGAAAATCGGATGTCGACACATATCTCTTCACCCGTAGTTTTTTGCGTCAAGTGAACGAAACAGAATAAAAGATTAGAAACAAATAAATGCAAATCGGCTGACTTAGACTTTGGCAAACTCAGTTGCGAGCTTTCAACTATTTGCAAGGAGGTGGGGCACATTTCGATCAAGAATGAAGGATCTCTTGAAAAGCCTAAGTCGATACGTATCTCCTCACCAGCAGTTTTCTGCGTCAAGTGAACGAAACAGAATAAAAGATTAGAAGCACAAGGATTCAAATCGAATGACTTAGACTTTGGGAAACTTAGTTCTGAACTTTCGCCTATTGGCAAGGAGGTGGGGTACATTCCGATCAAGAATGAAGAAAAACTCAAGTTATCATGAAAATCGGATGTCGACACGTATCTCTTCACCCGTAGTTTTTTGCGTCTAGTGAACGCAACAGAATAAAAGATTAGAAACAAAGGAATGCAAATCGGTTGACTTAGACTTTGGGAAACTCAGTTGCGAACTTTCAACTATTTGCAAGGAGGTGGGGCACATTTCGATCAAGGATGAAGAAAAACTCAGGATCCCATGAAAATCCGATGTCGACACATATCTCCTCACCCGTAGTTTTTTGCGTCAAATGATCGAAAGGGAATAAAAGATTAGAAATAAAAGAATGACTTAGACTTTAGTAAACTTAGTTGTGAACTTTCAGATATTTGCAAGGAGGTGGGGCTCATTTCGATCAAGAAGAAAGAAAAACTCAGGATCTCATGAAAATCGGATGTCGACCCATATCTCTTCACCCGTAGTTTTTTGCGTCAAATGAACGAAACAGAATAAACGATTAGAAACAAAAAAATGCAAATCGGATGACTTAGACATTGGCAAACTCAGTTGCCAACTTTCGCCTATTTGCAAGGCGGTGGGGAACATTTCGATCAAGAATGAAGAAAAACTCAGGATCTCATGAATATTCTATGTCGACACATATCTCCTCACTCGTAGATTTTTGCGTCAAATGATCGAAAGAGAATAATAAATTAGAAACAAAAAATGCAAATCGGATGACTTAGACTTTGGCAAACTCAGTTGCCAACTTTCGCCTATTTGCAAGGAGGTGGGGCACATTTCGATCAAGAACGAAGAAAAACTAAGGATCCCATGAAAATCGGATGCCGACCCATATCTGTTCAACCGTAGTTTTTTCCGTCAAATGAACGAAACAGAATAAAAGATTAGAAACAAAAGAATGCAAATCGGGTGACTTAGACTTTGGGAAACTCAGTTGCGAACTTTCGCCTATTTGCAAGGAGGTGGGGCACATTTCGATCAAGAACGAAGAAAAACTAAGGATCCCATGAAAATCGGATGCCGACCCATATCTGTTCAACCGTAGTTTTTTCCGTCAAGTGAACGAAACAGAATAAAAGATTAGAAACATAAGGACTCAAATCGAATGACTTAGACTTTGGGAAACTTAGTTGCGAACTTTCACCTATTGGCAAGGAGGTGGGGTACATTCCGATCAAGAATGAAGAAAAACTCAAGATATCATGAAAATCGGATGTCGACACATATCTCTTCACCCGTAGTTTTTTGCGTCAAGTGAACGAAACAGAATAAAAGATTAGAAACAAAGGAATGCAAATCGGCTGACTTAGACTTTGGGAAACTCAGTTGCGAACTTTCAACTATTTGCAAGGAGGTGGGGCACATTTCGATCAAGAATGAAGAAAAACTCAGGATCCCATGAAAATCCGATGTCGACACATATCTCCTCACAGAAATCATTGAGTAAAGAGATATTAAACTTTCGTCCCTCTTGCCTGCAAAAACCCTTTTGTTTACATTGTTTTTGTTGTAATTTGCTTCTCGTCTGTGAATACGTGTGAGCATTGGCAAAAACCTTTGGGGCTTGTCTAAACTACTCTCAATAGATGTCAGCACTCAAAAATGAATTTGGCTGAATGTAACCCCTTATAAGCTATGGTGAAACAATAAATTTTGATAACTTTTTGACAAAAATTGTTACTGTCAATGCTTGGCAACAACACTTTGTTAGTGGTGAAGCGAGTACGTTTACGGATGTGCTCACATAAAACGGAAGCATTCAACTTAAATTTACTAGAAATATTTTTCATTGGAAAGAATTCTGGAAAATCAATGAAAATAATCAATGAAAAAAAAAATATCAGCATTTCAATGATAGTTTTTTTTTTTTTTTGAAGTAAGCAACATGATAAAGGTAGAAGATTTCAATAAACGTACGAAAATTTAGCTCGTAGGTTCAGCTTTGTACGTTGTTTGTGTTATGGGTGTTGTATGGTCTTATGGTTTTTCTTACGATCCATGTTTCATGGCTATTCCTTCGACCTGATTCTAGTCCTGTGTTCTTTTTTAGACACTAATTTTGGTAAGGTAGGTACATAACGTACTGAGTTCATTGATTTGGTCTGTTCCCTTAAGTTCTGCACTAAAAATTGTAAATTCTCAAAGAGAGAAGTAAAAATACGAACCTTTGACACAACGAATGCCAACTTTTCTAAAACGTCTGCAGCGTCTACCCCGTTTTGTTCTCTCCCTTTTATGACTTTCTTGTGTAAGTAATTTAATTTGCGCATACATTAGAGATCTTATATAAGGTAAACTAAGCTATGTACTCAACAGCTGATACATTAGTCGATTAAACCATACCGGATGCTGCCCTGATAATCGCACTATCTTTAGGTGGTAACATACATATTATAAAAATTAATTGTTTAAACACACTACTTGAATGGCGATATAAACGCAGACACTTAAAGTCGATAAAAAAGAATATTCATCAGAGAAATGTACATATATGCCGAAATATAACAACTATTGTGTTTCTATAATCAGATAAAAGGTATGTACATATATGGGCTTTGTTTTTCGGAAATGTAGTTAAATATCAATGCAAATTTTAAAAGGGAGATAGATATACTTCTTACCCAGTTAAAGAGCCTATTATTATAATTCATCCACAATCTTTGGCAATTGTTGTTTGCGAAATTTCTATATATTAAAGCAATTATACGTTTTTCAAAAAAAATTTAAGAATTTTATATTTTAATTCGCCATAACAACTGTTTCAACCTATTCGCAATTGGCCGAATAGCATTGTAGTAATCTTTCTGTTTTTGTGTACATTATTTTTTAAAAGAATAAACTATCTGAAAACATATATTTTGATTTTTACATTTTCGGTCAACCGACGAAATTCAAATTGTTCTCGTCTTTTACTAAAGAATACGAATTTAAATATTTGTAATATCTAGTGAACGGCCCCAAAATACTTTCCAGCTCCTTCCATAAATTCAAAAATTGGTTGTCATCGCCCGTCAAATTACTAGTTGTTGTTGTGATTTAAGGTGAAATTGACCGATTTGTTGTTGTGATTTAGGGGTGAATTCACCAAGTCGGGGTGAATTCACCAAGTCAAACAAATGTGCGTTAAAATGTAACAATATGCGTGAAAATAGCTTGTAGGCAACTGGAAAGTGCCGGGAAAGTTTAATATCTCGTTGTTCAATGATTTCTGTCTCCTCACCCGTAGTTTTTTGCGTCAAATGAACGAAACAGAATAAAAGATTAGAAACAAAAAAATGCAAATCGGATGACTTAGACATTGGCAAACTCAGTTGCCAACTTTCACCTATTGGCAAGGAGGTGGGGTACATTCCGATCAAGAATGAAGAAAAACTCAAGACATCATGAAAATCGGATGTCGACACCCGTAGTTTTTTGCGTCAAGTGAACGAAACAGTATAAAAGATTAGAAACAAAGGAATGCAAATCGGGTGACTTAGACTTTGGGAAACTTAGTTGTGAACTTTCACCTATTGGCAAGGAGGTGGGGTACATTCCGATCAAGAATGAAGAAAAACTCAAGTTATCATGAAAATCGGATGTCGACACGTATCTCTTCACCCGTAGTTTTTTGCGTCTAGTGAACGCAACAGAATAAAAGATTAGAAACAAAGGAATGCAAATCGGTTGACTTAGACTTTGGGAAACTCAGTTGCGAACTTTCAACTATTTGCAAGGAGGTGGGGCACATTTCGATCAAGAATGAAGAAAAACTCAGGATCCCATGAAAATCCGATGTCGACACATATCTCCTCACCCGTAGTTTTTTGCGTCAAATGATCGAAAGGGAATAAAAGATTAGAAACAAAAGAATGACTTAGACTTTAGTAAACTCAGTTGCGAACTTTCACCAATTTCACAAGGATGTGGGGTACATTTCGATCAAGAATGAAGAAAAACTCAGGATCCCGCGAAAAGCCTATGTCACCACATATCTCCTCACCCGTAGTTTTTTGCGTCAAATGAACGAAACAGAATAAAAGATTAGAAACATAAGGATTCAAATCGAATGACTTAGACTTTGGGAAACTCAGTTGCCAACTTTCGCCTATTTGCAAGGAGGTGGGGAACATTTCGATCAAGAATGAAGAAAAACTCAGGATCTCATGAATATTCTATGTCGACACATATCTCCTCACTCGTAGATTTTTGCGTCAAATGATAGAAAGAGAATAATAAATTAGAAACAAAAAATGCAAATCGGATGACTTAGACTTTGGCAAACTCAGTTGCCAACTTTCGCCTATTTGCAAGGAGGTGGGGCACATTTCGATCAAGAACGAAGAAAAACTAAGGATCCCATGAAAATCGGATGCCGACCCATATCTGTTCAACCGTAGTTTTTTCCGTCAAATGAACGAAACAGAATAAAAGATTAGAACCAAAAGAATGACTTAGACTTTAGTAAACTTAGTTGTGAACTTTCAGATATTTGCAACGAGGTGGGGCTCATTTCGATCAAGAAGAAAGAAAAACTCAGGATCTCATGAAAATCGGATGTCGACCCATATCTCTTCACCCGTAGTTTTTTGCGTCAAATGAACGAAAGAGAATAATAAATTAGAAACAAAAAATGCAAATCGGATGACTTAGACTTTGGCACACTCAGTTGCCAACTTTCGCCTACTTGCAAGGAGGTGGGGCACATTTCGATCAAGAATGAAGAAAAACTAAGGATCCCATGAAAATCGGATGCCGACCCGTATCTGTTCAACCGTAGTTTTTTCCGTCAAATGAACGAAACAGAATAAAAGATTAGAAACAAAAAAATGCAAATCGGATGACTTAGGCATTGGCAAACTCAGTTGCGAACTTTCGCCTATTTGCAAGGCGGTGGGGAACATTTCGATCAAGAATGAAGAAAAACTCAGGATCTCATGAAAATTCTATGTCGACACATATCTGTTCAACCGTAGTTTTTTCCGTCAAGTGAACGAAACAGAATAAAAGATTAGAAACATAAGGATTCAAATCGAATGACTTAGACTTTGGGAAACTTAGTTGCGAACTTTCACCTATTGGCAAGGAGGTGGGGTACATTCCGATCAAGAATGAAGAAAAACTCAAGATATCATGAAAATCGGATGTCGACACATATCTCTTCACCCGTAGTTTTTTGCGTCAAGTGAACGAAACAGAATAAAAGATTAGAAACAAATGAATGCAAATCGGCTGACTTAGACTTTGGCAAACTCAGTTGCCAACTTTCGCCTATTTGCAAGGAGGTGGGGAACATTTCGATCAAGAACGAAGAAAAACTCAGGATCTCATGAAAAGCTTAAGTCGACACATATCTCCTCAACCGATGCGAACTTTCACCTACTTCCAAGGAGGTGGGGCATATTTTGATCAAGAAGAAAGAAAAACTCAGGATCTCATGAAAATCGGATGTCGACCCATATCTCTTCACCCGTAGTTTTTTGCGTCAAATGAACGAAACAGAATAAAAAATTAGAAACAAAAAAATGCAAATCGGATGACTTAGACATTGGCAAACTCAGTTGCCAACTTTCGCCTATTTGCAAGACGGTGGGGAACATTTCGATCAAGAATGAAGAAAAACTCAGGATCTCATGAAAAGCTTAAGTCGACACATATCTCCTCAACCGATGCGAACTTTCACCTACTTGCAAGGAGGTGGGGCACATTTCGATCAAGAATGAAGAAAAACTCAGGATCTCATGAAAAGCCTAAGTCGACACATATCTCCTCAACCGCAGTTTTTTGCGTCAAATGAACGAAACAGAATAAAAGATTAGAAACAAAGGAATGCAAATCGGCTGACTTAGACTTTGGGAAACTCAGTTGCGAACTTTCGCCTATTTGCAAGGAGGTGGGGCACATTTCGATCAAGAACGAAGAAAAACTAAGGATCCCATGAAAATCGGATGCCGACCCATATCTGTTCAACCGTAGTTTTTTTCGTCAAGTGAATGAAACAAAATAAAAGATTAGAAACACAATGATTCAAATCGAATGACTTAGACTTTGGGAAACTTAGTTGCGAACTTTCACCTATTGGCAAGGAGGTGGGGTACATTCCGATCAAGAATGAAGAAAAACTCAAGATATCATGAAAATCGGATGTCGAAACCCGTATTTTTTTGCGTCAAGTGAACGAAACAGTATAAAAGATTAGAAACAAAGGAATGCAAATCGGGTGACTTAGACTTTGGGAAACTCAGTTGCGAGCTTTCAACTATTTGCAAGGAGGTGGGGCACATTCGATCAAGAATGAAGGATCTCTTGAAAAGAATAAGTCGATACGTATCTTCTCACCAGCAGTTTTCTGCGTCAAGTGAACGAAACAGAATAAAAGATTAGAAACAAAGGAATGCAAATCGGCTGACTTAGACTTTGGGAAACTCAGTTGCGAACTTTCAACTATTTGCAAGGAGGTGGGGCACATTTCGATCAAGAACGAAGAAAAACTAAGGATCCCATGAAAATCGGATGCCGACCCATATCTGTTCAACCGTAGTTTTTTCCGTCAAGTGAACGAAACAGAATAAAAGATTAGAAACATAAGGATTCAAATCGAATGACTTAGACTTTGGGAAACTTAGTTGCGAACTTTCACCTATTGGCAAGGAGGTGTAGTACATTCCGATCAAGAATGAAGAAAAACTCAAGATATCATGAAAATCGGATGTCGACACATATCTCTTCACCCGTAGTTTTTTGCGTCAAGTGAACGAAACAGAATAAAAGATTAGAAACAAAGGAATGCAAATCGGCTGACTTAGACTTTGGGAAACTCAGTTGCGAACTTTCAACTATTTGCAAGGAGGTGGGGCACATTTCGATCAAGAATGAAGTATCTCTTGAAAGCCTAAGTCGACACATATCCCCTCACCAGCAGTTTTCTGCGTCAAGTGAACGAAACAGAATAAAAGATTAGAAACACAAGGATTCAAATCGAATGACTTAGACTTTGGGAAACTTAGTTGCGAACTTTCACTATTGGAAAGGAGGTGGGGTACATTCCGATCAAGAATGAAGAAAAACTCAGGATCCCATGAAAATCGGATGTCGACACATATCTCCTCACCAGCAGTTTTCTGCGTCAAGTGAACGAAATAGAATAAAAGATTAAAAACAAAAGAACTCACATCGGATGACTTAGACTTTGGGAAACTCAGCTGCGAACTTTCAGCTTTTTGCAAGGAGGTGGGACACATTTCGATCAAGAATGAAGAAAAACTCAGGATCACATGAAAATCGGATGTCGACACATATCTCCTCACCCGTAGTTTTTTGAGTCAAATGATCGAAAAAGAATAAAAGATTAGAAACAAAAAATGCAAATCGGAAGACTTAGACTTTGGGAAACTCTGTTGCGAACTTTCACCAATTTCACAAGGATGTGGGGTACATTTCGATCAAGAATGAAGAAAAACTCAGGATCCCGCGAAAAGCCTATGTCACCACATATCTCCTCACCCGTAGTTTTTTGCGTTTAATGAACCAAACAGAATAAAAGACTAAAAACAAAAGAACTCACATCGGATGACTTAGACTTTGGGAAACTCAGCTGCGAACTTTCAGCTTTTTGCAAGGAGGTGGGACACATTTCGATCAAGAATGAAGAAAAACTCAGGATCACATGAAAATCGGATATCGACACATATCTCCTCACCCGTAGTTTTTTGAGTCAAATGATCGAAAGAGAATAAAAGATTAGAAACAAAAAATGCAAATCGGAAGACTTAGACTTTGGGAAACTCTGTTGCGAACTTTCACCAATTTCACAAGGATGTGGGGTACATTTCGATCAAGAATGAAGAAAAACTCAGGATCCCGCGAAAAGCCTATGTCACCACATATCTCCTCACCCGTAGTTTTTTGCGTTTAATGAACGAAACAGAATAAAAGACTAAAAACAAAAGAACTCACATCGGATGACTTAGACTTTGGGAAACTCAGCTGCGAACTTTCAGCTTTTTGCAAGGAGGTGGGACACATTTCGATCAAGAATGAAGAAAAACTCAGGATCCCATGAAAAGCCTATGTCACCACATATCTCCTCACCCGTAGTTTTTTGCGTCAAATGAACGAAACAGAATAAAACATTAGAAACAAAGGAATGCAAATCGGGTGACTTAGACTTTGGGAAACTCAGTTGCGAGCTTTCAACTATTTGCAAGGAGGTGGGGCACATTTCGATCAAGAATGAAGGATCTCTTGAAAAGCCTAAGTCGATACGTATCTCCTCACCAGCAGTTTTCTGCGTCAAGTGAACGAAACAGAATAAAAGATTAGAAGCACAAGGATTCAAATCGAATGACTTAGACTTTGGGAAACTTAGTTGTGAACTTTCACCTATTGGCAAGGAGGTGGGGTACATTCCGATCAAGAATGAAGAAAAACTCAGGTTATCATGAAAATCGGATGTCGACACGTATCTCTTCACCCGTAGTTTTTTGCGTCTAGTGAACGCAACAGAATAAAAGATTAGAAACAAAGGAATGCAAATCGGTTGACTTAGACTTTGGGAAACTCAGTTGCGAACTTTCAACTATTTGCAAGGAGGTGGGGCACATTTCGATCAAGAATGAAGAAAAACTCAGGATCCCATGAAAATCCTATGTCGTCCCATATCTCCTCACCCGTAGATTTTTGCGTCAAGTGAACGAAACAGAATAAAAGATTAGAAACATAAGGATTCAAATCGAATGACTTAGACTTTGGGAAACTTAGTTGCGAACTTTCACCTATTGGCAAGGAGGTGGGGTACATTTTGATCAAGAATGAAGAAAAACTCAAGATATCATGAAAATCGGATGTCGACACATATCTCTTCACCCGTAGTTTTTTGCGTCAAGTGAACGAAACAGAATAAAGGATTAGAAACAAAGGAATGCAAATCGGCTGACTTAGACTTTGGCAAACTCAGTTGCCAACTTTCGCCTATTTGCAAGGAGGTGGGGAACATTTCGATCAAGAATGAAGAAAAACTCAGGATCTCATGAAAAGCTTAAGTCGACACATATCTCCTCAACCGATGCGAACTTTCACCTACTTCCAAGGAGGTGGGGCACATTTTGATCAAGAAGAAAGAAAAACTCAGGATCTCATGAAAATCGGATGTCGACCCATATCTCTTCACCCGTAGTTTTTTGCGTCAAATGAACGAAACAGAATAAAAGATTAGAAACAAGGGAATGCAAATCGGCTGACTTAGACTTTGGGAAACTCAGTTGCGAACTTTCAACTATTTGCAAGGAGGTGGGGCACATTTCGATCAAGAACGAAGAAAAACTAAGGATCCCATGAAAATCGGATGCCGACCCATATCTGTTCAACCGTAGTTTTTGTCCGTCAAGTGAACGAAACAGAATAAAAGATTAGAAACACAATGATTCAAATCGAATGACTTAGACTTTGGGAAACCTAGTTGCGAACTTTCGCCTATTTGCAAGGAGGTGGGGCACATTTCGATCAAGAATGAAGAAAAACTCAGGATCCCATGAAAATCCTATGTCGACCCATATCTCCTCACCCGTAGATTTTTCCGTCAAGTGAACGAAACAGAATAAAAGATTAGAAACATAAGGATTCAAATCGAATGACTTAGACTTTGGGAAACTTAGTTGCGAACTTTCACCTATTGGCAAGGAGGTGATGTACATTCCGATCAAGAATGAAGAAAAACTCAAGATATCATGAAAATCGGATGTCGACACATATCTCTTCACCCGTAGTTTTTTGCGTCAAATGAACGAAAGAGAATAATAAATTAGAAACAAAAAATGCAAATCGGATGACTTAGACTTTGGCACACTCAGTTGCCAACTTTCGCCTATTTGCAAGGAGGTGGGGCACATTTCGATCAAGAATGAAGAAAAACTAAGGATCCCATGAAAATCGGATGCCGACCCGTATCTGTTCAACCGTAGTTTTTTTCGTCAAATGAACGAAACAGAATAAAAGATTAGAAACAAAAGAATGCAAATCGGGTGACTTAGACTTTGGGAAACTTAGTTGCGAACTTTCACCTATTGGCAAGGAGGTGATGTACATTCCGATCAAGAATGAAGAAAAACTCAAGATATCATGAAAATCGGATGTCGACACATATCTCTTCACCCGTAGTTTTTTGCGTCAAATGAACGAAAGAGAATAATAAATTAGAAACAAAAAATGCAAATCGGATGACTTAGACTTTGGCACACTCAGTTGCCAACTTTCGCCTATTTGCAAGGAGGTGGGGCACATTTCGATCAAGAACGAAGAAAAACTAAGGATCCCATGAAAATCGGATGCCGACCCATATCTGTTCAACCGTAGTTTTTTCCGTCAAATGAACGAAACAGAATAAAAGATTAGAACCAAAAGAATGACTTAGACTTTAGTAAACTTAGTTGTGAACTTTCAGATATTTGCAACGAGGTGGGGCTCATTTCGATCAAGAAGAAAGAAAAACTCATTATCTCATGAAAATCGGATGTCGACCCATATCTCTTCACCCGTAGTTTTTTGCGTCAAATGAACGAAAGAGAATAATAAATTAGAAACAAAAAATGCAAATCGGATGACTTAGACTTTGGCACACTCAGTTGCCAACTTTCGCCTATTTGCAAGGAGGTGGGGCACATTTCGATCAAGAATGAAGAAAAACTAAGGATCCCATGAAAATCGGATGCCGACCCGTATCTGTTCAACCGTAGTTTTTTTCGTCAAATGAACGAAACAGAATAAAAGATTAGAAACAAAAGAATGCAAATCGGGTGACTTAGACTTTGGGAAACTCAGTTGCGAACTTTCGCCTATTTGCAAGGAGGTGGGGCACATTTCGATCGAGAACGAAGAAAAACTAAGGATCCCATGAAAATCGGATGCCGACCCATATCTGTTCAACCGTAGTTTTTTCCGTCAAGTGAACGAAACAGAATAAAAGATTAGAAACACAAGGATTCAAATCGAATGACTTAGAATTTGGGAAACCTAGTTGCGAACTTTCGCCTATTTGCAAGGAGGTGGGGCACATTTCGATCAAGAATGAAGAAAAACTCAGGATCCCATGAAAATCCTATGTCGACCCATATCTCCTCACCCGTAGATTTTTGCGTCAAGTGAACGAAACAGAATAAAAGATTAGAAACATAAGGATTCAAATCGAATGACTTAGACTTTGGGAAACTTAGTTGCGAACTTTCACCTATTGGCAAAAAGGTGGGGTACATTTTGATCAAGAATGAAGAAAAACTCAAGATATCATGAAAATCGGATGTCGACACATACATATCTCTTCACCCGTAGTTTTTTGAGTCAAGTGAACGAAACAGAATAAAAGATTAGAAACAAAGGAATGCAAATCGGCTGACTTAGACTTTGGGAAACTCAGTTGCGAACTTTCAACTATTTGCAAGGAGGTGGGGCACATTTCGATCAAGAATGAAGGATCTCTTGAAAAGCCTAAAGTCGACACATATCTCCTCACCAGCAGTTTTCTGCGTCAAGTGAACGAAACAGAATAAAAGATTAGAAACACAAGGATTCAAATCGAATGACTTAGACTTTGGGAAACTTAGTTGCGAACTTTCACCTATTGGCAAGGAGGTGGGGTACATTTAGATCAAGAATGAAGAAAAACTCAGGATCTCATGAAAATTCTATGTCGACACATATCTCCTCACTCGTAGATTTTTGCGTCAAATGATCGAAAGAGAATAATAAATTAGAAACAAAAAAAGCAAATCGGATGACTTAGACTTTGGCAAACTCAGTTGCCAACTTTCGCCTATTTGCAAGGAGGTGGGGCACATTTCGATCAAGAACGAAGAAAAACTAAGGATCCCATGAAAATCGGATGCCGACCCATATCTGTTCAACCGTAGTTTTTTCCGTCAAATGAACGAAACAGAATAAAAGATTAGAACCAAAAGAATGACTTGGACTTTAGTAAACTTAGTTGTGAACTTTCAGATATTTGCAACGAGGTGGGGCTCATTTCGATCAAGAAGAAAGAAAAACTCAGGATCTCATGAAAATCGGATGTCGACCCATATCTCTTCACCCGTAGTTTTTTGCGTCAAATGAACGAAAGAGAATAATAAATTAGAAACAAAAAATGCAAATCGGATGACTTAGACTTTGGCACACTCAGTTGCCAACTTTCGCCTATTTGCAAGGAGGTGGGGCACATTTCGATCAAGAATGAAGAAAAACTAAAGATCCCATGAAAATCGGATGCCGACCCGTATCTGTTCAACCGTAGTTTTTTCCGTCAAATGAACGAAACAGAATAAAAGATTAGAAACAAAAAACTGCAAATCGGATGACTTAGGCATTGGCAAACTCAGTTGCCAACTTTCGCCTATTTGCAAGGCGGTGGGGAACATTTCGATCAAGAATGAAGAAAAACTCAGGATCTCATGAAAATTCTATGTCGACACATATCTCCTCACTCGTAGATTTTTGCGTCAAATGATCGAAAGAGAATAATAAATTAGAAACAAAAAATGCAAATCGGATGACTTAGACTTTGGCAAACTCAGTTGCCAACTTTCGCCTATTTGCAAGGAGGTGGGGCACATTTCGATCAAGAACGAAGAAAAACTAAGGATCCCATGAAAATCGGATGCCGACCCATATCTGTTCAACCGTAGTTTTTTCCGTCAAATGAGCGAAACAGAATAAAAGATTAGAAACAACAGAATGCAAATCGGGTGACTTAGACTTTGGGAAACTCAGTTGCGAACTTTCGCCTATTTGCAGGGAGGTGGGGCACATTTCGATCAAGAATGGAGAAAAACTCAGGATCTCATGAAAACCTTAAGTCGACACATATCTCCTCAACCGATGCGAACTTTCACCTACTTGCAAGGAGGTGGGGCACATTTCGATCAAGAATGAAGAAAAACTCAGGATCTCATGAAAATTCTATGTCGACACATATCTCCTCACTCGTAGATTTTTGCGTCAAATGATCGAAAGAGAATAATAAATTAGAAACAAAAAATGCAAATCGGATGACTTAGACTTTGGCAAACTCAGTTGCCAACTTTCAACTATTTGCAAGGAGGTGGGGCACATTTCGATCAAGAATGAAGGATCTCTTGAAAAGCCTAAGTCGACACATATCTCCTCACCAGCAGTTTTCTGCGTCAAGTGAACGAAACAGAATAAAAGATTAGAAACACAAATATTCAAATCGAATGACATAGACTTTGGGAAATGCAGTTGCGAACTTTCAGCTATTTGCAAGGAGGTGGGGCACATTTCGATCAAGAATGAAGAAAAACTCAGGATCCCATGAAAAGCCTATGTCGACACATATCTCCTCACCCGTAGTTTTTTGCGTCAAATGAACGAAACAGAATAAAAGTTTAGAAACAAAAAAGGCAAATCGGATGACTTAGACTTTGGGAAACTCAGTTGCGAACTTTCACCTATTTCACAAGGAGGGGGGGGTACGTTTCGATCAAGAATGAGGAGAAACTCATGATCCCATGAAAAGCCTATGTCAACACATATCTCCTCACCCGTAGTTTTTTGCGTCAAATGAACGAAACAGAATAAAAGATTAGAAACACAATGATTCAAATCGAATGACTTAGACTTTGGGAAACTTAGTTGCGAACTTTCGCCTATTTGCAAGGAGGTGGGGCACATTTCGATCAAGAACGAAGAAAAACTCAGGTTCTCATGAAAATCGGATGCCGACCCATATCTGTTCAACCGTAGTTTTTTCCGTCAAATGAGCGAAACAGAATAAAAGATTAGAAACAACAGAATGCAAATCGGGTGACTTAGATTTTGGGAAACTCAGTTGCGAACTTTCGCCTATTTGCAAGGAGGTGGGGCACATTTCGATCGAGAACGAAGAAAAACTAAGGATCCCATGAAAATCGGATGCCGACCCATATCTGTTCAACCGTAGTTTTTTCCGTCAAATGAACGAAACAGAATAAAAGATTAGAAACAAAAGAATGCAAATCGGGTGACTTAGACTTTGGGAAACTCAGTTGCCAACTTTCTCCTATTTGCAAGGAGGTGGGGCACATTTCGATCAAGAACGAAGAAAAACTAAGGATCCCATGAAAATCGGATGCCGACCCATATCTGTTCAACCGTAGTTTTTTCCGTCAAATGAACGAAACAGAATAAAAGATTAGAAACAAAAGAATGCAAATCGGGTGACTTAGACTTTGGGAAACTCAGTTGCCAACTTTCTCCTATTTGTAAGGAGGTGGGGCACATTTCGATCAAGAACGAAGAAAAACTAAGGATCCCATGAAAATCGGATGCCGACCCATATCTGTTCAACCGTAGTTTTTTCCGTCAAATGAGCGAAACAGAATAAAAGATTAGAAACAACAGAATGCAAATCGGGTGACTTAGACTTTGGGAAACTCAGTTGCGAACTTTCGCCTATTTGCAGGGAGGTGGGGCACATTTCGATCAAGAATGGAGAAAAACTCAGGATCTCATGAAAACCTTAAGTCGACACATATCTCCTCAACCGATGCGAACTTTCACCTACTTGCAAGGAGGTGGGGCACATTTCGATCAAGAATCAAGGATCTCATGAAAAGCCTAAGTCGACACATATCCCCTCAACCGCTGTTTTTTGCGTCAAGTGAACGAAACAGAATAAAAGATTAGAAACACAATGATTCAAATCGAATGAATTAGACTTTGGGAAACTTAGTTGCGAACTTTCGCCTATTTGCAAGGAGGTGGGGCACATTTCGATCAAGAACGAAGCAAAACTCAGGTTTTCATGAAAATCGGATGCCGACCCATATCTGTTCAACCGTAGTTTTTTCCGTCAAATGAACGAAACAGAATAAAAGATTAGAAACAAAAAATGCAAATCGAATGACTTAGACTATGGCAAACTCAATTGCCAACTTTCGCAATTTCGTAAGGAGGTGGGGCACGTTTTGATCAAGAATGAAGAAAAACTCAGGATCTCATGAAAAGTCTAAATCGACACATATCTCCTCAACCGCAGTTTTTTGCGTCAAGTGAACGAAACAGAATAAAAGATTAGAAACACAAGGATGCAAGTCGAATGACTTAGACTTTGGGAAACATAGTTGCGAACCTTCACCTATTTGCAAGGAGGTGGGGCACATTTCGATCAAGAATTGAGAAAAACTCAGGACCTCATGAAAACCTTAAGTCGACACATATCTCCTCAACCGATGCGAACTTTCACCTACTTGCAAGGAGGTGGGGCACATTTCGATCAAGAACGAAGAAAAACTCAGGTTCTCATGAAAATCGGATGCCGACCCATATCTGTTCAACCGTAGTTTTTTCCGTCAAATGAACGAAACAGAATAAAAGATTAGAAACAAAAAATGCAAATCGAATGACTTAGACTATGGCAAACTCAATTGCCAACTTTCGCAATTTCGTAAGGAGGTGGGGCACGTTTTGATCAAGAATGAAGAAAAACTCAGGATCTCATGAAAAGTCTAAATCGACACATATCTCCTCAACCGCAGTTTTTTGCGTCAAGTGAACGAAACAGAATAAAAGAATAGAAACACAAGGATGCAAGTCGAATGACTTAGACTTTGGGAAACATAGTTGCGAACCTTCACCTATTTGCAAGGAGGTGGGGTACATTTCGATCAAGAATGAAGAAAAACTCAAGATATCATGAAAATCGGATGTCGACACATATCTGTTCACCCGTAGATTTTTGCGTCAAATGATCGAAAGAGAATAATAAATTAGAAACAAAAAATGCAAACCGGATGACTTAGACTTTGGCAAACTGAGTTGCCAACTTTAGCCTATTTGCAAGGAGGTGGGGCACATTTCGATCAAGAATGAAGAAAAACTCAGGATCTCATGAAAAGCTTAAGTCGACACATATCTCCTCAACCGATGCGAACTTTCACCTACTTGCAAGGAGGTGGGGCACATTTCGATCAAGAATGAAGAAAAACTCAGGATCTCATGAAAAGCCTAAGTCGACACATATCCCCTCAACCGCTGTTTTTTGCGTCAAGTGAACGAAACAGAATAAAAGATTAGAAACACAATGATTCAAATCGAATGACTTAGACTTTGGGAAACTTAGTTGCGAACTTTCGCCTATTTGCAAGGAGGTGGGGCACATTTCGATCAAGAACGAAGAAAAACTCAGGTTTTCATGAAAATCGGATGCCGACCCATATCTGTTCAACCGTAGTTTTTTCCGTCAAACGAACGAAACAGAATAAAAGATTAGAAACAAAAAATGCAAATCGGATGACTTAGACTATGGCAAACTCAATTGCGAACTTTCAACTATTTGCAAGGAGGTGGGGCACATTTCGATCAAGAATGAAGGATCTCTTGAAAAGCCTAAGTCGACACATATCTCCTCACCAGCAGTTTTCTGCGTCAAGTGAACGAAACAGAATAAAAGATTAGAAACACAAGGATTCAAATCGAATGACTTAGACTTTGGGAAACTTAGTTGCGAACTTTCGCCTATTTGCAAGGAGGTGGGGCACATTTCGATCAAAACTCAGGATCACATGAAAATCGGATGTCGACACATATCTCCTCACTGGCAGTTTTTTTCTTCAAATGAACGAAACAGAATAAAAGATTAGAAACAAAAGCATGCAAATCGGATGACTTAGGCATTGGCAAACTCAGTTGCCAACTTTCGCCTATTCGCAAGGAGGTGGGGAACATTTCGATCAAGAATGAAGAAAAACTCAGGATCTCATGAAAATTCTATGTCGACACATATCTCCTCGCTCGTAGATTTTTGCGTCAAATGAACGGAACAGAATAAAAGATTAGAAACAAAAAATGCAAATCGGATGACTTAGGCATTGGCAAACTCAGTTGCCAACTTTCGCCTATTTGCAAGGAGGTGGTGCACATTTCGATCAAAACTCAGGATCACATGAAAATCGGATGTCGACACATGTCTCCTCACTGGCAGTTTTTTGCGTCAAATGAACGAAACAGAATAAAAGATTAGAAACACAAGGATTCAAATCGAATGACTTAGACTTTGGGAAACTTAGTTGCGAACTTTCACCTATTGGCAAGGAGGTGGGGTACATTCCGATCAAGAATGAAGAAAAACTCAAGATATCATGAAAATCGGATGTCGACACATATCTCTTCACCCGTAGTTTTTTGAGTCAAGTGAACGAAACAGAATAAAAGATTAGAAACAAAGGAGTGCAAATCGGGTGACTTAGACTTTGGGAAACTCAGTTGCGAACTTTCAACTATTTGCAAGGAGGTGGGGCACATTTCGATCAAGAATGAAGGATCTCTTGAAAAGCCTAAGTCGACACATATCTCCTCACCAGCAGTTTTCTGCGTCAAGTGAACGAAACAGAATAAAAGATTAGAAACACAAAGATTCAAATCGAATGACTTAGACTTTGGGAAACTTAGTTGCGAACTTTCACCTATTGGCAAGGAGGTGGGGTACATTCCGATCAAGAATGAAGAAAAACTCAAGATATCATGAAAATCGGATGTCGACACATATCTCTTCACCCGTAGTTTTTTGAGTCAAGTGAACGAAACAGAATAAAAGATTAGAAACAAAGGAGTGCAAATCGGGTGACTTAGACTTTGGGAAACTCAGTTGCGAACTTTCAACTATTTGCAAGGAGGTGGGGCACATTTCGATCAAGAATGAAGAAAAACTCAGGATCCCATGAAAATCCGATGTCGACACATATCTCCTCACCAGCAGTTTTCTGCGTCAAGTGAACGAAACAGAATAAAAGATTAGAAACACAAGGATTCAAATCGAATGACTTAGACTTTGGGAAACTTAGTTGCGAACTTTCACCTATTGGCAAGGAGGTGGGGTACATTCCGATCAAGAATGAAGAAAAACTCAAGATATCATGAAAATCGGATGTCGACACATATCTCTTCACCCGTAGTTTTTTGCTATTTGCAAGGAGGTGGGGCACATTTCGATCAAGAATGAAGGATCTCTTGAAAAGCCTAAGTCGACACATATCTCCTCACCAGCAGTTTTCTGCGTCAAGTGAACGAAACAGAATAAAAGATTAGAAACACAAGGATTCAAATCGAATGACTTAGACTTTGGGAAACTTAGTTGCGAACTTTCACCTATTGGCAAGGAGGTGGGGTACATTCCGATCAAGAATGAAGAAAAACTCAAGATATCATGAAAATCGGATGTCGACACATATCTCTTCACCCGTAGTTTTTTGAGTCAAGTGAACGAAACAGAATAAAAGATTAGAAACAAAGGAATGCAAATCGGGTGACTTAGACTTTGGGAAACTCAGTTGCGAACTTTCAACTATTTGCAAGGAGGTGGGGCACATTTCGATCAAGAATGAAGGATCTCTTGAAAAGCCTAAGTCGACACATATCTCCTCACCAGCAGTTTTCTGCGTCAAGTGAACGAAACAGAATAAAAGATTAGAAACACAAGGATTCAAATCGAATGACTTAGACTTTGGGAAACTTAGTTGCGAACTTTCACCTATTGGCAAGGAGGTGGGGTACATTCCGATCAAGAATGAAGAAAAACTCAAGATGTCATGAAAATCGGATGTCGACACATATCTCTTCACCCGTAGTTTTTTGAGTCAAGTGAACGAAACAGAATAAAAGATTAGAAACAAAGGAATGCAAATCGGGTGACTTAGACTTTGGGAAACTCAGTTGCGAACTTTCAACTATTTGCAACGAGGTGGGGCACATTTCGATCAAGAATGAAGGATCTCTTGAAAAGCCTAAGTCGACACATATCTCCTCACCAGCAGTTTTCTGCGTCAAGTGAACGAAACAGAATAAAAGATTAGAAACACAAGGATTCAAATCGAATGACTTAGACTTTGGGAAACTTAGTTGCGAACTTTCACCTATTGGCAAGGAGGTGGGGTACATTCCGATCAAGAATGAAGAAAAACTCAAGATATCATGAAAATCGGATGTCGACACATATCTCTTCACCCGTAGTTTTTTGAGTCAAGTGAACGAAACAGAATAAAAGATTAGAAACAAAGGAGTGCAAATCGGGTGACTTAGACTTTGGGAAACTCAGTTGCGAACTTTCAACTATTTGCAAGGAGGTGGGGCACATTTCGATCAAGAATGAAGGATCTCTTGAAAAGCCTAAGTCGACACATATCTCCTCACCAGCAGTTTTCTGCGTCAAGTGAACGAAACAGAATAAAAGATTAGAAACACAAGGATTCAAATCGAATGACTTAGACTTTGGGAAACTTAGTTGCGAACTTTCACCTATTGGCAAGGAGGTGGGGTACATTCCGATCAAGAATGAAGAAAAACTCAAGATATCATGAAAATCGGATGTCGACACATATCTCTTCACCCGTAGTTTTTTGAGTCAAGTGAACGAAACAGAATAAAAGATTAGAAACAAAGGAGTGCAAATCGGGTGACTTAGACTTTGGGAAACTCAGTTGCGAACTTTCAACTATTTGCAAGGAGGTGGGGCACATTTCGATCAAGAATGAAGGATCTCTTGAAAAGCCTAAGTCGACACATATCTCCTCACCAGCAGTTTTCTGCGTCAAGTGAACGAAACAGAATAAAAGATTAGAAACACAAGGATTCAAATCGAATGACTTAGACTTTGGGAAACTTAGTTGCGAACTTTCACCTATTGGCAAGGAGGTGGGGCACATTTCGATCAAAACTCAGGATCACATGAAAATCGGATGTCGACACATATCTCCTCACTGGCAGTTTTTTTCTTCAAATGAACGAAACAGAATAAAAGATTAGAAACAAAAGAATGCAAATCGGATGACTTAGGCATTGGCAAACTCAGTTGCCAACTTTCGCCTATTCGCAAGGAGGTGGGGAACATTTCGATCAAGAATGAAGAAAAACTCAGGATCTCATGAAAATTCTATGTCGACACATATCTCCTCACTCGTAGATTTTTGCGTCAAATGAACGGAACAGAATAAAAGATTAGAAACAAAAAATGCAAATCGGATGACTTAGACATTGGCAAACTCAGTTGCCAACTTTAGCCTATTTGCAAGGAGGTGGGGCACATTTCGATCAAAACTCAGGATCACATGAAAATCGGATGTCGACACATGTCTCCTCACTGGCAGTTTTTTGCGTCAAATGAACGAAACAGAATAAAAGATTAGAAACAAAAGAATGCAAATCGGATGACTTAGACATTGGCAAACTCAGTTGCCAACTTTCGCCTATTCGCAAGGAAGTGGGGAACATTTCGATCAAGAATGAAGAAAAACTCAGGATCTCATGAAAATTCTATGTCGACACATATCTACGAGTCGTATATATATCTGACTCGTAGATTTTTGCGTCAAATGAACGGAACAGAATAAAAGATTACAAACAAAAGAATGCAAATCGGATGACTTAGACTAAAGGAAACTTATTTGTGAACTTTCGCTTATTTGCAAGGAGGTGGGGCACATTTCGATCAAGAATGAAGAAAAACTCAGGATCTCATGAAAATTCTATGTCGACACATATCTCCTCACTCGTAGATTTTTGCGTCAAATGAACGAAACAGAATTAAAGATTAGAAACAAAAGAATGCAAATCGGATGACTTAGACATTGGCAAACTCAGTTGCCAACTTTCGCCTATTTGCAAGGAGGTGGGGAACATTTCGATCAAGAATGAAGAAAAACTCAGGATCTCATGAAAATTCTATGTCGACACATATCTCCTCACACGTAGATTTTCGCGTCAAATGAACGGAACAGAATAAAAGATTACAAACAAAAGAATGCAAATCGGATGACTTAGACTAAAGGAAACTTAGTTGTGAACTTTCGCCTATTTACAAGGAGGTGGGGCACATTTCGATCAAGAATGAAGGATATCTTGAAAAGCCTAAGTCGATACGTATCTCCTCACCAGCAGTTTTCTGCGTCAAGTGAACGAAACAGAATAAAAGATTAGGAACACAAGGATTCAAATCGAATGACTTAGACTTTGGGAAACTTAGTTGCGAACTTTCACCTATTGGCAAGGAGGTGGGGTACATTTCGACAAAAGAATGAAGAAAAACTCAAGATATCATGAAAATCGGATGTCGACACATATCTCTTCACCCGTAGTTTTTTGCGTCAAGTGAACGAAACAGAATAAAAGATTAGAAACAAAAAATGCAAATCGGATGACTTAGACATTGGCGAACTCAGTTCCCAACTTTCGCCTATTTGCAAGGAGGGGGGGCACATTTCGATCAAAACTCAGGATCACATGAAAATCGGATGTCGACACATATCTCCTCACTGGCAGTTTTTTGCGTCAAATGAACGAAACAGAATAAAAGATTAGAAACAAAAGAATGCAAATCGGATGACTTAGACATTGGCAAACTCAGTTGCCAACTTTCGCCTATTTGCAAGGAGGTGGGGAACATTTCGATCAAGAATGAAGAAAAACTCAGGATCTCATGAAAATTCTATGTCGACACATATCTCCTCACACGTAGATTTATGCGTCAAATGAACGGAACAGAATAAAAGATTACAAACAAAAGAATGCAAATCGGATGACTTAGACATTGGCGAACTCAGTTCCCAACTTTCGCCTATTTGCAAGGAGGGGGGGCACATTTCGATCAAAACTCAGGATCACATGAAAATCGGATGTCGACACATATCTCCTCACTCGTAGATTTTTGCGTCAAATGAACGGAACAGAATAAAAGATTAGAAACAAAAAATGCAAATCGGATGACTTAGACATTGGCAAACTCAGTTGCCAACTTTAGCCTATTTGCAAGGAGGTGGGGCACATTTCGATCAAAACTCAGGATCACATGAAAATCGGATGTCGACACATGTCTCCTCACTGGCAGTTTTTTGCGTCAAATGAACGAAACAGAATAAAAGATTAGAAACAAAAGAATGCAAATCGGATGACTTAGACATTGGCAAACTCAGTTGCCAACTTTCGCCTATTCGCAAGGAAGTGGGGAACATTTCGATCAAGAATGAAGAAAAACTCAGGATCTCATGAAAATTCTATGTCGACACATATCTACGAGTCGTATATATATCTGACTCGTAGATTTTTGCGTCAAATGAACGGAACAGAATAAAAGATTACAAACAAAAGAATGCAAATCGGATGACTTAGACTAAAGGAAACTTATTTGTGAACTTTCGCTTATTTGCAAGGAGGTGGGGCACATTTCGATCAAGAATGAAGAAAAACTCAGGATCTCATGAAAATTCTATGTCGACACATATCTCCTCACTCGTAGATTTTTGCGTCAAATGAACGAAACAGAATTAAAGATTAGAAACAAAAGAATGCAAATCGGATGACTTAGACATTGGCAAACTCAGTTGCCAACTTTCGCCTATTTGCAAGGAGGTGGGGAACATTTCGATCAAGAATGAAGAAAAACTCAGGATCTCATGAAAATTCTATGTCGACACATATCTCCTCACACGTAGATTTTCGCGTCAAATGAACGGAACAGAATAAAAGATTACAAACAAAAGAATGCAAATCGGATGACTTAGACTAAAGGAAACTTAGTTGTGAACTTTCGCCTATTTACAAGGAGGTGGGGCACATTTCGATCAAGAATGAAGGATCTCTTGAAAAGCCTAAGTCGATACGTATCTCCTCACCAGCAGTTTTCTGCGTCAAGTGAACGAAACAGAATAAAAGATTAGGAACACAAGGATTCAAATCGAATGACTTAGACTTTGGGAAACTTAGTTGCGAACTTTCACCTATTGGCAAGGAGGTGGGGTACATTTCGACAAAAGAATGAAGAAAAACTCAAGATATCATGAAAATCGGATGTCGACACATATCTCTTCACCCGTAGTTTTTTGCGTCAAGTGAACGAAACAGAATAAAAGATTAGAAACAAAAAATGCAAATCGGATGACTTAGACATTGGCGAACTCAGTTCCCAACTTTCGCCTATTTGCAAGGAGGGGGGGCACATTTCGATCAAAACTCAGGATCACATGAAAATCGGATGTCGACACATATCTCCTCACTGGCAGTTTTTTGCGTCAAATGAACGAAACAGAATAAAAGATTAGAAACAAAAGAATGCAAATCGGATGACTTAGACATTGGCAAACTCAGTTGCCAACTTTCGCCTATTTGCAAGGAGGTGGGGAACATTTCGATCAAGAATGAAGAAAAACTCAGGATCTCATGAAAATTCTATGTCGACACATATCTCCTCACACGTAGATTTATGCGTCAAATGAACGGAACAGAATAAAAGATTACAAACAAAAGAATGCAAATCGGATGACTTAGACTAAAGGAAACTTAGTTGTGAACTTTCGCCTATTTGCAAGGAGGTGGGGCACATTTCGACCAAGAATGAAGAAAAACTCAGGATCTCATGAAAATTCTATGTCGACACATACCTCCTCACTCGTAGATTTTTGCGTCAAATGAACGAAACAGAATTAAAGATTACAAACAAAAGAATGCAAATCGGATGACTTAGACATTGGCAAACTCAGTTGCCAACTTTCGCCTATTTGCAAGGAGGTGGGGAACATTTCGATCAAGAATGAAGAAAAACTCAGGATTTCATGAAAATTCTATGTCGACACATATTTCCTCACACGTAGATTTTCGCGTCAAATGAACGGAACAGAATAAAAGATTACAAACAAAAGAATGCAAATCGGATGACTTAGACTAAAGGAAACTTATTTGTGAATTTTCGCCTATTTGCAAGGAGGTGGGGCACATTTCGATCAAGAACGAAGAAAAACTCAGGTTCACATGAAAATCGGATGCCGACCCATATCGGTTCAACCGTAGTTTTTTCCGTCAAATGAACGAAACAGAATAAAAGATTAGAAACAAAAGAATGCAAATCGGGCGACTTAGACTTTGGGAAACTCAGTTGCGAACTTTCAACTATTTGCAAGGAGGTGGGGAACATTTCGATCAAGAACGAAGAAAAACTCAGGTTCTCATGAAAATCGGATGCCGACCCATATCTGTTCAACCGAAGTTTTTTCCGTCAAATGAACGAAACAGAATAAAAGATTAGAAACAAAAGAATGCAAATCGGGTGACTTAGACTTTGGGAAACTTAGTTGCGAACTTTCGCCTATTTGCAAGGAGGTGGGGCACATTTCGATCAAGAATGAAGAAAACCTCAGGATCTCACGAAAAGCTTAAGTCGACACATATCTCCTCAACCGATGCGAACTTTCACCTACTTGCAAGGAGGTGGGGTACATTTCGATCAAGAATGAAGAAAAACTCAGGATCTCATGAAAAGCTTAAGTCGACACATATCTCCTCAACCGCAGTTTTTGCGTCAAATGAACGAAACAGAATAAAAGATTAGAAGCAAAAGAATGCAAATCGGATGACTTAGACTTTGGCAAACTCAGTTGCCAACTTTCGCCTATTTGCAAGGAGGTGGGGCACATTTCGATCAAGAACGAAGAAAAACTCAGGTTCTCATGAAAATCGGATGCCGACCCATATCTGTTCAACCGAAGTTTTTTCCGTCAAATGAACGAAACAGAATAAAAGATTAGAAACAAAAGAATGCAAATCGGGTGACTTAGACTTTGGGAAACTTAGTTGCGAACTTTCGCCTATTTGCAAGGAGGTGGGGCACATTTCGATCAAGAATGAAGAAAAACTCAAGATATCATGAAAATCGGATGTCGACACATATCTCTTCACCCGTAGTTTTTTGCGTCAAGTAAACGAAACAGAATAAAAGATTAGAAAGAAACAAATGCAAATCGGATGACTTAGACTTTGGCAAACTCAGTTGCCAACTTTCGCCTATTTGCAAGGAGGTGGGGCACATTTCGATCGAGAATGAAGAAAAACTCAGGATCTCATGAAAAGCCTAAGTCGACACATATCTCCTCAACCGCAGTTTTTTGCGTCAAATGAACGAAACAGAATAAAAGATTAGAAACATAAGGATTCAAATCGAATGACTTAGACTTTGGGAAACTTAGTTGCGAACTTTCACCTATTTGCAAGGAGGTGGGGCATATTTCGATCAAGAATGAAGAAAAACTCAGGATCCCATGAAAATCCGATGTCGACACATATCTCCTCACCCGGTGTTTTTTGCGTCAAATGATCGAAAGAGAATAATAGATTAGAAACAAAAAATGCAAATCGGATGACTTAGACATTGGCAAACTCAGTTGCCAACTTTCGCCTATTTGCAAGGAGGTGGGGTACATTCCGATCAAGAATGAAGAAAATCTCAAGATATCATGAAAATCGGATGTCGACACATATCTCTTCACCCGTAGTTTTTTGCGTCAAGTGAACGAAACAGAATAAAAGATTAGAAACAAAGGAATGCAAATCGGGTGACTTAGACTTTGGGAAACTCAGTTGCGAGCTTTCAACTATTTGCAAGGAGGTGGGGCACATTTCGATCAAGAATGAAGAAAAACTCAGGATCCCATGAAAATCCGATGTCGACACATATCTCCTCACCCGTAGTTTTTTGCGTCAAATGATCGAAAGGGAATAAAAGATTAGAAACAAAAGAATGACTTAGACTTTAGTAAACTTAGTTGTGAACTTTCAGATATTTGCAAGGAGGTGGGGCTCATTTCGATCAAGAAGAAAGAAAAACTCAGGCTCTCATGAAAATCGGATGTCGACCCATATCTCTTCACCCGTAGTTTTTTGCGTCAAATGAACGAAACAGAATAAAAGATTAGAAACAAAAAAATGCAAATCGGATGACTTAGACTTTGGGAAACTTAGTTGCGAACTTTCACCTATTGGCAAGGAGGTGGGGCACATTTCGATCAAGAATGAAGAAAAACTCAGGATCCCATGAAAATCCGATGTCGACACATATCTCCTCACCCGTAGTTTTTTGCGTCAAATGATCGAAAGGGAATAAAAGATTAGAAACAAAAGAATGACTTAGACTTTAGTAAACTTAGTTGTGAACTTTCAGATATTTGCAAGGAGGTGGGGCTCATATCGATCAAGAAGAAAGAAAAACTCAGGCTCTCATGAAAACCGGATGTCGACCCATATCTCTTCACCCGTAGTTTTTTGCCTCAAATGAACGAAACAGAATAAAAGATTAGAAACAAAAAAATGCAAATCGGATGACTTAGACATTGGCAAACTCAGTTGCCAACTTTCGCCTATTTGCAAGGCGGTGGGGAACATTTCGATCAAGAATGAAGAAAAACTCAGGATCTCATGAAAATTCTATGTCGACACATATCTCCTCACTCGTAGATTTTGCGTCAAATGATCGAAAGAGAATAATAAATTAGAAACAAAAAATGCAAATCGGATGACTTAGACTTTGGCAAACTCAGTTGCCAACTTTCGCCTATTTGGAAGGAGGTGAAGAACGAAGAAAAACTAAGGATCCCATGAAAATCGGATGCCGACCCATATCTGTTCAACCGTAGTTTTTTCCGTCAAATGAACGAAACAGAATAAAAGACTAGAAACAAAAGAATGCAAATCGGGTGACTTAGACTTTGGGAAACTTAGTTGCGAACTTTCGCTTATTTGCAAGGAGGTGGGGCACATTTCGATCAAGAATGAAGAAAAACTCAGGATCTCATGAAAAGCTTAAGTCGACACATATCTCCTCAACCGATGCGAACTTTCACCTACTTGCAAGGAGGTGGGGCACATTTCGATCAAGAATGAAGAAAAACTCAGGATCTCATGAAAAGCCTAAGTCGACACATATCTCCTCAACCGCAGTTTTTTGCGTCAAATGAACGAAACAGAATAAAAGATTAGAAACAAAAGAATGCAAATCGGCTGACTTAGACTTCGGGAAACTCAGTTGCGAACTTTCGCCTATTTGGAAGGAGGTGGGGCACATTTCGATCAAGAATGAAGAAAAACTCAGGATCCCATGAAAATCGTATGTCGACCCATATCTCCTCACCCGTAGATTTTTGCGTCAAGTGAACGAAACAGAATAAAAGATTAGAAACATAAGGATTCAAATCGAATGACTTAGACTTTGGGAAACTTAGTTGCGAACTTTCACCTATTGGCAAGGAGGTGGGGTACATTCCGATCAAGAATGAAGAAAAACTCAAGATATCATGAAAATCGGATGTCGACACATATCTCCTCACCCGTAGATTTTTGCGTCAAGTGAACGAAACAGAATAAAAGATTAGAAACATAAGGATTCAAATCGAATGACTTAGACTTTGGGAAACCCAGTTGCGAACTTTCAACTATTTGCAAGGAGGTGGGGCACATTTCGATCAAGAATGAAGGATCTCTTGAAAAGCCTAAGTCGACACATATCTCCTCAACCGCAGTTTTTTGCGTCAAATGAACGAAACAGAATAAAAGATTAGAAACAAAAGAATGCAAATCGGCTGACTTAGACTTCGGGAAACTCAGTTGCGAACTTTCGCCTATTTGGAAGGAGGTGGGGCACATTTCGATCAAGAATGAAGAAAAACTCAGGATCCCATGAAAATCGTATGTCGACCCATATCTCCTCACCCGTAGATTTTTGCGTCAAGTGAACGAAACAGAATAAAAGATTAGAAACATAAGGATTCAAATCGAATGACTTAGACTTTGGGAAACTTAGTTGCGAACTTTCACCTATTGGCAAGGAGGTGGGGTACATTCCGATCAAGAATGAAGAAAAACTCAGGATCCCATGAAAATCGGATGTCGACCCATATTTGTTCAACCGTAGTTTTTTCCGTCAAGTGAACGAAACAGAATAAAAGATTAGAAACAAAGGAATGCAAATCGGCTGACTTAGACTTTGGGAAACTCAGTTGCGAACTTTCGCCTATTTGCAAGGAGGTGGGGCACATTTCGATCAAGAATGAAGAAAAACTCAGGATCTCATGAAAAGGTTAAGTCGACACATATCTCCTCAACCGATGCGAACTTTCACCTACTTGCAAGGAGGTGGGGCACATTTCGGGCAAGAATGAAGAAAAACTCAGGATCTCATGAAAAGCCTAAGTCGACACATATCTCCTCAACCGCAGTTTTTTGTGTCAAGTGAACGAAACAGAATAAAAGATTAGAAACACAATGATTCAAATCGAATGACTTAGACTTTGGGAAACCTAGTTGCGAACTTTCGCCTATTTGCAAGGAGGTGGGGCACATTTCGATCAAGAATGAAGAAAAACTCAGGATCACATGAAAATCGGATGCCGACCCATATCTGTTCAACCGTATTTTTTTCCGTCAAATGAACGAAACAGAATAAAAGATTAGAAACAAAAAAATGCAAATCGGATGACTTTGACATTAGCAAACTCAGTTGCCAACTTTCGCCTATTTGCAAGGCGGTGGGGAACATTTCGATCAAGAATGAAGAAAAACTCAGGATCTCATGAAAATTCTATGTCGACACATATCTCCTCACTCGTAGATTTTTGCGTCAAATGATCGAAAGAGAATAATAAATTAGAAACAAAAAATGCAAATCGGATGACTTAGACTTTGGCAAACTCAGTTGCCAACTTTCGCCTATTTGCAAGGAGGTGGGGCACATTTCGATCAAGAACGAAGAAAAACTCAGGATCCCATGAAAATCGTATGTCGACCCATATCTCCTCACCCGTAGATTTTTGCGTCAAGTGAACGAAACAGAATAAAAGATTAGAAACAAAAGAATGCAAATCGGCTGACTTAGACTTCGGGAAACTCAGTTGCGAACTTTCGCCTATTTGGAAGGAGGTGGGGCACATTTCGATCAAGAATGAAGAAAAACTCAGGATCCCATGAAAATCGTATGTCGACCCATATCTCCTCACCCGTAGATTTTTGCGTCAAGTGAACGAAACAGAATAAAAGATTAGAAACATAAGGATTCAAATCGAATGACTTAGACTTTGGGAAACTTAGTTGCGAACTTTCACCTATTGGCAAGGAGGTGGGGTACATTCCGATCAAGAATGAAGAAAAACTCAAGATATCATGAAAATCGGATGTCGACACATATCTCCTCACCCGTAGATTTTTGCGTCAAGTGAACGAAACAGAATAAAAGATTAGAAACATAAGGATTCAAATCGAATGACTTAGACTTTGGGAAACCCAGTTGCGAACTTTCAACTATTTGCAAGGAGGTGGGGCACATTTCGATCAAGAATGAAGAAAAACTCAGGATCCCATGAAAATCGTATGTCGACCCATATCTCCTCACCCGTAGATTTTTGCGTCAAGTGAACGAAACAGAATAAAAGATTAGAAACATAAGGATTCAAATCGAATGACTTAGACTTTGGGAAACTTAGTTGCGAACTTTCACCTATTGGCAAGGAGGTGGGGTACATTCCGATCAAGAATGAAGAAAAACTCAGGATCACATGAAAATCGGATGCCGACCCATATCTGTTCAACCGTAGTTTTTTCCGTCAAGTGAACGAAACAGAATAAAAGATTAGAAACAAAGGAATGCAAATCGGCTGACTTAGACTTTGGGAAACTCAGTTGCGAACTTTCGCCTATTTGCAAGGAGGTGGGGCACATTTCGATCAAGAATGAAGAAAAACTCAGGATCTCATGAAAAGGTTAAGTCGACACATATCTCCTCAACCGATGCGAACTTTCACCTACTTGCAAGGAGGTGGGGCACATTTCGGGCAAGAATGAAGAAAAACTCAGGATCTCATGAAAAGCCTAAGTCGACACATATCTCCTCAACCGCAGTTTTTTGTGTCAAGTGAACGAAACAGAATAAAAGATTAGAAACACAATGATTCAAATCGAATGACTTAGACTTTGGGAAACCTAGTTGCGAACTTTCGCCTATTTGCAAGGAGGTGGGGCACATTTCGATCAAGAATGAAGAAAAACTCAGGATCACATGAAAATCGGATGCCGACCCATATCTGTTCAACCGTAGTTTTTTCCGTCAAATGAACGAAACAGAATAAAAGATTAGAAACAAAAAAATGCAAATCGGATGACTTAGACATTGGCAAACTCAGTTGCCAACTTTCGCCTATTTGCAAGGCGGTGGGGAACATTTCGATCAAGAATGAAGAAAAACTCAGGATCTCATGAAAAGCCTAAGTCGACACATATCTCCTCAACCGCAGTTTTTTGCGTCAAATGAACGAAACAGAATAAAAGATTAGAAACAAAAGAATGCAAATCGGCTGACTTAGACTTCGGGAAACTCAGTTGCGAACTTTCGCCTATTTGGAAGGAGGTGGGGCACATTTCGATCAAGAATGAAGAAAAACTCAGGATCCCATGAAAATCGTATGTCGACCCATATCTCCTCACCCGTAGATTTTTGCGTCAAGTGAACGAAACAGAATAAAAGATTAGAAACATAAGGATTCAAATCGAATGACTTAGACTTTGGGAAACTTAGTTGCGAACTTTCACCTATTGGCAAGGAGGTGGGGTACATTCCGATCAAGAATGAAGAAAAACTCAAGATATCATGAAAATCGGATGTCGACACATATCTCCTCACCCGTAGATTTTTGCGTCAAGTGAACGAAACAGAATAAAAGATTAGAAACATAAGGATTCAAATCGAATGACTTAGACTTTGGGAAACCCAGTTGCGAACTTTCAACTATTTGCAAGGAGGTGGGGCACATTTCGATCAAGAATGAAGGATCTCTTGAAAAGCCTAAGTCGACACATATCTCCTCAACCGCAGTTTTTTGCGTCAAATGAACGAAACAGAATAAAAGATTAGAAATAAAAGAATGCAAATCGGCTGACTTAGACTTCGGGAAACTCAGTTGCGAACTTTCGCCTATTTGGAAGGAGGTGGGGCACATTTCGATCAAGAATGAAGAAAAACTCAGGATCCCATGAAAATCGTATGTCGACCCATATCTCCTCACCCGTAGATTTTTGCGTCAAGTGAACGAAACAGAATAAAAGATTAGAAACATAAGGATTCAAATCGAATGACTTAGACTTTGGGAAACTTAGTTGCGAACTTTCACCTATTGGCAAGGAGGTGGGGTACATTCCGATCAAGAATGAAGAAAAACTCAGGATCCCATGAAAATCGGATGTCGACCCATATTTGTTCAACCGTAGTTTTTTCCGTCAAGTGAACGAAACAGAATAAAAGATTAGAAACAAAGGAATGCAAATCGGCTGACTTAGACTTTGGGAAACTCAGTTGCGAACTTTCGCCTATTTGCAAGGAGGTGGGGCACATTTCGATCAAGAATGAAGAAAAACTCAGGATCTCATGAAAAGGTTAAGTCGACACATATCTCCTCAACCGATGCGAACTTTCACCTACTTGCAAGGAGGTGGGGCACATTTCGGGCAAGAATGAAGAAAAACTCAGGATCTCATGAAAAGCCTAAGTCGACACATATCTCCTCAACCGCAGTTTTTTGTGTCAAGTGAACGAAACAGAATAAAAGATTAGAAACACAATGATTCAAATCGAATGACTTAGACTTTGGGAAACCTAGTTGCGAACTTTCGCCTATTTGCAAGGAGGTGGGGCACATTTCGATCAAGAATGAAGAAAAACTCAGGATCACATGAAAATCGGATGCCGACCCATATCTGTTCAACCGTAGTTTTTTCCGTCAAATGAACGAAACAGAATAAAAGATTAGAAACAAAAAAATGCAAATCGGATGACTTTGACATTAGCAAACTCAGTTGCCAACTTTCGCCTATTTGCAAGGCGGTGGGGAACATTTCGATCAAGAATGAAGAAAAACTCAGGATCTCATGAAAATTCTATGTCGACACATATCTCCTCACTCGTAGATTTTTGCGTCAAATGATCGAAAGAGAATAATAAATTAGAAACAAAAAATGCAAATCGGATGACTTAGACTTTGGCAAACTCAGTTGCCAACTTTCGCCTATTTGCAAGGAGGTGGGGCACATTTCGATCAAGAACGAAGAAAAACTAAGGATCCCATGAAAATCGGATGCCGACCCATATCCGTTCACCCGTAGTTTTTTCCGTCAAACGAACGAAACAGAATAAAAGATTAGAAACAAAAGAATGCAAATCGGGTGACTTAGACTTTGGGAAACTCAGTTGCGAACGTTCGCCTATTTGCAAGGAGGTTGGGCACATTTCGATCAAGAATGAAGAAAAACTCAGGATCTCATGAAAAGGTTAAGTCGACACATATCTCCTCAACCGATGCGAACTTTCACCTACTTGCAAGGAGGTGGGGCACATTTCGGGCAAGAATGAAGAAAAACTCAGGATCTCATGAAAAGCCTAAGTCGACACATATCTCCTCAACCGCAGTTTTTTGTGTCAAGTGAACGAAACAGAATAAAAGATTAGAAACACAATGATTCAAATCGAATGACTTAGACTTTGGGAAACCTAGTTGCGAACTTTCGCCTATTTGCAAGGAGGTGGGGCACATTTCGATCAAGAATGAAGAAAAACTCAGGATCCCATGAAAATCGGATGCCGACCCATATCTGTTCAACCGTAGTTTTTTCCGTCAAATGAACGAAACAGAATAAAAGATTAGAAACAAAAAAATGCAAATCGGATGACTTAGACATTGGCAAACTCAGTTGCCAACTTTCGCCTATTTGCAAGGCGGTGGGGAACATTTCGATCAAGAATGAAGAAAAACTCAGGATCTCATGAAAATTCTATGTCGACACATATCTCCTCATTCGTAGATTTTTGCGTCAAATGATCGAAAGAGAATAATAAATTAGAAACAAAAAATGCAAATCGGATGACTTAGACTTTGGCAAACTCAGTTGCCAACTTTCGCCTATTTGCAAGGCGGTGGGGAACATTTCGATCAAGAATGAAGAAAAACTTAGGATCTCATGAAAATTCTATGTCGACACATATCTCCTCACTCGTAGATTTTTGCGTCAAATGATCGAAAGAGAATAATAAATTAGAAACAAAAAATGCAAATCGGATGACTTAGACTTTGGCAAACTCAGTTGCCAACTTTCGCCTATTTGCAAGGCGGTGGGGAACATTTAGATCAAGAATGAAGAAAAACTCAGGATCTCATGAAAAGCTTAAGTCGACACATATCTCCTCAACCGATGCGAACTTTCACCTACTTGCAAGGAGGTGGGGCACATTTCGATCAAGAATGAAGAAAAACTCAGGATCTCATGACAAGCCTAAGTCGACACATATCTCCTCAACCGCAGTTTTTTGTGTCAAGTGAACGAAACAGAATAAAAGATTAGAAACACAATGATTCAAATCGAATGACTTAGACTTTGGGAAACCTAGTTGCGAACTTTCGCCTATTTGCAAGGAGGTGGGGCACATTTCGATCAAGAATGAAGAAAAACTCAGGATCCCATGAAAATCGGATGCCGACCCATATCTGTTCAACCGTAGTTTTTTCCGTCAAATGAACGAAACAGAATAAAAGATTAGAAACAAAAAAATGCAAATCGGATGACTTAGACTTTGGCGAACTCAGTTGCCAACTTTCGCCTATTTGCAAGGAGGTGGGGCACATTTCGATCAAGAATGAAGAAAAACTAAGGATCCCATGAAAATTGGATGCCGACCCATATCTGTTCAACCGTAGTTTTTTCCGTCAAATGAACGAAACAGAATAAAAGATTAGAAACAAAAAATGCAAATCAGATGACTTAGACTATGGCAAACTCAATTGCCAACTTTCGCAATTTCGTAAGGAGGTGGGGCACGTTTTGATCAAGAATGAAGAAAAACTCAGGATCTCATGAAAATTCTATGTCGACACATATCTCCTCACTCGTAGATTTTTGCGTCAAATGATCGAAAGAGAATAATAAATTAGAAACAAAAAATGCAAATCGGATGACTTAGACTTTGGCAAACTCAGTTGCCAACTTTCGCCTATTTGCAAGGCGGTGGGGAACATTTAGATCAAGAATGAAGAAAAACTCAGGATCTCATGAAAATCCTATGTCGACCCATATCTCCTCACCCGTAGATTTATGCGTCAAGTGAACGAAACAGAATAAAAGATCAGAAACATAAGGATTCAAATCGAATGACTTAGACTTTGGGAAACTTAGTTGCGAACTTTCACCTATTGGCAAGGAGGTGGGGTACATTCCGATCAAGAATGAAGAAAAACTCAAGATATCATGAAAATCGGATGTCGAAACCCGTATTTTTTTGCGTCAAGTGAACGAAACAGAATAAAAGATTAGAAACACAATGATTCAAATCGAATGACTTAGACTTTGGGAAACCTAGTTGCGAACTTTCGCCTATTTGCAAGGAGGTGGGGCACATTTCGATCAAGAATGAAGAAAAACTCAGGATCCCATGAAAATCCTATGTCGACCCATATCTCCTCACCCGTAGATTTATGCGTCAAGTGAACGAAACAGAATAAAAGATCAGAAACATAAGGATTCAAATCGAATGACTTAGACTTTGGGAAACTTAGTTGCGAACTTTCACCTATTGGCAAGGAGGTGGGGTACATTCCGATCAAGAATGAAGAAAAACTCAAGATATCATGAAAATCGGATGTCGACACATATCTCTTCACCCGTAGTTTTTTGCGTCAAGTGAACGAAACAGAATAAAAGATTAGAAACAAAGGAATGCAAATCGGCTGACTTAGACTTTGGGAAACTCAGTTGCGAACTTTCACCTATTGGCAAGGAGGTGGGGCACATTCCGATCAAGAATGAAGAAAAACTCAGGATCCCATGAAAATCGGATGTCGACACATATCTCCTCACCCGTAGTTTTTTGCGTCAAATGAACGAAATAGAATAAAAGATTAAAAACAAAAGAACTCACATCGGATGACTTAGACTTTGGGAAACTCAGCTGCGAACTTTCAGCTTTTTGCAAGGAGGTGGGGCACATTTCAATCAAGAATGAAGAAAAACTCAGGATCCCATGAAAAGCCTATGTCACCACATATCTCCTCACCCGTAGTTTTTTGCGTCAAATGAACGAAACAGAATAAAACATTAGAAACACAAGAATGCAAATCGGCTGACTTAAACTTTGGGAAACTCAGTTGCGAACTTTCACCTATTGGCAAGGAGGTGGGGCACATTTCGATCAAGAATGAAGGATCTCTTGAAAAGCCTAAGTCGACACATATCTCCTCACCAGCAGTTTTCTGCGTCAAGTGAACGAAACAGAATAAAAGATTAGAAACACAAGGATTCAAATCGAATGACTTAGACTTTGGGAAACTTAGTTGCGAACTTTCACCTATTGGCAAGGAGGTGGGGCACATTCCGATCAAGAATGAAGAAAAACTCAGGATCCCATGAAAATCGGATGTCGACACATATCTCCTCACCCGTAGTTTTTTGCGTCAAATGAACGAAATAGAATAAAAGATTAAAAACAAAAGAACTCACATCGGATGACTTAGACTTTGGGAAACTCAGCTGCGAACTTTCAGCTTTTTGCAAGGAGGTGGGGCACATTTCAATCAAGAATGAAGAAAAACTCAGGATCCCATGAAAAGCCTATGTCACCACATATCTCCTCACCCGTAGTTTTTTGCGTCAAATGAACGAAACAGAATAAAACATTAGAAACACAAGAATGCAAATCGGCTGACTTAAACTTTGGGAAACTCAGTTGCGAACTTTCAACTATTTGCAAGGAGGTGGGGCACATTTCGATCAAGAATGAAGAAAAACTCAGGATCTCATGAAAAGCTTAAGTCGACACATATCTCCTCAACCGATGCGAACTTTCACCTACTTGCAAGGAGGTGGGGCACATTTCGATCAAGAATGAAGAAAAACTCAGGATCTCATGAAAAGCCTAAGTCGACACATATCTCCTCAACCGCAGTTTTTTGCGTCAAGTGAACGAAACAGAATAAAAGATTAGAAACAGAATGATTCAAATCGAATGACTTAGACTTTGGGAAAGTTAGTTGCGAACTTTCGCCTATTTGCAAGGAGGTGGGGCACATTTCGATCAAGTACGAAGAAAGACTCAGGTTCTCATGAAAATCGGATGTCGACCCATATCTGTTCAACCGTAGTTTTTTCCGTCAAATGAACGAAACAGAATAAAAGATTAGAAACAAAAAATGCAAATCAGATGACTTAGACTATGGCAAACTCAATTGCCAACTTTCGCAATTTCGTAAGGAGGTGGGGCACGTTTTGATCAAGAATGAAGAAAAACTCAGGATCTCATGAAAAGCCTAAGTCGACACATATCTCCTCACCAGCAGTTTTCTGCGTCAAGTGAACGAAACAGAATAAAAGATTAGAAACACAAGGATTCAAATCGAATGACTTAGACTTTGGGAAACTTAGTTGCGAACTTTCACCTACTGGCAAGGAGGTGGGGTACATTCCGATCAAGAATGAAGAAAAACTCAAGATGTCATGAAAATCGGATGTCGACACATATCTCTTCACCCGTAGTTTTTTGCGTCAAGTGAACGAAACAGAATAAAAGATTAGAAACAAATGAATGCAATTCGGGTGACTTAGACTTTGAGAAACTCAGCTGCGAACTTTCAACTATTTGCAAGGAGGTGGGGCACATTTCGATCAAGAATGAAGAAAAACTCAGGATCCCATGAAAATCCGATGTCGACACATATCTCCTCACCAGCAGTTTTCTGCATCAAGTGAACGAAACAGAATAAAAGATTAGAAACAAAAAATGCAAATCGGATGACGTAGACTTTGGGAAACTCAGTTGCGAACTTTCAACTATTTGCAAGGAGGTGGGGCACATTTCGATCAAGAATGAAGAAAAACTCAGGATCCCATGAAAATCCGATGTCGACACATATCTCCTCACCAGCAGTTTTCTGCGTCAAGTGAACGAAACAGAATAAAAGATTAGAAACACAAGGATTCAAATCGAATGACTTAGACTTTGGGAAACTTAGTTGCGAACTTTCACCTACTGGCAAGGAGGTGGGGTACATTCCGATCAAGAATGAAGAAAAACTCAAGATGTCATGAAAATCGGATGTCGACACATATCTCTTCACCCGTAGTTTTTTGCGTCAAGTGAACGAAACAGAATAAAAGATTAGAAACAAATGAATGCAATTCGGGGGACTTAGACTTTGAGAAACTCAGCTGCGAACTTTCAACTATTTGCAAGGAGGTGGGGCACATTTCGATCAAGAATGAAGAAAAACTCAGGATCCCATGAAAATCCGATGTCGACACATATCTCCTCACCAGCAGTTTTCTGCATCAAGTGAACGAAACAGAATAAAAGATTAGAAACACAAGGATTCAAATCGAATGACTTAGACTTTGGGAAACTTAGTTGCGAACTTTCACCTACTGGCAAGGAGGTGGGGTACATTCCGATCAAGAATGAAGAAAAACTCAAGATGTCATGAAAATCGGATGTCGACACATATCTCTTCACCCGTAGTTTTTTGCGTCAAGTGAACGAAACAGAATAAAAGATTAGAAACAAATGAATGCAATTCGGGTGACTTAGACTTTGAGAAACTCAGCTGCGAACTTTCAACTATTTGCAAGGAGGTGGGGCACATTTCGATCAAGAATGAAGAAAAACTCAGGATCCCATGAAAATCCGATGTCGACACATATCTCCTCACCAGCAGTTTTCTGCGTCAAGTGAACGAAACAGAATAAAAGATTAGAAACAAAAAATGCAAATCGGCTGACTTAGACTTTGGGAAACTCAGTTGCGAACTTTCAACTATTTGCAAGGAGGTGGGGCACATTTCGATCAAGAATGAAGAAAAACTCAGGATCCCATGAAAATCCGATGTCGACACATATCTCCTCACCAGCAGATTTCTGCGCCAAGTGAACAAAACAGAATAAAAGATTAGAAACACAAGGATTCAAATCGAATGACTTAGACTTTGGGAAACTTAGTTGCGAACTTTCACCTATTGGCAAGGAGGTGGGGCACATTCCGATCAAGAATGAAGAAAAACTCAGGATCCCATGAAAATCGGATGTCGACACATATCTCCTCACCCGTAGTTTTTTGCGTCAAATGAACGAAATAGAATAAAAGATTAAAAACAAAAGAACTCACATCGGATGACTTAGACTTTGGGAAACTCAGCTGCGAACTTTCAGCTTTTTGCAAGGAGGTGGGGCACATTTCAATCAAGAATGAAGAAAAACTCAGGATCCCATGAAAAGCCTATGTCACCACATATCTCCTCACCCGTAGTTTTTTGCGTCAAATGAACGAAACAGAATAAAACATTAGAAACACAAGAATGCAAATCGGCTGACTTAGACTTTGGGAAACTCAGTTGCCAACTTTCAACTATTTGCAAGGAGGTGGGGCACATTTCGATCAAGAATGAAGAAAAACTCAGGATCCCATGAAAATCCTATGTCGACCCATATCTCCTCACCCGTAGATTTTTGCGTCAAGTGAACGAAACAGAATAAAAGACTAGAAACATAAGGATTCAAATCGAATGACTTAGACTTTGGGAAACTTAGTTGCGAATTTTCACCTATTGGCAAGGAGGTGGGGTAAATTCCAATCAAGAATGAAGAAAAACTCAAGATATCATGAAAATCGGATGTCGACACATATCTCTTCACCCGTAGTTTTTTGCGTCAAGTGAACCAAACAGAATAAAAGATTAGAAACAAATGAATGCAAATCGGCTGACTTAGACTTTGGCAATCGCAGTTGCCAACTTTCGCCTATTTGCAAGGAGGTGGGGAACATTTCGATCAAGAACGAAGAAAAACTCAGGATCTCATGAAAAGCTTAAGTCGACACATATCTCCTCAACCGATGCGAACTTTCACCTACTTCCAAGGAGGTGGGGCATATTTTGATCAAGAAGAAAGAAAAACTCAGGATCTCATGAAAATCGGATGTCGACCCATATCTCCTCACCCGTAGATTTTTGCGTCAAGTGAACGAAACAGAATAAAAGATTAGAAACATAAGGATTCAAATCGAATGACTTAGACTTTGGGAAACTTAGTTGCGAATTTTCACCTATTGGCAAGGAGGTGGGGTAAATTCCAATCAAGAATGAAGAAAAACTCAAGATATCATGAAAATCGGATGTCGACACATATCTCTTCACCCGTAGTTTTTTGCGTCAAGTGAACGAAACAGAATAAAAGATTAGAGACAAAGGAATGCAAATCGGCTGACTTAGACTTTGGGAAACTCAGTTGCCAACTTTCTCCTATTTGCAAGGAGGTGGGGCACATTTCGATCAAGAACGAAGAAAAACTAAGGATCCCATGAAAATCGGATGCCGACCCATATCTGTTCAACCGTAGTTTTTTCCGTCAAATGAACGAAACAGAATAAAAGATTAGAAACAACAGAATGCAAATCGGGTGACTTAGACTTTGAGGAAACTCAGTTGCGAACTTTCGCCTATTTGCAAGGAGGTGGGGCACATTTCGATCAAGAATGAAGAAAAACTCAGGATCTCATGAAAAGCTTAAGTCGACACATATCTCCTCAACCGATGCGAACTTTCACCTACTTGCAAGGAGGTGGGGCACATTTCGATCAAGAATGAAGAAAAACTCAGGATCTCATGAAAAGCCTAAGTCGACACATATCTCCTCAACCGCAGTTTTTTGCGTCAAGTGAACGAAACAGAATAAAAGATTAGAAACACAATGATTCAAATCGAATGACTTAGACTTTGGGAAAGTTAGTTGCGAACTTTCGCCTATTTGCAAGGAGGTGGGGCACATTTCGATCAAGTACGAAGAAAGACTCAGGTTCTCATGAAAATCGGATGTCGACCCATATCTGTTCAACCGTAGTTTTTTCCGTCAAATGAACGAAACAGAATAAAAGATTAGAAACAAAAAATGCAAATCAGATGACTTAGACTATGGCAAACTCAATTGCCAACTTTCGCAATTTCGTAAGGAGGTGGGGCACGTTTTGATCAAGAATGAAGAAAAACTCAAGATCTCATGAAAAGCCTAAGTCGACACATATCTCCTCACCAGCAGTTTTCTGCGTCAAGTGAACGAAACAGAATAAAAGATTAGAAACACAAGGATTCAAATCGAGTGACTTAGACTTTGGGAAACTTAGTTGCGAACTTTCACCTATTGGCAATGAGGTGGGGTACATTCCGATCAAGAATGAAGAAAAACTCAAGATATCATGAAAATCGGATGTCGACACATATCTCTTCAAACGTAGTTTTTGCGTCAAGTGAACGAAACAGAATAAAAGATTAGAAATACAAGGATGCAAGTCGAATGACTTAGACTTTGGGAAACATAGTTGCGAACCTTCACCTATTTGCAAGGAGGTGGGGCACATTTCGATCAAGAATGAAGAAAAACTCAGGATCTCATGAAAAGCCTAAGTCGACACATATCTCCTCAACCGCAGTTTTTTGCGTCAAGTGAACGAAACAGAATAAAAGATTAGAAACATAAGGATTCAAATCGAACGACTTAGACTTTGGGAAACTTAGTTGCGAACTTTCACCTATTGGCAAGGAGGTGGGGTACATTCCGATCAAGAATGAAGAAAAACTCAAGATATCATGAAAATCGGATGTCGACACATATCTCTTCAAACGTAGTTTTTGCGTCAAGTGAACGAAACAGAATAAAAGATTAGAAACAAAGGAATGCAAATCGGCTGACTTAGACTTTGGGAAACTCAGTTGCGAACTTTAAACTATTTGCAAGGAGGTGGGGCACATTTCGATCAAGAATGAAGGATCTCTTGAAAAGCCTAAGTCGACACATATCTCCTCACCAGCAGTTTTCTGCGTCAAGTGAACGAAACAGAATAAAAGATTAGAAACATAAGGATTCAAATCGAATGACTTAGACTTTGGGAAACTTAGTTGCGAACTTTCACCTATTGGCAATGAGGTGGGGTACATTCCGATCAAGAATGAAGAAAAACTCAAGATATCATGAAAATCGGATGTCGACACATATCTCTTCAAACGTAGTTTTTGCGTCAAGTGAACGAAACAGAATAAAAGATTAGAAACACAAGGATGCAAGTCGAATGACTTAGACTTTGGGAAACATAGTTGCGAACCTTCACCTATTTGCAAGGAGGTGGGGCACATTTCGATCAAGAATGAAGAAAAACTCAGGATCTCATGAAAAGCCTAAGTCGACACATATCTCCTCAACCGCAGTTTTTTGCGTCAAGTGAACGAAACAGAATAAAAGATTAGAAACATAAGGATTCAAATCGAACGACTTAGACTTTGGGAAACTTAGTTGCGAACTTTCACCTATTGGCAAGGAGGTGGGGTACATTCCGATCAAGAATGAAGAAAAACTCAAGATATCATGAAAATCGGATGTCGACACATATCTCTTCACCCGTAGTTTTTTGCGTCAAGTGAACGAAACAGAATAAAAGATTAGAAACAAAGGAATGCAAATCGGCTGACTTAGACTTTGGGAAACTCAGTTGCGAACTTTCAACTATTTGCAAGGAGGTGGGGCACATTTCGATCAAGAATGAAGAAAAACTCAGGATCCCATGAAAATCCGATGTCGACACATATCTCCTCACCAGCAGTTTTCTGCGTCAAGTGAACGAAACAGAATAAAAGATTAGAAACACAAGGATTCAAATCGAGTGACTTAGACTTTGGGAAACTTAGTTGCGAACTTTCACCTACTGGCAAGGAGGTGGGGTACATTCCGATCAAGAATGAAGAACAACTCAAGATGTCATGAAAATCGGATGTCGACACATATCTCTTCACCCGTAGTTTTTTGCGTCAAGTGAACGAAACAGAATAAAAGACTAGAAACAAATGAATGCAATTCGGGTGACTTAGACTTTGAGAAACTCAGCTGCGAACTTTCAACTATTTGCAAGGAGGTGGGGCACATTTCGATCAAGAATGAAGAAAAACTCAGGATCCCATGAAAATCCGATGTCGACACATATCTCCTCACCAGCAGTTTTCTGCATCAAGTGAACGAAACAGAATAAAAGATTAGAAACAAAAAATGCAAATCGGATGACGTAGACATTGGCAAACTCAGTTGCCAACTTTCGCCTATTTGCAAGGAGGTGGGGCACATTTCGATCAAGAACGAAGAAAAACTAAGGATCCCATGAAAATCGGATGCCGACCCATATCTGTTCAACCGTAGTTTTTTCCGTCAAATGAAAGAAACAGAATAAAAGACTAGAAACAAAAGAATGCAAATCGGGTGACTTAGACTTTGGGAAACTTAGTTGCGAACTTTCGCTTATTTGCAAGGAGGTGGGGCACATTCCGATCAAGAATGAAGAAAAACTCAAGATATCATGAAAATCGGATGTCGACACATATCTCTTCACCCGTAGTTTTTTGCGTCAAGTGAACGAAACAGAATAAAAGATTAGAAACAAAGGAATGCAAATCGGCTGACTTAGACTTTGGGAAACTCAGTTGCGAACTTTCAACTATTTGCAAGGAGGTGGGGCACATTTCGATCAAGAATGAAGGATCTCTTGAAAAGCCTAAGTCGACACATATCTCCTCACCAGCAGTTTTCTGCGTAAAGTGAACGAAACAGAATAAAAGATTAGAAACACAAGGATTCAAATCGAATGACTTAGACTTTGGGAAACTTAGTTGCGAACTTTCACCTATTGGCAAGGAGGTGGGGTACATTCCGATCAAAAATGAAGAAAAACTCAGGATCTCATGAAAATTCTATGTCGACACATATCTCCTCACTCGTAGATTTTTGCGTCAAATGATCGAAAGAGAATAATAAATTAGAAACAAAAAATGCAAATCGGATGACTTAGACTTTGGCAAACTCAGTTGCCAACTTTCGCCTATTTGCAAGGAGGTGGGGCACATTTCGATCAAGAACGAAGAAAAACTAAGGATCCCATGAAAATCGGATGCCGACCCATATCTGTTCAACCGTAGTTTTTTCCGTCAAGTGAACGAAACAGAATAAAAGATTAGAAACACAATGATTCAAATCGAATGACTTAGACTTTGGGAAACTTAGTTGCGAACTTTCACCTATTGGCAAGGAGGTGGGGTACATTCCGATCAAGAATGAAGAAAAACTCAAGATATCATGAAAATCGGATGTCGAAACCCGTATTTTTTTGCGTCAAGTGAACGAAACAGTTTAAAAGATTAGAAACAAAGGAATGCAAATCGGGTGACTTAGACTTTGGGAAACTCAGTTGCGAGCTTTCAACTATTTGCAAGGAGGTGGGGCACATTTCGATCAAGAATGAAGGATCTCTTGAAAAGAATAAGTCGATAAGTATCTTCTCACCAGCAGTTTTCTGCGTCAAGTGAACGAAACAGAATAAAAGATTAGAAGCACAAGGATTCAAATCGAATGACTTAGACTTTGGAAAACTTAGTTGTGAACTTTCGCCTATTGGCAAGGAGGTGGGGTACATTCCAATCAAGAATGAAGAAAAACTCAAGTTATCATGAAAATCGGATGTCGACACGTATCTCTTCAGTCGTAGTTTTTTGCGTCTAGTGAACGCAACAGAATAAAAGATTAGAAACAAAGGAATGCAAATCGGATGACTTAGACATTGGCAAACTCAGTTGCCAACTTTCGCCTATTCGCAAGGAGGTGGGGAACATTTCGATCAAGAATGAAGAAAAACTCAGGATCTCATGAAAATTCTATGTTGACACATATCTCCTCACTCGTTGATTTTTGCGTCAAATGAACGGAACAGAATAAAAGATTACAAACAAAAGAATGCAAATCGGATGACTTAGACTAAAGGAAACTTAGTTGTGAACTTTCGCCTATTTGCAAGGAGGTGGGGCACATTTCGATCAAGAATGAAGAAAAACTCAGGATCTCATGAAAATTCTGTGTCGACACATATCTCCTCACTCGTAGATTTTTGCGTCAAATGAACGAAACAGAATTAAAGATTACAAACAAAAGAATGCAAATCGGATGACTTAGACATTGGCAAACTCAGTTGCCCACTTTCGCCTATTTGCAAGGAGGTGGGGAACATTTCGATCAAGAATGAAGAAAAACTCAGGATCTCATGAAAATTCTGTGTCGACACATATCTCCTCACTCGTAGATTTTTGCGTCAAATGAACGAAACAGAATTAAAGATTACAAACAAAAGAATGCAAATCGGATGACTTAGACATTGGCAAACTCATTTGCCCACTTTCGCCTATTTGCAAGGAGGTGGGGAACATTTCGATCAAGAATGAAGAAAAACTCAGGATCTCATGAAAATTCTATGTCGACACATATCTAGTCACACGTAGATTTTTGCGTCAAATGAACGGAACAGAATAAAATATTACAAACAAAAGAATGCAAATCGGGCGACTTAGACTTTGGGAAACTCAGTTGCGAACTTTCACCTATTTGCAAGGAGGTGGGGAACATTTCGATCAAGAACGAAGAAAAACTCAGGATCTCACGAAAAGCTTAAGTCGACACATATCTCCTCAACCGATGCGAACTTTCACCTACTTGCAAGGAAGTGGGGCAGATTTCGATCGAAACTCAGGATCACATGAAAATCGGATGTCGACACATATCTCCTCACCCGTTGTTTTTTGCGTCAAATGATCGAAAGAGAATAATAGATTAGAAACAAAAAATGCAAATCGGATGACTTAGACATTGGCAAACTCAGTTGACAACTTTCGCCTATTTGCAAGGAAGTGGGGCAGATTTCGATCAAAACTCAGGATCACATGAAAATCGGATGTCGACACATCCGTAGTTTTTTGCGTCAAATGATCGAAAGAGAATAATAGATTAGAAACAAAAAATGCAAATCCGATGACTTAGACTTTGGCAAATTCAGTTCCGAACTTTCACCTATTTGCAAGGAGGTGGGGCACATTTCGATCAAGAATGAAGAAAAACTAAGGATAACATGAAAATCGGATGTCGACACATATCGCCTCACCCGTAGTTTTTTGCGTCAAATGATCGAAAGAGAATAATAGATTAGAAACAAAAAATGCAAATCGGATGACTTAGACTTTGGCAAACTCAGTTGCCACCTTTCGCCTATTTGCAAGGAGGTGGGGCACATTTCGATCAAAACTCAGGATCACATGAAAATCGGATGTCGACACATATCTCCTCACCCGTAGTTTTTTGCGTCAAATGATCGAAAGAGAATAATAGATTAGAAACAAAAAATGCAAATCGAATGACTTACACATTGGCAAACTCAGTTGCCAACTTTCGCCTATTTGCAAGGAGGTGGGGCACATTTCGATCAAAACTCAGGATCACATGAAAATCGGATGTCGACACATATCTCCTCACCCGTAGTTTTTTGCGTCAAATAATCGAAAGAGAATAATAGATGAGAAACAAAAAATGCAAATAGGATGACTTAGACATTGGCAAACTCAGTTGCCAACTTTCGCCTATTTGCAAGGAAGTGGGGCACATTTCGATCAAAACTCAGGATCACATGAAAATCGGATGTCGACACATATCTCCTCACCCGTAGTTTTTTGCGTCAAATGATCGAAAGAGAATAATAGATTAGAAACAAAAAATGCAAATCCGATGACTTAGACTTTGGCAAATTCAGTTCCGAACTTTCACCTATTTGCAAGGAGGTGGGGCACATTTCGATCAAGAATGAAGAAAAACTCAGGATCACATGAAAATCCTATGTCAACACATATCTCCTCACCCGTAGTTTTTTGCGTCAAATGATCGAAAGAGAATAATAGATTAGAAACAAAAAATGCAAATCGGATGACTTAGACATTGGCAAACTCAGTTGCCAACTTTCGCCTATTTGCAAGGAAGTGGGGCAGATTTCGATCGAAACTCAGGATCACATGAAAATCGGATGTCGACACATATCTCCTCACCCGTAGTTTTTTGCGTCAAATGATCGAAAGAGAATAATAGACTAGAAACAAAAAATGCAAATCCGATGACTTAGAATTTGGCAAATTCAGTTCCGAACTTTCACCTATTTGCAAGGAGGTGGGGCACATTTCGATCAAAACTCAGAATCACATGAAAATCGGATGTCGACACATATCTCCTCACCCGTAGTTTTTTGCGTCAAATGATCGAAAGAGAATAATAGATTAGAAACAAAAAATGCAAATCGAATGACTTACACATTGGCAAACTCAGTTGCGAACTTTCACCTATTTGCAAGGAGGTGGGGCACATTTCGATCAAAACTCAGGATCACATGAAAATCGGATGTCGACACATATCTCCTCACCCGTAGTTTTTTGCGTCAAATGATCGAAAGAGAATAATAGATTAGAAACAAAAAATGCAAATAGGATGACTTAGACATTGGCAAACTCAGTTGCCAACTTTCGCCTATTTGCAAGGAAGTGGGGCACATTTCGATCAAAACTCAGGATCACATGAAAATCGGATGTCGACACATATCTCCTCACCCGTAGTTTTTTGCGTCAAATGATCGAAAGAGAATAATAGATTAGAAACAAAAAATGCAAATCCGATGACTTAGACATTGGCAAATTCAGTTCCGAACTTTCACCTATTTGCAAGGAGGTGGGGCACATTTCGATCAAGAATGAAGAAAAACTCAGGATCACATGAAAATCGGATGTCGACACATATCTCCTCACCCGTAGTTTTTTGCGTCAAATGATCGAAAGAGAATAATAGATTAGAAACAAAAAATGCAAATCGGATGACTTAGACATTGGCAAACTCAGTTGCCAACTTTCGCCTATTTGCAAGGAAGTGGGGCAGATTTCGATCAAAACTCAGGATCACATGAAAATCGGATGTCGACACATATCTCCTCACCTGTAGTTTTTTGCGTCAAATGATAGAAAGAGAATAATAGATTAGAAACAAAAAATGCAAATCCGATGACTTAGAATTTGGCAAATTCAGTTCCGAACTTTCACCTATTTGCAAGGAGGTGGGGCACATTTCGATCAAGAATGAAGAAAAACTCAGGATCACATGAAAATCCTATGTCAACACATATCTCCTCACCCGTAGTTTTTTGCGTCAAATGATCGAAAGAGAATAATAGATTAGAAACAAAAAATGCAAATCGGATGACTTAGACATTGGCAAACTCAGTTGCCAACTTTCGCCTATTTGCAAGGAAGTGGGGCAGATTTCGATCAAAACTCAGGATCACATGAAAATCGGATGCGACACATATCTCCTCACCCGTAGTTTTTTGCGTCAAATGATCGAAAGAGAATAATAGATTAGAAACAAAAAATGCAAATCGAATGACTTAGACATTGGCAAACTCAGTTGCCAACTTTCGCCTATTTGCAAGGAGGTGGGGCACATTTCGATCAAAACTCAGAATCACATGAAAATCGGATGTCGACACATATCTCCTCACCCGTAGTTTTTTGCGTCAAATGATCGAAAGAGAATAATAGATTAGAAACAAAAAATGCAAATCGGATGACTTAGACATTGGCAAACTCAGTTGCCAACTTTCGCCTATTTGCAAGGAAGTGGGGGCACATTTCGATCAAAACTCAGGATCACATGAAAATCGGATGTCGACACATATCTCCTCACCCGTAGTTTTTTGCGTCAAATGATCGAAAGAGAATAATAGATTAGAAACAAAAAATGCAAATCGGATGACTTAGACATTGGCAAACTCAGTTGCCAACTTTCGCCTATTTGCAAGGAAGTGGGGCACATTTCGATCAAAACTCAGGATCACATGAAAATCGGATGTCGACATATATCTCCTCACCCGTATTTTTTTGCGTCAAATGATCGAAAGAGAATAATAGGTTAGAAACAAAAAATGCAAATCGAATGACTTAGACATTGGCAAACTCAGTTGCCAACTTTCGCCTATTTGCAAGGAGGTGGGGCACATTTCGATCAAAACTCAGGATCACATGAAAATCGGATGTCGACACATATCTCCTCACCCGTAGTTTTTTGCGTCAAATGATCGAAAGAGAATAATAGATTAGAAACAAAAAATGCAAATCGGATGACTTAGACATTGGCAAACTCAGTTGCCAACTTTCGCCTATTTGCAAGGAAGTGGGGCACACTTCGACCAAGAATGAAGAAAAACTCAGGATTCCAAGAAAAGCAGATGTCGACACATATCTCCTCACCCGTAGTTTTTTGCGTCAAATGATCGAAAGAGAATAATAGATTAGAAACAAAAAATGCAAATCGGATGACTTAAACTTTGGCAAACTCAGTTGCCAACTTTCGCCTATTTGCAAGGAGGTTAGGCACAATTCGATCAAGAATGAAGAAAAACTCAGGATCCCATGAAAATCGGATGTCGACACATATCTCCTCACCCGTAGTTTTTTGCGTCAAATGATCGAAAGAGAATAAAAGATTAGAAACAAAAGATGCAAATCGGATGACTTAGACATTGGCAAACTCAGTTGCCAACTTTCACCTATTTGCAAGGAGGTGGGGCACATTTCGACCAAGAATGAAGAAAAACTCAGGATCCCAAGAAAACCGGATGTCGACACATATCTCCTCACCCGTAATTTTTTGCGTCAAAGGATCGAAAGAGAATAATAGATTAGAAACAAAAAATGCAAATCGGATGACTTATACATTGGCAAATTCAGTTCCGAACTTTCACCTATTTGCAAGGAGGTGGGGCACATTTATCGGATGACTTAGACATTGGCAGACTCAGTTGCCAACTTTCGCCTATTTGCAAGGAGGTGGGCACATTTCGATCAAAACTCAGGATAACATGAAAATCGGATGTCGACACATATCTCCTCACCCGTAGTTTTTTGCGTCAAATGATCGAAAGAGAATAATAGATTAGAAACAAAAAATGCAAATCGGATGACTTAGACATTGGCAAATTCAGTTCCGAACTTTCACCTATTTGCAAGGAGGTGGGGCACATTTCGACCAAGAATGAAGAAAAACTCAGGATCCCAAGAAAATTGGATGTCGACACATATCTCCTCACCCGTAATTTTTTGCGTCAAATGATCGAAAGAGAATAATAGATTAGAAACAAAAAATGCAAATCGGATGACTTAAACTTTGGCAAACTCAGTTGCCAACTTTCGCCTATTTGCAAGGAGGTCAGGCACAATTCGATCAAGAATGAAGAAAAACTCAGGATCCCATGAAAATCGGATGTCGACACATATCTCCTCACCCGTAGTTTTTTGCGTCAAATCATCGAAAGATGATAATAGATTAGAAACAAAAAATGCAAATCGGATGACTTAGACATTGGCAAACTCAGTTGCCAACTTTCACCTATTTGCAAGGAGGTGGGGCACATTTCGACCAAGAATGAAGAAAAACTCAGGATCCCAAGAAAATCGGATGTCGACACATATCTCCTCACCCGTAGTTTTTTGCGTCAAATGATCGAAAGAGAATAATAGATTAGAAACAAAAAATGCAAATCGGATGACTTAAACTTTGGCAAACTCAGTTGCCAACTTTCGCATATTTGCAAGGAGGTCAGGCACAATTCGATCAAGAATGAAGAAAAACTCAGGATCCCATGAAAATCGGATGTCGACACATATCTCCTCACCCGTAGTTTTTTGCGTCAAATCATCGTCAAATGATCGAAAGATGATAATAGATTAGAAACAAAAAATGCAAATCGGATGACTTAGACATTGGCAAACTCAGTTGCCAACTTTCACCTATTTGCAAGGAGGTGGGGCACATTTCGACCAAGAATGAAGAAAAACTCAGGATCCCAAGAAAATCGGATGTCGACACATATCTCCTCACCCGTAGTTTTTTGCGTCAAATCATCGAAAGATGATAATAGATTAGAAACAAGAAATGCAAATCGGATGACTTAGACATTGGTAAGCTCAGTTGCCAACTTTCAGCTTTTTGCAAAGAGGTGGGGCACATTTCGATCAAAACTCAGGATCACATGAAAATCGGATGTCGACACATATCTCCTCACCCGTAGTTTTTTGCGTCAAATGATCGAAAGAGAATAATAGATTAGAAACAAAAAATGCAAATCGGATGACTTAGACATTGGCAAACTCAGTTGCCAACTTTCGCCTATTTGCAAGGAGGTGGGGCACATTTCGATCAAAGCTCAGGATTACATGAAAATCGGATGTCGACACATATCTCCCCACCCGTAGTTTTTTGCGTCGAATGATCGAAAGAGAATAATAGATTAGAAACAAAAAATGCAAATCGGATGACTTAGACATTTTCAAATTCAGTTCCGAACTTTCACCTATTTGCAAGGAGGTGTTGCACATTTCGACCAAGAATGAAGAAAAACTCAGGATCCCAAGAAAATCGGATATCGACACATATCTCCTCACCCGTAATTTTTTGCGTCAAATGATCGAAAGAGAATAATAGATTAGAAACAAAAAATGCAAATCGGATGACTTAGACTTTGGCAAACTCAGTTGCCAACTTTCGCCTATTTGCAAGGAGGTTAGGCACAATTCGATCAAGAATGAAGAAAAACTCAGGATCCCATGAAAATCGGATGTCGACACATATCTCCTCTTCCGTAGTTTTTTGCGTCAAATGATCGAAAGAGAATAAAAGATTAGAAACAAAAAATGCAAATCGGATGACTTAGACATTGGCAAACTCAGTTGCCAACTTTCGCCTATTTTCAAGGAGGTGGGGCACATTTCGATCAAAACTCAGGATCACATGAAAATCAGATGTCGACACATATCTCCTCATCCGTAGTTTTTTGCGTCAAATGATCGAAAGATAATAATAGATTAGAAACAAAAAATGCAAATCGGATGACTTAGACATTGGCAAACTCAGTTGCCAACTTTCGAATATTTGCAAGGAAGTGGGGCACATTTCGATCAAAACTCAGGATCACATGAAAATCGGATGTCGACACATATCTCCTCACCCGTAGTTTTTTGCGTCAAATGATCGAAAGAGAATAATAGATTAGAAACAAAAAATGCAAATCGAATGACTTAGACATTGGCAAACTCAGTTGCCAACTTTCGCCTATTTGCAAGGAGGTGGGGCACATTTCGATCAAAACTCAGGATCACACGAAAATCGGATGTCGACACATATCTCCTCACCCGTAGTTTTTTGCGTCAAATGATCGAAAGAGAATAATAGATTAGAAACAAAAAATGCAAATCGGATGACTTAGACATTGGCAAATTCAGTTCCGAACTTTCACCTATTTGCAAGGAGGTGGGGCACATTTCGACTAAGAATGAAGAAAAACTCAGGATCCCAAGAAAATTGGATGTCGACACATATCTCCTCACCCGTAATTTTTTGCGTCAAATGATCGAAAGAGAATAATAGATTAGAAACAAAAAATGCAAATCGGATGACTTAAACTTTGGCAAACTCAGTTGCCAACTTTCGCCTATTTGCAAGGAGGTCAGGCACAATTCGATCAAGAATGAAGAAAAACTCAGGATCCCATGAAAATCGGATGTCGACACATATCTCCTCACCCGTAGTTTTTTGCGTCAAATCATCGAAAGATGATAATAGATTAGAAACAAAAAATGCAAATCGGATGACTTAGACATTGGCAAACTCAGTTGCCAACTTTCACCTATTTGCAAGGAGGTGGGGCACATTTCGACCAAGAATGAAGAAAAACTCAGGATCCCAAGAAAATCGGATGTCGACACATATCTCCTCACCCGTAGTTTTTTGCGTCAAATGATCGAAAGAGAATAATAGATTAGAAACAAAAAATGCAAATCGGATGACTTAGACATTGGCAAACTCAGTTGCCAACTTTCAGTTTTTGCAAGGAGGTGGGGCACATTTCGATCAAAACTCAGGATCAAATGAAAATCGGATGTCGACACATATCTCCTCACCCGTAGTTTTTTGCGTCAAATGATCGAAAGAGAATAATAGATTAGAAACACAAAATGCAAATCGGATGACTTAGACATTGGCAAACTCAGTTGCCAACTTTCGCCTATTTGCAAGGAGGTGGGGCACATTTCGATCAAAACTCAGGATCACATGAAAATCGGATGTCGACACATATCTCCTCACCCGTAGTTTTTTGCGTCAAATGATCGAAAGAGAATAATAGATTAGAACCAAAAAATGCAAATCGGATGACTTAGACATTGGCAAATTCAGTTCCGAACTTTCACCTATTTGCAAGGAGGTGGGGCACATTTCGACCAAGAATGAAGAAAAACTCAGGATCCCAACAAAATCGGATGTCGACACATATCTCCTCACCCGTAATTTTTTGCGTCAAAAGATCGAAAGAGAATAATAGATTAGAAACAAAAAATGCAAATCGGATGACTTAGACATTGGCAAATTCAGTTCCGAACTTTCACCTATTTGCAAGGAGGTGGGGCACATTTCGACCAAGAATGAAGAAAAACTCAGGATCCCAAGAAAATCGGATGTCGACACATATCTCCTCACCCGTAGTTTTTTGCGTCAAATGATCGAAAGAGAATAATAGATTAGAAACAAAAAATGCAAATCGGATGACTTAAACTTTGGCAAACTCAGTTGCCAACTTTCGCCTATTTGCAAGGAGGTTAGGCACAATTCGATCAAGAATGAAGAAAAACTCAGGATCCCATGAAAATCGGATGTCGACACATATCTCCTCACCCGTAGTTTTTTGCGTCAAATGATCGAAAGAGAATAAAAGATTAGAAACAAAAAATGCAAATCGGATGACTTAGACATTGGCAAACTCAGTTGCCAACTTTCACCTAATTGCAAGGAGGTGGGGCACATTTCGATCAAAACTCAGGATCACATGAAAATCGGATGTCGACACATATCTCCTCACCCGTAGTTTTTTGCGTCAAATGATCGAAAGAGATTAATAGATTAGAAACAAAAAATGCAAATCGGATGACTTAGACATTGGCAAACTCAGTTGCCAACTTTCACCTATTTGCAAGGAGGTGGGGCACATTTCGGTCAAAACTCAGGATCACATGAAAATCGGATGTCGACACATATCTCCTCACCCGTAGTTTTTTGCGTCAAATGATCGAAAGAGAATAATAGATTAGAAACAAAAAATGCAAATCGGAAGACTTAGACATTGGCAAACTCAGTTGCCAACTTTCGCCTATTTGCAAGGAGGTGGGGCACATTTCGATCAAAACTCAGGATTTCATGAAAATCGGATGTCGACACATATCTCCCCACCCGTAGTTTTTTGCGTCGAATGATCGAAAGAGAATAATAGATTAGAAACAAAAAATGCAAATCGGATGACTTAGACATTGGCAAACTCAGTTGCCAACTTTCACCTATTTGCAAGGTGGTGGGGCACATTTCGATCAAAACTCATGATCGCATGAAAATCGGATGTCGACACATATCTCCTCACCCATAGTTTTTTCGTCAAATGATCGAAAGAGAATAATAGATTAGAAACAAAAAATGCAAATCGGATGACTTAGACATTGGCAAACTCAGTTGCCAACTTTCAGTTTTTGCAAGGAGGTGGGGCACATTTCGATCAAAACTCAGGATCACATGAAAATCGGATGTCGACACATATCTCCTCACCCGTAGTTTTTTGCGTCAAATGATCGAAAGAGAATAATAGATTAGAAACAAAAAATGTAAATCGGATGACTTAAACTTTGGCAAACTCAGTTGCCAACTTTCGCCTATTTGCAAGGAGGTCAGGCACAATTCGATCAAGAATGAAGAAAAACACAGGATCCCATGAAAATCGGATGTCGACACATATCTCCTCACCCGTAGTTTTTTGCGTCAAATCATCGAAAGATGATAATAGATTAGAAACAAAAAATGCAAATCGGATGACTTAGACATTGGCAAACTCAGTTGCCAACTTTCACCTATTTGCAAGGAGGTGGGGCACATTTCGACCAAGAATGAAGAAAAACTCAGGATCCCAAGAAAATCGGATGTCGACACATATCTCCTCACCCGTAGTTTTTTGCGTCAAATGATCGAAAGAGAATAATAGATTAGAAACAAAAAATGCAAATCGGATGACTTAGACATTGGCAAACTCAGTTGCCAACTTTCAGTTTTTGCAAGGAGGTGGGGCACATTTCGATCAAAACTCAGGATCAAATGAAAATCGGATGTCGACACATATCTCCTCACCCGTAGTTTTTTGCGTCAAATGATCGAAAGAGAATAATAGATTAGAAACACAAAATGCAAGTCGGATGACTTAGACATTGGCAAACTCAGTTGCCAACTTTCGCCTATTTGCAAGGAGGTGGGGCACATTTCGATCAAAACTCAGGATCACATGAAAATCGGATGTCGACACATATCTCCTCACCCGTAGTTTTTTGCGTCAAATGATCGAAAGAGAATAATAGATTAGAACCAAAAAATGCAAATCGGATGACTTAGACATTGGCAAATTCAGTTCCGAACTTTCACCTATTTGCAAGGAGGTGGGGCACATTTCGACCAAGAATGAAGAAAAACTCAGGATCCCAACAAAATCGGATGTCGACACATATCTCCTCACCCGTAATTTTTTGCGTCAAAAGATCGAAAGAGAATAATAGATTAGAAACAAAAAATGCAAATCGGATGACTTAGACATTGGCAAATTCAGTTGCCAACTTTCACCTATTTGCAAGGAGGTGGGACACATTTCGACCAAGAATGAAGAAAAACTCAGGATCCCAAGAAAATCGGATGTCGACACATATCTCCTCACCCGTAGTTTTTTGCGTCAAATGATCGAAAGAGAATAATAGATTAGAAACAAAAAATGCAAATCGGATGACTTAAACTTTGGCAAACTCAGTTGCCAACTTTCGCCTATTTGCAAGGAGGTTAGGCACAATTCGATCAAGAATGAAGAAAAACTCAGGATCCCATGAAAATCGGATGTCGACACATATCTCCTCACCCGTAGTTTTTTGCGTCAAATGATCGAAAGAGAATAAAAGATTAGAAACAAAAAATGCAAATCGGATGACTTAGACATTGGCAAACTCAGTTGCCAACTTTCACCTAATTGCAAGGAGGTGGGGCACATTTCGATCAAAACTCAGGATCACATGAAAATCGGATGTCGACACATATCTCCTCACCCGCAGTTTTTTACGTCAAATGATCGAAAGAGATTAATAGATTAGAAACAAAAAATGCAAATCGGATGACTTAGACATTGGCAAACTCAGTTGCCAACTTTCACCTATTTGCAAGGAGGTGGGGCACATTTCGGTCAAAACTCAGGATCACATGAAAATCGGATGTCGACACATATCTCCTCACCCGTAGTTTTTTGCGTCAAATGATCGAAAGAGAATAATAGATTAGAAACAAAAAATGCAAATCGGAAGACTTAGACATTGGCAAACTCAGTTGCCAACTTTCGCCTATTTGCAAGGAGGTGGGGCACATTTCGATCAAAACTCAGGATTTCATGAAAATCGGATGTCGACACATATCTCCCCACCCGTAGTTTTTTGCGTCGAATGATCGAAAGAGAATAATAGATTAGAAACAAAAAATGCAAATCGGATGACTTAGACATTGGCAAACTCAGTTGCCAACTTTCACCTATTTGCAAGGTGGTGGGGCACATTTCGATCAAAACTCAGGATCACATGAAAATCGGATGTCGACACATATCTCCTCACCCGTAGTTTTTTGCGTCGAATGATCGAAAGAGAATAATAGATTAGAAACAAGAAATGCAAATCGGATGACTTAGACATTGGCAAACTCAGTTGCCAACTTTCACCTATTTGCAAGGAGGTGGGGCACATTTCGATCAAAACTCAGGATCACATGAAAATCGTATGTCGACACATATCTCCTCACCCGTAGTTTTTTGCGTCAAATGATCGAAAGAGATTAATAGATTAGAAACAAAAAATGCAAATCGGATGACTTAGACATTGGCAAACTCAGTTGCCAACTTTCGCCTATTTGCAAGGAGGTGGGGCACATTTCGATCAAAACTCAGGATTACATGAAAATCGGATGTCGACACATATCTCCCCACCCGTAGTTTTTTGCGTCGAATGATCGAAAGAGAATTATAGATTAGAAACAAAAAATGCAAATCGGATGACTTAGACATTGGCAAACTCAGTTGCCAACTTTCACCTATTTGCAAGAAGGTGGGGCACATTTCGATCAAAACTCAGGATCACATGAAAATCGGATGTCGACACATATCTCCTCACCCGTAGTTTTTTGCGTCAAATGATCGAAAGAGAATAATAGATTAGAAACAAAAAATGCAAATCGGATGACTTAGACATTGGCAAACTCAGTTGCCAACTTTCGCCTATTTGCAAGGAGGTGGGGCACATTTCGATCTAAACTCAGGATTACATGAAAATCGGATGTCGACACATATCTCCCCACCCGTAGTTTTTTGCGTCGAATGATCGAAAGAGAATTATAGATTAGAAACAAAAAATGCAAATCGGATGACTTAGACATTGGCAAACTCAGTTGCCAACTTTCACCTATTTGCAAGGTGGTGGGGCACATTTCGGTCAAAACTCAGGATCACATGAAAATCGGATGTCGACACATATCTCCTCACCCATAGTTTTTTCGTCAAATGATCGAAAGAGAATAATAGATTAGAAACAAAAAATGCAAATCGGATGACTTAGACATTGGCAAATTCAGTTCCGAACTTTCACCTATTTGCAAGTAGGTGGGGCACATTTCGACCAAGAATGAAGAAAAACTCAGGATCCCAAGAAAATCGGATGTCGACACATATCTCCTCACCCGTAATTTTTTGCGTCAAATGATCGAAAGAGAATAATAGATTAGAAACAAAAAATGCAAATCGGATGACTTAGACTTTGGCAAACTCAGTTGCCAACTTTCGCCTATTTGCAAGGAGGTTAGGCACAATTCGATCAAGAATGAAGAAAAACTCAGGATCCCATGAAAATCGGATGTCGGCACATATCTCCTCTTCCGTAGTTTTTTGCGTCAAATGATCGAAAGAGAATAAAAGATTAGAAAAAAAAAATGCAAATCGGATGACTTAGACATTGGCAAACTCAGTTGCCAACTTTCGCCTATTTTCAAGGAGGTGGGGCACATTTCGATCAAAACTCAGGATCACATGAAAATCGGATGTCGACACATATCTCCTCACCCGTAGTTTTTTGCGTCAAATGATCGAAAGAGAATAATAGATTAGAAACAAAAAATGCAAATCGGATGACTTAGACATTGGCAAACTCAGTTGCCAACTTTCACCTATTTGCAAGAAGGTGGGGCACATTTCGATCAAAACTCAGGATCACATGAAAATCGGATGTCGACACATATCTCCTCACCCGTAGTTTTTTGCGTCAAATGATCGAAAGAGATTAATAGATTAGAAACAAAAAATGCAAATCGGATGACTTAGACATTGGCAAACTCAGTTGCCAACTTTCACCTATTTGCAAGAAGGTGGGGCACATTTCGATCAAAACTCAGGATCACATGAAAATCGGATGTCGACACATATCTCCTCACCCGTAGTTTTTTGCGTCAAATGATCGAAAGAGAATAATAGATTAGAATCAAAAAATGCAAAACGAATGACTTAGACATTGGCAAACTCAGTTGCCAACTTTCGCCTATTTGCAAGGAAGTGGGGCACATTTCGATCAAAACTCAGGATCACATGAAAATCGGATGTCGACACATATCTCCTCACCCGTAGTTTTTTGCGTCAAATAATCGAAAGAGAATAATAGATTAGAAAAAAAAATGCAAATCGAATGACTTAGACATTGGCAAACTCAGTTGCCAACTTTCGCCTATTTGCAAGGAAGTGGGGCGCATTTCGATCAAAACTCAGGATCACATGAAAATCGGATGTCGACACATATCTCCTCACCCGTAGTTTTTTGCGTCAAATGATCGAAAGAGAATAATAGATTAGAAACAAAAAATGCAAATCGGATGACTTAGACATTGGCAAACTCAGTTGCCAACTTTCAGTTTTTGCAAGGAGATGGGGCACATTTCGATCAAAACTCAGGATCAAATGAAAATCGGATGTCGACACATATCTCCTCACCCGTAGTTTTTTGCGTCAAATGATCGAAAGAGAATAATAGATTAGAAACAAAAAATGCAAATCGGATGACTTAGACATTGGCAAACTCAGTTGCCAACTTTCACCTATTTGCAAGGAGGTGGGGCACATTTCGATCAAAACTCAGGATCACATGAAAATCGGATGTCGACATATATCTCCTCATCCGTAGTTTTTTGCGTCAAATGATCGAAAGAGAATAATGGATTAGAAACAAAAAATGCAAATCGGGTGACTTAGACTTTGGCAAACTCAGTTGCCAACTTTCGCCTATTTGCAAGGAGGTTAGGCACAATTCGACCAAGAATGAAGAAAAACTCAGGATCCCAAGAAAATCGAATGTCGACACATATTTCCTCACCCGTAGTTTTTTGCGTCAAATGATCGAAAGAGAATAATAGATTAGAAACAAAAAATGCAAATCGGATGATTTAGACATTGGCAAACTCAGTTGCCAACTTTCGCCTATTTGCAAGGAGGTGGGGCACATTTCGATCAAAACTCAGGATCACATGAAAATCGGATGTCGACACATATCTCCTCACCCGTAGTTTTTTGCGTCAAATGATCGAAAGAGAATAATAGATTAGAAACAAAAAATGCAAATCGGATGACTTAGACATTGGCAAACTCAGTTGCCAACTTTCGCCTATTTGCAAGGAGGTGGGGCACATTTCGATCAAAACTCAGGATCACATGAAAATCGGATGTCGACATATATCTCCTCACCCGTAGTTTTTTGCGTCGAATGATCGAAAGAGAATAATGGATTAGAAACAAAAAATGCAAATCGGGTGACTTAGACTTTGGCAAACTCAGTTGTCAACTTTCGCCTATTTGCAAGGAGGTAAGGCACAATTCGATCAAGAATGAAGAAAAACTCAGGATCTCATGAAAATCGGATGTCGACACATATCTCCTCACCCGTAGTTTTTTGCGTCAAATGATCGAAAGAGAATAATAGATTAGAAACAAAAAATGCAAATCGGATGACTTAGACATTGGCAAACTCAGTTGCCAACTTTCGCCTATTTGCAAGGAGGTGGGGCACATTTCGATCAAAACTCAGGATCACATGAAAATCGGATGTCGACACATATCTCCTCACCCGTAGTTTTTTGCGTCAAATGATCGAAAGAGAATAATAGATTAGAAACAAAAAATGCAAATCGGATGACTTAGACATTGGCAAACTCAGTTGCCAAGTTTCGCCTATTTGCAAGGAGGTGGGGCACATTTCGATCAAAACTCAGCATCATATGAAAATCGAATGTCGACACATATCTCCTCAGCCGTAGTTTTTTGCGTCAAATGATCGAAAGAGAATAATAGATTAGAAACAAAAGAATGCAAATCGGATGACTTAGACTTTGGCAAACTCAGTTGCGAACTTTCACCTATTTGCAAGGAGGTGGGGCACATTTCGATCAAAACTCAGGATCATATGAAAATCGAATGTCGACACATATCTCCTCACCCGTAGTTTTTTTGCGTCAAATGATCGAAAGAGAATAATAGATTAGAAACAAAAAATGCAAATCGGATGATTTAGACATGTGCAAACTCAGTTGCCAACTTTCGCCTATTTGCAAGGAGGTGGGGCACATTTCGATCAAAACTCAGGATCACATGAAAATCGGATGTCGACATATATCTCCTCACCCGTAGTTTTTTGCGTCAAATGATCGAAAGAGAATAATGGATTAGAAACAAAAAATGCAAATCGGGTGACTTAGACTTTGGCAAACTCAGTTGCCAACTTTCGCCTATTTGCAAGGAGGTTAGGCACAATTCGACCAAGAATGAAGAAAAACTCAGGATCCCAAGAAAATCGAATGTCGACACATATTTCCTCACCCGTAGTTTTTTGCGTCAAATGATCGAAAGAGAATAATAGATTAGAAACAAAAAATGCAAATCGGATGATTTAGACATTGGCAAACTCAGTTGCCAACTTTCGCCTATTTGCAAGGAGGTGGGGCACATTTCGATCAAAACTCAGGATCACATGAAAATCGGATGTCGACATATATCTCCTCACCCGTAGTTTTTTGCGTCAAATGATCGAAAGAGAATAATAGATTAGAAACAAAAGAATGCAAATCGGATGACTTAGACTTTGGCAAACTCAGTTGCGAACTTTCACCTATTTGCAAGGAGGTGGGGCACATTTCGATCAAAACTCAGGATCATATGAAAATCGAATGTCGACACATATCTCCTCACCCGTAGTTTTTTGCGTCAAATGATCGAAAGAGAATAATAGATTAGAAACAAAAAATGCAAATCGGATGACTTAGACTTTGGCAAACTCAGTTGCCACCTTTCGCCTATTTGCAAGGAGGTGGGGCACATTTCGATCAAAACTCAGGATCACATGAAAATCGGATGTCGACACATATTTCCTCACCCGTAGTTTTTTGCGTCAAATGATCGAAAGAGAATAATAGATTAGAAACAAAAGAATGCAAATCGGATGACTTAGACTTTGGCAAACTCAGTTGCGAACTTTCACCTATTTGCAAGGAGGTGGGGCACATTTCGATCAAAACTCAGGATCATATGAAAATCGAATGTCGACACATATCTCCTCACCCGTAGTTGTTTGCGTCAAATGATCGAAAGAGAATAATAGATTAGAAACAAAAGAATGCAAATCGGATGACTTAGACTTTGGCAAACTCAGTTGCGAACTTTCACCTATTTGCAAGGAGGTGGGGCACATTTCGATCAAAACTCAGGATCATATGAAAATCGAATGTCGACACATATCTCCTCACCCGTAGTTTTTTGCGTCAAATGATCGAAAGAGAATAATAGATTAGAAACAAAAAATGCAAATCGGATGACTTAGACTTTGGCAAACTCAGTTGCCACCTTTCGCCTATTTGCAAGGAGGTGGGGCACATTTCGATCAAAACTCAGGATCACATGAAAATCGGATGTCGACACAAATCTCCTCACCCGTAGTTTTTTGCGTCAAATGATCGAAAGAGAATAATAGATTAGAAACAAAAAATGCAAATCGGATGACTTAGACATTGGCAAACTCAGTTGCCAACTTTCGCCTATTTGCAAGGAGGTGGGGCACATTTCGATCAAAACTCAGGATCACATGAAAATCGGATGTCGACACATATCTCCTCACCCGTAGTTTTTTGCGTCAAATGATCGAAAGAGAATAATAGATTAGAAACAAAAAATGCAAATCGGATGACTTAGACATTGGCAAACTCAGTTGCCAACTTTCGCCTATTTGCAAGGAGGTGGGGCACATTTCGATCAAAACTCAGGATCACATGAAAATCGGATGTCGACATATATCTCCTCACCCGTAGTTTTTTGCGTCAAATGATCGAAAGAGAATAATGGATTAGAAACAAAAAATGCAAATCGGGTGAACTCAGGATCCCAAGAAAATCGAATGTCGACACATATTTCACAACCCGTAGTTTTTTGCAAAGAATGCAAATCGGATGACTTAGACTTTGGCAAACTCAGTTGCGAACTTTCACCTATTTGCAAGGAGGTGGGGCACATTTCGATCAAAACTCAGGATCATATGAAAATCGAATGTCGACACATATCTCCTCACCCGTAGTTTTTTGCGTCAAATGATCGAAAGAGAATAATAGATTAGAAACAAAAAATGCAAATCGGATGACTTAGACTTTGGCAAACTCAGTTGCCACCTTTCGCCTATTTGCAAGGATGTGGGGCACATTTCGATAAAGAATGAAGAAAAACTCAGGATCTCATGAAAATCGGATGTCGACACATATTTCCTCACCCGTAGTTTTTTGCGTCAAATGATCGAAAGAGAATAATAGATTAGAAACAAAAAATGCAAATCGGATGATTTAGACATTGGCAAACTCAGTTGCCAACTTTCGCCTATTTGCAAGGAGGTGGGGCACATTTCGATCAAAACTCAGGATCACATGAAAGTCGGATGTCTACATATATCTCCTCACCCGTAGTTTTTTGCGTCAAATGATCGAAAGAGAATAATAGATTAGAAACAAAAAATGCAAATCGGATGACTTAGACATTGGCAAACTCAGTTGCCAACTTTCGCCTATTTGCAAGGAGGTGGGGCACATTTCGATCAAAACTCAGGATCACATGAAAATCGGATGTCGACACATATCTCCTCACCCGTAGTTTTTTGCGTCAAATGATCGAAAGAGAATAATAGATTAGAAACAAAAAATGCAAATCGGAAGATTTAGACATTGGCAAACTCAGTTGCCAACTTTCGCCTATTTGCAAGGAGGTGGGGCACATTTCGATCAAAACTCAGGATCACATGTAAGTCGGATGTCTACATATATCTCCTCACCCGTAGTTTTTTGCGTCAAATGATCGAAAGAGAATAATAGATTAGAAACAAATAATGCAAATCGGATGACTTAGACATTGGCAAACTCAGTTGCCAACTTTCGCCTATTTGCAAGGAGGTGGGGCACATTTCGATCAAAACTCAGGATCACATGAAAATCGGATGTCGACACATATCTCCTCACCCGTAGTTTTTTGCGTCAAATGATCGAAAGAGAATAATAGATTAGAAAAAAAAAATGCAAATCGGATGACTTAGACATTGGCAAACTCAGTTGCCAACTTTCGCCTATTTGCAAGGAGGTGGGGCACATTGCGATCAAAACTCAGGATCATATGAAAATCGCATGTCGACACATATCTCCTCACCCGTAGTTTTTTTGCGTCAAATGATCGAAAGAGAATAATGGATTAGAAACAAAAAATGCAAATCGGGTGACTTAGACTTTGGCAAACTCAGTTGCCAACTTTCGCCTATTTGCAAGGAGGTTAGGCACAATTCGATCAAGAATGAAGAAAAACTCAGGATCTCATGAAAATCGGATGTCGACACATATTTCCTCACCCGTAGTTTTTTGCGTCAAATGATCGAAAGAGAATAATAGATTAGAAACAAAAAATGCAAATCGGATGACTTAGACATTGGCAAACTCAGTTGCCAACTTTCGCCTATTTGCAAGGAGGTGGGGCACATTTCGATCAAAACTTAGGATCACATGAAAATCGGATGTCGACCCATATCTCCTCACCCGTAGTTTTTTGCGTCAAATGATCGAAAGAGAATAATAGATTAGAAACAAAAAATGCAAATCGGGTGACTTAGACATTGGCAAACTCAGTTGCCAACTTTCAGCTTTTTGCAAGGAGGTTAGGCACAATTCGATCAAGAATGAAGAAAAACTCAGGATCTCATGAAAATCGGATGTCGACACATATTTCCTCACCCGTAGTTTTTTGCGTCAAATGATCGAAAGAGAATAATAGATTAGAAACAAAAAATGCAAATCGGGTGACTTAGACTTTGGCAAACTCAGTTGCCAACTTTCGCCTATTTGCAAGGAGGTTAGGCACAATTCGATCAAGAATGAAGAAAAACTCAGGATCTCATGAAAATCGGATGTCGACACATATTTCCTCACCCGTAGTTTTTTGCGTCAAATGATCGAAAGAGAATAATAGATTAGAAACAAAAAATGCAAATCGGATGACTTAGACATTGGCAAACTCAGTTGCCAACTTTCAGCTTTTTGCAAGGAGGTGGGGCACATTTCGATCAAAACTCAGGATCACATGAAAATCGGATGTCTACATATATCTCCTCACCCGTAGTTTTTTGCGTCAAATGATCGAAAGAGAATAATAGATTAGAAACAAATAATGCAAATCGGATGACTTAGACATTGGCAAACTCAGTTGCCAACTTTCGCCTATTTGCAAGGAGGTGGGGCACATTTCGATCAAAACTCAGGATCACATGAAAATCGGATGTCGACACATATCTCCTCACCCGTAGTTTTTTGCGTCAAATGATCGAAAGAGAATAATAGATTAGAAACAAAAAATGCAAATCGGATGACTTAGACATTGGCAAACTCAGTTGCCAACTTTCGCCTATTTGCAAGGAGGTGGGGCACATTGCGATCAAAACTCAGGATCATATGAAAATCGCATGTCGACACATATCTCCTCACCCGTAGTTTTTTTGCGTCAAATGATCGAAAGAGAATAATAGATTAGAAACAAAAAATGCAAATCGGATGATTTAGACATTGGCAAACTCAGTTGCCAACTTTCGCCTATTTGCAAGGAGGTGGGGCACATTTCGATCAAAACTCAGGATCACATGAAAATCGGATGTCGACATATATCTCCTCACCCGTAGTTTTTTGCGTCAAATGATCGAAAGAGAATAATAGATTAGAAACAAAAGAATGCAAATCGGATGACTTAGACTTTGGCAAACTCAGTTGCGAACTTTCACCTATTTGCAAGGAGGTGGGGCACATTTCGATCAAAACTCAGGATCATATGAAAATCGAATGTCGACACATATCTCCTCACCCGTAGTTTTTTGCGTCAAATGATCGAAAGAGAATAATAGATTAGAAACAAAAAATGCAAATCGGATGACTTAGACTTTGGCAAACTCAGTTGCCACCTTTCGCCTATTTGCAAGGATGTGGGGCACATTTCGATAAAGAATGAAGAAAAACTCAGGATCTCATGAAAATCGGATGTCGACACATATTTCCTCACCCGTAGTTTTTTGCGTCAAATGATCGAAAGAGAATAATAGATTAGAAACAAAAAATGCAAATCGGATGATTTAGACATTGGCAAACTCAGTTGCCAACTTTCGCCTATTTGCAAGGAGGTGGGGCACATTTCGATCAAAACTCAGGATCACATGAAAGTCGGATGTCGACACATATTTCCTCACCCGTAGTTTTTTGCGTCAAATGATCGAAAGAGAATAATAGATTAGAAACAAAAAATGCAAATCGGATGATTTAGACATTGGCAAACTCAGTTGCCAACTTTCGCCTATTTGCAAGGACGTGGGGCACATTTCGATCAAAACTCAGGATCACATGAAAGTCGGATGTCTACATATATCTCCTCACCCGTAGTTTTTTGCGTCAAATGATCGAAAGAGAATAATAGATTAGAAACAAAAAATGCAAATCGGATGACTTAGACATTGGCAAACTCAGTTGCCAACTTTCGCCTATTTGCAAGGAGGTGGGGCACATTTCGATCAAAACTCAGGATCACATGAAAATCGGATGTCGACATATATCTCCTCACCCGTAGTTTTTTGCGTCAAATGATCGAAAGAGAATAATGGATTAGAAACAAAAAATGCAAATCGGGTGACTTAGACTTTGGCAAACTCAGTTGCCAACTTTCACCTATTTGCAAGGAGGTTAGGCACAATTCGACCAAGAATGAAGAAAAACTCAGGATCCCAAGAAAATCGAATGTCGACACATATCTCCTCACCCGTAATTTTTTGCGTCAAATGATCGAAAGAGAATAATAGATTAGAAACAAAAAATGCAAATCGGGTGACTTAGACTTTGGCAAACTCAGTTGCCAACTTTCGCCTATTTGCAAGGAGGTTAGGCACAATTCGATCAAGAATGAAGAAAAACTCAGGATCTCATGAAAATCGGATGTCGACACATATTTCCTCACCCGTAGTTTTTTGCGTCAAATGATCGAAAGAGAATAATAGATTAGAAACAAAAAATGCAAATCGGATGACTTAGACATTGGCAAACTCAGTTGCCAACTTTCGCCTATTTGCAAGGAGGTGGGGCACATTTCGATCAAAACTTAGGATCACATGAAAATCGGATGTCGACCCATATCTCCTCACCCGTAGTTTTTTGCGTCAAATGATCGAAAGAGAATAATAGATTAGAAACAAAAAATGCAAATCGGATGACTTAGACATTGGCAAACTCAGTTGCCAACTTTCAGCTTTTTGCAAGGAGGTGGGGCACATTTCGATCAAAACTCAGGATCACATGAAAATTGGATGTCGACACATATCTCCTCACCCGTATTTTTTTGCGTCAAATGATCGAAAGAGAATAATAGATTAGAAACAAAAAATGCAAATCGGATGACTTAGACATTACCAAACTTAGTTGCCAACTTTCGCCTATTTGCAAGGAGGTGGGGCACATTTCGATCAAAACTCAGGATCACATGAAAAGCGGATGTCGACACATATCTCCTCACCCGTAGTTTTTTGCGTCAAATGATCGAAAGAGAATAATAGATTAGAAACAAAAAATGCAAATCGGAGGACTTAGACATTGGCAAACTCAGTTGCCAACTTTCGCCTATTTGCAAGGAGGTGGGGCACATTTCGATCAAAACTCAGGATCATATGAAAATCGCATGTCGACACATATCTCCTCACCCGTAGTTTTTTTGCGTCAAATGATCGAAAGAGAATAATAGATTAGAAACAAAAAATGCAAATCGGATGACTTAGACATTGGCAAACTCAGTTGCCAACTTTCGCCTATTTGCAAGGAGGTGGGGCACATTTCGATCAAAACTCAGGATCACATGAAAAGCGGATGTCGACACATATCTCCTCACCCGTAGTTTTTTGCGTCAAATGATCGAAAGAGAATAATAGATTAGAAACAAAAAATGCAAATCGGATGACTTAGACATTGGCAAACTCAGTTGCCAACTTTCGCCTATTTGCAAGGAGGTGGGGCACATTTCGATCAAAACTCAGGATCACATGAAAGTCGGATGTCTACATATATCTCCTCACCCGTAGTTTTTTGCGTCAAATGATCGAAAGAGAATAATAGATTAGAAACAAAAAATGCAAATCGGATGACTTAGACATTGGCAAACTCAGTTGCCAACTTTCGCCTATTTGCCAGGAGGTGGGGCACATTTCGATCAAAACTCAGGATCACATGAAAATCGGATGTCGACACAAATCTCCTCACCCGTAGTTTTTTGCGTCAAATGATCGAAAGAGAATAATAGATTAGAAACAAAAAATGCAAATCGGATGACTTAGACATTGGCAAACTCAGTTGCCAACTTTCGCCTATTTGCAAGGAGGTGGGGCACATTTCGATCAAAACTCAGGATCACATGAAAATCGGATGTCGACACATATCTCCTCACCCGTAGTTTTTTGCGTCAAATGATCGAAAGAGAATAATAGATTAGAAACAAAAAATGCAAATCGGATGACTTAGGCATTGGCAAACTCAGTTGCCAACTTTCGCCTATTTGCAAGGAGGTGGGGCACATTTCGATCAAAACTCAGGATCACATGAAAATCGGATGTCGACATATATCTCCTCACCCGTAGTTTTTTGCGTCAAATGATCGAAAGAGAATAATGGATTAGAAACAAAAAATGCAAATCGGGTGACTTAGACTTTGGCAAACTCAGTTGCCAACTTTCGCCTATTTGCAAGGAGGTTAGGCACAATTCGACCAAGAATGAAGAAAAACTCAGGATCCCAAGAAAATCGAATGTCGACACATATTTCCTCACCCGTAGTTTTTTGCGTCAAATGATCGAAAGAGAATAATAGATTAGAAACAAAAAATGCAAATCGGATGATTTAGACATTGGCAAACTCAGTTGCCAACTTTCGCCTATTTGCAAGGAGGTGGGGCACATTTCGATCAAAACTCAGGATCACATGAAAATCGGATGTCGACACATATCTCCTCACCCGTAGTTTTTTGCGTCAAATGATCGAAAGAGAATAATAGATTAGAAACAAAAAATGCAAATCGGATGACTTAGACATTGGCAAACTCAGTTGCCAACTTTCGCCTATTTGCAAGGAGGTGGGGCACATTTCGATCAAAACTCAGGATCACATGAAAATCGGATGTCGACATATATCTCCTCACCCGTAGTTTTTTGCGTCGAATGATCGAAAGAGAATAATGGATTAGAAACAAAAAATGCAAATCGGGTGACTTAGACTTTGGCAAACTCAGTTGTCAACTTTCGCCTATTTGCAAGGAGGTAAGGCACAATTCGATCAAGAATGAAGAAAAACTCAGGATCTCATGAAAATCGGATGTCGACACATATCTCCTCACCCGTAGTTTTTTGCGTCAAATGATCGAAAGAGAATAATAGATTAGAAACAAAAAATGCAAATCGGATGACTTAGACATTGGCAAACTCAGTTGCCAACTTTCGCCTATTTGCAAGGAGGTGGGGCACATTTCGATCAAAACTCAGGATCACATGAAAATCGGATGTCGACACATATCTCCTCACCCGTAGTTTTTTGCGTCAAATGATCGAAAGAGAATAATAGATTAGAAACAAAAAATGCAAATCGGATGACTTAGACATTGGCAAACTCAGTTGCCAAGTTTCGCCTATTTGCAAGGAGGTGGGGCACATTTCGATCAAAACTCAGGATCATATGAAAATCGAATGTCGACACATATCTCCTCAGCCGTAGTTTTTTGCGTCAAATGATCGAAAGAGAATAATAGATTAGAAACAAAAGAATGCAAATCGGATGACTTAGACTTTGGCAAACTCAGTTGCGAACTTTCACCTATTTGCAAGGAGGTGGGGCACATTTCGATCAAAACTCAGGATCATATGAAAATCGAATGTCGACACATATCTCCTCACCCGTAGTTTTTTTGCGTCAAATGATCGAAAGAGAATAATAGATTAGAAACAAAAAATGCAAATCGGATGATTTAGACATGTGCAAACTCAGTTGCCAACTTTCGCCTATTTGCAAGGAGGTGGGGCACATTTCGATCAAAACTCAGGATCACATGAAAATCGGATGTCGACATATATCTCCTCACCCGTAGTTTTTTGCGTCAAATAATCGAAAGAGAATAATGGATTAGAAACAAAAAATGCAAATCGGGTGACTTAGACTTTGGCAAACTCAGTTGCCAACTTTCGCCTATTTGCAAGGAGGTTAGGCACAATTCGACCAAGAATGAAGAAAAACTCAGGATCAAAAGAAAATCGAATGTCGACACATATTTCCTCACCCGTAGTTTTTTGCGTCAAATGATCGAAAGAGAATAATAGATTAGAAACAAAAAATGCAAATCGGATGATTTAGACATTGGCAAACTCAGTTGCCAACTTTCGCCTATTTGCAAGGAGGTGGGGCACATTTCGATCAAAACTCAGGATCACATGAAAATCGGATGTCGACATATATCTCCTCACCCGTAGTTTTTTGCGTCAAATGATCGAAAGAGAATAATAGATTAGAAACAAAAGAATGCAAATCGGATGACTTAGACTTTGGCAAACTCAGTTGCGAACTTTCACCTATTTGCAAGGAGGTGGGGCACATTTCGATCAAAACTCAGGATCATATGAAAATCGAATGTCGACACATATCTCCTCACCCGTAGTGTTTTGCGTCAAATGATCGAAAGAGAATAATAGATTAGAAACAAAAAATGCAAATCGGATGACTTAGACTTTGGCAAACTCAGTTGCCACCTTTCGCCTATTTGCAAGGATGTGGGGCACATTTCGATAAAGAATGAAGAAAAACTCAGGATCTCATGAAAATCGGATGTCGACACATATTTCCTCAGCCGTAGTTTTTTGCGTCAAATGATCGAAAGAGAATAATAGATTAGAAACAAAAAATGCAAATCGGATGATTTAGACATTGGCAAACTCAGTTGCCAACTTTCGCCTATTTGCAAGGAGGTGGGGCACATTTCGATCAAAACTCAGGATCACATGAAAGTCGGATGTCTACATATATCTCCTCACCCGTAGTTTTTTGCGTCAAATGATCGAAAGAGAATAATAGATTAGAAACAAAAAATGCAAATCGGATGACTTAGACATTGGCAAACTCAGTTGCCAACTTTCGCCTATTTGCAAGGAGGTGGGGCACATTTCGATCAAAACTCAGGATCACATGAAAATCGGATGTCGACACATATCTCCTCACCCGTAGTTTTTTGCGTCAAATGATCGAAAGAGAATAATAGATTAGAAACAAAAAATGCAAATCGGAAGATTTAGACATTGGCAAACTCAGTTGCCAACTTTCGCCTATTTGCAAGGAGGTGGGGCACATTTCGATCAAAACTCAGGATCACATGAAAGTCGGATGTCTACATATATCTCCTCACCCGTAGTTTTTTGCGTCAAATGATCGAAAGAGAATAATAGATTAGAAACAAATAATGCAAATCGGATGACTTAGACATTGGCAAACTCAGTTGCCAACTTTCGCCTATTTGCAAGGAGGTGGGGCACATTTCGATCAAAACTCAGGATCACATGAAAATCGGATGTCGACACATATCTCCTCACCCGTAGTTTTTTGCGTCAAATGATCGAAAGAGAATAATAGATTAGAAACAAAAAATGCAAATCGGATGACTTAGACATTGGCAAACTCAGTTGCCAACTTTCGCCTATTTGCAAGGAGGTGGGGCACATTGCGATCAAAACTCAGGATCATATGAAAATCGCATGTCGACACATATCTCCTCACCCGTAGTTTTTTTGCGTCAAATGATCGAAAGAGAATAATAGATTAGAAACAAAAAATGCAAATCGGATGATTTAGACATTGGCAAACTCAGTTGCCAACTTTCGCCTATTTGCAAGGAGGTGGGGCACATTTCGATCAAAACTCAGGATCACATGAAAATCGGATGTCGACATATATCTCCTCACCCGTAGTTTTTTGCGTCAAATGATCGAAAGAGAATAATGGATTAGAAACAAAAAATGCAAATCGGGTGACTTAGACTTTGGCAAACTCAGTTGCCAACTTTCACCTATTTGCAAGGAGGTTAGGCACAATTCGACCAAGAATGAAGAAAAACTCAGGATCCCAAGAAAATCGAATGTCGACACATATCTCCTCACCCGTAATTTTTTGCGTCAAATGATCGAAAGAGAATAATAGATTAGAAACAAAAAATGCAAATCGGGTGACTTAGACTTTGGCAAACTCAGTTGCCAACTTTCGCCTATTTGCAAGGAGGTGGGGCACATTTCGATCAAAACTTAGGATCACATGAAAATCGGATGTCGACCCATATCTCCTCACCCGTAGTTTTTTGCGTCAAATGATCGAAAGAGAATAATAGATTAGAAACAAAAAATGCAAATCGGATGACTTAGACATTGGCAAACTCAGTTGCCAACTTTCAGCTTTTTGCAAGGAGGTGGGGCACATTTCGATCAAAACTCAGGATCACATGAAAAGCGGATGTCGACACATATCTCCTCACCCGTAGTTTTTTGCGTCAAATGATCGAAAGAGAATAATAGATTAGAAACAAAAAATGCAAATCGGATGACTTAGACATTGGCAAACTCAGTTGCCAACTTTCGCCTATTTGCAAGGAGGTGGGGCACATTTCGATCAAAACTCAGGATCATATGAAAATCGCATGTCGACACATATCTCCTCACCCGTAGTTTTTTTGCGTCAAATGATCGAAAGAGAATAATAGATTAGAAACAAAAAATGCAAATCGGATGATTTAGACATTGGCAAACTCAGTTGCCAACTTTCGCCTATTTGCAAGGAGGTGGGGCACATTTCGATCAAAACTCAGGATCACATGAAAATCGGATGTCGACATATATCTCCTCACCCGTAGTTTTTTGCGTCAAATGATCGAAAGAGAATAATAGATTAGAAACAAAAAATGCAAATCGGGTGACTTAGACTTTGGCAAACTCAGTTGCCAACTTTCGCCTATTTGCAAGGAAGTTAGGCACAATTCGATCAAGAATGAAGAAAAACTCAGGATCTCATGAAAATCGGATGTCGACACATATTTCCTCACCCGTAGTTTTTTGCGTCAAATGATCGAAAGAGAATAATAGATTAGAAACAAAAAATGCAAATCGGATGATTTAGACATTGGCAAACTCAGTTGCCAACCTTCGCCTATTTGCAAGGAGGTGGGGCACATTTCGATCAAAACTCAGGATCACATGAAAATCGGATGTCGACATATATCTCCTCACCCGTAGTTTTTTGCGTCAAATGATCGAAAGAGAATAATAGATTAGAAACAAAAGAATGCAAATCGGATGACTTAGACTTTGGCAAACTCAGTTGCGAACTTTCACCTATTTGCAAGGAGGTGGGGCACATTTCGATCAAAACTCAGGATCATATGAAAATCGAATGTCGACACATATCTCCTCACCCGTATTTTTTTGCGTCAAATGATCGAAAGAGAATAATAGATTAGAAACAAAAAATGCAAATCGGATGACTTAGACTTTGGCAAACTCAGTTGCCACCTTTCGCCTATTTGTAAGGATGTGGGGCACATTTCGATAAAGAATGAAAAAAAACTCAGGATCTCATGAAAATCGGATGTCGACACATATTTCCTCACCCGTAGTTTTTTGCGTCAAATGATCGAAAGAGAATAGTAGATTAGAAACAAAAAATGCAAATCGGATGATTTAGACATTGGCAAACTCAGTTGCCAACTTTCGCCTATTTGCAAGGAGGTGGGGCACATTTCGATCAAAACTCAGGATCACATGAAAATCGGATGTCGACACATATCTCCTCACCCGTAGTTTTTTGCGTCAAATGATCGAAAGAGAATAATAGATTAGAAACAAAAAATGCAAATCGGAAGATTTAGACATTGGCAAACTCAGTTGCCAACTTTCGCCTATTTGCAAGGAGGTGGGGCACATTTCGATCAAAACTCAGGATCACATGAAAGTCGGATGTCTACATATATCTCCTCACCCGTAGTTTTTTGCGTCAAATGATCGAAAGAGAATAATAGATTAGAAACAAATAATGCAAATCGGATGACTTAGACATTGGCAAACTCAGTTGCCAACTTTCGCCTATTTGCAAGGAGGTGGGGCACATTTCGATCAAAACTCAGGATCACATGAAAATCGGATGTCGACACATATCTCCTCACCCGTAGTTTTTTGCGTCAAATGATCGAAAGAGAATAATAGATTAGAAACAAAAAATGCAAATCGGATGACTTAGACATTGGCAAACTCAGTTGCCAACTTTCGCCTATTTGCAAGGAGGTGGGGCACATTTCGATCAAAACTCAGGATCATATGAAAATCGCATGTCGACACATATCTCCTCACCCGTAGTTTTTTTGCGTCAAATGATCGAAAGAGAATAATAGATTAGAAACAAAAAATGCAAATCGGATGATTTAGACATTGGCACACTCAGTTGCCAACTTTCGCCTATTTGCAAGGAGGTGGGGCACATTTCGATCAAAACTCAGGATCACATGAAAATCGGATGTCGACATATATCTCCTCACCCGTAGTTTTTTGCGTCAAATGATCGAAAGAGAATAATGGATTAGAAACAAAAAATGCAAATCGGGTGACTTAGACTTTGGCAAACTCAGTTGCCAACTTTCGCCTATTTGCAAGGAGGTTAGGCACAATTCGACCAAGAATGAAGAAAAACTCAGGATCCCAAGAAAATCGAATGTCGACACATATCTCCTCACCCGTAATTTTTTGCGTCAAATGATCGAAAGAGAATAATAGATTAGAAACAAAAAATGCAAATCGGGTGACTTAGACTTTGGCAAACTCAGTTGCCAACTTTCGCCTATTTGCAAGGAGGTTAGGCACAATTCGATCAAGAATGAAGAAAAACTCAGGATCTCATGAAAATCGGATGTCGACACATATTTCCTCACCCGTAGTTTTTTGCGTCAAATGATCGAAAGAGAATAATAGATTAGAAACAAAAAATGCAAATCGGATGACTTAGACATTGGCAAACTCAGTTGCCAACTTTCAGCTTTTTGCAAGGAGGTGGGGCACATTTCGATCAAAACTCAGGATCACATGAAAATTGGATGTCGACACATATCTCCTCACCCGTATTTTTTTGCGTCAAATGATCGAAAGAGAATAATAGATTAGAAACAAAAAATGCAAATCGGATGACTTAGACATTGGCAAGCTCAGTTGCCAACTTTCGCCTATTTGCAAGGAGGTGGGGCACATTTCGATCAAAACTCAGGATCACATGAAAATCGGATGTCGACATATATCTCCTCACCCGTAGTTTTTTGCGTCAAATGATCGAAAGAGAATAATAGATTAGAAACAAAAAATGCAAATCGGATGACTTAGACATTACCAAACTTAGTTGCCAACTTTCGCCTATTTGCAAGGAGGTGGGGCACATTTCGATCAAAACTCAGGATCACATGAAAAGCGGATGTCGACACATATCTCCTCACCCGTAGTTTTTTGGGTCAAATGATCGAAAGAGAATAATAGATTAGAAACAAAAAATGCAAATCGGATGACTTAGACATTGGCAAACTCAGTTGCCAACTTTCGCCTATTTGCAAGGAGGTGGGGCACATTTCGATCAAAACTCAGGATCATATGAAAATCGAATGTCGACACATATCTCCTCACCCGTGGTTTTTTGCGTCAAATGATCGAAAGAGAATAATAGATTAGAAACAAAAGAATGCAAATCGGATGACTTAGACTTTGGCAAACTCAGTTGCGAACTTTCACCTATTTGCAAGGAGGTGGGGCACATTTCGATCAAAACTCAGGATCATATGAAAATCGAATGTCGACACATATCTCCTCACCCGTAGTTTTTTGCGTCAAATGATCGAAAGAGAATAATAGATTAGAAACAAAAAATGCAAATCGGATGACTTAGACATTGGCAAACTCAGTTGCCAATTTTCAGCTTTTTGCAAGGAGGTGGGGCACATTTCGATCAAAACTCAGGATCATATGAAAATTGGATGTCGACAGATATCTCCTCACCCGTATTTTTTTGCGTCAAATGATCGAAAGAGAATAATAGATTAGAAACAAAAAATGCAAATCGGATGACTTAGACATTGGCAAACTCAGTTGCCAACTTTCGCCTATTTGCAAGGAGGTGGGGCACATTTCGATCAAAACTTAGGATCACATGAAAATCGGATGTCGACCCATATCTCCTCACCCGTAGTTTTTTGCGTCAAATGATCGAAAGAGACTAATAGATTAGAAACAAAAAATGCAAATCGGATGACTTAGACATTGGCAAGCTCAGTTGCCAACTTTCGCCTATTTGCAAGGAGGTGGGGCACATTTCGATCAAAACTCAGGATCACATGAAAATCGGATGTCGACATATATCTCCTCACCCGTAGTTTTTTGCGTCAAATGATCGAAAGAGAATAATAGATTAGAAACAAAAAATGCAAATCGGATGACTTAGACATTACCAAACTTAGTTGCCAACTTTCGCCTATTTGCAAGGAGGTGGGGCACATTTCGATCAAAACTCAGGATCACATGAAAAGCGGATGTCGACACATATCTCCTCACCCGTAGTTTTTTGCGTCAAATGATCGAAAGAGAATAATAGATTAGAAACAAAAAATGCAAATCAGATGACTTAGACATTGGCAAACTCAGTTGCCAACTTTCGCCTATTTGCAAGGAGGTGGGGCATATTTCGATCAAAACTCAGGATCATATGAAAATCGAATGTCGACACATATCTCCTCACCCGTGGTTTTTTGCGTCAAATGATCGAAAGAGAATAATAGATTAGAAACAAAAGAATGCAAATCGGATGACTTAGACTTTGGCAAACTCAGTTGCGAACTTTCACCTATTTGCAAGGAGGTGGGGCACATTTCGATCAAAACTCAGGATCATATGAAAATCGAATGTCGACACATATCTCCTCAGCCGTAGTTTTTTGCGTCAAATGATCGAAAGAGAATAATAGATTAGAAACAAAAAATGCAAATCGGATGACTTAGACTTTGGCAAACTCAGTTGTCAACTTTCGCCTATTTGCAAGGAGGTAAGGCACAATTCGATCAAGAATGAAGAAAAACTCAGGATCTCATGAAAATCGGATGTCGACACATATCTCCTCACCCGTAGTTTTTTGCGTCAAATGATCGAAAGAGAATAATAGATTAGAAACAAAAAATGCAAATCGGATGACTTAGACATTGGCAAACTCAGTTGCCAACTTTCGCCTATTTGCAAGGAGGTGGGGCACATTTCGATCAAAACTCAGGATCATATGAAAATCGAATGTCGACACATATCTCCTCAGCCGTAGTTTTTTGCGTCAAATGATCGAAAGAGAATAATAGATTAGAAACAAAAGAATGCAAATCGGATGACTTAGACTTTGGCAAACTCAGTTGCGAACTTTCACCTATTTGCAAGGAGGTGGGGCACATTTCGATCAAAACTCAGGATCATATGAAAATCGAATGTCGACACATATCTCCTCACCCGTAGTTTTTTGCGTCAAATGATCGAAAGAGAATAATAGATTAGAAACAAAAAATGCAAATCGGATGACTTAGACTTTGGCAAACTCAGTTGCCACCTTTCGCCTATTTGTAAGGATGTGGGGCACATTTCGATAAAGAATGAAGAAAAACTCAGGATCTCATGAAAATCGGATGTCGACACATATTTCCTCACCCGTAGTTTTTTGCGTCAAATGATCGAAAGAGAATAGTAGATTAGAAACAAAAAATGCAAATCGGATGATTTAGACATTGGCAAACTCAGTTGCCAACTTTCGCCTATTTGCAAGGAGGTGGGGCACATTTCGATCAAAACTCAGGATCACATGAAAGTCGGATGTCTACATATATCTCCTCACCCGTAGTTTTTTGCGTCAAATGATCGAAAGAGAATAATAGATTAGAAACAAATAATGCAAATCGGATGACTTAGACATTGGCAAACTCAGTTGCCAACTTTCGCCTATTTGCAAGGAGGTGGGGCACATTTCGATCAAAACTCAGGATCACATGAAAATCGGATGTCGACACATATCTCCTCACCCGTAGTTTTTTGCGTCAAATGATCGAAAGAGAATAATAGATTAGAAACAAAAAATGCAAATCGGATGACTTAGACATTGGCAAACTCAGTTGCCAACTTTCGCCTATTTGCAAGGAGGTGGGGCACATTTCGATCAAAACTCAGGATCACATGAAAATCGGATGTCGACACATATCTCCTCACCCGTAGTTTTTTGCGTCAAATGATCGAAAGAGAATAATAGATTAGAAACAAAAAATGCAAATCGGAAGATTTAGACATTGGCAAACTCAGTTGCCAACTTTCGCCTATTTGCAAGGAGGTGTGGCACATTTCGATCAAAACTCAGGATCACATGAAAGTCGGATGTCTACATATATCTCCTCACCCGTAGTTTTTTGCGTCAAATGATCGAAAGAGAATAATAGATTAGAAACAAATAATGCAAATCGGATGACTTAGACATTGGCAAACTCAGTTGCCAACTTTCGCCTATTTGCAAGGAGGTGGGGCACATTTCGATCAAAACTCAGGATCACATGAAAATAGGATGTCGACACATATCTCCTCACCCGTAGTTTTTTGCGTCAAATGATCGAAAGAGAATAATAGATTAGAAACAAAAAATGCAAATCGGATGACTTAGACATTGGCAAACTCAGTTGCCAACTTTCGCCTATTTGCAAGGAGGTGGGGCACATTTCGATCAAAACTCAGGATCATATGAAAATCGCATGTCGACACATATCTCCTCACCCGTAGTTTTTTTGCGTCAAATGATCGAAAGAGAATAATAGATTAGAAACAAAAAATGCAAATCGGATGATTTAGACATTGGCACACTCAGTTGCCAACTTTCGCCTATTTGCAAGGAGGTGGGGCACATTTCGATCAAAACTCAGGATCACATGAAAATCGGATGTCGACATATATCTCCTCACCCGTAGTTTTTTGCGTCAAATGATCGAAAGAGAATAATGGATTAGAAACAAAAAATGCAAATCGGGTGACTTAGACTTTGGCAAACTCAGTTGCCAACTTTCGCCTATTTGCAAGGAGGTTAGGCACAATTCGACCAAGAATGAAGAAAAACTCAGGATCCCAAGAAAATCGAATGTCGACACATATCTCCCCACCCGTAATTTTTTGCGTCAAATGATCGAAAGAGAATAATAGATTAGAAACAAAAAATGCAAATCGGGTGACTTAGACTTTGGCAAACTCAGTTGCCAACTTTCGCCTATTTGCAAGGAGGTTAGGCACAATTCGATCAAGAATGAAGAAAAACTCAGGATCTCATGAAAATCGGATGTCGACACATATTTCCTCACCCGTAGTTTTTTGCGTCAAATGATCGAAAGAGAATAATAGATTAGAAACAAAAAATGCAAATCGGATGACTTAGACATTGGCAAACTCAGTTGCCAACTTTCAGCTTTTTGCAAGGAGGTGGGGCACATTTCGATCAAAACTCAGGATCACATGAAAATTGGATGTCGACACATATCTCCTCACCCGTATTTTTTTGCGTCAAATGATCGAAAGAGAATAATAGATTAGAAACAAAAAATGCAAATCGGATGACTTAGACATTGGCAAGCTCAGTTGCCAACTTTCGCCTATTTGCAAGGAGGTGGGGCACATTTCGATCAAAACTCAGGATCACATGAAAATTGGATGTCGACATATATCTCCTCACCCGTAGTTTTTTGCGTCAAATGATCGAAAGAGAATAATAGATTAGAAACAAAAAATGCAAATCGGATGACTTAGACATTACCAAACTTAGTTGCCAACTTTCGCCTATTTGCAAGGAGGTGGGGCACATTTCGATCAAAACTCAGGATCACATGAAAAGCGGATGTCGACACATATCTCCTCACCCGTAGTTTTTTGCGTCAAATGATCGAAAGAGAATAATAGATTAGAAACAAAAAATGCAAATCGGATGACTTAGACATTGGCAAACTCAGTTGCCAACTTTCGCCTATTTGCAAGGAGGTGGGGCACATTTCGATCAAAACTCAGGATCATATGAAAATCGAATGTCGACACATATCTCCTCACCCGTGGTTTTTTGCGTCAAATGATCGAAAGAGAATAATAGATTAGAAACAAAAGAATGCAAATCGGATGACTTAGACTTTGGCAAACTCAGTTGCGAACTTTCACCTATTTGCAAGGAGGTGGGGCACATTTCGATCAAAACTCAGGATCATATGAAAATCGAATGTCGACACATATCTCCTCACCCGTAGTTTTTTGCATCAAATGATCGAAAGAGAATAATAGATTAGAAACAAAAAATGCAAATCGGATGACTTAGACATTGGCAAACTCAGTTGCCAATTTTCAGCTTTTTGCAAGGAGGTGGGGCACATTTCGATCAAAACTCAGGATCATATGAAAATTGGATGTCGACAGATATCTCCTCACCCGTATTTTTTTGCGTCAAATGATCGAAAGAGAATAATAGATTAGAAACAAAAAATGCAAATCGGATGACTTAGACATTGGCAAACTCAGTTGCCAACTTTCGCCTATTTGCAAGGAGGTGGGGCACATTTCGATCAAAACTTAGGATCACATGAAAATCGGATGTCGACCCATATCTCCTCACCCGTAGTTTTTTGCGTCAAATGATCGAAAGAGACTAATAGATTAGAAACAAAAAATGCAAATCGGATGACTTAGACATTGGCAAGCTCAGTTGCCAACTTTCGCCTATTTGCAAGGAGGTGGGGCACATTTCGATCAAAACTCAGGATCACATGAAAATCGGATGTCGACATATATCTCCTCACCCGTAGTTTTTTGCGTCAAATGATCGAAAGAGAATAATAGATTAGAAACAAAAAATGCAAATCGGATGACTTAGACATTACCAAACTTAGTTGCCAACTTTCGCCTATTTGCAAGGAGGTGGGGCACATTTCGATCAAAACTCAGGATCACATGAAAAGCGGATGTCGACACATATCTCCTCACCCGTAGTTTTTTGCGTCAAATGATCGAAAGAGAATAATAGATTAGAAACAAAAAATGCAAATCAGATGACTTAGACATTGGCAAACTCAGTTGCCAACTTTCGCCTATTTGCAAGGAGGTGGGGCACATTTCGATCAAAACTCAGGATCATATGAAAATCGAATGTCGACACATATCTCCTCACCCGTGGTTTTTTGCGTCAAATGATCGAAAGAGAATAATAGATTAGAAACAAAAGAATGCAAATCGGATGACTTAGACTTTGGCAAACTCAGTTGCGAACTTTCACCTATTTGCAAGGAGGTGGGGCACATTTCGATCAAAACTCAGGATCATATGAAAATCGAATGTCGACACATATCTCCTCACCCGTAGTTTTTTGCGTCAAATGATCGAAAGAGAATAATAGATTAGAAACAAAAAATGCAAATCGGATGACTTAGACTTTGGCAAACTCAGTTGTCAACTTTCGCCTATTTGCAAGGAGGTAAGGCACAATTCGATCAAGAATGAAGAAAAACTCAGGATCTCATGAAAATCGGATGTCGACACATATCTCCTCACCCGTAGTTTTTTGCGTCAAATGATCGAAAGAGAATAATAGATTAGAAACAAAAAATGCAAATCGGATGACTTAGACATTGGCAAACTCAGTTGCCAACTTTCGCCTATTTGCAAGGAGGTGGGGCACATTTCGATCAAAACTCAGGATCACATGAAAATCGGATGTCGACACATATCTCCTCACCCGTAGTTTTTTGCGTCAAATGATCGAAAGAGAATAATAGATTAGAAACAAAAAATGCAAATCGGATGACTTAGACATTGGCAAACTCAGTTGCCAACTTTCGCCTATTTGCAAGGAGGTGGGGCACATTTCGATCAAAACTCAGGATCATATGAAAATCGAATGTCGACACATATCTCCTCAGCCGTAGTTTTTTGCGTCAAATGATCGAAAGAGAATAATAGATTAGAAACAAAAGAATGCAAATCGGATGACTTAGACTTTGGCAAACTCAGTTGCGAACTTTCACCTATTTGCAAGGAGGTGGGGCACATTTCGATCAAAACTCAGGATCATATGAAAATCGAATGTCGACACATATCTCCTCAAACGTAGTTTTTTTGCGTCAAATGATCGAAAGAGAATAATAGATTAGAAACAAAAAATGCAAATCGGATGATTTAGACATTGGCAAACTCAGTTGCCAACTTTCGCCTATTTGCAAGGAGGTGGGGCACATTTCGATCAAAACTCAGGATCATATGAAAATCGAATGTCGACACATATCTCCTCACCCGTAGTTTTTTGCGTCAAATGATCGAAAGAGAATAATAGATTAGAAACAAAAAATGCAAATCGGATGACTTAGACTTTGGCAAACTCAGTTGTCAACTTTCGCCTATTTGCAAGGAGGTAAGGCACAATTCGATCAAGAATGAAGAAAAACTCAGGATCTCATGAAAATCGGATGTCGACACATATCTCCTCACCCGTAGTTTTTTGCGTCAAATGATCGAAAGAGAATAATAGATTAGAAACAAAAGAATGCAAATCGGATGACTTAGACTTTGGCAAACTCAGTTGCGAACTTTCGCCTATTTGCAAGGAGGTGGGGCACATTTCGATCAAAACTCAGGATCATATGAAAATCGAATGTCGACACATATCTCCTCACCCGTAGTTTTTTGCGTCAAATGATCGAAAGAGAATAATAGATTAGAAACAAAAAATGCAAATCCGATGACTTAGACTTTGGCAAACTCAGTTGTCAACTTTCGCCTATTTGCAAGGAGGTTAGGCACAATTCGATCAAGAATGAAGAAAAACTCAGGATCATATGAAAATCGAATGTCGACACATATCTCCTCACCCGTAGTTTTTTGCGTCAAATGATCGAAAGAGAATAATAGATTAGAAACAAAAAATGCAAATCGGATGACTTAGACTTTGGGAAACTCAGTTGCGAACTTTCACCTATTTCACAAGGAGGTGGGGTACATTTCGATCAAGAATGAAGAAAAACTCAGGATCCCATGAAAAGCCTATGTCAACACATATCTCCTCACCCGTAGTTTTTTGCGTCAAATGATCGAAAGAGAATAATAGATTAGAACTAATCACCCGTAGTTTTTTGCGTCAAATGATAGAAAGAGACTTAGAAACAAAAAATGCAAATCGAATGACTTAAACTTTGGCAAACTCAGTTGCGAACTTTGACCTATTTGCAAGGAGGTGGGGCTCATTTCGATCAAGAATGAAGAAAAACTCAGGATCCCATGAAAAGCCTATGTCAACACATATCTCCTCACCCGTAGTTTTTTGCGTCAAATGATAGAAAGAGACTTAGAAACAAAAAATGCAAATCGGATGACTTAGACTTTCGGAAACTCAGTTGCGAACTTTCACCTATTTCACAAGGAGGTGGGGTACATTTCGATCAAGAATGAAGAAAAACTCAGGATCCCATGAAAAGCCTATGTCACCACATATCTCCTCACCCGTAGTTTTTTGCGTCAAATGATAGAAAGAGACTTAGAAACAAAAAATGCAAATCGAATGACTTAAACTTTGGCAAACTCAGTTGCGAACTTTGACCTATTTGCAAGGAGGTGGGGTACATTTCGATCAAGAATGAAGAAAAACTCAGGATCGCATGAAAAGCCTATGTCACCACATATCTCCTCACCCGTAGTTTTTTGCGTCAAATGATCGAAAGAGAATAATAGATTAGAAACAAAAAATGCAAATCGGATGACTTAGACTTTGGGAAACTCAGTTGCGAACTTTCACCTATTTCACAAGGAGGTGGGGTACATTTCGATCAAGAATGAAGAAAAACTCAGGATCCCATGAAAAGCCTATGTCACCACATATCTCCTCACCCGTAGTTTTTTGCGTCAAATGAACGAAACAGAATAAAAGATTAGAGACAAAAAATGCAAATCGGATGACTTAGACTTTGGGAAACTCAGTTGCGAACTTTCACCTATTTCACAAGGAGGTGGGGTACATTTCGATCAAGAATGAAGAAAAACTCAGGATCCCATGAAAAGCCTATGTCACCACATATCTCCTCACCCGTAGTTTTTTGCGTCAAATGAACGAAACAGAATAAAAGATTAGAGACAAAAAATGCAAATCGGATGACTTAGACTTTGGGAAACTCAGTTGCGAACTTTCACCTATTTCACAAGGAGGTGGGGTACATTTCGATCAAGAATGAAGAAAAACTCAGGATCCCATGAAAAGCCTATGTCACCACATATCTCCTCACCCGTAGTTTTTTGCGTCAAATGAACGAAACAGAATAAAAGATTAGAAACAAAAAATGCAAATCGGATGACTTAGACTTTGGGAAACTCAGTTGCGAACTTTCACCTATTTCACAAAGAGGTGGGGTACATTTCGATCAAGAATGAAGAAAAACTCAGGATCATATGAAAAGCCTATGTCACCACATATCTCCTCACCCGTATTTTTTGCGTCAAATGATCGAAAGAGAATAATAGATTAGAAACAAAAAATGCAAATCGGATGACTTAGACTTTGGGAAACTCAGTTGCGAACTTTCACCTATTTCACAAGGAGGTGGGGTACATTTCGATCAAGAATGAAGAAAAACTCAGGATCCCATGAAAAGCCTATGTCACCACATATCTCCTCACCCGTAGTTTTTTGCGTCAAATGAACGAAACAGAATAAAAGATTAGAAACAAAAAATGCAAATCGGATGACTTAGACTTTGGGAAACTCAGTTGCGAACTTTCACCTATTTCACAAAGAGGTGGGGTACATTTCGATCAAGAATGAAGAAAAACTCAGGATCATATGAAAAGATTATGTCACCACATATCTCCTCACCCGTAGTTTTTTGCGTCAAATGATCGAAAGAGAATAATAGATTAGAAACGAAAAATGCAAATCGGATGACTTAAACTTTGGCAAAGTCAGTTGCGAACTTTGACCTATTTGCAAGGAGGTGGGGCTCATTTCGATCAAGAATGAAGAAAAACTCAGGATCCCATGAAAAGCCTATGTCAACACATATCTCCTCACCCGTAGTTTTTTGCGTCAAATGATCGAAAGAGAATAATAGATTAGAACTAATCACCCGTAGTTTTTTGCGTCAAATGATAGAAAGAGACTTAGAAACAAAAAATGCAAATCGAATGACTTAAACTTTGGCAAACTCAGTTGCGAACTTTGACCTATTTGCAATCAGGTGGGGTACATTTCGATCAAGAATGAAGAAAAACTAAGGATCCCATGAAAAGCCTATGTCACCACATATCTCCTCACCCGTAGTTTTTTGAGTCAAATGATAGAAAGAGACTTAGAAACAAAAAATACAAATCGGATGACTTAGACTTTCGGAAACTCAGTTGCGAACTTTCACCTATTTCACAAGGAGGTGGGGTACATTTCGATCAAGAATGAAGAAAAACTCAGGATCCCATGAAAAGCCTATGTCACCACATATCTCCTCACCCGTAGTTTTTTGCGTCAAATGATAGAAAGAGACTTAGAAACAAAAAATGCAAATCGAATGACTTAAACTTTGGCAAACTCAGTTGCGAACTTTGACCTATTTGCAAGGAGGTGGGGTACATTTCGATCAAGAATGAAGAAAAACTCAGGATCGCATGAAAAGCCTATGTCACCACATATCTCCTCACCCGTAGTTTTTTGCGTCAAATGATCGAAAGAGAATAATAGATTAGAAACAAAAAATGCAAATCGGATGACTTAGACTTTGGGAAACTCAGTTGCGAACTTTCACCTATTTCACAAGGAGGTGGGGTACATTTCGATCAAGAATGAAGAAAAACTCAGGATCCCATGAAAAGCCTATGTCACCACATATCTCCTCACCCGTAGTTTTTTGCGTCAAATGATAGAAAGAGACTTAGAAACAAAAAATGCAAATCGAATGACTTAAACTTTGGCAAACTCAGTTGCGAACTTTGACCTATTTGCAAGGAGGTGGGGTACATTTCGATCAAGAATGAAGAAAAACTCAGGATCGCATGAAAAGCCTATGTCACCACATATCTCCTCACCCGTAGTTTTTTGCGTCAAATGAACGAAACAGAATAAAAGATTAGAGACAAAAAATGCAAATCGGATGACTTAGACTTTGGGAAACTCAGTTGCGAACTTTCACCTATTTCACAAGGAGGTGGGGTACATTTCGATCAAGAATGAAGAAAAACTCAGGATCCCATGAAAAGCCTATGTCAACACATATCTCCTCACCCGTATTTTTTTGCGTCAAATGATCGAAAGAGAATAATAGATTAGAAACAAAAAATGCAAATCGGATGACTTAGACTTTGGGAAACTCAGTTGCGAACTTTCACCTATTTCACAAGGAGGTGGGGTACATTTCGATCAAGAATGAAGAAAAACTCAGGATCCCATGAAAAGCCTATGTCAACACATATCTCCTCGCCCGTAGTTTTTTTGCGTCAAATGATCGAAAGAGAATAATAGATTAGAAACAAAAAATGCAAATCGGATGACTTAGACATTGGCAAACTCAGTTACCCACTTTCTCCTATTTGCAAGGAGGTGGGGCACATTTCGATCAAGAATGAAGAAAAACTCAGGATCCCATGAAAAGCCTATGTCAACACATATCTCCTCGCCCGTAGTTTTTTTGCGTCAAATGATCGAAAGAGAATAATAGATTAGAAACAAAAAATGCAAATCGGATGACTTAGACTTTGGGAAACTCAGTTGCGAAGTTTCACCTATTTCACAAGGAGGTGGGGTACATTTCGATCAAGAATGAAGAAAAACTCAGGATCCCATGAAAAGCCTATGTCACCACATATCTCCTCACCCGTAGTTTTTTGCGTCAAATGATAGAAAGAGACTTAGAAACAAAAAATGCAAATCGAATGACTTAAACTTTGGCAAACTCAGTTGCGAACTTTGACCTATTTGCAAGGAGGTGGGGTACATTTCGATTAAGAATGAAGAAAAACTCAGGATCATATGAAAAGCCTATATCACCACATATCTCCTCACCCGTAGTTTTTTGCGTCAAATGATAGAAAGAGACTTAGAAACAAAAAATGCAAATCGAATGACTTAAACTTTGGCAAACTCAGTTGCGAACTTTGACCTATTTGCAAGGAGGTGGGGTACATTTCGATCAAGAATGAAGAAAAACTCAGGATCATATGAAAAGCCTATGTCACCACATATCTCCTCACCCGTAGTTTTTTGCGTCAAATGATCGAAAGAGAATAATAGATTAGAAACAAAAAATGCAAATCGGATGACTTAGACTTTGGGAAACTCAGTTGCGAACTTTCACCTATTTCACAAAGAGGTGGGGTACATTTCGATCAAGAATGAAGAAAAACTCAGGATCATATGAAAAGCCTATGTCACCACATATCTCCTCACCCGTAGTTTTTTGCGTCAAATGATAGAAAGAGACTTAGAAACAAAAAATGCAAATCGAATGACTTAAACTTTGGCAAACTCAGTTGCGAACTTTGACCTATTTGCAAGGAGGTGGGGTACATTTCGATCAAGAATGAAGAAAAACTCAGGATCCCATGAAAAGCCTATGTCACCACATATCTCCTCACCCGTAGTTTTTTGCGTCAAATGATAGAAAGAGACTTAGAAACAAAAAATGCAAATCGAATGACTTAAACTTTGGCAAACTCAGTTGCGAACTTTGACCTATTTGCAAGGAGGTGGGGTACATTTCGATCAAGAATGAAGAAAAACTCAGGATCCCATGAAAAGCCTATGTCACCACATATCTCCTCACCCGTAGTTTTTTGCGTCAAATGATAGAAAGAGACTTAGAAACAAAAAATGCAAATCGAATGACTTAAACTTTGGCAAACTCAGTTGCGAACTTTGACCTATTTGCAAGGAGGTGGGGTACATTTCGATCAAGAATGAAGAAAAACTCAGGATCGCGTGAAAAGCCTATGTCACCACATATCTCCTCACCCGTAGTTTTTTGCGTCAAATGATAGAAAGAGACTTAGAAACAAAAAATGCAAATCGAATGACTTAAACTTTGGCAAACTCAGTTGCGAACTTTGACCTATTTGCAAGGAGGTGGGGCTCATTTCGATCAAGAATGAAGAAAAACTCAGGATCGCGTGAAAAGCCTATGTCACCACATATCTCCTCACCCGTATTTTTTTGCGTCAAATGATCGAAAGAGAATAATAGATTAGAAACAAAAAATGCAAATCGGATGACTTAGACTTTGGGAAACTCAGTTGCGAACTTTCACCTATTTCACAAGGAGGTGGGGTACATTTCGATCAAGAATGAAGAAAAACTCAGGATCCCATGAAAAGCCTATGTCAACACATATCTCCTCACCCGTAGTTTTTTGCGTCAAATGATCGAAAGAGAATAATAGATTAGAACTAATCACCCGTAGTTTTTTGCGTCAAATGATAGAAAGAGACTTAGAAACAAAAAATGCAAATCGAATGACTTAAACTTTGGCAAACTCAGTTGCGAACTTTGACCTATTTGCAAGGAGGTGGGGCTCATTTCGATCAAGAATGAAGAAAAACTCAGGATCCCATGAAAAGCCTATGTCAACACATATCTCCTCACCCGTAGTTTTTTGCGTCAAATGATAGAAAGAGACTTAGAAACAAAAAATGCAAATCGGATGACTTAGACTTTCGGAAACTCAGTTGCGAACTTTCACCTATTTCACAAGGAGGTGGGGTACATTTCGATCAAGAATGAAGAAAAACTCAGGATCCCATGAAAAGCCTATGTCACCACATATCTCCTCACCCGTAGTTTTTTGCGTCAAATGATAGAAAGAGACTTAGAAACAAAAAATGCAAATCGAATGACTTAAACTTTGGCAAACTCAGTTGCGAACTTTGACCTATTTGCAAGGAGGTGGGGTACATTTCGATCAAGAATGAAGAAAAACTCAGGATCGCATGAAAAGCCTATGTCACCACATATCTCCTCACCCGTAGTTTTTTGCGTCAAATGATCGAAAGAGAATAATAGATTAGAAACAAAAAATGCAAATCGGATGACTTAGACTTTGGGAAACTCAGTTGCGAACTTTCACCTATTTCACAAGGAGGTGGGGTACATTTCGATCAAGAATGAAGAAAAACTCAGGATCCCATGAAAAGCCTATGTCACCACATATCTCCTCACCCGTAGTTTTTTGCGTCAAATGAACGAAACAGAATAAAAGATTAGAGACAAAAAATGCAAATCGGATGACTTAGACTTTGGGAAACTCAGTTGCGAACTTTCACCTATTTCACAAGGAGGTGGGGTACATTTCGATCAAGAATGAAGAAAAACTCAGGATCCCATGAAAAGCCTATGTCAACACATATCTCCTCACCCGTATTTTTTTGCGTCAAATGATCGAAAGAGAATAATAGATTAGAAACAAAAAATGCAAATCGGATGACTTAGACTTTGGGAAACTCAGTTGCGAACTTTCACCTATTTCACAAGGAGGTGGGGTACATTTCGATCAAGAATGAAGAAAAACTCAGGATCCCATGAAAAGCCTATGTCAACACATATCTCCTCGCCCGTAGTTTTTTTGCGTCAAATGATCGAAAGAGAATAATAGATTAGAAACAAAAAATGCAAATCGGATGACTTAGACATTGGCAAACTCAGTTGCCAACTTTCTCCTATTTGCAAGGAGGTGGGGCACATTTCGATCAAGAATGAAGAAAAACTCAGGATCCCATGAAAAGCCTATGTCAACACATATCTCCTCGCCCGTAGTTTTTTTGCGTCAAATGATCGAAAGAGAATAATAGATTAGAAACAAAAAATGCAAATCGGATGACTTAGACTTTGGGAAACTCAGTTGCGAACTTTCACCTATTTCACAAGGAGGTGGGGTACATTTCGATCAAGAATGAAGAAAAACTCAGGATCCCATGAAAAGCCTATGTCACCACATATCTCCTCACCCGTAGTTTTTTGCGTCAAATGAACGAAACATAATAAAAGATTAGAAACAAAAAATGCAATTCGGATGACTTAGACTTTGGGAAACTCAGTTGCGAACTTTCACCTATTTCACAAGGAGGTGGGGTACATTTCGATCAAGAATGAAGAAAAACTCAGGATCCCATGAAAAGCCTATGTCACCACATATCTCCTCACCCGTAGTTTTTTGCGTCAAATGATCGAAAGAGAATAATAGATTAGAAACAAAAAATGCAAATCGGATGACTTAAACTTTGGCAAACTCAGTTGCGAACTTTGACCTATTTGCAAGGAGGTGGGGCTCATTTCGATCAAGAATGAAGAAAAACTCAGGATCCCATGAAAAGCCTATGTCACCACATATCTCCTCACCCGTAGTTTTTTGCGTCAAATGATAGAAAGAGACTTAGAAACAAAAAATGCAAATCGAATGACTTAAACTTTGGCAAACTCAGTTGCGAACTTTGACCTATTTGCAAGGAGGTGGGGTACATTTCGATCAAGAATGAAGAAAAACTCAGGATCCCATGAAAAGCCTATGTCACCACATATCTCCTCACCCGTAGTTTTTTGCGTCAAATGATAGAAAGAGACTTAGAAACAAAAAATGCAAATCGAATGACTTAAACTTTGGCAAACTCAGTTGCGAACTTTGACCTATTTGCAAGGAGGTGGGGTACATTTCGATCAAGAATGAAGAAAAACTCAGGATCGCGTGAAAAGCCTATGTCACCACATATCTCCTCACCCGTAGTTTTTTGCGTCAAATGATAGAAAGAGACTTAGAAACAAAAAATGCAAATCGAATGACTTAAACTTTGGCAAACTCAGTTGCGAACTTTGACCTATTTGCAAGGAGGTGGGGCTCATTTCGATCAAGAATGAAGAAAAACTCAGGATCGCGTGAAAAGCCTATGTCACCACATATCTCCTCACCCGTAGTTTTTTGCGTCAAATGATAGAAAGAGACTTAGAAACAAAAAATGCAAATCGAATGACTTAAACTTTGGCAAACTCAGTTGCGAACTTTGACCTATTTGCAAGGAGGTGGGGCTCATTTCGATCAAGAATGAAGAAAAACTCAGGATCCCATGAAAAGCCTATGTCACCACATATCTCCTCACCCGTAGTTTTTTGCGTCAAATGATAGAAAGAGACTTAGAAACAAAAAATGCAAATCGAATGACTTAAACTTTGGCAAACTCAGTTGCGAACTTTGACCTATTTGCAAGGAGGTGGGGCTCATTTCGATCAAGAATGAAGAAAAACTCAGGATCGCGTGAAAAGCCTATGTCACCACATATCTCCTCACCCGTATTTTTTTGCGTCAAATGATCGAAAGAGAATAATAGATTAGAAACAAAAAATGCAAATCGGATGACTTAGACTTTGGGAAACTCAGTTGCGAACTTTCACCTATTTCACAAGGAGGTGGGGTACATTTCGATCAAGAATGAAGAAAAACTCAGGATCCCATGAAAAGCCTATGTCACCACATATCTCCTCACCCGTAGTTTTTTGCGTCAAATGATAGAAAGAGACTTAGAAACAAAAAATGCAAATCGAATGACTTAAACTTTGGCAAACTCAGTTGCGAACTTTGACCTATTTGCAAGGAGGTGGGGTACATTTCGATCAAGAATGAAGAAAAACTCAGGATCGCATGAAAAGCCTATGTCACCACATATCTCCTCACCCGTAGTTTTTTGCGTCAAATGAACGAAACAGAATAAAAGATTAGAGACAAAAAATGCAAATCGGATGACTTAGACTTTGGGAAACTCAGTTGCGAACTTTCACCTATTTCACAAGGAGGTGGGGTACATTTCGATCAAGAATGAAGAAAAACTCAGGATCCCATGAAAAGCCTATGTCAACACATATCTCCTCACCCGTATTTTTTTGCGTCAAATGATCGAAAGAGAATAATAGATTAGAAACAAAAAATGCAAATCGGATGACTTAGACTTTGGGAAACTCAGTTGCGAACTTTCACCTATTTCACAAGGAGGTGGGGTACATTTCGATCAAGAATGAAGAAAAACTCAGGATCCCATGAAAAGCCTATGTCAACACATATCTCCTCGCCCGTAGTTTTTTTGCGTCAAATGATCGAAAGAGAATAATAGATTAGAAACAAAAAATGCAAATCGGATGACTTAGACATTGGCAAACTCAGTTGCCCACTTTCTCCTATTTGCAAGGAGGTGGGGCACATTTCGATCAAGAATGAAGAAAAACTCAGGATCCCATGAAAAGCCTATGTCAACACATATCTCCTCGCCCGTAGTTTTTTTGCGTCAAATGATCGAAAGAGAATAATAGATTAGAAACAAAAAATGCAAATCGGATGACTTAGACTTTGGGAAACTCAGTTGCGAAGTTTCACCTATTTCACAAGGAGGTGGGGTACATTTCGATCAAGAATGAAGAAAAACTCAGGATCCCATGAAAAGCCTATGTCACCACATATCTCCTCACCCGTAGTTTTTTGCGTCAAATGATAGAAAGAGACTTAGAAACAAAAAATGCAAATCGAATGACTTAAACTTTGGCAAACTCAGTTGCGAACTTTGACCTATTTGCAAGGAGGTGGGGTACATTTCGATTAAGAATGAAGAAAAACTCAGGATCATATGAAAAGCCTATATCACCACATATCTCCTCACCCGTAGTTTTTTGCGTCAAATGATAGAAAGAGACTTAGAAACAAAAAATGCAAATCGAATGACTTAAACTTTGGCAAACTCAGTTGCGAACTTTGACCTATTTGCAAGGAGGTGGGGTACATTTCGATCAAGAATGAAGAAAAACTCAGGATCATATGAAAAGCCTATGTCACCACATATCTCCTCACCCGTAGTTTTTTGCGTCAAATGATCGAAAGAGAATAATAGATTAGAAACAAAAAATGCAAATCGGATGACTTAGACTTTGGGAAACTCAGTTGCGAACTTTCACCTATTTCACAAAGAGGTGGGGTACATTTCGATCAAGAATGAAGAAAAACTCAGGATCATATGAAAAGCCTATGTCACCACATATCTCCTCACCCGTAGTTTTTTGCGTCAAATGATAGAAAGAGACTTAGAAACAAAAAATGCAAATCGAATGACTTAAACTTTGGCAAACTCAGTTGCGAACTTTGACCTATTTGCAAGGAGGTGGGGTACATTTCGATCAAGAATGAAGAAAAACTCAGGATCCCATGAAAAGCCTATGTCACCACATATCTCCTCACCCGTAGTTTTTTGCGTCAAATGATAGAAAGAGACTTAGAAACAAAAAATGCAAATCGAATGACTTAAACTTTGGCAAACTCAGTTGCGAACTTTGACCTATTTGCAAGGAGGTGGGGTACATTTCGATCAAGAATGAAGAAAAACTCAGGATCCCATGAAAAGCCTATGTCACCACATATCTCCTCACCCGTAGTTTTTTGCGTCAAATGATAGAAAGAGACTTAGAAACAAAAAATGCAAATCGAATGACTTAAACTTTGGCAAACTCAGTTGCGAACTTTGACCTATTTGCAAGGAGGTGGGGCTCATTTCGATCAAGAATGAAGAAAAACTCAGGATCGCGTGAAAAGCCTATGTCACCACATATCTCCTCACCCGTATTTTTTTGCGTCAAATGATCGAAAGAGAATAATAGATTAGAAACAAAAAATGCAAATCGGATGACTTAGACTTTGGGAAACTCAGTTGCGAACTTTCACCTATTTCACAAGGAGGTGGGGTACATTTCGATCAAGAATGAAGAAAAACTCAGGATCCCATGAAAAGCCTATGTCAACACATATCTCCTCACCCGTAGTTTTTTGCGTCAAATGATCGAAAGAGAATAATAGATTAGAACTAATCACCCGTAGTTTTTTGCGTCAAATGATAGAAAGAGACTTAGAAACAAAAAATGCAAATCGAATGACTTAAACTTTGGCAAACTCAGTTGCGAACTTTGACCTATTTGCAAGGAGGTGGGGCTCATTTCGATCAAGAATGAAGAAAAACTCAGGATCCCATGAAAAGCCTATGTCAACACATATCTCCTCACCCGTAGTTTTTTGCGTCAAATGATAGAAAGAGACTTAGAAACAAAAAATGCAAATCGGATGACTTAGACTTTCGGAAACTCAGTTGCGAACTTTCACCTATTTCACAAGGAGGTGGGGTACATTTCGATCAAGAATGAAGAAAAACTCAGGATCCCATGAAAAGCCTATGTCACCACATATCTCCTCACCCGTAGTTTTTTGCGTCAAATGATAGAAAGAGACTTAGAAACAAAAAATGCAAATCGAATGACTTAAACTTTGGCAAACTCAGTTGCGAACTTTGACCTATTTGCAAGGAGGTGGGGTACATTTCGATCAAGAATGAAGAAAAACTCAGGATCGCATGAAAAGCCTATGTCACCACATATCTCCTCACCCGTAGTTTTTTGCGTCAAATGATCGAAAGAGAATAATAGATTAGAAACAAAAAATGCAAATCGGATGACTTAGACTTTGGGAAACTCAGTTGCGAACTTTCACCTATTTCACAAGGAGGTGGGGTACATTTCGATCAAGAATGAAGAAAAACTCAGGATCCCATGAAAAGCCTATGTCACCACATATCTCCTCACCCGTAGTTTTTTGCGTCAAATGAACGAAACAGAATAAAAGATTAGAGACAAAAAATGCAAATCGGATGACTTAGACTTTGGGAAACTCAGTTGCGAACTTTCACCTATTTCACAAGGAGGTGGGGTACATTTCGATCAAGAATGAAGAAAAACTCAGGATCCCATGAAAAGCCTATGTCAACACATATCTCCTCACCCGTATTTTTTTGCGTCAAATGATCGAAAGAGAATAATAGATTAGAAACAAAAAATGCAAATCGGATGACTTAGACTTTGGGAAACTCAGTTGCGAACTTTCACCTATTTCACAAGGAGGTGGGGTACATTTCGATCAAGAATGAAGAAAAACTCAGGATCCCATGAAAAGCCTATGTCAACACATATCTCCTCGCCCGTAGTTTTTTTGCGTCAAATGATCGAAAGAGAATAATAGATTAGAAACAAAAAATGCAAATCGGATGACTTAGACATTGGCAAACTCAGTTGCCAACTTTCTCCTATTTGCAAGGAGGTGGGGCACATTTCGATCAAGAATGAAGAAAAACTCAGGATCCCATGAAAAGCCTATGTCAACACATATCTCCTCGCCCGTAGTTTTTTTGCGTCAAATGATCGAAAGAGAATAATAGATTAGAAACAAAAAATGCAAATCGGATGACTTAGACTTTGGGAAACTCAGTTGCGAACTTTCACCTATTTCACAAGGAGGTGGGGTACATTTCGATCAAGAATGAAGAAAAACTCAGGATCCCATGAAAAGCCTATGTCACCACATATCTCCTCACCCGTAGTTTTTTGCGTCAAATGAACGAAACATAATAAAAGATTAGAAACAAAAAATGCAATTCGGATGACTTAGACTTTGGGAAACTCAGTTGCGAACTTTCACCTATTTCACAAGGAGGTGGGGTACATTTCGATCAAGAATGAAGAAAAACTCAGGATCCCATGAAAAGCCTATGTCACCACATATCTCCTCACCCGTAGTTTTTTGCGTCAAATGATCGAAAGAGAATAATAGATTAGAAACAAAAAATGCAAATCGGATGACTTAAACTTTGGCAAACTCAGTTGCGAACTTTGACCTATTTGCAAGGAGGTGGGGCTCATTTCGATCAAGAATGAAGAAAAACTCAGGATCCCATGAAAAGCCTATGTCACCACATATCTCCTCACCCGTAGTTTTTTGCGTCAAATGATAGAAAGAGACTTAGAAACAAAAAATGCAAATCGAATGACTTAAACTTTGGCAAACTCAGTTGCGAACTTTGACCTATTTGCAAGGAGGTGGGGTACATTTCGATCAAGAATGAAGAAAAACTCAGGATCCCATGAAAAGCCTATGTCACCACATATCTCCTCACCCGTAGTTTTTTGCGTCAAATGATAGAAAGAGACTTAGAAACAAAAAATGCAAATCGAATGACTTAAACTTTGGCAAACTCAGTTGCGAACTTTGACCTATTTGCAAGGAGGTGGGGTACATTTCGATCAAGAATGAAGAAAAACTCAGGATCGCGTGAAAAGCCTATGTCACCACATATCTCCTCACCCGTAGTTTTTTGCGTCAAATGATCGAAAGAGAATAATAGATTAGAAACAAAAAATGCAAATCGGATGACTTAAACTTTGGCAAACTCAGTTGCGAACTTTGACCTATTTGCAAGGAGGTGGGGCTCATTTCGATCAAGAATGAAGAAAAACTCAGGATCCCATGAAAAGCCTATGTCAACACATATCTCCTCACCCGTATTTTTTTGCGTCAAATGATCGAAAGAGAATAATAGATTAGAAACAAAAAATGCAAATCGGATGACTTAGACTTTGGGAAACTCAGTTGCGAACTTTCACCTATTTCACAAGGAGGTGGGGTACATTTCGATCAAGAATGAAGAAAAACTCAGGATCCCATGAAAAGCCTATGTCAACACATATCTCCTCGCCCGTAGTTTTTTTGCGTCAAATGATCGAAAGAGAATAATAGATTAGAAACAAAAAATGCAAATCGGATGACTTAGACATTGGCAAACTCAGTTGCCAACTTTCTCCTATTTGCAAGGAGGTGGGGCACATTTCGATCAAGAATGAAGAAAAACTCAGGATCCCATGAAAAGCCTATGTCAACACATATCTCCTCGCCCGTAGTTTTTTTGCGTCAAATGATCGAAAGAGAATAATAGATTAGAAACAAAAAATGCAAATCGGATGACTTAGACTTTGGGAAACTCAGTTGCGAACTTTGACCTATTTGCAAGGAGGTGGGGCTTATTTCGATCAAGAATGAAGAAAAACTCAGGATCCCATGAAAAGCCTATGTCAACACATATCTCCTCACCCGTAGTTTTTTGCGTCAAATGAACGAAACAGAATAAAAGATTAGAAACAAAAAATGCAAATCGGATGACTTAGACTTTGGGAAACTCAGTTGCGAACTTTCACCTATTTCACAAGGAGGTGGGGTACATTTCGATCAAGAATGAAGAAAAACTCAGGATCCCATGAAAAGCCTATGTCACCACATATCTCCTCACCCGTAGTTTTTTGCGTCAAATGAACGAAACATAATAAAAGATTAGAAACAAAAAATGCAATTCGGATGACTTAGACTTTGGGAAACTCAGTTGCGAACTTTCACCTATTTCACAAGGAGGTGGGGTACATTTCGATCAAGAATGAAGAAAAACTCAGGATCCCATGAAAAGCCTATGTCACCACATATCTCCTCACCCGTAGTTTTATGCGTCAAATGATCGAAAGAGAATAATAGATTAGAAACAAAAAATGCAAATCGGATGACTTAAACTTTGGCAAACTCAGTTGCGAACTTTGACCTATTTGCAAGGAGGTGGGGCTCATTTCGATCAAGAATGAAGAAAAACTCAGGATCCCATGAAAAGCCTATGTCACCACATATCTCCTCACCCGTAGTTTTTTGCGTCAAATGATAGAAAGAGACTTAGAAACAAAAAATGCAAATCGAATGACTTAAACTTTGGCAAACTCAGTTGCGAACTTTGACCTATTTGCAAGGAGGTGGGGTACATTTCGATCAAGAATGAAGAAAAACTCAGGATCCCATGAAAAGCCTATGTCACCACATATCTCCTCACCCGTAGTTTTTTGCGTCAAATGATAGAAAGAGACTTAGAAACAAAAAATGCAAATCGAATGACTTAAACTTTGGCAAACTCAGTTGCGAACTTTGACCTATTTGCAAGGAGGTGGGGTACATTTCGATCAAGAATGAAGAAAAACTCAGGATCCCATGAAAAGCCTATGTCACCACATATCTCCTCACCCGTAGTTTTTTGCGTCAAATGATAGAAAGAGACTTAGAAACAAAAAATGCAAATCGAATGACTTAAACTTTGGCAAACTCAGTTGCGAACTTTGACCTATTTGCAAGGAGGTGGGGTACATTTCGATCAAGAATGAAGAAAAACTCAGGATCCCATGAAAAGCCTATGTCACCACATATCTCCTCACCCGTAGTTTTTTGCGTCAAATGAACGAAACAGAATAAAAGATTAGAAACAAAAAATGCAAATCGGATGACTTAGACATTGGCAAACTCAGTTGCCAACTTTCTCCTATTTGCAAGGAGGTGGGGTACATTTCGATCAAGAATGAAGAAAACTCAGGATCCCATGAAAAGCCTATGTCAACACATATCTCCTCACCCGTAGTTTTTTGCGTCAAATGATCGAAAGAGAATAATAGATTAGAACTAATCACCCGTAGTTTTTTGCGTCAAATGATAGAAAGAGACTTAGAAACAAAAAATGCAAATCGAATGACTTAAACTTTGGCAAACTCAGTTGCGAACTTTGACCTATTTGCAAGGAGGTGGGGTACATTTCGATCAAGAATGAAGAAAAACTCAGGATCCCATGAAAAGCCTATGTCACCACATATCTCCTCACCCGTAGTTTTTTGCGTCAAATGATCGAAAGAGAATAATAGATTAGAAACAAAAAATGCAAATCGGATGACTTAGACTTTCGGAAACTCAGTTGCGAACTTTCACCTATTTCACAAGGAGGTGGGGTACATTTCGATCAAGAATGAAGAAAAACTCAGGATCCCATGAAAAGCCTATGTCACCACATATCTCCTCACCCGTAGTTTTTTGCGTCAAATGATAGAAAGAGACTTAGAAACAAAAAATGCAAATCGAATGACTTAAACTTTGGCAAACTCAGTTGCGAACTTTGACCTATTTGCAAGGAGGTGGGGTACATTTCGATTAAGAATGAAGAAAAACTCAGGATCGCATAAAAAGCCTATGTCACCACATATCTCCTCACCCGTAGTTTTTTGCGTCAAATGATCGAAAGAGAATAATAGATTAGAAACAAAAAATGCAAATCGGATGACTTAAACTTTGGCAAACTCAGTTGCTAACTTTGACCTATTTGCAAGGAGGTGGGGTACATTTCGATCAAGAATGAAGAAAAACTCAGGATCCCATGAAAAGCCTATGTCAACACATATCTCCTCACCCGTATTTTTTTGCGTCAAATGATCGAAAGAGAATAATAGATTAGAAACAAAAAATGCAAATCGGATGACTTAGACTTTGGGAAACTCAGTTGCGAACTTTCACCTATTTCACAAGGAGGTGGGGTACATTTCGATCAAGAATGAAGAAAAACTCAGGATCCCATGAAAAGCCTATGTCACCACATATCTCCTCACCCGTAGTTTTTTGCGTCAAATGAACGAAACAGAATAAAAGATTAGAAACAAAAAATGCAAATCGGATGACTTAGACTTTGGGAAACTCAGTTGCGAACTTTCACCTATTTCACAAGGAGGTGGGGTACATTTCGATCAAGAATGAAGAAAAACTCAGGATCCCATGAAAAGCCTATGTCAACACATATCTCCTCACCCGTAGTTTTTTTGCGTCAAATGATCGAAAGAGAATAATAGATTAGAAACAAAAAATGCAAATCGGATGACTTAGACTTTGGGAAACTCAGTTGCGAACTTTCACCTATTTCACAAGGAGGTGGGGTACATTTCGATCAAGAATGAAGAAAAACTCAGGATCCCATGAAAAGCCTATGTCACCACATATCTCCTCACCCGTAGTTTTTTGCGTCAAATGAACGAAACAGAATAAAAGATTAGAAACAAAAAATGCAAATCGGATGACTTAGACATTGGCAAACTCAGTTGCCAACTTTCTTATATTTGCAAGGAGGTGGGGCACATTTCGATCAAGAATGAAGAAAAACTCAGGATCCCATGAAAAGCCTATGTCAACACATATCTCCTCGCCCGTAGTTTTTTTGCGTCAAATGATCGAAAGAGAATAATAGATTAGAAACAAAAAATGCAAATCGGATGACTTAGACTTTGGGAAACTCAGTTGCGAACTTTCACCTATTTCACAAGGAGGTGGGGTACATTTCGATCAAGAATGAAGAAAAACTCAGGATCCCATGAAAAGCCTATGTCACCACATATCTCCTCACCCGTAGTTTTTTGCGTCAAATGATAGAAAGAGACTTAGAAACCAAAAATGCAAATCGAATGACTTAAACTTTGGCAAACTCAGTTGCGAACTTTGACCTATTTGCAAGGAGGTGGGGCTTATTTCGATCAAGAATGAAGAAAAACTCAGGATCCCATGAAAAGCCTATGTCAACACATATCTCCTCGCCCGTAGTTTTTTTGCGTCAAATGATCGAAAGAGAATAATAGATTAGAAACAAAAAATGCAAATCGGATGACTTAGACATTGGCAAACTCAGTTGCCAACTTTCTTATATTTGCAAGGAGGTGGGGCACATTTCGATCAAGAATGAAGAAAAACTCAGGATCCCATGAAAAGCCTATGTCAACACATATCTCCTCGCCCGTAGTTTTTTTGCGTCAAATGATCGAAAGAGAATAATAGATTAGAAACAAAAAATGCAAATCGGATGACTTAGACTTTGGGAAACTCAGTTGCGAACTTTCACCTATTTCATAAGGAGGTGGGGTACATTTCGATCAAGAATGAAGAAAAACTCAGGATCCCATGAAAAGCCTATGTCACCACATATCTCCTCACCCGTAGTTTTTTGCGTCAAATGAACGAAACAGAATAAAAGATTAGAAACAAAAAATGCAAATCGGATGACTTAGACTTTGGGAAACTCAGTTGCGAACTTTCACCTATTTCACAAGGAGGTGGGGTACATTTCGATCAAGAATGAAGAAAAACTCAGGATCCCATGAAAAGCCTATGTCACCACATATCTCCTCACCCGTAGTTTTTTGCGTCAAATGATAGAAAGAGACTTAGAAACAAAAAATGCAAATCGAATGACTTAAACTTTGGCAAACTCAGTTGCGAACTTTGACCTATTTGCAAGGAGGTGGGGTACATTTCGATCAAGAATGAAGAAAAACTCAGGATCCCATGAAAAGCCTATGTCACCACATATCTCCTCACCCGTAGTTTTTTGCGTCAAATGATCGAAAGAGAATAATAGATTAGAACTCCTCACCCGTAGTTTTTTGCGTCAAATGATAGAAAGAGACTTAGAAACCAAAAATGCAAATCGAATGACTTAAACTTTGGCAAACTCAGTTGCGAACTTTGACCTATTTGCAAGGAGGTGGGGCTTATTTCGATCAAGAATGAAGAAAAACTCAGGATCCCATGAAAAGCCTATGTCAACACATATCTCCTCGCCCGTAGTTTTTTTGCGTCAAATGATCGAAAGAGAATAATAGATTAGAAACAAAAAATGCAAATCGGATGACTTAGACATTGGCAAACTCAGTTGCCAACTTTCTTATATTTGCAAGGAGGTGGGGCACATTTCGATCAAGAATGAAGAAAAACTCAGGATCCCATGAAAAGCCTATGTCAACACATATCTCCTCGCCCGTAGTTTTTTTGCGTCAAATGATCGAAAGAGAATAATAGATTAGAAACAAAAAATGCAAATCGGATGACTTAGACTTTGGGAAACTCAGTTGCGAACTTTCACCTATTTCATAAGGAGGTGGGGTACATTTCGATCAAGAATGAAGAAAAACTCAGGATCCCATGAAAAGCCTATGTCACCACATATCTCCTCACCCGTAGTTTTTTGCGTCAAATGAACGAAACAGAATAAAAGATTAGAAACAAAAAATGCAAATCGGATGACTTAGACTTTGGGAAACTCAGTTGCGAACTTTCACCTATTTCACAAGGAGGTGGGGTACATTTCGATCAAGAATGAAGAAAAACTCAGGATCCCATGAAAAGCCTATGTCACCACATATCTCCTCACCCGTAGTTTTTTGCGTCAAATGATAGAAAGAGACTTAGAAACAAAAAATGCAAATCGAATGACTTAAACTTTGGCAAACTCAGTTGCGAACTTTGACCTATTTGCAAGGAGGTGGGGCTTATTTCGATCAAGAATGAAGAAAAACTCAGGATCCCATGAAAAGCCTATGTCAACACATATCTCCTCACCCGTAGTTTTTTGCGTCAAATGATCGAAAAAGAATAATAGATTAGAACTCCTCACCCGTAGTTTTTTGCGTCAAATGATAGAAAGAGACTTAGAAACAAAAAATGCAAATCGAATGACTTAAACTTTGGCACACTCAGTTGCGAACTTTGACCTATTTGCAAGGAGGTGGGGTACATTTCGATCAAGAATGAAGAAAAACTCAGGATCCCATGAAAAGCCTATGTCACCACATATCTCCTCACCCGTAGTTTTTTGCGTCAAATGATCGAAAGAGAATAATAGATTAGAAACAAAAAATGCAAATCAGATGACTTAGACTTTCGGAAACTCAGTTGCGAACTTTCACCTATTTCACAAGGAGGTGGGGTACATTTCGATCAAGAATGAAGAAAAACTCAGGATCCCATGAAAAGCCTATGTCACCACATATCTCCTCACCCGTAGTTTTTTGCGTCAAATGATAGAAAGAGACTTAGAAACAAAAAATGCAAATCGAATGACTTAAACTTTGGCAAACTCAGTTGCGAACTTTGACCTATTTGCAAGGAGGTGGGGTACATTTCGATCAAGAATGAAGAAAAACTCAGGATCGCATGAAAAGCCTATGTCACCACATATCTCCTCACCCGTAGTTTTTTGCGTCAAATGATCGAAAGAGAATAATAGATTAGAAACAAAAAATGCAAATCGGATGACTTAGACTTTGGGAAACTCAGTTGCGAACTTTCACCTATTTCACAAGGAGGTGGGGTACATTTCGATCAAGAATGAAGAAAAACTCAGGATCCCATGAAAAGCCTATGTCACCACATATCTCCTCACCCGTAGTTTTTTGCGTCAAATGAACGAAACAGAATAAAAGATTAGAAACAAAAAATGCAAATCGGATGACTTAGACATTGGCAAACTCAGTTGCCAACTTTCTCCTATTTGCAAGGAGGTGGGGTACATTTCGATCAAGAATGAAGAAAAACTCAGGATCCCATGAAAAGCCTATGTCACCACATATCTCCTCACCCGTAGTTTTTTGCTTCAAATGATCGAAAGAGAATAATAGATTAGAAACAAAAAATGCAAATCGGATGACTTAGACTTTGGGAAACTCAGTTGCGAACTTTCACCTATTTCACAAGGAGGTGGGGTACATTTCGATCAAGAATGAAGAAAAACTCAGGATTCCATGAAAAGCCTATGTCACCACATATCTCCTCACCCGTAGTTTTTTGCGTCAAATGAACGAAACAGAATAAAAGATTAGAAACAAAAAATGCAAATCGGATGACTTAGACATTGGCAAACTCAGTTGCCAACTTTCTCCTATTTGCAAGGAGGTGGGGTACATTTCGATCAAGAATGAAGAAAAACTCAGGATCCCATGAAAAGCCTATGTCAACACATATCTCCTCACCCGTAGTTTTTTGCGTCAAATGATAGAAAGAGACTTAGAAACAAAAAATGCAAATCGAATGACTTAAACTTTGGCAAACTCAGTTGCGAACTTTGACCTATTTGCAAGGAGGTGGGGCTTATTTCGATCAAGAATGAAGAAAAACTCAGGATCCCATGAAAAGCCTATGTCAACACATATCTCCTCACCCGTAGTTTTTTGCGTCAAATGATCGAAAAAGAATAATAGATTAGAACTCCTCACCCGTAGTTTTTTGCGTCAAATGATAGAAAGAGACTTAGAAACAAAAAATGCAAATCGAATGACTTAAACTTTGGCACACTCAGTTGCGAACTTTGACCTATTTGCAAGGAGGTGGGGTACATTTCGATCAAGAATGAAGAAAAACTCAGGATCCCATGAAAAGCCTATGTCACCACATATCTCCTCACCCGTAGTTTTTTGCGTCAAATGATCGAAAGAGAATAATAGATTAGAAACAAAAAATGCAAATCAGATGACTTAGACTTTCGGAAACTCAGTTGCGAACTTTCACCTATTTCACAAGGAGGTGGGGTACATTTCGATCAAGAATGAAGAAAAACTCAGGATCCCATGAAAAGCCTATGTCACCACATATCTCCTCACCCGTAGTTTTTTGCGTCAAATGATAGAAAGAGACTTAGAAACAAAAAATGCAAATCGAATGACTTAAACTTTGGCAAACTCAGTTGCGAACTTTGACCTATTTGCAAGGAGGTGGGGTACATTTCGATCAAGAATGAAGAAAAACTCAGGATCCCATGAAAAGCCTATGTCAACACATATCTCCTCACCCGTAGTTTTTTGCGTCAAATGATAGAAAGAGACTTAGAAACAAAAAATGCAAATCGAATGACTTAAACTTTGGCAAACTCAGTTGCGAACTTTGACCTATTTGCAAGGAGGTGGGGCTTATTTCGATCAAGAATGAAGAAAAACTCAGGATCCCATGAAAAGCCTATGTCAACACATATCTCCTCACCCGTAGTTTTTTGCGTCAAATGATCGAAAGAGAATAATAGATTAGAACTCCTCACCCGTAGTTTTTTGCGTCAAATGATAGAAAGAGACTTAGAAACCAAAAATGCAAATCGAATGACTTAAACTTTGGCAAACTCAGTTGCGAACTTTGACCTATTTGCAAGGAGGTGGGGCTTATTTCGATCAAGAATGAAGAAAAACTCAGGATCCCATGAAAAGCCTATGTCAACACATATCTCCTCGCCCGTAGTTTTTTTGCGTCAAATGATCGAAAGAGAATAATAGATTAGAAACAAAAAATGCAAATCGGATGACTTAGACATTGGCAAACTCAGTTGCCAACTTTCTTATATTTGCAAGGAGGTGGGGCACATTTCGATCAAGAATGAAGAAAAACTCAGGATCCCATGAAAAGCCTATGTCAACACATATCTCCTCGCCCGTAGTTTTTTTGCGTCAAATGATCGAAAGAGAATAATAGATTAGAAACAAAAAATGCAAATCGGATGACTTAGACTTTGGGAAACTCAGTTGCGAACTTTCACCTATTTCATAAGGAGGTGGGGTACATTTCGATCAAGAATGAAGAGAAACTCAGGATCCCATGAAAAGCCTATGTCACCACATATCTCCTCACCCGTAGTTTTTTGCGTCAAATGAACGAAACAGAATAAAAGATTAGAAACAAAAAATGCAAATCGGATGACTTAGACTTTGGGAAACTCAGTTGCGAACTTTCACCTATTTCACAAGGAGGTGGGGTACATTTCGATCAAGAATGAAGAAAAACTCAGGATCCCATGAAAAGCCTATGTCACCACATATCTCCTCACCCGTAGTTTTTTGCGTCAAATGATAGAAAGAGACTTAGAAACAAAAAATGCAAATCGAATGACTTAAACTTTGGCAAACTCAGTTGCGAACTTTGACCTATTTGCAAGGAGGTGGGGTACATTTCGATCAAGAATGAAGAAAAACTCAGGATCCCATGAAAAGCCTATGTCACCACATATCTCCTCACCCGTAGTTTTTTGCGTCAAATGATAGAAAGAGACTTAGAAACAAAAAATGCAAATCGAATGACTTAAACTTTGGCAAACTCAGTTGCGAACTTTGACCTATTTGCAAGGAGGTGGGGCTTATTTCGATCAAGAATGAAGAAAAACTCAGGATCCCATGAAAAGCCTATGTCAACACATATCTCCTCACCCGTAGTTTTTTGCGTCAAATGATCGAAAAAGAATAATAGATTAGAACTCCTCACCCGTAGTTTTTTGCGTCAAATGATAGAAAGAGACTTAGAAACAAAAAATGCAAATCGAATGACTTAAACTTTGGCACACTCAGTTGCGAACTTTGACCTATTTGCAAGGAGGTGGGGTACATTTCGATCAAGAATGAAGAAAAACTCAGGATCCCATGAAAAGCCTATGTCACCACATATCTCCTCACCCGTAGTTTTTTGCGTCAAATGATCGAAAGAGAATAATAGATTAGAAACAAAAAATGCAAATCAGATGACTTAGACTTTCGGAAACTCAGTTGCGAACTTTCACCTATTTCACAAGGAGGTGGGGTACATTTCGATCAAGAATGAAGAAAAACTCAGGATCCCATGAAAAGCCTATGTCACCACATATCTCCTCACCCGTAGTTTTTTGCGTCAAATGATAGAAAGAGACTTAGAAACAAAAAATGCAAATCGAATGACTTAAACTTTGGCAAACTCAGTTGCGAACTTTGACCTATTTGCAAGGAGGTGGGGTACATTTCGATCAAGAATGAAGAAAAACTCAGGATCGCATGAAAAGCCTATGTCACCACATATCTCCTCACCCGTAGTTTTTTGCGTCAAATGATCGAAAGAGAATAATAGATTAGAAACAAAAAATGCAAATCGGATGACTTAGACTTTGGGAAACTCAGTTGCGAACTTTCACCTATTTCACAAGGAGGTGGGGTACATTTCGATCAAGAATGAAGAAAAACTCAGGATCCCATGAAAAGCCTATGTCACCACATATCTCCTCACCCGTAGTTTTTTGCGTCAAATGAACGAAACAGAATAAAAGATTAGAAACAAAAAATGCAAATCGGATGACTTAGACATTGGCAAACTCAGTTGCCAACTTTCTCCTATTTGCAAGGAGGTGGGGTACATTTCGATCAAGAATGAAGAAAAACTCAGGATCCCATGAAAAGCCTATGTCACCACATATCTCCTCACCCGTAGTTTTTTGCGTCAAATGATCGAAAGAGAATAATAGACTAGAAACAAAAAATGCAAATCGGATGACTTAAACTTTGGCAAACTCAGTTGCGAACTTTGACCTATTTGCAAGGCGGTGGGGTACATTTCGATCAAGAATGAAGAAAAACTCAGGATCCCATGAAAAGCCTATGTCAACACATATCTCCTCACCCGTAGTTTTTTGCTTCAAACGATCGAAAGAGAATAATAGATTAGAAACAAAAAATGCAAATCGGATGACTTAGACTTTGGGAAACTCAGTTGCGAACTTTCACCTATTTCACAAGGAGGTGGGGTACATTTCGATCAAGAATGAAGAAAAACTCAGGATTCCATGAAAAGCCTATGTCACCACATATCTCCTCACCCGTAGTTTTTTGCGTCAAATGAACGAAACAGAATAAAAGATTAGAAACAAAAAATGCAAATCGGATGACTTAGACATTGGCAAACTCAGTTGCCAACTTTCTCCTATTTGCAAGGAGGTGGGGTACATTTCGATCAAGAATGAAGAAAAACTCAGGATCCCATGAAAAGCCTATGTCAACACATATCTCCTCACCCGTAGTTTTTTGCGTCAAATGATAGAAAGAGACTTAGAAACAAAAAATGCAAATCGAATGACTTAAACTTTGGCAAACTCAGTTGCGAACTTTGACCTATTTGCAAGGAGGTGGGGCTTATTTCGATCAAGAATGAAGAAAAACTCAGGATCCCATGAAAAGCCTATGTCAACACATATCTCCTCACCCGTAGTTTTTTGCGTCAAATGATCGAAAAAGAATAATAGATTAGAACTCCTCACCCGTAGTTTTTTGCGTCAAATGATAGAAAGAGACTTAGAAACAAAAAATGCAAATCGAATGACTTAAACTTTGGCACACTCAGTTGCGAACTTTGACCTATTTGCAAGGAGGTGGGGTACATTTCGATCAAGAATGAAGAAAAACTCAGGATCCCATGAAAAGCCTATGTCACCACATATCTCCTCACCCGTAGTTTTTTGCGTCAAATGATCGAAAGAGAATAATAGATTAGAAACAAAAAATGCAAATCAGATGACTTAGACTTTCGGAAACTCAGTTGCGAACTTTCACCTATTTCACAAGGAGGTGGGGTACATTTCGATCAAGAATGAAGAAAAACTCAGGATCCCATGAAAAGCCTATGTCACCACATATCTCCTCACCCGTAGTTTTTTGCGTCAAATGATAGAAAGAGACTTAGAAACAAAAAATGCAAATCGAATGACTTAAACTTTGGCAAACTCAGTTGCGAACTTTGACCTATTTGCAAGGAGGTGGGGTACATTTCGATCAAGAATGAAGAAAAACTCAGGATCCCATGAAAAGCCTATGTCAACACATATCTCCTCACCCGTAGTTTTTTGCGTCAAATGATAGAAAGAGACTTAGAAACAAAAAATGCAAATCGAATGACTTAAACTTTGGCAAACTCAGTTGCGAACTTTGACCTATTTGCAAGGAGGTGGGGCTTATTTCGATCAAGAATGAAGAAAAACTCAGGATCCCATGAAAAGCCTATGTCAACACATATCTCCTCACCCGTAGTTTTTTGCGTCAAATGATCGAAAAAGAATAATAGATTAGAACTCCTCACCCGTAGTTTTTTGCGTCAAATGATAGAAAGAGACTTAGAAACAAAAAATGCAAATCGAATGACTTAAACTTTGGCACACTCAGTTGCGAACTTTGACCTATTTGCAAGGAGGTGGGGTACATTTCGATCAAGAATGAAGAAAAACTCAGGATCCCATGAAAAGCCTATGTCACCACATATCTCCTCACCCGTAGTTTTTTGCGTCAAATGATCGAAAGAGAATAATAGATTAGAAACAAAAAATGCAAATCAGATGACTTAGACTTTCGGAAACTCAGTTGCGAACTTTCACCTATTTCACAAGGAGGTGGGGTACATTTCGATCAAGAATGAAGAAAAACTCAGGATCCCATGAAAAGCCTATGTCACCACATATCTCCTCACCCGTAGTTTTTTGCGTCAAATGATAGAAAGAGACTTAGAAACAAAAAATGCAAATCGAATGACTTAAACTTTGGCAAACTCAGTTGCGAACTTTGACCTATTTGCAAGGAGGTGGGGTACATTTCGATCAAGAATGAAGAAAAACTCAGGATCCCATGAAAAGCCTATGTCAACACATATCTCCTCACCCGTAGTTTTTTGCGTCAAATGATCGAAAGAGAATAATAGATTAGAAACAAAAAATGCAAATCAGATGACTTAGACTTTCGGAAACTCAGTTGCGAACTTTCACCTATTTCACAAGGAGGTGGGGTACATTTCGATCAAGAATGAAGAAAAACTCAGGATCCCATGAAAAGCCTATGTCACCACATATCTCCTCACCCGTAGTTTTTTGCGTCAAATGATCGAAAGAGAATAATAGATTAGAAACAAAAAATGCAAATCGGATGACTTAGACTTTGGGAAACTCAGTTGCGAACTTTCACCTATTTCACAAGGAGGTGGGGTACATTTCGATCAAGAATGAAGAAAAACTCAGGATCCCATGAAAAGCCTATGTCACCACATATCTCCTCACCCGTAGTTTTTTGCGTCAAATGATCGAAAGAGAATAATAGACTAGAAACAAAAAATGCAAATCGGATGACTTAAACTTTGGCAAACTCAGTTGCGAACTTTGACCTATTTGCAAGGCGGTGGGGTACATTTCGATCAAGAATGAAGAAAAACTCAGGATCCCATGAAAAGCCTATGTCAACACATATCTCCTCACCCGTAGTTTTTTGCGTCAAATGATCGAAAAAGAATAATAGATTAGAACTCCTCACCCGTAGTTTTTTGCGTCAAATGATAGAAAGAGACTTAGAAACAAAAAATGCAAATCGAATGACTTAAACTTTGGCACACTCAGTTGCGAACTTTGACCTATTTGCAAGGAGGTGGGGTACATTTCGATCAAGAATGAAGAAAAACTCAGGATCCCATGAAAAGCCTATGTCACCACATATCTCCTCACCCGTAGTTTTTTGCGTCAAATGATCGAAAGAGAATAATAGATTAGAAACAAAAAATGCAAATCAGATGACTTAGACTTTCGGAAACTCAGTTGCGAACTTTCACCTATTTCACAAGGAGGTGGGGTACATTTCGATCAAGAATGAAGAAAAACTCAGGATCCCATGAAAAGCCTATGTCACCACATATCTCCTCACCCGTAGTTTTTTGCGTCAAATGATAGAAAGAGACTTAGAAACAAAAAATGCAAATCGAATGACTTAAACTTTGGCAAACTCAGTTGCGAACTTTGACCTATTTGCAAGGAGGTGGGGTACATTTCGATCAAGAATGAAGAAAAACTCAGGATCGCATGAAAAGCCTATGTCACCACATATCTCCTCACCCGTAGTTTTTTGCGTCAAATGATCGAAAGAGAATAATAGATTAGAAACAAAAAATGCAAATCAGATGACTTAGACTTTCGGAAACTCAGTTGCGAACTTTCACCTATTTCACAAGGAGGTGGGGTACATTTCGATCAAGAATGAAGAAAAACTCAGGATCCCATGAAAAGCCTATGTCACCACATATCTCCTCACCCGTAGTTTTTTGCGTCAAATGATAGAAAGAGACTTAGAAACAAAAAATGCAAATCGAATGACTTAAACTTTGGCAAACTCAGTTGCGAACTTTGACCTATTTGCAAGGAGGTGGGGTACATTTCGATCAAGAATGAAGAAAAACTCAGGATCCCATGAAAAGCCTATGTCACCACATATCTCCTCACCCGTAGTTTTTTGCGTCAAATGATCGAAAGAGAATAATAGACTAGAAACAAAAAATGCAAATCGGATGACTTAAACTTTGGCAAACTCAGTTGCGAACTTTGACCTATTTGCAAGGCGGTGGGGTACATTTCGATCAAGAATGAAGAAAAACTCAGGATCCCATGAAAAGCCTATGTCAACACATATCTCCTCACCCGTAGTTTTTTGCGTCAAATGATCGAAAAAGAATAATAGATTAGAACTCCTCACCCGTAGTTTTTTGCGTCAAATGATAGAAAGAGACTTAGAAACAAAAAATGCAAATCGAATGACTTAAACTTTGGCAAACTCAGTTGCGAACTTTGACCTATTTGCAAGGAGGTGGGGTACATTTCGATCAAGAATGAAGAAAAACTCAGGATCGCATGAAAAGCCTATGTCACCACATATCTCCTCACCCGTAGTTTTTTGCGTCAAATGATCGAAAGAGAATAATAGATTAGAAACAAAAAATGCAAATCGGATGACTTAGACTTTGGGAAACTCAGTTGCGAACTTTCACCTATTTCACAAGGAGGTGGGGTACATTTCGATCAAGAATGAAGAAAAACTCAGGATCCCATGAAAAGCCTATGTCACCACATATCTCCTCACCCGTAGTTTTTTGCGTCAAATGATCGAAAGAGAATAATAGACTAGAAACAAAAAATGCAAATCGGATGACTTAAACTTTGGCAAACTCAGTTGCGAACTTTGACCTATTTGCAAGGCGGTGGGGTACATTTCGATCAAGAATGAAGAAAAACTCAGGATCCCATGAAAAGCCTATGTCAACACATATCTCCTCACCCGTAGTTTTTTGCGTCAAATGATCGAAAAAGAATAATAGATTAGAACTCCTCACCCGTAGTTTTTTGCGTCAAATGATAGAAAGAGACTTAGAAACAAAAAATGCAAATCGAATGACTTAAACTTTGGCACACTCAGTTGCGAACTTTGACCTATTTGCAAGGAGGTGGGGTACATTTCGATCAAGAATGAAGAAAAACTCAGGATCCCATGAAAAGCCTATGTCACCACATATCTCCTCACCCGTAGTTTTTTGCGTCAAATGATCGAAAGAGAATAATAGATTAGAAACAAAAAATGCAAATCAGATGACTTAGACTTTCGGAAACTCAGTTGCGAACTTTCACCTATTTCACAAGGAGGTGGGGTACATTTCGATCAAGAATGAAGAAAAACTCAGGATCCCATGAAAAGCCTATGTCACCACATATCTCCTCACCCGTAGTTTTTTGCGTCAAATGATAGAAAGAGACTTAGAAACAAAAAATGCAAATCGAATGACTTAAACTTTGGCAAACTCAGTTGCGAACTTTGACCTATTTGCAAGGAGGTGGGGTACATTTCGATCAAGAATGAAGAAAAACTCAGGATCGCATGAAAAGCCTATGTCACCACATATCTCCTCACCCGTAGTTTTTTGCGTCAAATGATCGAAAGAGAATAATAGATTAGAAACAAAAAATGCAAATCGGATGACTTAGACTTTGGGAAACTCAGTTGCGAACTTTCACCTATTTCACAAGGAGGTGGGGTACATTTCGATCAAGAATGAAGAAAAACTCAGGATCCCATGAAAAGCCTATGTCACCACATATCTCCTCACCCGTAGTTTTTTGCGTCAAATGATCGAAAGAGAATAATAGACTAGAAACAAAAAATGCAAATCGGATGACTTAAACTTTGGCAAACTCAGTTGCGAACTTTGACCTATTTGCAAGGCGGTGGGGTACATTTCGATCAAGAATGAAGAAAAACTCAGGATCCCATGAAAAGCCTATGTCAACACATATCTCCTCACCCGTAGTTTTTTGCGTCAAATGATCGAAAAAGAATAATAGATTAGAACTCCTCACCCGTAGTTTTTTGCGTCAAATGATAGAAAGAGACTTAGAAACAAAAAATGCAAATCGAATGACTTAAACTTTGGCACACTCAGTTGCGAACTTTGACCTATTTGCAAGGAGGTGGGGTACATTTCGATCAAGAATGAAGAAAAACTCAGGATCCCATGAAAAGCCTATGTCACCACATATCTCCTCACCCGTAGTTTTTTGCGTCAAATGATCGAAAGAGAATAATAGATTAGAAACAAAAAATGCAAATCAGATGACTTAGACTTTCGGAAACTCAGTTGCGAACTTTCACCTATTTCACAAGGAGGTGGGGTACATTTCGATCAAGAATGAAGAAAAACTCAGGATCCCATGAAAAGCCTATGTCACCACATATCTCCTCACCCGTAGTTTTTTGCGTCAAATGATAGAAAGAGACTTAGAAACAAAAAATGCAAATCGAATGACTTAAACTTTGGCAAACTCAGTTGCGAACTTTGACCTATTTGCAAGGAGGTGGGGTACATTTCGATCAAGAATGAAGAAAAACTCAGGATCGCATGAAAAGCCTATGTCACCACATATCTCCTCACCCGTAGTTTTTTGCGTCAAATGATCGAAAGAGAATAATAGATTAGAAACAAAAAATGCAAATCGGATGACTTAGACTTTGGGAAACTCAGTTGCGAACTTTCACCTATTTCACAAGGAGGTGGGGTACATTTCGATCAAGAATGAAGAAAAACTCAGGATCCCATGAAAAGCCTATGTCACCACATATCTCCTCACCCGTAGTTTTTTGCGTCAAATGATCGAAAGAGAATAATAGACTAGAAACAAAAAATGCAAATCGGATGACTTAAACTTTGGCAAACTCAGTTGCGAACTTTGACCTATTTGCAAGGCGGTGGGGTACATTTCGATCAAGAATGAAGAAAAACTCAGGATCCCATGAAAAGCCTATGTCAACACATATCTCCTCACCCGTAGTTTTTTGCGTCAAATGATCGAAAAAGAATAATAGATTAGAACTCCTCACCCGTAGTTTTTTGCGTCAAATGATAGAAAGAGACTTAGAAACAAAAAATGCAAATCGAATGACTTAAACTTTGGCACACTCAGTTGCGAACTTTGACCTATTTGCAAGGAGGTGGGGTACATTTCGATCAAGAATGAAGAAAAACTCAGGATCCCATGAAAAGCCTATGTCACCACATATCTCCTCACCCGTAGTTTTTTGCGTCAAATGATCGAAAGAGAATAATAGATTAGAAACAAAAAATGCAAATCAGATGACTTAGACTTTCGGAAACTCAGTTGCGAACTTTCACCTATTTCACAAGGAGGTGGGGTACATTTCGATCAAGAATGAAGAAAAACTCAGGATCCCATGAAAAGCCTATGTCACCACATATCTCCTCACCCGTAGTTTTTTGCGTCAAATGATAGAAAGAGACTTAGAAACAAAAAATGCAAATCGAATGACTTAAACTTTGGCAAACTCAGTTGCGAACTTTGACCTATTTGCAAGGAGGTGGGGTACATTTCGATCAAGAATGAAGAAAAACTCAGGATCGCATGAAAAGCCTATGTCACCACATATCTCCTCACCCGTAGTTTTTTGCGTCAAATGATCGAAAGAGAATAATAGATTAGAAACAAAAAATGCAAATCGGATGACTTAGACTTTGGGAAACTCAGTTGCGAACTTTCACCTATTTCACAAGGAGGTGGGGTACATTTCGATCAAGAATGAAGAAAAACTCAGGATCCCATGAAAAGCCTATGTCACCACATATCTCCTCACCCGTAGTTTTTTGCGTCAAATGATCGAAAGAGAATAATAGACTAGAAACAAAAAATGCAAATCGGATGACTTAAACTTTGGCAAACTCAGTTGCGAACTTTGACCTATTTGCAAGGCGGTGGGGTACATTTCGATCAAGAATGAAGAAAAACTCAGGATCCCATGAAAAGCCTATGTCAACACATATCTCCTCACCCGTAGTTTTTTGCGTCAAATGATCGAAAAAGAATAATAGATTAGAACTCCTCACCCGTAGTTTTTTGCGTCAAATGATAGAAAGAGACTTAGAAACAAAAAATGCAAATCGAATGACTTAAACTTTGGCACACTCAGTTGCGAACTTTGACCTATTTGCAAGGAGGTGGGGTACATTTCGATCAAGAATGAAGAAAAACTCAGGATCCCATGAAAAGCCTATGTCACCACATATCTCCTCACCCGTAGTTTTTTGCGTCAAATGATCGAAAGAGAATAATAGATTAGAAACAAAAAATGCAAATCAGATGACTTAGACTTTCGGAAACTCAGTTGCGAACTTTCACCTATTTCACAAGGAGGTGGGGTACATTTCGATCAAGAATGAAGAAAAACTCAGGATCCCATGAAAAGCCTATGTCACCACATATCTCCTCACCCGTAGTTTTTTGCGTCAAATGATAGAAAGAGACTTAGAAACAAAAAATGCAAATCGAATGACTTAAACTTTGGCAAACTCAGTTGCGAACTTTGACCTATTTGCAAGGAGGTGGGGTACATTTCGATCAAGAATGAAGAAAAACTCAGGATCGCATGAAAAGCCTATGTCACCACATATCTCCTCACCCGTAGTTTTTTGCGTCAAATGATCGAAAGAGAATAATAGATTAGAAACAAAAAATGCAAATCGGATGACTTAGACTTTGGGAAACTCAGTTGCGAACTTTCACCTATTTCACAAGGAGGTGGGGTACATTTCGATCAAGAATGAAGAAAAACTCAGGATCCCATGAAAAGCCTATGTCACCACATATCTCCTCACCCGTAGTTTTTTGCGTCAAATGATCGAAAGAGAATAATAGACTAGAAACAAAAAATGCAAATCGGATGACTTAAACTTTGGCAAACTCAGTTGCGAACTTTGACCTATTTGCAAGGCGGTGGGGTACATTTCGATCAAGAATGAAGAAAAACTCAGGATCCCATGAAAAGCCTATGTCAACACATATCTCCTCACCCGTAGTTTTTTGCGTCAAATGATCGAAAAAGAATAATAGATTAGAACTCCTCACCCGTAGTTTTTTGCGTCAAATGATAGAAAGAGACTTAGAAACAAAAAATGCAAATCGAATGACTTAAACTTTGGCACACTCAGTTGCGAACTTTGACCTATTTGCAAGGAGGTGGGGTACATTTCGATCAAGAATGAAGAAAAACTCAGGATCCCATGAAAAGCCTATGTCACCACATATCTCCTCACCCGTAGTTTTTTGCGTCAAATGATCGAAAGAGAATAATAGATTAGAAACAAAAAATGCAAATCAGATGACTTAGACTTTCGGAAACTCAGTTGCGAACTTTCACCTATTTCACAAGGAGGTGGGGTACATTTCGATCAAGAATGAAGAAAAACTCAGGATCCCATGAAAAGCCTATGTCACCACATATCTCCTCACCCGTAGTTTTTTGCGTCAAATGATAGAAAGAGACTTAGAAACAAAAAATGCAAATCGAATGACTTAAACTTTGGCAAACTCAGTTGCGAACTTTGACCTATTTGCAAGGAGGTGGGGTACATTTCGATCAAGAATGAAGAAAAACTCAGGATCGCATGAAAAGCCTATGTCACCACATATCTCCTCACCCGTAGTTTTTTGCGTCAAATGATCGAAAGAGAATAATAGATTAGAAACAAAAAATGCAAATCGGATGACTTAGACTTTGGGAAACTCAGTTGCGAACTTTCACCTATTTCACAAGGAGGTGGGGTACATTTCGATCAAGAATGAAGAAAAACTCAGGATCCCATGAAAAGCCTATGTCACCACATATCTCCTCACCCGTAGTTTTTTGCGTCAAATGATCGAAAGAGAATAATAGACTAGAAACAAAAAATGCAAATCGGATGACTTAAACTTTGGCAAACTCAGTTGCGAACTTTGACCTATTTGCAAGGCGGTGGGGTACATTTCGATCAAGAATGAAGAAAAACTCAGGATCCCATGAAAAGCCTATGTCAACACATATCTCCTCACCCGTAGTTTTTTGCGTCAAATGATCGAAAAAGAATAATAGATTAGAACTCCTCACCCGTAGTTTTTTGCGTCAAATGATAGAAAGAGACTTAGAAACAAAAAATGCAAATCGAATGACTTAAACTTTGGCACACTCAGTTGCGAACTTTGACCTATTTGCAAGGAGGTGGGGTACATTTCGATCAAGAATGAAGAAAAACTCAGGATCCCATGAAAAGCCTATGTCACCACATATCTCCTCACCCGTAGTTTTTTGCGTCAAATGATCGAAAGAGAATAATAGATTAGAAACAAAAAATGCAAATCAGATGACTTAGACTTTCGGAAACTCAGTTGCGAACTTTCACCTATTTCACAAGGAGGTGGGGTACATTTCGATCAAGAATGAAGAAAAACTCAGGATCCCATGAAAAGCCTATGTCACCACATATCTCCTCACCCGTAGTTTTTTGCGTCAAATGATAGAAAGAGACTTAGAAACAAAAAATGCAAATCGAATGACTTAAACTTTGGCAAACTCAGTTGCGAACTTTGACCTATTTGCAAGGAGGTGGGGTACATTTCGATCAAGAATGAAGAAAAACTCAGGATCGCATGAAAAGCCTATGTCACCACATATCTCCTCACCCGTAGTTTTTTGCGTCAAATGATCGAAAGAGAATAATAGATTAGAAACAAAAAATGCAAATCGGATGACTTAGACTTTGGGAAACTCAGTTGCGAACTTTCACCTATTTCACAAGGAGGTGGGGTACATTTCGATCAAGAATGAAGAAAAACTCAGGATCCCATGAAAAGCCTATGTCACCACATATCTCCTCACCCGTAGTTTTTTGCGTCAAATGATCGAAAGAGAATAATAGACTAGAAACAAAAAATGCAAATCGGATGACTTAAACTTTGGCAAACTCAGTTGCGAACTTTGACCTATTTGCAAGGCGGTGGGGTACATTTCGATCAAGAATGAAGAAAAACTCAGGATCCCATGAAAAGCCTATGTCAACACATATCTCCTCACCCGTAGTTTTTTGCGTCAAATGATCGAAAAAGAATAATAGATTAGAACTCCTCACCCGTAGTTTTTTGCGTCAAATGATAGAAAGAGACTTAGAAACAAAAAATGCAAATCGAATGACTTAAACTTTGGCACACTCAGTTGCGAACTTTGACCTATTTGCAAGGAGGTGGGGTACATTTCGATCAAGAATGAAGAAAAACTCAGGATCCCATGAAAAGCCTATGTCACCACATATCTCCTCACCCGTAGTTTTTTGCGTCAAATGATCGAAAGAGAATAATAGATTAGAAACAAAAAATGCAAATCAGATGACTTAGACTTTCGGAAACTCAGTTGCGAACTTTCACCTATTTCACAAGGAGGTGGGGTACATTTCGATCAAGAATGAAGAAAAACTCAGGATCCCATGAAAAGCCTATGTCACCACATATCTCCTCACCCGTAGTTTTTTGCGTCAAATGATAGAAAGAGACTTAGAAACAAAAAATGCAAATCGAATGACTTAAACTTTGGCAAACTCAGTTGCGAACTTTGACCTATTTGCAAGGAGGTGGGGTACATTTCGATCAAGAATGAAGAAAAACTCAGGATCGCATGAAAAGCCTATGTCACCACATATCTCCTCACCCGTAGTTTTTTGCGTCAAATGATCGAAAGAGAATAATAGATTAGAAACAAAAAATGCAAATCGGATGACTTAGACTTTGGGAAACTCAGTTGCGAACTTTCACCTATTTCACAAGGAGGTGGGGTACATTTCGATCAAGAATGAAGAAAAACTCAGGATCCCATGAAAAGCCTATGTCACCACATATCTCCTCACCCGTAGTTTTTTGCGTCAAATGATCGAAAGAGAATAATAGACTAGAAACAAAAAATGCAAATCGGATGACTTAAACTTTGGCAAACTCAGTTGCGAACTTTGACCTATTTGCAAGGCGGTGGGGTACATTTCGATCAAGAATGAAGAAAAACTCAGGATCCCATGAAAAGCCTATGTCAACACATATCTCCTCACCCGTAGTTTTTTGCGTCAAATGATCGAAAAAGAATAATAGATTAGAACTCCTCACCCGTAGTTTTTTGCGTCAAATGATAGAAAGAGACTTAGAAACAAAAAATGCAAATCGAATGACTTAAACTTTGGCACACTCAGTTGCGAACTTTGACCTATTTGCAAGGAGGTGGGGTACATTTCGATCAAGAATGAAGAAAAACTCAGGATCCCATGAAAAGCCTATGTCACCACATATCTCCTCACCCGTAGTTTTTTGCGTCAAATGATCGAAAGAGAATAATAGATTAGAAACAAAAAATGCAAATCAGATGACTTAGACTTTCGGAAACTCAGTTGCGAACTTTCACCTATTTCACAAGGAGGTGGGGTACATTTCGATCAAGAATGAAGAAAAACTCAGGATCCCATGAAAAGCCTATGTCACCACATATCTCCTCACCCGTAGTTTTTTGCGTCAAATGATAGAAAGAGACTTAGAAACAAAAAATGCAAATCGAATGACTTAAACTTTGGCAAACTCAGTTGCGAACTTTGACCTATTTGCAAGGAGGTGGGGTACATTTCGATCAAGAATGAAGAAAAACTCAGGATCGCATGAAAAGCCTATGTCACCACATATCTCCTCACCCGTAGTTTTTTGCGTCAAATGATCGAAAGAGAATAATAGATTAGAAACAAAAAATGCAAATCGGATGACTTAGACTTTGGGAAACTCAGTTGCGAACTTTCACCTATTTCACAAGGAGGTGGGGTACATTTCGATCAAGAATGAAGAAAAACTCAGGATCCCATGAAAAGCCTATGTCACCACATATCTCCTCACCCGTAGTTTTTTGCGTCAAATGATCGAAAGAGAATAATAGACTAGAAACAAAAAATGCAAATCGGATGACTTAAACTTTGGCAAACTCAGTTGCGAACTTTGACCTATTTGCAAGGCGGTGGGGTACATTTCGATCAAGAATGAAGAAAAACTCAGGATCCCATGAAAAGCCTATGTCAACACATATCTCCTCACCCGTAGTTTTTTGCGTCAAATGATCGAAAAAGAATAATAGATTAGAACTCCTCACCCGTAGTTTTTTGCGTCAAATGATAGAAAGAGACTTAGAAACAAAAAATGCAAATCGAATGACTTAAACTTTGGCACACTCAGTTGCGAACTTTGACCTATTTGCAAGGAGGTGGGGTACATTTCGATCAAGAATGAAGAAAAACTCAGGATCCCATGAAAAGCCTATGTCACCACATATCTCCTCACCCGTAGTTTTTTGCGTCAAATGATCGAAAGAGAATAATAGATTAGAAACAAAAAATGCAAATCAGATGACTTAGACTTTCGGAAACTCAGTTGCGAACTTTCACCTATTTCACAAGGAGGTGGGGTACATTTCGATCAAGAATGAAGAAAAACTCAGGATCCCATGAAAAGCCTATGTCACCACATATCTCCTCACCCGTAGTTTTTTGCGTCAAATGATAGAAAGAGACTTAGAAACAAAAAATGCAAATCGAATGACTTAAACTTTGGCAAACTCAGTTGCGAACTTTGACCTATTTGCAAGGAGGTGGGGTACATTTCGATCAAGAATGAAGAAAAACTCAGGATCGCATGAAAAGCCTATGTCACCACATATCTCCTCACCCGTAGTTTTTTGCGTCAAATGATCGAAAGAGAATAATAGATTAGAAACAAAAAATGCAAATCGGATGACTTAGACTTTGGGAAACTCAGTTGCGAACTTTCACCTATTTCACAAGGAGGTGGGGTACATTTCGATCAAGAATGAAGAAAAACTCAGGATCCCATGAAAAGCCTATGTCACCACATATCTCCTCACCCGTAGTTTTTTGCGTCAAATGATCGAAAGAGAATAATAGACTAGAAACAAAAAATGCAAATCGGATGACTTAAACTTTGGCAAACTCAGTTGCGAACTTTGACCTATTTGCAAGGCGGTGGGGTACATTTCGATCAAGAATGAAGAAAAACTCAGGATCCCATGAAAAGCCTATGTCAACACATATCTCCTCACCCGTAGTTTTTTGCGTCAAATGATCGAAAAAGAATAATAGATTAGAACTCCTCACCCGTAGTTTTTTGCGTCAAATGATAGAAAGAGACTTAGAAACAAAAAATGCAAATCGAATGACTTAAACTTTGGCACACTCAGTTGCGAACTTTGACCTATTTGCAAGGAGGTGGGGTACATTTCGATCAAGAATGAAGAAAAACTCAGGATCCCATGAAAAGCCTATGTCACCACATATCTCCTCACCCGTAGTTTTTTGCGTCAAATGATCGAAAGAGAATAATAGATTAGAAACAAAAAATGCAAATCAGATGACTTAGACTTTCGGAAACTCAGTTGCGAACTTTCACCTATTTCACAAGGAGGTGGGGTACATTTCGATCAAGAATGAAGAAAAACTCAGGATCCCATGAAAAGCCTATGTCACCACATATCTCCTCACCCGTAGTTTTTTGCGTCAAATGATAGAAAGAGACTTAGAAACAAAAAATGCAAATCGAATGACTTAAACTTTGGCAAACTCAGTTGCGAACTTTGACCTATTTGCAAGGAGGTGGGGTACATTTCGATCAAGAATGAAGAAAAACTCAGGATCGCATGAAAAGCCTATGTCACCACATATCTCCTCACCCGTAGTTTTTTGCGTCAAATGATCGAAAGAGAATAATAGATTAGAAACAAAAAATGCAAATCGGATGACTTAGACTTTGGGAAACTCAGTTGCGAACTTTCACCTATTTCACAAGGAGGTGGGGTACATTTCGATCAAGAATGAAGAAAAACTCAGGATCCCATGAAAAGCCTATGTCACCACATATCTCCTCACCCGTAGTTTTTTGCGTCAAATGATCGAAAGAGAATAATAGACTAGAAACAAAAAATGCAAATCGGATGACTTAAACTTTGGCAAACTCAGTTGCGAACTTTGACCTATTTGCAAGGCGGTGGGGTACATTTCGATCAAGAATGAAGAAAAACTCAGGATCCCATGAAAAGCCTATGTCAACACATATCTCCTCACCCGTAGTTTTTTGCGTCAAATGATCGAAAAAGAATAATAGATTAGAACTCCTCACCCGTAGTTTTTTGCGTCAAATGATAGAAAGAGACTTAGAAACAAAAAATGCAAATCGAATGACTTAAACTTTGGCACACTCAGTTGCGAACTTTGACCTATTTGCAAGGAGGTGGGGTACATTTCGATCAAGAATGAAGAAAAACTCAGGATCCCATGAAAAGCCTATGTCACCACATATCTCCTCACCCGTAGTTTTTTGCGTCAAATGATCGAAAGAGAATAATAGATTAGAAACAAAAAATGCAAATCAGATGACTTAGACTTTCGGAAACTCAGTTGCGAACTTTCACCTATTTCACAAGGAGGTGGGGTACATTTCGATCAAGAATGAAGAAAAACTCAGGATCCCATGAAAAGCCTATGTCACCACATATCTCCTCACCCGTAGTTTTTTGCGTCAAATGATAGAAAGAGACTTAGAAACAAAAAATGCAAATCGAATGACTTAAACTTTGGCAAACTCAGTTGCGAACTTTGACCTATTTGCAAGGAGGTGGGGTACATTTCGATCAAGAATGAAGAAAAACTCAGGATCGCATGAAAAGCCTATGTCACCACATATCTCCTCACCCGTAGTTTTTTGCGTCAAATGATCGAAAGAGAATAATAGATTAGAAACAAAAAATGCAAATCGGATGACTTAGACTTTGGGAAACTCAGTTGCGAACTTTCACCTATTTCACAAGGAGGTGGGGTACATTTCGATCAAGAATGAAGAAAAACTCAGGATCCCATGAAAAGCCTATGTCACCACATATCTCCTCACCCGTAGTTTTTTGCGTCAAATGATCGAAAGAGAATAATAGACTAGAAACAAAAAATGCAAATCGGATGACTTAAACTTTGGCAAACTCAGTTGCGAACTTTGACCTATTTGCAAGGCGGTGGGGTACATTTCGATCAAGAATGAAGAAAAACTCAGGATCCCATGAAAAGCCTATGTCAACACATATCTCCTCACCCGTAGTTTTTTGCGTCAAATGATCGAAAGAGAATAATAGACTAGAAACAAAAAATGCAAATCGGATGACTTAAACTTTGGCAAACTCAGTTGCGAACTTTGACCTATTTGCAAGGCGGTGGGGTAAATTTCGATCAAGAATGAAGAAAAACTCAGGATCCCATGAAAAGCCTATGTCAACACATATCTCCTCACCCGTAGTTTTTTGCGTCAAATGATCGAAAGAGAATAAAAGATTAGAAACAAAAAATGCAAATCGGATGACTTAGACTTTGGGAAACTCAATTGCGAACTTTCACCTATTTCACAAGGAGGTGGGGTACATTTCGATCAAGAATGAAGAAAAACTCAGGATCCCATGAAAGCCTATGACACCACATATCTCCTCACCCGTAGTTTTTTGCGTCAAATGAACGAAACAGAATAAAAGATTAAAAACAAAAAATGCAAATCGGATGACTTAGACATTGGCAAACTCAGTTGCCAACTTTCTCCTATTTGCAAGGAGGTGGGGTACATTTCGATCAAGAATGAAGAAAAACTCAGGATCCCATGAAAAGCCTATGTCAACACATATCTCCTCACCCGTAGTTTTTTGCGTCAAATGAACGAAACAGAATAAAAGATTAGAAACAAAAAATGCAAATCGGATGACTTAGACATTGGTGAACTCAGTTGCCAACTTTCTCCTATTTGCAAGGAGGTGGGGCACATTTCGATCAAGAATGAAGAAAAATTCAGGATTTCATGAAAATCCTATGTCGACACATATCTCCTCACCCGTAGTTTTTTGCGTCAAATGATCGAAAGAGAATAATAGATTAGAAACAAAAAATGCAAATCGGATGACTTAAACTTTGGCAAACTCAGTTGCCAACTTTCTTCTATTTGCAAGGAGGTGGGGCACATTTCGATCAAGAATGAAGAAAAACTCAGGATCCCATGAAAATCGGATGTCGACACATATCTCCTCACCCGTAGTTTTTTGCGTCAAATGATCGAAAGAGAATAAAAGATTAGAAACAAAAAATGCAAATCGGATGACTTAGACTTTGGGAAACTCAGTTGCGAACTTTCACCTATTTCACAAGGTGGTGGGGTACATTTCGATTAAGAATGAAGAAAAACTCAGGATCCCATGAAAATCGGATGTCGACACATATCTCCTCACCCGTAGTTTTTTGCGTCAAATGATCGAAAGAGAATAATAGATTAGAAACAAAAAATGCAAATCGGATGACTTAGACTTTGGGAAACTCAGTTGCCAACTTTCTTCTATTTGCAAGGAGGTGGGGCACATTTCGATCAAGAATGAAGAAAAACTCAGGATCCCATGAAAATCGGATGTCGACACATATCTCCTCACCCGTAGGTTTTTGCGTCAAATGATCGAAAGAGAATAATAGATTAGAAACAAAAAATGCAAATCGGATGACTTAGACTTTGGGAAACTCAGTTGCCAACTTTCTTCTATTTGCAAGGAGGTGGGGCACATTTCGATCAAGAATGAAGAAAAACTCAGGATCCCATGAAAATCGGATGTCGACACATATCTCCTCACCCGTAGTTTTTTGCGTCAAATGATCGAAAGAGAATAAAAGATTAGAAACAAAAAATGCAAATCGGATGACTTAGACTTTGGGAAACTCAGTTGCGAACTTTCACCTATTTCACAAGGAGGTGGGGTACATTTCGATCAAGAATGAAGAAAAACTCAGGATCCCATGAAAATCGGATGTCGACACATATCTCCTCACCCGTAGTTTTTTGCGTCAAATGATCGAAAGAGAATAAAAGATTAGAAACAAAAAATGCAAATCGGATGACTTAGACATTGGCAAACTCAGTTGCCAACTTTCTTCTGTTTGCAAGGAGGTGGGGCACATTTCGATCAAGAATGAAGAAAAACTCAGGATCCCATGAAAATCGGATGTCGACACATATCTCCTCACCCGTAGTTTTTTGCGTCAAATGATCGAAAGAGAATAAAAGATTAGAAACAAAAAATGCAAATCGGATGACTTAGACATTGGCAAACTCAGTTGCCAACTTTCTTCTATTTGCAAGGAGGTGGGGCACATTTCGATCAAGAATGAAGAAAAACTCAGGATCCCATGAAAAGCCTATGACACCACATATCTCCTCACCCGTAGTTTTTTGCGTCAAATGAACGAAACAGAATAAAAGATTAGAAACAAAAAATGCAAATCGCATGAATTAGACATTGGGAAACTCAGTTGCGAACTTTCACCTATTTCACAAGGTGGTGGGGTACATTTCGATCAAGAATGAAGAAAAACTCAGGATCCCATGAAAATCGGATGTCGACACATATCTCCTCACCCGTAGTTTTTTGCGTCAAATGATCGAAAGAGAATAAAAGATTAGAAACAAAAAATGCAAATCGGATGACTTAGACATTGGCAAACTCAGTTGCCAACTTTCTTCTATTTGCAAGGAGGTGGGGCACATTTCGATCAAGAATGAAGAAAAACTCAGGATCCCATGAAAATCGGATGTCGACACATATCTCCTCACCCGTAGTTTTTTGCGTCAAATGATCGAAAGAGAATAAAAGATTAGAAACAAAAAATGCAAATCGGATGACTTAGACATTGGCAAACTCAGTTGCCAACTTTCTTATATTTGCAAGGAGGTGGGGCACATTTCGATCAAGAATGAAGAAAAACTCAGGATCCCATGAAAAGCCTATGTCAACACATATCTCCTCGCCCGTAGTTTTTTTGCGTCAAATGATCGAAAGAGAATAATAGATTAGAAACAAAAAATGCAAATCGGATGACTTAGACATTGGCAAACTCAGTTGCCAACTTTCTTATATTTGCAAGGAGGTGGGGCACATTTCGATCAAGAATGAAGAAAAACTCAGGATCCCATGAAAAGCCTATGTCAACACATATCTCCTCGCAAGTAGTTTTTTTGCGTCAAATGATCGAAAGAGAATAATAGATTAGAAACAAAAAATGCAAATCGGATGACTTAGACTTTGGGAAACTCAGTTGCGAACTTTCACCTATTTCACAAGGAGGTGGGGTACATTTCGATCAAGAATGAAGAAAAACTCAGGATCCCATGAAAAGCCTATGTCACCACATATCTCCTCACCCGTAGTTTTTTGCGTCAAATGAACGAAACAGAATAAAAGATTAGAAACAAAAATGCAAATCGGATGACATAGACTTTGGGAAACTCAGTTGCGAACTTTCACCTTTTTCACAAGGAGGTGGGGTACATTTCGATCAAGAATGAAGAAAAACTCAGGATCCCATGAAAAGCCTATGTCACCACATATCTCCTCACCCGTAGTTTTTTGCGTCAAATGATAGAGAGAGACTTAGAAACAAAAAATGCAAATCGAATGACTTAAACTTTGGCAAACTCAGTTGCGAACTTTGACCTATTTGCAAGGAGGTGGGGTACATTTCGATCAAGAATGAAGAAAAACTCAGGATCCCATGAAAAGCCTATGTCACCACATATCTCCTCACCCGTAGTTTTTTGCGTCAAATGATAGAAAGAGACTTAGAAACAAAAAATGCAAATCGAATGACTTAAACTTTGGCAAACTCAGTTGCGAACTTTGACCTATTTGCAAGGAGGTGGAGCTTATTTCGATCAAGAATGAAGAAAAACTCAGGATCCCATGAAAAGCCTATGTCAACACATATCTCCTCACCCGTAGTTTTTTGCGTCAAATGATCGAAAAAGAATAATAGATTAGAACTCCTCACCCGTAGTTTTTTGCGTCAAATGATAGAAAGAGACTTAGAAACAAAAAATGCAAATCGAATGACTTAAACTTTGGCACACTCAGTTGCGAACTTTGACCTATTTGCAAGGAGGTGGGGTACATTTCGATCAAGAATGAGGAAAAACTCAGGATCCCATGAAAAGCCTATGTCACCACATATCTCCTCACCCGTAGCTTTTTGCCTCAAATGATCGAAAGAGAATAATAGATTAGAAACAAAAAATGCAAATCAGATGACTTAGACTTTCGGAAACTCAGTTGCGAACTTTCACCTATTTCACAAGGAGGTGGGGTACATTTCGATCAAGAATGAAGAAAAACTCAGGATCCCATGAAAAGCCTATGTCACCACATATCTCCTCACCCGTAGTTTTTTGCGTCAAATGATAGAAAGAGACTTAGAAACAAAAAATGCAAATCGAATGACTTAAACTTTGGCAAACTCAGTTGCGAACTTTGACCTATTTGCAAGGAGGTGGGGTACATTTCGATCAAGAATGAAGAAAAACTCAGGATCGCATGAAAAGCCTATGTCACCACATATCTCCTCACCCGTAGTTTTTTGCGTCAAATGATAGAAAGAGACTTAGAAACAAAAAATGCAAATCGGATGACTTAAAATTTTGCAAACCCAGTTGCGAACTTTGACCTATTTGCAAGGAGGTGGGGTACATTTCGATCAAGAATGAAGAAAAACTCAGGATCGCATGAAAAGCCTATGTCACCACATATCTCCTCACCCGTAGTTTTTTGCGTCAAATGAACGAAACAGAATAAAAGATTAGAAACAAAAAATGCAAATCGGATGACTTAGACATTGGCAAACTCAGTTGCCAACTTTCTCCTATTTGCAAGGAGGTGGGGTACATTTCGATCAAGAATGAAGAAAAACTCAGGATCCCATGAAAAGCCTATGTCACCACATATCTCCTCACCCGTAGTTTTTTGCGTCAAATGATCGAAAGAGAATAATAGACTAGAAACAAAAAATGCAAATCGGATGACTTAAACTTTGGCAAACTCAGTTGCGAACTTTGACCTATTTGCAAGGCGGTGGGGTACATTTCGATCAAGAATGAAGAAAAACTCAGGATCCCATGAAAAGCCTATGTCAACACATATCTCCTCACCCGTAGTTTATTGCTTCAAATGATCGAAAGAGAATAATAGATTAGAAACAAAAAATGCAAATCGGATGACTTAGACTTTGGGAAACTCAGTTGCGAACTTTCACCTATTTCACAAGGAGGTGGGGTACATTTCGATCAAGAATGAAGAAAAACTCAGGATCCCATGAAAAGCCTATGTCACCACATATCTCCTCACCCGTAGTTTTTTGCGTCAAATGATCGAAAGAGAATAATAGATTAGAAACAAAAAATGCAAATCGGATGACTTAAACTTTGGCAAACTCAGTTGCGAACTTTGACCTATTTGCAAGGAGGTGGGGTACATTTCGATCAAGAATGAAGAAAAACTCAGGATCCCATGAAAAGCCTATGTCACCACATATCTCCTCACCCGTAGTTTTTTGCGTCAAATGATCGAAAGAGAATAATAGATTAGAAACAAAAAATGCAAATCGGATGACTTAGACTTTCGGAAACTCAGTTGCGAACTTTCACCTATTTCACAAGGAGGTGGGGTACATTTCGATCAAGAATGAAGAAAAACTCAGGATCCCATGAAAAGCCTATGTCACCACATATCTCCTCACCCGTAGTTTTTTGCGTCAAATGATCGAAAGAGAATAAAAGATTAGAAACAAAAAATGCAAATCGGATGACTTAGACATTGGCAAACTCAGTTGCCAACTTTCTTCTGTTTGCAAGGAGGTGGGGCACATTTCGATCAAGAATGAAGAAAAACTCAGGATCCCATGAAAATCGGATGTCGACACATATCTCCTCACCCGTAGTTTTTTGCGTCAAATGATCGAAAGAGAATAAAAGATTAGAAACAAAAAATGCAAATCGGATGACTTAGACATTGGCAAACTCAGTTGCCAACTTTCTTCTGTTTGCAAGGAGGTGGGGCACATTTCGATCAAGAATGAAGAAAAACTCCGGATCCCATGAAAATCGGATGTCGACACATATCTCCTCACCCGTAGTTTTTTGCGTCAAATGATCGAAAGAGAATAAAAGAGTAGAAACAAAAAATGCAAATCGGATGACTTAGACATTGGCAAACTCAGTTGCCAACTTTCTTCTATTTGCAAGGAGGTGGGGCACATTTCGATCAAGAATGAAGAAAAACTCAGGATCCCATGAAAATCGGATGTCGACACATATCTCCTCATCCGTAGTTTTTTGCGTCAAATGATCGAAAGAGAATAAAAGATTAGAAATAAAAAATGCAAATCGGATGACTTAGACTTTGGGAAACTCAGTTGCGAACTTTCACCTATTTCACAAGGAGGTGGGGTACATTTCGATCAAGAATGAAGAAAAACTCAGGATCCCATGAAAAGCCTATGTCACCACATATCTCCTCACCCGTAGTTTTTTGCGTCAAATGATAGAAAGAGACTTAGAAACAAAAAATGCAAATCGAATGACTTAAACTTTGGCAAACTCAGTTGCGAACTTTGACCTATTTGCAAGGAGGTGGGGTACATTTCGATCAAGAATGAAGAAAAACTCAGGATCGCGTGAAAAGCCTATGTCACCACATATCTCCTCACCCGTAGTTTTTTGCGTCAAATGATCGAAAGAGAATAATAGATTAGAAACAAAAAATGCAAATCGGATGACTTAAACTTTGGCAAACTCAGTTGCGAACTTTGACCTATTTGCAAGGAGGTGGGGCTCATTTCGATCAAGAATGAAGAAAAACTCAGGATCCCATGAAAAGCCTATGTCAACACATATCTCCTCACCCGTATTTTTTTGCGTCAAATGATCGAAAGAGAATAATAGATTAGAAACAAAAAATGCAAATCGGATGACTTAGACTTTGGGAAACTCAGTTGCGAACTTTCACCTATTTCACAAGGAGGTGGGGTACATTTCGATCAAGAATGAAGAAAAACTCAGGATCCCATGAAAAGCCTATGTCAACACATATCTCCTCGCCCGTAGTTTTTTTGCGTCAAATGATCGAAAGAGAATAATAGATTAGAAACAAAAAATGCAAATCGGATGACTTAGACATTGGCAAACTCAGTTGCCAACTTTCTCCTATTTGCAAGGAGGTGGGGCACATTTCGATCAAGAATGAAGAAAAACTCAGGATCCCATGAAAAGCCTATGTCAACACATATCTCCTCGCCCGTAGTTTTTTTGCGTCAAATGATCGAAAGAGAATAATAGATTAGAAACAAAAAATGCAAATCGGATGACTTAGACTTTGGGAAACTCAGTTGCGAACTTTGACCTATTTGCAAGGAGGTGGGGCTTATTTCGATCAAGAATGAAGAAAAACTCAGGATCCCATGAAAAGCCTATGTCAACACATATCTCCTCACCCGTAGTTTTTTGCGTCAAATGAACGAAACAGAATAAAAGATTAGAAACAAAAAATGCAAATCGGATGACTTAGACTTTGGGAAACTCAGTTGCGAACTTTCACCTATTTCACAAGGAGGTGGGGTACATTTCGATCAAGAATGAAGAAAAACTCAGGATCCCATGAAAAGCCTATGTCACCACATATCTCCTCACCCGTAGTTTTTTGCGTCAAATGAACGAAACATAATAAAAGATTAGAAACAAAAAATGCAATTCGGATGACTTAGACTTTGGGAAACTCAGTTGCGAACTTTCACCTATTTCACAAGGAGGTGGGGTACATTTCGATCAAGAATGAAGAAAAACTCAGGATCCCATGAAAAGCCTATGTCACCACATATCTCCTCACCCGTAGTTTTATGCGTCAAATGATCGAAAGAGAATAATAGATTAGAAACAAAAAATGCAAATCGGATGACTTAAACTTTGGCAAACTCAGTTGCGAACTTTGACCTATTTGCAAGGAGGTGGGGCTCATTTCGATCAAGAATGAAGAAAAACTCAGGATCCCATGAAAAGCCTATGTCACCACATATCTCCTCACCCGTAGTTTTTTGCGTCAAATGATAGAAAGAGACTTAGAAACAAAAAATGCAAATCGAATGACTTAAACTTTGGCAAACTCAGTTGCGAACTTTGACCTATTTGCAAGGAGGTGGGGTACATTTCGATCAAGAATGAAGAAAAACTCAGGATCCCATGAAAAGCCTATGTCACCACATATCTCCTCACCCGTAGTTTTTTGCGTCAAATGATAGAAAGAGACTTAGAAACAAAAAATGCAAATCGAATGACTTAAACTTTGGCAAACTCAGTTGCGAACTTTGACCTATTTGCAAGGAGGTGGGGTACATTTCGATCAAGAATGAAGAAAAACTCAGGATCCCATGAAAAGCCTATGTCACCACATATCTCCTCACCCGTAGTTTTTTGCGTCAAATGATAGAAAGAGACTTAGAAACAAAAAATGCAAATCGAATGACTTAAACTTTGGCAAACTCAGTTGCGAACTTTGACCTATTTGCAAGGAGGTGGGGTACATTTCGATCAAGAATGAAGAAAAACTCAGGATCCCATGAAAAGCCTATGTCACCACATATCTCCTCACCCGTAGTTTTTTGCGTCAAATGAACGAAACAGAATAAAAGATTAGAAACAAAAAATGCAAATCGGATGACTTAGACATTGGCAAACTCAGTTGCCAACTTTCTCCTATTTGCAAGGAGGTGGGGTACATTTCGATCAAGAATGAAGAAAACTCAGGATCCCATGAAAAGCCTATGTCAACACATATCTCCTCACCCGTAGTTTTTTGCGTCAAATGATCGAAAGAGAATAATAGATTAGAACTAATCACCCGTAGTTTTTTGCGTCAAATGATAGAAAGAGACTTAGAAACAAAAAATGCAAATCGAATGACTTAAACTTTGGCAAACTCAGTTGCGAACTTTGACCTATTTGCAAGGAGGTGGGGTACATTTCGATCAAGAATGAAGAAAAACTCAGGATCCCATGAAAAGCCTATGTCACCACATATCTCCTCACCCGTAGTTTTTTGCGTCAAATGATCGAAAGAGAATAATAGATTAGAAACAAAAAATGCAAATCGGATGACTTAGACTTTCGGAAACTCAGTTGCGAACTTTCACCTATTTCACAAGGAGGTGGGGTACATTTCGATCAAGAATGAAGAAAAACTCAGGATCCCATGAAAAGCCTATGTCACCACATATCTCCTCACCCGTAGTTTTTTGCGTCAAATGATAGAAAGAGACTTAGAAACAAAAAATGCAAATCGAATGACTTAAACTTTGGCAAACTCAGTTGCGAACTTTGACCTATTTGCAAGGAGGTGGGGTACATTTCGATTAAGAATGAAGAAAAACTCAGGATCGCATAAAAAGCCTATGTCACCACATATCTCCTCACCCGTAGTTTTTTGCGTCAAATGATCGAAAGAGAATAATAGATTAGAAACAAAAAATGCAAATCGGATGACTTAAACTTTGGCAAACTCAGTTGCTAACTTTGACCTATTTGCAAGGAGGTGGGGTACATTTCGATCAAGAATGAAGAAAAACTCAGGATCCCATGAAAAGCCTATGTCAACACATATCTCCTCACCCGTATTTTTTTGCGTCAAATGATCGAAAGAGAATAATAGATTAGAAACAAAAAATGCAAATCGGATGACTTAGACTTTGGGAAACTCAGTTGCGAACTTTCACCTATTTCACAAGGAGGTGGGGTACATTTCGATCAAGAATGAAGAAAAACTCAGGATCCCATGAAAAGCCTATGTCACCACATATCTCCTCACCCGTAGTTTTTTGCGTCAAATGAACGAAACAGAATAAAAGATTAGAAACAAAAAATGCAAATCGGATGACTTAGACTTTGGGAAACTCAGTTGCGAACTTTCACCTATTTCACAAGGAGGTGGGGTACATTTCGATCAAGAATGAAGAAAAACTCAGGATCCCATGAAAAGCCTATGTCAACACATATCTCCTCACCCGTAGTTTTTTTGCGTCAAATGATCGAAAGAGAATAATAGATTAGAAACAAAAAATGCAAATCGGATGACTTAGACTTTGGGAAACTCAGTTGCGAACTTTCACCTATTTCACAAGGAGGTGGGGTACATTTCGATCAAGAATGAAGAAAAACTCAGGATCCCATGAAAAGCCTATGTCACCACATATCTCCTCACCCGTAGTTTTTTGCGTCAAATGAACGAAACAGAATAAAAGATTAGAAACAAAAAATGCAAATCGGATGACTTAGACATTGGCAAACTCAGTTGCCAACTTTCTTATATTTGCAAGGAGGTGGGGCACATTTCGATCAAGAATGAAGAAAAACTCAGGATCCCATGAAAAGCCTATGTCAACACATATCTCCTCGCCCGTAGTTTTTTTGCGTCAAATGATCGAAAGAGAATAATAGATTAGAAACAAAAAATGCAAATCGGATGACTTAGACTTTGGGAAACTCAGTTGCGAACTTTCACCTATTTCACAAGGAGGTGGGGTACATTTCGATCAAGAATGAAGAAAAACTCAGGATCCCATGAAAAGCCTATGTCACCACATATCTCCTCACCCGTAGTTTTTTGCGTCAAATGATAGAAAGAGACTTAGAAACCAAAAATGCAAATCGAATGACTTAAACTTTGGCAAACTCAGTTGCGAACTTTGACCTATTTGCAAGGAGGTGGGGCTTATTTCGATCAAGAATGAAGAAAAACTCAGGATCCCATGAAAAGCCTATGTCAACACATATCTCCTCGCCCGTAGTTTTTTTGCGTCAAATGATCGAAAGAGAATAATAGATTAGAAACAAAAAATGCAAATCGGATGACTTAGACATTGGCAAACTCAGTTGCCAACTTTCTTATATTTGCAAGGAGGTGGGGCACATTTCGATCAAGAATGAAGAAAAACTCAGGATCCCATGAAAAGCCTATGTCAACACATATCTCCTCGCCCGTAGTTTTTTTGCGTCAAATGATCGAAAGAGAATAATAGATTAGAAACAAAAAATGCAAATCGGATGACTTAGACTTTGGGAAACTCAGTTGCGAACTTTCACCTATTTCATAAGGAGGTGGGGTACATTTCGATCAAGAATGAAGAAAAACTCAGGATCCCATGAAAAGCCTATGTCACCACATATCTCCTCACCCGTAGTTTTTTGCGTCAAATGAACGAAACAGAATAAAAGATTAGAAACAAAAAATGCAAATCGGATGACTTAGACTTTGGGAAACTCAGTTGCGAACTTTCACCTATTTCACAAGGAGGTGGGGTACATTTCGATCAAGAATGAAGAAAAACTCAGGATCCCATGAAAAGCCTATGTCACCACATATCTCCTCACCCGTAGTTTTTTGCGTCAAATGATAGAAAGAGACTTAGAAACAAAAAATGCAAATCGAATGACTTAAACTTTGGCAAACTCAGTTGCGAACTTTGACCTATTTGCAAGGAGGTGGGGTACATTTCGATCAAGAATGAAGAAAAACTCAGGATCCCATGAAAAGCCTATGTCACCACATATCTCCTCACCCGTAGTTTTTTGCGTCAAATGATCGAAAGAGAATAATAGATTAGAACTCCTCACCCGTAGTTTTTTGCGTCAAATGATAGAAAGAGACTTAGAAACCAAAAATGCAAATCGAATGACTTAAACTTTGGCAAACTCAGTTGCGAACTTTGACCTATTTGCAAGGAGGTGGGGCTTATTTCGATCAAGAATGAAGAAAAACTCAGGATCCCATGAAAAGCCTATGTCAACACATATCTCCTCGCCCGTAGTTTTTTTGCGTCAAATGATCGAAAGAGAATAATAGATTAGAAACAAAAAATGCAAATCGGATGACTTAGACATTGGCAAACTCAGTTGCCAACTTTCTTATATTTGCAAGGAGGTGGGGCACATTTCGATCAAGAATGAAGAAAAACTCAGGATCCCATGAAAAGCCTATGTCAACACATATCTCCTCGCCCGTAGTTTTTTTGCGTCAAATGATCGAAAGAGAATAATAGATTAGAAACAAAAAATGCAAATCGGATGACTTAGACTTTGGGAAACTCAGTTGCGAACTTTCACCTATTTCATAAGGAGGTGGGGTACATTTCGATCAAGAATGAAGAAAAACTCAGGATCCCATGAAAAGCCTATGTCACCACATATCTCCTCACCCGTAGTTTTTTGCGTCAAATGAACGAAACAGAATAAAAGATTAGAAACAAAAAATGCAAATCGGATGACTTAGACTTTGGGAAACTCAGTTGCGAACTTTCACCTATTTCACAAGGAGGTGGGGTACATTTCGATCAAGAATGAAGAAAAACTCAGGATCCCATGAAAAGCCTATGTCACCACATATCTCCTCACCCGTAGTTTTTTGCGTCAAATGATAGAAAGAGACTTAGAAACAAAAAATGCAAATCGAATGACTTAAACTTTGGCAAACTCAGTTGCGAACTTTGACCTATTTGCAAGGAGGTGGGGCTTATTTCGATCAAGAATGAAGAAAAACTCAGGATCCCATGAAAAGCCTATGTCAACACATATCTCCTCACCCGTAGTTTTTTGCGTCAAATGATCGAAAAAGAATAATAGATTAGAACTCCTCACCCGTAGTTTTTTGCGTCAAATGATAGAAAGAGACTTAGAAACAAAAAATGCAAATCGAATGACTTAAACTTTGGCACACTCAGTTGCGAACTTTGACCTATTTGCAAGGAGGTGGGGTACATTTCGATCAAGAATGAAGAAAAACTCAGGATCCCATGAAAAGCCTATGTCACCACATATCTCCTCACCCGTAGTTTTTTGCGTCAAATGATCGAAAGAGAATAATAGATTAGAAACAAAAAATGCAAATCAGATGACTTAGACTTTCGGAAACTCAGTTGCGAACTTTCACCTATTTCACAAGGAGGTGGGGTACATTTCGATCAAGAATGAAGAAAAACTCAGGATCCCATGAAAAGCCTATGTCACCACATATCTCCTCACCCGTAGTTTTTTGCGTCAAATGATAGAAAGAGACTTAGAAACAAAAAATGCAAATCGAATGACTTAAACTTTGGCAAACTCAGTTGCGAACTTTGACCTATTTGCAAGGAGGTGGGGTACATTTCGATCAAGAATGAAGAAAAACTCAGGATCGCATGAAAAGCCTATGTCACCACATATCTCCTCACCCGTAGTTTTTTGCGTCAAATGATCGAAAGAGAATAATAGATTAGAAACAAAAAATGCAAATCGGATGACTTAGACTTTGGGAAACTCAGTTGCGAACTTTCACCTATTTCACAAGGAGGTGGGGTACATTTCGATCAAGAATGAAGAAAAACTCAGGATCCCATGAAAAGCCTATGTCACCACATATCTCCTCACCCGTAGTTTTTTGCGTCAAATGAACGAAACAGAATAAAAGATTAGAAACAAAAAATGCAAATCGGATGACTTAGACATTGGCAAACTCAGTTGCCAACTTTCTCCTATTTGCAAGGAGGTGGGGTACATTTCGATCAAGAATGAAGAAAAACTCAGGATCCCATGAAAAGCCTATGTCACCACATATCTCCTCACCCGTAGTTTTTTGCTTCAAATGATCGAAAGAGAATAATAGATTAGAAACAAAAAATGCAAATCGGATGACTTAGACTTTGGGAAACTCAGTTGCGAACTTTCACCTATTTCACAAGGAGGTGGGGTACATTTCGATCAAGAATGAAGAAAAACTCAGGATTCCATGAAAAGCCTATGTCACCACATATCTCCTCACCCGTAGTTTTTTGCGTCAAATGAACGAAACAGAATAAAAGATTAGAAACAAAAAATGCAAATCGGATGACTTAGACATTGGCAAACTCAGTTGCCAACTTTCTCCTATTTGCAAGGAGGTGGGGTACATTTCGATCAAGAATGAAGAAAAACTCAGGATCCCATGAAAAGCCTATGTCAACACATATCTCCTCACCCGTAGTTTTTTGCGTCAAATGATAGAAAGAGACTTAGAAACAAAAAATGCAAATCGAGTGACTTAAACTTTGGCAAACTCAGTTGCGAACTTTGACCTATTTGCAAGGAGGTGGGGCTTATTTCGATCAAGAATGAAGAAAAACTCAGGATCCCATGAAAAGCCTATGTCAACACATATCTCCTCACCCGTAGTTTTTTGCGTCAAATGATCGAAAAAGAATAATAGATTAGAACTCCTCACCCGTAGTTTTTTGCGTCAAATGATAGAAAGAGACTTAGAAACAAAAAATGCAAATCGAATGACTTAAACTTTGGCACACTCAGTTGCGAACTTTGACCTATTTGCAAGGAGGTGGGGTACATTTCGATCAAGAATGAAGAAAAACTCAGGATCCCATGAAAAGCCTATGTCACCACATATCTCCTCACCCGTAGTTTTTTGCGTCAAATGATCGAAAGAGAATAATAGATTAGAAACAAAAAATGCAAATCAGATGACTTAGACTTTCGGAAACTCAGTTGCGAACTTTCACCTATTTCACAAGGAGGTGGGGTACATTTCGATCAAGAATGAAGAAAAACTCAGGATCCCATGAAAAGCCTATGTCACCACATATCTCCTCACCCGTAGTTTTTTGCGTCAAATGATAGAAAGAGACTTAGAAACAAAAAATGCAAATCGAATGACTTAAACTTTGGCAAACTCAGTTGCGAACTTTGACCTATTTGCAAGGAGGTGGGGTACATTTCGATCAAGAATGAAGAAAAACTCAGGATCCCATGAAAAGCCTATGTCAACACATATCTCCTCACCCGTAGTTTTTTGCGTCAAATGATAGAAAGAGACTTAGAAACAAAAAATGCAAATCGAATGACTTAAACTTTGGCAAACTCAGTTGCGAACTTTGACCTATTTGCAAGGAGGTGGGGCTTATTTCGATCAAGAATGAAGAAAAACTCAGGATCCCATGAAAAGCCTATGTCAACACATATCTCCTCACCCGTAGTTTTTTGCGTCAAATGATCGAAAGAGAATAATAGATTAGAACTCCTCACCCGTAGTTTTTTGCGTCAAATGATAGAAAGAGACTTAGAAACCAAAAATGCAAATCGAATGACTTAAACTTTGGCAAACTCAGTTGCGAACTTTGACCTATTTGCAAGGAGGTGGGGCTTATTTCGATCAAGAATGAAGAAAAACTCAGGATCCCATGAAAAGCCTATGTCAACACATATCTCCTCGCCCGTAGTTTTTTTGCGTCAAATGATCGAAAGAGAATAATAGATTAGAAACAAAAAATGCAAATCGGATGACTTAGACATTGGCAAACTCAGTTGCCAACTTTCTTATATTTGCAAGGAGGTGGGGCACATTTCGATCAAGAATGAAGAAAAACTCAGGATCCCATGAAAAGCCTATGTCAACACATATCTCCTCGCCCGTAGTTTTTTTGCGTCAAATGATCGAAAGAGAATAATAGATTAGAAACAAAAAATGCAAATCGGATGACTTAGACTTTGGGAAACTCAGTTGCGAACTTTCACCTATTTCATAAGGAGGTGGGGTACATTTCGATCAAGAATGAAGAGAAACTCAGGATCCCATGAAAAGCCTATGTCACCACATATCTCCTCACCCGTAGTTTTTTGCGTCAAATGAACGAAACAGAATAAAAGATTAGAAACAAAAAATGCAAATCGGATGACTTAGACTTTGGGAAACTCAGTTGCGAACTTTCACCTATTTCACAAGGAGGTGGGGTACATTTCGATCAAGAATGAAGAAAAACTCAGGATCCCATGAAAAGCCTATGTCACCACATATCTCCTCACCCGTAGTTTTTTGCGTCAAATGATAGAAAGAGACTTAGAAACAAAAAATGCAAATCGAATGACTTAAACTTTGGCAAACTCAGTTGCGAACTTTGACCTATTTGCAAGGAGGTGGGGTACATTTCGATCAAGAATGAAGAAAAACTCAGGATCCCATGAAAAGCCTATGTCACCACATATCTCCTCACCCGTAGTTTTTTGCGTCAAATGATAGAAAGAGACTTAGAAACAAAAAATGCAAATCGAATGACTTAAACTTTGGCAAACTCAGTTGCGAACTTTGACCTATTTGCAAGGAGGTGGGGCTTATTTCGATCAAGAATGAAGAAAAACTCAGGATCCCATGAAAAGCCTATGTCAACACATATCTCCTCACCCGTAGTTTTTTGCGTCAAATGATCGAAAAAGAATAATAGATTAGAACTCCTCACCCGTAGTTTTTTGCGTCAAATGATAGAAAGAGACTTAGAAACAAAAAATGCAAATCGAATGACTTAAACTTTGGCACACTCAGTTGCGAACTTTGACCTATTTGCAAGGAGGTGGGGTACATTTCGATCAAGAATGAAGAAAAACTCAGGATCCCATGAAAAGCCTATGTCACCACATATCTCCTCACCCGTAGTTTTTTGCGTCAAATGATCGAAAGAGAATAATAGATTAGAAACAAAAAATGCAAATCAGATGACTTAGACTTTCGGAAACTCAGTTGCGAACTTTCACCTATTTCACAAGGAGGTGGGGTACATTTCGATCAAGAATGAAGAAAAACTCAGGATCCCATGAAAAGCCTATGTCACCACATATCTCCTCACCCGTAGTTTTTTGCGTCAAATGATAGAAAGAGACTTAGAAACAAAAAATGCAAATCGAATGACTTAAACTTTGGCAAACTCAGTTGCGAACTTTGACCTATTTGCAAGGAGGTGGGGTACATTTCGATCAAGAATGAAGAAAAACTCAGGATCGCATGAAAAGCCTATGTCACCACATATCTCCTCACCCGTAGTTTTTTGCGTCAAATGATCGAAAGAGAATAATAGATTAGAAACAAAAAATGCAAATCGGATGACTTAGACTTTGGGAAACTCAGTTGCGAACTTTCACCTATTTCACAAGGAGGTGGGGTACATTTCGATCAAGAATGAAGAAAAACTCAGGATCCCATGAAAAGCCTATGTCACCACATATCTCCTCACCCGTAGTTTTTTGCGTCAAATGAACGAAACAGAATAAAAGATTAGAAACAAAAAATGCAAATCGGATGACTTAGACATTGGCAAACTCAGTTGCCAACTTTCTCCTATTTGCAAGGAGGTGGGGTACATTTCGATCAAGAATGAAGAAAAACTCAGGATCCCATGAAAAGCCTATGTCACCACATATCTCCTCACCCGTAGTTTTTTGCGTCAAATGATCGAAAGAGAATAATAGACTAGAAACAAAAAATGCAAATCGGATGACTTAAACTTTGGCAAACTCAGTTGCGAACTTTGACCTATTTGCAAGGCGGTGGGGTACATTTCGATCAAGAATGAAGAAAAACTCAGGATCCCATGAAAAGCCTATGTCAACACATATCTCCTCACCCGTAGTTTTTTGCTTCAAACGATCGAAAGAGAATAATAGATTAGAAACAAAAAATGCAAATCGGATGACTTAGACTTTGGGAAACTCAGTTGCGAACTTTCACCTATTTCACAAGGAGGTGGGGTACATTTCGATCAAGAATGAAGAAAAACTCAGGATTCCATGAAAAGCCTATGTCACCACATATCTCCTCACCCGTAGTTTTTTGCGTCAAATGAACGAAACAGAATAAAAGATTAGAAACAAAAAATGCAAATCGGATGACTTAGACATTGGCAAACTCAGTTGCCAACTTTCTCCTATTTGCAAGGAGGTGGGGTACATTTCGATCAAGAATGAAGAAAAACTCAGGATCCCATGAAAAGCCTATGTCAACACATATCTCCTCACCCGTAGTTTTTTGCGTCAAATGATAGAAAGAGACTTAGAAACAAAAAATGCAAATCGAATGACTTAAACTTTGGCAAACTCAGTTGCGAACTTTGACCTATTTGCAAGGAGGTGGGGCTTATTTCGATCAAGAATGAAGAAAAACTCAGGATCCCATGAAAAGCCTATGTCAACACATATCTCCTCACCCGTAGTTTTTTGCGTCAAATGATCGAAAAAGAATAATAGATTAGAACTCCTCACCCGTAGTTTTTTGCGTCAAATGATAGAAAGAGACTTAGAAACAAAAAATGCAAATCGAATGACTTAAACTTTGGCACACTCAGTTGCGAACTTTGACCTATTTGCAAGGAGGTGGGGTACATTTCGATCAAGAATGAAGAAAAACTCAGGATCCCATGAAAAGCCTATGTCACCACATATCTCCTCACCCGTAGTTTTTTGCGTCAAATGATCGAAAGAGAATAATAGATTAGAAACAAAAAATGCAAATCAGATGACTTAGACTTTCGGAAACTCAGTTGCGAACTTTCACCTATTTCACAAGGAGGTGGGGTACATTTCGATCAAGAATGAAGAAAAACTCAGGATCCCATGAAAAGCCTATGTCACCACATATCTCCTCACCCGTAGTTTTTTGCGTCAAATGATAGAAAGAGACTTAGAAACAAAAAATGCAAATCGAATGACTTAAACTTTGGCAAACTCAGTTGCGAACTTTGACCTATTTGCAAGGAGGTGGGGTACATTTCGATCAAGAATGAAGAAAAACTCAGGATCCCATGAAAAGCCTATGTCAACACATATCTCCTCACCCGTAGTTTTTTGCGTCAAATGATAGAAAGAGACTTAGAAACAAAAAATGCAAATCGAATGACTTAAACTTTGGCAAACTCAGTTGCGAACTTTGACCTATTTGCAAGGAGGTGGGGCTTATTTCGATCAAGAATGAAGAAAAACTCAGGATCCCATGAAAAGCCTATGTCAACACATATCTCCTCACCCGTAGTTTTTTGCGTCAAATGATCGAAAAAGAATAATAGATTAGAACTCCTCACCCGTAGTTTTTTGCGTCAAATGATAGAAAGAGACTTAGAAACAAAAAATGCAAATCGAATGACTTAAACTTTGGCACACTCAGTTGCGAACTTTGACCTATTTGCAAGGAGGTGGGGTACATTTCGATCAAGAATGAAGAAAAACTCAGGATCCCATGAAAAGCCTATGTCACCACATATCTCCTCACCCGTAGTTTTTTGCGTCAAATGATCGAAAGAGAATAATAGATTAGAAACAAAAAATGCAAATCAGATGACTTAGACTTTCGGAAACTCAGTTGCGAACTTTCACCTATTTCACAAGGAGGTGGGGTACATTTCGATCAAGAATGAAGAAAAACTCAGGATCCCATGAAAAGCCTATGTCACCACATATCTCCTCACCCGTAGTTTTTTGCGTCAAATGATAGAAAGAGACTTAGAAACAAAAAATGCAAATCGAATGACTTAAACTTTGGCAAACTCAGTTGCGAACTTTGACCTATTTGCAAGGAGGTGGGGTACATTTCGATCAAGAATGAAGAAAAACTCAGGATCCCATGAAAAGCCTATGTCAACACATATCTCCTCACCCGTAGTTTTTTGCGTCAAATGATCGAAAGAGAATAATAGATTAGAAACAAAAAATGCAAATCAGATGACTTAGACTTTCGGAAACTCAGTTGCGAACTTTCACCTATTTCACAAGGAGGTGGGGTACATTTCGATCAAGAATGAAGAAAAACTCAGGATCCCATGAAAAGCCTATGTCACCACATATCTCCTCACCCGTAGTTTTTTGCGTCAAATGATCGAAAGAGAATAATAGATTAGAAACAAAAAATGCAAATCGGATGACTTAGACTTTGGGAAACTCAGTTGCGAACTTTCACCTATTTCACAAGGAGGTGGGGTACATTTCGATCAAGAATGAAGAAAAACTCAGGATCCCATGAAAAGCCTATGTCACCACATATCTCCTCACCCGTAGTTTTTTGCGTCAAATGATCGAAAGAGAATAATAGACTAGAAACAAAAAATGCAAATCGGATGACTTAAACTTTGGCAAACTCAGTTGCGAACTTTGACCTATTTGCAAGGCGGTGGGGTACATTTCGATCAAGAATGAAGAAAAACTCAGGATCCCATGAAAAGCCTATGTCAACACATATCTCCTCACCCGTAGTTTTTTGCGTCAAATGATCGAAAAAGAATAATAGATTAGAACTCCTCACCCGTAGTTTTTTGCGTCAAATGATAGAAAGAGACTTAGAAACAAAAAATGCAAATCGAATGACTTAAACTTTGGCACACTCAGTTGCGAACTTTGACCTATTTGCAAGGAGGTGGGGTACATTTCGATCAAGAATGAAGAAAAACTCAGGATCCCATGAAAAGCCTATGTCACCACATATCTCCTCACCCGTAGTTTTTTGCGTCAAATGATCGAAAGAGAATAATAGATTAGAAACAAAAAATGCAAATCAGATGACTTAGACTTTCGGAAACTCAGTTGCGAACTTTCACCTATTTCACAAGGAGGTGGGGTACATTTCGATCAAGAATGAAGAAAAACTCAGGATCCCATGAAAAGCCTATGTCACCACATATCTCCTCACCCGTAGTTTTTTGCGTCAAATGATAGAAAGAGACTTAGAAACAAAAAATGCAAATCGAATGACTTAAACTTTGGCAAACTCAGTTGCGAACTTTGACCTATTTGCAAGGAGGTGGGGTACATTTCGATCAAGAATGAAGAAAAACTCAGGATCGCATGAAAAGCCTATGTCACCACATATCTCCTCACCCGTAGTTTTTTGCGTCAAATGATCGAAAGAGAATAATAGATTAGAAACAAAAAATGCAAATCAGATGACTTAGACTTTCGGAAACTCAGTTGCGAACTTTCACCTATTTCACAAGGAGGTGGGGTACATTTCGATCAAGAATGAAGAAAAACTCAGGATCCCATGAAAAGCCTATGTCACCACATATCTCCTCACCCGTAGTTTTTTGCGTCAAATGATAGAAAGAGACTTAGAAACAAAAAATGCAAATCGAATGACTTAAACTTTGGCAAACTCAGTTGCGAACTTTGACCTATTTGCAAGGAGGTGGGGTACATTTCGATCAAGAATGAAGAAAAACTCAGGATCCCATGAAAAGCCTATGTCACCACATATCTCCTCACCCGTAGTTTTTTGCGTCAAATGATCGAAAGAGAATAATAGACTAGAAACAAAAAATGCAAATCGGATGACTTAAACTTTGGCAAACTCAGTTGCGAACTTTGACCTATTTGCAAGGCGGTGGGGTACATTTCGATCAAGAATGAAGAAAAACTCAGGATCCCATGAAAAGCCTATGTCAACACATATCTCCTCACCCGTAGTTTTTTGCGTCAAATGATCGAAAAAGAATAATAGATTAGAACTCCTCACCCGTAGTTTTTTGCGTCAAATGATAGAAAGAGACTTAGAAACAAAAAATGCAAATCGAATGACTTAAACTTTGGCAAACTCAGTTGCGAACTTTGACCTATTTGCAAGGAGGTGGGGTACATTTCGATCAAGAATGAAGAAAAACTCAGGATCGCATGAAAAGCCTATGTCACCACATATCTCCTCACCCGTAGTTTTTTGCGTCAAATGATCGAAAGAGAATAATAGATTAGAAACAAAAAATGCAAATCGGATGACTTAGACTTTGGGAAACTCAGTTGCGAACTTTCACCTATTTCACAAGGAGGTGGGGTACATTTCGATCAAGAATGAAGAAAAACTCAGGATCCCATGAAAAGCCTATGTCACCACATATCTCCTCACCCGTAGTTTTTTGCGTCAAATGATCGAAAGAGAATAATAGACTAGAAACAAAAAATGCAAATCGGATGACTTAAACTTTGGCAAACTCAGTTGCGAACTTTGACCTATTTGCAAGGCGGTGGGGTACATTTCGATCAAGAATGAAGAAAAACTCAGGATCCCATGAAAAGCCTATGTCAACACATATCTCCTCACCCGTAGTTTTTTGCGTCAAATGATCGAAAAAGAATAATAGATTAGAACTCCTCACCCGTAGTTTTTTGCGTCAAATGATAGAAAGAGACTTAGAAACAAAAAATGCAAATCGAATGACTTAAACTTTGGCACACTCAGTTGCGAACTTTGACCTATTTGCAAGGAGGTGGGGTACATTTCGATCAAGAATGAAGAAAAACTCAGGATCCCATGAAAAGCCTATGTCACCACATATCTCCTCACCCGTAGTTTTTTGCGTCAAATGATCGAAAGAGAATAATAGATTAGAAACAAAAAATGCAAATCAGATGACTTAGACTTTCGGAAACTCAGTTGCGAACTTTCACCTATTTCACAAGGAGGTGGGGTACATTTCGATCAAGAATGAAGAAAAACTCAGGATCCCATGAAAAGCCTATGTCACCACATATCTCCTCACCCGTAGTTTTTTGCGTCAAATGATAGAAAGAGACTTAGAAACAAAAAATGCAAATCGAATGACTTAAACTTTGGCAAACTCAGTTGCGAACTTTGACCTATTTGCAAGGAGGTGGGGTACATTTCGATCAAGAATGAAGAAAAACTCAGGATCGCATGAAAAGCCTATGTCACCACATATCTCCTCACCCGTAGTTTTTTGCGTCAAATGATCGAAAGAGAATAATAGATTAGAAACAAAAAATGCAAATCGGATGACTTAGACTTTGGGAAACTCAGTTGCGAACTTTCACCTATTTCACAAGGAGGTGGGGTACATTTCGATCAAGAATGAAGAAAAACTCAGGATCCCATGAAAAGCCTATGTCACCACATATCTCCTCACCCGTAGTTTTTTGCGTCAAATGATAGAAAGAGACTTAGAAACAAAAAATGCAAATCGAATGACTTAAACTTTGGCAAACTCAGTTGCGAACTTTGACCTATTTGCAAGGAGGTGGGGTACATTTCGATCAAGAATGAAGAAAAACTCAGGATCGCATGAAAAGCCTATGTCACCACATATCTCCTCACCCGTAGTTTTTTGCGTCAAATGATCGAAAGAGAATAATAGATTAGAAACAAAAAATGCAAATCGGATGACTTAGACTTTGGGAAACTCAGTTGCGAACTTTCACCTATTTCACAAGGAGGTGGGGTACATTTCGATCAAGAATGAAGAAAAACTCAGGATCCCATGAAAAGCCTATGTCACCACATATCTCCTCACCCGTAGTTTTTTGCGTCAAATGATCGAAAGAGAATAATAGACTAGAAACAAAAAATGCAAATCGGATGACTTAAACTTTGGCAAACTCAGTTGCGAACTTTGACCTATTTGCAAGGCGGTGGGGTACATTTCGATCAAGAATGAAGAAAAACTCAGGATCCCATGAAAAGCCTATGTCAACACATATCTCCTCACCCGTAGTTTTTTGCGTCAAATGATCGAAAAAGAATAATAGATTAGAACTCCTCACCCGTAGTTTTTTGCGTCAAATGATAGAAAGAGACTTAGAAACAAAAAATGCAAATCGAATGACTTAAACTTTGGCACACTCAGTTGCGAACTTTGACCTATTTGCAAGGAGGTGGGGTACATTTCGATCAAGAATGAAGAAAAACTCAGGATCCCATGAAAAGCCTATGTCACCACATATCTCCTCACCCGTAGTTTTTTGCGTCAAATGATCGAAAGAGAATAATAGATTAGAAACAAAAAATGCAAATCAGATGACTTAGACTTTCGGAAACTCAGTTGCGAACTTTCACCTATTTCACAAGGAGGTGGGGTACATTTCGATCAAGAATGAAGAAAAACTCAGGATCCCATGAAAAGCCTATGTCACCACATATCTCCTCACCCGTAGTTTTTTGCGTCAAATGATAGAAAGAGACTTAGAAACAAAAAATGCAAATCGAATGACTTAAACTTTGGCAAACTCAGTTGCGAACTTTGACCTATTTGCAAGGAGGTGGGGTACATTTCGATCAAGAATGAAGAAAAACTCAGGATCGCATGAAAAGCCTATGTCACCACATATCTCCTCACCCGTAGTTTTTTGCGTCAAATGATCGAAAGAGAATAATAGATTAGAAACAAAAAATGCAAATCGGATGACTTAGACTTTGGGAAACTCAGTTGCGAACTTTCACCTATTTCACAAGGAGGTGGGGTACATTTCGATCAAGAATGAAGAAAAACTCAGGATCCCATGAAAAGCCTATGTCACCACATATCTCCTCACCCGTAGTTTTTTGCGTCAAATGATCGAAAGAGAATAATAGACTAGAAACAAAAAATGCAAATCGGATGACTTAAACTTTGGCAAACTCAGTTGCGAACTTTGACCTATTTGCAAGGCGGTGGGGTACATTTCGATCAAGAATGAAGAAAAACTCAGGATCCCATGAAAAGCCTATGTCAACACATATCTCCTCACCCGTAGTTTTTTGCGTCAAATGATCGAAAAAGAATAATAGATTAGAACTCCTCACCCGTAGTTTTTTGCGTCAAATGATAGAAAGAGACTTAGAAACAAAAAATGCAAATCGAATGACTTAAACTTTGGCACACTCAGTTGCGAACTTTGACCTATTTGCAAGGAGGTGGGGTACATTTCGATCAAGAATGAAGAAAAACTCAGGATCCCATGAAAAGCCTATGTCACCACATATCTCCTCACCCGTAGTTTTTTGCGTCAAATGATCGAAAGAGAATAATAGATTAGAAACAAAAAATGCAAATCAGATGACTTAGACTTTCGGAAACTCAGTTGCGAACTTTCACCTATTTCACAAGGAGGTGGGGTACATTTCGATCAAGAATGAAGAAAAACTCAGGATCCCATGAAAAGCCTATGTCACCACATATCTCCTCACCCGTAGTTTTTTGCGTCAAATGATAGAAAGAGACTTAGAAACAAAAAATGCAAATCGAATGACTTAAACTTTGGCAAACTCAGTTGCGAACTTTGACCTATTTGCAAGGAGGTGGGGTACATTTCGATCAAGAATGAAGAAAAACTCAGGATCGCATGAAAAGCCTATGTCACCACATATCTCCTCACCCGTAGTTTTTTGCGTCAAATGATCGAAAGAGAATAATAGATTAGAAACAAAAAATGCAAATCGGATGACTTAGACTTTGGGAAACTCAGTTGCGAACTTTCACCTATTTCACAAGGAGGTGGGGTACATTTCGATCAAGAATGAAGAAAAACTCAGGATCCCATGAAAAGCCTATGTCACCACATATCTCCTCACCCGTAGTTTTTTGCGTCAAATGATCGAAAGAGAATAATAGACTAGAAACAAAAAATGCAAATCGGATGACTTAAACTTTGGCAAACTCAGTTGCGAACTTTGACCTATTTGCAAGGCGGTGGGGTACATTTCGATCAAGAATGAAGAAAAACTCAGGATCCCATGAAAAGCCTATGTCAACACATATCTCCTCACCCGTAGTTTTTTGCGTCAAATGATCGAAAAAGAATAATAGATTAGAACTCCTCACCCGTAGTTTTTTGCGTCAAATGATAGAAAGAGACTTAGAAACAAAAAATGCAAATCGAATGACTTAAACTTTGGCACACTCAGTTGCGAACTTTGACCTATTTGCAAGGAGGTGGGGTACATTTCGATCAAGAATGAAGAAAAACTCAGGATCCCATGAAAAGCCTATGTCACCACATATCTCCTCACCCGTAGTTTTTTGCGTCAAATGATCGAAAGAGAATAATAGATTAGAAACAAAAAATGCAAATCAGATGACTTAGACTTTCGGAAACTCAGTTGCGAACTTTCACCTATTTCACAAGGAGGTGGGGTACATTTCGATCAAGAATGAAGAAAAACTCAGGATCCCATGAAAAGCCTATGTCACCACATATCTCCTCACCCGTAGTTTTTTGCGTCAAATGATAGAAAGAGACTTAGAAACAAAAAATGCAAATCGAATGACTTAAACTTTGGCAAACTCAGTTGCGAACTTTGACCTATTTGCAAGGAGGTGGGGTACATTTCGATCAAGAATGAAGAAAAACTCAGGATCGCATGAAAAGCCTATGTCACCACATATCTCCTCACCCGTAGTTTTTTGCGTCAAATGATCGAAAGAGAATAATAGATTAGAAACAAAAAATGCAAATCGGATGACTTAGACTTTGGGAAACTCAGTTGCGAACTTTCACCTATTTCACAAGGAGGTGGGGTACATTTCGATCAAGAATGAAGAAAAACTCAGGATCCCATGAAAAGCCTATGTCACCACATATCTCCTCACCCGTAGTTTTTTGCGTCAAATGATCGAAAGAGAATAATAGACTAGAAACAAAAAATGCAAATCGGATGACTTAAACTTTGGCAAACTCAGTTGCGAACTTTGACCTATTTGCAAGGCGGTGGGGTACATTTCGATCAAGAATGAAGAAAAACTCAGGATCCCATGAAAAGCCTATGTCAACACATATCTCCTCACCCGTAGTTTTTTGCGTCAAATGATCGAAAAAGAATAATAGATTAGAACTCCTCACCCGTAGTTTTTTGCGTCAAATGATAGAAAGAGACTTAGAAACAAAAAATGCAAATCGAATGACTTAAACTTTGGCACACTCAGTTGCGAACTTTGACCTATTTGCAAGGAGGTGGGGTACATTTCGATCAAGAATGAAGAAAAACTCAGGATCCCATGAAAAGCCTATGTCACCACATATCTCCTCACCCGTAGTTTTTTGCGTCAAATGATCGAAAGAGAATAATAGATTAGAAACAAAAAATGCAAATCAGATGACTTAGACTTTCGGAAACTCAGTTGCGAACTTTCACCTATTTCACAAGGAGGTGGGGTACATTTCGATCAAGAATGAAGAAAAACTCAGGATCCCATGAAAAGCCTATGTCACCACATATCTCCTCACCCGTAGTTTTTTGCGTCAAATGATAGAAAGAGACTTAGAAACAAAAAATGCAAATCGAATGACTTAAACTTTGGCAAACTCAGTTGCGAACTTTGACCTATTTGCAAGGAGGTGGGGTACATTTCGATCAAGAATGAAGAAAAACTCAGGATCGCATGAAAAGCCTATGTCACCACATATCTCCTCACCCGTAGTTTTTTGCGTCAAATGATCGAAAGAGAATAATAGATTAGAAACAAAAAATGCAAATCGGATGACTTAGACTTTGGGAAACTCAGTTGCGAACTTTCACCTATTTCACAAGGAGGTGGGGTACATTTCGATCAAGAATGAAGAAAAACTCAGGATCCCATGAAAAGCCTATGTCACCACATATCTCCTCACCCGTAGTTTTTTGCGTCAAATGATCGAAAGAGAATAATAGACTAGAAACAAAAAATGCAAATCGGATGACTTAAACTTTGGCAAACTCAGTTGCGAACTTTGACCTATTTGCAAGGCGGTGGGGTACATTTCGATCAAGAATGAAGAAAAACTCAGGATCCCATGAAAAGCCTATGTCAACACATATCTCCTCACCCGTAGTTTTTTGCGTCAAATGATCGAAAAAGAATAATAGATTAGAACTCCTCACCCGTAGTTTTTTGCGTCAAATGATAGAAAGAGACTTAGAAACAAAAAATGCAAATCGAATGACTTAAACTTTGGCACACTCAGTTGCGAACTTTGACCTATTTGCAAGGAGGTGGGGTACATTTCGATCAAGAATGAAGAAAAACTCAGGATCCCATGAAAAGCCTATGTCACCACATATCTCCTCACCCGTAGTTTTTTGCGTCAAATGATCGAAAGAGAATAATAGATTAGAAACAAAAAATGCAAATCAGATGACTTAGACTTTCGGAAACTCAGTTGCGAACTTTCACCTATTTCACAAGGAGGTGGGGTACATTTCGATCAAGAATGAAGAAAAACTCAGGATCCCATGAAAAGCCTATGTCACCACATATCTCCTCACCCGTAGTTTTTTGCGTCAAATGATAGAAAGAGACTTAGAAACAAAAAATGCAAATCGAATGACTTAAACTTTGGCAAACTCAGTTGCGAACTTTGACCTATTTGCAAGGAGGTGGGGTACATTTCGATCAAGAATGAAGAAAAACTCAGGATCGCATGAAAAGCCTATGTCACCACATATCTCCTCACCCGTAGTTTTTTGCGTCAAATGATCGAAAGAGAATAATAGATTAGAAACAAAAAATGCAAATCGGATGACTTAGACTTTGGGAAACTCAGTTGCGAACTTTCACCTATTTCACAAGGAGGTGGGGTACATTTCGATCAAGAATGAAGAAAAACTCAGGATCCCATGAAAAGCCTATGTCACCACATATCTCCTCACCCGTAGTTTTTTGCGTCAAATGATCGAAAGAGAATAATAGACTAGAAACAAAAAATGCAAATCGGATGACTTAAACTTTGGCAAACTCAGTTGCGAACTTTGACCTATTTGCAAGGCGGTGGGGTACATTTCGATCAAGAATGAAGAAAAACTCAGGATCCCATGAAAAGCCTATGTCAACACATATCTCCTCACCCGTAGTTTTTTGCGTCAAATGATCGAAAAAGAATAATAGATTAGAACTCCTCACCCGTAGTTTTTTGCGTCAAATGATAGAAAGAGACTTAGAAACAAAAAATGCAAATCGAATGACTTAAACTTTGGCACACTCAGTTGCGAACTTTGACCTATTTGCAAGGAGGTGGGGTACATTTCGATCAAGAATGAAGAAAAACTCAGGATCCCATGAAAAGCCTATGTCACCACATATCTCCTCACCCGTAGTTTTTTGCGTCAAATGATCGAAAGAGAATAATAGATTAGAAACAAAAAATGCAAATCAGATGACTTAGACTTTCGGAAACTCAGTTGCGAACTTTCACCTATTTCACAAGGAGGTGGGGTACATTTCGATCAAGAATGAAGAAAAACTCAGGATCCCATGAAAAGCCTATGTCACCACATATCTCCTCACCCGTAGTTTTTTGCGTCAAATGATAGAAAGAGACTTAGAAACAAAAAATGCAAATCGAATGACTTAAACTTTGGCAAACTCAGTTGCGAACTTTGACCTATTTGCAAGGAGGTGGGGTACATTTCGATCAAGAATGAAGAAAAACTCAGGATCGCATGAAAAGCCTATGTCACCACATATCTCCTCACCCGTAGTTTTTTGCGTCAAATGATCGAAAGAGAATAATAGATTAGAAACAAAAAATGCAAATCGGATGACTTAGACTTTGGGAAACTCAGTTGCGAACTTTCACCTATTTCACAAGGAGGTGGGGTACATTTCGATCAAGAATGAAGAAAAACTCAGGATCCCATGAAAAGCCTATGTCACCACATATCTCCTCACCCGTAGTTTTTTGCGTCAAATGATCGAAAGAGAATAATAGACTAGAAACAAAAAATGCAAATCGGATGACTTAAACTTTGGCAAACTCAGTTGCGAACTTTGACCTATTTGCAAGGCGGTGGGGTACATTTCGATCAAGAATGAAGAAAAACTCAGGATCCCATGAAAAGCCTATGTCAACACATATCTCCTCACCCGTAGTTTTTTGCGTCAAATGATCGAAAAAGAATAATAGATTAGAACTCCTCACCCGTAGTTTTTTGCGTCAAATGATAGAAAGAGACTTAGAAACAAAAAATGCAAATCGAATGACTTAAACTTTGGCACACTCAGTTGCGAACTTTGACCTATTTGCAAGGAGGTGGGGTACATTTCGATCAAGAATGAAGAAAAACTCAGGATCCCATGAAAAGCCTATGTCACCACATATCTCCTCACCCGTAGTTTTTTGCGTCAAATGATCGAAAGAGAATAATAGATTAGAAACAAAAAATGCAAATCAGATGACTTAGACTTTCGGAAACTCAGTTGCGAACTTTCACCTATTTCACAAGGAGGTGGGGTACATTTCGATCAAGAATGAAGAAAAACTCAGGATCCCATGAAAAGCCTATGTCACCACATATCTCCTCACCCGTAGTTTTTTGCGTCAAATGATAGAAAGAGACTTAGAAACAAAAAATGCAAATCGAATGACTTAAACTTTGGCAAACTCAGTTGCGAACTTTGACCTATTTGCAAGGAGGTGGGGTACATTTCGATCAAGAATGAAGAAAAACTCAGGATCGCATGAAAAGCCTATGTCACCACATATCTCCTCACCCGTAGTTTTTTGCGTCAAATGATCGAAAGAGAATAATAGATTAGAAACAAAAAATGCAAATCGGATGACTTAGACTTTGGGAAACTCAGTTGCGAACTTTCACCTATTTCACAAGGAGGTGGGGTACATTTCGATCAAGAATGAAGAAAAACTCAGGATCCCATGAAAAGCCTATGTCACCACATATCTCCTCACCCGTAGTTTTTTGCGTCAAATGATCGAAAGAGAATAATAGACTAGAAACAAAAAATGCAAATCGGATGACTTAAACTTTGGCAAACTCAGTTGCGAACTTTGACCTATTTGCAAGGCGGTGGGGTACATTTCGATCAAGAATGAAGAAAAACTCAGGATCCCATGAAAAGCCTATGTCAACACATATCTCCTCACCCGTAGTTTTTTGCGTCAAATGATCGAAAAAGAATAATAGATTAGAACTCCTCACCCGTAGTTTTTTGCGTCAAATGATAGAAAGAGACTTAGAAACAAAAAATGCAAATCGAATGACTTAAACTTTGGCACACTCAGTTGCGAACTTTGACCTATTTGCAAGGAGGTGGGGTACATTTCGATCAAGAATGAAGAAAAACTCAGGATCCCATGAAAAGCCTATGTCACCACATATCTCCTCACCCGTAGTTTTTTGCGTCAAATGATCGAAAGAGAATAATAGATTAGAAACAAAAAATGCAAATCAGATGACTTAGACTTTCGGAAACTCAGTTGCGAACTTTCACCTATTTCACAAGGAGGTGGGGTACATTTCGATCAAGAATGAAGAAAAACTCAGGATCCCATGAAAAGCCTATGTCACCACATATCTCCTCACCCGTAGTTTTTTGCGTCAAATGATAGAAAGAGACTTAGAAACAAAAAATGCAAATCGAATGACTTAAACTTTGGCAAACTCAGTTGCGAACTTTGACCTATTTGCAAGGAGGTGGGGTACATTTCGATCAAGAATGAAGAAAAACTCAGGATCGCATGAAAAGCCTATGTCACCACATATCTCCTCACCCGTAGTTTTTTGCGTCAAATGATCGAAAGAGAATAATAGATTAGAAACAAAAAATGCAAATCGGATGACTTAGACTTTGGGAAACTCAGTTGCGAACTTTCACCTATTTCACAAGGAGGTGGGGTACATTTCGATCAAGAATGAAGAAAAACTCAGGATCCCATGAAAAGCCTATGTCACCACATATCTCCTCACCCGTAGTTTTTTGCGTCAAATGATCGAAAGAGAATAATAGACTAGAAACAAAAAATGCAAATCGGATGACTTAAACTTTGGCAAACTCAGTTGCGAACTTTGACCTATTTGCAAGGCGGTGGGGTACATTTCGATCAAGAATGAAGAAAAACTCAGGATCCCATGAAAAGCCTATGTCAACACATATCTCCTCACCCGTAGTTTTTTGCGTCAAATGATCGAAAAAGAATAATAGATTAGAACTCCTCACCCGTAGTTTTTTGCGTCAAATGATAGAAAGAGACTTAGAAACAAAAAATGCAAATCGAATGACTTAAACTTTGGCACACTCAGTTGCGAACTTTGACCTATTTGCAAGGAGGTGGGGTACATTTCGATCAAGAATGAAGAAAAACTCAGGATCCCATGAAAAGCCTATGTCACCACATATCTCCTCACCCGTAGTTTTTTGCGTCAAATGATCGAAAGAGAATAATAGATTAGAAACAAAAAATGCAAATCAGATGACTTAGACTTTCGGAAACTCAGTTGCGAACTTTCACCTATTTCACAAGGAGGTGGGGTACATTTCGATCAAGAATGAAGAAAAACTCAGGATCCCATGAAAAGCCTATGTCACCACATATCTCCTCACCCGTAGTTTTTTGCGTCAAATGATAGAAAGAGACTTAGAAACAAAAAATGCAAATCGAATGACTTAAACTTTGGCAAACTCAGTTGCGAACTTTGACCTATTTGCAAGGAGGTGGGGTACATTTCGATCAAGAATGAAGAAAAACTCAGGATCGCATGAAAAGCCTATGTCACCACATATCTCCTCACCCGTAGTTTTTTGCGTCAAATGATCGAAAGAGAATAATAGATTAGAAACAAAAAATGCAAATCGGATGACTTAGACTTTGGGAAACTCAGTTGCGAACTTTCACCTATTTCACAAGGAGGTGGGGTACATTTCGATCAAGAATGAAGAAAAACTCAGGATCCCATGAAAAGCCTATGTCACCACATATCTCCTCACCCGTAGTTTTTTGCGTCAAATGATCGAAAGAGAATAATAGACTAGAAACAAAAAATGCAAATCGGATGACTTAAACTTTGGCAAACTCAGTTGCGAACTTTGACCTATTTGCAAGGCGGTGGGGTACATTTCGATCAAGAATGAAGAAAAACTCAGGATCCCATGAAAAGCCTATGTCAACACATATCTCCTCACCCGTAGTTTTTTGCGTCAAATGATCGAAAAAGAATAATAGATTAGAACTCCTCACCCGTAGTTTTTTGCGTCAAATGATAGAAAGAGACTTAGAAACAAAAAATGCAAATCGAATGACTTAAACTTTGGCACACTCAGTTGCGAACTTTGACCTATTTGCAAGGAGGTGGGGTACATTTCGATCAAGAATGAAGAAAAACTCAGGATCCCATGAAAAGCCTATGTCACCACATATCTCCTCACCCGTAGTTTTTTGCGTCAAATGATCGAAAGAGAATAATAGATTAGAAACAAAAAATGCAAATCAGATGACTTAGACTTTCGGAAACTCAGTTGCGAACTTTCACCTATTTCACAAGGAGGTGGGGTACATTTCGATCAAGAATGAAGAAAAACTCAGGATCCCATGAAAAGCCTATGTCACCACATATCTCCTCACCCGTAGTTTTTTGCGTCAAATGATAGAAAGAGACTTAGAAACAAAAAATGCAAATCGAATGACTTAAACTTTGGCAAACTCAGTTGCGAACTTTGACCTATTTGCAAGGAGGTGGGGTACATTTCGATCAAGAATGAAGAAAAACTCAGGATCGCATGAAAAGCCTATGTCACCACATATCTCCTCACCCGTAGTTTTTTGCGTCAAATGATCGAAAGAGAATAATAGATTAGAAACAAAAAATGCAAATCGGATGACTTAGACTTTGGGAAACTCAGTTGCGAACTTTCACCTATTTCACAAGGAGGTGGGGTACATTTCGATCAAGAATGAAGAAAAACTCAGGATCCCATGAAAAGCCTATGTCACCACATATCTCCTCACCCGTAGTTTTTTGCGTCAAATGATCGAAAGAGAATAATAGACTAGAAACAAAAAATGCAAATCGGATGACTTAAACTTTGGCAAACTCAGTTGCGAACTTTGACCTATTTGCAAGGCGGTGGGGTACATTTCGATCAAGAATGAAGAAAAACTCAGGATCCCATGAAAAGCCTATGTCAACACATATCTCCTCACCCGTAGTTTTTTGCGTCAAATGATCGAAAAAGAATAATAGATTAGAACTCCTCACCCGTAGTTTTTTGCGTCAAATGATAGAAAGAGACTTAGAAACAAAAAATGCAAATCGAATGACTTAAACTTTGGCACACTCAGTTGCGAACTTTGACCTATTTGCAAGGAGGTGGGGTACATTTCGATCAAGAATGAAGAAAAACTCAGGATCCCATGAAAAGCCTATGTCACCACATATCTCCTCACCCGTAGTTTTTTGCGTCAAATGATCGAAAGAGAATAATAGATTAGAAACAAAAAATGCAAATCAGATGACTTAGACTTTCGGAAACTCAGTTGCGAACTTTCACCTATTTCACAAGGAGGTGGGGTACATTTCGATCAAGAATGAAGAAAAACTCAGGATCCCATGAAAAGCCTATGTCACCACATATCTCCTCACCCGTAGTTTTTTGCGTCAAATGATAGAAAGAGACTTAGAAACAAAAAATGCAAATCGAATGACTTAAACTTTGGCAAACTCAGTTGCGAACTTTGACCTATTTGCAAGGAGGTGGGGTACATTTCGATCAAGAATGAAGAAAAACTCAGGATCGCATGAAAAGCCTATGTCACCACATATCTCCTCACCCGTAGTTTTTTGCGTCAAATGATCGAAAGAGAATAATAGATTAGAAACAAAAAATGCAAATCGGATGACTTAGACTTTGGGAAACTCAGTTGCGAACTTTCACCTATTTCACAAGGAGGTGGGGTACATTTCGATCAAGAATGAAGAAAAACTCAGGATCCCATGAAAAGCCTATGTCACCACATATCTCCTCACCCGTAGTTTTTTGCGTCAAATGATCGAAAGAGAATAATAGACTAGAAACAAAAAATGCAAATCGGATGACTTAAACTTTGGCAAACTCAGTTGCGAACTTTGACCTATTTGCAAGGCGGTGGGGTACATTTCGATCAAGAATGAAGAAAAACTCAGGATCCCATGAAAAGCCTATGTCAACACATATCTCCTCACCCGTAGTTTTTTGCGTCAAATGATCGAAAAAGAATAATAGATTAGAACTCCTCACCCGTAGTTTTTTGCGTCAAATGATAGAAAGAGACTTAGAAACAAAAAATGCAAATCGAATGACTTAAACTTTGGCACACTCAGTTGCGAACTTTGACCTATTTGCAAGGAGGTGGGGTACATTTCGATCAAGAATGAAGAAAAACTCAGGATCCCATGAAAAGCCTATGTCACCACATATCTCCTCACCCGTAGTTTTTTGCGTCAAATGATCGAAAGAGAATAATAGATTAGAAACAAAAAATGCAAATCAGATGACTTAGACTTTCGGAAACTCAGTTGCGAACTTTCACCTATTTCACAAGGAGGTGGGGTACATTTCGATCAAGAATGAAGAAAAACTCAGGATCCCATGAAAAGCCTATGTCACCACATATCTCCTCACCCGTAGTTTTTTGCGTCAAATGATAGAAAGAGACTTAGAAACAAAAAATGCAAATCGAATGACTTAAACTTTGGCAAACTCAGTTGCGAACTTTGACCTATTTGCAAGGAGGTGGGGTACATTTCGATCAAGAATGAAGAAAAACTCAGGATCGCATGAAAAGCCTATGTCACCACATATCTCCTCACCCGTAGTTTTTTGCGTCAAATGATCGAAAGAGAATAATAGATTAGAAACAAAAAATGCAAATCGGATGACTTAGACTTTGGGAAACTCAGTTGCGAACTTTCACCTATTTCACAAGGAGGTGGGGTACATTTCGATCAAGAATGAAGAAAAACTCAGGATCCCATGAAAAGCCTATGTCACCACATATCTCCTCACCCGTAGTTTTTTGCGTCAAATGATCGAAAGAGAATAATAGACTAGAAACAAAAAATGCAAATCGGATGACTTAAACTTTGGCAAACTCAGTTGCGAACTTTGACCTATTTGCAAGGCGGTGGGGTACATTTCGATCAAGAATGAAGAAAAACTCAGGATCCCATGAAAAGCCTATGTCAACACATATCTCCTCACCCGTAGTTTTTTGCGTCAAATGATCGAAAAAGAATAATAGATTAGAACTCCTCACCCGTAGTTTTTTGCGTCAAATGATAGAAAGAGACTTAGAAACAAAAAATGCAAATCGAATGACTTAAACTTTGGCACACTCAGTTGCGAACTTTGACCTATTTGCAAGGAGGTGGGGTACATTTCGATCAAGAATGAAGAAAAACTCAGGATCCCATGAAAAGCCTATGTCACCACATATCTCCTCACCCGTAGTTTTTTGCGTCAAATGATCGAAAGAGAATAATAGATTAGAAACAAAAAATGCAAATCAGATGACTTAGACTTTCGGAAACTCAGTTGCGAACTTTCACCTATTTCACAAGGAGGTGGGGTACATTTCGATCAAGAATGAAGAAAAACTCAGGATCCCATGAAAAGCCTATGTCACCACATATCTCCTCACCCGTAGTTTTTTGCGTCAAATGATAGAAAGAGACTTAGAAACAAAAAATGCAAATCGAATGACTTAAACTTTGGCAAACTCAGTTGCGAACTTTGACCTATTTGCAAGGAGGTGGGGTACATTTCGATCAAGAATGAAGAAAAACTCAGGATCGCATGAAAAGCCTATGTCACCACATATCTCCTCACCCGTAGTTTTTTGCGTCAAATGATCGAAAGAGAATAATAGATTAGAAACAAAAAATGCAAATCGGATGACTTAGACTTTGGGAAACTCAGTTGCGAACTTTCACCTATTTCACAAGGAGGTGGGGTACATTTCGATCAAGAATGAAGAAAAACTCAGGATCCCATGAAAAGCCTATGTCACCACATATCTCCTCACCCGTAGTTTTTTGCGTCAAATGATCGAAAGAGAATAATAGACTAGAAACAAAAAATGCAAATCGGATGACTTAAACTTTGGCAAACTCAGTTGCGAACTTTGACCTATTTGCAAGGCGGTGGGGTACATTTCGATCAAGAATGAAGAAAAACTCAGGATCCCATGAAAAGCCTATGTCAACACATATCTCCTCACCCGTAGTTTTTTGCGTCAAATGATCGAAAAAGAATAATAGATTAGAACTCCTCACCCGTAGTTTTTTGCGTCAAATGATAGAAAGAGACTTAGAAACAAAAAATGCAAATCGAATGACTTAAACTTTGGCACACTCAGTTGCGAACTTTGACCTATTTGCAAGGAGGTGGGGTACATTTCGATCAAGAATGAAGAAAAACTCAGGATCCCATGAAAAGCCTATGTCACCACATATCTCCTCACCCGTAGTTTTTTGCGTCAAATGATCGAAAGAGAATAATAGATTAGAAACAAAAAATGCAAATCAGATGACTTAGACTTTCGGAAACTCAGTTGCGAACTTTCACCTATTTCACAAGGAGGTGGGGTACATTTCGATCAAGAATGAAGAAAAACTCAGGATCCCATGAAAAGCCTATGTCACCACATATCTCCTCACCCGTAGTTTTTTGCGTCAAATGATAGAAAGAGACTTAGAAACAAAAAATGCAAATCGAATGACTTAAACTTTGGCAAACTCAGTTGCGAACTTTGACCTATTTGCAAGGAGGTGGGGTACATTTCGATCAAGAATGAAGAAAAACTCAGGATCGCATGAAAAGCCTATGTCACCACATATCTCCTCACCCGTAGTTTTTTGCGTCAAATGATCGAAAGAGAATAATAGATTAGAAACAAAAAATGCAAATCGGATGACTTAGACTTTGGGAAACTCAGTTGCGAACTTTCACCTATTTCACAAGGAGGTGGGGTACATTTCGATCAAGAATGAAGAAAAACTCAGGATCCCATGAAAAGCCTATGTCACCACATATCTCCTCACCCGTAGTTTTTTGCGTCAAATGATCGAAAGAGAATAATAGACTAGAAACAAAAAATGCAAATCGGATGACTTAAACTTTGGCAAACTCAGTTGCGAACTTTGACCTATTTGCAAGGCGGTGGGGTACATTTCGATCAAGAATGAAGAAAAACTCAGGATCCCATGAAAAGCCTATGTCAACACATATCTCCTCACCCGTAGTTTTTTGCGTCAAATGATCGAAAAAGAATAATAGATTAGAACTCCTCACCCGTAGTTTTTTGCGTCAAATGATAGAAAGAGACTTAGAAACAAAAAATGCAAATCGAATGACTTAAACTTTGGCACACTCAGTTGCGAACTTTGACCTATTTGCAAGGAGGTGGGGTACATTTCGATCAAGAATGAAGAAAAACTCAGGATCCCATGAAAAGCCTATGTCACCACATATCTCCTCACCCGTAGTTTTTTGCGTCAAATGATCGAAAGAGAATAATAGATTAGAAACAAAAAATGCAAATCAGATGACTTAGACTTTCGGAAACTCAGTTGCGAACTTTCACCTATTTCACAAGGAGGTGGGGTACATTTCGATCAAGAATGAAGAAAAACTCAGGATCCCATGAAAAGCCTATGTCACCACATATCTCCTCACCCGTAGTTTTTTGCGTCAAATGATAGAAAGAGACTTAGAAACAAAAAATGCAAATCGAATGACTTAAACTTTGGCAAACTCAGTTGCGAACTTTGACCTATTTGCAAGGAGGTGGGGTACATTTCGATCAAGAATGAAGAAAAACTCAGGATCGCATGAAAAGCCTATGTCACCACATATCTCCTCACCCGTAGTTTTTTGCGTCAAATGATCGAAAGAGAATAATAGATTAGAAACAAAAAATGCAAATCGGATGACTTAGACTTTGGGAAACTCAGTTGCGAACTTTCACCTATTTCACAAGGAGGTGGGGTACATTTCGATCAAGAATGAAGAAAAACTCAGGATCCCATGAAAAGCCTATGTCACCACATATCTCCTCACCCGTAGTTTTTTGCGTCAAATGATCGAAAGAGAATAATAGACTAGAAACAAAAAATGCAAATCGGATGACTTAAACTTTGGCAAACTCAGTTGCGAACTTTGACCTATTTGCAAGGCGGTGGGGTACATTTCGATCAAGAATGAAGAAAAACTCAGGATCCCATGAAAAGCCTATGTCAACACATATCTCCTCACCCGTAGTTTTTTGCGTCAAATGATCGAAAAAGAATAATAGATTAGAACTCCTCACCCGTAGTTTTTTGCGTCAAATGATAGAAAGAGACTTAGAAACAAAAAATGCAAATCGAATGACTTAAACTTTGGCACACTCAGTTGCGAACTTTGACCTATTTGCAAGGAGGTGGGGTACATTTCGATCAAGAATGAAGAAAAACTCAGGATCCCATGAAAAGCCTATGTCACCACATATCTCCTCACCCGTAGTTTTTTGCGTCAAATGATCGAAAGAGAATAATAGATTAGAAACAAAAAATGCAAATCAGATGACTTAGACTTTCGGAAACTCAGTTGCGAACTTTCACCTATTTCACAAGGAGGTGGGGTACATTTCGATCAAGAATGAAGAAAAACTCAGGATCCCATGAAAAGCCTATGTCACCACATATCTCCTCACCCGTAGTTTTTTGCGTCAAATGATAGAAAGAGACTTAGAAACAAAAAATGCAAATCGAATGACTTAAACTTTGGCAAACTCAGTTGCGAACTTTGACCTATTTGCAAGGAGGTGGGGTACATTTCGATCAAGAATGAAGAAAAACTCAGGATCGCATGAAAAGCCTATGTCACCACATATCTCCTCACCCGTAGTTTTTTGCGTCAAATGATCGAAAGAGAATAATAGATTAGAAACAAAAAATGCAAATCGGATGACTTAGACTTTGGGAAACTCAGTTGCGAACTTTCACCTATTTCACAAGGAGGTGGGGTACATTTCGATCAAGAATGAAGAAAAACTCAGGATCCCATGAAAAGCCTATGTCACCACATATCTCCTCACCCGTAGTTTTTTGCGTCAAATGATCGAAAGAGAATAATAGACTAGAAACAAAAAATGCAAATCGGATGACTTAAACTTTGGCAAACTCAGTTGCGAACTTTGACCTATTTGCAAGGCGGTGGGGTACATTTCGATCAAGAATGAAGAAAAACTCAGGATCCCATGAAAAGCCTATGTCAACACATATCTCCTCACCCGTAGTTTTTTGCGTCAAATGATCGAAAAAGAATAATAGATTAGAACTCCTCACCCGTAGTTTTTTGCGTCAAATGATAGAAAGAGACTTAGAAACAAAAAATGCAAATCGAATGACTTAAACTTTGGCACACTCAGTTGCGAACTTTGACCTATTTGCAAGGAGGTGGGGTACATTTCGATCAAGAATGAAGAAAAACTCAGGATCCCATGAAAAGCCTATGTCACCACATATCTCCTCACCCGTAGTTTTTTGCGTCAAATGATCGAAAGAGAATAATAGATTAGAAACAAAAAATGCAAATCAGATGACTTAGACTTTCGGAAACTCAGTTGCGAACTTTCACCTATTTCACAAGGAGGTGGGGTACATTTCGATCAAGAATGAAGAAAAACTCAGGATCCCATGAAAAGCCTATGTCACCACATATCTCCTCACCCGTAGTTTTTTGCGTCAAATGATAGAAAGAGACTTAGAAACAAAAAATGCAAATCGAATGACTTAAACTTTGGCAAACTCAGTTGCGAACTTTGACCTATTTGCAAGGAGGTGGGGTACATTTCGATCAAGAATGAAGAAAAACTCAGGATCGCATGAAAAGCCTATGTCACCACATATCTCCTCACCCGTAGTTTTTTGCGTCAAATGATCGAAAGAGAATAATAGATTAGAAACAAAAAATGCAAATCGGATGACTTAGACTTTGGGAAACTCAGTTGCGAACTTTCACCTATTTCACAAGGAGGTGGGGTACATTTCGATCAAGAATGAAGAAAAACTCAGGATCCCATGAAAAGCCTATGTCACCACATATCTCCTCACCCGTAGTTTTTTGCGTCAAATGATCGAAAGAGAATAATAGACTAGAAACAAAAAATGCAAATCGGATGACTTAAACTTTGGCAAACTCAGTTGCGAACTTTGACCTATTTGCAAGGCGGTGGGGTACATTTCGATCAAGAATGAAGAAAAACTCAGGATCCCATGAAAAGCCTATGTCAACACATATCTCCTCACCCGTAGTTTTTTGCGTCAAATGATCGAAAGAGAATAATAGACTAGAAACAAAAAATGCAAATCGGATGACTTAAACTTTGGCAAACTCAGTTGCGAACTTTGACCTATTTGCAAGGCGGTGGGGTAAATTTCGATCAAGAATGAAGAAAAACTCAGGATCCCATGAAAAGCCTATGTCAACACATATCTCCTCACCCGTAGTTTTTTGCGTCAAATGATCGAAAGAGAATAAAAGATTAGAAACAAAAAATGCAAATCGGATGACTTAGACTTTGGGAAACTCAATTGCGAACTTTCACCTATTTCACAAGGAGGTGGGGTACATTTCGATCAAGAATGAAGAAAAACTCAGGATCCCATGAAAGCCTATGACACCACATATCTCCTCACCCGTAGTTTTTTGCGTCAAATGAACGAAACAGAATAAAAGATTAAAAACAAAAAATGCAAATCGGATGACTTAGACATTGGCAAACTCAGTTGCCAACTTTCTCCTATTTGCAAGGAGGTGGGGTACATTTCGATCAAGAATGAAGAAAAACTCAGGATCCCATGAAAAGCCTATGTCAACACATATCTCCTCACCCGTAGTTTTTTGCGTCAAATGAACGAAACAGAATAAAAGATTAGAAACAAAAAATGCAAATCGGATGACTTAGACATTGGTGAACTCAGTTGCCAACTTTCTCCTATTTGCAAGGAGGTGGGGCACATTTCGATCAAGAATGAAGAAAAATTCAGGATTTCATGAAAATCCTATGTCGACACATATCTCCTCACCCGTAGTTTTTTGCGTCAAATGATCGAAAGAGAATAATAGATTAGAAACAAAAAATGCAAATCGGATGACTTAAACTTTGGCAAACTCAGTTGCCAACTTTCTTCTATTTGCAAGGAGGTGGGGCACATTTCGATCAAGAATGAAGAAAAACTCAGGATCCCATGAAAATCGGATGTCGACACATATCTCCTCACCCGTAGTTTTTTGCGTCAAATGATCGAAAGAGAATAAAAGATTAGAAACAAAAAATGCAAATCGGATGACTTAGACTTTGGGAAACTCAGTTGCGAACTTTCACCTATTTCACAAGGTGGTGGGGTACATTTCGATTAAGAATGAAGAAAAACTCAGGATCCCATGAAAATCGGATGTCGACACATATCTCCTCACCCGTAGTTTTTTGCGTCAAATGATCGAAAGAGAATAATAGATTAGAAACAAAAAATGCAAATCGGATGACTTAGACTTTGGGAAACTCAGTTGCCAACTTTCTTCTATTTGCAAGGAGGTGGGGCACATTTCGATCAAGAATGAAGAAAAACTCAGGATCCCATGAAAATCGGATGTCGACACATATCTCCTCACCCGTAGGTTTTTGCGTCAAATGATCGAAAGAGAATAATAGATTAGAAACAAAAAATGCAAATCGGATGACTTAGACTTTGGGAAACTCAGTTGCCAACTTTCTTCTATTTGCAAGGAGGTGGGGCACATTTCGATCAAGAATGAAGAAAAACTCAGGATCCCATGAAAATCGGATGTCGACACATATCTCCTCACCCGTAGTTTTTTGCGTCAAATGATCGAAAGAGAATAAAAGATTAGAAACAAAAAATGCAAATCGGATGACTTAGACTTTGGGAAACTCAGTTGCGAACTTTCACCTATTTCACAAGGAGGTGGGGTACATTTCGATCAAGAATGAAGAAAAACTCAGGATCCCATGAAAATCGGATGTCGACACATATCTCCTCACCCGTAGTTTTTTGCGTCAAATGATCGAAAGAGAATAAAAGATTAGAAACAAAAAATGCAAATCGGATGACTTAGACATTGGCAAACTCAGTTGCCAACTTTCTTCTGTTTGCAAGGAGGTGGGGCACATTTCGATCAAGAATGAAGAAAAACTCAGGATCCCATGAAAATCGGATGTCGACACATATCTCCTCACCCGTAGTTTTTTGCGTCAAATGATCGAAAGAGAATAAAAGATTAGAAACAAAAAATGCAAATCGGATGACTTAGACATTGGCAAACTCAGTTGCCAACTTTCTTCTATTTGCAAGGAGGTGGGGCACATTTCGATCAAGAATGAAGAAAAACTCAGGATCCCATGAAAAGCCTATGACACCACATATCTCCTCACCCGTAGTTTTTTGCGTCAAATGAACGAAACAGAATAAAAGATTAGAAACAAAAAATGCAAATCGCATGAATTAGACATTGGGAAACTCAGTTGCGAACTTTCACCTATTTCACAAGGTGGTGGGGTACATTTCGATCAAGAATGAAGAAAAACTCAGGATCCCATGAAAATCGGATGTCGACACATATCTCCTCACCCGTAGTTTTTTGCGTCAAATGATCGAAAGAGAATAAAAGATTAGAAACAAAAAATGCAAATCGGATGACTTAGACATTGGCAAACTCAGTTGCCAACTTTCTTCTATTTGCAAGGAGGTGGGGCACATTTCGATCAAGAATGAAGAAAAACTCAGGATCCCATGAAAATCGGATGTCGACACATATCTCCTCACCCGTAGTTTTTTGCGTCAAATGATCGAAAGAGAATAAAAGATTAGAAACAAAAAATGCAAATCGGATGACTTAGACATTGGCAAACTCAGTTGCCAACTTTCTTATATTTGCAAGGAGGTGGGGCACATTTCGATCAAGAATGAAGAAAAACTCAGGATCCCATGAAAAGCCTATGTCAACACATATCTCCTCGCCCGTAGTTTTTTTGCGTCAAATGATCGAAAGAGAATAATAGATTAGAAACAAAAAATGCAAATCGGATGACTTAGACATTGGCAAACTCAGTTGCCAACTTTCTTATATTTGCAAGGAGGTGGGGCACATTTCGATCAAGAATGAAGAAAAACTCAGGATCCCATGAAAAGCCTATGTCAACACATATCTCCTCGCAAGTAGTTTTTTTGCGTCAAATGATCGAAAGAGAATAATAGATTAGAAACAAAAAATGCAAATCGGATGACTTAGACTTTGGGAAACTCAGTTGCGAACTTTCACCTATTTCACAAGGAGGTGGGGTACATTTCGATCAAGAATGAAGAAAAACTCAGGATCCCATGAAAAGCCTATGTCACCACATATCTCCTCACCCGTAGTTTTTTGCGTCAAATGAACGAAACAGAATAAAAGATTAGAAACAAAAATGCAAATCGGATGACATAGACTTTGGGAAACTCAGTTGCGAACTTTCACCTTTTTCACAAGGAGGTGGGGTACATTTCGATCAAGAATGAAGAAAAACTCAGGATCCCATGAAAAGCCTATGTCACCACATATCTCCTCACCCGTAGTTTTTTGCGTCAAATGATAGAGAGAGACTTAGAAACAAAAAATGCAAATCGAATGACTTAAACTTTGGCAAACTCAGTTGCGAACTTTGACCTATTTGCAAGGAGGTGGGGTACATTTCGATCAAGAATGAAGAAAAACTCAGGATCCCATGAAAAGCCTATGTCACCACATATCTCCTCACCCGTAGTTTTTTGCGTCAAATGATAGAAAGAGACTTAGAAACAAAAAATGCAAATCGAATGACTTAAACTTTGGCAAACTCAGTTGCGAACTTTGACCTATTTGCAAGGAGGTGGAGCTTATTTCGATCAAGAATGAAGAAAAACTCAGGATCCCATGAAAAGCCTATGTCAACACATATCTCCTCACCCGTAGTTTTTTGCGTCAAATGATCGAAAAAGAATAATAGATTAGAACTCCTCACCCGTAGTTTTTTGCGTCAAATGATAGAAAGAGACTTAGAAACAAAAAATGCAAATCGAATGACTTAAACTTTGGCACACTCAGTTGCGAACTTTGACCTATTTGCAAGGAGGTGGGGTACATTTCGATCAAGAATGAGGAAAAACTCAGGATCCCATGAAAAGCCTATGTCACCACATATCTCCTCACCCGTAGCTTTTTGCCTCAAATGATCGAAAGAGAATAATAGATTAGAAACAAAAAATGCAAATCAGATGACTTAGACTTTCGGAAACTCAGTTGCGAACTTTCACCTATTTCACAAGGAGGTGGGGTACATTTCGATCAAGAATGAAGAAAAACTCAGGATCCCATGAAAAGCCTATGTCACCACATATCTCCTCACCCGTAGTTTTTTGCGTCAAATGATAGAAAGAGACTTAGAAACAAAAAATGCAAATCGAATGACTTAAACTTTGGCAAACTCAGTTGCGAACTTTGACCTATTTGCAAGGAGGTGGGGTACATTTCGATCAAGAATGAAGAAAAACTCAGGATCGCATGAAAAGCCTATGTCACCACATATCTCCTCACCCGTAGTTTTTTGCGTCAAATGATAGAAAGAGACTTAGAAACAAAAAATGCAAATCGGATGACTTAAAATTTTGCAAACCCAGTTGCGAACTTTGACCTATTTGCAAGGAGGTGGGGTACATTTCGATCAAGAATGAAGAAAAACTCAGGATCGCATGAAAAGCCTATGTCACCACATATCTCCTCACCCGTAGTTTTTTGCGTCAAATGAACGAAACAGAATAAAAGATTAGAAACAAAAAATGCAAATCGGATGACTTAGACATTGGCAAACTCAGTTGCCAACTTTCTCCTATTTGCAAGGAGGTGGGGTACATTTCGATCAAGAATGAAGAAAAACTCAGGATCCCATGAAAAGCCTATGTCACCACATATCTCCTCACCCGTAGTTTTTTGCGTCAAATGATCGAAAGAGAATAATAGACTAGAAACAAAAAATGCAAATCGGATGACTTAAACTTTGGCAAACTCAGTTGCGAACTTTGACCTATTTGCAAGGCGGTGGGGTACATTTCGATCAAGAATGAAGAAAAACTCAGGATCCCATGAAAAGCCTATGTCAACACATATCTCCTCACCCGTAGTTTATTGCTTCAAATGATCGAAAGAGAATAATAGATTAGAAACAAAAAATGCAAATCGGATGACTTAGACTTTGGGAAACTCAGTTGCGAACTTTCACCTATTTCACAAGGAGGTGGGGTACATTTCGATCAAGAATGAAGAAAAACTCAGGATCCCATGAAAAGCCTATGTCACCACATATCTCCTCACCCGTAGTTTTTTGCGTCAAATGATCGAAAGAGAATAATAGATTAGAAACAAAAAATGCAAATCGGATGACTTAAACTTTGGCAAACTCAGTTGCGAACTTTGACCTATTTGCAAGGAGGTGGGGTACATTTCGATCAAGAATGAAGAAAAACTCAGGATCCCATGAAAAGCCTATGTCACCACATATCTCCTCACCCGTAGTTTTTTGCGTCAAATGATCGAAAGAGAATAATAGATTAGAAACAAAAAATGCAAATCGGATGACTTAGACTTTCGGAAACTCAGTTGCGAACTTTCACCTATTTCACAAGGAGGTGGGGTACATTTCGATCAAGAATGAAGAAAAACTCAGGATCCCATGAAAAGCCTATGTCACCACATATCTCCTCACCCGTAGTTTTTTGCGTCAAATGATCGAAAGAGAATAAAAGATTAGAAACAAAAAATGCAAATCGGATGACTTAGACATTGGCAAACTCAGTTGCCAACTTTCTTCTGTTTGCAAGGAGGTGGGGCACATTTCGATCAAGAATGAAGAAAAACTCAGGATCCCATGAAAATCGGATGTCGACACATATCTCCTCACCCGTAGTTTTTTGCGTCAAATGATCGAAAGAGAATAAAAGATTAGAAACAAAAAATGCAAATCGGATGACTTAGACATTGGCAAACTCAGTTGCCAACTTTCTTCTGTTTGCAAGGAGGTGGGGCACATTTCGATCAAGAATGAAGAAAAACTCCGGATCCCATGAAAATCGGATGTCGACACATATCTCCTCACCCGTAGTTTTTTGCGTCAAATGATCGAAAGAGAATAAAAGAGTAGAAACAAAAAATGCAAATCGGATGACTTAGACATTGGCAAACTCAGTTGCCAACTTTCTTCTATTTGCAAGGAGGTGGGGCACATTTCGATCAAGAATGAAGAAAAACTCAGGATCCCATGAAAATCGGATGTCGACACATATCTCCTCATCCGTAGTTTTTTGCGTCAAATGATCGAAAGAGAATAAAAGATTAGAAATAAAAAATGCAAATCGGATGACTTAGACTTTGGGAAACTCAGTTGCGAACTTTCACCTATTTCACAAGGTGGTGGGGTACATTTCGATTAAGAATGAAGAAAAACTCAGGATCCCATGAAAAGACTATGTCAACACATATCCCCTCACCCGTAGTTTTTTGCGTCAAATGAACGAAACAGAATAAAAGATTAGAAACAAAAAATGCAAATCGCATGACTTAGACATTGGGAAACTCAGTTGCGAACTTTCACCTATTTCACAAGGTGGTGGGGTACATTTCGATCAAGAATGAAGAAAAACTCAGGATCCCATGAAAATCGGATGTCGACACATATCTCCTCACCCGTAGTTTTTTGCGTCAAATGAACGAAACAGAATAAAAGATTAAAAACAAAAGAACTTACATCGGATGACTTAGACTTTGGGAAACTCAGTTGCGAACTTTCACCTATTTCACAAGGAGGTTGGGTACATTTCGATCAAGATTGAGGAGAAACTCGGGATCCCATGAAAAGCCTATGCCAACACATATCTCCTCACCCGTAGTTTTTTGCGTCAAATGAACGAAACAGAATAAAAGATTAGAAACAAAAAATGCAAATCGCATGACTTAGACATTCGGAAACTCAGTTGCGAACTTTCATCTATTTCACAAGGAGGTGGGGTACATTTCGATCAAGAATAAAGAAAATCTCAGGATCCCATGAAAAGCCTATGTCAACACATATCTCCTCAAACGTAGTTTTTTGCGTCAAATGAACGAAACAGAATAAAAGATTAGAAACAAAAAAAGGCAAATCGGATGACTTAGACTTTGGGAAACTCAGTTGCGAACTTTCACCTATTTCACAAGGAGGTGGGGTACATTTCGATCAAGAATGAGGAGAAACTCAGGATCCCATGAAAAGCCTATGTCAACACATATCTCCTCACCCGTAGTTTTTTGCGTCAAATGAACGAAACAGAATAAAAGATTAGAAACAAAAAATGCAAATCGCATGACTTAGACATTGGGAAACTCAGTTGCGAACTTTCACCTATTTCACAAGGAGGTGGGGTACATTTCGATCAAGAATGAAGAAAAATTCAGGATCCCATGAAAATCCTATGTCGACACATATCTCCTCACCCGTAGTTTTTTGCGTCAAATGATCGAAAGAGAATAAAAGATTAGAAACAAAAAATGCAAATCGGATGACTTAGACATTGGCAAACTCAGTTGCCAACTTTCTTCTATTTGCAAGGAGGTGGGGCACATTTCGATCAAGAATGAAGAAAAACTCAGGATCCCATGAAAATCGGATGTCGACACATATCTCCTCACCCGTAGTTTTTTGCGTCAAATGATCGAAAGAGAATAAAAGATTAGAAACAAAAAATGCAAATCGGATGACTTAGACTTTGGGAAACTCAGTTGCGAACTTTCACCTATTTCACAAGGTGGTGGGGTACATTTCGATTAAGAATGAAGAATAACTCAGGATCCCATGAAAAGCCTATGTCAACACATATCCCCTCACCCGTAGTTTTTTACGTCAAATGAACGAAACAGAATAAAAGATTAGAAACAAAAAATGCAAATCGCATGACTTAGACATTGGGAAACTCAGTTGCGAACTTTCACCTATTTCACAAGGTGGTGGGGTACATTTCGATCAAGAATGAAGAAAAACTCAGGATCCCATGAAAATCGGATGTCGACACATATCTCCTCACCCGTAGTTTTTTGCGTCAAATGAACGAAACAGAATAAAAGATTAGAAACAAAAGAACTTACATCGCATGACTTAGACATTGGGAAACTCAGTTGCGAACTTTCACCTATTTCACAAGGAGATGGGGTACATTTCGATCAAGAATGAAGAAAAACTCAGGATCCCATGAAAATCGGATGTCGACACATATCTCCTCACCCGTAGTTTTTTGCGTCAAATGAACGAAACAGAATAAAAGATTAGAAACAAAAGAACTTACATCGCATGACTTAGACATTGGGAAACTCAGTTGCGAACTTTCACCTATTTCACAAGGAGGTCGGGTACATTTCGATCAAGAATGAGGAGAAACTCAGGATCCCATGAAAAGCCTATGTCGACACATATCTCCTCACCCGTAGTTTTTTGCGTCAAATGAACGAAACAGAATAAAAGATTAGAAACAAAAAATGCAAATCGCATGACTTAGACATTGGGAAACTCAGTTGCGAACTTTCACCTATTTCACAAGGAGGTGGGGTACATTTCGATCAAGATTGAGGAGAAACTCGGGATCCCATGAAAAGCCTATGTCAACACATATCTCCTCACCCGTAGTTTTTTGCGTCAAATGAACGAAACAGAATAAAAGATTAGAAACAAAAAATGCAAATCGCATGACTTAGACATTGGGAAACTCAGTTGCGAACTTTCACCTATTTCACAAGGAGGTGGGGTACATTTCGATCAAGATTGAGGAGAAACTCGGGATCCCATGAAAAGCCTATGTCAACACATATCTCCTCACCCGTAGTTTTTTGCGTCAAATGAACGAAACAGAATAAAAGATTAGAAACACAAGAATGCAGGTCGGATGACTTAGACTTTGGGAAACTCAGTTGCGAACTTTCAGCTTTTTGCAAGGAGGTGGGGCACATTTCGATCAAGAATGAAGAAAAACTCAGGATCCCGTGAAAAGCCTATGTCGACACATATCTCCTCACCCGTAGTTTTTTGCGTCAAATGAACGAAACAGAATAAAAGATTAGAAACACAAGAATGCAGATCGGATGACTTAGACTTTGAGAAACTCAGTTGCGAACTTTCAGCTTTTTGCAAGGAATTGGGGCACATTTCGATCAAGAATGAAGAAAAACTCAGGATCCCGTGAAAAGCCTATGTCGACACATATCTCCTCACCCGTAGTTTTTTGCGTCAAATGAACAAAACAGAATAAAAGATTAGAAACACAAGAATGCAAATCGTACGACTTAGACATTGGCAAACTCAGTTCCCAACTTTCGCCTATTTGCAAGGAGGTGGGGCACATTTCGATCAAGAATGAAGAAAAACTCAGGATCCCGTGAAAAACCTATGTCGACACATATCTCCTCACCCGCAGTTTTTTGCGTCAAATGAACGAAACAGAATAAAAGATTAGAAACAAAAGAATTCAGATCGGATGACTTAGACTTTGGGAAACTCAGTTGCGAACTTTCAGCTTTTTGCAAGGAGGTGGGGCACATTTCGATCAAGAATGAAGAAAAACTCAGGATCCCGTGAAAAGCCTATGTCGACACAATCTCCTCACCCGTAGTTTTTTGCGTCAAATGAACGAAACAGAATAAAAGAGTAGAAACACAAGAATGCAGATCGGATGACTTAGACTTTGGGAAACTCAGTTGCGAACTTTCAGCTTTTTTCAAGGAGGTGGGGCACATTTCGATCAAGAATGAAAAAAAAATCAGGATCCTGTGAAAAGCCTATGTCTGCACATATCTCCTCACCCATAGTTTTTTGCGTCAAATGAACGAAACAGAATAAAAGATTAGAAACACAAGAATGCAGATCGGATGACTTAGACTTTGGGAAACTCAGTTGCGAACTTTCAGCTTTTTGCAAGGAGGTGGGGCACATTTCGATCAAGAATGAAGAAAAACTCAGGATCCCGTGAAAAGCCTATGTCGACACAATCTCCTCACCCGTAGTTTTTTGCGTCAAATGAAAGAAACAGAATAAAAGAGTAGAAACACAAGAATGCAGATCGGATGACTTAGACTTTGGGAAACTCAGTTGCGAACTTTCAGCTTTTTGCAAGGAGGTGGGGCACATTTCGATCAAGAATGAACAAAAAATCAGGATCCTGTGAAAAGCCTATGTCTGCACATATCTCCTCACCCGTAGTTTTTTGCGTCAAATGAACGAAACAGAATAAAAGATTAGACATAAAAGAATGCAGATCGGATGACTTAGACTTTGGGAAACTCAGTTGCGAACTTTCCGCTTTTTTCAAGGAGGTGGGGCACATCTCGATCAAGAATGAAAAAAAAATCAGGATCCTGTGAAAAGCCTATGTCTGCACATATCTCCTCACCCGTAGTTTTTTGCGTCAAATGAATGAAACCGAATAAAAGATTAGAAACACAAGAATGCAAATCGGATGACTTAGACATTGGCAAACTCAGTTGCCAGCTTTCGCCTATTTGCAAGGAGGTGGGGTACATTTCGATCAAGAATGAAGAAAAGCTCAGGATCCCATGAAAATCCAATGTCGACACATATCTCCTCACCCGTAGTTTTTTGCGTCAAATGAACGAAAGAGAATAAAAGATTAGAAACAAAAGAATGCATCGAGATTAGAAACAAAAGAATGCAAAAGATCGGATGACTTAGACTTTGGGAAACTCAGTTGCGAACTTTCCGCTTTTTGCAAGGAGGTGGGGCACATTTCGCTCAAGAATGAAGAAAAACTCAGGATCCCGTGAAAAACCTATGTCGGCAGATATCTCCTCACCCGTAGTTTTTTGCGTCAAATGAACGAAGCAGAATAAAAGATTAGAAACAAAAGAATGCAGATCGGATGACTTAGACTTTGGGAAACTCAGTTGCGAACTTTCAGCTTTTTGCAAGGAGGTGGGGCACATTTCGCTCAAGAATGAAGAAAAACTCAGGATCCCGTGAAAAACCTATGTCGGCACATATCTCCTCACCCGTAGTTTTTTGCGTCAAATGAACGAAGCAGAATAAAATATTAGAAACAAAAGAATTCAGATCGGATGACTTAGACTTTGGGAAACTCAGTTCCGAACTTTCAGCTTTATCAAGGAGGTGGGGTACATTTCGATCAAGAATGAAGAAAAACTCAGGATCCCGTGAAAAGCCTATGTCGGCACATATCTCGTCACCCGTAGTTTTTTGCGTCAAATGAACGAAACAGAATAAAAGAGTAGAAACAAAAGAATGCAGATCGGATGACTTAGACTTTGGGAAACTCAGTTGCGAACTTTCAGCTTTTTGCAAGGAGGTGGGGCACATTTCGCTCAAGAATGAAGAAAAACTCAGGATCCCGTGAAAAACCTATGTCGGCACATATCTCCTCACCCGTAGTTTTTTGCGTCAAATGAACGAAGCAGAATAAAATATTAGAAACAAAAGAATTCAGATCGGATGACTTAGACTTTGGGAAACTCAGTTCCGAACTTTCAGCTTTTTCAAGGAGGTGGGGTACATTTCGATCAAGAATGAAGAAAAACTCAGGATCCCGTGAAAAGCCTATGTCGGCACATATCTCGTCACCCGTAGTTTTTTGCGTCAAATGAACGAAACAGAATAAAAGAGTAGAAACAAAAGAATGCAGATCGGATGACTTAGACTTTGGGAATCTCAGTTGCGAACTTTCAGATTTTTGCAAGGAGGTGGGGCACAATTCGATCAAGAATGAAGAAAAACTCAGGATCCCGTGAAAAACGTATGTCGGCACATATCTCCTCACCCGTAGTTTTTTGCGTCAAATAAACGAAAGAGAATAAAAGATTAGAAACAAAAGAATGCAGATCGTATGACTTAGACTTTCGGAAACTCAGTTGCGAACTTTCAGCTTTTTGCAAGGAGGTGGGGCACATTTCGATCAAGAATGAAGAAAAATTCAGGATCCCGTGAAAAGCCTATGTCGACACATATCTCCTCACCCGTAGTTTCTTGCGTCAAATGAACGAAACAGAATAAAAGATTAGAAACAAAAGAATGCAGATCGGATGACTTAGACTTTGGGAAACTCATTTGCGAACTTTCAGCTTTTTGCAAGGAGGTGGGGCACATTTCGATCAAGAATGAAGAAAAACTCAGGATGAAAATGCTATGTCGACACATATCTCCTCACCCGTAGTTTTTTGCGTCAAATGAACGAAACAGAATAAAAGATTAGAAACAAAAGAATGCAGATCGTATGACTTCGACTTTCGGAAACTCAGTTGCGAACTTTCAGCTTTTTGCAAGGAGGTGGGGCACATTTCGATCAAGAATGAAGAAAAATTCAGGATCCCGTGAAAAGCCTATGTCGACACATATCCCCTCACCCGTAGTGTTTTGCGTCAAATGAACGAAACAGAATAAAAGATTAGAAACAAAAGAATGCAGATCGGATGACTTAGACTTTGGGAAACTCATTTGCGAACTTTCAGCTTTTTGCAAGGAGGTGGGGCACATTTCGATCAAGAATGAAGAAAAACTCAGGATGAAAATGCTATGTCGACACATATCTCCTCACCCGTAGTTTTTTGCGTCAAATGAACGAAACAGAATAAAAGATTAGAAACAAAAGAATGCAGATCGGATGACTTAGACATTGGCAAACTCAGTTGCCAACTTTCGCCTATTTGCAAGGAGGTGGGGCACATTTCGATCAAGAATGAAGAAAAGCTCAGGATCCCATGAAAATCCTATGTCGACACATATCTCCTCACCCGTAGTTTTTTGCGTCAAATGAACGAAACAGAATAAAAGAGTAGAAACAAAAGAATGCAGATCGGATGACTTAGACTTTGGGAAACTCAGTTGCGAACTTTAAGCTTTTTGCAAGGAGGTGGGGCACATTTCGATCAAGAATGAAGAAAAACTCAGGATCTCGTGAAAAGCCTATGTCGGAACATATCTCCTCACCCGTAGTGTTTTGCGTCAAATGAACGAAACAGAATAAAAGATTAGAAACAAAAGAATGCAAATCGGATGACTTAGACTTTGGCAAATTCAGATGCCAACTTTCGCCTATTTGCAAGGAGGTGGGGCAAATTTCGATCAAGAATGAAAAAAAACTCAGGATCCCATGAAAATCGGATGTCGACACATATCTCCTCACCCCTAGTTTTTTCCGTCAAATAAAATATATAAAAGAGTAGAAACAAAAGAATGCAGATCGGATGACTTAGACTTTGGGAAACTCAGTTGCGAACTTTCAGCTTTTTGCAAGGAGGTGGGGCACATTTCGCTCAAGAATGAAGAAAAACTCAGGATCCCGTGAAAAACCTATGTCGGCACATATCTCCTCACCCGTAGTTTTTTGCGTCAAATGAACGAAGCAGAATAAAATATTAGAAACAAAAGAATTCAGATCGGATGACTTAGACTTTGGGAAACTCAGTTCCGAACTTTCAGCTTTTTCAAGGAGGTGGGGTACATTTCGATCAAGAATGAAGAAAAACTCAGGATCCCGTGAAAAGCCTATGTCGGCACATATCTCGTCACCCGTAGTTTTTTGCGTCAAATGAACGAAACAGAATAAAAGAGTAGAAACAAAAGAATGCAGATCGGATGACTTAGACTTTGGGAAACTCAGTTGCGAACTTTCAGCTTTTTGCAAGGAGGTGGGGAACATTTCGCTCAAGAATGAAGAAAAACTCAGGATCCCGTGAAAAACCTATGTCGGCACATATCTCCTCACCCGTAGTTTTTTGCGTCAAATGAACGAAGCAGAATAAAATATTAGAAACAAAAGAATTCAGATCGGATGACTTAGACTTTGGGAAACTCAGTTCCGAACTTTCAGCTTTTTCAAGGAGGTGGGGTACATTTCGATCAAGAATGAAGAAAAACTCAGGATCCCGTGAAAAGCCTATGTCGGCACATATCTCGTCACCCGTAGTTTTTTGCGTCAAATGAACGAAACAGAATAAAAGAGTAGAAACAAAAGAATGCAGATCGGATGACTTAGACTTTGGGAAACTCAGTTGCGAACTTTCAGATTTTTGCAAGGAGGTGGGGCACAATTCGATCAAGAATGAAGAAAAACTCAGGATCCCGTGAAAAACGTATGTCGGCACATATCTCCTCACCCGTAGTTTTTTGCGTCAAATAAACGAAAGAGAATAAAAGATTAGAAACAAAAGAATGCAGATCGTATGACTTAGACTTTCGGAAACTCAGTTGCGAACTTTCAGCTTTTTGCAAGGAGGTGGGGCACATTTCGATCAAGAATGAAGAAAAATTCAGGATCCCGTGAAAAGCCTATGTCGACACATATCTCCTCACCCGTAGTTTCTTGCGTCAAATGAACGAAACAGAATAAAAGATTAGAAACAAAAGAATGCAGATCGGATGACTTAGACTTTGGGAAACTCATTTGCGAACTTTCAGCTTTTTGCAAGGAGGTGGGGCACATTTCGATCAAGAATGAAGAAAAACTCAGGATGAAAATGCTATGTCGACACATATCTCCTCACCCGTAGTTTTTTGCGTCAAATGAACGAAACAGAATAAAAGATTAGAAACAAAAGAATGCAGATCGTATGACTTCGACTTTCGGAAACTCAGTTGCGAACTTTCAGCTTTTTGCAAGGAGGTGGGGCACATTTCGATCAAGAATGAAGAAAAATTCAGGATCCCGTGAAAAGCCTATGTCGACACATATCCCCTCACCCGTAGTGTTTTGCGTCAAATGAACGAAACAGAATAAAAGATTAGAAACAAAAGAATGCCGATCGGATGACTTAGACTTTGGGAAACTCATTTGCGAACTTTCAGCTTTTTGCAAGGAGGTGGGGCACATTTCGATCAAGAATGAAGAAAAACTCAGGATGAAAATGCTATGTCGACACATATCTCCTCACCCGTAGTTTTTTGCGTCAAATGAACGAAACAGAATAAAAGATTAGAAACAAAAGAATGCAGATCGTATGACTTCGACTTTCGGAAACTCAGTTGCGAACTTTCAGCTTTTTGCAAGGAGGTGGGGCACATTTCGATCAAGAATGAAGAAAAATTCAGGATCCCGTGAAAAGCCTATGTCGACACATATCCCCTCACCCGTAGTGTTTTGCGTCAAATGAACGAAACAGAATAAAAGATTAGAAACAAAAGAATGCAGATCGGATGACTTAGACTTTGGGAAACTCATTTGCGAACTTTCAGCTTTTTGCAAGGAGGTGGGGCACATTTCGATCAAGAATGAAGAAAAACTCAGGATGAAAATGCTATGTCGACACATATCTCCTCACCCGTAGTTTTTTGCGTCAAATGAACGAAACAGAATAAAAGATTAGAAACAAAAGAATGCAGATCGTATGACTTCGACTTTCGGAAACTCAGTTGCGAACTTTCAGCTTTTTGCAAGGAGGTGGGGCACATTTCGATCAAGAATGAAGAAAAATTCAGGATCCCGTGAAAAGCCTATGTCGACACATATCCCCTCACCCGTAGTGTTTTGCGTCAAATGAACGAAACAGAATAAAAGATTAGAAACAAAAGAATGCCGATCGGATGACTTAGACTTTGGGAAACTCATTTGCGAACTTTCAGCTTTTTGCAAGGAGGTGGGGCACATTTCGATCAAGAATGAAGAAAAACTCAGGATGAAAATGCTATGTCGACACATATCTCCTCACCCGTAGTTTTTTGCGTCAAATGAACGAAACAGAATAAAAGATTAGAAACAAAAGAATGCAGATCGTATGACTTCGACTTTCGGAAACTCAGTTGCGAACTTTCAGCTTTTTGCAAGGAGGTGGGGCACATTTCGATCAAGAATGAAGAAAAATTCAGGATCCCGTGAAAAGCCTATGTCGACACATATCCCCTCACCCGTAGTGTTTTGCGTCAAATGAACGAAACAGAATAAAAGATTAGAAACAAAAGAATGCAGATCGGATGACTTAGACTTTGGGAAACTCATTTGCGAACTTTCAGCTTTTTGCAAGGAGGTGGGGCACATTTCGATCAAGAATGAAGAAAAACTCAGGATGAAAATGCTATGTCGACACATATCTCCTCACCCGTAGTTTTTTGCGTCAAATGAACGAAACAGAATAAAAGATTAGAAACAAAAGAATGCAGATCGGATGACTTAGACATTGGCAAACTCAGTTGCCAACTTTCGCCTATTTGCAAGGAGGTGGGGCACATTTCGATCAAGAATGAAGAAAAGCTCAGGATCCCATGAAAATCCTATGTCGACACATATCTCCTCACCCGTAGTTTTTTGCGTCAAATGAACGAAACAGAATAAAAGAGTAGAAACAAAAGAATGCAGATCGGATGACTTAGACTTTGGGAAACTCAGTTGCGAACTTTCAGCTTTTTGCAAGGAGGTGGGGCACATTTCGATCAAGAATGAAGAAAAACTCAGGATCTCGTGAAAAGCCTATGTCGGAACATATCTCCTCACCCGTAGTGTTTTGCGTCAAATGAACGAAACAGAATAAAAGATTAGAAACAAAAGAATGCAAATCGGATGACTTAGACTTTGGCAAATTCAGATGCCAACTTTCGCCTATTTGCAAGGAGGTGGGGCAAATTTCGATCAAGAATGAAAAAAAACTCAGGATCCCATGAAAATCGGATGTCGACACATATCTCCTCACCCCTAGTTTTTTCCGTCAAATAAAATATATAAAAGAGTAGAATCAAAAGAATGCAGATCGGATGACTTAGACTTTGGGAAACTCAGTTGCGAACTTTCAGCTTTTTGCAAGGAGGTGGGGCACATTTCGCTCAAGAATGAAGAAAAACTCAGGATCCCGTGAAAAACCTATGTCGGCACATATCTCCTCACCCGTAGTTTTTTGCGTCAAATGAACGAAGCAGAATAAAATATTAGAAACAAAAGAATTCAGATCGGATGACTTAGACTTTGGGAAACTCAGTTCCGAACTTTCAGCTTTTTCAAGGAGGTGGGGTACATTTCGATCAAGAATGAAGAAAAACTCAGGATCCCGTGAGAAGCCTATGTCGGCACATATCTCGTCACCCGTAGTTTTTTGCGTCAAATGAACGAAACAGAATAAAAGAGTAGAAACAAAAGAATGCAGATCGGATGACTTAGACTTTGGGAAACTCAGTTGCGAACTTTCAGCTTTTTGCAAGGAGGTGGGGAACATTTCGCTCAAGAATGAAGAAAAACTCAGGATCCCGTGAAAAACCTATGTCGGCACATATCTCCTCACCCGTAGTTTTTTGCGTCAAATGAACGAAGCAGAATAAAATATTAGAAACAAAAGAATTCAGATCGGATGACTTAGACTTTGGGAAACTCAGTTCCGAACTTTCAGCTTTTTCAAGGAGGTGGGGTACATTTCGATCAAGAATGAAGAAAAACTCAGGATCCCGTGAAAAGCCTATGTCGGCACTTATCTCGTCACCCGTAGTTTTTTGCGTCAAATGAACGAAACAGAATAAAAGAGTAGAAACAAAAGAATGCAGATCGGATGACTTAGACTTTGGGAAACTCAGTTGCGAACTTTCAGATTTTTGCAAGGAGGTGGGGCACAATTCGATCAAGAATGAAGAAAAACTCAGGATCCCGTGAAAAACGTATGTCGGCACATATCTCCTCACCCGTAGTTTTTTGCGTCAAATAAACGAAAGAGAATAAAAGATTAGAAACAAAAGAATGCAGATCGTATGACTTAGACTTTCGGAAACTCAGTTGCGAACTTTCAGCTTTTTGCAAGGAGGTGGGGCACATTTCGATCAAGAATGAAGAAAAATTCAGGATCCCGTGAAAAGCCTATGTCGACACATATCTCCTCACCCGTAGTTTCTTGCGTCAAATGAACGAAACAGAATAAAAGATTAGAAACAAAAGAATGCAGATCGGATGACTTAGACTTTGGGAAACTCATTTGCGAACTTTCAGCTTTTTGCAAGGAGGTGGGGCACATTTCGATCAAGAATGAAGAAAAACTCAGGATGAAAATGCTATGTCGACACATATCTCCTCACCCGTAGTTTTTTGCGTCAAATGAACGAAACAGAATAAAAGATTAGAAACAAAAGAATGCAGATCGTATGACTTCGACTTTCGGAAACTCAGTTGCGAACTTTCAGCTTTTTGCAAGGAGGTGGGGCACATTTCGATCAAGAATGAAGAAAAATTCAGGATCCCGTGAAAAGCCTATGTCGACACATATCCCCTCACCCGTAGTGTTTTGCGTCAAATGAACGAAACAGAATAAAAGATTAGAAACAAAAGAATGCCGATCGGATGACTTAGACTTTGGGAAACTCATTTGCGAACTTTCAGCTTTTTGCAAGGAGGTGGGGCACATTTCGATCAAGAATGAAGAAAAACTCAGGATGAAAATGCTATGTCGACACATATCTCCTCACCCGTAGTTTTTTGCGTCAAATGAACGAAACAGAATAAAAGATTAGAAACAAAAGAATGCAGATCGTATGACTTAGACTTTCGGAAACTCAGTTGCGAACTTTCAGCTTTTTGCAAGGAGGTGGGGCACATTTCGATCAAGAATGAAGAAAAACTCAGGATCTCGTGAAAAGCCTATGTCGGAACATATCTCCTCACCCGTAGTGTTTTGCGTCAAATGAACGAAACAGAATAAAAGATTAGAAACAAAAGAATGCAAATCGGATGACTTAGACTTTGGCAAACTCAGATGCCAACTTTCGCCTATTTGCAAGGAGGTGGGGCAAATTTCGATCAAGAATGAAAAAAAACTCAGGATCCCATGAAAATCGGATGTCGACACATATCTCCTCACCCCTAGTTTTTTCCGTCAAATAAAATATATAAAAGAGTAGAAACAAAAGAATGCAGATCGGATGACTTAGACTTTGGGAAACTCAGTTGCGAACTTTCAGCTTTTTGCAAGGAGGTGGGGCACATTTCGATCAAGAATGAAGAAAAACTCAGGATGAAAATGCTATGTCGACACATATCTCCTCACACGTAGTTTTTTGCGTCCAATGAACGAAACAGAATAAAAGATTAGAAACACAAGAATGCAGATCGGATGACTTAGACTTTGGGAAACTCAGTTGCGAACTTTCAGATGTTTGCAAGGAGGTGGGGCACAATTCGATCAAGAATGAAGAAAAGCTCAGGATCCCGTGAAAAACCTATGTCGGCACATATCTCCTCACCCGTAGTTTTTTGCGTCAAATGAACGAAAGAGAATAAAAGATTAGAAACAAAATAACGCAAATCGGATGACTTAGACATTGGCAAACTCAGATGCCAACTTTCGCCTATTTGCAAGGAGGTGGGGCACATTTCGATCAAGAATGAAAAAAACTCAGGATCCCATGAAAATCGGATGTCGACACATATCTCCTCACCCCTAGTTTTTTCCGTCAAATAAAATATATAAAAGAGTAGAAACAAAAGAATGCAGATCGGATGACTTAGACTTTGGGAAACTCAGTACCGAACTTTCAGCTTTTTCCAAGGAGGTGGGGCACATTTCGATCAAGAATGAAGAAAAACTCAGGATCCCGTGAAAAGCCTATGTCGACACATATCTCCTCACCCGTAGTTTTTTGCGTCAAATGAACGAAACAGAATAAAAGATTAGAAACAAAAGAATGCAGATTGGATGACTTAGACTTTGGGAAACTCAGTTGCGAACTTTCAGATTTTTGCAAGGAGGTGGGGCACAATTCGATCAAGAATGAAGAAAAACTCAGGATGAAAATGCTATGTCGACACATATCTCCTCACCCGTAGTTTCTTGCGTCAAATGAACGAAACAGAATAAAAGATTAGAAACACAAGAATGCAGATCGGATGACTTAGACTTTGGGAAACTCAGTTGCGAACTTTCAGATTTTTGCAAGGAGGTGGGGCACAATTCGATCAAGAATGAAGAAAAACTCAGGATCCCGTGAAAAACCTATGTCGGCACATATCTCCTCACCCGTAGTTTTTTGCGTCAAATGAACGAAAGAGAATAAAAGATTAGAAACAAAATAACGCAAATCGGATGACTTAGACATTGGCAAACTCAGATGCCAACTTTCGCCTATTTGCAAGGAGGTGGGGCACATTTCGATCAAGAATGAAAAAAACTCAGGATCCCATGAAAATCAGATGTCGACACATATCTCCTCACCCGTAGTTTTTTCCGTCAAATAAAATATATAAAAGAGTAGAAACAAAAGAATGCAGATCGGATGACTTAGACTTTGGGAAACTCAGTTGCGAACTTTCAGCTTTTTGCAAGGAGGTGGGGCACATTTCGATCAAGAATGAAGAAAAACTCAGGATGAAAACGCTATGTCGACACATATCTCCTCACCCGTAGTTTTTTGCGTCAAATGAACGAAACAGAATAAAAGATTAGAAACACAAGAATGCAGATCGTATGACTTAGACTTTCGGAAACTCAGTTGCGAACTTTCAGCTTTTTGCAAGGAGGTGGGGCACATTTCGATCAAGAATGAAGAAAAACTCAGGATCTCGTGAAAAGCCTGTGTCGGCACATATCTCCTCACCCGTAGTGTTTTGCGTCAAATGAACGAAACAGAATAAAAGATTAGAAACAAAAGAATGCCGATCGGATGACTTAGACTTTTTGAAACTCATTTGCGAACTTTCAGCTTTTTGCAAGGAGGTGGGGCACATTTCGATCAAGAATGAAGAAAAACTCAGGATGAAAATGCTATGTCGGCACATATCTCGTCACCCGTAGTTTTTTGCGTCAAATGAACGAAACAGAATAAAAGAGTAGAAACAAAAGAATTCAGATCGGATGACTTAGACTTTGGGAAACTCAGTTCCGAACTTTCAGCTTTTTCAAGGAGGTGGGGTACATTTCGATAAAGAATGAAAAAAAACTCAGGATCCCATGAAAATCGGATGTCGACACATATCTCCTCACCCCTAGTTTTTTCCGTCAAATAAAATATATAAAAGAGTAGAAACAAAAGAATGCAGATCGGATGACTTAGACTTTGGGAAACTCAGTTGCGAACTTTCAGCTTTTTGCAAGGAGGTGGGGCACATTTCGCTCAAGAATGAAGAAAAACTCAGGATCCCGTGAAAAACCTATGTCGGCACATATCTCCTCACCCGTAGTTTTTTGCGTCAAATGAACGAAGCAGAATAAAATATTAGAAACAAAAGAATTCAGATCGGATGACTTAGACTTTGGGAAACTCAGTTCCGAACTTTCAGCTTTTTCAAGGAGGTGGGGTACATTTCGATCAAGAATGAAGAAAAACTCAGGATCCCGTGAAAAGCCTATGTCGGCACATATCTCGTCACCCGTAGTTTTTTGCGTCAAATGAACGAAACAGAATAAAAGAGTAGAAACAAAAGAATGCAGATCGGATGACTTAGACTTTGGGAAACTCAGTTGCGAACTTTCAGCTTTTTGCAAGGAGGTGGGGCACATTTCGCTCAAGAATGAAGAAAAACTCAGGATCCCGTGAAAAACCTATGTCGGCACATATCTCCTCACCCGTAGTTTTTTGCGTCAAATGAACGAAGCAGAATAAAATATTAGAAACAAAAGAATTCAGATCGGATGACTTAGACTTTGGGAAACTCAGTTCCGAACTTTCAGCTTTTTCAAGGAGGTGGGGTACATTTCGATCAAGAATGAAGAAAAACTCAGGATCCCGTGAAAAGCCTATGTCGGCACATATCTCGTCACCCGTAGTTTTTTGCGTCAAATGAACGAAACAGAATAAAAGAGTAGAAACAAAAGAATGCAGATCGGATGACTTAGACTTTGGGAAACTCAGTTGCGAACTTTCAGCTTTTTGCAAGGAGGTGGGGCACATTTCGCTCAAGAATGAAGAAAAACTCAGGATCCCGTGAAAAACCTATGTCGGCACATATCTCCTCACCCGTAGTTTTTTGCGTCAAATGAACGAAGCAGAATAAAATATTAGAAACAAAAGAATTCAGATCGGATGACTTAGACTTTGGGAAACTCAGTTCCGAACTTTCAGCTTTTTCAAGGAGGTGGGGTACATTTCGATCAAGAATGAAGAAAAACTCAGGATCCCGTGAAAAGCCTATGTCGGCACATATCTCGTCACCCGTAGTTTTTTGCGTCAAATGAACGAAACAGAATAAAAGAGTAGAAACAAAAGAATGCAGATCGGATGACTTAGACTTTGGGAAACTCAGTTGCGAACTTTCAGCTTTTTGCAAGGAGGTGGGGCACAATTCGATCAAGAATGAAGAAAAACTCAGGATGAAAATGCTATGTCGACACATATCTCCTCACCCGTAGTTTCTTGCGTCAAATGAACGAAACAGAATAAAAGATTAGAAACACAAGAATGCAGATCGGATGACTTAGACTTTGGGAAACTCAGTTGCGAACTTTCAGCTTTTTGCAAGGAGGTGGGGCACATTTCGCTCAAGAATGAAGAAAAACTCAGGATCCCGTGAAAAACCTATGTCGGCACATATCTCCTCACCCGTAGTTTTTTGCGTCAAATGAACGAAAGAGAATAAAAGATTAGAAACAAAATAACGCAAATCGGATGACTTAGACATTGGCAAACTCAGATGCCAACTTTCGCCTATTTGCAAGGAGGTGGGGCACATTTCGATCAAGAATGAAAAAAACTCAGGATCCCATGAAAATCAGATGTCGACACATATCTCCTCACCCGTAGTTTTTTCCGTCAAATAAAATATATAAAAGAGTAGAAACAAAAGAATGCAGATCGGATGACTTAGACTTTGGGAAACTCAGTTGCGAACTTTCAGCTTTTTGCAAGGAGGTGGGGCACATTTCGATCAAGAATGAAGAAAAACTCAGGATGAAAACGCTATGTCGACACATATCTCCTCACCCGTAGTTTTTTGCGTCAAATGAACGAAACAGAATAAAAGATTAGAAACACAAGAATGCAGATCGTATGACTTAGACTTTCGGAAACTCAGTTGCGAACTTTCAGCTTTTTGCAAGGAGGTGGGGCACATTTCGATCAAGAATGAAGAAAAACTCAGGATCTCGTGAAAAGCCTATGTCGGCACATATCTCCTCACCCGTAGTGTTTTGCGTCAAATGAACGAAACAGAATAAAAGATTAGAAACAAAAGAATGCCGATCGGATGACTTAGACTTTGGGAAACTCATTTGCGAACTTTCAGCTTTTTGCAAGGAGGTGGGGCACATTTCGATCAAGAATGAAGAAAAACTCAGGATGAAAATGCTATGTCGGCACATATCTCGTCACCCGTAGTTTTTTGCGTCAAATGAACGAAACAGAATAAAAGAGTAGAAACAAAAGAATTCAGATCGGATGACTTAGACTTTGGGAAACTCAGTTCCGAACTTTCAGCTTTTTCAAGGAGGTGGGGTACATTTCGATAAAGAATGAAAAAAAACTCAGGATCCCATGAAAATCGGATGTCGACACATATCTCCTCACCCCTAGTTTTTTCCGTCAAATAAAATATATAAAAGAGTAGAAACAAAAGAATGCAGATCGGATGACTTAGACTTTGGGAAACTCAGTTGCGAACTTTCAGCTTTTTGCAAGGAGGTGGGGCACATTTCGCTCAAGAATGAAGAAAAACTCAGGATCTCGTGAAAAGCCTATGTCGGAACATATCTCCTCACCCGTAGTGTTTTGCGTCAAATGAACGAAACAGAATAAAAGATTAGAAACAAAAGAATGCAAATCGGATGACTTAGACTTTGGCAAACTCAGATGCCAACTTTCGCCTATTTGCAAGGAGGTGGGGCAAATTTCGATCAAGAATGAAAAAAAACTCAGGATCCCATGAAAATCGGATGTCGACACATATCTCCTCACCCCTAGTTTTTTCCGTCAAATAAAATATATAAAAGAGTAGAAACAAAAGAATGCAGATCGGATGACTTAGACTTTGGGAAACTCAGTTGCGAACTTTCAGCTTTTTGCAAGGAGGTGGGGCACATTTCGATCAAGAATGAAGAAAAACTCAGGATGAAAATGCTATGTCGACACATATCTCCTCACACGTAGTTTTTTGCGTCAAATGAACGAAACAGAATAAAAGATTAGAAACACAAGAATGCAGATCGGATGACTTAGACTTTGGGAAACTCAGTTGCGAACTTTCAGATTTTTGCAAGGAGGTGGGGCACAATTCGATCAAGAATGAAGAAAAGCTCAGGATCCCGTGAAAAACCTATGTCGGCACATATCTCCTCACCCGTAGTTTTTTGCGTCAAATGAACGAAAGAGAATAAAAGATTAGAAACAAAATAACGCAAATCGGATGACTTAGACATTGGCAAACTCAGATGCAAACTTTCGCCTATTTGCAAGGAGGTGGGGCACATTTCGATCAAGAATGAAAAAAACTCAGGATCCCATGAAAATCAGATGTCGACACATATCTCCTCACCCGTAGTTTTTTCCGTCAAATAAAATATATAAAAGAGTAGAAACAAAAGAATGCAGATCGGATGACTTAGACTTTGGGAAACTCAGTACCGAACTTTCAGCTTTTTCCAAGGAGGTGGGGCACATTTCGATCAAGAATGAAGAAAAACTCAGGATCCCGTGAAAAGCCTATGTCGACACATATCTCCTCACCCGTAGTTTTTTGCGTCAAATGAACGAAACAGAATAAAAGATTAGAAACACAAGAATGCAGATCGTATGACTTAGACTTTCGGAAACTCAGTTGCGAACTTTCAGCTTTTTGCAAGGAGGTGGGGCACATTTCGATCAAGAATGAAGAAAAACTCAGGATCTCGTGAAAAGCCTATGTCGGCACATATCTCCTCACCCGTAGTGTTTTGCGTCAAATGAACGAAACAGAATAAAAGATTAGAAACAAAATAACGCAAATCGGATGACTTAGACATTGGCAAACTCAGATGCCAACTTTCGCCTATTTGCAAGGAGGTGGGGCACATTTCGATCAAGAATGAAGAAAAACTCAGGATCCCGTGAAAAGCCTATGTCGGCACATATCTCGTCACCCGTAGTTTTTTGCGTCAAATGAACGAAACAGAATAAAAGAGTAGAAACAAAAGAATGCAGATCGGATGACTTAGACTTTGGGAAACTCAGATGCGAACTTTCAGATTTTTGCAAGGAGGTGGGGCACAATTCGATCAAGAATGAAGAAAAACTCAGGATCCCGTGAAAAACGTATGTCGGCACATATCTCCTCACCCGTAGTTTTTTGCGTCAAATAAACGAAAGAGAATAAAAGATTAGAAACAAAAGAATGCAGATCGTATGACTTAGACTTTCGGAAACTCAGTTGCGAACTTTCAGCTTTTTGCAAGGAGGTGGGGCACATTTCGATCAAGAATGAAGAAAAATTCAGGATCCCGTGAAAAGCCTATGTCGACACATATCTCCTCACCCGTAGTTTCTTGCGTCAAATGAACGAAACAGAATAAAAGATTAGAAACAAAAGAATGCAGATCGGATGACTTAGACTTTGGGAAACTCATTTGCGAACTTTCAGCTTTTTGCAAGGAGGTGGGGCACATTTCGATCAAGAATGAAGAAAAACTCAGGATGAAAATGCTATGTCGACACATATCTCCTCACCCGTAGTTTCTTGCGTCAAATGAACGAAACAGAATAAAAGATTAGAAACACAAGAATGCCGATCGGATGACTTAGACTTTGGGAAACTCATTTGCGAACTTTCAGCTTTTTGCAAGGAGGTGGGGCACATTTCGATCAAGAATGAAGAAAAACTCAGGATGAAAATGCTATGTCGGCACATATCTCGTCACCCGTAGTTTTTTGCGTCAAATGAACGAAACAGAATAAAAGAGTAGAAACAAAAGAATTCAGATCGGATGACTTAGACTTTGGGAAACTCAGTTCCGAACTTTCAGCTTTTTCAAGGAGGTGGGGTACATTTCGATAAAGAATGAAAAAAAACTCAGGATCCCATGAAAATCGGATGTCGACACATATCTCCTCACCCCTAGTTTTTTCCGTCAAATAAAATATATAAAAGAGTAGAAACAAAAGAATGCAGATCGGATGACTTAGACTTTGGGAAACTCAGTTGCGAACTTTCAGCTTTTTGCAAGGAGGTGGGGCACATTTCGCTCAAGAATGAAGAAAAACTCAGGATCCCGTGAAAAACCTATGTCGGCACATATCTCCTCACCCGTAGTTTTTTGCGTCAAATGAACGAAGCAGAATAAAATATTAGAAACAAAAGAATTCAGATCGGATGACTTAGACTTTGGGAAACTCAGTTCCGAACTTTCAGCTTTTTCAAGGAGGTGGGGTACATTTCGATCAAGAATGAAGAAAAACTCAGGATCCCGTGAAAAGCCTATGTCGGCACATATCTCGTCACCCGTAGTTTTTTGCGTCAAATGAACGAAACAGAATAAAAGAGTAGAAACAAAAGAATGCAGATCGGATGACTTAGACTTTGGGAAACTCAGTTGCGAACTTTCAGCTTTTTGCAAGGAGGTGGGGCACATTTCGCTCAAGAATGAAGAAAAACTCAGGATCCCGTGAAAAACCTATGTCGGCACATATCTCCTCACCCGTAGTTTTTTGCGTCAAATGAACGAAGCAGAATAAAATATTAGAAACAAAAGAATTCAGATCGGATGACTTAGACTTTGGGAAACTCAGTTCCGAACTTTCAGCTTTTTCAAGGAGGTGGGGTACATTTCGATCAAGAATGAAGAAAAACTCAGGATCCCGTGAAAAGCCTATGTCGGCACATATCTCGTCACCCGTAGTTTTTTGCGTCAAATGAACGAAACAGAATAAAAGAGTAGAAACAAAAGAATGCAGATCGGATGACTTAGACTTTGGGAAACTCAGATGCGAACTTTCAGATTTTTGCAAGGAGGTGGGGCACAATTCGATCAAGAATGAAGAAAAACTCAGGATCCCGTGAAAAACGTATGTCGGCACATATCTCCTCACCCGTAGTTTTTTGCGTCAAATAAACGAAAGAGAATAAAAGATTAGAAACAAAAGAATGCAGATCGTATGACTTAGACTTTCGGAAACTCAGTTGCGAACTTTCAGCTTTTTGCAAGGAGGTGGGGCACATTTCGATCAAGAATGAAGAAAAATTCAGGATCCCGTGAAAAGCCTATGTCGACACATATCTCCTCACCCGTAGTTTCTTGCGTCAAATGAACGAAACAGAATAAAAGATTAGAAACAAAAGAATGCAGATCGGATGACTTAGACTTTGGGAAACTCATTTGCGAACTTTCAGCTTTTTGCAAGGAGGTGGGGCACATTTCGATCAAGAATGAAGAAAAACTCAGGATGAAAATGCTATGTCGACACATATCTCCTCACCCGTAGTTTTTTGCGTCAAATGAACGAAACAGAATAAAAGATTAGAAACAAAAGAATGCAGATCGTATGACTTCGACTTTCGGAAACTCAGGTGCGAACTTTCAGCTTTTTGCAAGGAGGTGGGGCACATTTCGATCAAGAATGAAGAAAAATTCAGGATCCCGTGAAAAGCCTATGTCGACACATATCCCCTCACCCGTAGTGTTTTGCGTCAAATGAACGAAACAGAATAAAAGATTAGAAACAAAAGAATGCCGATCGGATGACTTAGACTTTGGGAAACTCATTTGCGAACTTTCAGCTTTTTGCAAGGAGGTGGGGCACATTTCGATCAAGAATGAAGAAAAACTCAGGATGAAAATGCTATGTCGACACATATCTCCTCACCCGTAGTTTTTTGCGTCAAATGAACGAAACAGAATAAAAGATTAGAAACAAAAGAATGCAGATCGTATGACTTAGACTTTCGGAAACTCAGTTGCGAACTTTCAGCTTTTTGCAAGGAGGTGGGGCACATTTCGATCAAGAATGAAGAAAAACTCAGGATCTCGTGAAAAGCCTATGTCGGAACATATCTCCTCACCCGTAGTGTTTTGCGTCAAATGAACGAAACAGAATAAAAGATTAGAAACAAAAGAATGCAAATCGGATGACTTAGACTTTGGCAAACTCAGATGCCAACTTTCGCCTATTTGCAAGGAGGTGGGGCAAATTTCGATCAAGAATGAAAAAAAACTCAGGATCCCATGAAAATCGGATGTCGACACATATCTCCTCACCCCTAGTTTTTTCCGTCAAATAAAATATATAAAAGAGTAGAAACAAAAGAATGCAGATCGGATGACTTAGACTTTGGGAAACTCAGTTGCGAACTTTCAGCTTTTTGCAAGGAGGTGGGGCACATTTCGATCAAGAATGAAGAAAAACTCAGGATGAAAATGCTATGTCGACACATATCTCCTCACACGTAGTTTTTTGCGTCAAATGAACGAAACAGAATAAAAGATTAGAAACACAAGAATGCAGATCGTATGACTTAGACTTTCGGAAACTCAGTTGCGAACTTTCAGCTTTTTGCAAGGAGGTGGGGCACATTTCGATCAAGAATGAAAAAAACTCAGGATCCCATGAAAATCAGATGTCGACACATATCTCCTCACCCGTAGTTTTTTCCGTCAAATAAAATATATAAAAGAGTAGAAACAAAAGAATGCAGATCGGATGACTTAGACTTTGGGAAACTCAGTTGCGAACTTTCAGCTTTTTGCAAGGAGGTGGGGCACATTTCGATCAAGAATGAAGAAAAACTCAGGATCCCGTGAAAAGCCTATGTCGACACATATCTCCTCACCCGTAGTTTTTTGCGTCAAATGAACGAAACAGAATAAAAGATTAGAAACAAAAGAATGCAGATTGGATGACTTAGACTTTGGGAAACTCAGTTGCGAACTTTCAGATTTTTGCAAGGAGGTGGGGCACAATTCGATCAAGAATGAAGAAAAACTCAGGATGAAAATGCTATGTCGACACATATCTCCTCACCCGTAGTTTCTTGCGTCAAATGAACGAAACAGAATAAAAGATTAGAAACACAAGAATGCAGATCGTATGACTTAGACTTTCGGAAACTCAGTTGCGAACTTTCAGCTTTTTGCAAGGAGGTGGGGCACATTTCGATCAAGAATGAAGAAAAACTCAGGATCTCGTGAAAAGCCTATGTCGGCACATATCTCCTCACCCGTAGTTTTTTGCGTCAAATAAAATATATAAAAGAGTAGAAACAAAAGAATGCAGATCGGATGACTTAGACTTTGGGAAACTCAGTTGCGAACTTTCAGCTTTTTGCAAGGAGGTGGGGCACATTTCGATCAAGAATGAAGAAAAACTCAGGATCCCGTGAAAAGCCTATGTCGACACATATCTCCTCACCCGTAGTTTTTTGCGTCAAATGAACGAAACAGAATAAAAGATTAGAAACAAAAGAATGCAGATTGGATGACTTAGACTTTGGGAAACTCAGTTGCGAACTTTCAGATTTTTGCAAGGAGGTGGGGCACAATTCGATCAAGAATGAAGAAAAACTCAGGATGAAAATGCTATGTCGACACATATCTCCTCACCCGTAGTTTCTTGCGTCAAATGAACGAAACAGAATAAAAGATTAGAAACACAAGAATGCAGATCGTATGACTTAGACTTTCGGAAACTCAGTTGCGAACTTTCAGCTTTTTGCAAGGAGGTGGGGCACATTTCGATCAAGAATGAAGAAAAACTCAGGATCCCGTGAAAAACCTATGTCGGCACATATCTCCTCACCCGTAGTTTTTTGCGTCAAATAAAATATATAAAAGAGTAGAAACAAAAGAATGCAGATCGGATGACTTAGACTTTGGGAAACTCAGTTGCGAACTTTCAGCTTTTTGCAAGGAGGTGGGGCACATTTCGATCAAGAATGAAGAAAAACTCAGGATGAAAACGCTATGTCGACACATATCTCCTCACCCGTAGTTTTTTGCGTCAAATGAACGAAACAGAATAAAAGATTAGAAACACAAGAATGCAGATCGTATGACTTAGACTTTCGGAAACTCAGTTGCGAACTTTCAGCTTTTTGCAAGGAGGTGGGGCACATTTCGATCAAGAATGAAGAAAAACTCAGGATCTCGTGAAAAGCCTATGTCGGCACATATCTCCTCACCCGTAGTGTTTTGCGTCAAATGAACGAAACAGAATAAAAGATTAGAAACAAAATAACGCAAATCGGATGACTTAGACATTGGCAAACTCAGATGCCAACTTTCGCCTATTTGCAAGGAGGTGGGGCACATTTCGATCAAGAATGAAAAAAACTCAGGATCCCATGAAAATCAGATGTCGACACATATCTCTTCACCCGTAGTTTTTTCCGTCAAATAAAATATATAAAAGAGTAGAAACAAAAGAATGCAGATCGGATGACTTAGACTTTGGGAAACTCAGTTGCGAACTTTCAGATTTTTGCAAGGAGGTGGGGCACAATTCGATCAAGAATGAAGAAAAACTCAGGATGAAAATGCTATGTCGACACATATCTCCTCACCCGTAGTTTCTTGCGTCAAATGAACGAAACAGAATAAAAGATTAGAAACACAAGAATGCAGATCGTATGACTTAGACTTTCGGAAACTCAGTTGCGAACTTTCAGCTTTTTGCAAGGAGGTGGGGCACATTTCGATCAAGAATGAAGAAAAACTCAGGATCTCGTGAAAAGCCTATGTCGGCACATATCTCCTCACCCGTAGTGTTTTGCGTCAAATGAACGAAACAGAATAAAAGATTAGAAACAAAATAACGCAAATCGGATGACTTAGACATTGGCAAACTCAGATGCCAACTTTCGCCTATTTGCAAGGAGGTGGGGCACATTTCGATCAAGAATGAAAAAAACTCAGGATCCCATGAAAATCAGATGTCGACACATATCTCCTCACCCGTAGTTTTTTCCGTCAAATAAAATATATAAAAGAGTAGAAACAAAAGAATGCAGATCGGATGACTTAGACTTTGGGAAACTCAGTTGCGAACTTGCAGCTTTTTGCAAGGAGGTGGGGCACATTTCGATCAAGAATGAAGAAAAACTCAGGATCCCGTGAAAAGCCTATGTCGACACATATCTCCTCACCCGTAGTTTTTTGCGTCAAATGAACGAAACAGAATAAAAGATTAGAAACACAAGAATGCAAATCGGATGACTTAGACATTGGCAAACTCAGTTGCCAACTTTCGCCTATTTGCTAGGAGGTGGGGTACATTTCGATCAAGAATGAAGAAAAGCTCAGGATCTCATGAAAATCCTATGTCGACACATATCTCCTCACCCGTAGTTTTTTGCATCAAATGAACGAAACAGAATAAAAGATTAGAAACAAAAGAATGCAGATTGGATGACTTAGACTTTGGGAAACTCAGTTGCGAACTTTCAGATTTTTGCAAGGAGGTGGGGCACAATTCGATCAAGAATGAAGAAAAACTCAGGATGAAAATGCTATGTCGACACATATCTCCTCACCCGTAGTTTCTTGCGTCAAATGAACGAAACAGAATAAAAGATTAGAAACACAAGAATGCAGATCGGATGACTTAGACTTTGGGAAACTCAGTTGCGAACTTTCAGATTTTTGCAAGGAGGTGGGGCACATTTCGATCAAGAATGAAGAAAAACTCAGGATGCAAATGCTATGTCGACACATATCTCCTCACCCGTAGTTTTTTGCGTCAAATGAACGCAACAGAATAAAAGATTAGAAACACAAGAATGCAGATCGGATGACTTAGACTTTGGGAAACTCAGTTGCGTACTTTCAGCTTTTTGCAAGGAGGTGGGGCACATTTCGATCAAGAATGAAGAAAAACTCAGGATCCCGTGAAAAGCCTATGTCGACACATATCTCCTCACCCGTAGTTTTTTGCGTCAAATGAACGAAACAGAATAAAAGATTAGAAACACAAGAATGCAAATCGGATGACTTAGACATTGGCAAACTCAGTTGCCAACTTTCGCCTATTTGCTAGGAGGTGGGGTACATTTCGATCAAGAATGAAGAAAAGCTCAGGATCTCATGAAAATCCTATGTCGACACATATCTCCTCACCCGTAGTTTTTTGCATCAAATGAACGAAACAGAATAAAAGATTAGAAACAAAAGAATGCAGATTGGATGACTTAGACTTTGGGAAACTCAGTTGCGAACTTTCAGATTTTTGCAAGGAGGTGGGGCACAATTCGATCAAGAATGAAGAAAAACTCAGGATGAAAATGCTATGTCGACACATATCTCCTCACCCGTAGTTTCTTGCGTCAAATGAACGAAACAGAATAAAAGATTAGAAACACAAGAATGCAGATCGGATGACTTAGACTTTGGGAAACTCAGTTGCGAACTTTCAGATTTTTGCAAGGAGGTGGGGCACATTTCGATCAAGAATGAAGAAAAACTCAGGATGCAAATGCTATGTCGACACATATCTCCTCACCCGTAGTTTTTTGCGTCAAATGAACGCAACAGAATAAAAGATTAGAAACACAAGAATGCAGATCGGATGACTTAGACTTTGGGAAACTCAGTTGCGTACTTTCAGCTTTTTGCAAGGAGGTGGGGCACATTTCGCTCAAGAATGAAGAAAAACTCAGGATCCCGTGAAAAGATTATGTCGACACATATCTCCTCACCCGTAGTTTTTTGCGTCAAATGAACGAAACAGAATAAAAGATTAGACATAAAAGAATGCAGATCGGATGACTTAGACTTTGGGAAACTCAGTTGCGTACTTTCAGCTTTTTGCAAGGAGGTGGGGCACATTTCGCTCAAGAATGAAGAAAAACTCAGGATCCCGTGAAAAATCTATGTCGGCACATATCTCCTCACCCGTAGTTTTTTGCGTCAAATGAACGAAGCAGAATAAAAGATTAGAAACAAAAGAATGCAGATCGGATGACTTAGACTTTGGGAAACTCAGTTCCGAACTTTCAGCTTTTTCAAGGAGGTGGGGCACATTTCGATCAAGAATGAAGAAAAACTCAGGATCCCGTGAAAAGCCTATGTCGGCACATATCTCGTCACCCGTAGTTTTTTGCGTCAAATGAACGAAACAGAATAAAAGAGTAGAAACAAAAGAATGCAGATCGGATGACTTAGACTTTGGGAAACTCAGTTGCGAACTTCCAGCTTTTTGCAAGGAGGTGGGACACATTTCGATCAAGAATGAAGAAAAACTCAGGATCCCGTGAAAATCCTATGTCGACACATATCTCCTCACCCGTAGTTTTTTGCGTCAAATGAACGAAACAGAATAAAAGATTAGAAACACAAGAATGCAGATCGGATAACTTAGACTTTGCGAACTTTCAGATTTTTGCAAGGAGGTGGGGCACAATTCGATCAAGAATGAAGAAAAACTCAGGATCCCGTGAAAAACCTATGTCGGCACATATCTCCTCACCCGTAGTTTTTTGCGTCAAATGAACGAAAGAGAATAAAAGATTAGAAACAAAAGAATGCAGATCGTATGACTTAGACTTTCGGAAACTCAGTTGCGAACTTTCAGCTTTTTGCAAGGAGGTGGGGCACATTTCGATCAAGAATGAAGAAAAACTCAGGATCTCGTGAAAAGCCTATGTCGGAACATATCTCCTCACCCGTAGTGTTTTGCGTCAAATGAACGAAACAGAATAAAAGATTAGAAACAAAAGAATGCAAATCGGATGACTTAGACTTTGGCAAACTCAGATGCCAACTTTCGCCTATTTGCAAGGAGGTGGGGCAAATTTCGATCAAGAATGAAAAAAAACTCAGGATCCCATGAAAATCGGATGTCGACACATATCTCCTCACCCCTAGTTTTTTCCGTCAAATAAAATATATAAAGGAGTAGAAACAAAAGAATGCAGATCGGATGACTTAGACTTTGGGAAACTCAGTTGCGAACTTTCAGCTTTTTGCAAGGAGGTGGGGCACATTTCGATCAAGAATGAAGAAAAACTCAGGATGAAAATGCTATGTCGACACATATCTCCTCACCCGTAGTTTTTTGAGTCAAATGAACGAAACAGAATAAAAGATTAGAAACACAAGAATGCAGATTGGATGACTTAGACTTTGGGAAACTCAGTTGCGAACTTTCAGATTTTTGCAAGGAGGTGGGGCACAATTCGATCAAGAATGAAGAAAAACTCAGGATCCCGTGAAAAACCTATGTCGGCACATATCTCCTCACCAGTAGTTTTTTGCGTCAAATGAACGAAAGAGAATAAAAGATTAGAAACAAAATAACGCAAATCGGATGACTTAGACATTGGCAAACTCAGATGCCAACTTTCGCCTATTTGCAAGGAGGTGGAGCACATTTCGATCAAGAATGAAAAAAACTCAGGATCCCATGAAAATCAGATGTCGACACATATCTCCTCACCCGTAGTTTTTTCCGTCAAATAAAATATATAAAAGAGTAGAAACAAAAGAATGCAGATCGGATGACTTAGACTTTGGGAAACTCAGTTGCGAACTTTCAGCTTTTTGCAAGGAGGTGGGGCACATTTCGATCAAGAATGAAGAAAAACTCAGGATGAAAACGCTATGTCGACACATATCTCCTCACCCGTAGTTTTTTGCGTCAAATGAACGAAACAGAATAAAAGATTAGAAACACAAGAATGCAGATCGTATGACTTAGACTTTCGGAAACTCAGTTGCGAACTTTCAGCATTTTGCAAGGAGGTGGGGTACATTTCGATCAAGAATGAAGAAAAGCTCAGGATGAAAATGCTATGTCGACACATATCTCCTCACCCGTAGTTTCTTGCGTCAAATGAACGAAACAGAATAAAAGATTAGAAACAAAAGAATGCATATCGGATGACTTAGACTTTGGGAAACTCAGTTGCGAACTTTCAGATTTTTGCAAGGAGGTGGGGCACAATTCGATCAAGAATGAAGAAAAACTCAGGATGAAAATGCTATGTCGACACATATCTCCTCACCCGTAGTTTTTTGCGTCAAATGAACGAAACAGAATAAAAGATTAGAAACACAAGAATGCAGATCGTATGACTTAGACTTTCGGAAACTCAGTTGCGAACTTTCAGCTTTTTGCAAGGAGGTGGGGCACATTTCGATCAAGAATGAAGAAAAACTCAGGATGAAAATGCTATGTCGACACATATCTCCTCACCCGTAGTTTTTTGCGTCAAATGAACGAAACAGAATAAAAGATTAGAAACACAAGAATGCAGATTGGATGACTTAGACTTTGGGAAACTCAGTTGCGAACTTTCAGATTTTTGCAAGGAGGTGGGGCACAATTCGATCAAGAATGAAGAAAAACTCAGGATCCCGTGAAAAACCTATGTCGGCACATATCTCCTCACCAGTAGTTTTTTGCGTCAAATGAACGAAAGAGAATAAAAGATTAGAAACAAAATAACGCAAATCGGATGACTTAGACATTGGCAAACTCAGATGCCAACTTTCGCCTATTTGCAAGGAGGTGGGGCACATTTCGATCAAGAATGAAAAAAACTCAGGATCCCATGAAAATCAGATGTCGACACATATCTCCTCACCCGTAGTTTTTTCCGTCAAATAAAATATATAAAAGAGTAGAAACAAAAGAATGCAGATCGGATGACTTAGACTTTGGGAAACTCAGTTGCGAACTTTCAGCTTTTTGCAAGGAGGTGGGGCACATTTCGATCAAGAATGAAGAAAAACTCAGGATCCCGTGAAAAGCCTATGTCGACACATATCTCCTCACCCGTAGTTTTTTGCGTCAAATGAACGAAACAGAATAAAAGATTAGAAACACAAGAATGCAAATCGGATGACTTAGACATTGGCAAACTCAGTTGCCAACTTTCGCCTATTTGCTAGGAGGTGGGGTACATTTCGATCAAGAATGAAGAAAAGCTCAGGATCTCATGAAAATCCTATGTCGACACATATCTCCTCACCCGTAGTTTTTTGCATCAAATGAACGAAACAGAATAAAAGATTAGAAACAAAAGAATGCAGATTGGATGACTTAGACTTTGGGAAACTCAGTTGCGAACTTTCAGATTTTTGCAAGGAGGTGGGGCACAATTCGATCAAGAATGAAGAAAAACTCAGGATGAAAATGCTATGTCGACACATATCTCCTCACCCGTAGTTTCTTGCGTCAAATGAACGAAACAGAATAAAAGATTAGAAACACAAGAATGCAGATCGGATGACTTAGACTTTGGGAAACTCAGTTGCGAACTTTCAGATTTTTGCAAGGAGGTGGGGCACATTTCGATCAAGAATGAAGAAAAACTCAGGATGCAAATGCTATGTCGACACATATCTCCTCACCCGTAGTTTTTTGCGTCAAATGAACGCAACAGAATAAAAGATTAGAAACACAAGAATGCAGATCGGATGACTTAGACTTTGGGAAACTCAGTTGCGTACTTTCAGCTTTTTGCAAGGAGGTGGGGCACATTTCGATCAAGAATGAAGAAAAACTCAGGATCCCGTGAAAAGCCTATGTCGACACATATCTCCTCACCCGTAGTTTTTTGCGTCAAATGAACGAAACAGAATAAAAGATTAGAAACACAAGAATGCAAATCGGATGACTTAGACATTGGCAAACTCAGTTGCCAACTTTCGCCTATTTGCTAGGAGGTGGGGTACATTTCGATCAAGAATGAAGAAAAGCTCAGGATCTCATGAAAATCCTATGTCGACACATATCTCCTCACCCGTAGTTTTTTGCATCAAATGAACGAAACAGAATAAAAGATTAGAAACAAAAGAATGCAGATTGGATGACTTAGACTTTGGGAAACTCAGTTGCGAACTTTCAGATTTTTGCAAGGAGGTGGGGCACAATTCGATCAAGAATGAAGAAAAACTCAGGATGAAAATGCTATGTCGACACATATCTCCTCACCCGTAGTTTGTTGCGTCAAATGAACGAAACAGAATAAAAGATTAGAAACACAAGAATGCAGATCGGATGACTTAGACTTTGGGAAACTCAGTTGCGAACTTTCAGATTTTTGCAAGGAGGTGGGGCACATTTCGATCAAGAATGAAGAAAAACTCAGGATGCAAATGCTATGTCGACACATATCTCCTCACCCGTAGTTTTTTGCGTCAAATGAACGCAACAGAATAAAAGATTAGAAACACAAGAATGCAGATCGGATGACTTAGACTTTGGGAAACTCAGTTGCGTACTTTCAGCTTTTTGCAAGGAGGTGGGGCACATTTCGCTCAAGAATGAAGAAAAACTCAGGATCCCGTGAAAAGATTATGTCGACACATATCTCCTCACCCGTAGTTTTTTGCGTCAAATGAACGAAACAGAATAAAAGATTAGACATAAAAGAATGCAGATCGGATGACTTAGACTTTGGGAAACTCAGTTGCGTACTTTCAGCTTTTTGCAAGGAGGTGGGGCACATTTCGCTCAAGAATGAAGAAAAACTCAGGATCCCGTGAAAAATCTATGTCGGCACATATCTCCTCACCCGTAGTTTTTTGCGTCAAATGAACGAAGCAGAATAAAAGATTAGAAACAAAAGAATGCAGATCGGATGACTTAGACTTTGGGAAACTCAGTTCCGAACTTTCAGCTTTTTCAAGGAGGTGGGGCACATTTCGATCAAGAATGAAGAAAAACTCAGGATCCCGTGAAAAGCCTATGTCGGCACATATCTCGTCACCCGTAGTTTTTTGCGTCAAATGAACGAAACAGAATAAAAGAGTAGAAACAAAAGAATGCAGATCGGATGACTTAGACTTTGGGAAACTCAGTTGCGAACTTCCAGCTTTTTGCAAGGAGGTGGGACACATTTCGATCAAGAATGAAGAAAAACTCAGGATCCCGTGAAAATCCTATGTCGACACATATCTCCTCACCCGTAGTTTTTTGCGTCAAATGAACGAAACAGAATAAAAGATTAGAAACACAAGAATGCAGATCGGATAACTTAGACTTTGCGAACTTTCAGATTTTTGCAAGGAGGTGGGGCACAATTCGATCAAGAATGAAGAAAAACTCAGGATCCCGTGAAAAACCTATGTCGGCACATATCTCCTCACCCGTAGTTTTTTGCGTCAAATGAACGAAAGAGAATAAAAGATTAGAAACAAAAGAATGCAGATCGTATGACTTAGACTTTCGGAAACTCAGTTGCGAACTTTCAGCTTTTTGCAAGGAGGTGGGGCACATTTCGATCAAGAATGAAGAAAAACTCAGGATCTCGTGAAAAGCCTATGTCGGAACATATCTCCTCACCCGTAGTGTTTTGCGTCAAATGAACGAAACAGAATAAAAGATTAGAAACAAAAGAATGCAAATCGGATGACTTAGACTTTGGCAAACTCAGATGCCAACTTTCGCCTATTTGCAAGGAGGTGGGGCAAATTTCGATCAAGAATGAAAAAAAACTCAGGATCCCATGAAAATCGGATGTCGACACATATCTCCTCACCCCTAGTTTTTTCCGTCAAATAAAATATATAAAGGAGTAGAAACAAAAGAATGCAGATCGGATGACTTAGACTTTGGGAAACTCAGTTGCGAACTTTCAGCTTTTTGCAAGGAGGTGGGGCACATTTCGATCAAGAATGAAGAAAAACTCAGGATGAAAATGCTATGTCGACACATATCTCCTCACCCGTAGTTTTTTGAGTCAAATGAACGAAACAGAATAAAAGATTAGAAACACAAGAATGCAGATTGGATGACTTAGACTTTGGGAAACTCAGTTGCGAACTTTCAGATTTTTGCAAGGAGGTGGGGCACAATTCGATCAAGAATGAAGAAAAACTCAGGATCCCGTGAAAAACCTATGTCGGCACATATCTCCTCACCAGTAGTTTTTTGCGTCAAATGAACGAAAGAGAATAAAAGATTAGAAACAAAATAACGCAAATCGGATGACTTAGACATTGGCAAACTCAGATGCCAACTTTCGCCTATTTGCAAGGAGGTGGAGCACATTTCGATCAAGAATGAAAAAAACTCAGGATCCCATGAAAATCAGATGTCGACACATATCTCCTCACCCGTAGTTTTTTCCGTCAAATAAAATATATAAAAGAGTAGAAACAAAAGAATGCAGATCGGATGACTTAGACTTTGGGAAACTCAGTTGCGAACTTTCAGCTTTTTGCAAGGAGGTGGGGCACATTTCGATCAAGAATGAAGAAAAACTCAGGATGAAAACGCTATGTCGACACATATCTCCTCACCCGTAGTTTTTTGCGTCAAATGAACGAAACAGAATAAAAGATTAGAAACACAAGAATGCAGATCGTATGACTTAGACTTTCGGAAACTCAGTTGCGAACTTTCAGCATTTTGCAAGGAGGTGGGGTACATTTCGATCAAGAATGAAGAAAAGCTCAGGATGAAAATGCTATGTCGACACATATCTCCTCACCCGTAGTTTCTTGCGTCAAATGAACGAAACAGAATAAAAGATTAGAAACAAAAGAATGCATATCGGATGACTTAGACTTTGGGAAACTCAGTTGCGAACTTTCAGATTTTTGCAAGGAGGTGGGGCACAATTCGATCAAGAATGAAGAAAAACTCAGGATGAAAATGCTATGTCGACACATATCTCCTCACCCGTAGTTTTTTGCGTCAAATGAACGAAACAGAATAAAAGATTAGAAACACAAGAATGCAGATCGGATGACTTAGACTTTGGGAAACTCAGTTGCGAACTTTCAGATTTTTGCAAGGAGGTGGGGCACATTTCGATCAAGAATGAAGAAAAACTCAGGATGCAAATGCTATGTCGACACATATCTCCTCACCCGTAGTTTTTTGCGTCAAATGAACGCAACAGAATAAAAGATTAGAAACACAAGAATGCAGATCGGATGACTTAGACTTTGGGAAACTCAGTTGCGTACTTTCAGCTTTTTGCAAGGAGGTGGGGCACATTTCGCTCAAGAATGAAGAAAAACTCAGGATCCCGTGAAAAGATTATGTCGACACATATCTCCTCACCCGTAGTTTTTTGCGTCAAATGAACGAAACAGAATAAAAGATTAGACATAAAAGAATGCAGATCGGATGACTTAGACTTTGGGAAACTCAGTTGCGTACTTTCAGCTTTTTGCAAGGAGGTGGGGCACATTTCGCTCAAGAATGAAGAAAAACTCAGGATCCCGTGAAAAATCTATGTCGGCACATATCTCCTCACCCGTAGTTTTTTGCGTCAAATGAACGAAGCAGAATAAAAGATTAGAAACAAAAGAATGCAGATCGGATGACTTAGACTTTGGGAAACTCAGTTCCGAACTTTCAGCTTTTTCAAGGAGGTGGGGCACATTTCGATCAAGAATGAAGAAAAACTCAGGATCCCGTGAAAAGCCTATGTCGGCACATATCTCGTCACCCGTAGTTTTTTGCGTCAAATGAACGAAACAGAATAAAAGAGTAGAAACAAAAGAATGCAGATCGGATGACTTAGACTTTGGGAAACTCAGTTGCGAACTTCCAGCTTTTTGCAAGGAGGTGGGACACATTTCGATCAAGAATGAAGAAAAACTCAGGATCCCGTGAAAAGATTATGTCGACACATATCTCCTCACCCGTAGTGTTTTGCGTCAAATGAACGAAACAGAATAAAAGATTAGAAACAAAAGAATGCAAATCGGATGACTTAGACTTTGGCAAACTCAGATGCCAACTTTCGCCTATTTGCAAGGAGGTGGGGCAAATTTCGATCAAGAATGAAAAAAAACTCAGGATCCCATGAAAATCGGATGTCGACACATATCTCCTCACCCCTAGTTTTTTCCGTCAAATAAAATATATAAAGGAGTAGAAACAAAAGAATGCAGATCGGATGACTTAGACTTTGGGAAACTCAGTTGCGAACTTTCAGCTTTTTGCAAGGAGGTGGGGCACATTTCGATCAAGAATGAAGAAAAACTCAGGATGAAAATGCTATGTCGACACATATCTCCTCACCCGTAGTTTTTTGAGTCAAATGAACGAAACAGAATAAAAGATTAGAAACAAAAGAATGCAGATCGTATGACTTAGACTTTCGGAAACTCAGTTGCGAACTTTCAGCTTTTTGCAAGGAGGTGGGGCACATTTCGATCAAGAATGAAGAAAAACTCAGGATCTCGTGAAAAGCCTATGTCGGAACATATCTCCTCACCCGTAGTGTTTTGCGTCAAATGAACGAAACAGAATAAAAGATTAGAAACAAAAGAATGCAAATCGGATGACTTAGACTTTGGCAAACTCAGATGCCAACTTTCGCCTATTTGCAAGGAGGTGGGGCAAATTTCGATCAAGAATGAAAAAAAACTCAGGATCCCATGAAAATCGGATGTCGACACATATCTCCTCACCCCTAGTTTTTTCCGTCAAATAAAATATATAAAGGAGTAGAAACAAAAGAATGCAGATCGGATGACTTAGACTTTGGGAAACTCAGTTGCGAACTTTCAGCTTTTTGCAAGGAGGTGGGGCACATTTCGATCAAGAATGAAGAAAAACTCAGGATGAAAATGCTATGTCGACACATATCTCCTCACCCGTAGTTTTTTGAGTCAAATGAACGAAACAGAATAAAAGATTAGAAATACAAGAATGCAGATTGGATGACTTAGACTTTGGGAAACTCAGTTGCGAACTTTCAGCTTTTTGCAAGGAGGTGGGGCACATTTCGATCAAGAATGAAGAAAAACTCAGGATGAAAATGCTATGTCGACACATATCTCCTCACCCGTAGTTTTTTGAGTCAAATGAACGAAACAGAATAAAAGATTAGAAATACAAGAATGCAGATTGGATGACTTAGACTTTGGGAAACTCAGTTGCGAACTTTCAGCTTTTTGCAAGGAGGTGGGGCACATTTCGATCAAGAATGAAGAAAAACTCAGGATGAAAACGCTATGTCGACACATATCTCCTCACCCGTAGTTTTTTGCGTCAAATGAACGAAACAGAATAAAAGATTAGAAACACAAGAATGCAGATCGTATGACTTAGACTTTCGGAAACTCAGTTGCGAACTTTCAGCTTTTTGCAAGGAGGTGGGGCACATTTCGATCAAGAATGAGGAAAAACTCAGGATCTCGTGAAAAGCCTATGTCGGCACATATCTCCTCACCCGTAGTGTTTTGCGTCAAATGAACGAAACAGAATAAAAGATTAGAAACAAAATAACGCAAATCGGATGACTTAGACATTGGCAAACTCAGATGCCAACTTTCGCCTATTTGCAAGGAGGTGGGGCACATTTCGATCAAGAATGAAAAAAACTCAGGATCCCATGAAAATCAGATGTCGACACATATCTCCTCACCCGTAGTTTTTTCCGTCAAATAAAATATATAAAAGAGTAGAAACAAAAGAATGCAGATCGGATGACTTAGACTTTGGGAAACTCAGTTGCGAACTTTCAGCTTTTTGCAAGGAGGTGGGGCACATTTCGATCAAGAATGAAGAAAAACTCAGGATGAAAACGCTATGTCGACACATATCTCCTCACCCGTAGTTTTTTGCGTCAAATGAACGAAACAGAATAAAAGATTAGAAACACAAGAATGCAGATCGTATGACTTAGACTTTCGGAAACTCAGTTGCGAACTTTCAGCATTTTGCAAGGAGGTGGGGTACATTTCGATCAAGAATGAAGAAAAGCTCAGGATGAAAATGCTATGTCGACACATATCTCCTCACCCGTAGTTTCTTGCGTCAAATGAACGAAACAGAATAAAAGATTAGAAACAAAAGAATGCATATCGGATGACTTAGACTTTGGGAAACTCAGTTGCGAACTTTCAGATTTTTGCAAGGAGGTGGGGCACAATTCGATCAAGAATGAAGAAAAACTCAGGATGAAAATGCTATGTCGACACATATCTCCTCACCCGTAGTTTTTTGCGTCAAATGAACGAAACAGAATAAAAGATTAGAAACACAAGAATGCAGATCGTATGACTTAGACTTTCGGAAACTCAGTTGCGAACTTTCAGCTTTTTGCAAGGAGGTGGGGCACATTTCGATCAAGAATGAAGAAAAACTCAGGATCTCGTGAAAAGCCTATGTCGGCACATATCTCCTCACCCGTAGTGTTTTGCGTCAAATGAACGAAACAGAATAAAAGATTAGAAACAAAATAACGCAAATCGGATGACTTAGACATTGGCAAACTCAGATGCCAACTTTCGCCTATTTGCAAGGAGGTGGGGTACATTTCGATCAAGAATGAAAAAAACTCAGGATCCCATGAAAATCAGATGTCGACACATATCTCCTCACCCGTAGTTTTTTCCGTCAAATAAAATATATAAAAGAGTAGAAACAAAAGAATGCAGATCGGATGACTTAGACTTTGGGAAACTCAGTTGCGAACTTTCAGCTTTTTGCAAGGAGGTGGGGCACATTTCGATCAAGAATGAAGAAAAACTCAGGATCCCGTGAAAAGCCTATGTCGACACATATCTCCTCACCCGTAGTTTTTTGCGTCAAATGAACGAAACAGAATAAAAGATTAGAAACACAAGAATGCAAATCGGATGACTTAGACATTGGCAAACTCAGTTGCCAACTTTCGCCTATTTGCAAGGAGGTGGGGTACATTTCGATCAAGAATGAAGAAAAGCTCAGGATGAAAATGCTATGTCGACACATATCTCCTCACCCGTAGTTTCTTGCGTCAAATGAACGAAACAGAATAAAAGATTAGAAACAAAAGAATGCATATCGGATGACTTAGACTTTGGGAAACTCAGTTGCGAACTTTCAGATTTTTGCAAGGAGGTGGGGCACAATTCGATCAAGAATGAAGAAAAACTCAGGATGAAAATGCTATGTCGACACATATCTCCTCACCCGTAGTTTCTTGCGTCAAATGAACGAAACAGAATAAAAGATTAGAAACACAAGAATGCAGATCGGATGACTTAGACTTTGGGAAACTCAGTTGCGAACTTTCAGATTTTTGCAAGGAGGTGGGGCACATTTCGATCAAGAATGAAGAAAAACTCAGGATCCCGTGAAAAGCCTATGTCGACACATATCTCCTCACCCGTAGTTTCTTGCGTCAAATGAACGAAACAGAATAAAAGATTAGAAACAAAAGAATGCATATCGGATGACTTAGACTTTGGGAAACTCAGTTGCGAACTTTCAGATTTTTGCAAGGAGGTGGGGCACAATTCGATCAAGAATGAAGAAAAACTCAGGATGAAAATGCTATGTCGACACATATCTCCTCACCCGTAGTTTTTTGCGTCAAATGAACGAAACAGAATAAAAGATTAGAAACACAAGAATGCAGATCGTATGACTTAGACTTTCGGAAACTCAGTTGCGAACTTTCAGCTTTTTGCAAGGAGGTGGGGCACATTTCGATCAAGAATGAAGAAAAACTCAGGATCTCGTGAAAAGCCTATGTCGGCACATATCTCCTCACCCGTAGTGTTTTGCGTCAAATGAACGAAACAGAATAAAAGATTAGAAACAAAATAACGCAAATCGGATGACTTAGACATTGGCAAACTCAGATGCCAACTTTCGCCTATTTGCAAGGAGGTGGGGCACATTTCGATCAAGAATGAAAAAAACTCAGGATCCCATGAAAATCAGATGTCGACACATATCTCCTCACCCGTAGTTTTTTCCGTCAAATAAAATATATAAAAGAGTAGAAACAAAAGAATGCAGATCGGATGACTTAGACTTTGGGAAACTCAGTTGCGAACTTTCAGCTTTTTGCAAGGAGGTGGGGCACATTTCGATCAAGAATGAAGAAAAACTCAGGATCCCGTGAAAAGCCTATGTCGACACATATCTCCTCACCCGTAGTTTTTTGCGTCAAATGAACGAAACAGAATAAAAGATTAGAAACACAAGAATGCAAATCGGATGACTTAGACATTGGCAAACTCAGTTGCCAACTTTCGCCTATTTGCAAGGAGGTGGGGTACATTTCGATCAAGAATGAAGAAAAGCTCAGGATGAAAATGCTATGTCGACACATATCTCCTCACCCGTAGTTTCTTGCGTCAAATGAACGAAACAGAATAAAAGATTAGAAACAAAAGAATGCATATCGGATGACTTAGACTTTGGGAAACTCAGTTGCGAACTTTCAGATTTTTGCAAGGAGGTGGGGCACAATTCGATCAAGAATGAAGAAAAACTCAGGATGAAAATGCTATGTCGACACATATCTCCTCACCCGTAGTTTCTTGCGTCAAATGAACGAAACAGAATAAAAGATTAGAAACACAAGAATGCAGATCGGATGACTTAGACTTTGGGAAACTCAGTTGCGAACTTTCAGATTTTTGCAAGGAGGTGGGGCACATTTCGATCAAGAATGAAGAAAAACTCAGGATCCCGTGAAAAGCCTATGTCGACGCATATCTCCTCACCTATAGTTTTTGCGTCAAATGAACGAAACAAAATAAAAGATTAGAAACACAAGAATGCAAATCGTATCACTTAGACATTGGCAAACTCAGTTGCCAACTTTCGCCTATTTGCAAGAAGGTGGGGTACATTTCGATCAAGAATGAAGAAAAGCTCAGGATCCCATGAAAATCCTATGTCGACACATATCTCCTCACCCGTAGTTTTTTGCGTCAAATGAACGAAACAGAATAAAAGATTAGAAACAAAAGAATGCATGCAGATCGGATGACTTAGACTTTGGGAAACTCAGTTCCGAACTTTCAGCTTTTTCAAGGAGGTGGGGTACATTTCGATCAGGAATGAAGAAAAACTCAGGATCCCGTGAAAAGCCTATGTCGACGCATATCTCCTCACCCATAGTTTTTGCGTCAAATTAACGAAACAAAATAAAAGATTAGAAACACAAGAATGCAAATCGGATGACTTAGACTTTGGGAAACTCAGTTGCGAACTTTCAGATTTTTGCAAGGAGGTGGGGCACAATTCGATCAAGAATGAAGAAAAACTCAGGATCCCGTAAAAACCTATGTCGGCACATATCTCCTCACCCGTAGTTTTTTCCGTCAAATGAACGAAAGAGAATAAAAGATTAGAAACAAAATAACGCAAATCGGATGACTTAGACATTGGCAAACTCAGATGCCAACTTTCGCCTATTTGCAAGGAGGTGGGGCACATTTCGATCAAGAATGAAAAAAACTCAGGATCCCATGAAAATCAGATGTCGACACATATCTCCTCACCCGTAGTTTTTTCCGTCAAATAAAATATATAAAAGAGTAGAAACAAAAGAATGCAGATCGGATGACTTAGACTTTGGGAAACTCAGTTGCGAACTTTCAGCTTTTTGCAAGGAGGTGGGGCACATTTCGATCAAGAATGAAGAAAAACTCAGGATGAAAATGCTATGTCGACACATATCTCCTCACCTGTAGTTTTTTGCGTCAAATGAACGAAACAGAATAAAAGATTAGAAACACAAGAACGCAGATCGTATGACTTAGACTTTCGGAAACTCAGTTGCGAACTTTCAGCTTTTTGCAAGGAGGTGGGGCACATTTCGATCAAGAATGAAGAAAAACTCAGGATCCCGTGAAAAGCCTATGTCGACGCATATCTCCTCACCCATAGTTTTTGCGTCAAATGAACGAAACAAAATAAAAGATTAGAAACACAAGAATGCAAATCGTATCACTTAGACATTGGCAAACTCAGTTGCCAACTTCCGCCTATTTGCAAGGAGGTGGGGTACATTTCGATCAAGAATGAAGAAAAGCTCAGGATCCCATGAAAATCCTATGTCGACACATATCTCCTCACCCGTAGTTTTTTGCGTCAAATGAACGAAACAGAATAAAAGATTAGAAACAAAAGAATGCAGATCGGATGACTTAGACTTTGGGAAACTCAGTTCCGAACTTTCAGCTTTTTCAAGGAGGTGGGGTACATTTCGATCAGGAATGAAGAAAAACTCAGGATCCCGTGAAAAGCCTATGTCGACGCATATCTCCTCACCCATAGTTTTTGCGTCAAATGAACGAAACAAAATAAAAGATTAGAAACACAAGAATGCAAATCGGATGACTTAGACTTTGGGAAACTCAGTTGCGAACTTTCAGATTTTTGCAAGGAGGTGGGGCACAATTCGATCAAGAATGAAGAAAAACTCAGGATCCCGTGAAAAACCTATGTCGGCACATATCTCCTCACCCGTAGTTTTTTGCGTCAAATGAACGAAAGAGAATAAAAGATTAGAAACAAAATAACGCAAATCGGATGACTTAGACATTGGCAAACTCAGTTCCGAACTTTCAGCTTTTTGCAAGGAGGTGGGGCACATTTCGATCAAGAATGAAGAAAAACTCAGGATGAAAATGCTATGTCGACACATATCTCCTCACCCGTAGTTTTTTGCGTCAAATGAACGAAACAGACTAAAAGATTAGAAACACAAGAATGCAGATCGGATGACTTAGACTTTGGGAAATGACTTAGACCATGAAAATCAGATGTCGACACATATCTCCTCACCCGTAGTTTTTTCCGTCAAATAAAATATATAAAAGAGTAGAAACAAAAGAATGCAGATCGGATGACTTAGACTTTGGGAAACTCAGTTGCGAACTTTCAGCTTTTTGCAAGGAGGTGGGGCACATTTCGATCAAGAATGAAGAAAAACTCAGGATCCCGTGAAAAGCCTATGTCGACACATATCTCCTCACCCGTAGTTTTTTGCCTCAAATGAACGAAACAGAATAAAAGATTAGAAACACAAGAATGCAAATCGGATGACTTAGACATTGGCAAACTCAGTTGCCAACTTTCGCCTATTTGCAAGGAAGTGGGGTACATTTCGATCAAGAATGAAGAAAAGCTCAGGATCTCATAAAAATCCTATGTCGACACATATCTCCTCACCCCTAGTTTTTTGCGTCAAATGAACGAAATAAAAGAATAAAAGATTAGAAACAAAAGAATGCAGATCGGATGACTTAGACTTTGGGAAACTCAGTTGCGAACTTTCAGATTTTTGCAAGGAGGTGGGGCACAATTCGATCAAGAATGAAGAAAAACTCAGGATGAAAATGCTATGTCGACACATATCTCCTCACCCGTAGTTTCTTGCGTCAAATGAACGAAACAGAATAAAAGATTAGAAACACAAGAATGCAGATCGGATGACTTAGACTTTGGGAAACTCAGTTGCGAACTTTCAGATTTTTGCAAGGAGGTGGGGCACATTTCGATCAAGAATGAAGAAAAACTCAGGATCCCGTGAAAAGCCTATGTCGACACATATCTCCTCACCCGTAGTTTTTTGCGTCAAATGAACGAAACAGAATAAAAGATTAGAAACACAAGAATGCAAATCGGATGACTTAGACATTGGCAAACTCAGTTGCCAACTTTCGCCTATTTGCAAGGAGGTGGGGTACATTTCGATCAAGAATGAAGAAAAGCTCAGGATGAAAATGCTATGTCGACACATATCTCCTCACCCGTAGTTTCTTGCGTCAAATGAACGAAACAGAATAAAAGATTAGAAACAAAAGAATGCATATCGGATGACTTAGACTTTGGGAAACTCAGTTGCGAACTTTCAGATTTTTGCAAGGAGGTGGGGCACAATTCGATCAAGAATGAAGAAAAACTCAGGATGAAAATGCTATGTCGACACATATCTCCTCACCCGTAGTTTCTTGCGTCAAATGAACGAAACAGAATAAAAGATTAGAAACACAAGAATGCAGATCGGATGACTTAGACTTTGGGAAACTCAGTTGCGAACTTTCAGATTTTTGCAAGGAGGTGGGGCACATTTCGATCAAGAATGAAGAAAAACTCAGGATCCCGTGAAAAGCCTATGTCGACACATATCTCCTCACCCGTAGTTTCTTGCGTCAAATGAACGAAACAGAATAAAAGATTAGAAACAAAAGAATGCATATCGGATGACTTAGACTTTGGGAAACTCAGTTGCGAACTTTCAGATTTTTGCAAGGAGGTGGGGCACAATTCGATCAAGAATGAAGAAAAACTCAGGATGAAAATGCTATGTCGACACATATCTCCTCACCCGTAGTTTTTTGCGTCAAATGAACGAAACAGAATAAAAGATTAGAAACACAAGAATGCAGATCGTATGACTTAGACTTTCGGAAACTCAGTTGCGAACTTTCAGCTTTTTGCAAGGAGGTGGGGCACATTTCGATCAAGAATGAAGAAAAACTCAGGATCTCGTGAAAAGCCTATGTCGGCACATATCTCCTCACCCGTAGTGTTTTGCGTCAAATGAACGAAACAGAATAAAAGATTAGAAACACAAGAATGCAAATCGTATCACTTAGACATTGGCAAACTCAGTTGCCAACTTTCGCCTATTTGCAAGGAGGTGGGGCACATTTCGATCAAGAATGAAGAAAAGCTCAGGATCCCATGAAAATCCTATGTCGACACATATCTCCTCACCCGTAGTTTTTTGCGTCAAATGAACGAAACAGAATAAAAGATTAGAAACAAAAGAATGCAGATCGGATGACTTAGACATTGGCAAACTCAGTTGCCAACTTTCGCCTATTTGCAAGGAGGTGGGGTACATTTCGATCAAGAATGAAGAAAAACTCAGGATCCCGTGAAAACCTATGTCGACACATATCTCCTCACCCGTAGTTTTTTGCGTCAAATGAACGAAACAGAATAAAAGATTAGAAACACAAAAATGCAAATCGGATGACTTAGACATTGGCAAACTCAGTTGCCAACTTTCGCCTATTTGCAAGGAGGTGGGGCACATTTCGATCAAGAATGAAGAAAAGCTCAGGATCCCATGAAAATCCTATGTCGACACATATCTCCTCACCCGTAGTTTTTTGCGTCAAATGAACGAAACAGAATAAAAGATTAGAAACAAAAGAATGCAGATCGGATGACTTAGACTTTGGGAAACTCAGTTCCGAACTTTCAGCTTTTTCAAGGAGGTGGGGTACATTTCGATCAGGAATGAAGAAAAACTCAGGATCCCGTGAAAAGCCTATGTCGACGCATATCTCCTCACCCATAGTTTTTGCGTCAAATGAACGAAACAAAATAAAAGATTAGAAACACAAGAAAGCAAATCGGATGACTTAGACTTTGGGAAACTCAGTTGCGAACTTTCAGATTTTTGCAAGGAGGTGGGGCACAATTCGATCAAGAATGAAGAAAAACTCAGGATCCCGTGAAAAACCTATGTCGGCACATATCTCCTCACCCGTAGTTTTTTGCGTCAAATGAACGAAAGAGAATAAAAGATTAGAAACAAAATAACGCAAATCGGATGACTTAGACATTGGCAAACTCAGTTCCGAACTTTCAGCTTTTTGCAAGGAGGTGGGGCACATTTCGATCAAGAATGAAGAAAAACTCAGGATGAAAATGCTATGTCGACACATATCTCCTCACCCGTAGTTTTTTGCGTCAAATGAACGAAACAGAATAAAAGATTAGAAACACAAGAATGCAGATCGGATGACTTAGACTTTGGGAAATGACTTAGACCATGAAAATCAGATGTCGACACATATCTCCTCACCCGTAGTTTTTTCCGTCAAATAAAATATATAAAAGAGTAGAAACAAAAGAATGCAGATCGGATGACTTAGACTTTGGGAAACTCAGTTGCGAACTTTCAGCTTTTTGCAAGGAGGTGGGGCACATTTCGATCAAGAATGAAGAAAAACTCAGGATCCCGTGAAAAGCCTATGTCGACACATATCTCCTCACTCGTAGTTTTTTGCGTCAAATGAACGAAACAGAATAAAAGATTAGAAACACAAGAATGCAAATCGGATGACTTAGACATTGGCAAACTCAGTTGCCAACTTTCGCCTATTTGCAAGGAGGTGGGGTACATTTCGATCAAGAATGAAGAAAAGCTCAGGATCTCATGAAAATCCTATGTCGACACATATCTCCTCACCAGTAGTTTTTTGCGTCAAATGAACGAAACAGAATAAAAGATTAGAAACAAAAGAATGCAGATCGGATGACTTAGACTTTGGGAAACTCAGTTGCGAACTTTCAGATTTTTGCAAGGAGGTGGGGCACAATTCGATCAAGAATGAAGAAAAACTCAGGATGAAAATGCTATGTCGACACATATCTCCTCACCCGTAGTTTCTTGCGTCAAATGAACGAAACAGAATAAAAGATTAGAAACACAAGAATGCAGATCGGATGACTTAGACTTTGGGAAACTCAGTTGCGAACTTTCAGATTTTTGCAAGGAGGTGGGGCACATTTCGATCAAGAATGAAGAAAAACTCAGGATCCCGTGAAAAGCCTATGTCGACGCATATCTCCTCACCCATAGTTTTCGCGTCAAATGAACGAAACAAAATAAAAGATTAGAAACACAAGAATGCAAATCGTATCACTTAGACATTGGCAAACTCAGTTGCCAACTTTCGCCTATTTGCAAGGAGGTGGGGTACATTTCGATCAAGAATGAAGAAAAGCTCAGGATCCCATGAAAATCCTATGTCGACACATATCTCCTCACCCGTAGTTTTTTGCGTCAAATGAACGAAACAGAATAAAAGATTAGAAACAAAAGAATGCAAATCGGATGACTTAGACATTGGCAAACTCAGTTGCCAACTTTCGCCTATTTGCAAGGAGGTGGGGCACATTTCGATCAAGAATGAAGAAAAGCTCAGGATCCCATGAAAATCCTATGTCGACACATATCTCCTCACCCGTAGTTTTTTGCGTCAAATGAACGAAACAGAATAAAAGATTAGAAACACAAGAATGCAGATCGGATGACTTAGACATTGGCAAACTCAGTTGCCAACTTTCGCCTATTTGCAAGGAGGTGGGGCACATTTCGATCAAGAATGAAGAAAAGCTCAGGATCCCATGAAAATCCTATGTCGACACATATCTCCTCACCCGTAGTTTTTTGCGTCAAATGAACGAAACAGAATAAAAGATTAGAAACAAAAGAATGCAAATCGGATGACTTAGACATTGGCAAACTCAGTTGCCAACTTTCGCCTATTTGCAAGGAGGTGGGGCACATTTCGATCAAGAATGAAGAAAAGCTCAGGATCCCATGAAAATCCTATGTCGACACATATCTCCTCACCCGTAGTTTTTTGCGTCAAATGAACGAAACAGAATAAAAGATTAGAAACAAAAGAATGCAGATCGGATGACTTAGACATTGGCAAACTCAGTTGCCAACTTTCGCCTATTTGCAAGGAGGTGGGGTACATTTCGATCAAGAATGAAGAAAAACTCAGGATCCCGTGAAAACCTATGTCGTAACATATCTCCTCACCCGTAGTTTTTTGCGTCAAATGAACGAAACAGAATAAAAGATTAGAAACACAAGAATGCAAATCGGATGACTTAGACATTGGCAAACTCAGTTGCCAACTTTCGCCTATTTGCAAGGAGGTGGGGCACATTTCGATCAAGAATGAAGAAAAGCTCAGGATCCCATGAAAATCCTATGTCGACACATATCTCCTCACCCGTAGTTTTTTGCGTCAAATGAACGAAACAGAATAAAAGATTAGAAACAAAAGAATGCAGATCGGATGACTTAGACTTTGGGAAACTCAGTTCCGAACTTTCAGCTTTTTCAAGGAGGTGGGGTACATTTCGATCAGGAATGAAGAAAAACTCAGGATCCCGTGAAAAGCCTATGTCGACGCATATCTCCTCACCCATAGTTTTTGCGTCAAATGAACGAAACAAAATAAAAGATTAGAAACACAAGAAAGCAAATCGGATGACTTAGACTTTGGGAAACTCAGTTGCGAACTTTCAGATTTTTGCAAGGAGGTGGGGCACAATTCGATCAAGAATGAAGAAAAACTCAGGATCCCGTGAAAAACCTATGTCGGCACATATCTCCTCACCCGTAGTTTTTTGCGTCAAATGAACGAAAGAGAATAAAAGATTAGAAACAAAATAACGCAAATCGGATGACTTAGACATTGGCAAACTCAGTTCCGAACTTTCAGCTTTTTGCAAGGAGGTGGGGCACATTTCGATCAAGAATGAAGAAAAACTCAGGATGAAAATGCTATGTCGACACATATCTCCTCACCCGTAGTTTTTTGCGTCAAATGAACGAAACAGAATAAAAGATTAGAAACACAAGAATGCAGATCGGATGACTTAGACTTTGGGAAATGACTTAGACCATGAAAATCAGATGTCGACACATATCTCCTCACCCGTAGTTTTTTCCGTCAAATAAAATATATAAAAGAGTAGAAACAAAAGAATGCAGATCGGATGACTTAGACTTTGGGAAACTCAGTTGCGAACTTTCAGCTTTTTGCAAGGAGGTGGGGCACATTTCGATCAAGAATGAAGAAAAACTCAGGATCCCGTGAAAAGCCTATGTCGACACATATCTCCTCACTCGTAGTTTTTTGCGTCAAATGAACGAAACAGAATAAAAGATTAGAAACACAAGAATGCAAATCGGATGACTTAGACATTGGCAAACTCAGTTGCCAACTTTCGCCTATTTGCAAGGAGGTGGGGTACATTTCGATCAAGAATGAAGAAAAGCTCAGGATCTCATGAAAATCCTATGTCGACACATATCTCCTCACCAGTAGTTTTTTGCGTCAAATGAACGAAACAGAATAAAAGATTAGAAACAAAAGAATGCAGATCGGATGACTTAGACTTTGGGAAACTCAGTTGCGAACTTTCAGATTTTTGCAAGGAGGTGGGGCACAATTCGATCAAGAATGAAGAAAAACTCAGGATGAAAATGCTATGTCGACACATATCTCCTCACCCGTAGTTTCTTGCGTCAAATGAACGAAACAGAATAAAAGATTAGAAACACAAGAATGCAGATCGGATGACTTAGACTTTGGGAAACTCAGTTGCGAACTTTCAGATTTTTGCAAGGAGGTGGGGCACATTTCGATCAAGAATGAAGAAAAACTCAGGATCCCGTGAAAAGCCTATGTCGACGCATATCTCCTCACCCATAGTTTTCGCGTCAAATGAACGAAACAAAATAAAAGATTAGAAACACAAGAATGCAAATCGTATCACTTAGACATTGGCAAACTCAGTTGCCAACTTTCGCCTATTTGCAAGGAGGTGGGGTACATTTCGATCAAGAATGAAGAAAAGCTCAGGATCCCATGAAAATCCTATGTCGACACATATCTCCTCACCCGTAGTTTTTTGCGTCAAATGAACGAAACAGAATAAAAGATTAGAAACAAAAGAATGCAGATCGGATGACTTAGACTTTGGGAAACTCAGTTCCGAACTTTCAGCTTTTTCAAGGAGGTGGGGTACATTTCGATCAGGAATGAAGAAAAACTCAGGATCCCGTGAAAAGCCTATGTCGACGCATATCTCCTCACCCATAGTTTTTGCGTCAAATGAACGAAACAAAATAAAAGATTAGAAACACAAGAATGCAAATCGTATCACTTAGACATTGGCAAACTCAGTTGCCAACTTTCGCCTATTTGCAAGGAGGTGGGGTACATTTCGATCAAGAATGAAGAAAAACTCAGGATGAAAATGCTATGTCGACACATATCTCCTCACCCGTAGTTTCTTGCGTCAAATGAACGAAACAGAATAAAAGATTAGAAACACAAGAATGCAGATCGGATGACTTAGACTTTGGGAAACTCAGTTGCGAACTTTCAGATTTTTGCAAGGAGGTGGGGCACATTTCGATCAAGAATGAAGAAAAACTCAGGATCCCGTGAAAAGCCTATGTCGACGCATATCTCCTCACCCATAGTTTTCGCGTCAAATGAACGAAACAAAATAAAAGATTAGAAACACAAGAATGCAAATCGTATCACTTAGACATTGGCAAACTCAGTTGCCAACTTTCGCCTATTTGCAAGGAGGTGGGGTACATTTCGATCAAGAATGAAGAAAAGCTCAGGATCCCATGAAAATCCTATGTCGACACATATCTCCTCACCCGTAGTTTTTTGCGTCAAATGAACGAAACAGAATAAAAGATTAGAAACAAAAGAATGCAGATCGGATGACTTAGACTTTGGGAAACTCAGTTCCGAACTTTCAGCTTTTTCAAGGAGGTGGGGTACATTTCGATCAGGAATGAAGAAAAACTCAGGATCCCGTGAAAAGCCTATGTCGACGCATATCTCCTCACCCATAGTTTTTGCGTCAAATGAACGAAACAAAATAAAAGATTAGAAACACAAGAATGCAAATCGTATCACTTAGACATTGGCAAACTCAGTTGCCAACTTTCGCCTATTTGCAAGGAGGTGGGGTACATTTCGATCAAGAATGAAGAAAAACTCAGGATGAAAATGCTATGTCGACACATATCTCCTCACCCGTAGTTTCTTGCGTCAAATGAACGAAACAGAATAAAAGATTAGAAACACAAGAATGCAGATCGGATGACTTAGACTTTGGGAAACTCAGTTGCGAACTTTCAGATTTTTGCAAGGAGGTGGGGCACATTTCGATCAAGAATGAAGAAAAACTCAGGATCCCGTGAAAAGCCTATGTCGACACATATCTCCTCACCCATAGTTTTCGCGTCAAATGAACGAAACAAAATAAAAGATTAGAAACACAAGAATGCAAATCGTATCACTTAGACATTGGCAAACTCAGTTGCCAACTTTCGCCTATTTGCAAGGAGGTGGGGTACATTTCGATCAAGAATGAAGAAAAACTCAGGATGAAAATGCTATGTCGACACATATCTCCTCACCCGTAGTTTCTTGCGTCAAATGAACGAAACAGAATAAAAGATTAGAAACACAAGAATGCAGATCGGATGACTTAGACTTTGGGAAACTCAGTTGCGAACTTTCAGATTTTTGCAAGGAGGTGGGGCACAATTCGATCAAGAATGAAGAAAAACTCAGGATGAAAATGCTATGTCGACACATATCTCCTCACCCGTAGTTTCTTGCGTCAAATGAACGAAACAGAATAAAAGATTAGAAACACAAGAATGCAGATCGGATGACTTAGACTTTGGGAAACTCAGTTGCGAACTTTCAGATTTTTGCAAGGAGGTGGGGCACATTTCGATCAAGAATGAAGAAAAACTCAGGATCCCGTGAAAAGCCTATGTCGACGCATATCTCCTCACCCATAGTTTTCGCGTCAAATGAACGAAACAAAATAAAAGATTAGAAACACAAGAATGCAAATCGTATCACTTAGACATTGGCAAACTCAGTTGCCAACTTTCGCCTATTTGCAAGGAGGTGGGGTACATTTCGATCAAGAATGAAGAAAAGCTCAGGATCCCATGAAAATCCTATGTCGACACATATCTCCTCACCCGTAGTTTTTTGCGTCAAATGAACGAAACAGAATAAAAGATTAGAAACAAAAGAATGCAGATCGGATGACTTAGACTTTGGGAAACTCAGTTCCGAACTTTCAGCTTTTTCAAGGAGGTGGGGTACATTTCGATCAGGAATGAAGAAAAACTCAGGATCCCGTGAAAAGCCTATGTCGACGCATATCTCCTCACCCATAGTTTTTGCGTCAAATGAACGAAACAAAATAAAAGATTAGAAACACAAGAATGCAAATCGTATCACTTAGACATTGGCAAACTCAGTTGCCAACTTTCGCCTATTTGCAAGGAGGTGGGGTACATTTCGATCAAGAATGAAGAAAAGCTCAGGATCTCATGAAAATCCTATGTCGACACATATCTCCTCACCCGTAGTTTTTTGCGTCAAATGAACGAAACAGAATAAAAGATTAGAAACACAAGAATGCAGATCGGATGACTTAGACTTTGGGAAACTCAGTTGCGAACTTTCAGATTTTTGCAAGGAGGTGGGGCACAATTCGATCAAGAATGAAGAAAAACTCAGGATGAAAATGCTATGTCGACACATATCTCCTCACCCGTAGTTTCTTGCGTCAAATGAACGAAACAGAATAAAAGATTAGAAACACAAGAATGCAGATCGGATGACTTAGACTTTGGAAACTCAGTTGCGAACTTTCAGATTTTTGCAAGGAGGTGGGGCACAATTCGATCAAGAATGAAGAAAAACTCAGGATGAAAATGCTATGTCGACACATATCTCCTCACCCGTAGTTTCTTGCGTCAAATGAACGAAACAGAATAAAAGATTAGAAACACAAGAATGCAGATCGGATGACTTAGACTTTGGAAACTCAGTTGCGAACTTTCAGATTTTTGCAAGGAGGTGGGGCACAATTCGATCAAGAATGAAGAAAAACTCAGGATGAAAATGCTATGTCGACACATATCTCCTCACCCGTAGTTTTTTGCGTCAAATGAACGAAACAGAATAAAAGATTAGAAACAAAAGAATGCAGATCGGATGACTTAGACTTTGGGAAACTCAGTTGCGAACTTTCGCCTATTTGCAAGGAGGTGGGGTACATTTCGATCAAGAATGAAGAAAAGCTCAGGATCCCATGAAAATCCTATGTCGACACATATCTCCTCACCCGTAGTTTTTTGCGTCAAATGAACGAAACAGAATAAAAGATTAGAAACACAAGAATGCAGATCGGATGACTTAGACTTTGGGAAACTCAGTTGCGAACTTTCGCCTATTTGCAAGGAGGTGGGGTACATTTCGATCAAGAATGAAGAAAAACTCAGGATGAAAATGCTATGTCGACACATATCTCCTCACCCGTAGTTTCTTGCGTCAAATGAACGAAACAGAATAAAAGATTAGAAACACAAGAATGCAGATCGGATGACTTAGACTTTGGGAAACTCAGTTGCGAACTTTCAGATTTTTGCAAGGAGGTGGGGCACATTTCGATCAAGAATGAAGAAAAACTCAGGATCCCGTGAAAAGCCTATGTCGACGCATATCTCCTCACCCATAGTTTTCGCGTCAAATGAACGAAACAAAATAAAAGATTAGAAACACAAGAATGCAAATCGTATCACTTAGACATTGGCAAACTCAGTTGCCAACTTTCGCCTATTTGCAAGGAGGTGGGGTACATTTCGATCAAGAATGAAGAAAAGCTCAGGATCCCATGAAAATCCTATGTCGACACATATCTCCTCACCCGTAGTTTTTTGCGTCAAATGAACGAAACAGAATAAAAGATTAGAAACAAAAGAATGCAGATCGGATGACTTAGACTTTGGGAAACTCAGTTCCGAACTTTCAGCTTTTTCAAGGAGGTGGGGTACATTTCGATCAGGAATGAAGAAAAACTCAGGATCCCGTGAAAAGCCTATGTCGACGCATATCTCCTCACCCATAGTTTTTGCGTCAAATGAACGAAACAAAATAAAAGATTAGAAACACAAGAATGCAAATCGTATCACTTAGACATTGGCAAACTCAGTTGCCAACTTTCGCCTATTTGCAAGGAGGTGGGGTACATTTCGATCAAGAATGAAGAAAAACTCAGGATGAAAATGCTATGTCGACACATATCTCCTCACCCGTAGTTTCTTGCGTCAAATGAACGAAACAGAATAAAAGATTAGAAACACAAGAATGCAGATCGGATGACTTAGACTTTGGGAAACTCAGTTGCGAACTTTCAGATTTTTGCAAGGAGGTGGGGCACATTTCGATCAAGAATGAAGAAAAACTCAGGATCCCGTGAAAAGCCTATGTCGACACATATCTCCTCACCCATAGTTTTCGCGTCAAATGAACGAAACAAAATAAAAGATTAGAAACACAAGAATGCAAATCGTATCACTTAGACATTGGCAAACTCAGTTGCCAACTTTCGCCTATTTGCAAGGAGGTGGGGTACATTTCGATCAAGAATGAAGAAAAACTCAGGATGAAAATGCTATGTCGACACATATCTCCTCACCCGTAGTTTCTTGCGTCAAATGAACGAAACAGAATAAAAGATTAGAAACACAAGAATGCAGATCGGATGACTTAGACTTTGGGAAACTCAGTTGCGAACTTTCAGATTTTTGCAAGGAGGTGGGGCACAATTCGATCAAGAATGAAGAAAAACTCAGGATGAAAATGCTATGTCGACACATATCTCCTCACCCGTAGTTTCTTGCGTCAAATGAACGAAACAGAATAAAAGATTAGAAACACAAGAATGCAGATCGGATGACTTAGACTTTGGGAAACTCAGTTGCGAACTTTCAGATTTTTGCAAGGAGGTGGGGCACATTTCGATCAAGAATGAAGAAAAACTCAGGATCCCGTGAAAAGCCTATGTCGACGCATATCTCCTCACCCATAGTTTTCGCGTCAAATGAACGAAACAAAATAAAAGATTAGAAACACAAGAATGCAAATCGTATCACTTAGACATTGGCAAACTCAGTTGCCAACTTTCGCCTATTTGCAAGGAGGTGGGGTACATTTCGATCAAGAATGAAGAAAAGCTCAGGATCCCATGAAAATCCTATGTCGACACATATCTCCTCACCCGTAGTTTTTTGCGTCAAATGAACGAAACAGAATAAAAGATTAGAAACAAAAGAATGCAGATCGGATGACTTAGACTTTGGGAAACTCAGTTCCGAACTTTCAGCTTTTTCAAGGAGGTGGGGTACATTTCGATCAGGAATGAAGAAAAACTCAGGATCCCGTGAAAAGCCTATGTCGACGCATATCTCCTCACCCATAGTTTTTGCGTCAAATGAACGAAACAAAATAAAAGATTAGAAACACAAGAATGCAAATCGTATCACTTAGACATTGGCAAACTCAGTTGCCAACTTTCGCCTATTTGCAAGGAGGTGGGGTACATTTCGATCAAGAATGAAGAAAAGCTCAGGATCTCATGAAAATCCTATGTCGACACATATCTCCTCACCCGTAGTTTTTTGCGTCAAATGAACGAAACAGAATAAAAGATTAGAAACACAAGAATGCAGATCGGATGACTTAGACTTTGGGAAACTCAGTTGCGAACTTTCAGATTTTTGCAAGGAGGTGGGGCACAATTCGATCAAGAATGAAGAAAAACTCAGGATGAAAATGCTATGTCGACACATATCTCCTCACCCGTAGTTTCTTGCGTCAAATGAACGAAACAGAATAAAAGATTAGAAACACAAGAATGCAGATCGGATGACTTAGACTTTGGAAACTCAGTTGCGAACTTTCAGATTTTTGCAAGGAGGTGGGGCACAATTCGATCAAGAATGAAGAAAAACTCAGGATGAAAATGCTATGTCGACACATATCTCCTCACCCGTAGTTTCTTGCGTCAAATGAACGAAACAGAATAAAAGATTAGAAACACAAGAATGCAGATCGGATGACTTAGACTTTGGAAACTCAGTTGCGAACTTTCAGATTTTTGCAAGGAGGTGGGGCACAATTCGATCAAGAATGAAGAAAAACTCAGGATGAAAATGCTATGTCGACACATATCTCCTCACCCGTAGTTTTTTGCGTCAAATGAACGAAACAGAATAAAAGATTAGAAACAAAAGAATGCAGATCGGATGACTTAGACTTTGGGAAACTCAGTTGCGAACTTTCGCCTATTTGCAAGGAGGTGGGGTACATTTCGATCAAGAATGAAGAAAAGCTCAGGATCCCATGAAAATCCTATGTCGACACATATCTCCTCACCCGTAGTTTTTTGCGTCAAATGAACGAAACAGAATAAAAGATTAGAAACACAAGAATGCAGATCGGATGACTTAGACTTTGGGAAACTCAGTTGCGAACTTTCGCCTATTTGCAAGGAGGTGGGGTACATTTCGATCAAGAATGAAGAAAAACTCAGGATGAAAATGCTATGTCGACACATATCTCCTCACCCGTAGTTTCTTGCGTCAAATGAACGAAACAGAATAAAAGATTAGAAACACAAGAATGCAGATCGGATGACTTAGACTTTGGGAAACTCAGTTGCGAACTTTCAGATTTTTGCAAGGAGGTGGGGCACATTTCGATCAAGAATGAAGAAAAACTCAGGATCCCGTGAAAAGCCTATGTCGACGCATATCTCCTCACCCATAGTTTTCGCGTCAAATGAACGAAACAAAATAAAAGATTAGAAACACAAGAATGCAAATCGTATCACTTAGACATTGGCAAACTCAGTTGCCAACTTTCGCCTATTTGCAAGGAGGTGGGGTACATTTCGATCAAGAATGAAGAAAAGCTCAGGATCCCATGAAAATCCTATGTCGACACATATCTCCTCACCCGTAGTTTTTTGCGTCAAATGAACGAAACAGAATAAAAGATTAGAAACAAAAGAATGCAGATCGGATGACTTAGACTTTGGGAAACTCAGTTCCGAACTTTCAGCTTTTTCAAGGAGGTGGGGTACATTTCGATCAGGAATGAAGAAAAACTCAGGATCCCGTGAAAAGCCTATGTCGACGCATATCTCCTCACCCATAGTTTTTGCGTCAAATGAACGAAACAAAATAAAAGATTAGAAACACAAGAATGCAAATCGTATCACTTAGACATTGGCAAACTCAGTTGCCAACTTTCGCCTATTTGCAAGGAGGTGGGGTACATTTCGATCAAGAATGAAGAAAAACTCAGGATGAAAATGCTATGTCGACACATATCTCCTCACCCGTAGTTTCTTGCGTCAAATGAACGAAACAGAATAAAAGATTAGAAACACAAGAATGCAGATCGGATGACTTAGACTTTGGGAAACTCAGTTGCGAACTTTCAGATTTTTGCAAGGAGGTGGGGCACATTTCGATCAAGAATGAAGAAAAACTCAGGATCCCGTGAAAAGCCTATGTCGACACATATCTCCTCACCCATAGTTTTCGCGTCAAATGAACGAAACAAAATAAAAGATTAGAAACACAAGAATGCAAATCGTATCACTTAGACATTGGCAAACTCAGTTGCCAACTTTCGCCTATTTGCAAGGAGGTGGGGTACATTTCGATCAAGAATGAAGAAAAACTCAGGATGAAAATGCTATGTCGACACATATCTCCTCACCCGTAGTTTCTTGCGTCAAATGAACGAAACAGAATAAAAGATTAGAAACACAAGAATGCAGATCGGATGACTTAGACTTTGGGAAACTCAGTTGCGAACTTTCAGATTTTTGCAAGGAGGTGGGGCACAATTCGATCAAGAATGAAGAAAAACTCAGGATGAAAATGCTATGTCGACACATATCTCCTCACCCGTAGTTTCTTGCGTCAAATGAACGAAACAGAATAAAAGATTAGAAACACAAGAATGCAGATCGGATGACTTAGACTTTGGGAAACTCAGTTGCGAACTTTCAGATTTTTGCAAGGAGGTGGGGCACATTTCGATCAAGAATGAAGAAAAACTCAGGATCCCGTGAAAAGCCTATGTCGACGCATATCTCCTCACCCATAGTTTTCGCGTCAAATGAACGAAACAAAATAAAAGATTAGAAACACAAGAATGCAAATCGTATCACTTAGACATTGGCAAACTCAGTTGCCAACTTTCGCCTATTTGCAAGGAGGTGGGGTACATTTCGATCAAGAATGAAGAAAAGCTCAGGATCCCATGAAAATCCTATGTCGACACATATCTCCTCACCCGTAGTTTTTTGCGTCAAATGAACGAAACAGAATAAAAGATTAGAAACAAAAGAATGCAGATCGGATGACTTAGACTTTGGGAAACTCAGTTCCGAACTTTCAGCTTTTTCAAGGAGGTGGGGTACATTTCGATCAGGAATGAAGAAAAACTCAGGATCCCGTGAAAAGCCTATGTCGACGCATATCTCCTCACCCATAGTTTTTGCGTCAAATGAACGAAACAAAATAAAAGATTAGAAACACAAGAATGCAAATCGTATCACTTAGACATTGGCAAACTCAGTTGCCAACTTTCGCCTATTTGCAAGGAGGTGGGGTACATTTCGATCAAGAATGAAGAAAAGCTCAGGATCTCATGAAAATCCTATGTCGACACATATCTCCTCACCCGTAGTTTTTTGCGTCAAATGAACGAAACAGAATAAAAGATTAGAAACACAAGAATGCAGATCGGATGACTTAGACTTTGGGAAACTCAGTTGCGAACTTTCAGATTTTTGCAAGGAGGTGGGGCACAATTCGATCAAGAATGAAGAAAAACTCAGGATGAAAATGCTATGTCGACACATATCTCCTCACCCGTAGTTTCTTGCGTCAAATGAACGAAACAGAATAAAAGATTAGAAACACAAGAATGCAGATCGGATGACTTAGACTTTGGAAACTCAGTTGCGAACTTTCAGATTTTTGCAAGGAGGTGGGGCACAATTCGATCAAGAATGAAGAAAAACTCAGGATGAAAATGCTATGTCGACACATATCTCCTCACCCGTAGTTTCTTGCGTCAAATGAACGAAACAGAATAAAAGATTAGAAACACAAGAATGCAGATCGGATGACTTAGACTTTGGAAACTCAGTTGCGAACTTTCAGATTTTTGCAAGGAGGTGGGGCACAATTCGATCAAGAATGAAGAAAAACTCAGGATGAAAATGCTATGTCGACACATATCTCCTCACCCGTAGTTTTTTGCGTCAAATGAACGAAACAGAATAAAAGATTAGAAACAAAAGAATGCAGATCGGATGACTTAGACTTTGGGAAACTCAGTTGCGAACTTTCGCCTATTTGCAAGGAGGTGGGGTACATTTCGATCAAGAATGAAGAAAAGCTCAGGATCCCATGAAAATCCTATGTCGACACATATCTCCTCACCCGTAGTTTTTTGCGTCAAATGAACGAAACAGAATAAAAGATTAGAAACACAAGAATGCAGATCGGATGACTTAGACTTTGGGAAACTCAGTTGCGAACTTTCGCCTATTTGCAAGGAGGTGGGGTACATTTCGATCAAGAATGAAGAAAAGCTCAGGATCCCATGAAAATCCTATGTCGACACATATCTCCTCACCCGTAGTTTTTTGCGTCAAATGAACGAAACAGAATAAAAGATTAGAAACACAAGAATGCAAATCGTATCACTTAGACATTGGCAAACTCAGTTGCCAACTTTCGCCTATTTGCAAGGAGGTGGGGTACATTTCGATCAAGAATGAAGAAAAGCTCAGGATCCCATGAAAATCCTATGTCGACACATATCTCCTCACCCGTAGTTTTTTGCGTCAAATGAACGAAACAGAATAAAAGATTAGAAACAAAAGAATGCAGATCGGATGACTTAGACTTTGGGAAACTCAGTTGCGAACTTTCGCCTATTTGCAAGGAGGTGGGGTACATTTCGATCAAGAATGAAGAAAAGCTCAGGATCCCATGAAAATCCTATGTCGACACATATCTCCTCACCCGTAGTTTCTTGCATCAAATGAACGAAACAGAATAAAAGATTAGAAACACAAGAATGCAGATCGGATGACTTAGACTTTGGGAAACTCAGTTGCGAACTTTCGCCTATTTGCAAGGAGGTGGGGTACATTTCGATCAAGAATGAAGAAAAGCTCAGGATCCCATGAAAATCCTATGTCGACACATATCTCCTCACCCGTAGTTTTTTGCGTCAAATGAACGAAACAGAATAAAAGATTAGAAACACAAGAATGCAGATCGGATGACTTAGACTTTGGGAAACTCAGTTGCGAACTTTCGCCTATTTGCAAGGAGGTGGGGCACATTTCGATCAAGAATGAAGAAAAACTCAGGATCCCGTGAAAAGCCTATGTCGACGCATATCTCCTCACCCATAGTTTTTGCGTCAAATGAACGAAACAAAATAAAAGATTAGAAACACAAGAATGCAAATCGTATCACTTAGACATTGGCAAACTCAGTTGCCAACTTTCGCCTATTTGCAAGGAGGTGGGGTACATTTCGATCAAGAATGAAGAAAAACTCAGGATGAAAATGCTATGTCGACACATATCTCCTCACCCGTAGTTTCTTGCGTCAAATGAACGAAACAGAATAAAAGATTAGAAACACAAGAATGCAGATCGGATGACTTAGACTTTGGGAAACTCAGTTGCGAACTTTCAGATTTTTGCAAGGAGGTGGGGCACATTTCGATCAAGAATGAAGAAAAACTCAGGATCCCGTGAAAAGCCTATGTCGACACATATCTCCTCACCCATAGTTTTCGCGTCAAATGAACGAAACAAAATAAAAGATTAGAAACACAAGAATGCAAATCGTATCACTTAGACATTGGCAAACTCAGTTGCCAACTTTCGCCTATTTGCAAGGAGGTGGGGTACATTTCGATCAAGAATGAAGAAAAACTCAGGATGAAAATGCTATGTCGACACATATCTCCTCACCCGTAGTTTCTTGCGTCAAATGAACGAAACAGAATAAAAGATTAGAAACACAAGAATGCAGATCGGATGACTTAGACTTTGGGAAACTCAGTTGCGAACTTTCAGATTTTTGCAAGGAGGTGGGGCACAATTCGATCAAGAATGAAGAAAAACTCAGGATGAAAATGCTATGTCGACACATATCTCCTCACCCGTAGTTTCTTGCGTCAAATGAACGAAACAGAATAAAAGATTAGAAACACAAGAATGCAGATCGGATGACTTAGACTTTGGGAAACTCAGTTGCGAACTTTCAGATTTTTGCAAGGAGGTGGGGCACATTTCGATCAAGAATGAAGAAAAACTCAGGATCCCGTGAAAAGCCTATGTCGACGCATATCTCCTCACCCATAGTTTTCGCGTCAAATGAACGAAACAAAATAAAAGATTAGAAACACAAGAATGCAAATCGTATCACTTAGACATTGGCAAACTCAGTTGCCAACTTTCGCCTATTTGCAAGGAGGTGGGGTACATTTCGATCAAGAATGAAGAAAAGCTCAGGATCCCATGAAAATCCTATGTCGACACATATCTCCTCACCCGTAGTTTTTTGCGTCAAATGAACGAAACAGAATAAAAGATTAGAAACAAAAGAATGCAGATCGGATGACTTAGACTTTGGGAAACTCAGTTCCGAACTTTCAGCTTTTTCAAGGAGGTGGGGTACATTTCGATCAGGAATGAAGAAAAACTCAGGATCCCGTGAAAAGCCTATGTCGACGCATATCTCCTCACCCATAGTTTTTGCGTCAAATGAACGAAACAAAATAAAAGATTAGAAACACAAGAATGCAAATCGTATCACTTAGACATTGGCAAACTCAGTTGCCAACTTTCGCCTATTTGCAAGGAGGTGGGGTACATTTCGATCAAGAATGAAGAAAAGCTCAGGATCTCATGAAAATCCTATGTCGACACATATCTCCTCACCCGTAGTTTTTTGCGTCAAATGAACGAAACAGAATAAAAGATTAGAAACACAAGAATGCAGATCGGATGACTTAGACTTTGGGAAACTCAGTTGCGAACTTTCAGATTTTTGCAAGGAGGTGGGGCACAATTCGATCAAGAATGAAGAAAAACTCAGGATGAAAATGCTATGTCGACACATATCTCCTCACCCGTAGTTTCTTGCGTCAAATGAACGAAACAGAATAAAAGATTAGAAACACAAGAATGCAGATCGGATGACTTAGACTTTGGAAACTCAGTTGCGAACTTTCAGATTTTTGCAAGGAGGTGGGGCACAATTCGATCAAGAATGAAGAAAAACTCAGGATGAAAATGCTATGTCGACACATATCTCCTCACCCGTAGTTTCTTGCGTCAAATGAACGAAACAGAATAAAAGATTAGAAACACAAGAATGCAGATCGGATGACTTAGACTTTGGAAACTCAGTTGCGAACTTTCAGATTTTTGCAAGGAGGTGGGGCACAATTCGATCAAGAATGAAGAAAAACTCAGGATGAAAATGCTATGTCGACACATATCTCCTCACCCGTAGTTTTTTGCGTCAAATGAACGAAACAGAATAAAAGATTAGAAACAAAAGAATGCAGATCGGATGACTTAGACTTTGGGAAACTCAGTTGCGAACTTTCGCCTATTTGCAAGGAGGTGGGGTACATTTCGATCAAGAATGAAGAAAAGCTCAGGATCCCATGAAAATCCTATGTCGACACATATCTCCTCACCCGTAGTTTTTTGCGTCAAATGAACGAAACAGAATAAAAGATTAGAAACACAAGAATGCAGATCGGATGACTTAGACTTTGGGAAACTCAGTTGCGAACTTTCGCCTATTTGCAAGGAGGTGGGGTACATTTCGATCAAGAATGAAGAAAAGCTCAGGATCCCATGAAAATCCTATGTCGACACATATCTCCTCACCCGTAGTTTTTTGCGTCAAATGAACGAAACAGAATAAAAGATTAGAAACACAAGAATGCAAATCGTATCACTTAGACATTGGCAAACTCAGTTGCCAACTTTCGCCTATTTGCAAGGAGGTGGGGTACATTTCGATCAAGAATGAAGAAAAGCTCAGGATCCCATGAAAATCCTATGTCGACACATATCTCCTCACCCGTAGTTTTTTGCGTCAAATGAACGAAACAGAATAAAAGATTAGAAACAAAAGAATGCAGATCGGATGACTTAGACTTTGGGAAACTCAGTTGCGAACTTTCGCCTATTTGCAAGGAGGTGGGGTACATTTCGATCAAGAATGAAGAAAAGCTCAGGATCCCATGAAAATCCTATGTCGACACATATCTCCTCACCCGTAGTTTCTTGCATCAAATGAACGAAACAGAATAAAAGATTAGAAACACAAGAATGCAGATCGGATGACTTAGACTTTGGGAAACTCAGTTGCGAACTTTCGCCTATTTGCAAGGAGGTGGGGTACATTTCGATCAAGAATGAAGAAAAGCTCAGGATCCCATGAAAATCCTATGTCGACACATATCTCCTCACCCGTAGTTTTTTGCGTCAAATGAACGAAACAGAATAAAAGATTAGAAACACAAGAATGCAGATCGGATGACTTAGACTTTGGGAAACTCAGTTGCGAACTTTCGCCTATTTGCAAGGAGGTGGGGCACATTTCGATCAAGAATGAAGAAAAACTCAGGATCCCGTGAAAAGCCTATGTCGACGCATATCTCCTCACCCATAGTTTTTGCGTCAAATGAACGAAACAAAATAAAAGATTAGAAACACAAGAATGCAAATCGTATCACTTAGACATTGGCAAACTCAGTTGCCAACTTTCGCCTATTTGCAAGGAGGTGGGGTACATTTCGATCAAGAATGAAGAAAAGCTCAGGATCCCATGAAAATCCTATGTCGACACATATCTCCTCACCCGTAGTTTTTTGCGTCAAATGAACGAAACAGAATAAAAGATTAGAAACAAAAGAATGCAGATCGGATGACTTAGACTTTGGGAAACTCAGTTCCGAACTTTCAGCTTTTTCAAGGAGGTGGGGTACATTTCGATCAGGAATGAAAAAAAACTCAGGATCCCGTGAAAAGCCTATGTCGACGCATATCTCCTCACCCATAGTTTTTGCGTCAAATGAACGAAACAAAATAAAAGATTAGAAACACAAGAATGCAGATCGGATGACTTAGACATTGGCAAACTCAGTTGCCAACTTTCGCCTATTTGCAAGGAGGTGGGGTACATTTCGATCAAGAATGAAGAAAAGCTCAGGATCCCATGAAAATCCTATGTCGACACATATCTCCTCACCCGTAGTTTTTTGCGTCAAATGAACGAAACAGAATAAAAGAGTAGAAACAAAAGAATGCAGATCGGATGACTTAGACTTTGGGAAACTCAGTTGCGAACTTTCAGCTTTTTGCAAGGAGGTGGGGCACATTTCGATCAAGAATGAAGAAAAACTCAGGATCCCGTGAAAAGCCTATGTCGACGCATATCTCCTCACCCGTAGATTTTTGCGTCAAATGAACGAAAGAGAATAAAAGATTAGAAACAAAAGAATGCAGATCGTATGACTTAGACTTTCGGAAACTCAGTTGCGAACTTTCAGCTTTTTGCAAGGAGGTGGGGCACATTTCGATCAAGAATGAAGAAAAACTCAGGATGAAAATGCTATGTCGACACATATCTCCTCACCTGTAGTTTTTTGCGTCAAATGAACGAAACAGAATAAAAGATTAGAAACACAAGCATGCAGATCGGATGACTTAGACTTTGGGAAACTCAGTTGCGAACTTTCAGATTTTTGCAAGGAGGTGGGTCACAATTCGATCAAGAATGAAGAAAAACTCAGGATGAAAATGCTATGTCGACACATATCTCCTCACCCGTAGTTTCTTGCGTCAAATGAACGAAACAGAATAAAAGATTAGAAACACAAGAATGCAGATCGGATGACTTAGACTTTGGGAAACTCAGTTGCGAACTTTCGCCTATTTGCAAGGAGGTGGGGTACATTTCGATCAAGAATGAAGAAAAGCTCAGGATCCCATGAAAATCCTATGTCGACACATATCTCCTCACCCGTAGTTTTTTGCGTCAGATGAACGAAACAGAATAAAAGATTAGAAACACAAGAATGCAAATCGTATCACTTAGACATTGGCAAACTCAGTTGCCAACTTTCGCCTATTTGCAAGGAGGTGGGGTACATTTCGATCAAGAATGAAGAAAAGCTCAGGATCCCATGAAAATCCTATGTCGACACATATCTCCTCACCCGTAGTTTTTTGCGTCAAATGAACGAAACAGAATAAAAGAGTAGAAACAAAAGAATGCAGATCGGATGACTTAGACTTTGGGAAACTCAGTTGCGAACTTTCGCCTATTTGCAAGGAGGTGGGGTACATTTCGATCAAGAATGAAGAAAAGCTCAGGATCCCATGAAAATCCTATGTCGACACATATCTCCTCACCCGTAGTTTCTTGCATCAAATGAACGAAACAGAATAAAAGATTAGAAACACAAGAATGCAGATCGGATGACTTAGACTTTGGGAAACTCAGTTGCGAACTTTCGCCTATTTGCAAGGAGGTGGGGTACATTTCGATCAAGAATGAAGAAAAGCTCAGGATCCCATGAAAATCCTATGTCGACACATATCTCCTCACCCGTAGTTTTTTGCGTCAAATGAACGAAACAGAATAAAAGATTAGAAACACAAGAATGCAGATCGGATGACTTAGACTTTGGGAAACTCAGTTGCGAACTTTCGCCTATTTGCAAGGAGGTGGGGCACATTTCGATCAAGAATGAAGAAAAACTCAGGATCCCGTGAAAAGACTATGTCGACGCATATCTCCTCACCCATAGTTTTTGCGTCAAATGAACGAAACAAAATAAAAGATTAGAAACACAAGAATGCAAATCGTATCACTTAGACATTGGCAAACTCAGTTGCCAACTTTCGCCTATTTGCAAGGAGGTGGGGTACATTTCGATCAAGAATGAAGAAAAGCTCAGGATCCCATGAAAATCCTATGTCGACACATATCTCCTCACCCGTAGTTTTTTGCGTCAAATGAACGAAACAGAATAAAAGATTAGAAACAAAAGAATGCAGATCGGATGACTTAGACTTTGGGAAACTCAGTTCCGAACTTTCAGCTTTTTCAAGGAGGTGGGGTACATTTCGATCAGGAATGAAGAAAAACTCAGGATCCCGTGAAAAGCCTATGTCGACGCATATCTCCTCACCCATAGTTTTTGCGTCAAATGAACGAAACAAAATAAAAGATTAGAAACACAAGAATGCAGATCGGATGACTTAGACATTGGCAAACTCAGTTGCCAACTTTCGCCTATTTGCAAGGAGGTGGGGTACATTTCGATCAAGAATGAAGAAAAGCTCAGGATCCCATGAAAATCCTATGTCGACACATATCTCCTCACCCGTAGTTTTTTGCGTCAAATGAACGAAACAGAATAAAAGAGTAGAAACAAAAGAATGCAGATCGGATGACTTAGACTTTGGGAAACTCAGTTGCGAACTTTCAGCTTTTTGCAAGGAGGTGGGGCACATTTCGATCAAGAATGAAGAAAAACTCAGGATCCCGTGAAAAGCCTATGTCGACGCATATCTCCTCACCCGTAGATTTTTGCGTCAAATGAACGAAAGAGAATAAAAGATTAGAAACAAAAGAATGCAGATCGTATGACTTAGACTTTCGGAAACTCAGTTGCGAACTTTCAGCTTTTTGCAAGGAGGTGGGGCACATTTCGATCAAGAATGAAGAAAAACTCAGGATGAAAATGCTATGTCGACACATATCTCCTCACCTGTAGTTTTTTGCGTCAAATGAACGAAACAGAATAAAAGATTAGAAACACAAGCATGCAGATCGGATGACTTAGACTTTGGGAAACTCAGTTGCGAACTTTCAGATTTTTGCAAGGAGGTGGGTCACAATTCGATCAAGAATGAAGAAAAACTCAGGATGAAAATGCTATGTCGACACATATCTCCTCACCCGTAGTTTCTTGCGTCAAATGAACGAAACAGAATAAAAGATTAGAAACACAAGAATGCAGATCGGATGACTTAGACTTTGGGAAACTCAGTTGCGAACTTTCGCCTATTTGCAAGGAGGTGGGGTACATTTCGATCAAGAATGAAGAAAAGCTCAGGATCCCATGAAAATCCTATGTCGACACATATCTCCTCACCCGTAGTTTTTTGCGTCAGATGAACGAAACAGAATAAAAGATTAGAAACACAAGAATGCAAATCGTATCACTTAGACATTGGCAAACTCAGTTGCCAACTTTCGCCTATTTGCAAGGAGGTGGGGTACATTTCGATCAAGAATGAAGAAAAGCTCAGGATCCCATGAAAATCCTATGTCGACACATATCTCCTCACCCGTAGTTTTTTGCGTCAAATGAACGAAACAGAATAAAAGAGTAGAAACAAAAGAATGCAGATCGGATGACTTAGACTTTGGGAAACTCAGTTGCGAACTTTCAGCTTTTTGCAAGGAGGTGGGGCACATTTCGATCAAGAATGAAGAAAAACTCAGGATCCCGTGAAAAGCCTATGTCGACGCATATCTCCTCACCCGTAGATTTTTGCGTCAAATGAACGAAAGAGAATAAAAGATTAGAAACACAAGCATGCAGATCGGATGACTTAGACTTTGGGAAACTCAGTTGCGAACTTTCAGATTTTTGCAAGGAGGTGGGTCACAATTCGATCAAGAATGAAGAAAAACTCAGGATGAAAATGCTATGTCGACACATATCTCCTCACCCGTAGTTTCTTGCGTCAAATGAACGAAACAGAATAAAAGATTAGAAACACAAGAATGCAGATCGGATGACTTAGACTTTGGGAAACTCAGTTGCGAACTTTCGCCTATTTGCAAGGAGGTGGGGTACATTTCGATCAAGAATGAAGAAAAGCTCAGGATCCCATGAAAATCCTATGTCGACACATATCTCCTCACCCGTAGTTTTTTGCGTCAAATGAACGAAACAGAATAAAAGAGTAGAAACAAAAGAATGCAGATCGGATGACTTAGACTTTGGGAAACTCAGTTGCGAACTTTCAGCTTTTTGCAAGGAGGTGGGGCACATTTCGATCAAGAATGAAGAAAAACTCAGGATCCCGTGAAAAGCCTATGTCGACGCATATCTCCTCACCCGTAGATTTTTGCGTCAAATGAACGAAAGAGAATAAAAGATTAGAAACAAAAGAATGCAGATCGTATGACTTAGACTTTCGGAAACTCAGTTGCGAACTTTCAGCTTTTTGCAAGGAGGTGGGGCACATTTCGATCAAGAATGAAGAAAAACTCAGGATGAAAATGCTATGTCGACACATATCTCCTCACCCGTAGTTTTTTGCGTCAAATGAACGAAACAGAATAAAAGATTAGAAACACAAGAATGCAGATCGGATGACTTAGACTTTGGGAAACTCAGTTGCGAACTTTCGCCTATTTGCAAGGAGGTGGGGCACATTTCGATCAAGAATGAAGAAAAACTCAGGATCCCGTGAAAAGCCTATGTCGACGCATATCTCCTCACCCATAGTTTTTGCGTCAAATGAACGAAACAAAATAAAAGATTAGAAACACAAGAATGCAAATCGTATCACTTAGACATTGGCAAACTCAGTTGCCAACTTTCGCCTATTTGCAAGGAGGTGATGTACATTTCGATCAAGAATGAAGAAAAGCTCAGGATCCCATGAAAATCCTATGTCGACACATATCTCCTCACCCGTAGTTTTTTGCGTCAAATGAACGAAACAGAATAAAAGATTAGAAACAAAAGAATGCAGATCGGATGACTTAGACTTTGGGAAACTCAGTTGCGAACTTTCAGCTTTTTGCAAGGATGTGGGGCACAATTCGATCAAGAATGAAGAAAAACTCAGGATGAAAATGCTATGTCGACACATATCTCCTCACCAGTAGTTTTTTGCGTCAAATGAACGAAACAGAATAAAAGATTAGAAACAAAGGAATGCAGATCGGATGACTTAGACTTTGGGAAACTCAGTTGCGAACTTTCAGCTTTTTGCAAGGAGGTGGGGTACATTTCGACCAAGAATGAAGAAAAGCTCAGGATCTCATGAAAATCCTATGTCGACACATATCTCCTCACCCGTAGTTTTTTGCGTCAAATGAACGAAACAGAATAAAAGATTAGAAACACAAGAATGCAAATCGGATGACTTAGACATTGGCAAACTCAGTTGCCAACTTTCGCCTATTTGCAAGGAGGTGGGGCACATTTCGATCAAGAATGAAGAAAAGCTCAGGATCCCATGAAAATCCTATGTCGACACATATCTCCTCACCCGTAGTTTTTTGCGTCAAATGAACGAAACAGAATAAAAGAGTAGAAACAAAAGAATGCAGATCGGATGACTTAGACTTTGGGAAACTCAGTTGCGAACTTTCAGCTTTTTGCAAGGAGGTGGGGCACATTTCGATCAAGAATGAAGAAAAACTCAGGATCCCGTGAAAAGCCTATGTCGACGCATATCTCCTCACCCGTAGATTTTTGCGTCAAATGAACGAAAGAGAATAAAAGATTAGAAACAAAAGAATGCAGATCGTATCACTTAGACTTTCGGAAACTCAGTTGCGAACTTTCAGCTTTTTGCAAATAGGTGGGGCACATTTCGATCAAGAATGAAGAAAAACTCAGGATGAAAATGCTATGTCGACACATATCTCCTCACCAGTAGTTTTTTGCGTCAAATGAACGAAACAGAATAAAAGATTAGAAACAAAAGAATGTAGATCGGATGACTTTGACTTTGGGAAACTCAGTTGCGAACTTTCAGATTTTTGCAAGGAGGTGGGGCACAATTCGATCAAGAATGAAGAAAAACTGAGGATGAAAATGCTATGTCGACACATATCTCCTCACCCGTAGTTTTTTGCGTCAAATGAACGAAACAGAATAAAAGATTAGAAACACAAGAATGCAAATCGGATGACTTAGACATTGGCAAACTCAGTTGCCAACTTTCGCCTATTTGCAAGGAGGTGGGGTACATTTCGATCAAGAATGAAGAAAAGCTCAGGATTTCATGAAAATCCTATGTCGACACATATCTCCTCACCCGTAGTTTTTTGCGTCAAATGAACGAAACAGAATAAAAGATTAGAAACAAAAGAATGCAGATCGGATGACTTAGACTTTGGGAAACTCAGTTGCGAACTTTCAGCTTTTTGCAAGGAGGTGGGGCACATTTCGATCAAGAATGAAGAAAAACTCAGGATCCCGTGAAAACCTATGTCGACACATATCTCCTCACCCGTAGTTTTTTGCGTCAAATGAACGAAACAGAATAAAAGACTAGAAACACAAGAATGCAAATCGGATGACTTAGACATTGGCAAACTCAGTTGCCAACTTTCGCCTATTTGCAAGGAGGTGGGGCACATTTCGATCAAGAATGAAGAAAAGCTCAGGATCCCATGAAAATCCTATGTCGACACATATCTCCTCACCCGTAGTTTTTTGCGTCAAATGAACGAAACAGAATAAAAGAGTAGAAACAAAAGAATGCAGATCGGATGACTTAGACTTTGGGAAACTCAGTTGCGAACTTTCAGCTTTTTGCAAGGAGGTGGGGCACAATTCGATCAAGAATGAAGAAAAACTCAGGATGAAAATGCTATGTCGACACATATCTCCTCACCCGTAGTTTTTTGCGTCAAATGAACGAAACAGAATAAAAGATTAGAAACACAAGAATGCAAATCGGATGACTTAGACATTGGCAAACTCAGTTGCCAACTTTCGCCTATTTGCAAGGAGGTGGGGTACATTTCGATCAAGAATGAAGAAAAGCTCAGGATCTCATGAAAATCCTGTGTCGACACATATCTCCTCACCCGTAGTTTTTTGCGTCAAATGAACGAAACAGAATAAAAGATTAGAAACACAAGAATGCAAATCGGATGACTTAGACATTGGCAAACTCAGTTGCCAACTTTCGCCTATTTGCAAGGAGGTGGGGCACATTTCGATCAAGAATGAAGAAAAGCTCAGGATCCCATGAAAATCCTATGTCGACACATATCTCCTCACCCGTAGTTTTTTGCGTCAAATGAACGAAACAGAATAAAAGAGTAGAAACAAAAGAATGCAGATCGGATGACTTAGACTTTGGGAAACTCAGTTGCGAACTTTCAGCTTTTTGCAAGGAGGTGGGGCACATTTCGATCAAGAATGAAGAAAAACTCAGGATCCCGTGAAAACCTATGTCGACACATATCTCCTCACCCGTAGTTTTTTGCGTCAAATGAACGAAACAGAATAAAAGATTAGAAACACAAGAATGCAAATCGGATGACTTAGACATTGGCAAACTCAGTTGCCAACTTTCGCCTATTTGCAAGGAGGTGGGGCACATTTCGATCAAGAATGAAGAAAAGCTCAGGATCCCATGAAAATCCTATGTCGACACATATCTCCTCACCCGTAGTTTTTTGCGTCAAATGAACGAAACAGAATAAAAGAGTAGAAACAAAAGAATGCAGATCGGATGACTTAGACTTTGGGAAACTCAGTTGCGAACTTTCAGCTTTTTGCAAGGAGGTGGGGCACATTTCGATCAAGAATGAAGAAAAACTCAGGATCCCGTGAAAACCTATGTCGACACATATCTCGTCACCCGTAGTTTTTTGCGTCAAATGAACGAAACAGAATAAAAGATTAGAAACAAAAGAATGCAGATCGGATGACTTAGACTTTGGGAAACTCAGTTGCGAACTTTCAGCTTTTTGCTAATAGGTGGGGCACATTTCGATCAAGAATGAAGAAAAACTCAGGATGAAAATGCTATGTCGACACATATCTCCTCACCAGTAGTTTTTTGCGTCAAATGAACGAAACAGAATAAAAGAGTAGAAACAAAAGAATGCAGATCGGATGACTTAGACTTTGGGAAACTCAGTTGCGAACTTTCAGCTTTTTGCAAGGAGGTGGGGCACATTTCGATCAAGAATGAAGAAAAACTCAGGATCCCGTGAAAACCTATGTCGACACATATCTCCTCACCCGTAGTTTTTTGCGTCAAATGAACGAAACAGAATAAAAGATTAGAAACAAAAGAATGCAGATCGGATGACTTAGACTTTGGGAAACTCAGTTGCGAACTTTCAGCTTTTTGCAAGGAGGTGGGGCACATTTCGATCAAGAATGAAGAAAAGCTCAGGATCCCATGAAAATCCTATGTCGACACATATCTCCTCACCCGTAGTTTTTTGCGTCAAATGAACGAAACAGAATAAAAGAGTAGAAACAAAAGAATGCAGATCGGATGACTTAGACTTTGGGAAACTCAGTTGCCAACTTTCGCCTATTTGCAAGGAGGTGGGGCACATTTCGATCAAGAATGAAGAAAAGCTCAGGATGAAAATGCTATGTCGACACATATCTCCTCACCAGTAGTTTTTTGCGTCAAATGAACGAAACAGAATAAAAGAGTAGAAACAAAAGAATGCAGATCGGATGACTTAGACTTTGGGAAACTCAGTTGCGAACTTTCAGCTTTTTGCAAGGAGGTGGGGCACATTTCGATCAAGAATGAAGAAAAGCTCAGGATCCCATGAAAATCCTATGTCGACACATATCTCCTCACCCGTAGTTTTTTGCGTCAAATGAACGAAACAGAATAAAAGAGTAGAAACAAAAGAATGCAGATCGGATGACTTAGACTTTGGGAAACTCAGTTGCGAACTTTCAGCTTTTTGCAAGGAGGTGGGGCACATTTCGATCAAGAATGAAGAAAAGCTCAGGATCCCATGAAAATCCTATGTCGACACATATCTCCTCACCCGTAGTTTTTTGCGTCAAATGAACGAAACAGAATAAAAGAGTAGAAACAAAAGAATGCAGATCGGATGACTTAGACTTTGGGAAACTCAGTTGCCAACTTTCGCCTATTTGCAAGGAGGTGGGGCACATTTCGATCAAGAATGAAGAAAAGCTCAGGATCCCGTGAAAACCTATGTCGACACATATCTCCTCACCCGTAGTTTTTTGCGTCAAATGAACGAAACAGAATAAAAGATTAGAAACACAAGAATGCAAATCGGATGACTTAGACATTGGCAAACTCAGTTGCCAACTTTCGCCTATTTGCAAGGAGGTGGGGTACATTTCGATCAAGAATGAAGAAAAGCTCAGGATCTCATGAAAATCCTATGTCGACACATATCTCCTCACCCGTAGTTTTTTGCGTCAAATGAACGAAACAGAATAAAAGATTAGAAACAAAAGAATGCAGATCGGATGACTTAGACTTTGGGAAACTCAGTTGCGAACTTTCAGCTTTTTGCAAGGAGGTGGGGCACATTTCGATCAAGAATGAAGAAAAACTCAGGATCCCGTGAAAACCTATGTCGACACATATCTCCTCACCCGTAGTTTTTTGCGTCAAATGAACGAAACAGAATAAAAGATTAGAAACACAAGAATGCAAATCGGATGACTTAGACATTGGCAAACTCAGTTGCCAACTTTCGCCTATTTGCAAGGAGGTGGGGCACATTTCGATCAAGAATGAAGAAAAGCTCAGGATCCCATGGAAATCCTATGTCGACACATATCTCCTCACCCGTAGTTTTTTGCGTCAAATGAACGAAACAGAATAAAAGAGTAGAAACAAAAGAATGCAGATCGGATGACTTAGACTTTGGGAAACTCAGTTGCGAACTTTCAGCTTTTTGCAAGGAGGTGGGGCACATTTCGATCAAGAATGAAGAAAAACTCAGGATCCCGTGAAAACCTATGTCGACACATATCTCCTCACCCGTAGTTTTTTGCGTCAAATGAACGAAACAGAATAAAAGATTAGAAACACAAGAATGCAAATCGGATGACTTAGACATTGGCAAACTCAGTTGCCAACTTTCGCCTATTTGCAAGGAGGTGGGGCACATTTCGATCAAGAATGAAGAAAAGCTCAGGATCCCATGAAAATCCTATGTCGACACATATCTCCTCACCCGTAGTTTTTTGCGTCAAATGAACGAAACAGAATAAAAGAGTAGAAACAAAAGAATGCAGATCGGATGACTTAGACTTTGGGAAACTTAGTTGCGAACTTTCAGATTTTTGCAAGGAGGTGGGGCACATTTCGATCAAGAATGAAGAAAAACTCAGGATCCCGTGAAAAGCCCATGTCGACGCATATCTCCTCACCCATAGTTTTTGCGTCAAATGAACGAAACAGAATAAAAGATTAGAAACACAAGAATGCAAATCGGATGACTTAGACATTGGCAAACTCAGTTGCCAACTTTCGCCTATTTGCAAGGAGGTGGGGCACATTTCGATCAAGAATGAAGAAAAGCTCAGGATCCCATGAAAATCCTATGTCGACACATATCTCCTCACCCGTAGTTTTTTGCGTCAAATGAACGAAACAGAATAAAAGATTAGAAACAAAAGAATGCAGATCGGATGACTTAGACTTTGGGAAACTCAGTTCCGAACTTTCAGCTTTTTCAAGGAGGTGGGGTACATTTCGATCAAGAATGAAGAAAAACTCAGGATCCCGTGAAAAGCCTATGTCGGCACATATCTCCTCACCCGTAGTTTTTTGCGTCAAATGAACGAAACAGAATAAAAGAGTAGAAACAAAAGAATGCAGATCGGATGACTTAGACTTTGGGAAACTCAGTTGCGAACTTTCAGCTTTTTGCAAGGAGGTGGGGCACATTTCGATCAAGAATGAAGAAAAGCTCAGGATCCTTAGGCTTTGGTAGTTGGTTATATATGTACGTATATCAAAGAAGTATGGGTTTTTCTACGGTTCCTGAAAAGGCAGTTCTTACTATCTAACGTATAAGAGAAATTAGGTACTTATGGAAGGATCCAAATGCGATACATGCTTTACCATCTTGATTAACATTTAGATATTCGCCGAAATTCGTCACGTACCTGAAAATAAAGACAAAAAAGTACATAAATCTTAGTTTTACAAACAAAGTAATTATATGTATGTAGAAATTAAGTGCTACATTCTTATTGATAATTTATCTCTAGGATCTTATAAAAGATTTTTGATTGAGACTTGGAGAATATCAATGACAGAGTTTGGATAGTTCATAGATCGACTTCTTGTACTTCAGGCTTTAATTGAATAAAAATTCCAGAGATTAGTAAGGGGATGAGGAGTATACGAGGATCTGATAGTTGCATACTCTAGAGGCAGGATAACGAATTACTCCTCTTTTGTATATGTTTTCGTCCTCACATTCCCACTTAGACCAATATGTGAGTTAACAACTTTTACCTACTCCCTCTAACTTTCACGAGTGTGTCAACTTCTAACGGCCTAATTTATCTTGCCCCGGTTTTTCTGCAAAATCGCTTTTCCCAACTCATCATAGCAATCAACCCTCATCGCTGTCAACTCATCATCGTCGAATGGAAAAACAAACAACATCGCACACATATTCAGATCACCCACACTCACCCACCCTCTCTCTAATAATCAAATCACATTAAGCCCACAATAATTATCATAACTTTCTCACCTCGGCTCGGTGTGTGATAAAAGTCATCCCGAAGATAAATCACACGCATTTAACATGGCCAAAGCCACCTTGACTACCCCCGGCCCCTAGCCGAAGAGCAACCCCATTATCATCATCACCATAATCATCAACAACAACATCACCATTTACCACCTCAACCGCTGCTGCTGTGTCGCTCAACATCGTCTTCATCTCGCCCATCAACATCTTATTACCATATTATGACAGCCCGGTTGCCATCACTGAAGATTAAGTCAAAATCTGTCAGATGAAATTAAGTCACACACACAGGCAAACACGCACCACAATGCAACGGCAATGATAAACAAGGGATCCTTCTGCCTGCCATCCTGTGGGCACCACCGTCAAAGTGTATCGAAGAAGGAGCATACCGTTGACACGGGGAGCGCTCTGCTTTGGTGTAAACAATTTTGCGGGGTAAATATAATTTGTCACTGACATATGTGAACTATTTGACTTACACACACACACACACACACCCATACGCATAACAGAAGATGAAAGGATAATAATCAACGCTATCCAAACAAGAAGAGCTGAACCACCCAATCCCTTAAGGGGGCGGCTGTGCTGTGCAAAGCCAAACTATACTTCGGCTCGTAAACTCGCCGACATCGATAACAGGTTTCTTTCAACACCTTTGCCAAATCCGTTTCATCACCTCTGAGCAGAGAGAGAGTGAGAGATGTGTTTGTTTCCCTATGTAAGCGTGGGTGTGTTATCCTGACACATCCACCTTAGCCGACATTTCATCGTTAATTTTGTGTAATGCGTTGATGATGCCATTTGAGGGGGATGACGAGGATGATGGTGCTTGGGATAATCCTTTGCCTAATACGCAAAGGCGCAGCAAAACAGTGGGGCAGACAAGTCAAGGAACTTAAATATATGTATAGCACTCCGGTGTTACTAATATCGAATCCTATAGCCAAAACGAAGATGTAAAAGCTCAGCGAAGAAACTACAATCGCTAGAGACCATAAGAATCCGCTAAATTTTTCAGGTACCGCAGTTCGGTACCGCTCATGGCGCATGAAAGAAAGTAAGTTCTAGTCATACCTGTCAAATAGATTTTTATTACCAAAAACTTTATTGATCGCTGAAGCACTTTAATAGATGAACTTATCTCGATACTAAACGCAAATTTTTTACTTAAAAAAGGACATGTACTTTGCACACTCGAACATACCTCATTCTGATTGCTTTACCTTGTACTCGTACTAGTCTAAATCTACATTTAAGCTGCAAATAATGGATCAAAATGAATAGCAACCTAGAGGAAATAAAGTAAAGTGCACGACGAGGTCATACGTACTTGCACCTTTATGCTAGAAGTTTTGCAAGTCGTGCTCTTCCCAGTAAAGTAGGCGTGGCATTCCGCATCTTCGATGTAATAGAAATCATAACATTATTCTGATGCTGTATATGTACATATATACATATGTATGTAGGTATGAAGGAGCTTACATAATTTTTTTATTTTACAAAAACGTCTTGAAAAAGTGGGCGTGACCATATAAAGCGTTTGGGTGAATTGTAGAGTAGTTTAAGGTCTGTTTATTGGCTTCAAACATTTTTTTTTTTAATTTCTAGTGAAAATTTTTGAAAAAAGTGTTTTTTTTTAGAGTGCGCGTGGGAGTTCCAAAATTGGTACGCTATTACCTTGCATTTCTCTTACAACCTTTAGATATTCATTTTAAGCCCAATCGCTGAAGAAATGCCTGAGAAAAAGCAAATTTCTTTTGGAGGAAAACATGGTGTACCACCTCTCAGCATAGATATGTATGTATGTTCAAACTAATCTCAGTACTAAATTTTATAAAAATCTTTAGAGCTGTTTGTCTTTAAGAAAAATACCCTTAATTTTTAGATTAGAATGAAAATTCCGATTTCGTCCCGAATTGTGGCCCCACAGACTCCAGATATGAAGTTCGAAGTAAATCCGTCCAGCTGTTTAGGCTGCAGTCTAGCATATAGACAGACAGACAGAATTAGCAGACCTGCAAATTTATGTCACCACTAGGAGAAATTAATTGTCCTGCAAGCTCGGAAAGCAATAGTTCATGCTCTCACGTGCTCCTGTCTCTACGTCTATTTCCTGAATCTAAGAGAATAACACCTCTTTCATTTGTATCTTCGGCAACGAGTCCACCAATCCAAAAACAACACCAGACAGTACATTTTATTTTTGTGGATATAATGATTTTTCTGAGATTATTCGAGGATTTTCTTCTGTCCAGATCCAACAATTTTGTTTACGAACGAGCAACGTTTGAGAACTATTCAACTAAAAAACTAATAATTACTACCCGATGTCTGAGTTGGTGTCCTCAGACTTAAGAGCGCTTCGTTCAATTTTCGTCACCAGACATCCTGTAGCCAGCTATGAACTGAACTGACATCCTATAAGTGCTTCAGTTCACAATGAGCCAACTTAGTTTATTCCAAGCCGTTTACAGGAATTGGGAATCTCTTCGTCCGCATTGTGGAAAATCTATGTTAACTAAAATCGGGCTTAAGTAAAGTAAGAGTGACAGAATAGGCAGGACAGACAGATAGCATTGGCGGACCTACTTTTTGAACTTCTCGTTTCCATCTTTATAATGTCAAGTTTTATTGAAATCTCGAAATTTTTCAGGACTTGACACTTCTTTTATTGAACTTGAAAAGTAAAAAATTACTTCATCACAAGGAGCTCAGATTTTAAAACAACACCGCACACTTTGATGATCCGAAAGTAATCATTAAATTACTTGATATCACAACACCTCCCGCGAAAGTTGGAAAAACAGCTAAGAGTAGAACTGTCATGAATATCCTGCTCAAAATAGAAACTTCACCTCGAACACGCCGGTGTTTAACTGATGTACTCAGATGCTTTGCAAGAATATTGAAATGGTTTCAAAATACCTCCAGAGCCAGATTACCTAAACTGAACGACTAAGTCATACTTACTTGCATCTCAATGCTACGAGTTTTTGTTCATCTAACACAAAAAGTACGTTATCCTATCCATTGTCTAATCTACAGGGTAAAGTCAAGGCAAATTCATCACCCAATCGGAAGATGCTATAACTTTTCCAAATAATGGTCAATTCTACTTTGGCATTTGTGAAACAAACAGGTAAGAGACACAAATCGTTATACCGCTATATAACGGGAAATAGTTGTTAGGAATTCACATTTGGCACCATTTTCCGCCACCTTGTATTAGCCCTAGTAAAGTGGGAGTGGCATTCTATATTTCGGATAGAACTATCGAGATAAATCTTAGCGAAAGTTATCTGTAAAATTTCATTAGAATAGTGTTTATGAAATACGCCCCCAAAAAGTAGGCGTGGCTCTATTAAGACGATTTATAGATTGTTTTTTCGGGCACAATTTCTAGTTATCGAAATATTTGAAAGTTTTAAACACTGGGGTATTTTAAACTTTATCCCCATATCCCTGCATTCTTCATATAGATAAGTATATTTCCCCAAAGTCTATATTTTTGCACCACACTGTTTACTGGAAGAAAAATTATACTCTCATTAGGCAGGATGAACGCACCAAGCCGTACACAACGACAGCACCAGCCCATGTTGTAATAGTTGTAATAGTTTACCTCTTCTCAATGGCATGGTTAAAAGGGTTGATTTATATCCCTGTTTACCCGAGTTACCTTTCCGGAAAACTCGCATGCCACCAACACACTCCACATACGTATGTATGTACACATCCCGTTCTCGACGTGATGACTTCTCATTAATATTCATTGCGGTGGACTATGATTTTATGGGATGCTACTCACATTGAGTTGATGATTGAGTCCGTTTTTCCGGATTGTTGAGTTAATCCCCAGCGATTTGACAGAGGACAGGACACCGTTTCAAGGATAATTTGAATTGATTCGAAAGGGGAGTATACTCCACCATCCACACAACGTAGTAACAATCGTCACAGGATGATTATTCTCAATTACATGCTCCAGGAACTGCTGCTACTGCTCCTGCTGCTGGTGGTGGAGATCCTTAAAATTTACACCGTTTTGTCAGTGATGGTGGTAGTGTTTTTGCCAAGAGGCGCGCGATTTTCTTTTGCAAAGTATGTCACGAGGAATACAGAGGCGATCAAGAGGATGCCTCCGTTATCCTTGTCTCTGTTTTGAATTGTCCTGACATATTTATGCCGTCCAATTAACATAATATGTAAATGTTATCATCGTCAGTTTTCGATTCTTGTTTTTTGGAACGAAATTTGGCTAGAAGGACCAGAAAATGCCTTTCCCTTCCACACCTCTTCTCTGACACTTTGATGGAAGAATGATGTTATGGGATACTCCTACAGTAGCTGGGTAAAATCAAACATTCTAATGCAAAGGGCATCGTTTATTTAGACAAAAAGCGAAAAAGGACGAACAAAAAAAATGTAGCCACCCAAAGACAATGAAGAGTTGGAGTGTTTGTACCCTTTTGGCCTGAGGTGTACGCTGAAGAAATCCATTGAAATGAAAAACGATTATTATGTCAAATAAAATACAAGAAGAACGCCACAAAGGAGGTGGATTGTATAGAAGGCTAGGTGAAGGCAGAGACAAAAGGCGGCTGAGATGTGGCTTCAATTAAATGTCAGTTTATTTTTACGTTAATGCCCGGAACAGGTATTTCACCGCACCCCAACTTGGCCACTCGTTCGTTTTACGAGAGGTAGTTTCCTATGCTAATTCGAATTGGGTAACATCGTTAGATAGGCGCACACGGTAAAGGTTAAGACCTATTTTTTTCGTTGTTTTTTGTAAGGGTGACTTTTGAATTTGATGCTAGTAAGATGGGTGGTTGTTTTGTTGTGGATTTTCGGCGACTGTCAAAGTATTGCGATGTAAAGATGTCACCGTAAATGGGGGGGTGCAGGCATTAACGGAATATTGCTTTGCAGCTAATGGGTTCGCTTTGAATAATATTGCCACTTATGTGAATGAGAGAAGTTGATCTTAAACTGTAATTGGTTCCACAACTTGGGTGTTATTTCAACGAGTTCGTTCAGACAAAAATTTGGTTCATGTACCGTGTAAAAGAAAACCATAAGAGTCTCTTCGACTTGATAGACAAAAACAAGGTTAGGGCCATGGTTTACGCCAAAAATGTCGTCGTACAAACGAGTATTAATGACAGGGAAATTCCTTACAATCGCTGGTTTGCTACAAGCAGTGCCAAACGCCCTGAATAGCTGGTTTGGAGTCACCTAGTTCCCTTTACAAAATAAATAGCACAGCATCATCACCAATGGGCAAACTTTAATGAGTCTTCTAACCACCATCTCCCCTAAATGCGGACTTCGTTTCCAAATATTCTCTAGAGTGAGCTGCAGAAATAGAAAGAACATTAAACACATATCCATCATCTTTTTGGATGGATCTAAAATGCACGAATTTACTGAGTCAAGAATATTTTCAGATGAACCTTCAACAGGCGATCTATAAAACTAACCAGCCACCTTAGTGTATTCCAATCGAAAATATACGGAATCACTGAGGGCTCCACTCTAAATAGAAATAATCATATAAACATCTACACGGACACCCAAACAGCCATCAAAGCCATCACTTCCATTACAATCAATTCAAAACTGCTCAAGAGGTGTAAAAAGAAACTCAAATTCTTCAGCTCGGGGCACAGTATCACGCTCTACTGGATTCGGGTACATAATGATCTTCCAAGAGAGTGAAACACCCGATGAGACAGACAGAAAGGGCTCCGAATCCAACGAACTAAAACCAAATCATTCGTTCCAAATGCCCATCAGTCTTCTCATGTTTAAAATTACTTCACAACAAGGAGGGGTACACTTACCTCATCTTGTGTTTTGAGAAAACCTTGGGTCCAATATAACAAGAAATTGACTAGAGAGCTCAATTGGCCGCCCACCTTAGACGAATCAACATCAAGGCATACGTATAAGTTCTCAGCAACTGGTAACCAGTTAGTAATAAAGGAAAGGATTAATGCTATCTTTGATTATATCGTACTTTGATCAAAGTCTTCGGGACATTACATAGGTTGGATGTTAGTAGTTCCAATTTGTCTTTAGAATTTGTTCTTTCTCTATTCCACTTAAATGAAACTACAAAGTGGGGTACTGAATGATTTTTACTTGCACCTATACCTATAGTCGAGATACTCGAGATTTTAATCAAACTTGACATTACTATGATGGAGAAGTCCAAAAAAGTAGGTCCGGCAATTCCGTGTGTCTGTCTGTCTGACTGTATATGCGACTGCAGCCTAAACGGCTGGACGGATTTGCTTCAAACTTCATACCTGTGGTCTGTGGCATAATCTCTAGAGGCGAAATTGGAATTTTCATTCTAACCTCAAAATTAAGGGTTTATTTTAGGCCGATTTCAGTTAAAATGGATTTTCTCGAAAACGGCTCTAACGGCTCTAACGATAGGTGGGTTAGTTTGGGCATATGCTATGAGGTGGCATACCACGTTTTTCACGAAAATACCGGTAATATTGAAAATCAGCTGTTTCTTGGATATTTGTTCGGCGATTGGGCTGTAAATTATTATTTGTAGGTTATAAGACAAGTACAAAATAATAGCGTAGCAAATTTTGGAATGCCCAGCACACTTTTATAAAACTTTTTTTTTTTTCAAAATTTTTACTAGAAATTGAAAAAAAATATTAAGGCAAAGTAATAGGCCTTAAAATTTTCTATAATTCACTTAAACATCCTATCTGGCCACGCCCACTTTTTAAGGGCGTTTTTATAAAAACAAAACACTGCGTAAACTCCTACAATGTTAGTTATGATTATTATTCCATCGAAACGCGTAATGCCACGCCTACTTTACTGGGAAGAGCAAGACTTGGATATTAGACCTGATAAAATTGTGCACTTATAGCATTACGGTGCAAGTACGTACGACCCAGTCGTGCACTTTATTTCTTTGGGGAAGAATTCATGCACGGTCAAGAGATATTCAGTCTCTTGGTGTATCAGACTCCACTGACTAAACTTCAGTCTTTCCTTTGGTCTCAACAGCCCCCTGTAATCACGATTCGTATTACTTCGGTGTGTTCTCTCTGATTGTTTCGGTTAAAGATGATATCGAGTTCCAGTTGTCTTCATTTGTAAAAAGTGCTCCATCTGAATGGGTTATCTTCTCATGAGTCGACATATGTAAGGTTTACCTTCAAATTGTTCTTCCAGAAAGGTATATTTAGGCATCTAGATGCGAAAGATTACATCGTAGGAGACGTTTCACTAATCGGGTCCCAATATTATACCATGCGATCCAACAGTGAAATCCTCTCAATGTGAGGTCCTTGAGGTAGTTCCTTTCTATTCGAAGAAGATATTGCGAGACCCTAAAAGTGTTTTCCAACGAACCTAAAAGTGTTTTCCAACGAACCTACCATATAGTCCCAACTTTGCTGCACTAGACCTTAAAGAAACCTACAAACTATTCCTCAGTGAAACAGAATCAATGAAGTATTTAGCTAATGAAATTCGTTTATTTATATGAGTTGCAAATCGGGCACAATACATTTCGAGGTGAAATGCCTCAAGGATACGAAACCGCCTCAAGGTCACCACTTGATAACTACTCGAATTGTTTACCGAACCTTGCAGCAGACATACCCTCTATAACCTATACAAATGAGAATTTTGGTTAATACCTGACTATTATATGATAGTGATGAAAACAAGACGAAATAAATATTATGTATCATGGAATCACAGAAGTTACTTCCTACCTAAGTAGAGAACTACAAACTCTTTCTTTTACTTTCGTCTTCGTTTCTGATTAAATTGCCTCTGTCACAAAAAACAGTACGGATGACACTCAATTCACCTTTTGAGACAAAACGAATCAACCCGCAATTGGCTACTAATTTAAATATCATTCCTTCTTGTTGATTCTCACTTTTCCGAACAAGGCACTGAGTGTGAATTTATGAAGCGTCTTTCAAAAGTGAATAATTTCTGAACGGTACCTTTTTTATGTCATCGTTGACCATTCTGAAGTAGGCATATGTACCTATCTACATATGTACATACAAGTACATACATATGTACAATTTGAACCACTGAATTGAATTGAAGCCAACAAATCATAATCATCTTCAGTGTTGAAGTGCATTTCTCATTAGATGGATTCGTTAACAAACAAAATTGTTGCATCTGGAAAGAATTTTCGTTTCGAATAATTTCAGAAAAATCGAAAAAAAATCCTGTTTAGAGTGGGTCTTGTGCTGGAGGAATCATTGGTTTATTTTTCTTCGGAAATGTAAATGAAAGGACTGTTACTGTCAATGAAAAGAGCTATAGACAGATGACTGAACGCTTTTTGTGTCATGAAATTGAAGAAATAGACAGAGACCATCGTTATTTTTAACAGGCTGGAGCTACGAGTCACACAACATATGAAAACTTGAATCTATCGCGGTCTGAGTTTATTATCCAATTACTTTCTTCGAATTTTTTTGAAATGTAAACTTTACATGGATAAGCCTAGAAAAATTGAGAAATTAACATTCGAATCGAAATTGATGAACTTAATGCGGTACTGTGTGAGCGAGTCCTTAAAAATGTTGATGTTAGTATGAGAGCCGGACATTTCTTGGTGGAGATTTAAATGATGTTATTTTTCGCACATAATTTTTTATAGCCATATTTTTATAAAAATAAAAACACCGGATGAAAATCTAAGTGTTTACATGCTTTATTTAAAAGAAACATTCAGGCACGACTTTAGAAAACTATTCATTTTGATTGTCTGCTGCTCAAGTATCAGTACAATCAAAAGTTATAAAAATGGTAGCTGGAACTACTCAAGAATGCCTTTAGATGTTGCAGAGGGTTTTATGTATCCGAAAAGACATTAATTGTCATCAACCATTCCCATAATGTTTAGTAAGAGCTCTATTCTCCATAACAACATAGACTAGCACATCTTTTCGTATTAGCTCACGCCTTCATTATAGAACATTTCTCGTGTAAACCATACCTCAGGACTGACTAAATTTTACCGAAAACCCAAGCTTAACCGCACTCATTATGAAATTTTAAATTGTCATGCACTTTGTGAATATGACACAAAGCCCCGCGCACAAACAGTGTGTCTACCCAACACCGCCCCTGTGGCAACCTACTTACTCTGGTGAAATGTATCCAGTATGCGACTTTTGTGTACCTTGCGGCCAAAGTGATTACCTCGCACATTATTTTCCATTGTTTTAGTTTTGTAAGTCGAAGGATCGTTTCACACGTTCTCTGACAACCACAGCAGCAGCACCAGTAGCAGCGGTAGTACTAGCGGCAGCAGGAGTATAGCAAAAGCAGCAAATCTACCAGATGTATGCGTTTAGCACGCGCCCTTCCCTCATAATAGCGCATTTCCTAGATTTTGTATGCGCGCGAGTGCTTATCTCCTCAGCCCCATCATCGCTGCCGCTACCACTGCCAACCCGTGTAATTACACCTGGTGGTAACGGCGGTGATGGTACCGGAGACCCACCTAACTTCCACCTTAATTACCCTAGGCGAGGTGATCCTAGGACATTCATTCAAAATGCTGCCTCATGTGCATGCATGCATCTTTTGTAACAAACACACACATGTACACACATAGAGAGTGGAAGCCCCCAAATATTCGCGACATCATTCCAAGCTGATGCGCGCTGAAGTGGAGGTTCAGTTGGTTTTTGTGTCCTTTTCGTCCTCGTGTCTCGGCCTGCCTTCCTACTGTTAAGGGGTATGGGATGTTAAATCTGTACGATGCTTCTCCTTGCATCAGCATGTGTCGTTGTGTTAGCCTTCTTCACTCTTACCCAAGCCCATATGACAGGGGTGTGCTGGGGGTGGAAGAGGTCTGGTAGGTTATTCAGGCGAACCGAGCCAAAAAATGCATAAATTCCGTTTTAATTAGAAAATTAGCTGAAAATATGCGCCTCACGTTAATCGTATGAATAGCAAAGCTAGCTAGCTGGAATGACTCTTATATTTTAGATTCCTGTGTTCCAAGGCTTCTACTCCAGTTGCACACTGGCAGTTATAGTGGATTTAGCTACCGGGCGTATGGGTGGTGTTGGATATGTACTGCAGACGTTGTGGTACGTGTGTATCCTTTGAGCTTCTTTATGATGCTCATTATCCTGACAAAAGGATAGTAAATTGTTATTTTCAAACTTGGGATAATATTGTTACAGATGTGAGCGCGCAAGAGGGAGGAAGTCTTTATGCGGGTGTGTCCTTAAAAAGAGCGACGTGTAGATGGGAAATAGAAAAAGGTCGTTGGTGTCTTGAGGGTAATATATTTTACTCGTTCCTGGAAAGGTAGTTGTTGTATGTACATATCTTTAAGAGTTTTAACTATCGTTGCTAGACGAAATATCAACAGAAGAGTAAATAGTTTGTTCACTCAGAATTGAGAACTCTTACAGGGACTGGACATATCCCCAAGAAACTTGGAATTTATGTTAAAAGACGGATAACATTCTGGATTTCCACGTGGTACCTGCTAGATAATGACACCTATACCATACGCGAAGCGAATGCAAGAAGATAACCATTGATCATAAGAAGGAGAAGACATGATCTCAAAATCTGCCCCTAGGAAGGAACGGCTTATCCACCGATACCGACACTCTGCTCAACAAAAGAAATAATAGAATCGCAATCGCGTATATAAATTTCCTTAGCCAAACCAAAAGACAAACAGCAAAACGGTGCCGCCAACCATAACCTCCATTCTCGCTCACCCTGTTTCCATCTTGAAAGGTGTATCATTACAGTTTGAATTGTTTACGATACTGCCACCCGGTCCCAGAGGTTGTGTTGCGTGTCTCGCGACCTTATAACATTCTTCGTTAACTCTGCCCGTTCGTCTATAACTTCACTTGGAGTGTATTTCACCTTCGCTGCGCTAACATGGGCCGACATTTAACCAAGCATTTGACTAACGCTGATAAGACAAGGATACTGATGCCGCTGCTGCTAGGATATTGTGTAGTGGTGATCCTTTTGTAAGGATACTCCGGTGACTTCTTTTGTTCTGCGGCATATCTACTCGAGGGGTGGTTGTAAATATTTAGGTGAAACGGTTCATTGTATTGCGTGGGCGCCCAAAGCGAATGAATGTGTGCATGGTGATTCCATCGCGAGCGCGATGTGGCATAAAACGTTACCAGAAGTCCAATAATTTTTGATAGCAACGAGAGCGGACAACCAGCAGCGACGCGCCGGCGGTGTGGAGTACGGAGGAGATTAAAGGTACTCGCCGACCTGGTTTATGGTACAGCCGGTGGGATAAAGTTCGTGCTTGCCTCTGGATTAATTAAATATTTATTTAATTTGTATTTTTGTTTCTTTTTTTCTGTGTTTCGTCGGCGATATTTGTTTCGTATTCTGTACGTTTGAGGGGTGGATGCGTTAAGTGAAAGAGATTGAATGGAAATGTTGGCAGAGCCCCCCTTCTTCGGTTTAATGGTGGTTTTTCTATTTCGCGTGCCGGTTTTTGATTGAATTTTATTTATTTAAATTGGAGGAGATAGTTCTCCTCGGAGCATGACAGGAGGTGAGCCAAATTGAATGGTTCCCTGGATGTGAAACAGATATGCAAGGAAATTTGAAAATAACCTCTAAGGATGCGCGGAGATACAGGAAATAAAAATAAAATTAAATTTTCAGCAAATTATTTTGAGTCTCATTTATTTTAAGTTTATGTTAGTTGCTTCCTCGGGGAGGTGTACTTATTCTAGAATTTGGTCAGAGAAAACACGAACGCAAGTGACTACAGCGAAGAAGAAATGGGTTAAAGGAAATACCCCAAGCTCTGTCGATGAAGAAGGTATAAACGCTAAAGTCTATCCAATATAAAAAGACATGAAGTAACTGCGTAACCTCTGAAAAACTTTACAAGTTGCACTTACATGCCAAATGCTTGACATCCGAAATCGAGGCATGCTTACAGCAAGAGTACACAGTTGAAACGCATTACATTCTCTAATTGGTGGCATTGACAACTCGCTGGCTAACAAAACCTAGACGATGGTTATCTTCCTTGATGTAGCAGGTGCATAAAACTGGAAGTCATGGTACCTGCCCAACGCAAATGTATGCGCGGTACATCACAATAGGTGGTATTGTCATCAAAATGGTCGCTTCTCACCGTGATGAACAGATAGTTTATGTGAAGAACATTACTGTAACAATCCCCATGGGACCTAATGGAAACAGCCCTAGCGGGGCTAGTCGAGGGACCAGATATCAGATGACTTAGTGCTACTCCGACGGAAACTGAGTTAAATCTTTTTACTAAAAGACATAGAATCCCAGAGATAACACCGCCAAAAAGGAGTTTTATTTCTCCGAGCATCCCATATACTTGGCTCTTATACTAGACAGGAAACTGACAGGGGAACTGAACCCACATGAACGTATTAGGAAGGCAGCTACGGTACTATACGCTTAAAAGAAAGTCGTACGGCGTAAGTGGAGCCGTAGCTACCGTCTATACTTATGTATGAAATCCTAGTCCGGTGGACAGCTTTGAATATCTATCTCTCTCATAAGCAAGATTCAGAGAACGACTTGGATTTCCGTTACCAGCTTCCTCCCTACAATCTCTACGGCTGTGCTACCCTCTGGATATTTATGGGAAAGAAATCGGCGTTGCCACTGATGGAGCCATCTATATCGTGCCCCAGAGAAATACCATTACAAATTGAAACTACGAGTTACGTTACCGCGTTCCTGGACTTCAACATTCAATACCACGCACGTGTTCCCAGTCGCCAAAGTTGGGCAAATAACACGATAATCAGTAAGACTGCACTGAAAGATTCAAGGTAGACGAAGGCGTAAGCGGTGGACTATTTTAAGTCTCTCTTGGTATAACCATGTCTTTAAAAAGACTACCAACTTTCTCAATCTATTCCAACGAGAAGTTATGGCTATTCGTGAAGCCACATATGTCATAGACAGATGTTATGACAACGGGTCTGCTAATCTGGTACTAGGTACTAGGTACCAGGTACTAGTCGGATTACTCACTGCGGGCTAGGTAGGCACGTCTTAAGACCTCGAACTCCGGCCAATGACTTCTGTTGTGGCCCTGCATTATTCTCATCAAGAAACATAATGAGGTTGAAGGTTACCAATGCAGATCTCAATAAAATGTAGTAACTTGTTTATTAATCGAAATGGTACCAAAATAACGGAAGCGACCGGATCATTTGGTAACATAATGAATGTTTTCTCATCCAATTGAATCCTTCTTTAAGGAAAGGATAGCCATCTAACCTAATTGAGATGGTTTTGGAACTCGAGCAACTGATAATTTTCACAACCTTTCCGAATTGCTGGCGAAATACTTTTACGCGGCTTAGAACTATAACTTTGAACACAATTTAACAAGTTGAGGGCGAAAGAGAGTCCGGAACCTTCTACATTCCTCAATAGGTTATTGCCACGAGAGTACTTGTTCGATGGATGGATTCCAGTTCAGACTCTTCAGGTTGTTAATTCTTCTTAAGCACATGTAGAAATTTCCGTGTTATGGAACAACAAGAAAGTCTGTGTAAAATCAATGTTTATATCTTATGACGGAAGCAAGTTTTTTGAAACAAATACGCGCAAATGGTGGTATAGATTCATGGTAGTAAAGTAGTACGATGTCGTCGCAAACGAGGCAGAAGAATATATATATCTGGTATAGAGACACTGCCTTGAGGGACCCTAACTCGTCCAGCATAAAGTGTTAAGTGATCGTCCTTATACTTGACATACAACTATCAATGAAATTGAGTACATTTTAATCAACATACAAAGTACATTTAAATTAACAGATCATTTCATTCGCCTGGTAATTTCCTGTAATATCTCTGTGGCCCTACATCTCCAGGAGTGACAGCCGGCACAGGGTTAAGCGTTTTCAAGTTACCGCTGACTGTAATTGAAAATGCTTATATCTCACCCAGGAGAAGGCTAGAGTGAAATTGAGAAGATCAAGATCAAGATCAGTGAATAGCTTAATGATAGCTAGACTACTGTAAGGAGGGTTTGAGTCGAATACCCGCTTCAGCAAGAATCTCAAGAATCCTAAAGGGGAACAGGCGAATAGTCATGTCCACTGATGTACATATGAGTACGCGGATCCCTATCACTTTACAAGTCACTGTTGCATCATCACTGAACTACATTTCGTAAGACCTGTGGCTGATTTGATGTTTCGATTCACGTCCGCTTTGCATAGATACGAGTATCCTAGAATCTGACGGATGCACCCCCCCTTTTGATTAATATTGTTGATTGGAAAGTGGCAGTTTGTAACAGATGGTGTAAAAAAAATTTCTTTGTGTCTTGTGTTTGCTGAGTGGGTAGTGAGAATATTAGAAATAGAACGAAGAGTTCCTCTTGCCAAACACTCTTTCTTTGGCCTAAGAAGCCGACTGAGTAACAATGTCCTGCTCTTTAGCGCACAAGCATAAGGCTTAACGAATACAGAAGAAAAAATTTAATAGCAAACTCTACGAGCTATCGACCTGGTTAGAAAAGAACACTTGTCTAAAGAACGGACAACGCAGTAGGAGACAATCTTGCATTAGGTGGAACGTACAAGTGGAAGCAAACGTCAACCAACTAGAAGTTCCCTACTAAAAGCAGTGAGCCAAAGATCACACAAAGGCTTGTTTTTTGAGGTCCAAGCCCTCGCCGGACTATACCGTCACCTAAGAACGTAACTTTTAATGCAACATGAATGAAATTAATTGAATTTTTTATCCCGTATGGACTATGAGTATGAAGACTACATATAAACTGCATATGTAAACTACTGCCAGCACTAATTTACAAAAAAAAACATCTGATCGGTACTTGAGTTTCAGTCCGGTTTTCATGAGTTTTTATCGGGACTTTGAGGTCTAAAAAGTTTTAAATAAATAAAGGAAAACGAAACACAGTAAGCAGACGTTCGGACACTCACTCGTTGTTAGGTATCGCATGCATCCTTCACACAAGTAGCTTACTCATACCCTAACATACCGTTACCAGTATGTACCACACTGAAATATTGAATAACCTCGATTAAACGCTAAACATGTTCATTCCACCAATCGGCATTTTACTAAAATTTATAACTCGCTCTGGACGTATCTAATCACACCACACCATCGCACAACGATTTCATTTATTCTGATCAAACCTGCAGTCCAACCAGAGAGTGACCATTTGAAAATCACTCGCAATAATTTTCACCCGTGCACCAAAACTCCGTATCCGTGATTGACCCCACCAACAGAATGCAATCAAAATGTCCACTGCCTCTGTACCCAATGGGGATGCAGCAGCTCCAGCACCAGTAGCAATAGCAGTGGCAGTATCATAACGATGGTTAACACAATAAATTGGCATTAAAAGCGCAATCAAAATTTTTCGGATAAATCCACCCGCTAAACACTGAGGTAATCTCTGTGCGTTTCTCCCTAAACTGATGTTCCATACACATCGTGGTACTCCCCTCGGCACTAACCGACGGAGTTGAGCATAAATTAATAACAATTCCTGATCGAGTTTTATTATTGTCGCAACAATTGCGTTTTGAACGTGTGTGCAGGAGCTTCACAAGGGGACGATGAAAGGACGACTCTCATGAAATGTGATTTTGATATGATACTGGCCGCCTCTCCGCAACCTGTGTGCGTTGTACTCCGTAAGGGACTTACTAACCAACCCAACCCAACACAAGCGTGTTTTTGTGAAGTGATTTCGTTTCATTTTCTAGTGGATTTGCAGATGTTTGGACGACAGACACAGATCTGCATCTGTGTACATAGATTCAATTGGTATCTATAGTCAGTAGTGGTGGTGGTTCGTATTTAACGGTTATATCGACAGGTCATTCTATGCCTGAGCAAGGATGGAACTAACACTGGCCTACCACTTTCCAATAACAGAAATCCTCATTTTTATGATCCTGTCATCGATGACTTCAAACTCAACACACAACAGTGGAGGGGAGTTGTCCAATTCAGTTCTATCTATCAGCAGGCGATGTCGATTTTGAAGCGATTAGGTTGAGTGTTTTTTCGATAAAGTTCAGTGGAGTCTCGGTACGATGGTGAGGAATTTTTTTTACAAATTTAAACCAAATCGGTCTCAAGCCTTACAAGATTCAAAAATTTCGCCTAAATCCTCGAGGAATCACATCTATTTTGCACAGAGCCATGCGGAACGAGACTATCACAAACTAATCATTTTTGTAGCAAGTACTAGAAGGAGATTAGCAAGACGAATATACATATGTACATGACTGATCTAAGCAGACAGATCGGTGCAATGTCCACAGATGAGAATATACACGTCACCTCAAGCAGTCAAAAACGCAGTCACTCCTATACCAGAAAAACAAGACAAATAAGATTAGAAACAGTCATGGTTCGACTTTGAATGTTAAAAGCAAAGAAGGAAATCCTTCCATCAATATACCTACATTACATACGTATCTACATGCGCGACGGGAATACTAGAACATATGTCAAAAGAAGAACATCGAGTCTCAGAGTGCCTTAGCAGCACACAACCCCACAACTCTTTGGAATCTGCTCTATAAGAACAATTTAAACAAGTTTAAGGACGAACATCATTTTCTAAATTACCTCAACCAGCCTAACTTTATACCCCACCACAGTTTTCAATATGCAAATCTAGACACAAGGACTGAGACCTATGAGTTGTAAACTCCGCTTTATACATATCAATGGGTGCTTTGGCAAAGCATTTCCAACATTGGACTTCAAAATATTCTGCATCCAGGCGGGGTTTCGTAATATGTAGATCAAATCTTCTACTCGTCCTATCGTAGCGCAGAGTTTCATTAGAGTTAAGAAAAACTCTGCATTCTTCGTTAATCTGAAAGCGGCCTTCGGTACAGTGGACAGAAGTGAACTTTTCTATGTTGGTACATAGGCTTAGAAAATTCGAAAAACAACGAAAAGTTGTACCAAAAAAACATCGTTAGCTATTTGGGACAGCAATCAATTATCAATTTTTTTTCGAAATTAATACAGGAGTACAACAGGGATGCAACTTTAGTCCTCAATCTTTTGTGATGTTTATCGACGACATTTCAGAACACCTTTTTTGGTGGAGTCAATATCGGTGGGACTCTCATAAAAATTGCAATAGATCCAGATGATTTGGTATTACTTGTGAGTCACTGGAAAGCTTATAAAGAATGATAAAATAGTTGCAAAAATACTGCGAAGAATGGAGATTGAAACTTAACACCTTTAAGTGAGAAACGATGGCTTTTAGAAAAGGGAAAGAAATTGAAAAATGGTTTTTTGATGGACAGTGAATAGAAACAGTGAAATGGTACAAATAAAATAAGGAGCAGCATTTTCAGAAGAAGCCTTGCATCAGTTAATTCAGTATAAGTACAGCTTATAAGAAAAATTATAAAAATCAAATATCAGATATTCCAAACAGTTCCTAAATCTATGATGTTATATGGAGTTCAACTTTGGGGTTATAAGCCTTACGTTACAGTAGGAAAGCTTAAGTGTTTCTTAAAAAGAGTGTTCCAACTGTCACAATGCATACCAAACAACCAATAGCATGGTTGTATGGAGTCTTTGAAGCTTCATATCAACTACATTTTAAGAGCCATGTCTTTAAAGGGAGATAGTCTGATGACACTTATAGCAAACACCCTTGAGTACTGGGTACTACTCGTTGGTGCCTTAGCATTGCTGCTTCCTGGTTGATATCGTGTCTCAGTTTCGTGAAACTCTTGTAAGTCCATATTGATGTTAAACTCTTCACATGTTTCTTCAGCCTTTATTCGGCATTTCAATTCATTCCTAGATAAAAAAAAATTAAGTAAATACTTGGTGCAACAGGTTGATGGGACACAGGGCCTAGCTTCTCACAACCATTCATGTTGTGCGTGTCACTTTCTTTACACAAATGGAAGGGGCCTACTGTTTAATGCCGTGTCCGAAGAGCAGTTTGTTATTTGAGAAGCTTTCTCAGGACAATTGTACACTCGGAAGTTTGTCAGACGCTTGAGAGTGGTGGGGCCGTGAAAAACTTTTTAGGTGTTCCCCGACTGGAATTCGATCTCTAACCCCTTGCTCCATAGTCCAACGCACTAACCACTGAGCCACGGCCCTTGAGGTACTCCAAAACATTCTTTAATTCCAAAATATCTGTTTGAAGGGTGCTATTTTAGCATTACTGCATATTCTTTTCAGTGCATAATTTAAATGCCTTTGCTACAACCACAAATACAGCTGAGCATACTCGTATCCTGTCATCCTCCAGCGGTTTTTCGAAGACGTCGGTAATTTCAGTCTAGCAGATAAGGATTATCCTGTTTTAGAGATCATTATGACGTCCAATACTTTCCACTAACAAGAAACACGGTCATTTTCAAATTTCAGCAAAGGTCTTGACGGTAGCTGTTACTGCACTTCTGGCCATATTTCATCGATTTGATTAGTTTTTCTTTTAGCACAGGAGCTCTTTGATCTTATCGGCTATCAGCTCACTCACATATCTGTGAAATTCTTGGTTTTTGAACTTCTTTCGTTGACGAGATATCAGTTCAGTCAATCTACTGACGGGTGTTCCTAATCGTTCTAGTTTCAGCTTTCACATCTCAAAAGCTGTGAAAGTCCACTCGAGTTGTTGAAGGTGAATCCTGTGACTCCAATCGTTCATTGCATAAACCGATTCAGTATAGAACAATTCGCAAATGATATCAGCGTCCCATCTCGGATCACTTATTCAACCAAAAGCCCCACAGTTCGCCAATGATTATTCCCAATAGTTCGAACCTGCCCCATAGAAAATGTGCAATTCCACCGGTCCATGATTGTCCGTCTCGCTGGTGTTGTAAATCTGCACAGAGTACACCGCAACACCGGTCAGTGTATCTGGCAAATCCAAATGTAAATTTTCCACACCAGGAGCAGGAGAAAAAGACAATAATCTCACTCGCAATCGCCAAATCACCAATCACCACCTCCTCTCGATAGTCGCTTCCCACAGACCATATGAGCCCGCACACTCTACAGCGAAGCATCATAATATAACCATTTGATGTAGATTTGCGGATCTATCTCTCGTCGTTGTCGTCTGCGTTGCGCTACGGCTGCCACCGTGGCAATTGTCCTGTGTTTGCGTTTTAGAAATACGGCTGAATCAGGATCTCCTACATCCACCCACCTATCCATTCGCACACACAACAATCGATGGGTAGTGTGTGTGATATAAAATCCCGGACAAGCTAAACAGAAATAATGGGACGTTCCCAGGGACACAGATATTTCGTTTTCGATTGGATTTTCGGGGGAAATTTCGAATTGGAACTAATCTGCATGTGATTTGGACCCCTGACGCAGACAACAACGATGACGATGGGGCTATGGCAAACGACAACCACACCGTGATCGCTCTCCAATGAATTCAAAACGAATGATTGTGTGGATTTGATTTTAGTTTTTCTGTTTTTTTTTTGCCAGTCGGTTGGTGAATATAATTCCCGGGAATTGTTTAGGCAGGGATTTGTAGGCTGATTTTTTTTTTTTCAAATGAGATACAGATTGGATCACGAGTATTTGAAGCGATGGGAATAATTTGATTGCACGATTATTGTGCGCTTTAAAATATTCTGATGAACGGTTTTGTGTTGAAAATTACGAGGGGACGTCTGTCGAATTTAAATAAAGTTCAGCCTAAATGGAAGACATGTGTATCCCTGGGCTCAATGTATTTTTATGATGACATTAATATGAAGACATATTGAAAAGGTCTGAACACGAGGAGACGATCACAAAGAACGACTTAAGAAGAACCAAGAACAGTGGAAAAAACAATGATAAGGCGACAAAGAGCGAACAGCCGAAACTGAGTGACAAAAACGTCAACACACAACAAAATGAAACTGATGTGACGTTATCAAATGGTGCCTTGAGTAGTTCAAGACCGAACTAGTTCAAAAAAGAGCTCCAACAAGTGAACTAGTTCCAAATACCATTTTATTTAGTTCAGCAGTTCAATAAGCTTAGGTATCGTCATACAAAGGTATATGAGTCGCACAAGTCCAAATTTCCCGAGAACTAAACTGAACTAAATGAACTAGTTCAACGAACAAAGTTGAACTGAACTGAATGCTCTCTAAATTGAGATAAAATGTACAAACCTAATCAAATGGTGAAGTGAGAAACGTTAAGTCGATGACGAATGGACGGGTCTATAGTCAACTGACTTCCTGCTTTCACAAGCTTTAACCATTTTGAATCAATTTTTAATTCTTATTAACGCCGGGGAGTACTCAGCTTTCAAGTGAGTTGGTTCGATATTTATGAAAGAAGTTGCTGACGTGAAAGTCTTGTGATCTGACTGGAGAAGAAAAGCATAAAGAAGACTTAAGTTGCATTTTATGCATAAAGAGCCTTCGGAAACACATGAGGGTTTAAAGCAAGGGCGGTTATAGCTGCTATACACTACAGCGGTAAGACTCATCCTAATATTTTCTTCGAAAGTTTGGTTTGGTCGAAGGAAAATATGCCTGATAGAACTTCAAAAAAAAAAATACAAAATTCTGCCCAAAACCCTGAGACCATTTGCCAACGTGCTTGATGATCACTATCAGGCGGTTTTAGATTTGGGAATTTGGACAGCATTACGAACCCATCTCTAGTTTGACCATTTCTGCTAAGCTGGTCATTGTGGAGAGTGACGATGGATTCACTCCTCTAGACAAGGTGATGCTCATTACACTGGAGAACTTTGAGCGAAACTAACAAGAGAACACCATACGTTAGCAGATGATAGAAGAATCGAAAATGGGTTTAATTGTGCATGACGGCAAACGGACCTATATATGTATGTATATCGTCAACAAGAACCGAGACACAAAATTTACTAATCAGACAGAACATCGCAATGGACAGCTATAACTTTGTTGCAGTAAGAAACCTGATATTTTTCGGGTCTGCTATAAATTTTGATCAATATATCATTTCAGAAATTAAAAGAAGAGTTGCTCTTGTCAAGTGCAGTTTGTTTCATCTAAGAAGTCAATTGAGTAGCAAAACCTTGTCAATAAACACCAAGGAGAACATATATAAGAGAGTATGTAAGACTCTCATTATTCCGAACTCCATCTATAGCCTAAAAACGAACACATGAACGACATGAGAAAGGCAAAAACTCAAAATAATAATTTACAACTGTGGAATCTGAGCGAAGATCTTTTCAGAAACGTGGAAAATATTGAAAGCCTTGCTGTCTTATACAATGTTTTCCAGGTGAAATTTCTGGTTATACTTGGGGCGTGCTAGACTATGAAGCAAATGAAAAGTCGTCATGTACTGTAGTAAATCGATTGGTACCAAGGCCTTCCCAGTCTCAGTCTGAAAATTGATGATAAGGACGGATCCTCCTTAGTAGTTTGTACAAACAATCTTCTTTTCATATCAGACTTTACCAACATAGAATGAATGAGAAAGGGTAGGTTTAGGTATATGTTATAGGGTCCAATAAGACCAATAAACTACCATATGGCTACCCGGAACTACTATAAGTAAACCAACGACAGCGTTTAGGAAGGCAACGAAAGGAAGAAATTCCTAGGTGGAAAGAATATAAAACGCACAACACGAATGGTTGTGAGAAGCTAGGCCCTGGGTCCCATCGACCTGTAGCGACCTGTATTTAGCTGGGCAAGAGTATAGGTGGTACAAACCAGCTTCTGCAAAAGTCATGGAAAAAGAGGCCCAGTCTTTTGTCATGTTGCCCTATCAGACAGTGTCCAGTGAGAACACCGATAACGTGGCTGAAATGTAATCGCTTCAACACAATCCACTCCGCACTACGTTTCAGATCGAGCCTAGGGCAGATATGTATTAAAATGTTGCAAGTAGGGAGATTTTCCCGTCCACAGTTGGAACTACTAAAAGTGCCCAGCGGTAGCAAGAGTTTCCATATACCGAGGGGTATACCCGGGCTATGCCATTGCGGCAAGATCCTGTAAGTCGCACAAGTCAGCCTTGCAATTTTCTGCAATGTCTCTGTGGCCCGGCATCCAGGATTGATGAACGATGAACTACTCAGAAACTGTCGATTGTCTCTCGGCAGTTTAAACCCACATTAAAATTAAAAGAGCACTATTCTCGAGTGTTGATTACCGCTTGACTGTCAGTGACAATACTAATATCTGAGCTAAAATAAGGCTTCCTTGATCGCCAAGAAACACCCAACATATGTACCTATTAATCAATCTTGCAGTCTTGCAAAGGGAGTAGTGCCCCATCACTACGGTCAGGGATGCTAGTGTGAAAGTTCCGGTGAAATAATGGAGTCGGTAGGGTGTGACCGGTTCCTTCTAGAGTAAAATTAAGCATATCAATGATCGAAAAGTGGTCTTCATACTAACTAGACCACTGTTAGGAGGCTTTCAGTCGGATAGTCAGGTTAGGAGCCAATTGCTTGCTAAAAATGTCTAATGGTATCATGTTAAGCATGATCTTCAACGTCGCTGAAGTAGAAGTTCTTAGTTCAGTGATGCACATATGTACATACTTATGTATATATATCCCAATCGTTGCTCCTTAAAATGAATGTTGTGATGAGTAACCCTATTTAGTGCCGTCCACCCGTCGATTACGTTTCACTGTAGTATACGACTGAAAACCAAGCTTTTTTACGCATTTAAGTAGATTAGCTTTTCAGTCAAAGGGTATTCGGGCCTTGCTCTACCTGTAAAGGAAATACGTTCCACTAAACATAGGAGGATCGACATAGGGAGCCTTATATTACCTTGTAAAGAGGGGGTTTCTATTTTGAGGGGGTTCACTTCTAGTCCGCAATTTGAGGATAATCTAGTAAACCAATGGAGAGTGCATTGGGTGATTTCTTTGAGAGAATCAGGGTGTTTTGCGGAGGCAGCGATATTCTAAAAGCAATCTCTTCCATGGTCAATAGTAGCCTGTTAACTGCTAGATTCCACCACTCTTTCACAAGCAGATGCGTGCTAATTGATCAGTAATCCAAGCGAAGGATTGGCTTTTAGGCCTGCAAGTGCATCTGAAATCGCCGCAGATTTGACATTGGCTAGGTATGCATTGAGATAGGATAAAGAAGTCGGGTTAGGATGTTACTTGCACGAGATAAAACATGAACGACTATAACTAAATGTTAAGATTTGATCTATTTTGATAAAAAAAAAAGGGATTTCTCGGAAAGTTTTTGGTCCGTACTCGAATTACGTTAAGACTGACAAGGTTTCACCGTAGATTACCATCCAAAACTTGCTAAAATCATGCCAAAATGACATGTCTCCCACTAAAAACATATTTGGGCCGCACATTACAAATAAAAATTACAAGCAATTTGAAATAAATGGAATTTTTTGTTTTGTTCCCTTTCGCAGTCCTTTCCCGCTGCATCGTGTCGTCCTTATTCAAATTAGTTTTGTACGCTACGACTATGAATAAAACAGAAAACTTAATTTAGTATTCGCAGCGAATACAAGAGTGTCCACTGTCCACTGTCCACCTACCTACGAGTAGAACCAACAACGCAACTAAACGAATGTTTAGAATTCCAAATAAAATTACCGGACCCGATGTTGCAATAAAAATCCTGACAGCGAAATTTCCATCAACAGGGAAATTTTATTGCTCGCCCCCTGCCGGATCTGATCATCGTCGTCCGTCGTCATCGGATAATCAACTCACGTAGTGTCCAAGATGAAATCACTATCACATATGCATAAATGTTGAATTTATTTCGAATGATTTCGTCGTTCAGTACCCCGGATTCAGTGGTGGCCAGCCAGGACGAAGCGAAGAGGACAAATTGTATCGCATATTTTGTCCACCTGCGCGACCACAGTTCTCCCCCCCTGGTGTATGTGTGTATATGTATATGTTACAATTACCGATTGTGTCGTATATTAAGGATTTTTATGGTGACAACACTGTTGCAGGACATTCTCTTCCCCCTTTGCCACATATGTATGTATACGTAGAGCTAAGATTGCGAAGTGGCTGAGGAGAATCATAAAATCGGGTAGAATCGGAGAGGGATCTAAAACGTATTAAGATATTCATCGGACGGACATCATATGTTCCAGTTAGATTTTTATGTCCACTGCTGCTACTGCTGCTGCTGCTGCTTACCTGGGGAAGGACATTCAGTGACACAAAAATGCCTATTTACGAGATGGTAGTGTTACTCAAGTGGAATCGAAGGTTTTTCTTGGCCAAAATCCAAAGTGTGTGCATGTATGTATGTACGGGGAAGGGGAACGAATAAGGATGTTACTGTAATTTGATGTGGGCGCAAATATTTTAGTGTCCATTTAGCCCCTCCTATCTAAAGAGTGAACCATAACTTCTGATCGCAGATGAGACGAAATCGAAATGAAAGAGCTTAGAGTCGGTAGCAGGACCAAAAGAAAAGGGTTGGATTTAGTTTTCGGTGGCAGGAGAGCGGCGTCGTAGTCCTTAGGGGATCAAGGATATTCCCTGATAAGAGGACATTCACAGCATCTAACCTCGGTGTTTTATGATGGGGTTTACTTAAAGGAACCCAAACATAAAGAAACGTAATGCGGGGAATCCTGTTGCAATTGGACATTTAATGGTTGACATGAACATAATGGAGCATCTATGGGTAGTTACCGCTCTTAGCATCTTGTTTGTTTCAGAATATTTCAGTCGTTTAGGTTTTCATTATGGTGGACATACTCGAAAAATTCCAGTATTCGCAAAATTTGACACATTTACGTGCAGATAACAAGGGGTTACCTACGTCTGCACATCAGTGTGTATAGGGCTTGTATTGGTTTCGCAAAAAACAATTCCAGCGTGCCCCATGATTGAAGAGAGTGGAAGGGTGCCATGTCTCAGGCAGAAGCTCCTCACAAGTCTCAAGCCCGTTGGGTATGTAATAAAGTAAGTAATAAAGTATCAAATACGACTGAAGTCACCCTAAGAAGACGTGAGAATCAAAAAGAAAGAAAGACTTCTCAAGATAACGAAATGCTGATAATTTTTTTAAAGAATAATTCGTAAGTGACTTCGGCGCAGATTTCGCAACTATCCTACACTAACTGGTGGAGTACTAAGGCGTGCAGCCGCTTGTCTCGAAAAGACTGGAGCAACAGAAGAGAATATCGCCGGCTGGACGCCTTGGGTAATACTGTGTGACTGGTGAGCGAGACCGAACAATGAGCAACGAGTTTTTGTTCCCGCAAATTGATAAATTTGGAATGGAGGACATAGGGTTACAACAGTACAAACAAAGGGAACCCGAACGAAGGATGGGTTTCTGGGTCGCTAATGTGTGCACTGCACAGACTTCTTTCTTTGAAGTCTCGGATTTGTGAGAACAAACCACAGACTCTAGAACCTCTCAAAGAGAATATCAAACAAGATCGAGTTCTTGAAAACACTGTAAAAAGAGACCAAATGGTCATTAACAATAGTCCGCTTGATGCGTCATCTTCAAATGCAGAAAAAAACTTTTAAAAACATTTAAAAAATATATATACGGTTTTGTCATTTCATTTTTAGGTTATAGCATAACCACATCGAGTGACTGTTTTGGGTCACCCTGTATATATGCATATAGAATGCAAGAATAATGCGTTCTATGTTTTGGCCCTTTCTGTTATTTAATATTTCTTCTAGAAATCGAATAAATTGTTAAAATTTATATAACTTATGTTTCTCTAAGTATAACTGAATATAATATAGGGCCACGCCCACTTTCGGAAATTTTTTAGGAAATCAAAACCATTTTTTGATGAAATTTTTCAGATAGTATTACTTAAATCCAATAATCCTATCAAAAAGAGAAAAGTCCACCGGGAATCAGGGGAGCATTGGAGTTTCTATACCTCTTTCAAAATTATGTAGATGTCTAGTCTAAGTATGTGCGTTCGAGTTAGTCGTGCACTTTATTAAATCAACTTCTACCAAATCTCTTGGCTCGACTTTATATGTACTTTAGGGCCTACATACATATGTTAATAGGTACATACATGCATAGGCTAAATTTGAATTTGGAAGACATTGCCCGACACTGGTAAAAATGAAGTGTTCAGTGCTGGGTTTCGGTCTTCGCCGAAGGCAATCGCAGATCAAAAACTTATCTAGACTGAATCCCTAAATCCCTAAAAAATTACTAAGGCTAAGGAAAACCTCATTGACCTGCATTCACTGGACATAAAAGTTAACCAAACTGACAGTGACTTCAATTCGTACGCAGTTTTAAAAATTCTATTTGAGTTGGACATCTGAAGTTTATAAGCAATCTAATACCCCTTTTCGATTATGATCTTTCAATCTGTCGAATAGACCACTAATTGATTAGTGAACCGATGAATCTAAAATGTTAAATGACGAGACTTGTAAGATGTCACTGTACTAGTCCTTGCTGTTCACAAGAATTTTTCCGGTTCCCAGATCAAATGGACATCACTGACAACGAATTCACTGATGAACTAACTACACCACTAACCAATATCCTTCTATTGGTGTAGAGACATTTTGTAGCTTTCCCTCAGCTAAATAATAATACATCTTTCAAATAGGCCAAAGAGATACAAACAGAACTGCAAACAACGAAACAAACCGTAACTGACTGGTTTCTGATATTTGAGACTCAAAGCAGGATTAATTTCAATTTCCGGAAATTCCAGATGGCATTAAAAGAAAAAATCTTTGAATTTGGTCGCAGGCTTGAACATTTTAACTCACGTTTTCGTCAAACTGAGATTATAAGTAATAAAAACTTCAACTACCATGGAACTTCATGTGTTCTTACAAAGGGAGAGTACCCATGAACATTTGTAAGAAATCCCCGACATTCGCCATAATGTGAAATGGATTCAGTACAAGAATATATAAAAGCTTTCCATTTTCTAACTTTGAATTCTAAAAATGATTTAGAATCGAGGTAGAGAAAGTACTCAAGTCGATAGTTGATTATAAAGATAACGACCATGGGTCTAAGAGCGATCCCTTGAGGAACCACATACTAACTTCTCAACAAAAAAAAGTAGTAAACCTCTCTGTTATAGCATGAGTGCATGCTTTTTCTTACGCATGCTTTAGATACGTTGTATTCTCAGTTTTTCTCAAAATTTGAGTGTAAAATATTTAAATAATTAACAAGCTGTGTAACATCAAGAAATAGTTTACCTCATAAAATTTAAACTGCATGCAAAATAATGAATTACTACGTAATATGCCAGGTCAACTACTGCGCTTACCTGAAAAAAAAAAGAAAAAAAATAGTTTAGTACAAAATATATTATTAATTTATGAATTCATATAATTATTATAATAAATCACTATAGTTACAAGGTTACAGGTTACAGCCCTGTAAAATTTCATTAGAATGATGGGTGCACGTTAGGGGTGCAATGATGATGGTTAAGTGAATATAATGCTGCAGGTCTATGGGACCCATTTACTAGCTTCTCACAACCATCCGAAGGACAATTTGTTATATGAGAAGTTTTCTCGTTATAAATGTACTCTCGGATGTTTGTTAGACTTTTGCGAGAGGTGCACCCGTGAAAGACATTTTAAATGTTAAAGGTTATTTGAAACTATTTTTTTTTTTGTTTCACAATTTACTTGAGTTCAAGAGCTTTTAGAAGTTAGTTACGAACTTTTGCATTCGTTATAATTCACTCTAAATGCAGGTATTATTAACACTGTATTGTACGGGAATGACTTTGATTTGAATGCACAACCTTCCCTACAATGGACGAACGCAAAGCCACTATACTGTGGTCACTCACCTGGAACCTCTTACTCCATAACACAACGCACTAACCACTTGAGCCACGGCGCCCGTGATATGCTTTACAGTAAAGAGGCCTCTGGGCATTCGGAAAGGAAATGGATTATTGTTTCCTCTTCCTCTGTGTTGCAACAGCCTATCTCCCATTCTCCCATTATTCTAAGACGTACTGCCATTCAGTACTCCCCTGCAAGGATTCCTATGAGAAGAGTTAGTTGATCAACTCCACAGAGTTTGCCAAAAATAAGGCAGGGTACATCGCATCATTCAGGAATGATCATGATATAACGATTGTCCTCTTCATTGTCAACTCAAATGGTCCCAATTATTTAAAAAAAACAATAACAGAATAAAAAAGACGAAGGAAGATACATAAATTAACAAAGACGATAGTGCGGAACGAAGGACCCAGAAAGAAAAAAAAGGGACCGGATAAAAATGATCGATACACAGTCCAAGCCTTTCAGGATAATAACTAGTAAGGCATAGTCTGTCACGTGAACGAAAGGCTGTCGAGAATAACGAACAACCTCGATGGATTCGAATGAAAAAATGAACTGCCCCAAGTCCCAGGAATTGCATATTCACCTCAATTAATGGACAGTCCTTTACTCAGTTCATAAAACAATCACTTAAACGAAAATTAACGTCATTTATAACCAGCCTCACACACAGCCTTGTACATTTCCTTAAATAATTGATAGGACTTCATCACACTCAACCCGCAATCATTTCGTTGGCAACATGGAAAAATCACATCTTTCCCCCCGCAAATAGCACCTACTTAACGAACCCTATAAATTAATTTATACGCCCAGTCACCGTGCCCAAGGATGCTGCTCCTCTATATAAATCGTGCTAATCCTTCATCCGGAGATAGGAGTCGTCGGCTCGCATGACGATACGAGAATCGTATCCCGCATTCAACCTTAACTAACAGGACGACGACGACGACGACTCGTTTGTTGGAATGCCACACATAGTTTGATGGGCTACACACACCCTCCGCTCCACAAACATACGACTATTCCCAATGAACAAGGCACAAGGCAAGGGGTTGAAAATTATGATGACACATTGGCGGCGTTAAACCATCAACGAGCAGCAACACATCTGAAATAGAACCAACAACGACGCGCCACCCATGTTCGAGAAGACAAATTACAAAACCATTAAGTCATTTTGCGGCCAAAAAGGATATGCAAGGACAAACGTAGAGCGTCTGCTAACGCACCATAAGTGCCATGACTAAATTGGCATTAAACGAACTGGCGTTGCTGTGTGTCATTTATTCACTCAGTTAAGGACGTCACCGGCGACGACAACGACGCGTTCTGAGGTGACGGTGGCCAGGAAGCGGATTAGTTTGTTTGGGACCGGGCGCTGCTGGAGGAAACTGGAACATAAATTCATCATAAAACCAGGCAGCCGGTACAAGTCCCTAAACACCACCACCACCACTACTCACTGCAGATGGATAATCCAAATGCCAACACATCGTTTGTTTTCCTCTCGTGCGAACGCTTCCAGGATAAATATTTGTACAACACACACACGGAGATGTTGGGGGGGTGCTTCCTGCTAGTAGGCCATCCAACAATAACCACGCAATAACAGCGACAACACCAACTACGACGACGATGACGACGACGCTATGCCAGTTTAAAGTGCTAAAAGGCAGGAAGGAAGGAAAAACCCAGGACACTGATGCTGGAGCTTCTGATACACTGCTCCTGCTGATGATATACTGATGCAGGAGACACATTCCAGTGATGATGTTGATTACTACATATACTACACCCACTCCACCAAATGCGCGTTTTAGTTTTCGGCAATCATTTATCCTGTGAAAGGCTGGGTGGTGGTTGGATGCTCGGTGTCGGACAACACAGATGAATGTCAAGTGCACAACCGAACGTATGTACGCAAATATGTGGCGCAGGAGATGCGTTTCAAGCGGATATGTCAACAGGATTTGCCCGATTTGAGGGGGATAATTGATGCAGTAAGGCCAATGCTTGTGTGCACTTAGGATTGCGTTAAGGATTGACGGGCCCCGTTAGGGTTACCCAATCACAGGACCCTATTTTTATTTCCGCTGTCAATCCCGTCCTCCCATTTCCAATCTATAAAGGATTATCATAAACAAACTAATCTCGTCCAATAAACACCCGAACGACGAAAACCCTTTTTTTCTGTTATACAACGTGCTTAGGTGGACGCGCAGCATGGACAAACCTTTGGCAATCCTTTTGCTGAATTATTACCGGCACTCGCACAAGAGTACCATCGGTGGTGGACACATTCCGATTTGTTGTTCAATCTAACAGCCAACACACACACACACACACATAGACAAACATATCGATGGTCTCCTTAAATCCTTTTCCTTATTAGCTATAAATTTTTTGGCAGCTTCAGGATAACAAACGAAAAGACAACGAAATGTGTATGTGCCATGCCTTAAGTGCCACACGAGGAGTAGTATAGTATGTATGTACATAGTTTGGTGACCAGGCCAGGACAGCGGCACCCACCCACCCATTCCGGATATCACATTTTCGGTAATTGCAAATGTAATACTTTATATGAGACACGTTTGTCCATCTCAAGGCATCGAATGTGCGCGCTACTGTGTTGGGCAGCGATGGCCCCATGCGATATGACCCGAAGGATATCATCGTAATGTCTACTTTATTTCCGATTGGAAAAGATGTATACAGTCGGGGTGGAATGGTGAGGTTCAGAATAAATCCATGCTCATAAACAACTGCATTTAATCGGTTCTTATTGTAAGGAGTAATGTTTTTCTTTTGTATGTGTATACATGTCCTTTTTCTCTGCTTTGTTTTGTGGGTGAACATATGGTTAAAATGGTCAATGGATATGTTTTTTTTGTCTTTTTGTTTCGGCTTTTGGAAAAGAGACAAGCAGTAATCACTGAAAGTAGTGGAATAGATGTCCAGTGTTGTCGAATGAGTTTCTGATTAAGAAGGATCTAACGTTCAAAATTATTCACATCAGTTCAGTTGTGACTACTGCCTTGGAACAGCATGTAAACCAACTTTTAAGAAAATATTTTTTGATTGTCGGCTTATTACGAGCATACACCTCAGAGATGAGGAACTTAAGGTATCAGCCCCAAAGATGTGGCTCCTAGTCCGAGCAGAAGCAGGACACTAAGAAAAAAATAATCGAAGTATTGTCGGTCTCCTTGCAAGCCTCGGGGACAAAGTGTCTTCAAGTGTGGCCAAGCACACTAAGATGCTAAGCGAAAGAAAAGTGTCCCGTAAAAACCCCAATAAGTCGAGTACAGTTCTTGCTGCTGAGAGACAGACGTCCGGAAGCATACCTACGATTAACCGGCCTCCTGAGCCATGACGCACACAATTCTGTTAGTTAGAGACCCAATCATCAATGGAGATACTGATCGAAGATGCTGGACGACAAAACGTCATCCTTTAGGCCTTGTTCGGGAATCTCTTCAGAGATCTCAACTTCAGTATAACCAAGAGTTGAAGACTTCAGCCTTGAGAACTATCTTGGAAATATACAGAGAAACAGAAACATACTTGCCCAACGAGTAGTGAGTGGAAGTATTGTTGAAGACACCAACACCAGACCTTTGACTAGTTTTGGGGGCCATCCGTGTACACTCGATTACAGTCCAATCCAGACTGAGAGTCTGGCTGAAGCCAGTCCTGAACGCAGGGAAAGTCAACTTTAAATTTGCTCAGCAACCGAAGTTCCGGCAATGATGCATCGGATGTCACATCCATGAAACTCCAATGCCAAACCCATTCCGTCTAAGACAGTCGGTATATTGTTTTGATAGAACAGCTCATAATAAATGTATCAAGAAGAGGCAAATCAAGCAGAGCATCTACAACAGAGCCCGGCGTACTCAGGAAAGCTTTCATGCTGAAATCAATCACATACTTACGAGAAAGCTTTGTGCACTCAACAACCGACGCATAAGCAAGAAAAGGTCTTATCATAGCCGTATAGATCCAAAGGACCTGAAACATTTTCGATGATAAGCCCCATGTCTTCCCAAAAACCCCTTATGATGCCAGAAAACTGAGAGCGCCTTTGATGTCTTCGACTTGACATGTTTTACCCAAAGATGCTTTCCTATATAAGATCACTTCCAGATATTTCGCTTCACTGGAGATCTGGATAGTGATGCTCTTTAGCACTGGCTGAGCCAGATCGGTTGCAATCCTCCATAGACGTTTGAACTATTGAGAGTATGCAACAAAGTCAAAACACGAAGGTAGTGCAAAACTTTAATCGATACATATCAGTATGACTCCAGGTCCACCATATCAACGATCAGCCAAATTTTCAGATTCAGACAAATCCTGGAAAAGACTAATGAATTTCACTCATCACCTCTTCATCGACTTCAAAGTCGCATATAACAGCATTCATCGTCTTGAACTCTACAAAGCGATGACCGAATTCGGATTCTCGGTAAAACTGATCCAGCTGTCCAACGTGCAATTTGGACACAGCATGTACCTGTAGTAACCAAAGCTTCCACCGCTTGGACAAAACGCCACTGTTGTCAACAGTAGCTTTGAAGTGGTTAATGAGTTAACCTAACTCGGAGTAAAGGCGAACTTCCTGGTGGAGATCAGGCGAAGGCTTGCCGTAGGAAACCCTTTCGAACCAGAAACTTGGGACTACAGTTGAAACCTACCTTAACTACGTTGCACCAGATGATATCTTGCTACAGACAGGATCTACATATTCCATCACCTCCAGTTTCTGCATGAGTATAGGGGATAGAGCCAGCTTTAATTAGAGTTTCTACTCCAAAGGTGGAATTACTAATTTTACTAACTACCCCGCGAAACGGCAACACTTTTCTACCCCACCATCATGATCACTGTTGCCACCGCAATCATTTCTCACCGGAATAGATGCAATATTTGTATCTTAACAATTTTTATTGTGATACAGTTTTTCGATTCCTTTCGTCCTTTTTTCCCATCCATGTCCTGTATGCTAGGTATTAGTGGTCTTGTAAGATATGACCAGAGATTGCCACATGAATGAATGTATGACCCATCTATACTGGACATGACTCTGGTGATAGAGAGGTAATAAAATAACATAACACCAGCAGGATTCTGCCAGTGAATCCCATCTGCGTGCACCGCTGGTCACAACAGCGTACACACAAACACAAAAAACCCAGCGAATGACTTTATTACAAATAAGTTTTCTATGTAAGGCGAACACCAAGGACTCCTCGGTGTACGAGTAGTAGAGGTGGTATCCGGTGCGACAATAAATACACAATAACTGTGTGGACACTTTATAGGCGGGATTAGATGTCCCAAAAAGGATTTCCTCTCCTTTCCCCCAAAACCAACTAACACACGTGCTACAAATGTGTGCACACGAAGCAAGGTTGTTGGCATTTTCTTAACGGCACAATTCATCAAATTTTCATGACAAATTGTATTCGCATGCTGGATGCGCAAAAGGAAAATTAAAATATTTACGTGAAATGATAAAGTCCACTCGTAATCCTGTTGGTATTTGCACACTGTCACCGTGGTAAATCCTCAAAGTGTCGTTACTAAGCCATCCACAGGGGAAAGTTCTAGGGCGAAACAGAATTTCACCTGACAAGCAAAGCTCAGGCGTCAGGATGCGCTTAATCTCAGTGGAAAAACTCAAAAATGAACGAGGTTGCCGCACTAGTTATGAGAATTATGAAAGATTCGAAAGAATCAACACCCCCAACCGAGTTTCATTTATGCTTAATGAGATGCCCCGGGATGGACAATAACCTGAGATCAGGAAGTAAGCTGTGTGTAAAGCTGTAAAGCGGACAGCAGTCCTTTTGATGTGGTGAACTTGCAGAACTATAGATTCAACTGGGAAATGGGAATATGCTTGGGCGTGCAACGGATTGCACTTCGAAAGGAGTATAACTGGGTGAGGGTGTACATTGGGTCGGTGTCATGATTGTAGTCAACTTCGGAAAGGTCAATCTTAAGTCTATAGCAGAAGCTAAGATTTGACCCATAATTTGGAAAATAGTCAAAATATACCTTGTACCAGTCCTTCAGACTGTTTACATGACAAAAAAAAACTGTGTCTCATGAATAATAAAACACAGTACGCATACGTCTCTTAAAAAATGGCATATGTTGTCATTTGGGATTGTTCAAAGTAAGACCGTTTTGAACACACCATGTGGTAAAGCAGTCAATATCGGATTGAAGGAGATTCCAGCCAGTAAAAATAAGAATCTCACTATCACTCAGGCTAAGAATGGCCTCATTTAGGCCAAGTATAAAGAGGATAGGCCCCAAGTGACTTCTCTGGGGAACATCAAAGTGGGCTGTAGTAGAGGTTGGCCACTAAATTTGACTTGGTAAGATCTGATATCTACTGAGGTAAGATAATTAGAGTGATAGAGAATAATTGGCGTGATGGGCATTCAGATTGCATCCGGCAGCACTGCGACCTCACAGATATCTTTTGTGCTATACCCTTACAGATGCTGAGTGCATTTACCTTTTAGCACATTAATGAAGCTTAGGATTACTTGAGCTGAGAAGGACGTGATTTGAGTGGGGAAGATAAAGCCGTTGTGAAAGAGTTGGAGCCTAATCTGAGCGATGGCGCGACATTCTTATAAATATGTTCGGCGGTTTCAGTGTCCTCTAGGCATAGCCGGCATGTGGCTAGTACCAACTTTCTTGAGGTGATATAGTTGAGACAGCAATGACCTGATAGGAAGTCAGGAGCTTAGTGTTATATTTCTTTGCTCATTGTTTGTATCCCCCTCCTCTTTTTTTAAATTAATGAATTTATTGGAATAAATAAATAAATAAATACTTGGCGTAAGGCCTAGCTTCTCACAACCATTCGTGTTATGCGTTTTAAATTCTTTACACGAATGGAAGGGACCTACTGTTTAATGCCGTGTCCGAAGGGCAGTTTGTTATTTGAGAAGCTTTCTCAGGATAGTTGTACTCTCGGATATTTGTCAGACGCCGCGAGAGGTGGGGCCGTGAAAAACTTTTTTAGGTATTCCCCGACTGGAATTCGAATTTCGAACCCTTGCTCCATAGTCCAACGCACTAACCATTGAGCCACGGCGCCCACAATTTATTGGAATAATTCAAGCTTCATAGTGAATTCCAGTAAGAGAGCTTTTCATTTTGTTCTGAATTAGCTCTATCTTTACCTATCTGGCAAGTGAACCTAAGAAGGGTTCAGATTGAATCTGACAAGTTTGTCCGCAGCCTTATTGCCAGGGATACCATAGGTCCCATATTAGACTGATTTTATTATGTACAGCTAGCTGTTGGACGACTCCAAGCGAGCTTATACTCAAAATCAAAGGACATAAGAGCTATTAGAGCTGCTTGGTTGTCTTAAAATTTCAAAATCTTCCGATACACTCTCTGGCACAATGCTCGATAGCGAAAACTTCTGCTTGAAACACATACCATTTACCTCTTTGGTAGTGGGAATGAAAGTCAACGAAAGAATGTACATAATGTTTCAAAAAATCAAATTATTACAATTGGTTTTGTGCCACTAAGAGAACTAAAGATTGTTTCAACAATTTGTAAATTTAAACTGTGTTTGTATCTTAAAAAATAGACGTTTCACAACTATGTTATCAGTTTTTAAGCTTGCGACAAAAAGACTGATCCTTTTGATTGTAACTGCTAGTTCGAATATCTATTTCCTGGGCTAAGTCACACTCATATTATTGCTATTGTAGTTTCAACGAGTCCAGTTAGAAATATAACGTGGCTACAAAACAGTTTAGGACTAATATTATTCAAATCAGTGCGAAAGTCGAAAACCATCAAAATCGTGAGAATCAAAAAGTAAGAATCAAAAAGAACTCTTCGCTACACTTTGGAACCAGTATCACACCATTTTGAATACAAGATCCATACTCTCAAGTACTACTGTCTGAGTGTCTAAAGTTGAAAACTATTTGACGAATAGCCTTTAAGCTTGGGCACATAGTATACGGAACACCATCAGGGCAAACTTTCAATTATCGCGTTGTAGGTAAATTAGGTATATATAACCCCTACATAAGTCAACATACAACAATACGGTCTTGTAAGAATTAAAGTCCTTTTTCAATTCATTTCGATACAAACTAAAACTAATAAAACGATACAAACTTAAAAACGACCTTACGAGCTAGATTTTTAAACGGAAAAATGAGGACGAGTTGAAGGCTGAGGTTGCTGAGGTTGAAATCAAAAATGGAAAGAGTTGAGTCACTTTTACTCAATATATGGAGAAATTGGTTCGTTAGGGCCGTTTGGCAGAACCGACGGGCCGATGGGTCCCAAAGCATAGCTTCTCACAACCATTCATGTTGTGCGTGTTATATTCTTTATAGGAATGGAAGGAGCTTAAAATTTCATGTCGTGTCCGAAGGACAATTTGTTATTTTTAGAAGCTTTCTCATGACTGTTGTACTCTCGGATGCTTGTCAGACGTTCACGAGAGGTGGGGCCATTAGAGATATTATAGTCGATATTAAGGATTGAACCTCGAACTCCTTGCTCTGTAGCACAACACGGCGCGCTAAGGTAAGCCGGTAGATAGAAAAATCGAGGACGTTGTAAATTACGATCCTCAGTGTAGGAAGGCGTCGTTCGTTCATAAACTCGTTAAAAGGGCGACCAGACTTGGTTACCATACTGAAGGAGTGACTGAACGTGATTTAGTCACGAAAGGGTTGGAAACTTTTTTGGACCATCGTTTGACAAACCCAACGGATGAGTTGGAAATTGAACTGCCTGTCACACAAAATTCCAAGATCATGGGTATAGGAGAATGAACATGGGTATAGGTTCGCCGTGGAGAAAGTAAAAAGCAATGCGGCACTGGTTGGAGTTCACCGAAAAAGTAATAGATTTAGCGATGTCGAGCTCTAAGCTATTTTTAAGAGACCAGAACGAAAAATTATCAACGTCTTGTTGAAGGAGACTGGAGTCTTAGGAAAAGAAATGGATTTAAATAATTTGGTGTCATGAGCGTAAAGGGACACGTGTGAGTGTTCAATGACTCTGTAAAGATCATTAATAGGCAAAATGAAGAGAAATGAACCCAGAAGGCTGCCTTAAGGGACACTGAAGGTGCATACAGACAGAACCAACAGTACGCACTTAAGGCAGACACTATAAGAACGGTTTTATAAGAATATATCCATGGGTTTAAAGACGTGGCCAGATAATTTAAAAATGATTAATTGATGATCTTATAAAAACTTTAAAAGAAGATCACCCAAAAGTTTCGCCCAAGGATGTCTTAGCATTTGATTTGTTATTCCCAGAGATTCAAGTGTTGTACGATAAAATATTTTCCGCATGACTGAATCGACAGCATATGCTCTTGATTTTCCTTAATGATCCTGCTTTGGAAACCTAGTTTACTAGTTCCTGACGCACTTGGCCCCTGCCATTGGCAAAACAGTATGAATTCTAAAAAGTTAAGGAATACTTAAGAATATAAAAAAAAGTGCTTTGCTCTTACAAAAAAGATCTTTGATTTTACAGTGGAAAACAATGTTCACAAGGTTTTGAAACCATAAGGCTCACATAAAATACCTTTAGACCATTTCTTTCTTTCTCTCAGAGGATCACAGAAAAAAGTGTTTTTAACAGAAAAGTCTCTGAAATGGATCATGCCTATGATGCCATCTATACCAAAATTGTATACCACCCCACCCCTTGACTAGTATTACGCAAAACAGGACATAATCATAACTCATTCACTGGATTATTGTGAATTGTTTTTGGGGAATAATCAAGGCAATTTCAGGAGCTAGTTTATGACTAACCCTAGTCATGCATTCGTTTAGCAACTGCTCTCCGTCCTCTTTTTGGGGATTAAATTGGCTTGGACCTAGAGTCCCACACTACGTGTGTGATAATTTTCTGTTGGCAATGGTCATCATCAACGTCCTGCCATCTACCACACATCCATCTATCCCGAGTATTTGGCAAAGTGTTCCACCACCACTGCGTTTTAGAGAGACCAGAAGTGAATCTGTGTGAAATCTGGCACTCTCCAGGCCTACCAACCCCAAACGTTCACCATTCATTTGGCCAATTAAAATGAATCAAATGAAGAGAGACCTCGACTGCTATACGGGATGTAACACTGGATATAGTATGTAGGCAGATGAAGCCGGGGGGCGGGGGGATTTCATCGAACACCGGTCCGTAGCTGGCTGGCTAGCTGGCTGGCCACCCCCAGTCGAGTCCTTCCGCATTTATTGATATAATTCGTGCATTTATGGGTAATTTCGATTGCATAAACACAAAATCCATTTATAATTGTACATTATGACCTGGAAAACCTGGAAGGGTGGCACCACGCATTCATATGTACGTGTGGGCTGTCGTCCTCCGACAGCCGTTTAACATTAAGTCCTTGCAACTGGATGGCGGCGTGGGTCCGGCGGTGATGATGATGATGATGGTGTTACCAGTGGCAATGGTGACGATGATGATGTCCGAATGCGCTGAGGCGATATGGAAAATTGGTTAGGTAATAACTGACCAGAAACCATATGGAATATATCCTTGCATTGTTATGGATTCGTAATCCACCATTCACTGTGCGTGCGTATGTGTATGCCGCCGCCAACCAAGAGGATCAGAGCCACGTTGAATTACAACGAATGGCGGTTGTGTTTCATTACAATTTTGCTGCTGCTGCCGCTACCGCTGCACGAAACGCATGCTGTTTTATTGTATCCTGCGAAGGACATCGGTGAGCGGTGGATGTGTCGTTTTTAAATTCACCGAAAAATCGCCCCGTCAAAAGTCAAATCCTGTTTTATTGTTGTGTGTAGCTGTGCGGAGCCGTTTAATTTTATGATTTTTAAAGGATTCCTGTCATTTCTACGCGTTGAGTCCGTGCGGCAGCCACCCATGAGGGGGTGGCAGTTGGCGAAATAAAAACATCAATTTATTGTCTGGTTAATAAAGTTAAGCATTTACTTTGTGTCTGTGTGTGTTTGGGTTTGTAGTACTCTGGTGGCATTGTTAAGGACAACTTTTTTTGTATGTGTTTCCTCTTCGATTTTTTTTTTTTTTGTTTAATGACTCTCGGGGAGTCCACTGTGGTCGGTTATTATTACTCGAGGTAATTATTTAGGATTAAAGGAAGTTCGATAAATAAAAAGTTATTATTCCCGCAAAAAGTTCATCGGTGTGTGATGTGTTTCATGCGGATGATATAAATTCAGATATTAACTGCGGAGGAATCATAATCTCCGAGGTTTACCAACCAGAATTCAGAGGTTCATTATTGATGAAGGAATTTATGAGTTGCACTTATCAAAAGGAGAAATGAAGAGAAGTACAACTGTGTTCAAATATCTGAGTCAATGTACGAGAACAAACAAGGACTCAGGAATTTCATTAAAAGAAAGTACAGTCGGCACAAAGTAGCGAGTGGACGAGGACAAAAAGATACCTCCAACTTGAAAGGACTATTTCTACAACATACACATTCCGCACAGTAGATTCTCTGCTTGCAAAATTAGACAGAATACCTACTACTTTTCATTGAATTAGCTGATGGACTATCGGTCCAGGAACAGGAGGTTCCGGGGACCTTTTTCAGCTAAAAATCTCAAAAGAAAGGCAACAGAAACATTGTACGAAAAAAACCAAAAAAAAAAAATGAAGCGATGGCAATTTATAGAGGTAGGTCGGTTGTGATACCAAATGGATCTAAGAATTTCTCTTGAAACTACGCTTGGATATCTTAATGTTATTAAGCGCCGCAGGGTATCGATCTTGGCGTTAGCAAGTTTGACTAGATTATCAAAAAGTATGGAGCTAAGTGCAATCTTCCTCGAGCGGGAAAAACTACAAAGGTGGTGAAGAATGGTTTCTTCTTCTTTTTCTTCGCCCATACAGCTTCTATAACAATCATTATAACCAGAAGCCCCAGCCGAGTGACAGATGAACCATTAATGCAGTGTTCTGCCTAATGAAAAAGTTAGAGCCCTTCTGATTCAGCTTAGGCTAGATCTGTCTGGAAATAACCCACCATCTGTCCATTGAAGATTGCTTGAATCTACAGCGTTGGGCTTAAGCACCAGATTAACTGTAGCGAGGAGCATGCCGATATTTGACTTGTCCGATGAGATCTGTAAGGTTGTACCCCGCTTTGTGAGCTCGCCATACAATTTCCTGAGATGTGCGTGTGAGGAAGATATTGAATCGTTCAACCATCTTGGCAGGCGACAGTTAAAGGAATGTGAAAGTATGTGACCGCACCTTGACTATCCGTACAGCTAGTCTCGATTAGATATCACATTATTTTGCCACCCACGACAAAGACCTTTTTTATCGCCATAATCTTGTCCTGGAAAACGCTACAGTAACTGGGAAGGTGGAAGGAGATATGATTATATTTAGAACGTTGGAGAGCACACTTTCTCCCACTCCCGACTCTGTTTTTGAGCCATAAGTCATTCCCCAACTATGTCTTAAGAGGATACCTGAATCAAAGTTAAGAACGAATAGAGAAGTATCCTGTCCTAAGACTGCGATGTGGCATTCAAACAAGTAGCTGCCACTTGTTTGCTATAGATGATCAGAGGCGGTTAGATAAATCTCTAACAAGGTCAAGCAAGATCGGTGTTAATCAAGACTCAATCATATGACATAATGATGCATGATGCCAGGATCAACAACAAGGAGAATTTTTCTTCCTAGAACCTAGCCCATACATATGTCTGATAGTGCGACCTGAAAAGATCTACTTCGTCTTAGGGTACATAGTTATTCTGAGAGTCGTACTACCTCCCGAATAAAGGAAAGTACATCCTTAGCCGTAGAGTTTTTAATATCTGCTGACAAGCATGTAGAAGCGGATATTCACAGAGAATGTAATTACTTAGATGATTTGTCATCTTTGCGAGCAGAAGTATTGAAGTAACACTATTGACCTTTTGACCAACTAACTCACTATCCTTATCTAAGCCTAGAATTTCCTTGTAGGAATCAGGCGTGATTAATCTTTTCGACTGGCTTAACCCCGGAACACTTCCCAGTCTGCACGGTCTACTATTTTAACCTCAAATAACTTACCGAAACAGTATTCCCTGACCATAATGTCGGGGATAGTGCAGAACATGTCTCTTTGAGGGATTCAGTCAAGGATTTTTCGGTGTCCCACATGATAGCCTGCCTTATACCTGTATCCTAGTTGTAGCTTGATAGCGCATCTAGCAGTCCTTTTCCTAATAAAAATTTGTGGGAGTGTACGCCGAACGAAAACTGCCGTAGGGCAGGTACGCATAACATCCGGAATACCGAGACTGGCTATTCTTTGTAGCTTCTGAACCTTAGTTGCCGGTATCCATTCAAGAACTTTCGGCCACCATACGATGGCTGCGTACGTGATAATCGGTCTCACGAGCACATGGCTCTTGTGGCGCACTTAAAGGTGGACTTGATATATGAATTTCCCAGATTGACCAGTCTTCTTTTAGTAAAAGGCACTAGAATGGTTTTGCTAGGATTAATGGATAATCCATCACTAGTACACTATTTTGGAACATGTAGCAAAGAACGTTGCATAACGCTGTTGCATGTCGATGTAGATCTGTGTAGATTTGCTAGAAGCTTGTTAAAAACTAATGACCGCAGAAGAGGAGAAAGAATGCCTCCCTGGGGCAACCTTTAACTGCGTTCACTTTCAAGCATGGCTCTAATCCATTGGTTGGTTGAATCCTCGACATCTCTGATAGCCCTTGCTATTGAATCGTAGCCAGGGTTATCGAATGTAGCCTGGATGCAATGCTTCAGGAATGCACACAGGTCTATTTATACTTGGAACGAAAAGTTCCTTCTATCTTCTTAACAAGATAGTAAAGAGCACCTTCGGTTGAAAGTATACCTTTCCTGTATACAAATTTCCTTGAGTGTCAAGGGATAGACAGATCTAGTGGGCCTCTAACATGAACATCAATAAGTTAGTTTAGCTTATTCTCTTTTACAGAAGGACAATCGTGTAGTATTGGACTCGGCCATTACTAAAATGTATCTCTCAACTTGGGACTTATTTCAGAAAAACACCATCTCGATCGATAAAGTGCGCTTTTAAGTCTCAGATCAAGATCCACTGGTCGATTGAAAGGTATTAAAATATGTAATATACCTACTCTGCTCTGTATGAATACCACTGAGATCACTATTTACGTATGTCTATCACTATTTGAGCAATCAATTAAATTTTAGTATTATTCGCACTGGACTTTTAATAACCATGCGCGACTCTTATCTTACGATCCCGGTCTCATGGTTTTGCTGTCTGATAGCGGAACTTCGGCTCTAATGCAAATTTTTCGTTTAGGATTAGATTCTACCAGCGTGTGTGCCACTAACAGTGAAACATAGTAGCACGTATCCGGGTCACGACTAGATTCCATTGCGACACGATAAAAAAGTCTTACGCGGCGACACGGACCTTTCATCTCAGGATGAGCAAAACAGTTTCTGTAGTCAACTATGAAACTTTGTCATTTGAATGCTAAGGTAGATAACGAAAACGAAAGTTGCGATTGGCTAGACACCAGCTACATATATAAAGGAACAACTTTAAAACAGTTTCGTAGGCTTTTGAGGGGAACGCTCAAAAAGGTTCAGTGTTTCACAAAACAAAAAACACTCAATACGTACTAAAGTAACTTGAATACATTGATCCTTTGAGAATAGAAGAAACCGCTAAATTCAACAATCTAGCTTCCAAATAAAAATGGTAAATAAAAATCAATGATGTATCGAACTATAAGTCCTAAACGAACTCAACATGTAGGTACCAATAAATCCGACTAGAATACATATGCTTACATAAAAATAAGTTCTATCTGTGGCGAAGGTTTAGATCGGCGAAATTATTTTGTTGAAAGAGCTGTCTTCTAAGAGGAGTTTGAAGAGCCACTGAAAATGAGAATATGCCGAAATGGATTAAGTCTGATTAATGAATCAAAAGGACGAGGTAACTACAGACGAGTACCTAAGACGTGTACACGAAAAAATGTACTCATTAAAAACCGAACGTCTATCTTCGCCCAAAACTCATCACCAGGAGCGAGAAGAACTCTTATCATTGATAGAAAGCACCCAAAAGAGATGTCTAACACGGTAGGTGTTACCATCCAGCATCCAGGGTTAGGGGCAGCACGATTATCCGTTGATGGTTGGATACCTAAAGCCATCAACATCATCAGGAGATTCACCGCCAGCACCAGCAACCCTTTTCCCACATCGCATACACGGACAAAATGTGACAAGGACAATGCAGTAGCATACAACTGCACACACATCCAACGAAATGTCCTTTCACGGACACCGTCAGCTATGACTCCCACATACAAGAAGCAAGCCAGTTAACTGTTGAAAATATGATACCGTTAATGGCTGCACCAACACCAACTCATCGGAAGCACTGCCATCAGACTGAAAACATCACATTTCGGAAAGGATACCGAACAAGAGAGGGAATATTTGTTTTGCTTTTTTCTTCGATAAGGGCGCTGCCTGTGTGATACGGAGCATCATGTCGGTGGTGGCTATGGTGGCAGACTACAACAACTGACGACGACGGATGGATGGTTGGTTGATGTTGTTGGTTTTGTAGGTCCTTTTCGCAGTGAGGGCGTCGTCGCCGTACCAGTATCGGTGGCAGTTGGAACAGGAGCTTGCATCAGAAAACCGGCTCTGAGATCTCTTTCGTGCGAGAGTGCAGGATGTGTTTTGTGGGAAGTTGTCATCGTCATTAAGCGCTCGCTCGTGTGTAGGCAAAAACAAATACCAACAACAATGCACACCAACGAGAACGAGTCCTCCTGAACGAATGGGGGCGACGAGTCGAGGCAAACAGGACACATCACAACACAACATGAAATTATCGCCAGCTATGGGTGTTTGGATTGTATGGACAATCGGCGCCCACCCAAATGGGGGATGTGGTGCAAGGACGACACAACGAATGCACTGATGAGCGGTGAAAGCGAGAGAAAAACTCACTTTTTGTTTCGTCGTTGCGCGCGGGTGTAAGGTCGTGTCGTCTATTTATGTACGAGTATGTCTGTGATTGTGCAAGTCTGGGTGTGCGTCAAACGGTCTAAATCGCTGCACTCATCCAATGAGCTGGTAATTGTTGAAAACTCCACTGGCACGCTGATGATGGGGTGACGAAGCAGCTCTGCAAATGTTTCACCGCTTTTTTGCCGGATTCTATGGAAGTGATAAAGGATTGGACGAGGGAGAGGAGAGAGTTGGGGCTGCAGCGATTAGAAGAGTGGCTTTGTTGTTTTGGCAGAGTGGATGTGTGTGCAAAATTGTTAAACCACTTAACGAAATAATTTACAGGTTATCGTCGGATGTTGGGTGTCGTCAGAGGAGGAGGAACAACTTCATGTTAGGTGGTGGGAGTAACTCCTTTTTTTTCGTCACATTTCATGTTGCGAATATTTGCACGTTTTTGTTTCTCATAAGATTGACTATCTTTGGCTTCTCAACATGATTCTTTGAAGCAGTGAAAACAAGTACAAGATCCCACGTAAGTCCCAAAGATCTCAAACCAAAAATTGCATCGCCATTTTCTCTCAAGACTCTCCTACAGGAATAATCTGTCAGCCTTCCAGCATTGGTAGATGGCAAAGACTACACTCAGGTGTCATTTCCCGAAATCGAGAATATTTTGACAGACCATGATATCATTTCTAAGCCTTGTAGTCTGCTGGTTGTAGTAGGGGTACTCCGCAAGGTGGAATGGTTTATTCGCAAAAACGCGAACACATTTTTAGACCAAAGCCTTTTTTGATCGAGTGTTCCGTATGTTTAAAGACGTCTTGTGCCACCAGTATCAAGAAATAAATATACTGCTCTACACTGCCAAAAAGGCAACCAGAAAAACATGAGCAGAGCTACATAAAACAAACAGAAACAGAGATGAACACCAGATTTTTAGAAAGCAGACCCAGAATCCCAGAATCAAACCCTGATGGGACGAACAAAACATCTTAGTTCTGCAAATAGCATAACAGCATCGATGACTAAAAGTACAATGTCACGCCGGATAAACCATGCAATCTTCGCGTGATAATCAACATTTCCGTCTACCGGGCCTAGACGAAGTTAAGGTACTGATCTCCAAGCTATTTGAAGGAACAGTAGATGACTTAGTAAGAACTATGCACAAAATTGTCTCAAAATATAGTCGGACAAAAGTATGCCGAAAGTATGGAAGCATTCTATACTTGTCTCCAATATTGTATAAAGACCATGACACAGTCAACAAAAAATTACATAAAACACCGTCTCGATAGAGCGAAACCCTTAATAAATATAACTTGGAAGTAGGACTTAACTACTCCGCTATAAGTGTCACTTCTTTGAGCTACAAATGCAATTAAGTTCAAGAGATCTTGAACAACAAAGTATCCATGTACGAAACCATGATCATTTCAGTCCTGCTATATGCCACAAGGGCACAGACTGATTCAAGAAAGGAAATTCATTAAAAAGTCTACATTTTTTACAACCTTACCAAACTGACTAACGCATATACCAAAGACCATCAAAGCTTACAACAAACTCCTATTGGTTCCATGGGTAGCTCTTGGATATCTAGGACTGTGGTAATAGACACACACTGGATCTTCATTAGTCAAAGTGAAGCTGCATAGAACGAAGCTATTGTACAAAAAAACCAAATAATATATTTCAATGGTCTCATAGGGTAGGTAGGTAGAAGGGATTGTCTCACTAAGCTGTGCTGAATGAGCTCGAAATAGTTTTTGTGTTCTATTTCAGTAGTATGTATTTGGCCCACAACTGCCTGAATATGATACAGTTCCACAACCACTCCACTCTACTATCAGCTTTTAATAGATAATGCGCAAGGACTCTACCTTTAAGGGCCCCCAGCAGGACGTTCTCATGAGACTCAGCAAGGGAGGCTCATTTTCCCTCGATATTACTGCGACTCGACACCCAACAGAAACTGATTCTAAACCGATGAATAATTTCGATGATGTGGAATACGCCCCATGACCCAGGGAAAGAGAAGATCCCCGCATCTACCCCAAAGTCTATTTTTGAATCGCCCTAGTTCGGAACCTGGCAGTGACGTAATTTCGAAGCTTTACTCTAGCAGCTCTATAGTTGGTTGGATTGGGTACCAGATTCACTACATAAGGATAAGAACAGCTATGAAGGTCGAGTGTAAAGCTTCTGTAGGTCATGTTCTCATGGCCACTGTTATGCGCTTAGAGCCGTAGTTCTTTTCATTGATGTAGTGATATTTCTTTGACGCATGCCATAGGAAAGTTTAGGACACACTACCGCGGTGTACACCACAAGACCATTATCGAGCAAAGTCCCAACTTCTTACCGAAGGTTTCGCTGTAAGCATAAAAGCCTACAAAAATGTTTTTTAACCGCTGCTCCATTTTGAGTTTCTAGCTAAGTTTTGTATCAAGTACCACACCTAGATACGTAGCACTGGATCCAATTGCTAATGAACGTCAGTGTTGACTTAATTAAAACCGCCTTTAACGTGTAAGAAGTTATCTAGGGTATATTGATTGTAGTGAATTTTCTTGTTAGCAACTTCATCGAGTCAGAAAAATGCGCATCAGTCGTTTAAGATGGCTAGGACATGCTCCCGCCCGTAGAGTCTTCGAATCAAACCCGGAGGGATAACCCAGTGGAGGAAGACCTCGCCTTAGGTGGCGCGCACAAGTAGAAGGGGACCTCAACCTACTTGGAGTGCACAGCTGGAGGCAGTTAGCTAAGGACCGTGATAATTGGAGAGGCTTGTTGGTTGAGGCCCAGGTTCACCCCGAACTGTAGCGCCACCTAAGTAAGTAAATAAGTCCCTACGCATTCTGGAATTCGGATAGGGGGGGACTGATTAAAAAGAAGGAGGGTGAGCCTGATATCTTTTGCGAATTCATGTCTACGCTTCCCAGCTTTCGGATTAAACACATCACGAACACAATATATACCTAAATAACGCAAATGGCTCTACGAGTCTAGTCTTGTCCCAAAGTAGACAGCTTCATTCAGGCATTCTTCTCTTTGACGACCTCAGCTACCTCAGCTCAAAAACTCCAGTGGGTTATATTAGTCCATGAGCAACCTGAGTTGAAATGACCTCTTTTGGTTTAAATGTGTCTACAACTTGGTACAGCCAGCTACTCCAAAAGAAAACCAAGGCTTACAGACTCAAAATATAGTCTTCTTACAAATGTTGGCTCTCTGTGTCTTTGAAGAAGAATAATTAAACGTAAGACACTTAGGCCGCGAATCACTGAGTCTGAAGAAGTCCATGGGACGAGAATCCATCGGTGTATCTACATATGATGTACACCTTCACTCAAGTATTTATAAGAAAAAGAAGCAAAAGCTGATGATGGCCTCCGTCAAGCACCCCGAATTCAGAGAACATTTTAGACACGCCAATTGCCCTTTCTAACAACCTTATGCCCATGTTCTGCAGAAGCAAAATATCTGTATTCCTAGAGTTCAATTATTTATGCATGAACAACCCTTTTAAACCCTTATTCCCGAGCAGTGCTAGTGTACTAAAATCCATTTTGCCGACCATTTGAAGCACCTGCCACATTTAGCCATTAAAAATAACTCATCTTAATGTCACAATTAAGTTTGATTTGTTTCCAAATATGAAATTCACCCCTCAAAGTACATACATACTCGTACTCGTACTCGACTCGTACGTACATGCAGCGACAGCAGCAGGAGCAGCAGTACCAATTAAAAGGGATAACACGGTGATACACACCCGCCAACCATTTTTAATTGCTCGTAACAGCACATCAATCCAAGGAGAACATTTTCTTTCTACGACTACTTTTGGAAAAGAGCTGGAATACGTATCTTTTTGTGCCTTTTACGAAAGCAGCAAAGGCCACATGCAAATTTCTCCAGCACCTTGCACCCACATATGGGGATGGGGCAGCAAAAATCGCTTACATCCTCAATTTGCCAAGTCACACATGTGAGCGGCGACTCCCACACTTGTGTATGTACCGCGCGCGCTCGCACAAATAACGTCCTAATTAGTTCCCGAAAATAAAATGCAAACGTTTTCAGAGAGGCTCAAACCGCCATCACCACCTACCACCTACCCTTTCGCCGCCACACAAATGTCAACGAGCAGCAACAAGAAAAGAGGAAAACCTGACAAACGCCCCATTTAACACATGTGTGCCCCACCGAATTCTTCGTTTAGCATCCTTGTTGGTTTTCCTTTCCTTTTTTTTCTATTTTGCTTCTTTGCGGGAAAATTTCCCTCGCTTTCGACATTTTGCGTGTTGTTTTTTTTTGTTCTTCCTTTTGGGTATCCTTATTTCATGTGTTTTTTTTTTGTTCCTCGTTTGAACGCTTGTGAGCATATTTTTATACCGTTAAATTGTGCTTCAAGGATCTGCATGCATGAGATGTTATGTGTCACCTTATATTCACATTTAGCCTTGTCAATGTGAGGGCGGTGAGGCGGTACCGGCGGTCTAAGGGGTTTCGTTGATGCTTGAACAAAGATGTGAAGCATTAAAGGTGAAACAAGCTGAAAACACAGTGAAGATAGGGTTGAGAATGATGAGGCAAAACAGGTATCGAGAAGGAGGGTAGAAGATGATGCCAGGAAATAGTTGGAGGAACTAAATGTAACTTATCGAGAGAATGAGAAAGGAATATTCCTTTGGAACTTCATCCCGGGATGGACTCTTGAGACGAAGTTTAAAACCAAGATTGTAGAATCTTTATTGTTTGTGCGGCAGTGGCATATATTCCTATAGCTAGGCACCCAATTGGAGAGAGTTTTATGCCAAAGATTGGAGGAGATAAGTTCTTCTTTCTGAAAAGCTTGGAGAGCCTAGATGATGAGGATGCACCCTCTATCTGAAATGCAATATGCATATAAACGTGGAAAATTCAGTCAAGCGCTTCAAAGTGCTAGAAGCTAGAAGAAACTACGAGCTTGACAAGGAAGAATACGCTACGGACATCTTCATGGATATGGTCTTCGAATCCGAATTTTGACTGCTTGTGTGACTCTGCCAGACAAACCGAGTACATGAGACTTTGCCATTGTGGATCAAGGTAATGCTGCTGAATAGAACTCTGGTTGCAGATGTGGACTGTGACCGCCATGTTAGGGCAGGCGTCAACAGAGACTGGCTGAAAGATGCCCTTGCTTCTCTATTGCTTACTCTCAATCTACGCTCAGGCATACGTGAATAATGTTGCCATTCTTTTGGTCGGGTCATGCGGACAGACTGTGCTGACTACACACTTGACGTTACTACTTGCAAGTATCCTCTGTTTTTCAATCTATATGCTAACCGAAGCGGCTACCGACCATATTGTTAAGAATTGTTGAAGGGCTCGGATTATTTGCATCTGTAGCGACAGTCAGGCTGCGCATAAGGCTTTACTCAACCCTGTAACTCGTTCGAAAATAGTTCGACGATGCAAGAACTCATTGAATTCAATCGGAAGGTTGAACTCCTTGACTCTTTTCTGGAGCCCAAATGACACTGGTATTTCGGGAAATGAGATCTGCGTTAAGTAAGATCTTAGGATGTGTCTTCCTGTATTCTTGGTCAGGGCCTCCGTTGACGATTGGATCTCTTATGAACAAAATTGTGTGTGGAATGACTTTCCCAAATGCAGACAGATTTAAAGTGTGTTTCCGAACGTCTGTAAGAAATCAGCGGCACTCTTGTTGTCTCTCAACCGAAAAGACTGTGAAATACTTTCCTTTCTGTCTGTGTCGCTTGTGAAGAAAATGACGATACTGCCCAACATTTCCTTTGTTATTGTCCAATTTTAATCCAGATCAGGTCCTAATGTGGTGAGTGCCGATACTGTAAGCTCCTCATCGCTGAAGTGCATTCTCGGCTACCTCCGAAAGTCCAGTAAAATGATTTTTGCTTCCTGGTAGTACAATGGACTTGTTGCGTCTGAGTGTTCCAATAATGAAAAACAAAACAAAGGATGCCATCCAATTCTCTCCTCTTATTTGAGAAGTATGATTATGATGAAGTTAATCACAATGAATCCTAGGATCCAGGAGTAGAAATGGTCTTTGAATCCATCACACACTCTTCATACGAGATTCTGAAATTCAAATTCCGCGACTCGTCATCAGTCAAAAGCTGGTTTTTCAGAATCAAGATTACCAACGCCGAAATGCAAACGGCACACAATAAGACCTAAATAAACTAAAAAAGGCATATGCTTCTTGCTAGGGGATACACCTTCCCAAGGTAAAAGATTGAGCATAGGCAAAACGTAGATCATAACAGAATGACAGCCTAGGTAACCCACTTTAAGAACTGAAAACTCAATTGTTTGATTGATTGAGTGGAAGAGAAGGACTCATAAATGAAAGGAAGAGATCCATCAAGAGAAGACACACCAATTTCAGGAATTGCAAACTCTACTGCTGATTGCCCTGAAAAGCCCTGTGAGGAAATTACTTCGTTAAACAAACATACGTGCCAGCAGATGAAGTCCATAAGATGAGCATATGGAATGGGTTCCCTGCCGACTACACTGTCCGAAAAGGTCCGTTCAGCAGATGTGCATATCTGCTGCAACGTGCTTGAACCTTGGACGTACGGTATAACAGTGTTAAAGAAAACTAGTGATTTTTGGCGGATACTTGAATGGAACACCACATAGAATTCCCCTACAATGAACAGAAATCGAGTGAACAAAATATGTACTATGTAGCATGGGAGGAAAAGCTCTAGAAAAGGCTGTCTAGAGAAGGAGATGTAACTGCTTATTCTGTTGTACGATAACAAGGAACCAAAGAATAGAATGTCAACACTGGCATACCACAGGATTCAATACTCTCCCCGCTACTGTTATACATCATGTACTACGACATACTAAATATGGTTGTGATTCTTAGTCTTTGCCTGTAGTCCTTCCTATCATCATTGGTGTGACATAGTTAGCTAAGCATTGGTAATTTTGTCAACTCTTTCTTCCACAAGCAGCCCTAATATTATTGTGTTGAGCTTCATTGTTTCAAGTAGATACATGAACCCTGGCCATCTCTCAAGTTTTATTAATATTTCCTCTGTGATATATTTTTATCGCAAATAATTCTCAACGAGGATATCTCATCTCCTAAATCTCCTTCATACCATACTCATACAGCGAACTATTATAACATCCATTAGGAGGACATTTTGTTGCACTTCACTTCACCGCCACACTGAGTCGAGGCGAGAGAAAAGCGAAAAAAAGGACTCCACTCGCCTCTACTGCTATCAAAAATGCTGCAAAGCCATTAAAAATTGTATTTATTACCACCGCCCGGCCGTCCAAGGCTGCACTCACACTTATGGAAGAATATTTGCTCTCGCTAAATTATATAAAGGTGCACACACAAATATATTATCCTTTTAGTTGTTGTTATGGTTTTACTTTTGTTTCGTTTTGTTTTTTGTTGCTTGCATCCATCCTGTGTGTTATTTTGCTGCGCCATACAGATCCGACCAAAATGGATAATTTATATCAAAAGGACTGCTCGTGTATGTGGAACACATCTAGAGTGGGCTACCGCTCCTCTCTCTCTCTTTCTCTCTAAAAACAAAATGCCATCATTTCCCAATCTCATGCCCCGTAGTCGCTCTCTCAGCTTCAAGGATTTCAAATTCCAGCAACAGCAACAACCCACAATGGAATGACCCACGAACGTTGTTGTATATCCTTGCTTTCTGTTTTTTTTTTTTTTTTGACTTTTTTGTCGCCACCTTAATTTCAGAATAATTTACGCGACACAACATCAATTAACTCCTTAAAATACCTGCAGGTGGGAAAAAATGTCCGCTCATAAATATTGCCACTGGTTGTGTGCAGCGGTAGTAGCACGCAAATAATGGAGCGGCCGAAGGACTCGCTGCTTCCTTCACACACGTTGTGTAGTATGTTGTTGCTGATGCGGTGAGCTACTAGGATAACCATATAAAATTCAGGACAAATGGTCCCCACCATCCAAACGTTGCTGGCGCTAGTGTTGGTGCCTAAGCACACTCTCTGTTGTATGTCAAGTGGAATTTCGCCATAACTACCCAAGAACCAAAGGACCTTTCTCTCGCCGTTAGTGTTATCCGTTCTACGTTTTACGCTAATACCAAACGATATTTTAAACGGTTGATTGTTGGCACCGTTGAAGAATGAATTATAATCATCTACCTGCGATTCTGAGAATGTTTGTCTTGTTTCGTATAATTTGATGGAAGTATGTTAGAGTTGTGTGGTTCGTTTGTAGGGCAACCGCGTCTACTGGACTTGGAATTGAAAGGACTAAAGTAGCTCAGCAGCTATTTGCCATTCCCTCTTAGTCCCTCTATTGTACATAATGAATGGGTACAACTTGCAAGGTTCTGGGAGAATACGTATTCCTAGAATAATGACCGCCGTATGTGGTAGCTGAATGAATCATTCCTGGTCCAAGTGTATCCTGTCGTACACCTCACTTGCAAGGTACTTAAGTTAATCAGTCTAACATGTGCGTATGCCCTAATTCTCGAGGCGAGTAGTCCATTAAAGAAGACTCACTGGTAAGGACGCCCCTTCATTAACTATATAAAAATGTTGACCACATCCGGGTACCATTTCGCCGAAGAACTTTCTCCGGAACCACCGCTCGGTTATATCGATGTTTTCAAGCTCGGTTAATATCGTTCTATACGTGAGACCATACATCGCACCGAACAGTCAGTCTTTGTCAATGCATTGATGCTTGGTTGTGGATTGTGTTCGATCCAATACCGGAAATTATGCATTTTGATATAGCCACTCAGCCAAAATCAAGATCTCTGGCCAAAATTTCCAGGACCCAATCAGCGAACTCATAGCCGGCGTTGTCCATGGTCGTCCGGCTTCAATTCTTGCGTCAATACAGTCTTATACCCAAATCCAACCGCAAAACAAGCCGGAATGACTCTCTGGCGATGCCCAATTAAGCTGCCCGGGGCCGAATCGACTTTCTGGGTATTCTTCGATACTGACTGCTATGGCGGTTATGTTTCTTCATTTCGCACCAATCTCTATCTGGTTGATGGCTTAAGGTCCAAAAGAGTGTACTCACGCTCAAACTTTTCTACGGTACGATGTGTTGCCTGCACAATAAAGCCATGATGACAACTGAGCCGGAATTTCGATGATATTTTTTTTTAAAAATGTCCGCACGTTCGGCAAGCGTGAAACGATGCATAATGGAATGGCAAGCCTTACTAAATATTTTGACCAGATGGCCAGATGTCATTGATAACTTTGACAGCATAACAGACATAACAATTGGAAAAAGTATCATCTGGTCACCCTTTAAATATTGTACCCAAATACTGAAAAAGTGATCAAATGACGTATATTCAACAATCAAGTCAGAATCTGCTGGAATGGGTCTAGTTTTAGATATAAGAAGTGGCCACTGACGCCTCCGCCAGTATGTTTCGATGGACAACTAAATGAAGTAAATATAATCAAATTGTATGACAAATGTCGATTGGTCCTCCTATTTGGATCCACAAACGGAGTACAAGTTGCTTCTGTTATATTTCTTGGCAAAACTACTGTGGTGTGGTGTTTCTAGAGGTATCTGGGCAGCCCGACTTGTGATGTGGTAATAATCAGCGATGAAAGATAAAGCCTGCCTAGACTGTTGGCTAACAAGTATAGAAGTATCATATATTATATTTCTTAAGTCTGGTCGGAGAAATGGTTACTTCTTAAACTTGTTTAAGTAACTATTTGTTTTTCTATTTTTTGCTGTGGTCTTAAAAACAGACGTGAGGGCTTACATTCATATATTCCACCGCTCCTGGGTATTCAGACAAATATACACCATAAAGCCTATGACGATTACACTTCTTGATTGCTCTCGACGTTTTAATAGAGTTTAGACTGGACAACCCCAGTTTCTAAGGAATATAGCTATGTTAACACTGTTGGGCAACGAATATCAATGGATGTGAGTATTGTGGGTACGTTAAAAAGTTGTAGCGTCGGGCTACAATGCCTGATTCAAGCAAGTCAAAATAAAGAAAACCTGCGAAACGATAAGGTCTCAAGAAATACTGATATAATCCACTAAGTAAGATTATATGTACGTATAAAAGCGTTCAGAGATTTCTCATAGAGGTACAAGCCCTTCTAGTCCTTCTACAAGTCATTCTCAAATAAAAGAGGCAATGGGTCCTACCGCTATCCTGTGTGCTTCACCAATCTGGGCAGGAACTATGAAGACCAAGTCGGATAAGATGAAAATCGAAACAACGTACAGATTATGCGCCTTGAGAATATGTAGTGCATATCGTACAGTATCTAGCGATGCAGCATATGTCATTGCAGGACTAGTTTCCATTGACCTGTAATCAGATGAAGAAAAACAACGTGGGCGACGTAAATGATAAAATGAATTTCACTGAAGTTATAAATGGCCTAAGCGAAGCAGAACGAACTGCCAGTCTACGAAAATGACAGCAGCTCTGGAATGCATCAAAGGTAAAGGACGAACCGACTTATCCCGACAATCAACGACTGGATAGAGCGCAAACACGGAGAACTAAAGCTCCACATGACTCAAATGCCAAGTGGACAAGGAGGCTTTCGTGCCTACTTACATAAGTTTAAGCTCGACGACACACCTTATTGTCCGTCTTGCGAGGGAAGACAAGAAAACGCTGAGCATGTGTATTTCCAATGCCCACGATTTGAGGTTCAGAGAGAAATCCTACATAGGGAACTGGAAGAAATACCAAACCCTGAAAACAATGTAGGCCACATACTACAGTCGCAACCGAAGTGGGATGCAAAAACACATCTCGAATGAACTTAGATAACTGGAGCGGGAAAGAAGCAGATATGAGTTAAGAAGAAGGATAGGATAAGAAACTGGCCAAGTAGACTTTTAAAGAAAACAAAAATTACTAAATCCCACTCCGCAAAGGAATACCTGGAGGTAGTTCCCCGGGATATAGAAAAAGCGTATAAGGGGAGGAGGTTTCAGTCAGTTAAAGTCTGGCGCTCAGTATGCCAACCGAGAATTTCCAAACCAAAAAAAAATGCTTTGGTGCTTGGGGATCAACAAAGCCTATCCCTTCTATTAGTCGCAGTCGCACGTAGTTCTAATTTATTCATGCATGTTGTTTTCTATCTCCTCATCAGCTAATCCAATTGTTGTGATGAAATCGTTTACTATGTTCCATATCAAGTTACCTAGTCTAAAGCGTTGATGAATCCCTCCTTTTTACCGTGCTCTGTATTTTAGAACAGGATCTTATATTTTCTGTACATATTCTGGCATTTTTTGGGCCGTGATTATTCACATAAAAAATAGCCAATCTTTTACACACCCGACTTCTCAACATCTTTTCGAGCCTGACGCTTGTAATACGCTCCAAGAGATGCACTTCATCTTCACCTTACATATCAGCCTGAGTGTTGGTACAAAACCAGTCTTTGGAATTCCTTCCTCTTGCGGCTACTGGTACCAGACTCCTGTGCGGTTCCGGTTTTCTTCCAAATTTAAAGGAATTCATCAGTAGTGATGGAACATATTGATTCCATTTCGTGTTCTCCATTGACCCTAGAGAACTGTTGCGGATATTGAAAGAGGTTCATAGCTGCCTTCTAGTTCTTTCATCATGGCTTGGGATTCTGTGAGGATTATGCTCATCATCTACATATGTAAAGTTCGTTAAACCATCTCGACTTGCTTTGTCCCCCAGGAGTCCTGGTGGTGCCATTAGTTTATTGTTGTCATCAAGCTAGTCGACGGGTACAAACATTTTGAATCCTTTCTGTGGGATTTTTTTAGGTACATTACAACTGAAAAGGTTGATACGCATCCCATAGGCTAAAGCGTGCTTAATTTGCTGTCGTTTTCTTATCGAATAGTCGTTGGTCGCTGTCCTGGTTTGCGACAACAAATGACTCAAGCAGTAATGATCCGATCGGTCTTGCTATACGTGGTCAAGTTTTAAAGATCACATCTCAGTCGATATCTGCGTATGGCGTAGCTAATGAAACCGTCATGAGTTTCCCGACGAAGATATTAAAATTTCAAATGTAATCTTCATTTTGACCTCTGTCTGCCGATTTAAATGCCAACCGGTTTGAACTTGAAACCCCTTCGAAGTTGGTATCTCCGGATTATGGATAATAGAAATCGCACAACCATTGGCAGCATTGAAATATCTCAATTATTGTTTGGATGACCTCAGGTCTGATTTAGTCCCGCCGCACCCCACTCTCCTGGCGTTAAATTAATTACTCATGTTATTATTTTGGTCGAAATTAAGCACACGGTAACAATTTATAACTTTCTAACATGATTATTGGTAATGCCAATAATGTAGTTTCGCTCCCGTTCTACCCCCAATGACCACCACCGTCACCATATAACTAATGGCTAATTTGAGGAGAGGGTGTTGCAGCAGCAGCAGCAGCAGCAGCAGTAGTAGTAGAAATAGAACCAAAACGGAAGGATCTAGCGTATATCCTGCCGTATAATCCAATCCATTGCCGCAGCGCATACGAACTACCAGCATATAGTTCGAGAGACAGAGAAAATCGGATTCATTGTTGCAATTGCGGCGAATATAATGTCCACATTACGGTACACTATGCAGATTGGCATTAATTTTCCAAAATTCATTGGATAATATTTATGGGCCATGTTCTAAGTCAGCCATAAATACAATCAAACGGACATTTGCACACACGCAGGCAGGCGGTAGTCCTAGTCATATACGTACGAGTTGAATAATACAACATTGGGGCTTACAAATTCAAATTGGACACGAATTCTAATTTGTAACCTGGTTATTCATAACAACAGACACACACACACACACACTTACACCAACCCACTGTTACATGGACTCCCGATACCTTTCGAAGGGATAATAAAAAAAATTTAATGGCAAATCAATAAAGCACTCGATTGTGAGAAGGAACTCTTTCGATAAAAACTTGTAAATTCGCGATAAAAGTTTCGTTGAAAAAAAAAATGGTCAGCTTTGGATTAACAGGTGTTTAGATGGATTCGAAGCAACAGTTACCAGACTGGAGGGCTATTTGCTAGGGTTTGCAGCCAGTTCAAAGGGTGAGACTTGGTAGTAGGGGAATGAACTTGTCGGTTAGTATTTTGAGTCGAAATGGATATCAGAGTTTGTAAATTGGGAACGACAGTACCATACTCATAATGTGTCACATATGTAGGTAGGGACATACATAATTCCCGAAAAATATGTTTCGGACTCCCTGCAACTAAAAATGTAGGGTCTTACGTTGAACCTAACATATTTCAGAGAATTCAAATACCCAGAAGAGCATGGAACGAGTAATTACATCGCAAAATGTAAATACAATGCAAACAAATTTATCAGGAAAATAGTAAGAATTTGCTTAGAGAAATCATAGTTATGCTTCTGCTTATATAACTGCCTTGCAGTTGTTGACTTACCCTTAGCGGAGCGACAAAGTCACTTGAACGTCTAATCCCTGCGGAAAAGAAAGTGCAGTAATGTAGGTAAACAAAGCGAGCCACAAACCCCAAATTTGAAATACGTCACTTTTACTTATAGGCGCCTGCCGGGCAGTTGTTGACATAGCCCTAGCGGAGCGACGAAGTCGCGTGAATGGGTACATTCTGGGGAGAAAATGGTGAAATCCTGCTAGCGAACGAAACGAACCATCTTTTTCAAACTTGAATTGAAAACAGAATAATTTAGATATTAGGCTAACATTCATTCCAGGTGTAGTACACAGGATAAATTTAAGTACGGAATTCGATCTCGTTCATACGACCACCGCAAGAACGTTTGCAGCGATCGATTCTTTTGAGCCATGTGGACTGAGTAAATGGCCGGCTTGGAATGGATTTAGTTGGTCCATTTTGAACTGTACCACTTACGGCTCGACGGATCCCTTGTCTCACTAGGACGGGAACATTTATTAGTGAGTATGTTGATTCGAAGCTATCCACTGGAACACGCAGCCTGTCTAGTGGGACAATTATTACGACCGTAAACTGGAGTAAACGCTAAAAGTTACGACCACCGACTCAGAATCTCGGTAGTAATTTTCAATAAATTTCCAACCGTAGCTCGTACGTGAACTTCACTATAAGGTAATGTAAGTCTTGGCTTACTACTTCTTGGCTTACTACTACGCTAGTTACATTAATATCTCCGTCATGAAGCATTCGAAAAGTAAAAGTTAAATGACTTGCAGACTAAACGAATTAAAGTGCTTATTCTTCACTACTTTTGTCATGGTGGTTTTAGGACAAGATCAGACACTGAATTTTGGCGAAGAAAAGGATTTTTTTACTCCGCTCAAAACCCCTACAAGGTTATATGTATGTACTTTAAGAAGAATGGCCGAAAAAATCTTATAATCAGTGACTAAAAAATGATTGTCTTGTATGGCATGACCAACTGTTGGCAGGGATTTGAAGGATTTCAAAAAGGATATGAATGAATTTTGTAGGATAAACTCTGACATTTTGACTCATAATATATGTACATAGTTCATCAATTCCATTATGAGCTGATTTGCGATCCTTGTAGACTTTATTGGTACCGTAGCAAAGAATATATGTGGTGTATTGGACGAGTCATATGCAGAACACTATGAACACCAAATCACAGGAAACGCGACCGAATGAAAGCATTAAGTATGCAAATCAACAATTACTGCATGACTATAAGCTGAACATCACTTGCGCTAGAAAGATGCAGGGCTAAGGTCTTTAGCATTGTCAGCATATATATGGAACAGTCTGACTGATGTACATCATGCTAAAATCGACCCTCTAGTGATAGCACCAGGCCAACATTTATCGCAAATAACGCATATAACGAACATAATAAGGATCTAACTCCACAGCAATCTGTAGGAGGTAGCCAACCAAACTTATTAAGACTGAACAAACTTTTGACGGGGAAGAATAACAGAGCAGTATCGCATTTGACGTACCCTTGAGAGTACCTTAAATCACTGAGGACTTTGACATATGTACATAGCAAAGCTTAAGTTCATTTGGAGCGGACCATATGACACCCTATCCTCTTTTCACTTATAAAGGCATTGTTTTGTCAAATTATAACGAGATCTTCAAATGTTTGTTACTACTTCACCCAAAATTTCATCAAAAAGAGTTTTTTGTATAAAAATACACCATAAAAATGGGCGTGGCCACGTAAGATGTATGGACGAATTGTATAGAATTTTAATGTCTAAATATTTTGTTCTGATAAAATTGTTCGATTTCATACAAAATATTGAACTTATGAAAAGGGGGTGACAGCGACTCAATCGTTTCCACTATAGATGCTGATCATGAATATATGCACATACTTTAAAGCGTCTATCTTGTTCTCTATTTCAAACTATGTATATATCAAACACAATATACACTTGGATATGGTACAAACAGACTGTTTAACACTAACAAATGTCTTAGACCAGACTTGAGAAAGATAGTGGAAAACAATGTTACTTCTCAGTATTCTGGCCAATAGCCCAGTCAGTTTCAATATTCCTTTTTTAAAAGAACACAGCCCAAGAGATTTGCAAGTCGATGACAGGATGATTGCTCCCCAACACAGGGCTGGTGACCCAAACACCTATTTAATAGTGCTAAATACCAGATTAGTACGGTTAAGTACATTCCTTTGTAAGACTAGTTGCTTTAATGTTTCAGTCATAATCGATATTTAATAGAAAAATCGTGATAACCCATTAAAACGACTTGGTTCACTCAATCTTCAAATCAAACCCCAACCAAGTGTTAGCTTCGAAGAATGAAAGAGTCCTTAGTTCCTTTAAACGATCGTAAAAGTATTTAAATTAAAAGTCATAACAAGACGTAGATCTGTCTGTGGGACACAAAACACTCATACACACCCTACTTCATCATTTAAGGACACCCTAAAAATCTTCTCGCAGTCACTAATAAGTTTTCTCCAAAAAGGACTACAGACACATCCCTCCTCAGTAGGTAGAACCAAGCAAATAATCGTAAATTAAAAAGCGGATTACACTTTACGATAGTAATAGTTAAATTTTATTGTCATACTGATAGCACTAGTGTTGTAAAAAAACTGAAAAAAATGTGGTAAGAATAATCACCGTTAGTGTTACAAGTCTACAACTACTGGACTTTTCCCGATATCTTTGTGTGCGCGCTGCGCACAAAGGAAACGAAAAGAACTACCTAAACGGAACAAACTATGGCAATTGGTAATCTTCAAGATATATTTCCTGGTATCCTGGCTCTGATCTTATGCCATATTTTTTCTCTCACCTGTCTGGCAAGGAGTTCCATGGTTGGTTGGTTAGACTTCGGACGTAGGATGTGGGTAGGAGGTGCGGCACACAAGGCAAAGTCATTTCCTTCGTCTAAGGGCAGCAAATGGCATTAACGCAAAGAAAATGCCAGTTTTGTCGTAAATTTACTCACCACTTTCGAGAAAAGGGGTTTTGGGTGTGCCAACAATAGTTTTTTGTACTTTTTTTTGGAAATTATACCAGCAATCCATTCAAAGAGACGAACACTATCAGGAATTTATTTTATTTACGAGCGTAATTAAAGGGATTAAGTACCAAAAGTGGTCTGTAGTAATTAGACGGGAAGAAATGATAATATGGCCATATGGGGCGACTGCATCAATTCCGGTAGCCAATTCGCAAGGACTAAAGATTATTTCCTCAATAAATAGACACGCCACAGATGTATCTGAGTAGAGTTCGTGTTTCAGTAGCCAAAGAAGTGAAATATCCTTTTTTTGTTCGATTCTATCGGGTATTGTTTCCTGGCACCTAATACTTTATCACTTAAGACCGCAACCAATGAGCCCTGTGTAATCCCAGCGGGAATCGTGGGCTCGCCAGCCACTCCACGGGAATCGTTTTCAATTTCGCGCTAACATGTGACCGATATGTCGTTGAAATTAACTGCCACCATCTCTAAGTCTAAATCTCTTCTCTGTCTAACTGGGATGGCGAATGGCGAATGGCGGATGGGCTTGGCCACTGGACTACAACGGACCAGAAGCCATTGTGTGTCAGGATAACCAACCACTATCGTCATTGTTGATTTTTGTGCGCGCCGACGACGACGGGTAAAATGAAAACATTCAACACACACGGTGTCATCTTATTTATCTGTTCGACGAGAGCAACCGTTTATACACGACCGACGACGCTACGATGACAATATTTACCCCCAAAGAGTAGAGCTGTAACTATACACGGCTGACGCAAGGACATTCTCTCGCATAAAAGTGGCAAAGTTGTTAAGGACATTTGCTTGCTGACCAAGCCATGCAGCGAAAGAGATACCAACGACTCGAAGTGTGACAGAAAAATCTGTTGCGATGAAGTACTTCACGAGGAAACAACACAAAAAAAAACACAAAACACATCCAGATATACATATGTATGTATGTATGTATGTACTTCTCAGATTCACAACAAAGTGGATTTCTAGTTATATTTTTGTTTGTGAAGAGAGAAAAAAAAAACAAAAATATGGCCTCAACGACGATGGTGGTGTTAAGTATGATAGAAGCCCGGAGAATAAAATATGAAAATGGCAGAGCCAGATGGTGAAAACAACGGCTTCCAATGGAAGGAGTTTGAAGAAAGTACAAACAAAAAAGTAGATTGTTAAAAATAGTGATAAACTGACCACAGACGACATCCTCACAAGTTTCACTCGCCCAAGAGCTGTCAAACCAGAAGAGAAGCGGATTCATTTGTTTTCCCAAATAACTTTGCTTTTACAAAGCTTTTATGTCATATTTTTGATGAAAACATTTTCTCTTTGCCTCGTTCGTCTCGGTACCTTCTCCAGGAGTCGTTGCTAGCAATGGCCAGTCTTTGAGTATGGGTGCCAACGATGCAGTTTCCACTGATTAGCAGCAAGTCTGTACCCTGCTGAGACCTAGGGTTGATATAGAAATGTCGCAGTGCCATAAAAGCTCCATCTGCAGATATCTATGTAGCTTTATTCATCCCATTAGCTTGGGTCAGACTAAGATGATTAGCGAAAGAAAATTGTCCCGTAAGAACCTCAATAAGTTGTCTACAGTCTTTTCTGCTGAGAGACAGGAAGAATGCCTCTGATTTCTTATAGACGTTCGGGAGGATTTGATTAATCTTCCTGCATCCTGGAGACCATGCCAAACACAAACGTGTTCGTAAGAAACCCACTCATCAATAGTGGCCCTGATCGACAACGCTGGAAGACCCAACGCAGGTTCAGGTCCTTTGAACCTTGCTTAGGAATCTCATCGTTAACCTTGCGACCGAATTTAAGGAGTTTTTGCAATTTCGAGGTATTTTTATATGCAGTGTTGCAGGTCCTTAATCACAACCTGACTGTCTGGCAACCCAGTCAGCCGATCCACCGATCTGGCAAAAACTCCAAGAAGTCCAAAGCGATACGCACCGAAAGAGAGATGTGATGTCTGGTGTTGTCGTCTCCAGCCCAATCTGGTTGAAGGCATTCCTGAACGCTAGGAGGGTCGACTCTAAATTTGCACATCAGTTCGGTGTGATTTCATTAAACGGCACATCCATAGAAGTAAGGTAGAGAAGCATAAGTGCTTCCATAGACATCGAAACTCCAGTGCAGTAGATTGCTTTGATAGTACAGTTAATGAAAAATGTATCAAGAAGAGGTAAATCAAACCGAGCATCTGGACCATAGCCCATCACACTCGAGAAGGCATCCGTGGAGAAAGCAGTCACATACTTATGCGAAAGCTTTCTCCTCCAAACAACAGACACAGAAGCTAGAAAATGTTTTATCATACCCGTATAGATCCGAACGCCCTTTTAGGTGGTAAAATCCATATCTAGCCAAACGCACCCTTACACTTTGACCTCAGATACTCTTCTTAAAGATGTTTCTTAAATTTGTAGGATCGCTCCCAAATAGTTCGCTACTATCCAAACAGTAATGCGCTTTCGTACTGGCTAAGACAGACCGGTCAGAAACATTTCTCGTCCACCACACATCAGGCATGTCTAAGGCTATTTGTTCGCTAGTATAGGCAGTGTAGAACTGCTATTCGCAGATGACACCAGATATTTGGGGGTTATTCTCGACACATCCAGAAACTGAAGGTCTGGATTACCTAACTGGGTTCTCCGAACCGGATTATCTACTGGATATACATGGCAGTCCCATCCTTATGTATGAAGTCCAAGTCTGGTGAACGGAACTGGACAAGAAAAGCAACTTTGCAATATTCGAGAAGGTTCAAAGGCTTTCCTACGTCTATAGAACCACTCCTACCAATCCTAGTCCTACGTCTATAGACCAACTCCTACAAATGGAGAAAATATGCTATGTGACAATATGGGCCACGCAGTCATTCTAAACGGGAATAATACTATTCCTACCAATTCAGACTCTATAGTCCCGTATCTATACTTTAACGTCCAGAAACTAAGATTCACAGCATCGTGTGAAATTTTAAATAAATCTGCGACAGAAATTGACACAGATGGATCAAAGACAGCGTCTAGAACATAGGCGGCATTTTACCTCCAGGACACTAGATATGTGCATTACCGCACGACTGCCGGACCACTGTAGCGTAATTCAAGCAGAAGTCATAGCAGTCCCTGAAGCCGTGATCTAGCTTTCGACTAACTCTATAGAGTGCTACTTCTATATCGATAGATACGCTGCGATAAAAGTTTTTAACGCAATACCGCGGATCTCTTAACGAGATCGCTGACAGGTGCCACTTATCCATCCCTGTGCTAGGTTCCAGGCCACAGGGATATTCCAGACAATTGCCCTCAGAACCTTTTCAATCGATAAACTAGATACCGCAGTTGCCATTATAATGGCAAACAGTGGGTGGAACAATATCAGCACATGTATTCTTCCGAACAAATTTGGCCAGGCATGGATTTTAGGAAAACCAATGGACTTATCTTTTTCAATAAGACAACCCAGAAAAAAAAAGACAATGGACGCTCTCACGGGGCACTGTATGGTAAGAAGACATGCCAGAAGGTTTGGTGCTTCTTTCCACTATTTCTGTAGAAACTGTAGAGATGAGGAGGTGGAAGAAACTATGAAACATCTCCTATGTCAGCACAATTGCACAATCGGCTCTGAGAAGGAAAACCCTAACCGAATACTTCTTCACAGATCTCAACGATCTGGCCAGACAAGACTTAAACAGAATAAAGAGCTTCGTCACCGAGTCAAACTGATTTAATTCCCAAACGGAGAAATATACGCCTTTGCCATAGGTTCATTCCGAGAACGGTAGTCCTGCCTGCTATCCCAAGTGAACCGTCTCCATGGATATCTCTGGTGCTAGTAATCCAGTAGTGGTATTTCAATGGACCTTTCTCTGGTCTAAGTGCGTCCCTGTTAAGCGGTGACAAAAACCCAACCCAACTCCATCAACCAACAGTCTGTAGGCTTGAACTATTGAGAGTATCCAACAGACCTGCAGTATCTTCATGCTTTTAATAGAAAGTTCGGGTGGTATAAGGTCCAGAAGAACATTTAAGGTTTCTTAGTTATATGAACATGATGGGAAATCATCTACAGTACCTTAAATCACTGTTCTTTGTTGCCTAATGTTGTAGTCTTTTCCCTACGCAGGCTACGAAGCAAGTGACCTGTATCAGAGGATAGGGCGTACTACTTCGAACCGAACAGGATTTTTTTGAACTTCCTACTTCACATTAAGCTTTCAGTCAACCCCTCGGTAGTTCGCCCTGGAGGCTAAAGGCGAGTACCTTAGGGGTTCATTCGTTGGAGTTCTGAACAGACATGTTGACGTACCTGTCTCAATTGAAATGTTCGCAGGCTACATATACTCTCCTCCTTAAAATTTCCCAAAACACCATTCCCTGCACCTTAGTACGTAATTTCACTATCTATGATCTGTACCGCTCTCAATGCAATGCAATCTCTAAGCCAATTTGTTTTACAGTTTCAACCATTTGGATTCGCAAAGCCACACACTACCAAGGACATTATGTCTACTTTCCCAAAAATTCACAACAACCCTTCTTATCGTGGCTCCCAATTAGCTAATGCAATGACATTTGGTGTTTTTTTTTTCTAGTTTTTGTCTAACTGGCTCTCGATGTAATTGGAATTGTTTTGCTCCTTAGGGTGATTACCGTTTGATTAAACAACCATCGCAGCATTTGCAGCAAACGCCGCCGCCGGGGACACCGCCACTATCACCCAAAAATTTGTATTTAAAATGCGGTGTTGATGAAAATTACCAAAAGGATGCACAAAGGATTCGCTAAAAATTTTCTAATTCCAATTCCATTTGTAAGGAGATGGAAAAACACTTCCCTGGTGCAGCATTCTCTGAAAGCATAATTGTATCCTAGATTCTTTTTTTGCTCAACTGAGGTTAACCACACACCACATCCTTTAACGGAGATTTACGATAGAATCAAGATTTGAATTGAAATTGGGCGAACAATTAGGAGTACAACCAAATTAACTCTACGTACAGCGCGTACACTCACCTCGTAAGGATAATGAGAAGATATCTCTTTTAATATTCAATGACATGGAGACCACCACTACCACTGGCACCACACTCACACAATAGGAATACGGCGTCCTTTTTTATATTTACTTTGTTTAGAGGTTGGCTTTTGGTTTTGGGCGGGTGGTATGGCGGTAATGTACATTCACCTGTGCACCTTCGTTTCGTGTGTCAATATTCGTTATCCTTACGAATTCATGATGGCTACTTGGATGGGTGTCATAAAGTACAGTGAATGTCTCATAAAACGTGACGGTAATCATAATTAATGCTCAATATATTCGGGGCACAGCCACACTGCACGCATACCATCGATGAACATAAGTTTGCTGGAAGAAAGGGCCACAAGAAGGGGTGGATTAGAGGCGACAAGGTGGATAATTTTTTCGGGGTTAGTCTAGTTGTTGCTGGTTAATTTGTTGGTTTTTCGCAGTTGATCGTAGACACAGGGATGGAATGGGTTGTACATAACTTTGAGGTGGATGACACACAATTCTCTAGGAGTACAACACGAACTATGTGTATCCTGAATCAGACTAGACATCTCTCTGAAAATCCCTTTAATCCGCTCCTGTACTTAAGAAACCTATTCCGTCTTAGAAAGATAATAACTTTTCGCCTCTTTCCTCTGTCTCCTTGCGAGCTTAAGGAAAGAATGTATCCTTGTTGCTACCACCAAGGGACTCATTACCTTCACTTCATCCGCCTGGAATAAAAGGAATAATTTTGATCTCGTCCATCCTATTGGACTCACCTTCTTATTGCCAATAAATTACCCTTCAGTGCTGGGAAGACTACACAGACCCTGGTACAGTGGATGGAGGCCCTAATATAAACACAGACGAAACGAAACATGCAACCATCGTTAATTCTAATGAAAATTATATTCCATCTCAGCAGTGTTAGTGATTGACTATTACCTACCTTTGGGTTATCGGGTGGTATATCTGGGAACAAGAAGCAGTAAGCAGTAGCTCGTATCACAGCTGAATCTCAAACAATCATAAATTAAGATCATTACTTCCCATTAAGTGTGTTGCTGTGTGCCACACTTTTCTCGTCTTAAGGATCTCTACTTCTCCTACTCCTACACGTTCTCTCTTGATGCAAATATGAGACGGAGAATAGCGTACGGCATCCACTGAAGTGAGTTATGGATGCAACCTTGGGTGGTGGTGGTGGTTGTGTTTCTACTTATTCCGTCTGATTTCTCGAGAAGAATCAAATAATTCTCGCTAGGAAGCAACTTAGCATTCCAAGTTGAGACCCACCCTCGTCGTCCATGAAACCATGAAAGAACAACACGACGGCATCACCATTTTTATGAGCCGTGCCAAAATTTATTGCAAATAAGTTTTAGATAACGAGTCATCTGTGTGTCACAAATTCCAGACACCCAACCCTCATTGGCAGAGGGAAACCTCTGTCGGATTTGGTGGTTATTTCAGAGAAATGCTTGAGAAGGGGGAATACTATGTTGGGAGAGTGTTGCCGTAGTGTAATGCCAAGGAAGGAATCCGCCCAGGCAAGGAACATATAATCCAAAAGCCTGTGCGAGTCCTGTGCGAAAGTCTTGAGTAAGCTACACCTTCAACCCAAAAGATGGAAAAACACGCCTCCCAAATCAAAATAACAGTTAAATTCACCACAAGAGATCCTGTGATATAGAGGTGTTAGTCGCATACAAGAGCTTGTCTGTCATACTGTGTGAACGCCTGAAACCCTTCGTCAACAATCTGTTCGCCCAGTGCGGTTTCAAGCCACAGTCGATAGGATATTTACACTCCATCATCAGCAGCATTCATAGACGCGAACTGTACAGAGTCAGGTGTACCTTTGATATGCCTGCCAAACTCGTTTGCCAATGCAGGAGATGATCGTGAACGCTCGCAGGTTCATCAAGGTGGGTAACGAAAGAGTTAATCGAGACTTTTGATATAAAAAAATGGCTTAAACACGCTGTCATGTGAATGTACCAACATCGTACTTGACAGGATTGTGTGAAACTCGCAAGTCAACACCGGAGGCACAATCTTTCAAAAATATGTGCAACTGCTCCCGTACGCCAAAGACATTGACATTATTAGCATAAATCAGTGGGCTGTCACTGGTGCGAATCCTAGTATTGAAGCCGCAAAAATGGATTTAGTGATAATCCAAAACCAAGTATATGCTGAATTGGACAGAAGGGTCTTTGTCTACGTCAGCCCTGCCTGCTGTAAATTCGGATAATGTAAAAATAAAGCGAGGAATAGCCTTTTCTAATCATTGTTTCTATGGCGTGAGAAGGCTATTCTAATAGTGGAGCCCTATCCCGAACAACTAAGGAAACTCTACCTTGTCATTCTCAACCTTCACTTTATTTAAAGTGGATGAACCCATCCTTGGCGCCTTTCGAGAGAAAGATTCTTCACAAAATATTCGGTTCCGTTTGCGATGACGGGCTATGAAGAAGTATATTTAACGACGAACTATATGATCTCTACAGCAACACCGACCAAGTCAAAACTAGTCGGTTATTTAAAATAATAAGGACATGTAGAGAGGATGGAAACAATTGCACCTCGGCTTAGGTGACGCGCACTAGTAGAAGGACACATCAACCGACTTGAAGTCCGCAACTAGAGGCATTTAGCTAAGAACCATACTATTTGGAGAAGCGTGTTAGTAAAAGCCCAGGTTCAGCCCAAACTGAAAAGTCACCTAAGGAAGTATGATAATCATATCCGGCCCAAGTTTATAGAAATTGGCAAATCATTAATTTTCTATAAATGAACTTCACGTGTACAGATTTAGTTGAGTGCGATCCATCAGGATAGAGCTCCGGTTATGCGTTTCAATCTCTAACACGGAAGAGTCTATACCCGAAATATGATTCTAGCATATCATAGGGACCTGCGGGGAGTACTTATCGTAGTTTGCATTTCAGGCCATCATATCACACTTAGCTTTCAACCTCAAGATTATAGAGGATCGTAAGTTCAACACTTAGTTCAACATTCTCTTCAATTTCGTTCCTTAAACCTTCCCAGTTAATTGTTCTACAAGTTAAGCTCACTTGCTAACTAATTTTAATACTTCATGATCAGAAGAACTAAATACCGAAGGGGTATGGAAGCACCATAGTTGTGTCCTACAAATACGATGAAGAGAGTAGTTATACAACAAGTCTGTTCTTCACAGCAGAAATGCATACTTTGGAAGTAAGAACGCATCCAGCTACTAAGAGATTTCTCCAACAAACAGGAACTTAAAAAAATATTACAATTACAAAAGGTGTGCAAACATTTTTAGAGTTCTAGTCCCAGAACGATTAAGAAGAATGCGAATGGAAAGAGAACGTCCTGCAAATCTTCACAAAAGTAGGGACCACCGGGGTATCTTGAATGTATTCCAGCACCAGTGGAAAAAAAACAAATTGAATCCAGAGTACCAATATGGACTTCAAGAAAACGAACTGGCGGACGAATTAGCAAGAAAGGGATCCGAACAGGACCTGACAATGGTTGACCCCTGTGTTCTACTGATCCTAGTTCTTGTTAAACCCAACATAGAGAGAATGGACCGCACTCCAATCATGTTATGTCTCCAGAAAACTCTAGACAAAATATGATGTCGCTAAAACCAGGCAGATCCTTACGCTTAACAGACCCAATTTAGCACTCACTCTTCACGGAGATCATCACTGGCTACAACCTCATGGCGGTCCACCATAGTCGAATGGGAATAGTAACTCATGACCTCTTCAGAGGATCTGGCGACACAGATGTAGTAGTGGTAGGAAAGCCTTGATGGTGGCAGAGGCTCACAATGGATCCACCAGTGATCCGAGTGTTGGCCGCACATCTGGCCACCCGGTTCTATCTACCTGCAGCACATTATGGCGTATTTTGGATCTGGATTTGCATCTACACCTACAAAGAGTTGAAGCATAGATAAGGGTCGATATGGTAACACATAGGGAAGTGAAAATTTATGTGTAACCATTCGACGGCCTGCATTGCCATGCATTGATCCATAGTTCTTCGAAAGTGAAGGTGGTGTAACCGTGTACGTCAATTCTCATCTCCATTACCAAATGTTAACCAAATTTTGTTTGCCTTCAAATCGAAGATATGAATGTGGAAGACGTGTGGTTTCAACAAGACGATGCCACATCTCACACAACACGACCCGTTTTGGTTTGATTGGATGAAAAATTTCCTAGAGGAGTTTTAGGTAATGTCAAATGTTTATGTCATAGTTTGATACAGATCACAGATTAATCCCCAACATATGGACTTGGAGCACCAGGAATCATAGGGGGATCATACGTGGTCCAAATACTTAGAAGCCACGGTTATTTAATGGTCTTTCTTAAATTGGTCTTAAAGGTCTTTCTTAAATTCCTCTATTGACGATAGAAATTCATCTAAAGACAAACTTCATGAAGCAGGTAATAAGTACAGAGGACCCCTGGGTCAAATGACATTCACAGGCTTGTGGCAAGTCCCAGTCCAAGACGTCTGTGAACACAAAGTGCAGAAAGTGTAAAGTCCTACAACTCAGCAACACTTGCCCCCAGCCGTATGTATTGTAATCACGAACTTTGAGAGTAATTACTACCAAACGACGATGAGCGTCTTCTTCTTCAAAGTGTAACCTTGATATGCGATGATGATTGTATGTGTTCTGCTCGCCATTTGTGTGGATTTATTGACAACGACGGTGTGTGGCAGGCAAACAAAGCCAAAGCAAAAAAAAAAATAAAAACATATCCTCACACGCTGCTGTCATACACACATTAACATTCGCCCCGTTAAGGAACTCATAAGTTTGACGCCTAAGTGCCTAATTTAATTTCTTCCCAGTAATTCCAGGATATATGGTTATACCCACCGAGCCTGTATTCGGTGCTTAGTGTCTCCTTGCTGCTGCCAGGTAGGCACTGTTTATGTTAGGAACAATAAGTTAGTATGTGTTCTGGGTCCGGACATAATTCACCTGACATTTATGATGATGATGTTGATGCCGTGTGTGTGTTGGCGTGTGATGAGTACGATGTGCGTAGTAAGGTGTCACACACATCTCACTTTCAGTCAACAACAATAGTGTTTTAACCACTTTCCTAGAACTTTAGTTTAACCACGCCACGGCAGCGAGTCCTTGTGATTCCTTTCGTCAAACAGTGGTGGTGGTGGTGGTGGTTGGTGGCACGAAGGCGAACATTTGTATTTCAAGTCGACAAGGGATGGTGTTTGCTACAACATATTGTATATCTTGGCCATAATTGTTATTTATGACACGAAGGAGGGTGCATTTTATTGGTGTAGCCTGGCTTGGTTTTCCCTTCGTCCTGTTGCTGGAGTTTTGGTGATTTGCGTTTATTGCCCGACTGATTGGAAGGAAATTTTCTTCACCGCGAAGGGTGGCTGCAAACTCGACCCTCAGGAAGGAGTTAAATTTATTTGGAAGGGTTACGCAGTAGTTGAAAGCAGTGGTGTAAGTTGTGTAAGGACCTTAAACTGACAAATGTCACTCATTGGGTTGTGATGACAATTTGAGAGGAAGGAATGTTTGGAACGATCTGGAGTGCAGTCCTGTACTGTTGTCTCAAGATACGGGAAAATTCCGTCTAACGATGAAATCACTAAATTCGAAAGCAACGAGTTGAAACAGTTAGACCTCCAAAGCATATGTATAGATGGTATGGACGCGCACCGGGCGCCAATATCCCACTACCGGAACTACAGGTTCATGGTACACAAGAAAGCCCAGAAACAAAAGGACACTGCACAACCTATACACCCCAATTGAAAGCACTCCTCAATTGGCAATCTATCATAACCTCACTTCTAGCAAAACGATCGTTAATCAGGCATAATGTCCTTGACCAAAACCAAACGGTGTCCAGCATCTGCCCACCTCCGGAAACAAAACACCCCGACAACAGAGAAGTGTGTGTCTATATTTATTTAACACCCCGGCGCAACCACAAAACGGATACTTTGTCACATTTGTTCATCATGGCCACATAAGGCCACATCCAAATACCGGCCAACAACCGGAATGAACCGACTTAACCATACTCTATACTCCTTCTATAAACCGAGCTATATTATCCCCCCTTTCTCCTGTTCCATTTCCATAAGAGAGATTGGCAAATGCGAATCTGATTGTCTGCTTGTGTATCCTTCAAATGGTTGCAGGACTTTAGAGAATGATGACCAATGCCTCCTTCATGCGCCTTCCCATTGCATACAATAAATAGGATGCAATGTGCACTGAGAGATCCTGGGTATCCTTCTCTGCTCGATTTATGGAGTGTGCCTCGATTGGCTATCATTAGATGTACATTTGGACCGAAAAGGACAATTTGTCTCCGTTTTGGATCCTTTAAATAAACAAACACACACATATACACATGCCAAACGTGTATGGAAGCAAACCCCTTTGTTATGCCATAAATTTAACAAGTAAAAGGACCTCATTGCCAACCTTTGGTTGGTTAGTGGTGGTAATGGTGGATGGATACGTCTCATCTCTTCTCGGCGCCTCATTCTACCTCGTCGTGTTCGTGAAGTTTTCCAAAATCGTAAGTGTATTATATTCATGTGTAAGCGCACATAAATTAAGGACATTTATTGTTTTAGCAAATGCTGTTGGTTTCCCCTGCCCTTGGTCTCTATCTCTCTGTGTGTGCCTTTGGTGCCTTCGTGGCCTTCGTACGAGTACGTTCGTTGCCGTCCGTTCGTTCAATCACCAAAGTAAACGGCAACAAAGGCAACTTGTTTAAGGACATCTGCTTGTCTCCTGCTTAATTGGTATTAACTGCTTAATTTATTGTTAAGGGCTATGTGATTTGTTTAAGAAACATTATGGCACACGTCTGTCCGTCTGTTCGTTGTTCCTTCGTTCGTTCGTCGTCCTTGCCGTCATCCTTTCTCTCTTTTCCTCTCTCTCTTTCTGGCTTCTAGAGAAATTATTTCGCTTCGGTTGGCAATGCAGGACATAATTGTAATAAATATCCACCACCACATGTGGGCTCCAGTGGTGGCAATTGAATAACTTCGATGTACACAAACCAGGGGATGTATTTATAGAGACAATCTCCCCGGTTTTGTGCAAAAGGACATTTTAAATTAAATTGAAATTTTGCTAAACGGTTTCTAATTTACGTGTCATCCTGGAAAACAATCACATACACATACAGACGCGTAAATAGCCGTAGAAACTCACACACGATGGGGAGTCCTTTTTTATGTGCGTCGAAGAGCAATAAAATACTTGGAGAGTGCGTGCGTGGAGCATATCCTTTGCGGAGTGTTGATTGCGTGCGTACAAATTGTAGATTTATTCAAGCTGTTCCTTGCTTACTGGACAGATGCAAGAGGGGCAAGAGGATGGTGTGTGCCTGCCTTCGACATCCTTTCAATTTGTAGTAAATCTATCGAAAGGTTCCTTAATTTATTTACTCATGTAGCGTGGTTGGATCTTTGGTACGGTACGGTACGGTACGAGGGGAAACGGAGAGGGATTTTAGGAGTTGATAATGCTTAAGTAGATAAATAGTCGTTTAACACAGGATACAAAGATTACCGTGCTCGTTGCCTTAGTGAGTAATTAGATTTGAAGGATGGCGAATCTTAGTGAATGATTTGTTAGACTGCGATTATAGACTAATAAATGAGAAGTTTTTGAAGCTGAAGAACCAACAAAAATACAAGTATGTCCCAGCAGGAGCCCCTATAAGGAAAGTGCTAATAGGTGGTCGATTTTTTAGGAGATGCTCTTTTGCCCAGGTCAAGGATGGACACTGAAGTCAGAAATTTATAGCGAGGTCGCTGGGAGTCCCAGAGTTCATAGTGATGCCACTTTGAAAAAACCTTCTCATATGGGAGTCTCGGATGAACCCACGGTGGGGATGTATGGTTCGTTGTACGAAGCTTAAGTCGAGTATAGCTAGATCGTTTCTTTTTACTTTTTCCTTCTTAAAACCGATAGGGCAGGATAGGTACATAAAGGATTTTTTCCAAATTTGTCTTTTTGGTGGAAGAAAAAAGCTACCGATCTTAATACAATCCAGCTCTAGTCGGACTTTTTTGGAAAAGAGACATGTTCTGATATCGTTTCACCTATTGACGATGCGTCCCTCTTAACAAGTAGGTTACGGTCAGTCCCCACGATACATCACATCTGACAGTGATTTCGTTAAGAGATCCACGCTACATCAGTGAACAATTGGGATTGAATCATTACCGATCCCAAGGCTTTTATCGCTTCCTGACTAGGTACATAGAAAACAAGAGAGTTTGACTCTATTAGGTAAGTTGAAAGGCAGACCCCGACCTCCTGTAACTCTTGCTAGAAAAACAATAGTCCGGCAGGATGTGTGGTAAAACAAATATCCAATCGAATGCAGTAAAGAAGCAAATATTCCAAAAGCTGTCTTTAATCCATCGTTTAAGATTTCTCCCGATTCTCAAGTACTCCTGCTAGGAATCATGGTTTCATACTTAACGTTAAGGTTCAGATGGAGAATAAAATAAGGAAAATAGTATTATGGCTGTTTAGAAAGATAGCGTTGCCCACCTTTTCACGAGTCAATTGCAAATATTAAGCCGTAATGCTTCTTGGAACCAAATTGATCATACGACGCGCAGTAAACGTTTTATAAATAAATACGCAAAGTCGGTAATAATGTGAAAACATGAAATCACCATTTTATGGTAGTTACAATTGGCTGTTTGAAAAGTACACTTGAACATCAGAATCCCCAGGTTTAATAGCCAGATATGAATAGCGTCCACATTCAGTAAAAGATCTAGACGTTATCCTACTTATTTCGAATGAAGACCATTTCAAACGATTGTCCTCTCAAAATTACACAAAAACTACTAAAGAAGAAATCATACCTATCATCAAAGCACTCACGAATAACAATGTGGTAGTCAATAGCAAAATGGTGATGGGTACAGTGGTCCTTGGTCAAAATACGAATCCGAAAATCTCAAGCCCCACAGCAGAAAAGCTGCAACTATTAAGAGACCGAAAGAGTAATACACTTATGTACATACATACATATATACATAAATATATAGTTTGTACATAGGAACTGATGAGCCAGAAATATCGTGCTTCTTGTAGTTGGTAAGACAATATGAAGCTAAAACGGTACTAGACCAAATAAAAGAAGATTTTGAAGGCTCACTCAATGATGAGCAAGCAAGTTTTTCAAATAGATCCACTTGGGCCGAAAATATCAATACCGTGCGTAAAATACCAGTCATCACTCCATGTGTCCTTGACTACACTAACGACCAACGTGCGCCTGCGCTCTTACAGGATTACAACCACCAATTGGCAGGAAACGTGGAAGTGTCCGCACTGAGGGAAGATCTTGTGAACCTTTGTAGACCAATCGAACGGAAATGACGTCGTCTGTAACCTTCAACTAAACCCGTCGGTTTTCAAATAAAGAAAGATGATGTAGAATATTTCTAAACATATACATACTTCATGTGAATATTAAAAGGATATGTCGATGGATAAACATGTACACGTTCGTTACTTTTTTAGATAAAAAGGTTTTACACTTCATGAGATCAAACAATGATAATAGCAATCATTAAATCAGACAAGAGGATACAAAAAGTAAAGTATACAAAGTTCCATAGCCTAAAACACCGCTGTGGCATTTATAAATAGCAAATATCATATCCTTAGAATGGGTGTGTTTTAGTGAAGGTATTTTCAATGGAAACAGAACAATTTTGTATTTTAATACAAATCCACTTATAAACTATTTTCATGATTTGTCTGTGTCAAAAAGTTGGTCAAGGTATACATTTTTATGGCAGTGAAGCTCACGAACGACCAACTTTTGAAAATTATTAAAAATTACTAGCGAAATTTTGAGTACTTGCCTCTTTAAAAACACTTACTCCAATTTCAGATTGTAATAATCATCCTATCAGACAGGATATGCGTACTATAATGAATAAATTTGAGTCAACATATTCACTATTTAATGTTCCAAGTCAAGTTAGGCGCATACGCAGCTGTTGTATATGCAAGAACCACGAGGGATGCTGAGTATAGATCAACATTACTGACGTCAAAGACAAAGGTTGCACCCATCAAAAACAAACTTACGATGCCTAAGCTGGAACTATGCGGAGCGCACTTATTGTCAAAACTTCTCAAAGAAGTGAAGCAGATATTCGGGACACAGATCGTTGAGGTGTTTGCATGGGCGGTTCGATACCTCACAGAGTTTGGCGGTTGGCTACATTCCGCTCCCCCAATTGTAGCATCTAGATCGTATGCTTCGACATCCATACTAAATAAAGATTTCTGGAAGATTTGGTTAACCAAGTACCTATCGCATCTACATACAACAAAGAGTGAAGTGGAAGAGCACTGAATCGAATGTCAACGTTGGCGATATCGTCTTGGTTAAGGAAGCGCGGTTACCCCCAACAAACTGGCTGATGGGCCGCATTACCGAAACCCATCTTGGGAAGGATAATCATGTTCGAGCTGCAACTATCTACTGTAATAAAAAGTTCATCAAGAGACCAATTGCAAAATTATGCCCATTACCAATCGAAAACACCAGGAAGGTGCCAAACGATGTTCCAGCAAATATATACTTTGGACAAGTTTCTGGCAAATCCAAAAATTGGTCGAAGACAAGTTTAGAACAAAAGAAGCAGTACATCCCCTACATCATGGCTTAACCTATAGCCTAATTTCCATACTATTTCTTCTGATCGTTTCCTATGTTATATGGCGATGCTATAAGAGGAGCAAGAAGGGTATGCAGATAGAGGTCCAGGCCACCAATACCTACAACTAGACGTTTGTAGGTACACGCCCCAGCATGTCATGGTGATGACACCAGGCAAAAATAATAATATTTTAGTATTTAAGGCAATGAATAAAATGCAGCGACACAGTCGTCAACAACATTTTCAGTGTTTTAGTTAGACTTCCCCTCACTAGTGGTAAGGAGTTCAACAATAATTCTCAAATCAACATGCGTCAACACACTTATCGAAGTACCGAAAATGTTGCAGCCGTAAATGTTTCAGAGCAAAATGACCAAAATTCACGTAGTTAATAGGTTAATTGGGAATCTCTCAATCCACATTGTGGCGAATTTTCGGTAAAGATCTTGGTCTACACCCCTACAGGATCAAATTATCACATGAACTGAAGCCTGTTGATCATTTGAGTCGTCCTAACTTCTCGGATTGGGTTCTTGAAAAGTTTGTTTCTCGAAAAATCATCTTCAACTTGTCAGTACTTGCAAAGAATATTTGCATTATTGGACAGGACCAATCCCACATGTGATTCAAGAGACTCAATTGGATCTAAAAAAAGCGACTGTTGAATGTGAATCTCATGCCAGGAGGTGTGATTTGAACGTATTTTTTCGTGCATGGAAATATAATCGTCATATTACGGTCGTACCACGCCGGAAGACTTTTTTTGGCCAACATTTTACGGAGTTGACATCAGTAATATGTAGTTCCAATAAGATGGTGCCACATGCTCCACAACTGGTCAAACAATTGATCTACCGAAGGAGAAGTTCGGTAATGATTTGCTCGAATGACCTCCTCGCTCAAGTGAGGTAGTGGTGTGAAATAATTTCGATGGCTTTTGTATTGTTTTTTTTTTTTCAAATAAATAATAAAATTATTCAAATTTTGTTCGAAATTAATGCTTTACTGGAATGTACCATTTTCTAAAACTTAACATTTACAATTCATTGGTGAGCAACGCTCCTGTTTCTCGGAGCTTCTTCGCTGTGTGCAGACTTTTGTGGAACACTGTATGTAATATTATTAGCAAGGAGTTTCAGTGAAGGCTTAATGCTTAATCACAGATGAATATAGATTCCAAATATGTGGCAAACTTAAATAGAAAAGTACAAACTAATTACCATTAGGTGTCAGTCTTCCACTTACCTGAAAAAAGAAAAGAACATTAAAACACAAAATATTAAGTGAATACAATAAATATAGGTTTAATATATGTAAATGGACAAAAAAAATAGTCTCCTTTATAATAACTTTAAATTGAAATAAAAATGTTTATTAGGTTCTTTCAACTAGAACGAAAAAAGAAAGCTTTAAGTACTTGTGTTTCAGGCTGGAGTTCCTCAGGGTAATGCTCTTAGTTCTGTTTTGTTTGCCAATTGCAGGCTGATAACAAAACTAGTTATGATTATGTCGAGGCAATGTAACACGAAAATAACTTCGCAGATGCTTTTTGGTATGGAACACAGTTTTAACTTTAATAGAACCGCCAAACCAGCATTCTAATAGACTGATAGCAATAAAGTTCTCCATTTGTTCGACAGCTATTTTTTTTTTTAATACCTCTGATTACCCTCGAATCGTTCTAATGATAGGCTAAGCTAAGTGGAAAATGTTGGCCAAACCAAGAAAATTATTGGAAATCAGGCAAAGATGAGCGGTCACTTCGTCCTAGGGGTCAACGCTGGAAAGACCGACATGGTACTCTTGACAAGAAGATAAAAGGCTTTCAGGGTCTAAATCTGAAACAAAAGCCTAGGCAAATCTGGAAAACAGAAGTACGAAAGCCAGAAGGGCGACCTAGACATGTTGCAGGGCATTCGATAAGACTTAAGCTCTGAGACCGGATAAAGTCTACTAGATATACACTTATATTGTCAGGCCCATTCTGGAAACTTCTCTCATAACTATCAAACATTTAACATATCCCCATAGCAGCCATAGAAACAGTCTTGAATTTACTTCGTATAGAACTGAAGGCGAAAAGATTCTCCAGACTGCCTGCTTTTAAACTCAAAACCTTGGGTCATTTCAACGATCGGAATATTATGGGACTCAGGGCTATCTCCAAGGAGATAGATTTGCACTCGTAAGGCATCGGGCGAGCTTTTAATATGTAAGAAATACACATTTTACTCAAAATACCTCAAATACAAAGAATAGCAACAGGCTTCTGTTGTTCCAAACAAGTCTGGGATAGAAGTACATATAGACGGATGGATCACGCATTGATAGAGAATCGTATGTGTCCATTTGTCCATTTGAAATAGCTCGTGACTGTTTTCCGCCAAAGATGTTTGCTGAACTGAAATGTCCGGAACTACTTATTACTGAGTGGATAGTCAAGCAGTCCTAAACCACTATCAAATACATATAAGAACCAACTCGAAATTGTTGAAAAAAATGCAAAGAATAACTTCTTATCTTGCTAACCTCCTTCTAGGTCCACCTGTTCACAGTGCACTAAACCAGGGAACGAAGCAGCTACTGATCTGACTAGGAAGTGGACACAAATCATGGTCAGAACCCCAGAAATAGCCTTAAAGGTTGTTAAAGCTGCATACTATAGCTCGTTTGCAAAACATCTCGAAAATACGTGGAAAGGGCTGCAAAGCTGGCAAAGTCATGACTGAGTGACTCTTGCTCCTGTTAGGGATAGGGATCTTAGGAAGACAGATAGTCACTCTATATGTCTGATAAATGTAGCACTTGAATAGGATGCGAGGAAGATACAAACATACGCGAAATCACTTCCTGGCTAAACTTTCAGAAATGCTACAGTATTGCGAAAGTCCTAAATTTGGTTAGAAATACAGAATGTTTCTCGGGGCAGTAAACACCACCGAACTCTGCATTCTCATTCCAAAACTCCCTTCACTTATATTTCCCCGCGCACCTTTCTATTACACATGGTTTCTCTGGAGGAGAACACAATGGGCCTAATCGACAGCCGATTATCTTCTTCCTCTCTCAAGCCAATCATCCAATCAACCAAAATCGCGACTGTGATCAGAAACAAGAACTAAGGTCTCACTTTTGGCCAAAATGCTTCACTCACAGTAAGAAGAATTTCGACTGGGTGTTTTAGATGTAATGGATTCCACCTTCCACTCGGACATACAATACTATGGACTCCTTGAATTTCCAGAAATCTAAAAATACCCAACGGTCTTCCGAGCCATAGTACTAGTCCTATACCAACCTGTAATACAAATTCAAAGCAATTAACCACTTACACACAAGTCACTTCAGAAACTCATTGGAAAGTCAAAGCACTAAATCCTGATGCTTTTTATTCTCCTCCTTCCCACTCCCCCCAATCGCCCTAAAATAGAACTGCAGCAACACAAATGATGCATGTGTGTAGCTCTGGGTAGAAACTTTGGGGACTTTGTCGGGTACAACGCACGCATAACAAACTGCACCACTACGAGACCATATATTATTGTATTAATTAACGAAAACAGGATCACCAATCAAACGCTTGATTAATGATGTCATACAAAATCGTAAATCTAATTCGTAACATGCGATACGGATTTAAATCCATGAGGTTTGCGCTCCAACCTGGTGGTCTCCGTCTCCTCTTCCTCATCGATTACGGTTCCCAGTGTATGTATACATGTCCTGTGTACATCCCTCTAATTCGCTGTTCGTGTGTCTTATAATATTGTGTTGGTCCTGTGTTGTGGGTGGCATTTGATACATTGTGGTGTATCTATTAAAATGCTGTTACATGGGACTGACATTAGCAGAGGGTTTTTCTTTGTACTGCGTTTGGGTTAACTTGGAGTTAAATTTGGACTTTTTTTTCAAATATATGAGAGTGTCCTCTAATAGTGAGAAGTCTAGTGCACACATGCCATAAACACTGCGCTATGATCAAGAATCGGGATTAAACAAGGAACGCTAAAAGGGTAGAGTATGCGAAAGTATATGGAAAAAGTCCCATTTTAGGCTAATGTTGACGAAAGTTTCACAGATGCTCGCTTAATCTAAGTAGTCCTCATCGAAACAAGCTCTGCGTCTACTCTCTGTTCCATCCCATCAAACTTCCTGGATGGTGGTGTACTATCAGCTTCGGAGCAGTGAAGGATGTCATTTAATTTCTAAGATTCCGTTGAATCCTGCATTTTCAAAGATTTCGGTCCTCATTGCTCAAAGATAGAATGGTAAGTCTGTCGATTATTTTTTTTTTTTTTTTTTTTTTTTTTTTCATTTATTTATTAATTTATTTATTCATTTATTTATTTACCTGCGAAGCCTAATGGCTTATCTGCAGGAGATTGAGTACCTATGCTATGTACATATCTGTTAATCATCAAAGTTAATTCATTTCTACATGTAAATATTTAGTAGTAAGAAATTTTTTTTTTATGCGTTAATTTAATTTAAAAAACAAAACTGAGCTAAATTGTATAATAGTATCTACATATTTTAGTTTTAGTGAAAATAGATATAAATATATTAAGTTTAATTTAATTATTTAATTGTTCTCAGTTATGAACTCTAGGTAATGGATTCTAGGAAATATTGTTTAATTTTTCGTTTTCTAACATTTATTTGATTTATGTTGCGAAGATGTTGAGGTAGATTGTTGAGTACGTTTGGCACGATGTACTCCAGTCTTCTTCTGCCGTACTCATTTATGATCACTGGAAGTTGAAGTAGACCCTCAGCTCGTCTCCTTGTGTTCACCTGGTGAGCAATTGGCGTTCGGAAACTTGGATCATCATAGTACTCTAGGGCTGCACTCATCTTAAAGATCTGCCTCACTTCAAGAACGCGTACGATGTTGGTTGTTACGTGGCCTTTCGACATCAACTTTAACGCCCTGTCTTGGATCTTTTGTAGCTTTTCGATGTGCGTTTGCGCTGCACCTCCCCAAGCTAACACACCATACCGCAATCTGGACTCCATGAGAGCATAGTACACTTGCTTATGCACAGACGTCATAGATTTGTACTGCAGACAGGCCAGCGCAAACAGCGACCCCTTCAATTTCTTTCGCAGATCGTTAATATGAGCATCCCAAAGGAAATGGCAGTCAATTGTAATGCCTAGATATTTGTATGTATCAACCATTTGAATATCGTCACAACTGGATGCATTTGCACATCTGTAGCTCTTCAACAAAACTTGCGACGGTGAATAGTTTGGGCTCCGGATGTGCATTAGTTTTGTTTTTGTGGCATTGATAACCAGCCCATTGTCGTGACACCATTTTCCAGCTTCGTCGAATTCGGCTTGCATTATCCTTGCTGCTTCTTCTAGGGATTGATGACACACAACAATTGCCGTGTCATCTGCGTAGGCGAATGGGAAACTTTTCTTAAAACATTTCAGCGGTTCGTTGGTGTAAAGAATGAAAAGTAAAGGACCCAGTCTACTGCCTTGTGGAACTCCATATTGAACTTTATAAGCCCTGCTGCAACAATCTTTGACACTCACCCGAAATGTCCTCTCTGACAAATAATCTGCTAACCAGTATGTCAGCTTTCCCCTAATTCAAACTCTTTGGACAGCATCGATAAGTTTGTTGTGGTCGAGAGTATCAAATGCTTTGCTGAAGTCCAAAAACAGAACTAGGGTGTGGTGACGTTTGCTGAGACTGGTGTTGATGACATTCGCGAAATCGCCAAGAAGCTGGTTTGTACTTCTACCCTTTTGAAAACCATACTGGTGTTTGCTTATTAGATCGTGTTTGTGGATGAAGTCCCATATTCGATTTGACACGATCTGTTCTATGATCTTCTCGATAGCTGGCAAGATTGCAATCGGACGATAGTTCTCCGACTGTTTTTTGCTACCTCCCTTGTGTATCGGTCGAACAACTGCCTCTTTAAGTTTTTCTGGTACCGTCGAAGTGTTAAAGCTTAGATTTATCATTTTAGCTATTATTGGTGCAAAGTTATCGGCGTTTGATCTTAAATCCATGGCTCTGATACCATCAGCCCCAGGCGCCTTTTGAACATTCAAACGATACAATATATCAGCTACCTCAATGCAGCTGATATCTCCCAAATATATGGAGTCTCGTAGAACAGCGTTGCGATGCGTAGATTCGGTAATGTTACACGTATGTATAATGGATGCTGCCTGTGTCGAAAAGAGGTCACCAAATTCATCAGCTAGTTGTGCTGTGCTTACATTAGGCGAAAAGTTGTTCCTAATGACATCATCCAAATTGGGTTTCTTTCGACCTAAAACTTCGTTTATTAATGCCCACGTTTTCTTTGGATCGCATCTTACTTCTTCAAACCTGTTCTTGTAATATTGATTCCTAGTCATTGTAATTTTTTTGTTAACTTGATTTCGTAACGTTTTGTACTCTCTTTCATATGTTCGGTTATTCCGGTTATTTTTCCACCTGCGATATAGTCTATCTCGCTCTCTGCAGATGTCTTGGATGTCCCTAGTAATCCATGAAGCATTCTTTCGGTTTTTTTGCCTGTGTGTGATTTTTGAATTTGTATATATTTCACTCATTTTTTCCATTAAGGAACTTAAGAGTGATACAGGGTCGTTTTTTTCTGCCACTTGTGTCCAATTAGTATCTCGAATCAGCTGGTTTACTTTACTCGTCACTATGGTAGGTCGCATATGAACATGAGTATCATTCTCCTCAGGAGGATGGTCGTAGACCCCGTAAAGCGTGCTATAATGATCAGAAATGTCACTTTCTACTACAGCCGAAAACGTTTTGCTTTTTGGTAAATTTACCAAATTGTGATCAATAAGTGTGCATGTGCCTCTATTTGGGTCGACCCTAGTAGCTCCTTTAATGACATTGTACAACCCTTCTGAAGCTAGCATTTCGTGGTAATTCAGGACAAAATTGTTTGTGTTGTTTTTTACATCTATGTTCATGTCGCCCAGAACTACCAGATCGTTATGCACTCCTCTCATGATTGTAATTCGTGCAAACTCATTCATAAATTCAGTCAGATTGTTTTTCGGTGGTCTATAGATTGCGCTTATTACATTTGTTTTCGCGTTTGATACAGTCCTCACTGTCAGGTTTTCAAAAGCAACTCTTTCGATATCTAAACGCTCGTAGCTTATATGATTTTTAATAAATATAGCTATGCCTCCACCTTTTTTATGTAACCTGTTTTCAAACTCGGCGCAAAAACCATCCAGATAGTACATGTTATTTTCTTCTTTTGTAATATTTATTTCTACCAAAACAATTACATCTAAACAACTCAATATTGGATATATACTAGCACAGAAGACATCCCAGTATTTCCTAAACGATCTAATATTAAGACATAGACAACGAAAATTAAGTTTTTTTAATTCATTTTTTGTTTGATTGAAATTTTTGAACTTCATGTAATTTAAATCGAACAATTCTTCTATATTGTCATCCATCATAACGTAGAACTAGTTGTTCTTCATATGTACATATATATATATGTCAATTAAATGCGTTTAATTTTGTCTATGTCAATCATAGATTGAATAAACAAAGCTTCCGCCCTTTCTTCCCTTCTAGCGAAGATTTTTCCCGTATTTTCCCACACGTATTTCCAGCCTTCTTCTTTGGCCTTCTTTTTCGCTAGCCACAGCATCTGTTTGTTTACATTCGTAAGAGTGTTATTTATGAAAACATTGTTGTTGTTATAAGCCTCGTTAATTCTTGCATTGTTTTCCATGTTTTGATTAATCTTAGCAATTGTAAGCGGACGAGTTGCACGGGCGTTTTCCATAAATGTATTTTTTACTTGATAGTTGTGGAAAGTGGCGATAATTGTGGATCTTTCGGTGTTTTTATTTTTAGTGCGGTAGATGTCTGTTATATCCGCATTTGTTATATCTTGTTTAATTGTTTTTCCTACAGATTTAATTATTTCAACTAGATTTTCGTTTTGTATTGGTGGGATATTCTTGATTTCTATGCTGTGTTTTAGTTGTTGTTGTTCAAGTTTGTTTATTTGTGCCTGCATGTCAAGAATTTGTTTATCTTTTTCTTTATTTACATCTTTTAGTTTTTGTATTTCGTTCATCATTGTGTCCATGAACGTATTGTTTTTTTCAATATTTTTGTTGATATCGTCGAATTTCTGAGATACGAAATTACAGAAATCAGCAATGCTCTTCATTTCAGTTTTCATGTTTTTAATTTCGGTTAGTATGTCGGTTGTGGTTGAGTTGACATTTGGTGTGTATTCCGTGGCAGTTTGTGTATTCGCATTATTTTGTGGACTAAGTGTTTCGGTTCTATTTCTTTTGTTAGATTGAATATCTGGTGTGACTGGCTGTGATGAAACGTCGCTTGGGGTGCCGCTGAGATTATCGTTGGCATTTCTGCAAAACTGACACCTCCAAACATTTTTTTTGGAGCCCATCGATCTCCAAGACCTTTCTGTCACCGTGGTGCATTGGTAGTGCAGTTTACGGGAACATAGGGGACAAGAGACAAAATCACCCGCGAGAGGCAATTCATCTTTACAATGATCGCATTTAGGCATTGTACTTACTGTGTGTAAATGGAGCTGTAAATGTAACAACTATGGACACAGTAAAGATGAAGCAGCAAGAAATTCAATAATTTTAAATAAAGAAAACACTGTTGTAAACCACTTTTACTATGCGATTTTGAATAAATGATAAAAAGTCACTATCTTGTTTATGTTTTAATATAGTTTCGCTTTCAATCAGCTTTTTTTTCACAGGGAATTCTAATTATATTACGGAGCACTTCTAAAAACCAACTATACACTTCGATGATCAACTGTCTAATGATAATGACGAACGCAGTGTCCCTGTCAATTAAACTGACGATCGGAGAACTGGTAGAGAACTTAAGCATTGCTTATGAATCCGGTCAAGATATGTTGCTTAAAGATTTAGGTTTCAAGCGTGTCCCTCCAAAACTGATGCCAAAAGACCTGAATTTCATGCAAAACCGGACCGCATTGACATCGCGAAGGACTGAATGCATCACACTCAATAGAGATGAGACGTAAGCTTATGAGTACGAAACGTAATCCAGGCATCAGGCAAGTGAGTGGCGTACAGCTAACGAGCGAAGACCAAAAGAACCACGTAGGTTTCAGTCGAAAAAAGGGTAATGATGTTATGAGACGTTTGCGTGAAGCAATTCGCCGAAAAGACCGAATTTGTGGGCACAGAACTCGTGGGTTTTGCAACAGTACGAATACCACCCAACAGTCATTCATCTGATTTGACTCTGCATACATCCCTGAACTTTCTTGAAAGCAATCCACTCCAATCCGTCTTCCACATAAAGGTAAGTTTTTATCAGTTTTTGGGTTTCCAAACTCCATTCACCACCGTTGTTTTTTAATGTCACACCAGGATGGTTTGACAGTTTGGTTTGATGGTTTGCCTATTGGCTGAATTACAGATGATATATTTGGAGGCAAAACCCTCACGCACTAGCCCAAAAGACTTTAGCCTTACTTCGTTCCTACTCATTTGAAAGATCAATAGATCGCATTCGGTTCAAACTAAGTTTAAGGCATATGTCCCCAACCCAACAGGTTTTTTTTTTTTGTTGATTTGTGGAGACAGTCATCCATGAGGTAGTAACAAGGACCGAAATAAAGAATTCATACTAGCCGCCTTCCTGGTTATAAAAAGAGCCCTTTATACTACTAACGCTGGACCAACAAAATATAGACCAAGTAATGCCAGCTAAAGAACAACAAAGCCGCCAGCTCTGATGGTGATGCACCGAATAATCAACCAAGTGTAAGTGGATGAAGACTGGAATATCAACTCTATATGCCCCGTCTTCAACGGAGGCGATCGTATGTTTTATAAGCACTATCGAACAGCTTTATATAAAATCATATCCTGTGTACTGTGTGAACACGTGAGACCTTTCTGCAACACCCTAATCGGCACGTACCAGTGTAACTTTCGGTCCGGCAGATCGACGATCGACCAAATTTCTAAACTAAGACAAATCCAGAGAAAAGACCAACCATCGCTTCATCACCTTCATAAGCAGGAAAGTAGAGCAGATTTTGTGCACTTTAGACAGAAACACTTCTCGTTGAATTTTGGGTCCCATATTCGAGGGGGACGAATGAAGGACAAGATACAACCAACCAACTGTACCAAGATGTGAATGTTGTCTTTAAAGCATCTTCGCATCACAGGCCCTAAGTTCGAAACAATGAGAAAGGCCGAATCTCCGTTTTAGGGAATCCCAGAGCATTTGGTTTGAACCACTAGAAGCACCATCCCAGGGATCGAAAAGAGTGGAAGGCTGTCGTATCACAGCCATGAACTTTTCACGAGTTGGAAGAGTATGTAACGCAAGTATCATAATTTCGTGATTTAACAGCAAAAAGTACTCCACCACCCAAGACCCTAAGATAATTCTCATGACGGTCGGTTCTGTATGCTAGGAACTCATGATTGAAAACTACCGTGTCCAGAACTCCCCTGACGTTAGAGGAAAGGTGACCCACAGAAAAGTTTGGCCTTTTTCATGTCGATAATGGAGAGACAGTTGGTGGAGTTTCTTGAGACAGGTTCATATACGGTGTAAACATTCTTTATTATTCGAAAACACAACAAGCCACACAAGAATAGATTTCCGTCAAGTTGTTCACGTAAGTTTAAGATCCAAGACTAACGATGCCGGGGATTGAAAGTCAAAGGTATCGCGGCCTTCCAAGCAGACGAATTTACGGTATTCTCCTCTGCATTACCCAAAATGTCTTCTGTTGAGTTAGCCTGACTAAAAAAATGAATGAAGTTCCCATACAAACACCGCAATATACAACTAGTTCGTTACCACAGAAAGTGGCTTTCAACCTCCATCCTTCCAACCAAACGCCATTAGCAGCAAATTCTTCTCCCACATTTTAGACTTTGGAGTGCAAATCCTTTCGCCGATAAACTGCACGATTTGATTGCTAAGCCTACAAAGCAAAGAAACAAAAACAACAACGCTCCAGACTAAGAAACGTTTCCAATGTCGCCCCCATGTGTTTCTGTAGTTCATTTCTCTGTGCGCTCCTGAGCGCACCAACTCGAAACTCAAATTATCAGGAATAAACAACTCCAGCCCCTTCCGACACAAACGCGTAAACTTTAATTAAAAGTTTCCTATCCAACGATGCCACGGACGACCCGACATCCCACCCACCACGCCCCTTAATAATATTATAAAAATTAAGAAAAACGACGAACCGACAGAGCAGGCGGCTGAAGGCGCTAACGGTAATCAACCTCAACCAGCATTTCTTTGCGACGAGCTCAAACTAATGCAAATGTCGAGGCGAGAGGACGACGACGACGCAGTAACTAACACCCTCAACATAGCCTTCATAATTGGACCTGGCCGAGTCGGATGATACGCTGGGGTGGTTGTTCCAGATTCCAGTGGCGTAGTCGGCAACGCTATCTGCCCTCAGATGATGTGCGCGGATTCTAAATTGAAAGTTATATGCGCCTATGTAGCCACCACCAGCCACCAATTGTATGCAAACATAGGGTGAGTGCAAGGAACACCGTGCGTCGTCGTCCGCCTGCGAACTGGAACTTAATCCACTGTCCGGGGGAGGGTGACTAGGGCTACCTGCTGGGGGGTGGGCAAGAATCGCCTTAAATACACAAATTTATTGGTTAATAAAAATAAATTTAAATATTTTTCCCCCTTCGTTGTAATTTTCTTTTCTGCTTTGTTCTCTTTCAGCGGAGAGCCATAGAGATAGGAGTTGGGGCCGAACTTGTAAACTAGCCGCGTGTTTACCTTTTCATCATGATACACACCCCTCGGTGTGTCTCGGCTAGTTAACCTGATTTGTTAACCAGACCGGAGGTTTTTAGTTTTTTTTTACTTTTTTGTGGTTTCTTTCTCACGTGTGCTTCGTGCTTTTTAATTTCAATAAATTTCCTGCTCGCCCCCGTGAGAATGAGATGATTTTGATGAGGTCGGGAGAGAAAAGTCAGTCCGTCGTTGTCGTTGTCGTCGCCGTCGTCGACCATTAAATGTGAGAAATGAATATTGAATGAATGGCCGACTCAGGACGAAAAAGTTATGGTAAATTGGTTCCTTTTCGAATTTCTTTTCTTGTTTTTTTTTTTTATAATTTTATTTATGCGTCAAATTAAAAATTACAACAATGGTGGAAATACGGAAGGATGTGTCGTAGGGACTTAACTTTTAATTTTCATAAATTCTTGTTAAGTGTTTCTTGCGGTCTTTTTTTCCGGTTTGGTTTCGTTGATAGAGCCTTGGGGGTGTGCTGTGATGATGGAGGGTCCCGTGATAGAGTCAATATGGATGGACGATTGTTGGTTGGTTGTTTAGTCCGATCCAATTATAATAACTTTTGCTTAATGTCGCGCGGTGGGCTTAATGTGAATTGATGCCAAATGGGCTTTCGAACAAAATCAACACAATTACGATGCACTTGAGAGTGCTTACTGGTAGTTGGACTAGGTGTCAATGAGAGATACAGGACCTGGTGATCTTCTAGAAATCGGCTTTTCAGCCATAGTGTGTGAAGAACAAACTAGATGGCATTATCGTCCTTACATACTTTTTCCGGTTTACTAATTTTCTTGTGTACTTCAACAGAAATAAGACGAAGAATAACTCTTGCCAATCGCTGTTTCTTTCGGTTAAGAAGGCAATTGAGCAGCAGAGCCCTATCCCGAAGAACTAAGCAGACTCTATAAAAGACCCTGATCATCCCAGCATGGAGCATGGACTCTGTCTAAAGTGGATGACGAGAGAAATTCGCTTCGAGAGAAAGATTCTTCGTCTAATTTTCGGTCCCGTTTGCGTTGACGGGCTTTGGAGGAGAAGATTCAACGACGAACTATACGAGCTATACAGCGACATCTACCTAGTCAGACAAATGCGCATCAGTCGTTTAAGATGGCTAGGACAGGTAGAGCGAATAGACACCAATGCTCCGGTTTGTAGAGTCTTTGAATCAAACCCGGAGGGACAACGCAGTAGAGGAAGATCTCGCCTTAGGTAGCGCGCACAAGTAGAAGGGAACCTCAACCGACTTGGAGGCAGTTAGCTAAGGACCGGGTTAACTGGAGAGGCTTGTTGGTTGAGGCCCAGGTTCACTCCGAACTGTAGCGCCACCTAAGTAATTAAGTAATTCAGCCAGTGTGCCGATGAATGCATTCCGGGACTCACTCCTGAATGTAATGCAAAAAATGAACTGAATTGGAGTGGATGGCTTTCAAGGCCTGTAGCTAAGTGCTATCAATATGATCTTAGAAGGATACGTAGGAAGGGCACCACGAATTTAATCAGACTCAGAAGGAGATACTAGTTAACTGAGAATAAGAAACATAGAGAAACTGATGTCGAAGATCCATAGAGCCACTAATAGTCTTAAAATAAAATATATGTGTATGTATCATAGAATTGGTTTTTTTTTTCTAAAGCATCCCTAAATTTGAATACATTCTCCAGTCCCTTGGATTCAATTCAACCAACCCAGATCAATAGATAGTATTTGTACATCCATCGAATATAATTTTGGTTAAAAATCAATTTATACTCATATGCAGCGTTTGGCATTTTTGAATACTTATAGCAGTCCCCTTCCTGGCTACTGTTCCATCATATCCTTGAGAGACAAATGACAATGAGAACCGTCCTTTGAAGAAACCCTTTTGCTGGAAGTTGAGTCCCACTTGACTGTTAGTGTAGATGACATTGCATTACATTTCAATCAGGAGATGTTTTAAGATCTTAGCACTTTCGCTAGTTGGTGGAGAGTATCACCCACTTTCAAGGACTGATCTCCAAACGATGATGCAAGTTGCTAGGTAGTGTAGGCCTGATAACAGACACGTACGCCAGGAAATAAATATTGGGTATCCCAGTTCTGAAACCAGCAATAATGTACTGCCTGTTTGTTGTCAGACCCATAGTCACATATGGGGCTCTTGTTTGGTGGAAACAAATGGTTGACTGGCCATGGTATAGAGAACAACCGACAATGCCATGCCCGGTGCTCTGCGAATACCTTAAGCAACAAACAAAATTACACTTGGGTAATAATGCGATTCGACTCATTAACGAAGCAGCAATGTAGACCATGTCTCCATTTAAATCTATTTCCCTGATAAATCGGATGAAACCTTTGGGACTTGGATATGCCATACAAAGTAATCTACCCTCAAAGGGAGAATAATGACAATCATTGGAGGAGCCAGACAACCAAGGATACTAATTTTGTCAAGGGTGGCGCAGTCAATAATAATGTATGCGGCACCAATATGGGAAAAAGCAGTGAAAATTAAGTCCCACTCAAGAAGAGTTAATTCCGTCAACAAACTGTGTGCGCTGAGAGTTGCGCTTTTCGGACGATATCCGATGTTATATGTGTTATTGCAGGGATGCTACCAGCGGATATCTTAGCTATTGAGCTACAGAGGACCTACGACGCCAAAATCCAGGAACCCCTTGCTCCAGTCAAAGATATTAAGTTGGCAGAAAGACTGCGAAGCATGAGAACACGGCAGAAAAATGGAATCAGTCAACGAAGGGAAGATGGACCCATCGACTTATACCGGATATACATAAATGGATGAACCGGCATCACGGAGAAGAGGATTTTTATCCCACCCAGTTCTTAACCGGACACGGCTGCTTCAGAGCTTATCTAAACAGGTTTGGGCTTGATAATCGCCAAATTGCTCAAACTGTAGAGAGGCCAGAGAGGATGCAGAGCATGTGCTCTGTCAGTGCCCACATTTTCGCTTGGAACGCAGAAGTCTTGAGGAAATAATTGGAGAAATACCAACTCCGGAGAACATCGTAAACCATATGCTGACATCGAACGCAGTATGGAATACTGTGAAACAAACAGCAGCGGTGATCATAAAGGAACTTCGACGGCTGGAAAGACTCAGGGAGAGCAACCAAACCCAAACGGAAGCCCCCTCAGAACAAGAAACGTCAAACAAGTTAAGAAGAGCATAAAGTGCTAACCAGCCCCGCGAAGTAATACTTAACGGTAGTTCCGCGGGGAGAGTGGTTGAAGTGTGGTGGGTGTGGGTTAGTACGTAGGCGTATCCCTGGCATCGAGTATTCAGGTTTGCGAATCGTGCATGCCAGTAGCCCGGGTTACTGGTTTCTTTGGAAGATTACACATCCGTTGGTGCAACCAAAACAAAAAAAAAAAAAAAAAACCTGAAAGGGAGAATTGACAAAGGAAGGTAGTCTCTCTACAAAATTAATTTATGGATACGATTACGATATATACAAGTTTTTTCAAAGATATGAAGTGTATTCTAGACAGAGGTTCTAACCGTGCTCAAAGCTACGAAGTTACATATTTGAGATGGGACTTGTTTCCAATATGAATACCGCCGTCTACATTGTTACAAAGGGTTGCAGTTAAGGTGGTAGGGTTCTGCATCATAAAATCCATGATAATCAAAAATCGCCGCAAAATTATCAGATTATGCTTGGTATCTGCTAAACACTGCAATATAGAGAAGGAGCTGCGTAGAATTAGAGGTATATCTTCTCGATCATCAATATGGATGATGGCAGATAGTTCAACTTAGGGAGACATACATATGTAGGTGTCTATGGTCTTGCGGCCATAGTTTTCCGTAAAAAATCTGGAAATTTCGTTTAAAGCAAGATTTTTAAGTACGGATATGCATGAACGAAATTGTTTAAAATGAGTGTCATTTGCCCCCGTAAAATTATAGCAAAAAACTTTTACAAACTAAACCATCTCACTATCGACGATGCCTATCAAACAAAAATAAACACGCTGACGGGTCCATGTAAAAACGCAAAAACCACAACATTCAGTGCAACGACTAGATAATTCAAATGAAACTGGTGACTTCAAGACCAGTTCCCCTCTAGAGTGCACTCTACATAGGTAGGTATCTCCTATATCGTGTTACTATCACGCGAATCCTTTGTCATATCTTAATTACAATCGAGAAATAAACCCAAAAACTTCATCACAACTCAGGCGACATCCGGTGAAATGCCAGTGTCACCAGCAGCAGTACCGCCAACTGGAGAGTTCCGGAATCGGGAGGTATTTTCTGAGACCCCACTCTGCTACTCTGTCACCTCAATCAACAACACACATACCCCACTAAAGTCTGTCTTTCTCGCTCGTTCTCATTTTTTGGAAGAAGAAACTCCCCCTGAAGTTATGTCGTCGACGACAACGACGACAATCGTTAGCAGTAACTGTTTCTTTTCGTATGATTTTGGCAATCGGGACCTCGTTCGGATATTCACAAAAACTCCTGTGGATATCTGCAATAGCAAATCACAAGACCGAATGCTCACAAACACACACACACACACAGGCACACTACTTTCTATAGAAAAGGTTGCAAGGGCGCACAAGGACCTCAAGTTTTCGGAGTAAGTTAAATATCGCATCGCGCTGTTGTTGCAGTCATCGTTGGCGTTTTCGTTGTCGTTGAAGTTGAAGTATTCTTGAGGATTTACAATGCGCTTAACGCTATACAAAGACAAAAATGCCTTGAAATGCCTCCTGGCAATGGAGAGAACGAACCAACTCCTCGGATTCTTTGAATGCTAGTCCGCCGCAACCATTCCACCGCCCTCGGATGGATGAATATATCTAGCACTCTCGCTCTCCCCTCCACTGTATGTGTGTATGTGTGCCTGTGTACGCGTATGGGTGCCTTTGCTGCTGCTGTGTAGTGTAATAGAAGTGGTGTCATAAATTAAAACTTAAACTTTTGGAAATGTCAAGTATAAAACGGTAAATCTCTGCGAAAAAGTCGTCCCACCACCACCACCAGCAGCACCACCGTCACCGTCACCAGTGCCGCCGCCTGTTCTTCGCTCATAAATCGCAGCTAACTGTAGATTACAACCCCCAATACCGCTCCTGTGGGTCACCCCTCCTCTGCCGCTAACTCCTTACAGTATTTAGTGTACAAGGAAAATCTTATATTTCGATTTTTGCCCAAGATAGGTGTCATTGTGTGTGTGGGAGTGGTATAGTTTCCCCAACACTACTCCCGTCGACCATAAGAAATGCCTCAATCCTGGTTCAGGGTAATCCTTCATATGGGGGCCGAAGGATATTTGTGTGGGGGCGGTATGTACGCCACTAAATTATAGGCGGGCGGCCCGGCCACCTCGTTGCATTTTTTGACTGAGGGTGGTGGTTCCTATTTTTGTTTGTCACTCGAAGTTCTTCTTCATCGTCGTCGTCGTCGTAGTCGTCGTTGTTGTCGCAAGAGTCCTCGTTTTGCCGACTTCCAATTGGAATCCGTTTTCCTGTTCACGCCATAATTGTCAAATGCTCGCGCATAGAGCGAAGATTTAAAAGTTTGCCGGGACCAGCGAGGACTTCTTTGAAGTTTCTGTGTCGTGGATTTGTGAGGACATAAATGTTTGGATCTGGAATGTATGGAAGTTTTTGTATAGGTCCTCCTCGGCAAACTTTAAGTGATATATAATCTCTTTCAGAAGAGGAAGGATTTAGAGTCAGCTTCCGCATGGCAATATGTATTAGGAGTGGCTGTGTGGATTAGGGTTACATGCGTGTTGTTGAAGGTGTCTGTTCTGGTATAGAAAGTCCATTAATTAAATATTGGTCCCTAAACTAGAGTTTGGGGGCGTAAGTACACTTGGAAACTATTTTCATTAAGTCAATCCTATGATTTCTTCATATTCGATTGCAATTCCTTGGAATGCATTTCAATAGAATGCCTCTAAGCCCATAAGATAAACGTCAGCGGTTTTGCACCACTTGCATGGCAAACAATGGTTTTAAATGCAACTTATTGCGAAAAAATCGTGAACTAGTGAGTAGAAGCTGAGAATAAGCGAACGCTCGCCTTGAGGTCTGTAATGCTATAAGAATTTGAATTTGGTTTTCCATTGCACATGTTCCAGGGGACAGATAGAGGCGTTAGTTACCTGCTTTCTCAAGAGGGAAATGATCAGTCATTTTCGTTAGTTGAAGGTCAAAAACTAAAATAGAGAAAAATCCAGGACTTGCTACAGACTGGGAATACGATGATGAATACTATACAGAGACCCGACATCAGGATGCCTTGGAAGACGTAGGCGCATTGTCACCAAATATGACAGGTCCATAGTTCATTGCAGAAAGGACAAAAATTTTAAAATGCAAAGAGAAAAAGAAAGAGTTCCTAACTATGCCCTAAACAACACCTACAAGGTGGTGGCGCCACAGGTGCGACTTAGTACATCGAGGGACCCTTTGGCTCAAAATAAGGTGCCCTTCATGCACACCATGCACCTTTATGAGCCAAGAGATCAAGCAATGCGGAGGATCCTGCTAGAAGAGATGGGGGTACCTCAACTAAAGACGTATCGCTCAAAAGCTGGCATTTCCTTACGATGATCAGAGAGAACCAGAAAAAGGATTTTAAAGTCCATATTCCAATCCAGGAATGAAAACTTTTCCTTTTACACTCGGATTTGAACAAAAGGAAGGCTCACCGACACGAGATCAGAAAAAAGAATCTGAGCCCAACGAAACACCGAAAAAGGTTTAGCAAGGAAATACACTTGGAACTGATAAGGCCCAGCACCACTGGAACTAACATTTCAAGGGTAATGAGAGGCTAAGGATTTTGTTTTACTCCCCGTGGTCTTTTCGATTCTAGATGCCTCAACCAACATACACCGCACGGGCTTCATTTTTTTTAAATGATGATATAAGTAGGTTCGAGCTTAGTGATGACTCTCCAATTAGCTCGTAAGAATAAACTGGAAGGGTTAAACCCGACACGAATTAATCTCTCTCAACACACCCGGGCACCTAATTGTAGTGCTGTCGCTGACGGTTCGATTCTCAAAATTTTCTGCTAAACGAGACCCGAAAGTAACGCACTCCGATGGCCTTTAGTTTACGCGGCGCAAATATCCTCAACCAACTGAAGGTGCAAGTGAAGAAACTAGTTCGCAACCGGTAACGAAGAATGCGGTCGGCAGAAGGTAGGTACTGAAACCGGAACCGACCAGGTTCTTGGACCCGACGTTGCCTTCTGTTCTTTAGACTCAAACAGATCAAAGAGGAAGAGATGGGCACAATTCCAGGCATCAACAGCCCTTCTACTGGTTGCGAAATAGTCTGCACACAAAATCTGGATGGAACCAGTGCAGTCATTTCTAAAGTTCCTAGCACCAATGGACAGAGTTTACCTAAAACAGACAATGCCGGTGGCAGAAGGGCTATCGGGGGAGGCATATCCGCGATTCTTTTGCGCCGTTCTGAAAAAAGAACTTCAACTATGTAGTAGGTATTCGTCTTACCCAAAACCCGGTTAACACCGATCCTGAACACCTCCAAGGAGCCAACACCAGTGGCTGTAACGGGTAAAATCAAAAGTAAGCAATTACCCGTATCTAAGACTGGCCGTTATGCAAAAGTGATCTATGGAAGGGGCAGCAGATTCTTGCATCCAAGTAGAGGGCTGTGAGTTCAAACACGAAATCCTAGTAGAGAAATGCACCTATTTCCATGAGAACCACTTCCCTTGCGGTCTTTATGAGTCCAACGAGTATGTTTGCCTTCTGCTGGAGGGGCCTGAAGCTGACGGCGGAAGTCTTGGCGCGTATTAACACGCAGAATCCTTGCCTTAAACGAGGGAAGTCTATTACTACAAAAGGAGTAAGAATAGAACTAATGAGGACAACTTTTCTCTTTTTTTGTGAGGATGGACAAAAGCTCTTTCAATGTCATTAAATTTGTAATCCCATTCATCTTACATTTTCTGGCCATCAGGTAAAATATTTACAGAGGGGTAGATAAAAACTGAGAAACAGATCTACGAATATCACGTTCATCGAAAGCTTCATTTCCAAATATGGTTTTATGTTTTCGAAACTACGTTAGGCCGATATTAATGTGTACAACTGGTTGTAGGAAACTTTAAGGGCAGTTTCAACCCAACTTAGATTCAAAATTAAAGGGGATGCGACCGTTTAGAGCTGTTAAGCTATTTGATATCATCTGATATCATCCGACCCGTCCAGGGTGATCTTTGTCTTTAACGCATTCTCTCCCTACTTTGAATTATTTGTAGCTCTTGTTGACATTTTTTTGTGACATAGCCTGGTCACCGATGCTCTTCTGGAATAATTTGAACATTGGTGCAGCAGAAGTTGCATTGTCAATGATCAGATATCAGTGACAGTACTACCAGTCCAAAAAAGAATATTTGACAGAATCGAAGAGCCCGCGTATTTCAAAATAAAATTTTTGCCATATTTTGGGTCACAGTAGTATAATGTTTATGAGTGATCTTCGAACGTTTCTGATACAGAGTTTGATACCAAAACTCTCTGCTTGAAAGAAAAAGATAGTGCTCCAATAGTGAAGCAAATTTCCGACTCCCATCCCATTTGCCCTTATTGAAACGTCAGTCTACCATTCGGATTAAGGCGTTCGAGGTTTACCCTAATAATTGCCATTTAGAATGGCAATTAATGTCCAATGCCAATTCTCCAAGGATAGCATTGGAAGGTTGCTGGTCTTAGTATTGCATAGGAGATGAAGCTTTAGGCTCCGTACAGTCGCACTACTTATAACAATGGTAGATATGGTAAGGTCTAGAAAGACTTCCAGTGGTGCAACAGTCGGACAGGTAGAACGAAGAACGGAGCTAGTGTACGCTTGATTAGCCCGTTCTGTCACAAGCCGAGGCATTCTTCGTTGTAATTTTTCTCACATGATACGTAGTTCCAATCCTACTTTTGTGTATCAGTTTTAGATCCCAAGTTTGTTGACCCCCTTCCCCAGACAAGCAATTATTAGTTATTTGTCATTCAAAAGTACAGACCGAGGAGTTTAATTCTGCAATCACACAATTCATTCGATGCATGTGCTATGACCCCCCCTAATAACAAAAGAATGCCTCCAGAATAGCTATGCCTCTCTTGAACTCTCCTTCCAGTTCATATCTATCAGCGGCAGTAGCATCATATATCCTTTGACCAAACCAAAACTTAACCTAATCGCATGCAAGCAAATAATTCTTCTCCCAACGACAAATAAAAAAAAGAAAAAAAAACAATCAATTCCTACCCACTCAAGCATATCCTTTCAGAGATTAAAAACTACAAAATGAACATCGCAAAAAGCAGGACAAACATTCCACATACGCCGCCCTACACACCATACCATGCCTCACTCTCTCTCTCCTCTCTCCTTATAGTATGTATGTGGATCTCTCCCGCACTCTATCTCTCAACTTTTCATATCCTTTTGCAACCTTTTGAGATAATAATAATTTAGTGTTGTTGATATGACTTTTGACCATCATTGCCTCCCCGGGTGCCCGTTCCTTGTTCCAAAACCAAATAAATCTCACATTCTCGGCCCAAAAGCATACACAAGCGTACACATAGTAACATGCTAACCCCCGGTCGGTCCTTTCGAAAAGTACAAAAATTATTTCGATTGTGCAAATTATTCGATTACACACACAGAACTCTCGTCCTTTTGTGGGCACATTTCAGGAATTTCGCCTTAGACCAGCCGTATCCAGGACCAACCGCACACATAAGGAATCCTTTTGAAAGCGAGAGAGGCTCGAGAGATAAACCGAAGACGGGGCTAGCACTCATCCAAAATGCAAATGGTTCGCCAAAACAAAAAAAAAAAACAAAATACAAGTAAAACAAGAAATCAAGAGAAAAATATTCGAATGTGTGGACGACTCTCTAAGGAAAAATGAACCTGAAAAATCGAAAGGAGATTCAGGAAAGTCCTGAAAATGATTTTTCATTTATTGCAGGGGCAAAAACTTCATCTTTGACTTTGGCAACTACTTCTCTTCTTGTACAGACGATGAGGTGTGCAAGGGACTACCACTAACTCCTCTGCTTGGCTGCGTGCAGTGGGTAATAATTTTCATTTGTTCAGATACATATTCGATTGGCTGGATGAGTACTTTCGGGTTTATCCTTCGAATGGGCAGAGCGATATATCCTTAGAATGAGGGAGTCAAATGCCGGTGCACAAATAAATGAAGTTTGTACTAATGGTATAAAGAAGAGATACCATCAGAAGATGGGTGTTTGGTCGGCGGCGGCTAGCAGTGAGCAGGAATGCCATTGAAAAAGGATTTCCTTTGTTCACCAGGACCTAGTGTGTGTAGTGTGAGTTTGAGTTCAGGTTTCTTCTGACTCGGGGTCCAAGTTTTTCCGGGGGAAGGGGGGAGTGTGTGCATAGCCTCCTTTCGAAATTATTTATGTTACCGTACATTGTGTGGCGTTTTGTTCCTTTGCATATATACTGTATACAGGACATGCATAGATGGAGATTGTACGGGTAAAGAACTTTTGTATATCCTCACATGTCATCGTCGATAATTTTCTTTTAACCGAACATTTTGATGCAAGGGACAACCGCATCTCTCAGCAAAGTTTCGTCTGCACACACGGATAAAGGATTATGAAAGAGAGGTCGTCCTCGTCGTCCTCATCGTCGTCGTCATCTAGTTATGCTGCGATTTAAGGTTACTATGAGGAAAGGAAAACATTTCACACTCGGTTGAGATAACTTTGGAGACATCTTAAGTCGCAGGGTAACTCCATTAGGCGGCATAACGCTTCTGTGTGTATGCATGGGAGTGTGTGTCAGTCCTTGAGACTGGGAAAGGGATTAATGAATATCCTATCCTAGCCACCGGATGTCCTTTTCAGTCCTTCGTATCGGGATTTTCGATGTTTGGTGGTTTATACTTAGGTGTCGTCTTGAATTTTCCACTTCTCCCAGCAAAAGGTAGTTTTATCTTTCCGCTATGCTAAGGAACGGTTTGAGTCAAAAATTAATGGCCTCCAGCAGGATGAGGTTATTAATTGCTTAATGGATAGTACTGGTTGCTTTGATGTTTACTCAAGGGAATGGAACAAAGTTTGTGTATCCACTTATATGTACAATTTAATAAAAATTTCATATTATCCACTTCTGACACTACCTTTGCAAACGTCTATACTGACTAGAAGGTTTCTAGCTTCATAGTTAAATATTTTGTAGTGCTAGTAACAAACAAGATGACTTGGAATAGCAAATTTCCACTCCTTGAACTTTTTTTCTGAACGCAACCTGCAGCCAGCATTTGAATGAGCCACTTCTGACAGTAGCTTGCATTATGGTTTGTCGAGACTAACTTATGTTTTGTAGTCCTAGTAACAAACAAGACGATTTGAAATAACAAAATCCCACTTCTTGCACTTTTTCTGAACGAAACTGCAGCCACCGTTTGAATGGCCCACTTCGGACAGTAGCTTGCATTTTTGTTCGTCTATGCTGACTAGAAGGTTTCTTACTCAAAAGGTAAATGTTTTGCAGTCCAAGTAACAAACGAAATGACTTCAAATAGCAAAGACCCACTTCTTGAAGTTTTTTCTGAATGCATTTGAATGGGCCACTTCTGACAGTAGCTAGCATTATGGTTCCCTCAAGAATCTAAGTATGTAAATGCTACCAGCTAAGTGTTCTCTCTCTTCGCTCCAAATTAAGACTTGAAACATTCAGTGATGTCATTATCCCAACACTTTTTACACTGCCACCCACTTCGTACACTAACCCACGCCCTGTGGCATTGCAACAAAACTGATTTATTTTGACTTCTACCTTCTGCACCGCAAAAGCAAATCCTTTTATTGTTCGTCTAAGTATACGAGTATATGTGCGTAATATTTAAAAAAAAAATAAAACAAATTCCTCCGGCAAAAAAGGATAAAACCGATTGATTTATTTTGACAACACCATAGAGTTAGAGTCCAGAGTTATGTTTTTGTCTCTGTGCAAGAGAACCCACCACATCCCTTCACATTCGATTCCGAAAAAGGACACAGCTGGACCTTTTGTATGTATGTTTGAGAGAACTAGTGAATTTCTCTAATATTTTATTTCACATCTTTCTTATTTTAATCCTTCCTCTGTCCTTAGGCCAAAAATGTAGACCGACAGGACAGAGAGGGACAAGACATGGCAATAAATGGTTCGTTAATTACCACTAGCCGAATAAATTATTATTTCAAACTGAGAGAAACACGCCAGAGAGAGAAAATAATTTTATACTCTAACTCATGGCAAAGGAGCAGTCTGCGGGAAGGTGAACCCATAGTATACGACAGAAAAATACAAAAATAAAAGATGAATGACTGTTATGGCAGATCCTATTCTCTGCCAGTCTGCCGGGGCCAGAGGGAAGTCTGGGCGACACATGAAACAATACCGCAGTGGTTTCTCTGAACAGACACCGGAAGATGTGTAGGACATTTTTCTTTGCTGCTAGAACTATGGGTATGGCATTAAATGTGAATAAGTTAAATTATTAGTTTGGCCAATCCGGTGGATTGGCGTTCCACAGGGCCATTGTCAGCCCTTCGGATGAAGCGGCGGCGGCGGCAGGGCATTCTTCTGTGTGGCGTGCATAAATCGTAAGCTTTGTTTGAAAAGTTTTCGCTGAGTTTTATGACGCGATTTCTTTTTTTTTTTTCTCAGTATGGGGCGCATTGGGGGAGGAAGAAATTGTAGTTGTACTGCATTGGATTCTTGTGAACTTAAGTATAAAGAGGTTCTATAATGATAAACCGAAAGGTGAACTAAGGAGGAACTTAGGAGCTCATATGGTCCCCTAAGCGTGTAGGGATTCGAGCCAAGAGTCCAGCCTAACAGTTCAGTTCTCAATATTTACAATACAATTTGGAAGTCCACAGATTAAAGCACCAAAAACCAAACTGACCACATTACGATCGTCCAAAGACACTACTCCAATTTATGATGTGTCGAACGTTCTGATTCCACTTGGGTTGTAGGAAAGGTACGAATGGAAAGTGGTTAAGGGGATGTGCTATATTGGAGCAACAATTTGTTACGAGTAAAGGGTTTTATAGGCACACCTACCTGGTGAGGCGATTATTAAGACTGAAAATTGGACTAAGCGCTCTCAAAGTGTTGACCACCAAATCAGAATTTTTAACAATTTCTAAACGTTCCTCGTTCGTGAATTTCATCGCAAATAAAATATATTAACCTTGACTAACGTTTTGACATTGTGGGCACCGTGGCTCAGTGGTTAGTGCGTTGGACTGTGGAGCAAGGGCTTCAAGGCTCGAATCCCAGTCGGATCACCTAAAACAGTTTTTCACGGCCTCACCTCTCGCGAGCGTCTGACAAACATCCGAAAGTACAACTGTCCTGAAAAAACTTTTTAAATAACAAATTGCCCTTCGGACACGGCATTAAACAGTGAAGAATATAACACGCACAACACGAATGGTCGTGAGAAGCTAGGCCCTGGGTCCCATCGACCTGTTGCAACAAGTATTTATTTATTTAACGTTTTCACATTAGAATATCATACAAAAAGCTTAAGAATGTATTTGAGAGAAGATTCAAAATTGTTATGTCCGTAGTGAACAACACTTATTTTTTGCACAAAGAACCATGGTAACGACAAGAAAATATTCCAAAAATTTTCAAATTCGAGATTTTACTTAAACTTTACATTGCTTTAATGGATAAATTCATAAAGTTGGTACGACAATTCAGTCTATTCGTCTATGACTTCAATTTCAGCCTTAGCTTCCAAATCAAATTAACAAAACTTAATTTTCACAAAAACTTAAAAAAGTCTAAGTATGTACATATTTCAGAAAGTACACTACGACCTGATCCTACTTGTATTTCTGCGAGGATTGAGCTTAAAATGAATATATGTATATATGTATATGTATATGTATATATACATGTGTATGTACGCAAGGATATGACGTACCAAATTTTGAAACAGCCACGCCCACTTTTTCAAATTTTCAAACTTTTGCCGAATGCTGGCCAGACTACACATAAGAAAACAAATGCATTTAAGATATTTAAGATATTTAAGATATGGGCTATGGTATAGCGGTAGTGGAAATAGACATTTTCTCCGAGATTATGGTCAAGAGTTTCATAGAAGTACCAGCATTCCTTTTGTTGTGCCTCTTTCCTGAATTTAGAAAATATAAATGCCTGGAACTTGACCGACAAAATTTGCAAAGCTTTTCTCCAATTTGAAACGTTCACAGCCAGCAGCCGTATGCTATGTTCATTACTTTGCCTCTGTCACTCACTGACACTGACTCACTATGTACATATGTACATAGGTAGACATATATACTCAGGAAATCTTTTTCTATCTTCTTATCATATCTATCATTTCTATCTATAAAGTTTATATATTGCACTTGGAGCACTATTTCTAGCAAGGTTTTGACACTCTCTCCAATTCTTCATTATCCCAGAACAATAACTTTTCCCTCGAGTACCTCTCTGTTTCGATTCGAAAGAACATGATTTTGGACTTGTTAATGTTCAATTTCAAGGTTCATGTGACACAGTATTGCTGCAGTCTGCTAGTATGACACTGTCATCGGCGAACAACACCATCTTGAGCTGACTACAATGAACATAATACCCCCAGGAAGCGAGTCTGAGAGGTTGTGAACGAAAAGTGGGAAAAGAACCGCGCTTAGAAGACAACCATTCATTGCTCCCATATTTGATTTCAACCAGGACGATGATAGTTTTTTTTTCATAAAGACCTCGGCTTTCATAAGACCTAGTATTATGCACTCGTTATACACGTCGGTAGTACAACCGACTCTCTTATATGGAGAACTGGTTTGGTGGCCCGTTCTGGAGAAACATTCCAATTTAACCAGAATAGAAAAAACTCAACGAGTCGCTTGTCTCAGTATTACAGTTGGACTGAGAACCATACTCTATTTACTTTAAATAAACATCGTCGGAAAAAAAACTGGCTGCCTGCTTTGCGGGCTGAGAAGTTCTAAGCAATGGAAGGAGCAATCCACACGATATACCAGCATACATATTACTGAAACAACCACCACCAACACAATTTCAATAGGGGCTACAAAATTTCGTAACCCACAGAACCGAATGGACTCAACGTCAGATTCTGCACCTCGAATCGCTGTCAATTTTTACGGACTGAGGACGGAGTCGATGCCGGAGTTTTCTCAGACGACTTAGGCATCCACCTCTCCTTTAATCTCTCACACTATCTAAGGCAGATAGGCACAGATCTAAGGCAGTGTAAGGCTGCCCTGTACCTCTTGGTGAGATAGCTAGTCAGTACAACCTCACCCTTTGCTGGGTTGCAGACCACTGTGACATACCAGGAAATTGTGAAGCTGATGCATTGGTTAGAAGAGGCCCCTCCGGTTTAGATAGCATAAATGTCGCCTTATCAACGCCAAGGTATGGCTAGCCAATGATTGATGGCATCAGCTTGATCAATGCAACACCGCTAGACTGCTCTGGCCAAGCTTAAACGCAAGCATGACCATTCGACTCCTAAAACACACGAACGGACAAGATAGTCAACAACCTAATCTGCCGCTGTGCTATAGGAAGTCATGCTTAAAGACTGAACATCTCCTACAACTACTTCTGCAGAAGAAGAGGAAGAGAAGACCATCAGTCACCTCCTATGCAGATGCAGGTGAATACCTTTTCAACGATCTCAACGATCTGAACACCGCCTACACGACTAAGAATAGCTCCTTTATAAAAAGGAGCGGATAGTTCACAGATTATCCTCTTAATCAACCCACCGAGGGCCGGTCTAAAACAACCAACCAAGATCTCATGACATTTTGACGACAATCCTTGATTACTTAACTTGTAGAGCAGAACATTCCCATCAATAGAATCGAAGGCAGCATTTAAATTAATAGAAATGCGTTGGTTCTTCTAGTTCCTAGATAAAGTCTCAGCTGAGTTCTTAACTCTATCCTTCCAAAATGTATAATTACTCCAAGACCAATTGCAACAATAAATAAGTTAGACTAATGCCCTGCCAGCAGTTAGCACTATCTCAGTGACTATTAAATAAAATTGAGCGCTACTCTTATGCTTGATTATTTCTCTTTCCCTGGGAGGACGTCCAGGCAACAACATTTAATCCCCACATAACAATTATAAAAGACAAATAGCTCTGGGCTTATCTATCCGCCGCCTTTGTCTCTATACCTCTCTCTGTGAGTTAACCGATTCCCATCATTTATATAAATTCGCGGATCTACTAGACGGGAAATAATTAAAAAACATCCCAATATCCTTTAGAAGTTAATCCTGGAAACGTCTTTCTTCCTTCCTTCTACTTATTCTTTCAAGGCGCTTTGAATTTCATTCTCAAACAGAGATCGTTTGTCCTTAATCCGTCTCGCATGCTGGCAAATGATTACCTCCCCCCCTCTAGTAGTCACACAACATATACTCGTATACTGAGCAGCACTGAGGGATAATATCCTTCCCTAACCTTCCCCCAAGAACCTATCGAAAAGTGAAGTAAAAGAGGAAATCATGCCGCATCGTTATCTGCATTTGCATAAAATGATAATTCAACAGCGCAGCCTTAATAATGGCAGCCGCCGACTTACTGAATTGAAAGGAGCGACGACTACGACGACAACACACACACACACAGCATTCTCCTCCAAGGATGCAACTGAGATCGCATTTTGGATGGAAAAGGAATGGCCATTCCTTTAGTACCGCACTGCACACAATAAGTGCAAAAGTGGTACACATTCGCCGCCATTTGAGCAAAATCACACAAAGATCTGCCAGCGCGCGCGGTAGGAGCATCCGACACACCAACTGTTTGCTGCTGTCTCTACCCTAGCCGTAGCTGTAGCCTTAGCCTCCGTCCTCTTTACAGTTCTCATTGGATATTCGCGCGATTTTAAATGCTCTATGCGCCTAATTTACTGTCTTTAATTAGATCCTCTAATTGCCAAGTTGTTTTTTGTAATTGTCTCTTATAATGGCAATAGCATCGCACATCCTGTGTGGCGGTGACTTTAGTTCCCACACTCCAGATCCTTTGCGCCTCCTTCCCCCTCTCGCTCTTTCTCTTCTCTTTTAAGTGGCATTTGCAGTAATAAGTACGCGACGGAGATGGAGGTGATGGCGGCGCCTGGCTAAGGCATAACTTTTCACGATAGAGTGCGCGATATCGGATGAGAATGAAACGGTGTGGCGGTGGTGGTCCTGTGTTGTTGGAAGAAAATTTCGTATGCGTTCGATGGTGCGCTGGGTATGTCCTTGGGGGAGGCAGCTTGTTACAATTATTCACCCTTTGGGGTGGTGACTGGCTAAAACAAGTCTTATGGCAGAGGCAGGAATGGATTCTTCCAGCAAAAAGTCGGTTTAATTGTATTGTTGGTCAAGCACATGTTTCATTGAATAAGGACGCAGAATTAAATTGTCCAAGTTTGACTGATGCATAAGTGGTGCATGCACAAGCCAATGAAAAACTTAGGTAGAGTATAGAGTCGACGAGATTCCAATACTATACATCATCAGGTGGGTAGGTCCCATGTCGCTTTTTGCTGTTAGATTTATGATGAGTCACGTTTGCTGGTTTTCCACAGCTGCTTCTTGGAACTATTATACAATTTACTTATAAGGCACATAAGCCTTGCTATACAAATGCTATTTATATAATGCAACTTTGTTTACACAAAGAGCAGATAAATAGACGTATCTGCCTTCTGTACTTGTGCCTGACAACACCAATGACAGAACTACTTACTAATGTCCTGTATACCCTTGTGGGTCCTAGGGCCTCCACAATGCCTTTGCGCCATCGTGTGCGATTTCTGGTAATGTGCCTCAACGCTCCCCAACTCTTTCTCAGTTGCCGAGCTTCCTTCTCAATTGCTCTGCGCCACGTACTCCTAGGACCGCAGCGTATCCTGCCATCCCGAGTCAAGTTCGGTTCCACCATCGGTTCAGGCAATTGGAAAATCTCTACTCTCTCATCCGTTTGTCCAGCAATGCATACACACATATATGAATTGATGAGTTCGGTCCTAGGCTGATCATGTTCGTTTTTGCTGAGGTAGTTTTCAGCCCAATGACGTCTGCTTCCCTCTTAACATTTGTTGTCATTTGGTGAAGGTCCATTATTCTGTGAGACAGCAGGCCTACATCGTCGGCGTAGTCGACGTGTTTGGGTTCAGAAGTAAGAGTCCATCGAATTCCTCCATTTCCTGTTGAGAAGGCCGCATTTAGCACATCGCTAATCACCAATAAAAATAGTATTGGTGAAAGTATGCAGCCTTGCCGAAACCCCAATTTGGACTTCGAATTCCTCAGACAGCCTTCCTCTGTGCAAACCCTGACATGTGGACCCATCATATGTAGTCTTGATCAGGAATGCCTCTCCTGCACAAGGCACGCCAAAAAAATTCACGTTTAACACTATCAAACGCCTTTTCATTGGCAACATTGATCGATGTTGATTCGCAGGGTGTTGATGTACTTGGCATCAGTGGTATGTGGTTCCAATAAGATGGTGCCTCATGCCACAGTTGGTCAAAAGTTGAAGGGAAAGTTGCGTAATCTCGAGAGAACGTTAAGTTCTTTGTTTATGCCCACAAATCAACAACGCTAGAGGAACAATATCGAACGTAAAGTTGCCAACGACCCAACCGATATGTGTGGAAAATTGAGTCCGAACAATCAGTCATATGAACTAGATTGACTTCCATAAATTTGAAGTGTGTATTAAGTCTGGAATGAGTTTCAGCCCTGGGTGTTATTAAGATAACAACAATTTGGGCAAAACCGAATATAAGTACTTTATCAACAAGTTGAGATAAATAGCAACAACGAATAGGTTTAAACGTGGCAGTCGACACCTATAGCATTCCGGTAGTCTTCGACCATCTTGGTTCTGCTATTAGTAGTAACATCTCAGCGGAAAGAAAAGATGGCCCTTCTGTTGATAACCCAAGCAAACGAAAAAAGACAACGGCTTTGGAATATACACGTAGTATGATCGGATCCTTAACAAAGCTTGAGAGTCTTGAACTTTCGGCACTTGGTTAAATTCGTCAGCATACGCTCCTACCCCCTGCTGCTTGACAACACATTTGAACATGTCTGGCGACATATTTTTTAGACTGGACGGCGCAGTGAAGCATTACGAAGCGATCACACGATTTCATCTCAATATATACAATGGAACAAGGCGGTGTCCTGATGATGAACCAAATTGATCATACTCCGATCGACAACTCTACTATTTTGGATGTCCGAACCTTCCCGGCTGACAAAAAAAGAAACCTGAAGAAGGAAATCTCGTAGTAGACTCACAACCGGTGCAGAAAATATGAAAAAAATTCCTCTGCAGACTGTATAACCATTCTACCTAGACGAAGATCAACTTTGAGTCCACAAAATTCCTCAAAAATCAAATGAACCCACTTATACCCATTATCTTGTCTTTGATTTCAACTATCAACTTTTACTCTTCGTTGGTGGCCCTCGGATACCTAGTACCTCAATACGAAAATGGATAACCAACCCCCTTTGGAAAGTCGTTGGTAGTAGAAGACGATAGAGAGAAAGGAGTGTCCTTTCGCAAAGAAACTCCCTAAATGGAATCAAAACTGTAGTCTACCAGTTCCAGTCAGGCCGAACTATAAGTGCTATCCCTATATGAGCTACTTCGAAATTGGGTCTCCCCAATACTGAGCCGAAGCGGTAAAAAAGGTAACTGGTCCTTGGGAGGCCTAGGTTCACCGGGAACTAAATAAGTAATTAAATTTAAATTTCTTCGTACAAGAAGTGTGAGAAACTGATAGCCAACACCGGACGCACAACCTTTAAAGACTGTATGTGTGTATGACAATATTGATAGAACTCTCTGCACAGTAACCTATTCGAGAAAAAGTATGCTAGCATATGTGGAAAAAATGGACACCTAAGCTCCGGCCCGCAGAGTTTTCGAATCCAACTATAAAAGACCATCCAGTAGAGGTGGTGGGAACAAGTAGAAGGGTACCTTCTTAAATGAAGCAACTAGAGTCAGTTATGTAACGTGTAGCCCTAAACCATAGAGCCTTTCGCCAATCTCATTTGTACTAACAATTCGTGGTAAAACAAATTTAAAAATATGATAAGTTATGTAAGATAAACACATGTATAGCAGAGTTTTTGAAGCGAAACTCAAAACCTCGCCTTGGTAAACATGCGTCATTTAAAAAGAAAAACATTCTACAAAGCTTACGTTCCAACAAACGCATGCCCTAGCTAAAATTACCTTAGGCACGAACCATATCCACTTTCGAGAAATCACTCAGAGCTGTCGAACGTATAACATTTCGAGTGACATTTCACTAGTTAACCATGAAAATTAACTACCAATCATTCTCAATATATGTATTTCCACACTTCTTACTAATTCAATAAATTAACCAAAGAAATAAATAAGCTTTTCCATCTTAGAACGGAAAAGAAAAGTTTTTTAACGAAGTACATTATTTTCCTTGCCCTGTGAACAGACCCTTTCGAGTCCACTGTCAGTGTAGAACACCACCAAGAGCAAATGTCAAAATATTCATAAATTCCCAACTTGTCTCCGTCTATTGCGGTTTGTTTTCTCCATTATCCCGTGAATATAATAAAGAAAGTATTAATTATTTTCAATTACACTAGAATGCATTTGCAACAATGAACCTGGACGATGTGGTGTACCTCGTCTGTTTGCTGTCGTGCATCGGACTGGGAGTCCTAATGCGGAGGATCAAGGATGACTCGCAGAGAAAACTTCTGGGCACAGTATTCGGAGTGTTGATTGTTTTTATTGTTTCCGGACTGCATATCCTTCATTGTTTGATATCGTTCAGTCTGTGCGCCCTAGCTATTCAATATGTTCATCCAAGGTGAGAGTGTGCCGACAGACAGACGGCAACCTTTGGACCAAACCAATCATACTAGTTTCTTTTTATTTCCAGTAAATGCCACCTAGTTAGCTTCGCTATCATGTTCGGTTATTTGGTATTCTTCCGGACAACGTCATACTTTGGCCTTCCATCGGTTCCTGGACATACAAATATGATTCAAATGATTCTAACCCTTAAGGTGACCTGCAGTCGAATTTTAAAACATTTTTGGTTGTGTAATGGTGCTTCTTTTAGGTTTCTGGAGTTGCATTCGAGAAGAATGCTGCGTATAAGAAAATCCAACAGAGAAAAAAGGAACTACAACAAAGGAATGAACCATCGACAAGCAGTGAGAACAAGGATTTAGGACCTTTGGTGGAATTGACTGACTATGACATGGAACTGCAAGACATAAGTATTGTGGAGATATTCCATTACTCATTCAACTACATCGGAGTTTTGACAGGTGATTAAATTTTGTGCATAAGTACGTACATGTGTATATCTGTTCCAGGTCACTATCTGGACGTAAGGCTTCTGATTTAAGTGGGAAAGACCTGATTAGAGTGACGCTTATCGCATGCGTCGGGGCGTGAGACAGCATGAAATGTGGAATGCGACTGAATGCAGTCTCATTGACCTGTTATCACTTACGACGGAAATTTGTTTATTTTTTTCTTCTCTCGTTCTCCTTCTGTATTGAACTCAAATGACTTTTTTTTAATGGGTATTCATAGAAAATATGAAAAGGAATGCCGATGTGATTATACATACTTCGCGACTGTCACTGAAATACAAGTCTTTTTTGGAATAAATAATAGAAAAATTAAGATAAGGTGAAGAATCTCTCTTGGTTAGGCATGTGATTGAAATGGCGAAGGTCATATCGATGTGAGCCTCGTTATATGTACATATAGCTTCGTAGTTGTCATTAAGATTCTACGACTATGATGTAGTAGTTAGATACGTACACAGATTTAAACAAAAGAGTACGATTAAACACTTTATTCTTGGGAACAAATTTGCAAGTATTGTATGGTAGACCTGGGCTATGCTATGTTCAGATTGAAACACGTACCGACCCAATACAAAGTTACGCCAAAATGAAGTAAAATCGTTAAAACCAATTTCATATCCAAAATGTTCGAGGGGATGTTACTAAGGCGTCTACAACCGGTAATAGAAAATAATAATCTTAATCCTGACCACTAGTTCAGGTTCAAAAGTAAGCCTTCAACAATTGACCAGACGCATAGAGTTACTGACGCGAACGTCTCGCAACCCTTTGATAAAGTATGGTATGATGTTCTGAAATCATATCTCGTGAAAGACTTCCTGTTAAACGTGAAAACGAATACTCGGAGCTGAAGGAAATATCGGTCGCAGTACCGCGAGGAAGGGTTCTTGGTCGATTTTTCTATCTTTTACATATATACACATGATATACCCGAAGAACATCCCACCACATTCTTAGCAGTAGGTTTCAAAGATTTTAATGTTTACCGAACACCTAAATTTCTCGTTGATCACGAATTTGTGTATATTACACATTTCCGGGCATCATATCTACTTCTCTAATAGTATGAACTTACGAGCTCCCGCTATGGGCATGCTATGGCATGTATGCATTATCAGAAAAAAATGTTTTAATGAATAGGTGTGATAATCCAAAAAGCTAAAACAGGATGCTTAGATGGAGCATCAAATGATTAGTGCTTTGGACTACGGAGTGAGGGCATCATAGTTCAATCCCCAGATAACACTTTAGACTTTTTTCACGCACCCCCAAAATTTAAGATGCTTTTGTTGACAAGGAAACCGTAATCGTTTTTCAGTTTATTACCCCTCGTCGAATATAGCTGCACTTTTAGTGCAATATAATCAAAATGAGTTAATAACTTTCCAGTAAGCTAGAAGGTTTATTTTTGCATTAAGAATATTATATCTAAAAAAATTGTGTACAGCCCTGATAACTCGGCGGATAGATGGAAAGTTGGAAACAGATCAACGAGGTCATGGATCTTAGTGTCATAATCAAGGGTCAGCTAATACAATGCATAATGTCTTGAGTATAGTTCTCACGTTTCATAGCTTGTCCCTATTAGTTAACAACATTCAAAGTAGACCGATTTGACAAGCTACACATTCAACCTCTGAACATTGGGACATCTGAAACGAGTGTATGACTAGAGTGTCTATATTGCAAAAATTTTTATGGCAGATATTCCGAGGAAATTCCTAGAAACTAAAACGTCAGATAAACTATTATGCCACATGACCTCTAACTAAGTATATCCCATTTCTTACATAACAAGTAAACTCTAGCATTCAGCCAGACTGTGATTCAAGCCTCGATACCGATATAACTCACACCTTCTGATCAGCCATTAACAACAATGTCAATGTTAGTCCAAACAGGAGGAATGCAGCAAACCCCTTTGGAGAAGGAAAATCTACAAATTTATAAAGTCTGTAGAATAAGATGCACCAGGTGCTCTTCGTATTACTATATTCATTTTTAATTAAACATATAACCAAAAAGTAAAATAAATGTATCTTATTTAAGGACCGTACTACCGTTATCGCACATATAGAGACTACTTTGAGATGCCCTTCAAGGACCACGCAAATAGCGCTGAAGTAACAATTCAAAAACTCAAATACACGTCTCTTTATTGTGTACTCTACGTTATTTCAAACTACCTTTGGCCTTTAAGTGTAAGTTGTTCAAATTTAACTTAATTTGATGTTTACAACGACATTTTTCTCTTTAGTACGCTTTAACAGATGAATTCTACCAAGAACGCAGTTTCCTCTACCGCCTTTTCTATGTCTGGCCAACATTCTTTATCTTTCGAATGCGCATCTACACTGGGTTGACTCTTAGCGAATGCGTTTGCACTTGCGCTGGATTTGGTGCATACCCCGATGTTGCTGCTGTTACCAATGGAGAAGGACCCAAGGGACAATATGTTCACTTAAAGCGCGATGCTGAAAATCAAACCTACAACTTCACAACTATAGTCAATCTAAGAGTATACGACACCGAAGTTTGTACGACAATGCGAGAAGCCATGAAGCATTGGAATGTCTGTGTACAGTACTGGTTGGCAGTGAATGTTTATAAACTTTTCCCTAGCAAGAAATATAGGTAAGCTAACTTTGATATATACCTTGACTTCTGATGTACAACTTCTTTTTAGGACAATTGCCACTCTCTTAACTTCATCATTCTGGCATGGCTTCATGCCTGGGCACTACTTCTGTATAATGGGTGCCCCGTTCTACGTTCCCGTGGAGGATATGCTGCATAAACTCTATCGCAAGGATGCAACTGGCACCAAACGTAAGATTTACGATGCACTCTTTTGGGTTTCGAAATTCTTCGGACTGAGTTACCTGGGAACTGCGTTCCTTTTGCTGTCATTCAAACGAATTTGGTTCTTCTATTCGTCCGTCTACCACTTTGGCTATGTGTACTGGGCTGTTATGATGGTATTTGCCGTGTTTATGACTAACAAAAAACGCACAGCTGATAAACGAAAGAAAAAACTACTTGAAAAAACCGGCGAAGGAGAGGATACCGCATCTGGAGTTGGATTGAGTAGCGCAAAAGAAAAGGACCAATAATTGTAAATACCTGAAATGATATTATCACTGGCGATCACAGCTTTCACTTGTGCGAACAATAATTATACATATTGTATATTTAGACATTTATAGTTCAAGAGAAGTTCCATAAGTTTCTTTGCTTTAGTTTACATATTTAGAATTTTCGTAAGCAAATTCCAAATTGGGAGACTGTATTTTGTCTTATAGATTAAGTATGACGTCGGCACTTTTAGTAGTTTTTATTCTAGTGTTTGATTTTTTTTCTTGTGCTTAATTGGTATTAATGTGTATTATTGGAAACAATAAAATTATTTGAATTTATATCATTTGAGTGAAAATTGTCAAGTCAATCAGATGGAAATCCAGATTGTAAGTACCTCAGGCCACTCGAAGTTTTAACGGAAAACAAAATCTACTTAAATTTATCATTGACGGCAAATTTGCTTTACAAAAATTAGGGGAAAAGCACCTTTAATCAAAATATGCAAACATGATATTGATATACATACAATTCATTGCAAGTAAAAGACTAGGTACTATATCATCATATTCGCTAATTTGGGACTAAAAAGTTAAAGGAAAAGTTTCAATATCGCAAGGAAAAGTAAGGGGAGATCGCGATTATATTTAAATATTCCGAGGGAGTTTACTTTGATTTCGAAAACTGTTGTCTTTCAACAAAAATACTTTTTTTGACCTCCTCAACCTATCTTGACTACGGCTCGATAGGAAAAGGAGAGCTATCGAATATTCGATCAATCAATGGATAAGGACCATGTTGGAAATGACAATTGAAGGCTACCCCCAAGCAGGTGTCCTGTCGCCAGTGCAGAGATTCGAAGCGGCATTCAATAATACATATATGCCAGGATTTCATAACCAAGAATGAAAAGAAGTAAAGAACAAGGTATCTGAGTGGATGCATGAGCTTTTGGACACATTATCGAAAGGCCTTATCGAGCTCACCGCAAAAGGATGTCCATTCGAGAGAGTATTATCTTGCTTAATACGGAGCGTGGTCAGCTGTGAAGCTTATACTAATAATAAACATAATCTAGTTATAATTGGTATAGGTAACTTTGCGGAATCTCGAGAATGGTACAATACACCTCAACTAAGCTTTAATCCAAACGATAATATAATCAGAATCACACTAAAAAGAAAACTCTAATGACTGTCGTCGATAAGATTGTCGAGTATAATACTGGATCTTATGGACTTATGGACCGAATGGAAAGACTTATAAAGAGATAACCAATTTAGTCATGGTAGTACTCTTAGAGCGATCTTGTAGTTGAGAAATGTGGCGCAGAAAAGGATCGTCATATACCCTATGATTGATTCTTCATTAAGAAGAACTTAAGAAACTATAAAGAGAAAACAGGACTGAAGGTATGAGACAAGTCAAGAAGCTTCAATGGAAAACTGAAAAAGAATCGAGGCATACATAAATATGTGCAAAAGCACTTGAAACTAAAGGACCACTTAGGGCAACTTGGTATAACTTGAAAATGTCTGTAGATTATGGAATCTCAAAACATGTACAGGGAGTCTGTGGGCACTGAAATGTTTGTTCAAATTATTCAAGTCATTTTGATCACAATGCCAGAAAAAGAATTCTTCTACTTATCAGTCAGGTAAACTTATTTATTGAATACCTTTTATAAGAAAATTCGACTTATGCATTCGAACCTTAGGCCTGTAAAGATATTGTGGTTTAGAGATGATAAGGTGTCTTTGGAATGGAGGACGTCTTTGATAGGACAATACCACGTCTAGTAGCGGTCACTATACTATATGTACTATGTCAATGTACACAAGTAGACAAGATGGTCTCCCAATCCAGAGATCTTTTCGAGTTTCTATTAAATGCCTAAAAGCATACATACATAACTGTCATGAAAATGTTTCTTAAACAATGTTTTTCTTTTTAGTGCTCACCATTAACCAATAGCATGAATGATGTAGATATACCAGTTTGCTTAAGGTATTTCCCTTAATCGGTGTGTGCTGGTTACCGAGCTTTGTAGGTCATGGCTCTTGTATTCGGCTGTCTTGGATTCGAACCTCCAGTTTAGTACTCAACATGTATGTATGTAAATAGGTATGTATATAAATATATTGAACTGTGTTTGAAATATTTAACGTTTTCAAAAAATTAAGTACCTACATACATATGTACATATAAGGCTCTCTGGGTTCCCTCACAAAACTCATCAAATATTTTGTAGGACTTCCCACCAAATTTTCGATAACTTCCCGCCCCACTGTATCATCCATCGCACAGTGGAATACCGATTTAACACCCCCACTCTTTATCACCATCATAAACAAACGCAAATGTTTATTCTCAGGTTTGTACACCAAGAACATTGATAAAATGGTGTGCTTCCTAACATTCTCACCTTCCAACAAATGAGATCTAAAAATAGTATTAAATTTACAATCGAAGTTTTGTACGAGATCACCTATTCAAAGATCATCTTTCCAAGGTCTAGATACAGTCGCAAACTATTTAAATACATTTGATACCAGCAAACCGCCTCTTATTTGTTAAACACTCACTTTGAAAGTATCTACCGCAACATAATCATTATTTTATTGACCGTGTCGTCGTCGTTTATTTCGAGTACACAAACATTGATCTTGTCGCGTACGATATTTGTTTGAACGACATATGTGCAAACATGTACATATGTACATATGTATGTAGTATGTATGTATAATTACACGTTTTTTAGGTGTCGCCAAAATATAACGGGTTAACAAAAAGTAAAAAAGAGAGTGAAGAAGCTTTTCAGTTGTTTAACAACAAACAGAGACAGTGAGCTTTCAATTTTTAAGGCACGATCAATGATCCCTGGAATTGAAAGAGAGACAGCTATAGATAGTGTACTCGTATCTCACAGGGAGCTTCAGAACAGAGCACTCGTACTGGTACGTATCTCAGACTCAGACTATTCGCCAGCTGAGTGGCAGTCTTAGCTCAGACGTCGGGCGGTCGTGATAACTGTTTTCGTTTCATAGTCGTCGTCGGATTGTCGGATTTATATACACATACTCGTACATATATCGAGCGAAAGGTCTTTATGCTATCACAATGAATCGATAGGCAGCGCCAAGTGAAGAAGAGCAAATTAATCTACGCGCCGTAAACTAATCATTATGTATCTCTGTGGCTGGGAAATGACTAATACGCCGCATATCCCACCCAGATAAAACTTGTATCTTTGTATCTCCTTACATTCTTTTTTTTATTAATGTTCTGTGTGCGATTTCTGTTTACAATTTCAATTAGTTTATAATACAAATACTTAAGTGTAATTGAGTATCCGAGAAGAGAACAGAGAAAGAAAGAAAAAAACACAAAAAGTCGTTTAGCAATTTAGATCTAATGAGTGGTGCGCGGTGTATCTGTGAAATATCAACAGTTTTGCTTCCCTTTCTACTTTGTACCTACCCCCCTGAGCCATAACAGATTGGATGGCCTGAACGCGGTATGAAAATTTGAATATTTTCCCTACGATCAATCAAGAGAAAATTATGAATTTAATTAACGAACAATCACTGACAACGAGTAGTACATCCACAAACGAGGAATTATCTCCCGCTCAAGTCCAAGTCAAATCGTCTTTAGAATCATCATCATCATCAGCCAGCACAGTCGTGGAATTTGTTGAAGCAACAGCAGCAGCAGCATCGTCGTCGTTATTATTATCGTTGTCGTCGTCTTTGCCATCGTCGTTGACATTCTCGAATTTAGTTTGTTCATCATCAACATCGTCGACGGTTGAATCAATTAATGGACAAATTGAGAAAATTTCCAATACAATAAGTTTTAGTGATGCCAATCAAATCAATTTAATCAGAAAAATGCCAACAACAACAAAACCAATAACAGCTGGTAAAACAGCAGTGCCAGTACCACTACTGTCAGCCACAGCATCCGATACAACAACAACAACTACTACTGTCAATATCGATAGTGTCAATGACGTCAGTGATTGTATGAAGAATAAAAATGGCGACAATACAACCAACCCAACAACAACAATAGTCTCCGACAAGGAAAGAAAAATTGGCTGTGAACACTACAAGAGGCGTGCAATGTTTGTCGTATGTACTGTATACCTTAATGATTTGTTGATTTAGTTAATTACAATTTAATTTACGGTATTTTAAAGTAGGATTCGGATTTTTTTGTTTTTTTTTTTTTGTGTCTGTGGAAACGTGGATATAATAAAAAATAATCTTGTTTTCCATTGATAAGCTTGAGCTATACAGAGAGCTGGTATTGGTTTGCATATTAGATTTAATTAACATTTATTGATTGATGAAACAAGTATTTGCTATTGCTATGAAGTCGGCAGTATGTTTAAAGTGGTTTTTCTTCAATTCAATGTGAATGTCAATATTGTGTGGGAGGTTAAATTAAAGGGAAAACCGTGAATTTCTTTAGCATAGAGGTACCTATGATAGAGTTACCACTGAATTTGTGGACATCACAACAATAATGGTGTCAATTGAATTACAAAGAAAGCATGCCGCGCAATCTAGGTTCCCGAAATGAAAGTAAAAGTGTTGGGCTCTAGTGAGAGAAAAAAAATTAAAAAGCGACTTTCTTTCTCATTAATGGCTATTATTCAAAAGCGTTTAAGTTTAAATTCGCCGAAAAAATGTAATAATTTACTTTTTTTTTGGTTTATAATGATTTGGAAATGTATACAGTGAGGTCTATTCATTATACAAAATCGGAATTATAGATGATTTGTTCCCCTAGGGTGCCTATAAAGTGCGGTTAAGGAAGGGTCAATGACTCAGAGCTGTTTTTTTTATGGCTTCGAGAATACAAATATTCACTGGGACCTACGAAGTCATGGTTCTAAATGTTTTTGCCACAAATATGCATATTTTATAAAGTGTGATTCCATTTAGGGTAACATTTTTTTTAAATAATGCTAATGCGGTTTAAAAAGAAATAAAATGTAGGACTTGAGTACAGCTATTGTGCAGTGACTAAACATAACCTTACGAGAACTAGGGTTTCTATAGGAAGCTCAGTTGGACGTTAGTTCGACACTGGTGTAAGCTTTCTTCCAGCATATTGTGATGTAGCCGATACTACAAGAAGTAGCAGCCGTCAACAACAACCATTCAAACTTACTTAGTACAACCAGGTTTAATATCGACAAGCTTCGGGATCCCCAAGTGCGTCAACAATTCAGGGACCACCTTGCTTTAGAAGCAGATGCAATCAGAAGCCGAATGGAGAGAAACGTGAACGTGGGCGACCAATGGAATGCAGTGAAAAATGTTTTTGCAGCTGGGCCAAGCACTTACAATTTCAGTGGTCTCAGCAATAGAGAGGACCGGTCTTGAACCCCTTATACCATGCGAAGAAAAAGGAAGTGAACACACACTAGCTTCAATGGCGGAAGAAGCGACAAACAGATGCGACAGTAGGACAATATCATCATGGAGCACATTCGTAATCGAAAGTCCTACAATACCCAGTGAAAAGTTTAGACGGTAACCTGCTGATATCGGATGAGGACAAACTCATAAGGTGGAGAGAACATTTCGCTACAGTCCTGCAATACTTGGATGATGGCGATATGATCTCGAATTTTGAGTCAACCAATTCCCGAATTTGCACCGGACCTCTCAGCAAAATCGAAATCTCAGCAGGAATTAAGTACCTTAAGAAAAACAAGGCGGTGGCATCCCTGCCGAACTATTTCAAGCAACGCCAAATATATCAACTGATTTGCTACACCCGTTCACACAGAAAGGGTGAGAAAGCGAACAAATACCTCAGGGGTAGAAAAGGAGGATGATCATCAAGCTTCCGAAAAAGGGAAATTTGATGGACTGTGGAAACTGGAGAGGTATGTGCGCCCTTCCGGCCGTAGCCAAAATAATAACTAAAATATTTTATATTGAATTCCAAAGTGGAGTACGTCAGGGGTATATACTGTTGCCACTACTGTAGCATTGACGGAAGTTAACTAGGGATTTCGTTGGACCATGACATCTTACGTTAAACACCTGGTCTACGCTGGCGATGTTTGTCTACTTCAAATAGGATAATAGACCTTCATCTGAGGGTCAAAACGAAAGTCCTGAGCACTTCAAACACCAGCCCTCAACTCAAGATGGGACAGATGGTCGAAAAAAAAAATAAAAACGACTTTCTATATCTAGGAAGTGTGGTCTCGGGTAACCGAGTTGGCACCGAACTGGTGCAGAATCGGTAAAGCTACAGCTAGCTGCAGCGTTCGAAATGCTATCCCAAGTCTAGAGATGCAATGTTGTCAGATTAAGGACTGAGCTACGACTGTTGCGATTGAACGTAGAATCAGTATTGCTTTATGGGTGCAGCACTTGGAAAGAGGACATCACTACCACAACCAAGCTGCAAACCTTCGTAAATAGATTTCCAAGAATTATCTTGAGGATTTTTTGGCCCAATCGTATCTCGAACGATAAACTTTATCAGAGAACGAGCCTATGACATATACTCTTAGACATAACTATGCGGAGGAGGAAGTGGCAGTGTTGGAGAACTCCCCAACAAGAAGGCGTGCATGCGTTTTTGACGTTAAAGGACTTAACTAACTTAAAGAACTGATCTTTCAGACTGAAATACATGCCATATATAGATGTGTCCAAATCAATCGTGAATCTTGACTGAGTCGAAGAAACAAAGTGATACCTTGTCATGTAGCCTAGCAAGATGAGGAGCATTTCAAATCTTCACAAGTCTTAAACAATTCTGCAGAATAGGGGATCATATCCCAAAAAAATTAGGCCTTTTTGTCAAAAGATGGTCTCACTAGAAACAGCTACTTTTAAATACTTTGGACACACTTTGCGGTAGCAGCAATGTTCTGTCAAAATGCTATAAATTGACGTTTTGGAGAGTCAACTTTGACGAATTCACGCACAGTTTTGATGAAATGTACGGTGATCACGAACTTCGGTTGGCCAACATGTCATTGTTTATAACCTATCGACCGATTTTAGATCCTGTATACCACTTATGCAAAGCAATCATCACCATTTTCCTGGTTTTTCAAATGTAATTGTATATCGGTTAACTTATTACCAACTTTAAAACAGTAGTATTAGCTCTTGTTTGATGATCATATACTGATGAAACAAACATATGTAGGTACTGTCATTTCAGACGGAATAACTCCGATTCTATTAGTCCAAATGTCATAAAATTGTGACAGTATGGCCTCACTAGAAATATCTACGATTAATTACGAAAAGTCCTGTAATAGATTATTCTACTGAATAGATTTTCCAAGGGTACAGGTGGGTTTGAGTTAAGTATATATAGTATAGACAATACGATACTACCTCTTTTTAATGATGCCAAGTAAGACATTTTTATTACCAATTTTGAAAGATATAACGAAATTTATACGACTCTTTAAATTCAACAAGATAGCCCACAATATTCCATGCAAATAGCAAATAATAGCTTTACTGCACTCAAAGTTTGACGATCCCATCATTTTTAAAATCGGTGATGTTAATTGGGCTATAAAATACCTTGGGGTTATTGGAAAAGTACTCTCTAAAAAAAACACTCGAATTATTTATTACGAACAGTTGATGAACATGCCCTTGAGAGGGATTGTTGTGTGACACGTACAATAGCCATAAATCAAACTTTCTGCAGTCAAGATTTCACACATAAAATCGTATTTTATTTACAAAAAATGTACAATACGTACATTTTGTGCCTTTTAGTTCAGGTCAGAGCCTGATCATTTTAGGTCAACTCTGTTTGCTGAACTAGTTCGTTCAGTTTAGTTCACTGGTAGATCTTGTTCGACATATGCTTGTTGAAATACGGACCTAAATGTACTATTGAACTTTTGAACTCATTCGACTAATTAGGAACTAGATCTCTTGTTGGAACTCTTTTAGTTCTGTCGTGCTTTCTTATGCTTCAGTTATTCTCCAGTCCTAAAAGACCGAATACAACTTCCCAAAATTGACTTGGAGAAATCAAAACGTAAAAGAAACTGGAATAAACAAATAAATTAAGGTATGTACGTAGTTTTCTAATTATAGATTCTTCTAACATTTTAAGCTGCATAATCCCTGGATTGTAGAGTCTTAAAATTAAGACGCATTATTTGGTAAACTGCCTTATCTTTAACCCTGAAACTCACGTCACTACATTCGACGTCAGGTCTCTATAAATCTTTCTGCTGTTTGTTGACTCCTTTAGACGGGGATAACCATCATTCTTTGTTTGTAATGTAGGCCAAAACAATAGACGTACATATGTATGTAAATCTTGGGGCGTCTTAAAACTTTTCGATAAGAAAAACGTGTTAGGGATCCCATGCTATAAAATGACGTTTGTTTAAATTTTATTCACGTTTTAGAAGTGTCGTGTGCTGCAAATAAAATTGTGGTGTTGTGGCTTATAGTTAGATATCTTAAAGATATGAGAAAATGTTAAACTTTAGTAGTAGTAGGTTGGATAAGTTCTATTTAACTTGAAGGCGTTTTTGTTTAATTTGTTTTAAAATATACCTAGCTTTCATGTAGCTACATACGTAAATAGAAGGTTATGGTAAAAATTTGAGCCTTTTGTCTGAACTAGTGACTAAGTGTGGTGTGGAAAATATTATCTTCCAAATGTGACCTTTATGGTTTGGTTGGGTTGTTTAAAAAGAGGAACTTTGGAATTTGAACTCTTAAAATACTGCAAGACAAAGTCGAACTACTTGATAGTAGTTTTGGTTGGCACGTTTACAATGAAAATGAGTTTTGGGGTTTAACCTAACCAAAGATATCGTAATTTCAAAGCGTGACCTAAATTTGGGATATCATTGTTTATAATACTTTCCAGTTTCTGCTCACTTAGACCGCATAGAGTTCATGGTTCTAATTAGTTTTTCCAGCTGATAGCTACCCAGAAAAATGTATGAATCCTTAGAGTTTGCTAAGCTCGTTTCGGGGGTCCCTTAATCAGTCAGTCACATGGCAGGTTTAAAATGCCTCATATTTCAGATTTTATTCGTTATTGTTTGGAAGACCTACCCATACTTCATTATACTCTATCACGCAGGGCTCTGTCATAATAGCAATGAAGGATCGAATATTTGTATCAGGAAAACGTGCTTCTTCCAACTTCCAATCCTGAACGTCAACTTTTAAAGAGCCAGTGTGGTTAGTTACAAACCTGAGAGCTCTAAAAAGGATGATAACTCTTTCGGTTTGACTACAAAATTGGTGGTTCTTTAAGCAGAGAGGAATCAAAGAATCAGTACATTGACCAAAAACTTGTAGACAATACTATTCTCCCATAACATTAAGAGGAACTTTTAGGACGGCACGCAGGTATTTTATAGGAAAAACTACACTCATGTTCCCTGACATAGAGCCTACCGACCGTGTTGACAAACTAGTACAGCGAAGGACCTGCCCCTTATTGCTTACAATCAAAATAAGTCCACATGCCTTTCATTGCTGTTAAAGTCTGACTTTTTCAAAAAAAAATGGTCGATCGCCCACCTATACCATACCCAAAAGCCCGACTCAGATGAGCCAAAAGAACCGAATTTCTTAGCAGTGTTGATCTAGATAGTAATCAAAAAGACAACCCTCTAGTGACCAAACAGCCATATTAAATATACTACATACTTTGTAAAGATTAAAGAAACAAAACTATTTGGCACAAGTCCTTGAGACCCAGGGCATAGCTTCTCACAACCATTCTTGTTATATTCGTTTAACGAATGAAAGGCCCACTGTTCAATGACGTTTCCGAAGGACTTTTGATGACAGATATACTCCCGGGTGTCTGTCAAAAGCTCGCAAGAAGTAGGGCACTTTTTTAAGTGTTTGGGACTCAAACCACAAACTTAGAGAGTCTTAGAATCAACTGATTAAAGTCGTACATAATATTCATTTCTAAGTTGCCAATCAAAACCCGACAAAATTTTTGGGAATTGTTCTACAGTTTACGAACAAAGTCAGTCTGTAGAAAGAGCTACAAAATTTCTCCCTCGCTATGTCGCTGACTGTATTAAGAATTATTTTCCAATTTCCATTTTGAACCCAGTGAGTCAGTGACCTACGAAACTGCCGCTGTAAATTAAATCGCAATCACTTAATACTCTTAATAGTATGCACAGACTTTTCGTAAGCAATTTATGTACATCTCAGGGGAAAGCTGTGAGCTGTTGAAAGTAAAATCTTATCTGTAAAACGTGTCAAGTCGACGACAACGACGATAACACCACAATGCTTATTTAAAATTCCATGCAAGGCCGACGCCAGCCAACTACCTGATGAAATCATACAAATAAAATATAATTTAAATGCTAAGCGAATATTTAAACAATCGTGAGTACTTGTACATGAATAACTTGAAACTGGAACACAAGAGATGAAGCAACACTGGAAATAAATGATTCCCAATTCAGAGAATAACGATCTCTGATTTAGAAGAGCGGCTCAATAGCTAACAGCCTTTGACCAACTTGTATATAGAGTCCAGATAACCCCACAGATAAACAAATAAAAGAATGCATCACAAGAAAGTTATTATGTTTAGCGATGAAGACAGAACAATTAGGTCACGAAAACAAACGTGACAACGTGCGACCCAGAGCGTGACTCAATCGCAAGGCTACATTTCTGGCATACTCGCATTACGGTGTGTAAGTCACAAGCGCCAAAGGAACGCCTTACCCAGTAGCTCGCTAGTAATTAATTATTTGATTCCATGGTACACAACAAATACTCCGCAAAACTGAGAGCGAGAGCTAGAGGGGGACAGAAAAAGTGTGCCTGATAATTAATTTATTCAATTGGGTGTAAGCTACACTCATATGGTTATTACCACTGAACAAATAAAATTCGCTTTGCTGATTGTCTTAAATACCATGTTGAAGCAAAAAAAACTTGTATTTGGAGACTTAACTTGGAAAGAAGCCGAAAGTGGTACACTTTATCTAGATCATGTTTCAGATAGTGATCGACAAGGATGTATACTTAGTTTTATTTGTAGAAACTTCCTGGTAAACATGGGGATCTTTAGTGAGAATTAACTACTATGAATCACAATTCATAGACCAAGTTAGCAATGTACATAGTAGGTGCAGAGCAAAGCAAATGGCTCGAACTGTGGTATTTTAGGAACTTATGTTCTCCACTTTCTTGACCAACAGTAACATATACTAAAATCACTGTTATTTTTCACAGTGATTTTAGGGTTGTGATTCGAAGATCCTCTTTGCTGAAGCATTATTGCCCATTCTCTCTATGTGGCCGAAACAATGTAGGCGATATGTTTGCGAGCATTCATTTCGTCTTCCGAGACTAGGAGTCTTGAACCCATTTGTTTCGGCAAACAGAAATAGCAGCGGTTTCCTAAGGTCCTAAGGCCTTCGTCGAAACTCCACTTAGGTTTCATTCGTAGAGTACATTTCAAGGAAGGTACACTACTTAACCACTTCGAAGTTACTGTTGCCTAGAGTAATGTTTTGTCCTAAACGGTGGATCGATGCTTCTTTGTTTGTTGACAACACGAACTTGGTTTTGTAGTAATTTACAACTCGGTTCGTCTGTTCTTCAATTGCCGTGAAATCTTCTACCAATCATGTCTACGTTTGCAGCAGTAGTCTATTTACATTATAAAAGGAGGAGTATATAGGTAACCTCAAGAACAAAATTCTCTCTTTGGAAACTCATATCAGTCCCGCGTTTGGATCTAGAAACCCTTGTACTTGGTGTCAGGATGGCCAAAGCGATCATAAATCGACATTCTGTGCAAGAAATACATAAACGTTATTTTTGGTCTGACTCACGAACAGGGCTTTGTTACATGAAGAATGATAGCAAACAATTCAAACAAATCGTATCTTTTAAAGTTGGAGAGTCCAGAGTTGAAGTGCGTGGCTAACTGATTTATGTACCATCTGGAGTACCTCAGGGTAGTTATCTTGGTCCCCTGCTGTTCCTTTTATTTATAAATGACATTCCTGACTCCTACTTAGATTCTCAATATCTCATGTTTGTCTTTGTGGATGATTTAAAAATTTAACCTATCAACTCAGAGCTTGTGTGTACTCTTCTACAAGGTGATCTGGAGAAACTTTATTAGCAGTATCTGAATAGAATTATGACTAATGAATCGAATGACTAACGAAAACCGACTATTTAAGAATGGCGTAACAAGTATCGAACACGTCAAGTCGTGTCGGATTTGGAAACGAATTCTGTACAAAATTCTACGAAAATTGGTTTAAAATGAGTCTAGTTCAAGGAATGTCTTACGCTCTCCCAAAGTGATTGCTAAATGTCTATCATTTATCAAAGCCCTTGGCAAGTGGCTAATTTATAGCAGACACATTAATTTGAATCACTTTAGAGCGACTATCAAATTAGTACTGCTGATAGTAAATCGTGATGTACATACCTAACTACATATGTAGGTAGATGGGTCTACATATAAGGATATTTTTAGACTCTATCTACTTTGTATTGCCACACGCCAACGGGAGGCTAAACGTTTAATTTTCTTCTAGATCTAACACCTCCGATCGTGACCCAAATCTATTTATGGAAGCATCAAGCTTCGTTTTAATGGAATCCAATAAACTTATTTCTGTCAGTCACGGCCCGAAGCGACAGTGCTAATGTCACACCTCCACTCGTGTATGGAAAATATGAAAGGAAAACAACGCATATCACTCCTCTTGGCACAGTACAGAGAACGCACAGTTTGCATTCTAAAATCCGATAACTGATTAGCATAACAATAATTAAAATGGACTAAGATTTGTCGTTCTCGTAACCCGCATAAACCAAAGTCGTGAAATCGAAAAGTTTTCTGATGTAAGATCGATCAAAAATTGAAAGCATTCAAAGACAGATAGCAAATCATCAGTCACACCAACCTTGGTGAATGCAACTTCGCTCCTGCTCTGATGGCTGGGCTTTGGTGGAACAAGGTAAACCTGTTGCCCTGAACGAATGCAATTCGTTAATGCCATTGAACATCTATCTATTATAAAAGCGGCGAAACTGGATTGAATTGAATTTGGAACATGTTGTCGCTGCTGATTTTATTGATCTTAATTGTACTACATATCTATGTAAACACATTTGGCTGGTTTTGTGGGGTCAACAATGCTGACGGTGTTGTCAAATTTAGTTGTTCTGAATGCAAAGTTCTTTGGTAAAACACTTTTATTTTCTGTTAGTCCTCCATTAACTTACAATCTATGTAACCTAAAGCTAGAGTTTATTCTGTAAGGAAGTCCTTATAGACTTGATTTTGTGTACCCTTGCTCATAAGACTGACACTGCGACCTGACAGGTCTATTGTATCATCAGTGCATTCACAGAGACTGTTATCGGATGAATCGTCATCTTCGGAGCAGAACCTACATTTGGTATATGAGCACAGATTAAGGTTCTTAAGTTGATACCTCTAAGCCACAGTAACCAATGAGAAAGCTTACCAATATTCTGATATTAGATTAAAGATTAATCGTTTTGATTGTCTCAGACTGGGGTCATTTTCCTAGTGGGCCAGGCGAAGTTTGTGCTCCCAACCATTGAACACAGCTATCATCACAGCTATGATGTCAAGGATAGTGCAAAGCATGTCTCTGGTATATAATTATATCTTAGCTGCAGCTTTATATGACCGTCTTCTAATAAAAGATTTGTAGAGATGAAAGCTCAACGACAGCTTCTAGTAAGCCATTTGCCTGGTTTTGGAACGTATATTAGATTAACCTTCCTTTACGTAGTCCGGATGTATTTCCATTTGTTTGGCTCTAGAAAAGCACTAGAGAAAGACCATAAGCCGACTAGGCTTTGAAAGGTTTGAAGAAGCGTACTCGCATTTGCTTAATCTTCCAGCATTTCCTTCAAGTGCCACGTTTAGATCTTCTGAATTCTATATTGCATTCTGTAAGAGTGAACCTATGTACATACATATATTCGTCCCAAATCTTGGTACGATTAGCAGAGTTTGTCAGTTTGGTCGTTTCACCAGGGAACCTTACTTGTACACAAACTGGTGTTAGAAACACAGCTGTCGGGATATGCATGCTGCATCATCCAAGTGCCCTATATACTCGCTGGATGCAACAATTATATCGAATCTAGAGAGGACAAGTCTCCGATACAAACTCCAGTCCTGGAACCTGACATTATGCATAGCAGAAGTATGTGACAATTTGACAGGAATGTCAAATTTGATTTGTCGATGGTCATTTCTGTAGACTTACTCTATGCCGAACCTGTTAAAGATACAGAGAGAATCCCAAATCATTGTGTTTCATTTCATAGTAAGACCAACCACCAAGACTTTTCGCCCTGCTTTGGCTTCTTACCCTCAACAAAATACAAAAAATGTTCCCAAAAAAGAGTCAAAATTGTGGTCTGTCCGGACGATACTGGTAATACTGATTAAACGCAAATGTCGGCAACACTGAACTAACTCACTGTATGGGCAAAACTTATGCCTGTAATAAGATTTCGAGGAAAAGATGGGGAATGCAACCACGTATGCAACAGTACACAAGAATCATCAGACATATAAATCTTTAGTCTGGTGGATAGCAACAGGAACCAACAGATACTTGAAAGAATTCTTTAGAGTGGGCACCACTTTCATTTCCGTTTTTTTCTTCCCCTGGACCTGTTCATGAATGGTTCTCTCAAAAAAGAACCTCTCCGATTAGAAGAATCCAACCTGTCAGAGGGAACATATCATCTGCGATGGTATCACACACTAAAAAGCCAATGGGAGAAACATTTAGCTCCGTAAGGTTTACAACCACATCGAACTAAATAGTGCTCTAGATTGCTGTCCCTAAAACAATCTAAATCTCATCTTAACATTTTCGGATCAAAACCAGTACTGATGACTCAATAATGGAGATAAGAAGAAACGGAATTTCTAAGTCTACCCAAAACCTTCATTGTATTCCAACGTAAAATCGGTTAGGAAATGTCGTGAAGCATTGGTCATCATCAGACACATTCGATAAAACTCAACGGTACTGAGTACCCGGACACAGCACTATGCTAAGAGGGTATTGTTTTGGCAAGAATGAGACCTACCAGCCAAAACTGAAGTTATTTGTTTTTAAAACAAACAAGGCCTAGAAAACCGCACCATCTATTGAACTAAACAAATGTCACATTAATTAAAAAAGCATATTCCTTGACTATTCGAAAAGCAAACAAGACAACTCCTATTCCCGATAGGTGCTAAAATGTAGTAATCTACATGGTTCCGGATTTTCAGTCCGTGCATACCTTGAATTCTGCCCCATCCATACAAACAAATGATAAATCGAGAATTCACATTTACATGAACGTGTTTACCGATCCGAAGTACTTGTACATCACGATTTCAAAGTTGTAACGATCGGCTAATATGATGTACAAACTTAGTCCCTACGGGAGGATACGTGCTTAAACTTGTTTTGTATTTTTTTTTTATGTTTTTCTTTACCAGCTGCACACAGTAAAACCTGTAAAAATGCAGCGCTAATTATTATTTATGCCCTGTTTACACTTTGGCTAAATATAGTTTTCACAAAGCGTGTTCTCGACGCCCTGCTAAGTTGTATCGATAGTTCTCAGCTTGTCCAATCAATTTGTCCACTGACTTGAGTATGTGGCGTGTATATAACTCTATTACCAGTGATCATTGTAAATGTCAACAAATATTGAATTTATTAACGAAAGAGATAATGGCTGAGATCTGCTCTAACTTTGATTGGTCACACGCACACTAAGTGTCATATCGCACGTCGGCATCGGGAATCGGAATCGGAATCGGATTCGGATTTCGGCAGTGCGCAATAATTAAATTTTGAACTTTTCTTTCTCCGAGCCAATAATAATTAATGTTAACTGCATGTTTCAATATAATAAAATGGTAGACGGCGGGCACTTACGTATGCTTCTGGAGTTTTTGAAACGCTCGATTAAATCTGGATCTGAAGGTATGAGTATGCGCGTTCAGTTGAGTCGAGTTGTGACAATCGCAGCGGGATTTTGACTTTTGTCAAGAGGGCATGTATATTTTCGTTGAATAGAAATTATCACCTTTAAAATCGATAATGTGTTTTATAGAATTATAATTAGTTTTACGTATTTGGGCCGTTCAGTGACCAGACAAAGAGACGTATAAACCATATTTGACGTTAGTAACAGGTTGTAGGTAGAGTAGGGTGACCGTTTATGACATGACAACGTGTACACGAGGAGCTTTGACCGACATTTGAATGCTGTGTAGAAACAAAGCTGTCATGTTTTCTTTGTTGTAAAACGCAAATTGACAATCACTGTCAAATTTATTTTAGGGTTTGTTTCCACCGATATGGCGAAAAATATAATCAGATATGAATGTCTTGCCATAAATTATTTCAAGAAATAATGTCTCCATTGGAAATCTAAATTGTGTGACATATTTCTTGCTTTGAATTAGGTAAAGTTTAGGTTAGAGCGGTTGTCTTAGACCAATATACATAGGTACATTTGACTTCCCGAGACTAAGTAAATTAAGCGGACCTAAGCCGAGGGAGGCTCGTTACACCAAGGACGACAGTAGTCAAATAAAGGAAGAAGAAGTCTGTTATAGGACAAAGCTGAGCAAGGAAGAGGTGGAGAACTGTTTCTTCCTCTACCCCATCCCCATCCCTACAGCTTCTCTAAAGTCATGTAAAAGGACCCCTCGTCTTTTGATATACTAATCTACCCGACAGTATTCAGTGAGAACATCCATAATGAGGCTGATCTGTGATCGATTCAATAGAAACAACTCCATACAACGTTTCAGATTAAGCCTAGGCCAAATCTGTCTTGAACTGTTCAAGTAGGAAAATTCTACATTTGGTAGTACTTAAACCATTCAGCAGTAGTAAGAGTTCGCATATAGCAAGAGGCATGTTCAGACTTCGGCAGGATACTGTAAGACGTACCAAATTTTGGTGGTCAGCACCCATCATAGGTGACGCTCAGACAATTTCAGGAGAGATAACCGGCAGTTTGGCGCAGCCTTTCAAGTGAAAGAGCACAATTCCATTTGATTGCCGCTTAACGGTCAGTGAAAATGCTAATATCCCTGAAGGATATTACATTAAATTTCAGACAGGCCAAGGCTTCCTCGATTGCCAAGATTCCGCTGAAAAACGCTACAATATTCTTGGAGTAGGGAGGAGATGCTCATATTGAAGTTTTTCGAAAAAAAAAGATCGCAACCCATCCCGTCATCAGTCTTGGGTTGCTATCTATCCTCAGAAAGGGAAGTTGTCTTCTCGGGTAAAATTGAAGATACATCGATAAGTGGACTTCATGAAAGCTAGTAAGGTTACTTTTAGTGACTTTTAGTGAATTGCCAATAGTTTGCGAAAAATCTCTAAGATGAGCAGATAGAGCATGACATCAAGCGCCATTAAATGAGAAGTAGTCAAATAAAGGAAGAAGAAGTCTGTTGTAGGACAAAGCTGAGCAAGGAAGAGGTGGAGAACTGTTTCTTCCTCTACCCCATCCCCATCCCTACAGCTTCTCTAAAGTCATGAAAAAGGACCCCTCGTCTTTTGATATACTAATCTACCCGACAGTATTCAGTGAGAACATCCATAATGAGGCTGATCTGTGATCGATTCAATAGAAACAACTCCATACAACGTTTCAGATTAAGCCTAGGCCAAATCTGTTCCGCTGATGGACATACATTCAGATCTTTACACCTTAGAAAGATGATTGATGATCTCACTTCAAGTGAGATGTGCGACCTTTGGGAGTAGGAGAGATTTATGTATATGTTTGTTGTGTCCCAAAAGCCTTTCACGATTTTATTGGCTCATATTACTTTTTCTTTAATGATACTGACAATATAGCCAAAGTCAATGCAGATTATCATGTTGACTGACTATTTTTATGATAAATTAGAAAAGAAAAACTTGGAGCAAATGTGCTTCGTCAAGATCAAGCTACATACCACCCAACTGATCAAATAATCGAGTTATTGAAGTCGAATTGTTGATCGCAATCGGGTGATTTAACACTCCTGAACTTTATTCTGTGAAACTATGTCAAGTCCATAGTCTCTGCCAATAAACCAGAAACATAAACTCACCTTGGAATAAACACCGAGTGCCAAATTGCTTGTGGAACCCGTGGATCTTCGGTGTGTTCGGTGCAGAAAAACCCTGTATCAAGGACGAGTCGATTCTTTAAACACATTTTTCTCGTAACACCAAAACAGAGTCATCTAATTTTACCTTCACATTTTGAGGGCGTTTTACAAACAAAATATTTTTTATGTAAAAATCTAAACTGCCACGCCCTTTTTTTTGGGGCTCCAGCAGAAAAAATCGATAGAAACTTAAGGGTAAATTGGTAAAGGCATTACTCTAGGTGGTAGAAAAAATGTAAACTAGCCTTCAATAAAAGGAATGTGCATTAACTCCTACTGTAGATATGGAAGGCGCCCTCAATGGTGTAAAGGGAGATACCACCAAATCCTTTCATCACGCAAAGTACCTTGGTATTGTACTGGACAAGAGGATATAATGATCTATTCCTCTGATGGACTGTTCCAAAACCAAAGATAGACCAGGGCCACTTGGGGACACATGCATTGATATTCTAGCTGTACTCAAAACAACGGAATTACTAGATAAGGGGTGAACATCTGACAAGAATATCACCATTTACAAGAATATCCGTTTCCGCTCAAGGCACTAGAATTCAACATCATTAAATCTGAAATAGTCAGAAATTGAGACACAGTATGGTGGTATTTGACACTGTCGAAAGAGGATCAAAGCTGTCACAAAGCAACACAGTTATAGGTGTGACACCAATGATCTATATGACTACGAGGATTATTCTAGAGATTCGTCAATATGACTAACCTAAAATGGTCCAACTTCGAAGTCAGAGGGTGTCTAAGGCTTTGTGGCCTATGTTAGATCGAAGAAAATCGAGAGAAATTTTGAGCTTCTGAGGAGACACGCCATGAGACTAGGATTATGAAATACGAATACACTCAGACACTCCAGTGACCTTCAGCTCTCGGAGGAGATTATACATCTACTTTCTGAATGCAATGGCATAGCTTGGACTAAAGTTAAACACTTGGGAAAGTATTTCTTGCATAATTAACAGGAAGTTGGAAGTCTGCCAACTAATCACTGTCAAATGCATGGAAAAGATGGCTTAGGTTTAGATTTATTGTCGTAATAGTTCCCTACCGATTACGATGGGCCCACTGTAGTGCCTAGTGCTTTATGATAGTATCGTAAGCCTACACTACCTACATACCTACCTATCATTACAGTTCCACTAAAAATGCAGAATGCCACGCCCACTTTCTTAGACCTCATATATGTATTTAAAAAGTCCTGTTCTTTGTTTTATTTTGTTCTTGTTTATAAAAAGTGCTTATTGATCGATTTTGGTTAGCTTTTTCTTGTGAAAACTTCCATTAGTTTGAATTTATTTTCAGTATTTTAGTAAAAACAGAAAAAAATAAAGTGCACGACTGGGTCGTACGTACTTGCACCGTAATGCTATAAGTGTATAATTTTATCAGGATTAAAGTCCAAGTCTTGCTCTTCCCAGTAAAGTAGGCGTGGCATTCCGCGCTTCGATGGAATAATAGTCATAACATTGTAGGAGTTTACTCAATGTTTTGTTTTTATAAAAATGCCCATAAAAAGTGGGCGTTGCCAGATAGGGTGTTTGAGTGAATTATAGATAATTTTAAGGCCTATTACTTTGCTTAAATAATTTTTTCTCAATTTCTAGTAAAAATTTTGAAAAAAAAAATAAGTTTTATAAAAGTGGGCGTGGCATTCCAAAATTTGGTATGCCATTATTTTGCACTTGTCTTATAACCTACAAATAATAATTTTTAGGCCAATCGCTGCACAAATACCCGAGAAACAGCTGATTTTCAATATTACCGTTATTCGAATTTTTCGTGAAAAACGTGGTATGCCACCTCATAGCATATGCCCAAACTAACCCATACATCAAATTTTATCGAAATCGTTAGAGCCGTTTTTGAGAAAATCCATTTTAACTGAAATCGGCCTTAAGTAAACTACCCTTAATTTTGAGGTTAGAATGAAAATTCAAATTTCGCCTCTAGGGAATATCCCACAGACCCTATATATGAAGTTTGATGTAAATCCGTTCAGCCGTTTAGGCTGTAGTCGAATATACAGACAGACAGACAGACAGACAGACTGACAGACAGACAGACGGAATTGCCGGACCTACTTTTTTGGACTTCTCCATCATAGTAATGTCAAGTTTGATTAAAATCTCGAGTTCGATTTTTTTCACGATTGCAATACTTGCCCTATAGGTATAGGTGCAAGTAAAAACAAACAACACCAGCATCTGTTCGAATATCAGAGAATTCCTGTCGTCTACTTTGTCTGTGTGGCCTGGAACTAACATGCAAGTCAGATCATTGAATCAATTACGCAGCGCGCTGAATGGGAAATTATCATCATTCCTTGGGGTCTGTGTTACGTGACAATGTGGCGAAACTGACCTGCGATATTCACATCCATGTTAAAATTATAAGACTTTGAAATCAATTGAGGTTTTCAAATTTATTTAATTATTTGTATGTAGCTGCTCAGTCATGGGTCTGTTCGCTGAGATGTTGCTGCTGGTGGCACGGGGTTTTTATTTAACATCGAGGGATGTATAGGTTTTTAGGAATGTTTTTCTTTTTGTTTTTTGTTAACAATACAATTTGTTGTCAACCCAGGTCATGTAGGGCCAAGCTTGGGTTGTTTTCCATTTCTTCGTTGTCTACTGCCAATTCTATTGTTGTTGACAGACAATAGTTACATTTCCCACATTGTACGGGCAATCAGAAATTACTTTTGAAAGTTATCGAGATTATTTTTACAGATACGACGAGTACCTATTGGTATGTGAAACTCCCACCCGTCGCGCTAATAGTTCAGTACACCACAGGTAATGGGATTTGCTTTGAATATTTATGAATATACTGTACTGTGGTACTGTTTCCATTTCTTTTCTTTGATGTGCACATTTATTCGATTGATTAGCACAATTAATCAAAACCAATCCACTGAGGAGTGTCATGAAGACACACGAACGTCTTCATTAGAGTGAATTATATTTGAACCCTGACGCGGTTGTCATGTGGTTTAAAATACAATTTTAACTGCACAAATATGTGGAAATCGTGCGATTTCTGTTTGACCCTAATTAAGGAAAAAAGAGGTTAAGGCTGGTTAACATTTAATAAACCAGACAGAAATTAGTCAATCTTTCAGATATAAGCGTTATCCATTCGAAAGTCAACATAGGTAGTTTTATGTTAGAACAAATAAGGGTTAAGAGATTTAGTTGAACTTTGGAAACAGGGTTTAACAAATAGCAAAACAATAGCCAAAGATTTTTGAAAGATTATGTAAAACTAACAAAAAAAGAACTTAACAGCACCATATTTACCCTCATTGGTATCATTATCTTATGGAATTGTACTGTCCTCTCAAGCGGAACTAATGTGTCTCTAGTTTCACCTCTGAAAATCCAACTCCTTCCTTTTAATAGAACATGAACAAAAAGTAAAAGTAAATAACAAATATTCCATACGATCCACTTGGAAAATTTCTATATGCAGGGATTTTTATAGATAAAGAACTAATTATTTCTATATTCACATTTTCGTTTAAGAGATACAGACCTTGCGGAAGCTGTTCGCTCTGTACGTCCACCCACCAATATAGACGACGATCAAGTCTTCTGAGAAGATCAAGAGAAGCGTTACTAACAATTTCAGTAAAAAAATATACATACATCGCATTGATCTCTCAGTATTTGTTGAGGAGGAACTCACTTGAGATTTGTCGTAGTGCGCCTCTGGGTAAAACCAGCTTCGTAATCAAGATTAGTTTTGTACTTCGAGTTGCTTTCACGCAATCAGGTAATAGATGGCATTAAGTATTACTCTCAACTTGATCAATTGAAGCAGACAATAAAATAAAAATGATCAGAGTTGGTGAACAAGAAGAGCATTGTTTTCCACCATGACAACCCTAGATCACACACATTTTTTTACTGGGAAGTTATTTAGCACACACTATATTACTCATACCTTGCGTCTTCTAGCTATCATCTGATCCAATCTCTCCAAAATAATTAAGACGGAAGACAATTCAATTCTGAAGATAAGATCAAAACATACCTGGAAAACGTGCTTGCCAATAAGTCTGGTGACTTTTAGAAAAAATGCATTATGTCTTTTCCAGAAAGTTGGAAGAAAGTAATAGACCTTGAACAAGATTGAAGTAGCAGCATAACCGTGTTAAGCGTAATAAAACAGTGTACAGACAATAGCGTGGAATTGAATGCCAGTGCTTTCTTCTGTCGCTTTAAGGAAACCTGATCCACTTACAACACCGAAACTCCCTAAGTTCCCAAAAATACTACAAAATGTTAAGGATTTCTCAAAGAGTACACATGATAGACAAGATTCAAAATCTGGCAGCCATATCATTACATACCTATCTCTCATTGTTTTATTTATTTTTTAAATGAAGAGTGGTACAGTGAAATTGCGCATCAACATGATCATTCTTTTCTAGCATTGATTGCCATTTATTTACCCTACGGCAGAACTGGAAAGAATGCATTTTTATTTTGATTTATTGCAAAGCTGTAGATTTTTTTTGGAAATTCCAAAGCTGTAATGCAAATCTTTTACTTCTTCTTTTTGAAATATTTTTAATTTATCAAGGATATTTTTGATCACGATTTAACTTTAGAATGCAAATCAAAACATATAAATTAACAGGAATGTCTGCATACATATGTGAGTAAATGAACTCGAAAAACTTGAACTTGAATGTCAACGACTTCGAATGAATTCGGTATTTTATAAAATGAATGCAAATGACTAAAACATTTTTAGTGAATTCAATAGATAGCATGGGATAATTTGAAAATGAAAAATGACCTATGAGTAGTTTTAGAAGCCATCATGCAAAAGTCAAGTGAATTCAATTTGCACAAAAATCCAAAACAATTATTTCAAAATGAATACATTCACTCACAGTTCAGCTCTATGAAACGAACTCTCTTCATAGTTAATTGGCCACGATATTACTATGCCCAAGAGAGCCATAGGGTACAGGTGCCAGTCGATATGCAAATAATGCCCGCATATGAAGAGTCTTAGTCTGATGGACTGCATGGACGAAAATCACCTATCTCTCTCTCACAACCAGGATTCAAAAAAGTCTTGCATTTTCATTACCAGCCATTCCGTAGAACTTCCACGAAAAATCGATGCTGCATAACCTTCCTACGGATATGAGAAAGAAATCGGAATGAAATCGATGTTGCCGCAGAGGGAGTCATCGCTGTGGTATCCCAGCGAGACAGGGAAATCAGATCTGCGCTCACAAAAATGGAAACCACGAACTACATTACCCTGGACTTAAACATTCAATACCTCGCACATGTTCCCAGTCAGCAGAGTACATGATAATCAGTAAGTCTGTAGTGAAAATCTACAAGGGTCTAAGGCAGGCGGAAACGTATGAACTGGACTGTTTTGAATCTCTCCTGCTCTAAGAATGTCTTTTAGACTACCATACTTATGCAGTGTAAGGTGAAGCCGCTTACTGACTGACTAGCTGTTTATAAGATCGGTATCGAGTACGAACATCGTAATCGAAGCACTCGGATCAGTCAGAAGTGGCACAAAAACGGATGTTTCGATTGCCAAAGTGGTCCTTCATTTGCCTGTTTTTGACAAATATAAATGGCGTACAGACAGATCTGCCCACAGTTAAGCAGACGCAGACCAACGAGCAAACGACGCATAGGTACTCTAGTCGGATTACTGACCAGTCAATGGGGGCTAGATAGCTACACTGTAAGGCTTAGGCCTCTGGCAAACTTCTTCCGGCCAAATACTTCTGTCCACAAATCGAAATGGTTCCAGGACTAATGGAAGCCCAGTCAAACGTCTCTGGTTCGAGTGAATCCTACCGTAAGCGGAGGATAGCCACATAACATACGCAACAGAAGAACTACGTTAACTTGTTTTAAAATGGTGACAAAACAATTGGATACAAACGTACGTTTTAACTTCATAATGTTGGACAATTTTTTAAAATTACCACGGAAATTCTGATCTTGACCTACACTCTTACAAGATCAAATGAACTTAAGAACTGAAGTCTCTTGATCATTTGAAAGGCCGAGATTTCGCGATGTCACGATCCATGACCATTTTTGGCTAGAATTGTGTGGACTTGACCATACAGCTGATCAAACAATTGATCTGTTGAAGAGGAAGTTCGGTGATCATCTAATCTCGAGAAATGGTCCGGTCGAATGCCCACCTAGCTTATGCATTTTCACGCCGTTGGATTTCTTTTTATAGAGTTACGTTAAGTCGTTGATTTTTGCCAATGAGCCAACAATCTTCCGGCAGTTTTATGTGGAAGACTGGTGGAAAATTGACTCCAAAGACCGGCCGCTGCAAGCGCACTCACGGTGGTCTCATGAATGAGATATGCTACGTCCTTGCTTTCAGCATTTATCTGGTCTTTCGGTTCTTCCAGCAAATCCAACAGAATCCTACGAGTATTAAGTCGTATTGACTGAAAATTTGCAGCGATTGTCCGTCAAAAAATTAGCACAACTTTTTAGCCACCGTTTACAGAAGCGCAAGCAATCATTGTTCTTAATTTAAATGTTAATCCTGTCCCATCAATAATCTGAGATTGTACTCATTAAATAAATTTAATACAAAATTAAAACAAAAGCCCTACGACACCCATTATCATATTCCAAGCTTCATTAGTGATCAAGTTATTAAGTTGAATGAATTGTGTGGTCTTTACCGTGGCGGACGAAAAATAAAAACCCCCAAAAATTGTGGACAAGAAAAAGTACAAAACATGGACATGGACTTCAGAGTTAGACTCGTCCGAACCGGATTTTAATTGATGATTGGTTACTTTAATACGACATATTGTTTATTTCTCATTTTTTTTGTATTTTTTAAATGACAAACAATATTTGCACCGAATAATACCCAATCATGTTTTGCAATCAAGTATTGATAAGTTTAAATACTGACATTTTAAAGTCTGGCCCCACATTCAATTGGAGTGCGGTGGATAGATGTTACCCTGTTGGAAATGGGTTCTTAGGACTTGAGAAGCATGATATAGTATTTACTTTTGTTAAAAAGAATATGCAATTCATTAACCGCAGAATAAATAAAAGCATTTAAGCAGTTTCTAGTTTTTAGAAGGTCATCATCGTTAAAAAGTTCGATTGGTTTTTTTCCATTTTGGTGTTATTTTAATATGTGTACATAATTTGATATTTTGCATTGAGTTTAAAGATAAGACCGGTGGTATTCTTCGAAAACTTGTTAGCGATGGATGGCGTCTTTTATCAAATTAGTATTGCTAAGGAAAATCATTTAAGCACACCGCTATGTGGTAAGAGCCGGATAGCGTAGTGGACTCGCAAGTTGCTAATTCAATTAATGTCGTAATTACTGAAAATTAGTGAGCTCCTGGGTACCATGCGGTGATACGCTTGATCGATTAATATATTTCACCGAACGCCATTGAAAATTGTCGTCATCGCAATTATAAATCATTCACACCCAGATGTGGCAAAGGGGGAGGTCACTTTTGAACTGGTGTACCGCACGATCGAAATCAACACGTTAGTATGCTTTGCTTGCTCTGCATGCTGGTCGACTGCAGTGACTAACAGCAGGAAAGTAGTCTTCAGTTCGCGTCCTAGTTAGTAGACGATAGTGCGTGGAAGGTGAAAGTAAACCTGTTCTAACTTGTTTGGTGCACTCCTGCGCTTGATCCTCTAAAACAAGTAGATCGAACTTTGCGTCAAATAATAAAGAAAAAGAGCAGTCAACTACAATATACGCTAATTCCGAAATTTACTTTCTAAATAACATTCTGCTGGAAGGGATTGAAAATATTTCCACACAGAAGAAGCAGACAAAAGGTTAAGTTAGGTTCGAGGGTGTCCTTGTGTTCTAAGTGTTTGTATTCTTTGATCTTTGATCAATATGAAAACACAGCAGTAATACACAATCCTTTCTTAGACGCAATTGAAGGTTCTAATGAAATCCTCCCCTAGATTGCCAAAAGCAAAAAATCAGACAAATTGAGAGAAGATGAAGAAGGTTCTATTCTTCGTCCTCGGAAGAGATCAATTCGCGAATTTTACAGCAGAAGGACTATCAGTCAAAATGAAATGATTAAGATGTTCACACCAGACATTAACTAATGGAGGACCTAGACTGCTATAAAGCAGATATCACCGCCATCCCAAAAAGTGCTGTGGGATAAGCTCACCCAACGAAGAAAGAAAAAGCAGCGCGTATTGTGGTGCAAATTTGTAGTAAGCGGGAACGCCACATCTGAGTTAAATTAGATATGCGTCCAAACCCCCACGATGAAAAATATGATGCTACCAGAGAGAGTATCTGCGAGCGACAAGACACATACATACGATACATACGAGCAATATCCTAAGTATGACAGGAAAGCGTGCACAGCATCACGTCTGGGAAGAGACTTATTGACATTGCTCCGGAACTTTATGTCACTGTACCTACCACACGGTTTCCTCACCTCAATATTCATAAAGGAATATGACAGTCCTCAGATCATCAAACCGTCAACCAAATTGATCATGTTGAGATCGACGTAAGACACTCCCCTATTCCACTGTATGTCCAAACATTTCGAGTACCCAATATAGCCAAGATACGCTGATAGATGTCTCAAATGCCACGAGGTATCGCAGTAATAGTGTGCGGAGATTTAATGTTAAATAGCTCAAATCGCAACAAAACTGCCAAAAAACTTTGCCCTTCGCGATCCCTTAACCTTCTGAAAAGTTCTATGCCACCAGCACCAACTGCTGAAGACCAATGGCATCGATGCCTGGAAGCCATCGGGAACAGCGCAATTGATATGCTGTATTTTACTCGACCACTGTCGCGAAACACCTACAAAGCGACGCTGCATAGAAGGGCGAGATGAGCTCGTGAGATCTACTAAGAAGAGAGGGCGGAAGAATTTCGGTTTCTACAAAGAAAAGAGAAAGAGGACGAAAAGAGCACGATCGTGGAAATAGATTCGTGCTACTTCAGGAACTAATTTTACCAATAAAAGAAGATAAAACGAAGTTGTCAACGCAACATAGAGATGAATAAGGAAAACTCCTGGTTGAGTCAGAGTCGGTGTTGATGACGATGAGCCAAATTCTGCTGTTACGCAGAACGAACCGTTCAATCTGGATGGTGAAAAGACCTCAGAGGTTGAAATGTGAATCTGAAGCCAAATTAGTTTTATCTTTTGGAAATTTTACATTTGTCTCAATCGGGACATAAGTCCAAAATCAAAATAGGGCCTTATGTGCCACCACATCTGGACATAAGTCCCAACAAAAAGTGTTCTAACTTCCTTCCGGCGACTTACATACATATGTCACTGCGCCGCCAAACATACCCAATCAGCAAATAACTTAAGTGCACCTAAGCTCAATATTTTCATCTCATATAATCAAGGAACAGCTTTCCAGTCCTACGACTGTTGGTTCTCTAACGACTGTCTAAAGTAGTCCTTCTGTTTTCTCTAGGTGAAACCGACTGATCCTTTGAGTCTTCCATCAAAGGGTGTTTCCTTTGGTATGGTGACTGACTGTTTCAAAATAATAGTTATTAGCCATCTTTAGTGTCATTAAGTATTAAAAAGTTGCACAGTTTCTTTAAACATGTATCCTCAAAGTTTAGTCTTAGATTGATATTTGTTTTGTTATGTCCAAAGTATGTATTGTTACTGACTTCTACTTCCCTTTCATTGCAGACTCCCTGTTGTAATAAATTCTACAAATGCCGGTATTGTCATGATGAGAAGGAAACCCACCACTTTGATCGGAAAACCCTAACCGAATTAATTTGCGTTGAATGCAACACTAGGCAGCAAGTCCAAGAACAATGCGAAAACTGCGGTGTTCGATTTGGAAAGGTACATAAGTTCAATCAGACATCAAAAAGTCTAACTTGCAAGCTAACAACTCTCATTACAGTATACCTGCCTCGTATGCAATTTATTCGATGATGAGGACAAAAATCAATATCACTGTGATGGTTGCGGCATATGTCGCATCGGAGGTCGTGAGAATTTCTTCCATTGTGAAGTGTGCAATATGTGCCTGCCTATTGAGCTGAAAATCGAAGGACATAGAGTAGGTCTTGCCAAACAGCAGTGCATTACGCACTTTTAAGTAAAAGCTAAAGTTTTATAGAATATTTCCAGTGTGTGGAGAACATATCCCGATCGAATTGTCCCGTTTGCCTTGGTGCCATACACACCTCACGAATACCTTGCCATATTCCAGATTGTGGGCATCTGCTGCATAAGATGTGTTTTGACCAGCTACTCGCATCCGGACACTATGTATGTCCCACATGTCAGACTTCACTGCTGGATATGACCAAAATGTGGGAATACTTGGACGCGCAAGCGTTACTAATGGCTGTGCCAAAGAAGTATGAAAACCAAAGAGTTTACATCTTCTGCAATGATTGTCATGAGGTAAATATTTAACTATACATATCTCCACAACACATTTCATCAACATTTTCTTTGGTTTAGACTTGCAAGACAAAGTTTCACTTTGTCGGTTTGAAATGCATCCACTGCGGTGGATACAATACAACACAGGACGTTAAGAGGCGAATGTCATGGGCGAATGGTGCTGGTAAGCTGTTAGAAAATCTATGTTTACGGATTACCCTGTTCACAGTCTAACCATATTTATTTTCAATTTTTCAGATAGCTCAACATCCGCCTGACATTTGCTCAATTTCCCCCTCGTAGGGAAACAGTTTCTCTCTGTGCATATACATTGGTCCGTGAGGGAGTATGAATTGTGCTCTATCTACTGAAGAATCAGTTGCATGCATTTAGATTTTATGACACACTTTTAGAATTACATATGCTCTATACAAAATTACAAAAACCCAAAACAAAAACTTCACCATTGCATCAAACTGCATAAAATTTAAACAAAACATAAAAAAATCAAACAAAAACACAATTCGAATGTTCCTGTTATCATACATTATTCGTGAACAGAGCTCAATACAAATTTATGTAGCAATAGAATTTTATTTTATTTTTATTTAATTTTATTTAGCTTTACATTGATAAATTTATAAACTGCACAACATATATCTTTTTCTTTTTTTTAAATACAAATACAAACAATATAAAAATGTAAAGTGTTTTCTTTTGGGCACAGTAAAATGTTGCACATACGCCACCGGTGATCATCTAAAGAATCATTTGTTTAGATCAACTATAAGTTTATATGTATGTAGTAAAGGAGCAAGAGAGGTATTCAAAGATACCAACGAAGGGACTCAGCATATGCACTGCAATGGGCAGCACTCGAATTGAATACTTAATGTAGTGAAGTGGCTGCCCAAAGGTCATTAATTTCAATGGATCAACGAAGGAATGAGATGACCTTTAGATTTAGATTTATTATCATGTAAGAAGATAATCATAAATCTGTTAAAGAGAAAAGCCGCACTTAAATCGACATGTGTCCTTTAGTTCTCTCTAGTTAGGCGGAAATAACATCAGGAAGATGACCTGAGCAATATACAAATGACTTTTCTTTAACTAAGGATTCAGTAACCTAAGCTACTTTTACTTACATATATAAAACTCAGAGGTCAAAACAAAGAAATTTATAAATTCAGGATATACATACATACATATATGTACATATTTATGTATATGTCTTTTAAATATAGTCTGCAGGCATATAGTTTAGTAAATTATTAGTTGGGGACCAAGGAAGAAGAATGTACGATCGCCCCCGACTCAGAGAGTATGTTAAATTCTTTCAATTGGAAGGTACATATACATATATCTAGATTGGAGAATACATGTTGTAGTTTAGTAAAATAAGATGATTGGATCCGGGCCTATCAGACACCATGGAAGTGAGATTAACGAGGAGACTCCGGACTAAACTACGGTACGCGCATCAGGATTAATCAGTGGTAAACGAACGCCAAGGGGCTCTAAATCGAAGTAAGGAAATCAAGAGCTTAGGCATGCGATCGACAAACCCGCAATAATGGTGGTGCTACTGAAAGGATCAAAGAATTGATCGTTGCAGTTGTAGATGTATGCTTTCCGCGTTTGCCTTTTATGGGTCCCTAAATATTCCCTAAAATAGTAAAAATTAACAACAGTCCAACAGATTGTATGTAACTTACAGACAGAGGTGATTTAAAAAGCTTATTCACCGACTAGCAGGTTTAGTCTGGACTGTAGCGCCATCGAAAGCAAGAAAGTAAGTAAAATAATCCATAGTAATAAATTTTCGGTAATGACTTGTCTTCCTACCAAAATCAAGGCTTAATTATTGACACAAGTAATCTTAAACAAAAAATCACTTAAAATAGAATGATTGATGTTCCTAAAATATACGAATATATATTTTATTATCGGCCAAACTGTAATCTCAACAAGTTTCTTTATTGAATGACAGTACTGTGTGAAGAAAAGAAACTTGGTAGGTACAAGATAAAATATATGGACTCAGTGCCTATTCTTAGAAACAAACAACTTTATCCAACAACGATTCAAATTAAAAGCGTTGAAAACATAATTGGATTAATAAATCATTGAAATGTTGTTCCATTGCTTAAGGAGTTCATTAATAAAAATACACCTTTCGGAATATTAATAGATAGCTTTTGTATATTCGAACAATTTAGAACAAGGCTAGGCGACAGCATAACTAAGGTAATAGATTATGGTTAACATGTTATCTTGACGGTGTCAGTAAATAATTGTTGACGATCTTCAGCGACACTTTGGGATGATAGATCGTACATAATCACTTGAAAGTGTTTGGAAAATTTAGTGTAAGAAATAATGAAGTACCAAAAATAATTATGTGTACACATGGATCAAAATTTAATTTTAAGTAGATTATAAACATGATTGTAAATCAAGCCTTAAAGTCTGGAGACAGCACCAGGAATGAGGGCGCTTTTCATATGGTCTTTTAAATTTCAGTTAAAAGCAGATAATATGTAGACAAGTGACAACAAAGACAGTAGCTACTGACAGTAGCTGCTTATAAACTGCAGGTAAAGCAGATTAAGTCATCTTGCAGTTAGCCAAAATTTGTGTGAACATTTTGCTACAAGTGAAATTAGTAGGACAGAGTAGTGACTTATTGAGAAGGATTAACTTATAGAAGCAGAAGACAGAAGACAGAAGTGGAAGAAATACATACATACATGTGTATGTATGTACATATGTACATATATAGTTAGTAGGTTTGCACTCCTGTTATTCAGGATGAATAACTGATGAAGTGTAACAGTAAAGTGATCACAGATTGAGTCAACAACAACCGTCAAAATTTAGGGCTATCTTGGTCATGAGGTGAGAATTACGAGAGACAACCAAACCAGGGAAATCTAACGTCATATCAGCCTACGCTGGGAAGCCTTTGAAAAATTGAAAAACATCCTGAAGAGCAACATACCCATGCCATTAAAAGAAGAGAAGAGTATTTGACCAATGTATACTGCTTGTTACCACCTGTGAAGCCGAGGCCCTTACCCCAACAAGACATACCATTAGCAAGCTCAAAGTCTCCAGAACGATGGAGAGAGCGATGTGGGAATAAGCAGACGGGATAACAAACGAAGAAGTCCGAAGAAGAATTGGTGCCTCCGATACAACCGCTCAATATCAGAGCAGGTGGGCAAAGAGACTGACAGAATCGAGACCAATGCAAGACTTCAGAACCAGGGGGAAACCGCCATATCACTGTAGGACCACACATAGAGTAGAAGCAGAAAACTGGATCCGCAAGACAGAACAGAGGGAAAACATTTAGAAGAGCCCACCGTTCATCATTATCGAATAAAAAAACGTTATCTCGTTTATTCCACATGTATCTGTTACAATTTAATTTCATCTTTTTTACAACTCTTAAGAAAAACTCTCTACCTTCACTTAATGGTTACCGCTGTGGACTACTGAGCCGATTTACAGGCAACACCTAACGTATGGTTATTTCACAATCCCAACAGTCCTAAAAACAATTCTCAAATAAACTGTCCTTCGGAAGCAGTTATAAAGAATGTAACATGGCTAATACGAATGTTTGTATTTCTTGCATATTTAAATCTCCAGCCATCCTGAAGCAAAATTTAAAACGTTATAGACCTCGCCTTTCTCAAGGGAACTGATCTTAAAGAGATATCATGCGATACAATCATCGTATCGCTTTGTGTTGTACCGCTATCAGGCCTACGGTTGTATGTGGCAAACACTCGATGCAATCAACATTCGATTTCCATACAACCAAAATGTTTTTTTCAGTTATTTTTTTAATGAAAACCAAGTTTTTGTTTTAATTGTCTTTATCCTCACATCAGAAAAGTGGAAGCAAAACTAAAATATATACGAACTTCGTACGACAATCGTCATAAGTATGTGCGGAAACACTGTACGGTTTCCATACAATCTGTAGCATACAACACAGGTCTTATGCTCAAGAACTTACGACCTTACAAAATCGGTACAGCCATCGGTTACAGCACCAAATCTGTCCAACCATTCGTTGGTCCAAAGGTTGTATCGTGTACTTTCCCTTTTATATCACAAAGAATACTACATAATACACATATTAGCAGAATTCAAAAATCATTCAATTCAATGTATAGGGCAAGTGTATGTACATACATATATTCCCAGACTTTCTGAAACTGGAAGAAATAATATTATCACCAATATTGTGGTGATCAGGTAGTTCCACAATAAAGCGGCTTTAAAATATTAAAATCTATTTATACATTCAAAAACCATGGACTAGGTAAGACAAAGAGCGAGCCCATACCACCCCACTTTGGCTGCCTTCAATGCATCTTAGTCTGGTCTAAGTGCGTCCCTGCTAAGCGGGGACAACCACCCAACCCATGAACATTTTAGCAAATTGATTCATTGTTTAAGAAAATCCAACTAAAGTAATGAACTTTAATACCCAACACAAAGCAAATACAATTTAAAAAGAAAAAAATTACAAAAATGTATAAAAGGTAAAAAGTAACAACACGTACCTTCACGTTTTCTTTATGCAGAAGTATTCGCCAATTGCTAGACGAACATGGCTGATCTTTAATGGCTGCTGCAGGATGTAAATGGCACATTTACTCCTCCTTTATGGCACATTTAACACTTATTTCACAATTTAAACCCACCAATACCACTCGCGTAAATTCCGAGATCTTCCAGCAAAATGGCTGCCATTTTTTACTTTACATATACATATATATGTACGTATATGCATACTCCTTACCGAAACCTGTTTCTTAGTAAAAATTCTTTTAATTTCTGCATCGAATTCGAAAATTTAATTATTTAATAAATTAATGTTATGTTAATGGTTTTCAACTTTTTATACTTTAATTTCATGGATACTCACGACAAAATCCAAAAGAAAAAAATTCCATGGATTTCAAATGGCAGCCATTTTTCTACCCTCTGAGGAGTTGTGGAAGAATTTAAGAAAATGATTGCAAATTTCATTTCCCCGTACTAAAAAACACTTTCACTTCATTAATTAACCTTTATTCTTCACTTTTATCGATTTATTGAAATAAAAACGCTACTAAAAACAACTTTATCAAATAGAAAAAATTCCCACAAAACTCCAGTACCATTCTATATTTTTTGCAATTAAAGCGGTAATACGGTTCGGAAGTTCCGTTACTTTTAGGCAACTCCCACGCCACCTGCATGTGAAAGAAATTTCACGAAGAAAATGACATTTGACAACCGAACCTGCTGTCAGTTTAATCCGACTTTTGTTTGTTGCGGCATTTTTTCACAAATAAAAAAGTTCATTGGGAATTAGAATTCTTTTTTCTTGCCAAAGGATAAAGTATTTTTTGCCAATTTTTGGTGTTGTTATCATGTCCGACAACGATGATGATTTCATGTGCGAAGATGATGAGGATTATGGATTGGTAAGTGAATTTTTGCTTTGATGTTCTAAACAATGGAAAATTATTTTCTCGTCCCACGCACACACTTGACAGGAATACTCGGAGGATAGTAATTCTGAGCCCGATGTGGATCTTGAGAACCAATACTACAACAGTAAGGCATTGAAGGAAGATGAACCAAAAGCAGCTCTAGCCTCATTTCAAAAGGTACTGGATCTTGAGAATGGAGAGAAAGGCGAGTGGGGCTTCAAGGCATTAAAACAGATGATAAAAATCAACTTCAAATTGGTAAATTGCTCAAGATCTGTATGAATGCAATGATTTTCAAGGTATTATTCCTTTCAGAACAACTACGATGAAATGATGGTGCGATACAAGCAGCTATTGACATACATCAAGAGCGCTGTGACAAGGAATCATTCGGAGAAGTCAATCAACTCGATCCTGGACTATATTTCAACGTCAAAGAATGTAAGTCTGTTGTAACTAAATGTTTCTTTAGCAGTTTTAGATGCTGTTTTAACTGTAGAAATACTTGATAAACAGTGCATACTTACTTCGATTCACTTTTATTCGATGGATTTTTCATTCTCTACCGAAACGTGGGAGTTTTTAGAATTAACTCTTCTTTTCTTTTTTATTTCGCAAATGTTAACCGCCTGTGTCTTTGGGGATAAAGTCTTGCCACAGTGTGTCTCGCATTATTTATGCATACGTATCGAACTCCTTTACGACACAGTGAACTGAGAAAACGAGGGTTGAATGCTCTAAGATAAGACAGACAGTGGCAAAGAATTATTTGCTTAAGTTGAAACTTTGAATTTGTGGCAGACAGACAGTGGCAAAGAATTATTTGCTTAAGTTGAAACTTTGAATTTGTCCCTCTCCGTCGCTCTTTCCATGGAATAACAATCTGTATAGAGTAATTATTTATTGAATTAACTCTTTTCATAATTTCCAATGCTTTATTTTGAGTTATCTTGTTTCTCCTTTGTTTTTATTTCATGGTCGAAATATTTTTATGCAAACATCTGCTCGATCTCCAAACATTCTACTGCCTCCAGTCCGTCAAAGCTTATCTCCCTTTTTTTAAGTCAATTATTATAGTTGCAGTTGGACACAGTCTAACATGCATACATGAACATAGGTATACTCGACTTGTTGAATCAAATTAAGGGATCTTAGATTGATCCGCATCCGTACTTGTTCATTAACTTACCTCACAACATTTGCAACTTACTGTTGAGAATCCAATTTGAGAAATTCAATGTTTTACTATGCTAACTATGGTACACATATGTACATATCTAGCCAGATCTTCAAGTAAAACGAATTCGTTTACGTCGTTTTTTATAGATTTGTTTTTTATTGTTGATTTGCATTACAAAGCTGACAAGTTGCGTTGCTTACCTTTGGTACTCTAAATCGGAACTAATTAGCATTTGCGACTGATGGTCTCCATAACGTAAGCACTGCCCACAATGTCGCTGGATCTCAACATGACTAATCTGTGAAGCCCAAAGCTAAATTCGATCATATTCTCTCTCCCTTTTTCTGTCTCATATTCTTTTTGTACCTTCTTCTAGTATAGAAATTTGGTTTTTTTTTTTTAGATGGAACTGCTTCAGAACTTTTACGAGACTACCTTGGATGCCTTGAAGGATGCCAAGAACGATCGTCTTTGGTTTAAGACAAACACAAAACTGGGAAAACTCTATTTCGATCGAAATGACTTTAGCAAATTGCAGAAAATCTTAAAACAGCTTCATCAATCATGTCAGGTAGCAGACAAAATACCTCTAATTGAAATCAGGAAATCCTCTCAATGTCTTATAATGCTTTCAGACCGACGACGGTGAAGATGACCTAAAGAAGGGCACTCAGCTACTGGAAATCTACGCACTAGAAATTCAAATGTATACTGTACAGAAAAACAACAAAAAACTAAAGGCGCTGTACGAACAATCGCTGCACATTAAATCGGCCATACCACATCCACTGATTATGGGCGTCATTCGAGAGTGCGGTGGTAAGATGCACCTGCGGGAAGGTGAATTTGAGAAGGCACACACAGATTTCTTTGAAGCATTCAAGAACTACGATGAATCTGGCTCGCCAAGGAGAACCACCTGCCTCAAGTACTTGGTCTTGGCCAATATGTAAGTTTTATTTATATATTATTATTTGAACTTGCCTCATATGACACTCCGTTCTCAGGTTAATGAAATCCGGTATTAATCCATTCGACTCACAAGAAGCCAAACCATATAAAAATGATCCAGAAATCCTAGCCATGACTAATCTTGTCGTTTCCTATCAAAATAACGACATCAATGAATTCGAGTCGATTCTGCGAATCAATCGAAACAACATTATGGCAGATCCTTTCATTCGAGAACACATTGAAGACCTACTGAGGAATATACGCACACAGGTGTTGATTAAGCTAATTCGACCGTACAAGAATATTGCAATTCCGTTCATTGCGAATGCCTTAAACATTGAACCAGCAGAAGTAGAGAGTTTGCTGGTTTCATGCATTTTAGATAAGTAAGGAAGGGGTTGCATGCTTTCCACAATACAGGGAACTAATCCTTTCTCTTTTTTATTCTTTTCAGCACAATTCAGGGAAGAATCGATCAGGTTAATCAGGTTTTGCAGTTGGACAAAGAAAACAGCAGTGCAGCTCGTTACAATGCCAAGGATAAGTGGTCGAATCAAATTCAATCGCTGCAACTGGCTGTGGCTAATAAAATGGCTTAAAGCTTATGTATATGTAAACAGCATGAATACTTTTTCGTACGCTAATTAAACACTTTGAAATACCATACCAACTAAGATTAATAGTTTTATATAATTCCTTATTTTTCATAATGAATAATAGTCGGTTGTCATTGGACTTGCGGAACTAGCTTGGTATCTGCAAAGAAGAAGTCTTCTCTTCTTCGTTCTTACAGTCTTTACAGGAAGCTTAGGCTGTCGGCATGCTTTAAAATGATAACTAACTATCGTTTAGTTGGAGCGTTTGTGAACCAGTTTAATGAAAATTGCATATCAACAACTGCACGAATTGATCGCAATGAGCTTAGGCAACTGTTTAGCGCTAACGAGAAGTAAATCAAGATTCACCTCATCTTGTAGATTCCTTACAATGCGCCATGAAATGTCTGCATGCCAGCACACAAATAAAGTAAATAATGCATTGTTTAGCCTTCTCATTAAGAGACGGACGACGTATTTCAATGGTTTAACCGTGATTTAACGGTTTTTTTTACTGCCCACTATAATAACACCCTAAAAAACTTTACTGTTTGGGAAAGCGGATCGAGAAGCCATTCTCAACTACTCTGCAATGGATCCATCCGTATAAAAACATATGGAAACCTCCTCTCAACCAAGTCGAGATCTCCTCCAAACGTGTTTTTATCAAATTTGTGGAAGAAAATTATATTACGATGCGTAAACTGGATCATTACGATATGAAATTAAGTGCATGTACAGGTTGCCTTATCATTGGCCCGATGACGGGTACATGCAACATGTAAATTGTGATCATTCGACTTCATTTAGGTTGTTATTTAAAATCAGATAAAATTCATCGTAAAATTCCTTAACTGTTATTGAATTGCGTTATCGCCTAAAGTGCTTTTTACATTGAAAAGAATAAGCAGATCACAAAACTGAAATCGTACCTACATACATACTTACATACATCTTTAAAATATGAGAGAATCGCATCAAATCAAAATTTTCTATAGTACGCCTTTTGATCAATTTTATTGACCTTTGCCTATGTTTTATTCCACTATATTCCTTGCTTTGTTTATATTTCACTGGACGCACCCAATGTTCGTTCCTTGCGGCAACCGTCAAATCTGTTCCATTGTCACGTAACACTCCGTAGACCCCACAGTTGTCAATGTTATCTAAATAATAAACAAATTTGGAAGTAAAAGGATTTTACATTAAAATGGGAGATTGCATCGACTTGACCGAAGAAGCCGGTTCATATCTCGACTGTGAGTTCGAATCGAATTTAATTGAGTCTGTAAAGCAGCATCCATGTCTGTACGTGAAGACCCATCCTCAATATGAAAGCAAATTGCACAATGATATTGCATGGCTGAGAGTCTCAAAAGCGCTGAAAAAACCAAGTGAGTATAGAACTTCTAAGTCATTTATGAAGGGGATATGATTTACTCAATCCTCTCCAGAAATAAATGTTAGCAACTAATCAGTTTACCATTTCAGCTATAACTTGCATGAACAAATGGTATTCCTTGTTGCAAACATTTTTATATTTCTCCAGATTGGAGACCAATAAGGAAACCGATGAAATCAAATGGCCACACTATAAGGTCTTCAAAGAATTGCAACCGCAAATAATAGACAAGTATGTGGAACTGGTAAGTAGCTTAAATGCCGTGAAGGGCTAATTACAATCATGTCTCTTATTGTAGCTCAACGTTAATTCCAATGGAAAAAATATAAATGTAACAAACTTACAGTTGAAACATTTGTTTAAGCTAATGGAGCAGAACAGTAAAAAATTGATGAGTGTCTTTATTAGTAATGCGGAGCGTCAAGAAATATGGGCTGACATTGCAGCGAATCTGAATGCAGGCGAAGATGGTGTACCATTACCTATTATCCGTTGGCAGAAGGTAAGAAAAAATAATTGGAATGACAAAGATGAAACAAAATTGGCTCGCAAATTTTTAACATCCTAAGGATAGTGAGAGTTTAGAATTTTTCGTGTAATATTTTTTAATATAGTTTTTGGGTTACCCTACCTCATTCTCCCTCATACTTGTTAAGAGGGATCGTGTAACCAATTACGTGTGTTGATTTCATCACCGCTACGTGACCGTGCAAATGTACGTGTTTTAGTGTTCCATATTTTAAATATGCATAAAGTCTACTTTGAAACAAAACTCGGTTTTCCTGATTCCTTCTTCCTTTCTAATTTCCATATTCAGTACGTCACCAAAACCGATGTAAATTTAACTAATTTGATCAACCGTGTAAAAGCCTGTTCGCTATCGGCTAGATATCATGTTGCCCACTCTTCAATGCTTGATAAACTAATCTTTAAATATCGACTACATCTCTGAAAACATTTTACTGACTGATCATTTTACTTATATTGTCTGTCAGGCGATACTCGAAATTGAGTTGATCTTTCTCCAATATGCATGCTTTGTTTTTAAGTATTAACTTCTGTTATTGGAAGGGAATGAAGCTGGATAGTGTATGAAAGATAAGATAAAACTTTTTGAATCGCTGGATTGAAACTCCACAGTTTCTTTTTTGGCATTTGCGTCGATCGTATTCTACGATAGCAAATTGTGAATTAAAGTAATACGATCACCTCGGCGAATTCTACGATAAGGGTGTATATAATCAATGAATTTTCTCCTGAGAAATCTTAATACTTCATAAGTTCGTGAACATCTTCATCGCTACAGCCCCAATATAATAGTTCTGGTGTATATGTCCTGTAGACGGCAAGAGTTTCGTTTTCTTATAAAAGACAAATTGGACTGTTACTGCTCTCTTTCCCTTTAACACTACAGTTAGTAACTCATTTAAAATAGTGACGCGCAACATGAAACTTGGTCCATATTCACAAGCCACCTTGTTCAAGTTCAAACTGTATTTCTATTGGAAATTGGTATAAAAGCTGTTAAGGCACGGTTGCTAACATATATACATACAGATGTTGAGATTGTGTATCTGCGAGCATTACTCTAGTTCCTTTGTAGTAAAAGTTGCCTCCCCTAACAATGTCTTATCTATTTTCTTCGTGTTTGTTAAGGTGTGGTGGAATCTCAAGCAAGGACTTCGCAGAAAAATTGAGAAAAGGGGTAAGATCTACATATGTATATGTGTACACTTGTGTCGATACTTTTTACATACTAAAAATACATGTTTTAGGTCTCAGTGCTATCACAGAGCCGCATTCCGAAGCTAAGGACATGCTTATTTTAAAAATTTGTTCTGTAATACCATCGAATGAGGAACAAATCATGGACAGTATGGATTCGTATATTGAATTTGATGTTGATACGGTGAGTTTTGCTGTAATTTTATTTAATTTGGTAAAGTTTTCATTCTATGGTCCGGTCCACATTAATCTATGGATCATTTTTTTTATACCCAGGATCGTTTAATATGTAAGAAATGTATTACCATCCAAAACGGAAATAATTCTAATCAATTTTGTGGGACATGTTCTAAAGCGAGAACTGTTTCTTGCAATATCTGTGCGAGGGCTCCTTTTTCCAATGCTTGCGACATAACCAATTGGAGTGCTGCTGCGAAAGAAATGATTCCATTAGCACTTCGAAATGAATCCAAGCTATCCATGTGCCAAATTTGCTACACAACTTTGAAGAGTAGGATTCTACCTATATTATCTTTTCAATATCCATGACTTAACGGATTGTTTCTATTCTAGGAAAAGCATCACTGGCTTGGAAGATATGTCGAGTTTGTGCGAAAGAAACTAAGAATCTTGATAACATACTAGTAAGTTCCTTTCAGGATTTGAGGGATGAATTCCGTAAAGCTACCAAGTTTACGGTAAATTTAAATAATCTCCCTGCTCTTCCTAATTGGACTGAACCTTTATTTTCTGATTATTTCAGTTCTGTATAACAGATGGCTTGCCATGCTACATTTGCTCAAAATGTCTGAGACATGTGGTAGATTTTAATTTCTTCTACACAAGCTTTATTTCTGCACAAACTCTACTGCAGGATATACATAAAAAACAATTCATTGGTGAGGTATTTAAAAAAGAACCTTCTCAAAAACCATTTAAAAACATCTCTAATAAAAGAGATAGATGCGTTCCAGAAACAGAAGAGGTTGCACCAAGAGCTAATAAACGTAAACGTTTGACTAAACCTACAACCCCCACAGTCACCAAAAAGGAAAATCAAGAAGATGGTACGGTTTTAGTAAATAATTTTCAAGATGTGCAGCAAAATCCCAAGGATTCAAGTTCAACCGAAATTAAAGAACATAAGACCGAGTGTAGTTCTAAACCGCAAATCATTCTTAATCCCACGATATGTTACACAACCGATCTGACAACACCCAGACTCTCCCAAGTGAAAACATCAGTTCTTTGGACATGTGCTCCAATACTAGCGAATAGTACATCCGATACTCCTGCATCGGCGAAGGATGTTTCTGATTCTAAAATGGTGCACGTCTCTAATTTAGCCCCAGTATCTTCGGTGCCCCTCGCGATCAATATCAAAAAGCTCCCTAATACTGAAACTGAAGATAATAAACCAAGTCTTTCCATTGCGCCAGCAATTTCAATTGAAAATAACTCAAGTGTAAATGTACAGTCTGTTGCTTCATCACCAGGAATTACTATTCGAAAGATTGCGAGGGAAAAATCAGATGGTAATAGCTTTAATCAATCAAATTTTCCTAAGCCGGCTAAAGAAAAGCACAGGATTCTGATAAAGAAACTTCCTACATTAAACAAACCAAATCCAGCCATGTCTTCAGCAGTTCCAAATGCATCGTCAAATTTAAGTCAAACAAGTCTGTCTTCGGATTCTCAAGTTGATCGGGAAACTTTAAAAATCAAATCTTTGACTCTACAACATACATCCCCTATCATCGCAAAAACCGAGGAGCAACAACCAAATGTTTCATCCGTCATTCAGCGGACAGACATTCGGTCTATTCGTTCATCTACACCGCTTCGAAAAAGTGTATTGAATCCACTTTTGCAGAGTTTGTTAAATCGACCTGCCTTGGAAGTTACTGTATCTCCTGTTCCTGAAAGCTCTTCACAAATCAGCAAAGCATCATCTCCCGCTGCTCAGTTTAATTCTTTACGAATGCCTACAACATCATCTGTTGGCCATATCAGCTGTATAGGAATACCGAAATCGTCTTTATCTCAAATAAAAATATCCCAATCATCTCAAAAATACGTAGAGATAAAAAAATCTACAAAAGCTAATGAATCGACTAAGCAATCACTTAACGTTTCGACTACCAAGAAAACAGCCGAGAAACTACCTACGCGCAGAATAACCATTCACCATTTGTCATCTGCGAAATCCACTGACAGACCGCGAACGGATTCATTAGACGGAGAAGTTATTGTAATTCGAGATGATACGCCTCCAAGAGAAGTGCAACCACCGAAAAATGGAAATATCATACAAGTCAATACGGTCGATTTTAAAGGAACGCATCTGAAAACGGAAGAAGTTCTAAATTCAAGCCAGAAGAACGAATCGGATCTGCTCAGTGATGACCAATTAGAGATCACAAGTCGGCCATTACTGATTGGCTATCCTATCAGTAAAACTTTTAGAAGGGTGGCACAAACTCCGAAAATGAGTGGATAGCAGTTAGCAAATGTCATAAGACATGGACAACCCCTTAAAGAAGACACAATTGCTAGTAAAGAGAACGAAGTCCCAAACAGCGCAAACCTTAGACGATTAGGTTTAAGAAAACGTACATATATCGACAAATTAAATATCTAAATGTGCTTTGAGGAAAACTCTTTATCAATAAAATTGTTAGAGTTCGATGTATTATAGTCACTACAACTTTAGTATAAGATAAAGAAAGGTGTGTTTCTTTGGCAAGATTAAAAGAGCTACGAATCTGGAATTCAAATCCTTTACGAATAAGTGCAAAATAAAAACAAACGTTGAGAGATACTTGTTTGGATTATCTAAAGAGAAATGAAGAACACAAAAATTTGGTAAGTACTTCTGCAATTATTTGGAAATCTTATGTATAACACTTTAAATCCTTAAGAATCAGCCGGTTCTTCAAGGACGTCGATTGATCTGTACTTTTTCATCGGGGAAATTTATGAACGCTTTCATTAAGATAACATAAGCAGAATTCGTATTGGATGACATTACTGCAAAGTCAGAGGAACTGGTGGATTCTCAAATTGTTTTAGTGATCAAAGCAAGCATTATCGTCGACTGCGGTATAAATGCACATCATAGAATGTGGGCAGTTTTCCACTGAAATGAGTCGTTTCCGTGCGTGCGCTTGACTGCAGCTTAAATGACGACTAGGTTGCTTTCTTCATATCTGATGCCACGTATAGTGTCTTCGTTTCTTATGATACAATTCTTGGCAACTACCAGGTTATTGACACCGAGCAAATACTCTTCTGGCTCTTGCATTATCCAGAAGACATTGTTAGTTCGAAAACGCTTACCTGCAATAGCGATGCAGTCAAATTAAAGATTTTAGTCAAACCTGACATTACTATGACAGAGAACTTAAAAAATTGGATCCTTCAATTCTTTTTGTCTGCTTGTATGCTTGACTGCAAACAAACTTCATATCTGGAGTTACAATTCGACGAAATCGGACTTTTCATTCTAACCTCAAAATAATGGTACTTTACTTAGGTCGATTTCAATAAAAAGGATTTTCTCCAAAAGGGGTCCAACGATTTTGATAAAATTTGATAATTGGCTTAATTTGGATATACATACATACAGTGTTGTGCAAAACATACCGGATTTTTCTTTGAAGATTTCTAGGGGCAGGAGGTACAATAGGTACAATTGTTTGACTATTTAAGAAAACCCATTGAATAAGTTTACAAATAGGAAAAAAACAAGGCATTGCTGTCGTAATTTTTGTGGCTCAACTCAATACTATGCCTGTGCAAAACATACCGGATTTTCTAAAGCACTATTTCTTTTCTCTTTTACTTGCTGATAACGGTTTTTGCTGTCATTTGAATGGAGTTATAGACTTAACTATACTTAAAAGGTCAGGTGTCTTCAATTTGTTCACTAATAAAATAGTTAAAAATAAATACAGTGGTGTGGTTACCAATCAGGTGGAAGCGGAGTTTAGGGCAGGGTTAAAACAAAAATCTATAGCCAAGACGTATAAAATGCCATCATGGACAGTGTGTGACATTATAAAAAGCTTCGGAATGGAAGACGATTCGAAAACATTCACTGTGGGGGCGTCTCATAAAAACCACACTTCGAACCGATCGTCAAATTAAGAAAATGATCCTTAACGATCCTTTCTTGTCTTAAAAAAAGATTGTTAGTGAATTCAATCTTTCAATTGAAGCAAGCACCGTACGCAGGCGTTTAAGAGAACCCGATTTTTGTGCTTTTCGACCAGCGAAAAAAGCCTGCTAAGCATACACAAGAAAGGTACCATTTCATTCCTCTAGTAAGGCTTTGATTACTTTGCTAACGCTAATCGCTTCTTAGACTGGAATTCGCAAGAAATTATTTGAATTGGTCAGCAACGAAGTGGAAAAGGATGAGAGTAAGTTAAACTTGATTGCTTTTGATGCAGGTATTCATGTTAGACGATCGAAGGGTACACGTCTTCAGCCAAGACATTGTCGTACATTCGTGAAACATGGAGGATGCTCAATTATGGTGTGGGGAAGTTTTTCTGGTGAGGGATATGGACCAATACATGAGATTATTGGTATTATGGATCGTTTTCAGTATAGGGACATACTGGAATCCGTAATGGTGCCATACGCTGGGGAGGAAACGGCACTGCGTTGGGTTTATCAACATGACAATGACCCAAAACTTTTATTAAAGTTGGTTAAGGAGTGGTTTGCGCAGAAAAATGTTGTTGTGTTGGAATGGCCGTCTCAATCGCCCGATTTAAACCCTATCGAAAACTTGTGGGCTATTTAAAAAAGACAGGTAGGGTCAAAAACGAACGCATCCAAAAACATACTTATGACGTCACTAAAAAATAAACGGGAGAACGTTCCAAAGAAATATTTAGTATAATATAATATAAATCTAGTATCGTCCATGCCGAAAAGATGCGATGCGGTCTTAAAAAACAACGGTTACTGGCCAAATTTTGAGTGTAACAAAAATCCGGTATGTTTTGCACAGGCCATAACCGTATTAAGTTAATTTTTTTTTAAATTATATTAAAACATATAATCGCAAAACTTTGTTTCCTCTTTCATTTGTAAATTAATACATTAAGTTTTCTTAAATAGACAACGGATTTTACTTGGGTTCATTCTGTTCCCTAAAATTCACCAAAGAAAAATGTTCCATAAAAATCCGGTATGTTTTGCCCAATACTGTATGTATGCTAAGAGAGGACATACCAAGTTTCTCAATAAAAATAGGAATATAACGGTACTTTAAAAAATTGGCTATTTCTACAGCGATTGGGCTTAAAGTTAATATAAGATGGTTATAAAACAAATGCAAAGTAATGGGATACCAAGTTCTAGAATTCCCACGAAACTCTTAAGCCAAAATTTATCACGCCCACTTTTTAGAGTGTTTTTGGAAAAAAAATAAAAAACGTATAATATCTCCCAGATACCATCAGTGCAGTGTTATAAGAACTCCATCCAAAATGGAAAATGCAACACCCACTTTAGTAGAACAACACTTAAGTTCCGTACGACCCAGTCGTTCTTTATTTTATTTAAATTGTTTGATCTTGCACGGATTTATGAATTTGCTGCATCAGGTGTGCTGTCCATCGGTATTATAAAAAAAAAAAAAATAAACGCATTATAAACGAGCTAGTAATGCCGAATCAACGCAAAACGTTTGACGAATTCACCCGTACAATCGATAGAAATCTAATCGGCCCAACTTTTCTTAAATTTTGAACTAAGAGGATGAAATTTTATATTTGAGCTTTCCGAAAATAGAACCGTAAAAGTGTCAAATCTTAAACACCCACTTTTCATAAATTTACTATATTACATGAAATCGAAAAATTTTATTTATATATTCGAGTTGTCTACATTTCACCTAAGTATGTATCTTTTGTGGACACGCCCACTTATTAGGGGTATTTTCATCAAAAAACTGATTTGGTGAAATTTTCCACAGGCACTTTCGTTCCACAGGCACAAGGTTAGATAAGAATAAGGCTGGAGTTTCAAACCTTCAGACTATGTTCACGGTTAAGTGAATTCGCGTCGCGCGATTTCGAGCAAAATACCTAGCGATAGAGTGTTTTTAACAGAGCGGTTTATTCATGTTTTGACAGTTTGGCAGTGGTGAAAAAAAAAATTCCCTTTGAAAATGACAGCAATGAATTCGTACGTCCAGAGTTTTGATTCAAACCTGCGGTTTCCTGTCAACTTAAAATACTGTCATACATTCCATACAAATGTATTTATATATTTATATAAATTATTCATATATGTTCGGTGTGGTAAAGTCATGTACATAGATACTTACACATTTCTTATTTTGTCATTTATCATACTGCATACTATTTGCTGTCAATAGTATTCAAGTTCGTTTCCATTCCGGTTCTTTCCTAACTTTCACCAATTGAGTGAAGGAAACATTTGGATTTGGACATTCCATTCCCTGTAACTACTGACGTTAAGGTTCAATTTTCTGAAGCAACATTTAAGTACATTTAGAGTTTGTAACGTAGAAACCCGAAAAGTTATTTCTTACAATACATACATACATTTTGCTGTGAGCACCGTGGCAAGAAAATAATGCGCCCAACACGTATGGTTGTGAGAAACTAGAACTTACACGTCACATGGACCCGTTTTTGAATAAGCACTAAAAATATTTGAACTCGCAACGAAAAAGGTCAGCGAGCACCCCATTTTTCTGTTCAACTGGCAACGAGGAGACGTATGACCAGAAGATGTCCATCACTGCAATTTAATAGCGAAATCAAAAACCACGCTGACTAGTGACAATGATCTCAAGTCCTCATCGCTACAAGAAGGGAAACTAAATCTCATTTACCAACTTGGGGTACACACTACAAGTTCTGGCAATGGAAAGCAACTTGAATGCTTGTCCATAGCAAGTACACAGATAAGAGTTTGACATGTACTTACCAGACCTTGGTCGTGTGGCCACTGGGTAAATGAAACATATTCATCTTCACACTTCTATCAATGGCCGCGTTCCGATATCTAGGCACTACGTAGTCAAACGTTTCTGATTGGTGTAGAGACTCAAATTTGACTGAAAAGTAAGGCAATTTTTTTTGAGGTAATGGACTGGATTCGAAGGCAAAAAAATTCTCCCTTACTTTAAAATCAGTTTTTGAAGTGTGAAGAATCAGCTGATCGGCAATATTTTATGTATTGTTCGGCTATGCTTTATAATTTGAATGGATTAAGTACAATAAATAAACAAATTACTTTCCAAATATATTGCAGGGAAGTGATCATCGAATTGATACAATAAGAGGATATGATTATTTGATCAGTATTCGCTGTGTTTTCATTAAAATATTTTAAAAAAATAACCGTCCAAGGTTGTAAGTGAAGCAGAAATTTTTAGAAAAAGTAAAGGGACCTTGTTTTTATTATCGGCTATTTTTTCAATTAAGCCTTCTTTACAGGTTCCAATGTCATATAAATATATTTATCAGTAAGAACCCTTGACAAACACAGTCCACACTTTGTCTAAAGTAAAACATGGACATGAGGATACGAGGTTTGACACTTGAAACGTCAACTACATTTACCGTTCCATTTGTTAGGCCTCAAAATGTAGTGCCTAGAAATCGGAACTCGTCCAATAGTAGTTTGAAAACATTTTAACATACCTGTACAGATTCATCCCTTCCATAGCGTTCCTTGTAATGTTTACTTCATCGCTGGGCACTTCCATTTTGAATTTTGTTGACACCTGTCAAATGTTTCACCGTACCAGAATATTCCCATAATCTCACAATCACAAAATAATTTAATAATCCAATTCCATTACGAGTTGGGGTTTTCTTTTTGTTTGAATTTATCAATTTAAGTCATTCAAATGGCAGAAATGTTCAGTGATTTGGCTGCCGAAATAGTGGCGGAATTAGATCACGAGTTTGAAAAAAATTTAATAGAAGCAGTGAAATGGCATCGATGTTTATACGCAACGGACCATAAAGACTATGAGAATATGCAACAAAACAAAATTGCATGGCTAAAGATTTCGAGTAGCCTTAATAAATCAGGTAAATCTAAGTAGTGACATCCAGATCATAGAACTTTCTCTAAAGTTTTTTGTTTGTAATTGCTTGTGAATTGAAATGTGATAGGGTCCAAAAGTGATGTGTTTAATGTGTAGTTTACCCTGAATAATTGTTGACAAATTCTACTTCTTAGTTTCCTTTTTTTGAATGAAAACATTTTACACTTTCAGTTCCTGAATGCATGAACAAGTGGTACGCACTGCTTCAAACCTTCCTGCACTACTTTAAGTTAGAAAGCAACAATGTGACGAATTCCGCACCGACTATAGTGTGGGCACACTACAAGTCGATAAAGGAAATGCAGCCATACTTAGCCGAGAACTATTCTGAACTGGTAAGTTATTGTCACATATGAAGTCAAAATCATAATCCTTGTATGTAGATTCAAATGAAACCACCTTTCTTGTATGGCAAACCAAGTCCAATACAAAAGGAGACACTTTTTGCTGAGTTAGAAACTAATCGCGTTCCATTGGTAAGTACTAATACTGCTATGGAGCTGCGGCAACAAATTTGGTCCCAGATTGTCGAAAAATTAAATGCAATACAACCCGGCGCAAGAATGCCAGTTATAAAGTGGCAAAAGGTAGAAACCAACAACTGCGTTCGAGAGAATAACATTAATTTTAATTTTACTAACAGTTCTGGTGGGACTTGAAACAGAACGTTGGCGTACAAAGGTCTTGGATTCAGACAAAACTCAAAGCAATGGGTAAGTGGCAGAGCTGTGAATATAAAGAAAATATCTTTTATTGTTTTTTTCTCTATAGGTACCCAAATTGAAATGTCCAAGTTCTCAGAAGAAGACGTGAGGATTTTGAAATTTTGCGGAGCCACACCAGCAGATACTCCGTCTTGTATAAACTCGCATTTGTCCAGTAATTTAGAGTTTGGTTGTAACACGGTAAGAGCAGCAAGTATGTAGCAATCGTGCTTCTCAAACAAGGGCACTTGCGAAAGGTTTTACTAAACATACGTAGGAAGATATGTGAGGGTTCCTCAATTCCATCTTTTGCTTATGTTCAGAAGATTTTCTGAGTTGAAAACGAAATATTCTTAATACCATTCCTTACCCAGTCAGTTGTGTCATATTAAGCACATGGGCGAATTATAACAAACCTAACTCAAACGAGCTACTTGTAGTCACAATTGAGGTCAATATAACAGGTTACTGGGCAATTGGGAATGAGAAAGAAACTCTGCATTTTTTTTTCTTTGTAGGTATCCAGACCCAGCGATGATCAGGCGACACACCCTAGAACAGCCCTTTTTCCTGGATCTCAATGGAATAGTTAAAAAAGGGATTAGAGAATTAATTCGTTATTTAAACTCCAGGGGACGGGGTCCAATTTACATAAATTAGGTAACAGCAAGGCGCACTCCAGCGTCGATTGGGTTCTTTCTCCAAAGAACCACCCCTACTACCCTACTACCTACCTACTTACCATCACTATAAACTCTTGACTTTTACTCTGGTTTTAACACGTAACTAGGGTATATTACTTGAAAAAAGGGTTATTTCCCTACGTAGAGAGTCATCTCTCCAGATCCTCCCTTGCATGTTGACATTTCATTAAAGGTGGTCTTCGAGAAAAGTCTCAAATATGAAATTCTAGAATGCAGTTTAAAACTTAAACTAGATAGTACTTAACGATCTTATTCTACATATATTTCCAGGACCAACTCATAAGAAAATGTAAAAAGTGCACCATACTCCTAAATGATTTAATGGCGAACGATTATTGTGATACGTGTCGTAAAATTCCTAAAACATTGTGCGATATATGCTCAACTCGTCATGAAGACCATTTACTCGTTTATCAACTGAAAAATTGGAGTACACACGCAAAAAACTTATTACCCTCAAGTTTTTATACATATGCTGAGCTCTCCATGTGTACAGTTTGTTCAAGTAATCTCAAAAGTAAGTCACCACTTTGAAAAACCTAATAAGTAATATATAAAAATATAATTTCTTTACAGAACAGGCTTCTCTAGCTTGGAAAGCATGTCGTATTTGTGAAAGCTATAATCAAATTTTGGAAAACTTATTTGCTCCTTCAAATGATAATCTTCGAAAAGTGTTTAAAGATGTCACTAATATTGAGGTGAGTCTAGAAAAAAAACTCCTATCAATCTCTCCCTACCATCACTATACACTTAAACCATAAAGTTTCACATTAAACAGCCTTTCGTGCCTATTACCCTGTGTTTAAACCCAAGACACATCCAAATATGTAATCTCCTTCTTAAGGAAAATTTTCCTTGTTTTCTTTTTTTTTATTTCAGTTTAACGAAGGTGACGGTTTACCGGTTTACTTTTGTAAAATTTGTAAAATTCAAATGCAACAATTCAATAACTTCTATTTGAGATTTTGTCGGGTACAGACTCGATTACGTGAGATACATGTCGAAAAGTTTGTTGGTGTTTCCACTGGTAGACCACCTGGGAAAAAGAAAGCTAATTATTCAGTTACATCAGCTAATCAAGTTATGATTCTTAAACCTGACGCAGGAAGTTCCAATGGAGAAACAGATGAAACACAACAAATCTATACATTACAACCTAAACCTGTGTCAGAAATAACAACCGCTCACATAGCGGCCACAAAAAAACCAACGATAAATACACAATCGCCGACGCCAATATCACCGACATCAGAGCATACTTATTCTAAGCGCATATGTCCAACACAGGTTGAGCATAAAAAAATAGTTTGTATTCCACCCGGAACAATAATACCAAAACAAAACAGTAATACCGTGTCTGCAAAACCCACGAAAGCAAACGTTAGAGTACAACCAGTAGCTTCACCATTGCCAAAAGGAATTTGTGCCTTACTTCCAGGAACTGCTTCAGTGACACCCATTAATGCAAATATCACGCCAACATTAACAAAACGAATTTGTTCAACAACGGTGACTCCAGTGTTAAATACAAAATCCAACTTAAGATTGCACCCAGTTCAAACAAGTGGTAAAGTAACCCAAGGAATTCACACTACACAACCCGGATCCATTCCTGTGACCACCAATATCGGACCAACGATACCAAAACTGACGTTAACTAATACTACATCAATCGCAACAAAAGATGCCGGTGTATTATCATTGGGAACATCACCAATTCCTATAAGTACTGACACCGCTAAGACAAATTCTTTATTCCCTCATGAACCAACAGCTATGAGTACAAAAGAAAGTTCTGTACTCCATTCGGGATCTACACCAATACACTCGATGACAATAAACCTCCCAGTAACTGTGACGAAACAAATCCATACATCCCACCCAGCAGTCTTTACCATATCTGGAGTGGATTTAGATTATGAAGAACAGCTTGATTCTCCTCCAATTTTTTGTATACCTAAGTCCGCCTCCGCCATGAAGGATGCCAATAATAAATCATCGGAAATTGTCAAACCCAACATTACCACATCCGGCACGGTACCAACGGCCATACATGCAACAATTAAAACTGAAAAAATCGATGATGGTTATCCAGGAGGACAATTAGAAACCCCCAGTTTACTCCAACCACCTCATCATAGGATAAATCACGAGATTTCATCTAACGATTCAACAATTTCAGTGGAATCAACAAATCTACCATCAGCCCCCAATACTCCAAAACGAATGAAATTAGTTCGACTTGATGGTTCCACGGTAGTCTTTAATCCAAATCCTTCTACAACTAACAGATTACTTCCAAACGTGCAAAATAAAAATTCTTCGTTTCAAAATGAATTCAGTTCTACTAAATTTCATGTTGTTCAACCAAGAATAGCTTTTAAAGAGCGACTCGCCCCATCGAATACTCCGAAAACATATTCTGGACGAAAACTTCAAACATACCCGCACCCAACTGAAGAATTACACCGACATCAATTGCAACAACAACCATCTTCAGGAAATAAGCGAGCACGAAAATATTGGGGTGCCGTCGATGAATTCCAAATTACTCCAGTGTTCTCGAAAACTCCAGTGTTAAACAACGCGCAAGCAATGAAGCAACGACGAACGACAATACACAATTTATCGCCGTGGTCAGGAGATATTCCAGTAGGAGACAGTCCTATAACATCAAGTACTCCCCCAGCAATTACATCACTACCGCCTGCGGAGATTCCTACAAATGTAGTTGTAAAAGTAGAAAATGAACAACAATTGAATAGTGACCTCAATCCTTCGATGTTCTATCCAGATTCATTCGAATTGGGAAATTTTTCTTTGGATGCTGATGTTTCTTCAATGCTAAGCAAAATGATGACAAACAAGGAAGCATTGGACGAGAATATGAAAAGTTTTGAATACTTAAATCCATCTTTCCTTGTCTCTTATGCTCTGGATCAAGATCAATCAAAAAAGAAAGATGAATCCAAGAAAGAAGAGACTAATGAGAACGATGCCGAGAATGGAGAGTCCAAAAAAAGACAGCCAAAGCCGGACAAATACAAAGAAAATAACGAAAATATAAAGTATGATGTTAAAATACCAATAAGAAAACTAAGAATTAGGCTGAAACGAAATAAAGGGCTAAAAAAGCTGGCTTCACGACTGAAAAGTAAGGTTCCACAATCACCACCACTCATTACCAGAAGATCACTGCGACAAAGTAATGTTAGTAGAAACGATAAACTTATAACATAAATTTATTAACTTATTTGTAACAATATTTATTAAAATGTAAATACAATAAAATTTAAGAATTTAAAATATATACACATAATATTATGATCGTTTGCTAGCGTTGTTCTGCATTTAAGTGTTTATCTCTTGTTGCTAACTTTACTTTAATGTACTGATTTACATATACGTATGTATGTATATATGTATTGGCGTAAATGTTTTCCTTATCATTCTTGATAAAGTCCATGTTTAAACTGCATAAATTGCTTCTTAGACCGAAGAAACAGCCTCTAATCTTTAATTCCGCTTCACCCATTTGACCCAAAACACGAAGGAAGAGGAGATACATATGTGGCGACAATGCATTTTCATTGGAATCAGAGTTTTTGTCTATTCTTGATAGAGATTTACCCCACTTACTTCCGAATGCTTAATAGCGGTGAACTGAATTTCCTAAAGTCTAAATCATCCGATTTGCGTTTTTTTGCTTCTAATCTGTTATTCTGCTTCACTCATTTGACGCAAGGAACGAAGGAAGAGAAGATATGTGGCGACAGTGCATTTTCATCGTTTCATGGGTTCTGCATGGGTCTTGTTGGTAAAACTTCAGTACATTATTCTGGAAGTATAATCTCGCAATATTTTCAATCGTTCCCTTCTCTTGCGTGTTTTCTACTTTTTTGGAGGAGCCATGTTCTTGTCTCTTCTGTTCGTAAAGCCTTCGAGCTACCCTCGTCTCTGAAAGCATGTTGGGATCGTTGACATTGTTTTATTATATTAGTCTGTTTCTATACTTTGGCGTAAAGCTACTAATTCAACCTCCAACTATAGGAAATATGTGATCTCTATGGATATCGTCGTTTCTAATATACCATACCATATTTCTTTAAGAGCTTTATTTTGAAAAATTTGTATAATATTGGCATTGTTTTCTTGGTATAACCCCAACGTTTTATTCCGTAGGTCCACACGGATTTGGCCCGTGGTGGTAGCTCTTCATTCTCACTACTGAGCCGGAAATGGTTTTCGAGTAACAAGTACATTTCTCTATATTTCATTTCGGTGTCTCCCCAGGCATTTGGCTTCGTTTGCAAAAATGCCAGTTCTAGAAAAATTGGCAACTCTTTTGTGTATATGCTTATAGTGGAAATTCACGTGAACAGATATAGTTTCGTTTAGGGCGATACGCCAGTCACTCGTTCATGCAATGACTTTATTCAGTGCGTTTTGAAGTTTTGTAGTCGTTTCTTTTAATATTTTACCTTTTGCTAAGCAGTGTCATGGACAAACGTAGCAAAGGCAGTGCCAACTTCTTTCAGTATATCACGAGCACAAAACAGAACAGTGGACCAAGCGGTCGACATTTCTTTTAGTTCCGAGTATTCGTTTCCATGTCTCACACGAGAGAGAAAATAAGATGTAATCTTATCGTACAATCGTAATGAATTTTAGGTAAAACAAGAAAAAGCAACGGTTCGTTTGTTTTGCTTAAAAGATTGTTTAGGTTGGGCTACTACTTCCTTTTGTGTAACTCACACCAAAATCTTTTAACTATTTCTGGGACATTGTTGTTTCTCTTGTAAGCATTCTAAACTTCTTCCAATAAATAAATAAGGTAAACGACTTATATTTAATGTTTTTTATTGAAAATAGTTTATTTCACATGAATTATGATCACCCTTTCTTTTCTCATGAATTCAATTAGAATTTTGCTTATAAAAGCATGTAAAGATTAATTGTTTAATTTTTTTTTTTAATTATTATTACGCCTGGGAGTATTTATTAAATACATCTCAGAGTTATATTATTTTTTGTTTTATTTTTCGACTTACAAATAAGAAAATTTTATTATTTATCTTATAAACTAGATTATCTTCATTTTCATATAATAATTGTTCATTTTCACATTTTATTTGTGTTCATGTGGTTTTATTTTTAATTTTAATAAATAACTAACAACATAAGTCGTTTGGAAACGATTCTAAAGTTTTAATCGATTTTTTTTAATAAAAAAGAAGCCCAATTTTATGTATGAGTTTGCATGTGCTTTGTTTACATACTAAAAACATAATATCTGAATTATTATAAAAAAAAAGAATACACAATAATATAGTGTTAAAAGGAGAACAAAAATATCACGTAACAACTTTTTCGAAAATTAAACACATTATTAAATCAATTACACCAAAACAATTAAATAATAACTTCACATTTTAGTGTAATAAGGATATTAAATAGAAAGCAAGAAATAAGGAAGTATAAAAAATGTATAAAACAATTGAGATTTCCCATCTTTGTCCTTGCTTGGGAAATATTTGAAGGTAGAGATGTCTGCTAATAAGATACATATTTTGTTTGATTTAAATTTACGACAGCTTCAGATACGATGGTGGTGAACATTTCTTTCTTAGGAATTTTATGATATAAAGTGGTAGACACGAGATTAAGGTGATGATAGAAACCTTCCAAAGGAAATCATATGACCAGATGAACTCCCAATCTGTGAAAGAAATAAATACAATGGTTAGTAATGTTAAGTAAGAACAGAAAGCTTACAATTGGTGTGTGACTACGGCAACGAACGATAAAACAAAAAAATACTTGGCGCAACAGGTCGATGGGACCCAGGGCCTAGCTTCTCACAACCATTCGTGTTGTGCGTGTTATATTCTTTACACGAATGGAAGGGGCCTACTGTTTAATGCCGTGTCCGAAGGGCAATTTGTTATTTGAGAAGCTTTATCAGGACAGTTGTACTCTCGGATATTTGTCAGACGCTCCCGAGAGGTGGGGCCGTAAAAAACTTTTTTAGGTGTTCCGATTGGGATTCGAACCTGAACCCCTTGCTCCATAGTCCAATGCACTAACCACTGAGCCACGGTGCCCAGTATGAACGATAGAGCTTACAAAAATGCGAACATATGCACGTGTTAATGAGATATGGGGGATATTCATTGCTAAACCTTGGGATAGCCGCTGACATACATATGTACATATATGTAGAACGATTCAAATATACTGACCTTTTACACTCACATAGTGGCACTCGCGATACGCCTTGCCTGATGCTCAATTACAAAGATGGCACAATATAAAGAGCGAAACTGAACGCAAAAAGTTGATTAGCAAGCTGCCTAGAAAGACGTGAGGCACATATCCTCCCCACATCAGCCGTAGAATATTAAATTCGTTTTTAAGATGACTGCGTTGTGTATAAATATGTAGCATAAGAAACCTTTTCTCGGTCGAAATAATATTGGAATCTATTCTAGAAAGCAAAGACAGTAGCGCCAAAGTGAAATGGGACACAATAGCACATTTGGAAGAGGTTCGGAGTTCGGAGTTTAAATGCAAATTATTTCAGGCAAAGATGCCCAGCAACCCGTTCAGTGATAGATCATTGAAACTGTAAAACCTGGGACAAGCGAGTTCAAGAAAAGAAACTAAAATAAAGCAGAAGAAACATTTGGTGTTGTCTGTAATTCGAACCACACACCTCCAACTAAATAGTAAATCTGTGTATAATTTTTCTTACCAAAGTATTCATGGAGCACAGCCAGCGATAGTAAATAAAGCGTTAAACTGAATAATTCTGCCAGAACCATCAATCTGCAAATAAAATACTCAAATGAATCACCATCAACAAAAGAATTCTCTATTTAACTCACCGATGCCATGTGCGTATTGTTAAAGCGACCATAATTAATTCTGTCAATATCAGCGCAGAAAAACTGATCGCCACAATATGTATGAACTCGTCCTCGAACAGAATCAACGCTCCGTACATTATCACACCACCCTGATAAATACTTATCAGTACCCATATGAAAAATGTTTTATAACTTAAACTTCTGCCTTTGGAGAGGTCCTTATAAAGCTCGGGATATGTAACAGCTGTTATCGATGTAATGTCTTGATCGAGGACTAATGAAAAGACCGGAAACATTGTGTACAACGTTGAATAGCCCACCATAAGGAAACCTTGATACAGAGCTACAGAACTCAGATAGAAAACGGCAGAGAACACTGCTTGCAGGGTGGTTATAATGAGGCCACGATGGATAACAAATTGCGACAGTGCAGCGGAACGCTTATACGATCTCCTACCATGTACCAGTAGTAACTTGGCGATGTGTGAGAATTGTGGGATGCTAAAATCACCGGCTAAGGATGCTTGTCTGCCCTCACGACCTTCAATTCCCACACCCGCGTCTGCTTGCTGAATCATGCTAACATCATTGCCTCCATCACCCACGGCGCAGGTGCGCTTGCCAGTGTGTTCCTGTATAAGCGACACAACCTGTGCTTTTTGTGTAGGACTGCATCGACAACAAACAACTGCTGGGCACGCCGTAGCTAGTTCCATGAATTCAGGCCGGTAGTATTGCAGACAGACTTCTAAGCTTTCGCCCGAGACTACCAGTGCGCAACCCTGCTTCCTGCGGAATTGATTCAGTTCCAAATGAGCGTCTGTTCGAGTTTTAACGCTTTTCAGCACATGGAGTCCCTGGTTTCGACCAATCAACTGTGAACTCTTTGCAATACAGCAAGCAGTCTCAAGCTTGTCACCAGTCAACATCCAGACACGCACTCCGGCATTTCGTAGAAGCTCCAAAGTAGGCCTAACGCCTTCCTGAAGACGATCCTCAACTCCCGTCAAGCAGACAAGTTCCAGCTCCCGTTCCAGTGACTCAATCACAGCCGCAACCTTCGCCACACGATCAGATACACTTAACCGCGCCGCGTTATAGCGTGTCTCAAAGTCACCATATTGTTCTTCAGTGAGAACCTTCTTAGCCACCACCAATGTTCGTAAGCCCTCACGGGCCATATTCCCAGACTCTTCACTCAACCAATCGTTGTACTGAACAATCGATGCCATTACCACGTCGGCACCCTTCAAATAGAAGGTGATCTCGCCCGAATAACTATCCTTCACTATAATCCCCATTCGTTTCGATTCGCTAGTGAATGGAAAAATTTGTAGGATCTGAAAATGTAGCACATCCTCTTTACCAGCGGTCGCACTATTTGCTCCAGCATTTACTGAACCCAGTGATGCCGTACTAGCGCTACTTGTCGATGGCGATGGTGACACCTCGTCTCTTCTCAAATATAAAACATTTTTCTCTGGAAACTTGGGTGCCTTCAATTGAAGGGTCATTGAATTGACATCCCGAGCAATCAGTGTTAGTCCAACCTGCTCTGTCCACTTCACCAGAGCAATCTCATCAGGACTTGATGCCTGATAGGTTATCTCTTCCGTGGGTTTTTTCTCTTCTATATTTATAACAGACTTTGTTGGAGAACTTCCTTTGCTATTGTTACTGCTTGTATCATCATCCGTCACTGGTGTGACATTATGACATAAAGCCAGAGCTTTAACTGCTTCCCATTCACGCCATCCTTCTGGACGTCGCATTCTACTACCGGAAAACATCAACGGTTTGCTGGGGGGATTCTCCGGGCCATGGTGTATCAACGGCGATAGATTCTGTATAATGGTCCCAATATGATGAAAAGTGTCGCTGTCATGGGATACAATCCCCAAATGGATTTTCTTAAAGACCATTTCGTTTTGAGTTAGTGTACCCGTTTTATCAGTAAGAACATACGATATGCGACCAAGTTCTTCGGGGATGGTCGTCGATCTGGCCACAGTGCCTTGGATTTCTGGATCGTTTTGCATTTGCCAAGAATAGAATGCTTTTCCCATGTCTAGATTCACTCGAAGACTGATAGGGATGATGTAGGAGAAGAGTAACACGAAACGGAACATATATCGATACCAAGGTCCATTGAAACCTTTCAAGATCATCATGACCAGTGAAAGGCCAAGTACTGCACAGAATAGAACCTAAAGAAGTAATGTGTTACGTAATGATTCAGAACATTAGTAATTCGTTCAACTAACCTTTGTAAGTCCATTGATTTCCATGTCAAGTAAACCTACTTTGGAACGTGGCTGAGAGTTGTTCATAACACTACGAGTCTCACAGCCTGTGTAGATAACAATGCCTGTTGCTGTGCCAGCAGCTACCACAGTATTCGCCCAAAGAGTGTTTTCCACATTTAAACTACTTTCTTCGCAGCCATGTTGCTATAAAATAAAAGAGAGAGCGTGAGTTAACAGTGCTTGAATGGCTATTTTAAAAAAAATATCCAATATGGATATATTTTTTTCTTTCAAACGGAATCCAAATCCAACAAGAAGATTGTACTCTCAGGCAGATCGCGTTTTTGGTGTCCCGGTTGGAAAAACAATGATTTTATTCGTTTCTCCCACGTAATTTGGTGGCTGCGTTTGCTCAAACTGTTCGGTTCACAAGCAAACACACCATTGCCACCTATGAGAGTCATGAGATATCCACTTACCATAGCAAATGTGCCAATAAACGAGTGAATATCCTTCTGCGGCTTCTCGATATAGACATTAGCATCGATATTAAATAAATCCGAATCCTTGGTGAGTTTTTGAGTTAGAGGCACAGCCAGACGTAATTTCCAATCGGTTTCACCTTAAGAGTATACAAACAAAACCGAATTACGAAATTAATTTGTAAACATTTCACACCAACTTACCATCGAGCTGATCAGTTCTAACAAAAACCGACCCACTCTTGTCACTGGTCCGTAATAGAATTAAATCCGCTGGTACACGTTCGTTCTTCTCCACTATAATAACATCACCAACTTTTAATTTCGATGATGATACCATCTCGTAACCATGCTGTCCTGTAACCATCAATCGTTTGTATTTTTGCGAATTGACTTCATGATCTCTTTGATGTCGTCGAAAGTCGTCGACTGCTTCTCGACATATTGTTACCATTAATACAAAGCATAATGGTCCCCAGTATGTATACGGATAGCCAATTCGTATGTCCGGAATAAACTGACTTAACGCCATCAACAGAAAGTACAAATTCAAAAAGAAACGAAACTGCTCGAAGAGTACCAACGGCAGGAACGTTAAGAAATTGTACTTTTGATTGCGTATCTCATTTGGTGGGAATTTATCGCTTGTCGGACGTCCCAAATGGACAGTCCGAGCGCGAAGTTCACGGGCCGAAAACCATTTTCGCCACGCCCGCCCCCAGCAGCTGAAAAAAGAAAGAAAAATAAAATTTCATTAAGTATGAAGTAAGGTGAGGTGGAGTTATGAACTAAATCTAATGGTTGTACATAAAGGCAATCGACTGCAGTTGAAGCCAACTGAACGTTGCCCCCAAGTACAGTCTTCTAAATGCCTAGCTTCAGATCATAAATGAAAGTCAAAAATTATTATTTCCCATCCCAGAAAGTATATTTTTACCATTCTTTAAATTTAGAAAAATGCACCATTTTAGAAAACAATGCTTTCACATCAAGGTTAGCTATAATTATATGTTAACGCTGGAGTTAGCATACGAAAACCAAGTAAGTGCAGGTTATTGCGATAGTAATGAGCCATCAAAATCTAAAATAATTGCCTAGCGGAATATTTGAACGCAAATTACCTACTATACACTCTCAACGTTTTTAATTACCTAATTGTTTAATTAAGTTGATAGCACAATAATAAGAGTGACAACTGAACGATGAATTTTTAGGTGCAGTTTGTTGGTAAAACGTTTATTTGACAGAAGTGAGGTCAACTTTGTGTTAAGTTTATTATTTTTCTATTATAAGAGAAAAGTGTTAACCTAATTATACTCTAACAATTGAGCAAATAGCGAGTTAAACAATGTTGTATTCATCATGTTATCGGACCTCGTTGTTTACATACATATGTAAGTCTCAAGCGATAAGATGTACTCAAGTAGTTCCAATGCGCAATAACGTCAAAGAAAATATAAAACATAAATATACATATATATGTATCTACAGATATAACACAAGAAATACACCCCAATTTCCGTAAAATTTAAAACAAATACGCGAGAATTGAATACTTTTATGCAACTAAACGTGCAGGTCAATTGATAAAAATAAAAATCCTTTAGAACTGTGGTGTTAATAGGATAGAGTTCCAATGTCAGAGTGAAGTGAGTGAATTGCTTGATAAATATAGAATTCAGTCAGAAATATGGCCGATAGTACGACCTTCTATGTCGAAATGTATTAACAATACTACTGTTTATTGGTTCTGAAAAGAATTGGGTGAACGCAATAAAGTCAACACATCGGAAATAGCATCCCGGGTTAACTAACGAGGAATTTCGTTTATATGATAATTTACTTTCCTTTCAACTCAAAATTGGAGTGTAATGGAAGTTGTGTATGTATGTACATACATATATGTATATTTATAATATATGCTTAGTCACTACCGTACTTCAAGGAGAACTCGTAGCCACCACAAAGAATATTGTCATCATTTCGCACTCAAAATCCGCCGAGAATGGATTATTTACTCTAACTAAATATAATCAAAAATAAATACAATCTACAAGAAACATCCGCGAATATACCTCACTCTAAAGCAAAGAGGCACTGGATCATACTATATCCACTGTATAGTATGATCCACATACTGGGAAACGACATACCAGACAGCTTAGTCAAAAAGCAGCCAGTATCATAGGTAGAACTCCAGACACGACATCAGTGATTAACAGACTGTGACCAATAAAAATGCATCTCATGTACGCAGAAAGCAGGAATTGTAGGGAAGTGCTTGCAGCATGTAGGACTTTCACCATAAAATATTTGATGCACTAAGAAAAGATGCAGTAGCGTTGCTAAGATAAAAACCTGGACACAGTTGCCGCGCTGCAAGCTTCAAAAGAGTTGGAATAATCGGTTCCAACATAGGCAGTCTATGCACAGCAAACGAAATATAAGATGAGGACCACTTCGCAAGTTGGAACAGCTAGAAAGCTAAGATCAAACGTCACCCAGTTTAACCGGGTGGGTTGGGATATAGTGGCATAGACCAAGTTGGAAAACAACATAATACTTAGTGCATATGACGATCTGATCTTAAAAGGGTTAGCTATGAAGCTGAGTAGAAGAACTATTTAGTTGTCTCTGGTTTTCACTTAACTGACAAGGTTTACTGTAAGGTATAACCAATGACTACGATTATCATTATTTCTTTACAAAACATGATAATTTATTGCTTTGACTACATCAATTGGGGGGAAACTAAATATCGCTTCCTTGTAGGATTTTTCCAATATCATACCGATATCTAACACACAATACGCTCACTACGAGTTAGAAACAAAATACGACACCTAATGTGTAGGCGAAGTAAACATCCACCCTTCCCTCAGTTGCAGCTGGCTGATGTCACATCGAACTTTAGCAAAATGCAATTATTCGCCATATTTTCCCATTTAAACATACATATACGTATGTACATTGTGTTGTACATTATTTTCATTTGAAAATCAATAAAATAAATTCTTCAACACTCAGCTGTACACTACATAGACATGTTTTACAGGCGCAGCCTCTCAATCACCCACAAATGTTTAATCAATTTCACAAAAATAATCAAATCAGCTAAATTAAACAAAATATAGCGACTAAAACAGCGATGACTAGGTTGAGGTTAAATGAGATGATTCACCTGAACAAGTTCCAACGACTTCTAGGTCGATTTATTAACGGAATGTTCTCCTTAACTATCGGCGTAGTAGCCGAACTTTGTGATGTATCATCCATGCTAAATGTTTCAATGGTGATCACTTAATTGGGTTTCTTTAAATTCCACTTAAAGAATTCAAGAAATTCCCATATTTTGACGATAAAATGAAAACAAAAGCTAGACAAATTTTCACTTTGTTCTTTAGTAATGTGAGAAAGCAAAAAAAAACAAGAAACTTCACTTCACACTCATACAACAGTGCAGAAAACAGTGGCAAACGACAGCACGTAGAACGAAGGAGAATTGTCAAAATCGATATGGTTTTGGCGTTTGTATGTTGGCAGCAGTTGAGTGCACTTGGTGGCTGGAGGAATCCGCAATCAAAACAATTCGTTAAGTTGTTCGTTGAGGTGTGTGAGAAAGTACAGGGTGCGGTGATATGTTCGTATTTTAAACTTTGAATGTATAAATGTACAAAAGTAAAATATGATTTCCGTGTTGAGTTTCAATAATTGGTTTGTGTTTACTGATTTTATACATTTTAAGTTGATTGCATTTCTAATATTTCCAGCTGGAAAGAACTGGAACCAAGCTCCATTGGTCAAAGTTATGTTATACAATTCTTTCGTTTGAAAGGTTTCCATCCGACCAATATCAAAGCGGAGCTATATTCTACTTTAGCGGAACTGTTCCTTGGTTTATAACACTTAAATATTTGGTGGCAGAGTTTGAACAAGGGCGTACGAGCTTCCAAGACAAACATCGCAGTGGTAGACCAAATGATGTGACCACGCCAGAAATAGTGAAAAAAATGCGCATGGAAAAACAATCAACTGAATTATGAACTTAAGAAAAAAACGGCCGCATTTAGCGAAAAAGAAAATTTTGTTTCATCACGACAATCCACCAATTCACACATCAGCTACCGCTTACGAATCCTTTTCGCTAGATTTACACCCATCGAATTATTTAGGTAGAGTCAACGATAGATAAGATAGAAGATTACATAGCTTCTACTTAAAGCGATTAGTTTATAGGATTGTTTTATTGCATATAAAACTGTGTAAACCCACTCCCTGACATGATTTTAGAAAGATCTATCAAGCAGTAAAGATCATGTTATTATGATTGGCGTTAAAATTTCCCATAATCTTTCCTAGAACGAATATAAGTATGTAATTTTGTTTAGATTTCATTCTTTTCTTCCTTTGTCAAAAATTCATTTACAAAATTGTTTCTAACACAATTGAATTATACAAATTGAAGAACAGATATTAAACTAGAATTTCAGATGAATGAAATAAAGCTGAATATGTAAGTATGTCTTGGCTTTATTGCTCATCTAAAAAAAAGAAAGTTCGTACCGAAACGGTGAGGTTAGCACTCTCCTGTCTTTCAATTCGATTCCCTTCTATTTTTTGTCACATATCAATGAATGGCACTTAAACGCCGAAACCAAATAACTTTCCACTCTCGGTATGTGTGTTAATGACACTCGTTGGAATGACTATATATTCGACGTCGCTAAAACAATTCTGTACCATCTCTGCAATAATATATATGTAAGCCGTACATCCGCCACAAGCTTGAATATAATGTTCATGTCTTGTCCGGTTCACCAGACACGCACCTGCTAGATAGAATCCAAAATCACGCGATAAAACTACTAGGAGACAAAATCATAGAAGAGTCTTTGTCGAAAAGACTTAAAATGTTTTCTGCCTTACTCTGTTTTAATGTTTTTTGTTTTATAAAAAGTTTTCAGCGAAATAGCCAGGTTTCTCGCAACACTCGTCACCCTTCGAATGCTCATTATCTTAACCTCAATATAGGGATTCATGCTCTACGAAGCAACCCATGAACATTTAAAACCAACGTTCATCTAGCACATCTCCTTTCGTCTCTCCCTAAATTCCCTAACGCCCGCGCTAGGTTGCATTATAAGTGTAGCAATGAACCCTTGAGCGCGCGTGAATTATCAGCCTGGATTTCTTCGAATTTGTTTAGCTGTGCGTCTCTTTCTTTGGATTCAAAGGGATCTAGATATCTATTTGTTTTCTTATGTTTACATTTCGGTTAACTTAAACCAAAAAGGATTCTATTAACATCCCCCAACTTCAGCTTTATATTCATAATTAAACGAAAATATTTCACATGATCTCATTTATCATTTATATGAGTATAAAGTTAATGGTTATTGTATAGTGTTTGTGACCTAATTTGTTCAGTGAGAGTAGGAACTACACCCAACAATTACCCAAGCATAACAAATAACGCAATGGAAAAATTCACTTCATCGGTAACCTCTGCATTAAGTTTCTGTTTGGTCGTACAATGGACCAAATCATGTCTGCGTAAATCGAGTATACAATTTAGTTTGAGTCAACTGTTACAATTGAAAATTTCCAGCCTTTCGAATGTTTCAAAAAGAATCATTTTCTCATTTTCATGATTTATTTATTTATATACGTTTTCCAAAAATAAAACTCAATACATATGTACATATCATCTTGTGGAGTTCTTGCTATGTATTTCGAAATACACACACTGTAGTGGCTACTTTTCACTCATCACACTTTTTGATAATCCACCCGGTTATAAAACTTTTTTACCTGCACACTTGGTCATGACTCTAAATTACTACAACTATTTGTTTTAGACAATCGACAAACAGTAAATTATGAAAGCGATTGCACTTCACAATAGCAATAGAAACAGATAACACATTTTTCTATCTGTTTTTTGCTAACAGAACAACAATAGAACTCACACAGAATATTTGTACCTCGTTCTATTATTTGTTTTTAAGATTATGCACCAGCACATACTATCTCCCTAAATAGGAAACACAATATAATATCTAATAGTAATTACTGACTCTACGATAAACATGGAAGCATTTATCTATACTGCACAATCAGATTTATTGATCTTTAGGTAAACAAAAAAACATTTATTAGCTTATAACATAATTGCTACATTTACAAATAGTACTGGAAGCAATGATAAGAGATTTATTGCGGAAAAGCTGTAAATGATTGAATAAACTAAATCACTAGGGGACTGGTCACTGCTGTTGTGGTGGTGCTTAAAAATTGATATTGTGCACTAGGTCTTCTGATGCTATCGACCAAATTGATCGCATCCAATGGCTGAAACTGAGAATTGCTAATAATGCTAATTATTTGGCTAGACGCTAAACTAGTTTGGTATAGACTAAGTCATAGATACCTTATATGTTTGATGTTTCAAAATCTAATTGTTCTAATTGCGAATGCAAAATTTGTAGGGGGTTCTTTTGATATTAATAAGAGTGACCTATTGGATTTAACGTGGCTCAAATGTTAACGCACTGTGTGACGGTATCTTTGAAAGAGTTAGGGTCTTTAGCATCTCTAGTACTTTTTCAAAATATAATCGATCCTCTAATCGCTGAGTTGTCATGATCTCTAATTGAGGATATGTAAAAATGTCTCTTAAGACCGTTTGAAAATGTGGATGACCAGAGCTAGAGCGTGTATATTTACATAATTGACAACTCAAGTCAGTTGCGCACGTCATTGTCTCTCAGTAGGATAAGATACATATTGGAAAATTACTACGACCGAAGCATCGGCGTGAGGTTTGATTCTCAGTACAGGTCCCACGTCTCGCGAGCGTTTGACTAACATGCGAGAGTATAACTATCGTGGAATCCTTCTAGAAACGAAAATGCTTTACAATGCGATTGGTTGTGAGAAGATAGACTCGGTCCCCGTAAGAACCTGTCGCTGTAATAAAGCAATCTTTCGGTTTCAGATTTAATATCATGGCGATTAACTATCAAAAAGAGGATAAGAATGTGATTGAATGTGGATGGATCCACTTCATAGGAACTAATCTGCCAATGAAAATAGAGAAGTCAATGTTTGCTAAGAATTTTATCGCAGATTAGTTTCAGCATTTTTATACATATGTATGTCAGGACAAGAACACCTATGAACTCTTTTATTGTAAAAAGAAATGAATTAAATATGTATATTCAAATGCTTACACAAAAAAAACGTAAAAAAAATACAAGTGTTCCATTCCTCGTAACTAATTGTAGTGAACAAACAATCTACGCAAAGTTAAGCAAACAAAACGCGGTAATATGATTGTTAAACCAGGAAATGGCATAGCTCTGCTTCACATTGAAGTACCACAGTCTCTCCCTCGTCAAGCCGTAGATTAACTTTCTGAGATAAGCCATAATACAGCACCAACATTTCAAACTGAACACACAATGTGAATCATACTCTTGAGCGAGTTTCACGGTATACTGGAAACCAAATTTCCCAACCAAAACCACACCGCAGTATCTAATATGGTTTCAATTATGAAACGATAATCTGGCCTAAAGGCATACAAAAAACACTACAATAGGCACAAAATATATGTCTGTAAGTTACTCTCCACAAGTCGTACTCATTCGTTCGTAACTCATCGCATAATTTCGCGATTTTATTCACTTTTCCTCGCACACAGCTATCCAAGTGCATGTTGTAATGGGTGAACTATTTTTTAAGATGACTTGAGTAGAACACCTACAAAGCACTCAAAGGTGAGGTAAGACTTAGAATAAACAATTTAAATGCAAAAAAAAAAAAAAAAACTTGTCGACCTCCAAAACAGGTCACCCGTCGATGTAAGCTGTGTCTGTTAACTTGTTTCTATTGCTTCGCCCCTCTTTATCCGCGGGGATCCACCGCATGTCGACCAGTTGTTCTTTAGGTTCTTTTTTTGCAATAAATGAAACAACAAAACGACTCAAACGAATGTGTGGAAGAAAATACACGTCCAAGGGGTATTTTTAGAGTTTTCCTCCTACGTATTTGCTTTGTGCTTCAAACAAATAAACAAAATAGGTTTTTAATTTAATTATGTAAAAACGTCATATACTCCAGAAGGAAAAGGGCAAGGAAAACCCATAAATTGATTTTCTGAGCAAGGTTCATTCTTCTCTCCCATGGAATCGTGTCAGTTGGCGAAAATATGCAAATTGTACGTATCTGGCTCTTTCACTTGTTAAGTTGTTAGCATGGTTACCGCGAAATTCGTTGCTAATTAGCAAAGAAAGCAAACACAGAAGCACAGACCACGTCTCTCAGCAAAGTGTTCCACTAAAGTGGTTTACTCTTTTTTTTTTTTTTAATACATAAATTAGTAACAAACTCACCCGCAAAAAATTATTTTACAATAATTCCCCAGATTTCTTGATGATTTCCGTCTCCGATTTCTATGATAGAACACAGTATGCTGCGTCTGCTGTTGTATTGCTGGTGATATACTGGCTGCTCCACCACCGCTGCCACCGACACTGGTGGCAGAGAAGTTTTGTTGATACTCGGATGTTGGCGTCGTTGTTGTCGATGATGATGATGGCAGTGGTACAAGTGTGACACGTTCTCTGCTACGATCATTTCTGAGACGAACCTGTCCGGTTTGTCTGCTGCTACCACGACGAAGACCAAATAGTCTACTGACGGCATTGCCGTCCATACGTTTGCTGCTGCTGCTGCTCCCACCACCAATACCATCAGCGACAGTTGTTCCTCCCGCAGCCGCCGCCGAAACCGATGGATGTATTAATAGTTCAGTCTCTGAGTCACTCATTTCGAAGTCTCGCAATTGCATATCCATTTGAATTGTGCTAGGGCTAGGTAAACGAATATTTGTGAATTACTTTACCGTCAGGCGTGCAATTTGTTTCGTGTCCCTTTTGTTGATATTTCCCTCTCAATTAAATTGCAATTGCTTTGTGCATTTCTTTGACAACTTGTTCTTTTCTGTTTTATTGTGTGCGAGCGTGCGATTTTCACCGATTTGTCCGACTAAAATGTGGATTTTCCATTTGAGCAGGTGCTTGTAGTTGAGCGGTTATCACTTGGTTTGTTGCTGGGTGCAATTTGGCAAAGAGTTTTATTAATTGGAATCACCAAATTGATAAGGAATTACAGAGGGTGGAAGAATTTCTTGAGCATTCCTTTGCTCAAGTGGGTATATTTTTTTTATTAGGAAGCTTTTTCTTTGCTTTCTTTTCGTTTTGCAAGGTTTGACAGTTGTGTTATGTTTTCTAATTCGGAAGGGGAGCGATTTGTGGGAGGGGGGCAAACTTGGGGAACATTTTTTGAACGAAGGAATTTTGTGCGGATGGAGCCATCGATGGCGTTGCCAAGTGAACAGAGGTTTGGCGTTGCTAACGAAATATATTATTTATATATTCGGTATTGTATAACGAATACTTAATATGTGCACCCGAAACGAATTTTGGACTATCGGTGCACTTCAATTACCGTATCGGGAGTCTATGGTGCCAACAGCATTTCTATTATAACTTAAAAATTAAGGTTGGAGACTTTACTTGATCTATTTTCTCGGTAACAATTTTATTATGTATTTGGATATGTGTGTATATATAGAATGAAACGTTGTTTTTGAATATTGTGTACGTACGTAAGTTATATAATAAGGCGTACTAACTTTTGAAACTGGCAGCTTTTTTTGAATAAGTTAAATGTCCAATATTTTTACTAGAAGTGCTGAAAATCTATATCGAAACAGGAATAAGGCTAATCAAGTGTAAATATCTAACCGTCATAGTACTTGTCTATGATCATTTAACCCTAGATGTGTAAAATTACTGATGCAACAATAAAAAAAGAATAAGAAGCCATCGGGTTCCTTAGTGAACCTTAGATAGCCATTAAGTCACTATTCCTTATCCTTGGAAAATAACCTGTAAATAACTACTGTTTTACACCCAGAATCTCAAGACTCAGTGCAGACGATTATGTGTTGTTGTATATGCCTGGTTCAATCTAAAACTCTTATTGTAACGTTTGTTGTTTAGTTTCGTGTAATCTTCTCTTTGGAGTGAAACCTTGGGACAAGTATAGTCTGTTTTAAATCGGTTGTGAATTTTTTCCGCATGTTTCCTCTTAAATTCGCTTATTTCTCCCAAATAAGAGAAGTGAGTAAGTGAAAGTCTAAAATTTTGTAGCCAAATGTAAAAACAGAGTGTATAGTGGTGAAGACATCATGCGTAAAGGATGTGTATATTTTATTAGTGAACTGGGCAATGATATATGTATTACATTGAGTGCGGTTCTAAACTAAAAAAAATATAATTTAGGTATGATTAAATTTTACTTATCGATGACGCAGGCAATTATATTCTTTAATAGTTGCAAAAGTTAGACCCTTGAAACTAAGTACATACATAGTACTATTGTACTAACAATTTTCCAGTAGGCTGTAGCAAGCGAATTAGACTTTGCACGCGTTATCTCATGCTTTAACTTCAGTGATTTGAATTTACTTAATATGGTGGAATTTGATAATTTGGAATCGTGGAATTGCTTGACGTGCACACGACGAGTCTTGCTGCGGCAATAGTCTCGACCTTGATGATCTGAATAGAATGAGCACGAGCACGATGACGAGCACCCTTGGCACCCTTGTAACACTGACTGACGGCACCACCGACAGTCAAATCACGGTACTCTCGGTACTCTGTTAATAAATATTCTCCGTACAAAAAATTGCCTCCTTCACCTGAACAAAACATAAACTGAAGCTCAATTTCGATCGAACACTTTCTAAACATTAGTTACCGCAACCTCACACCTCAAATGAAAAGAGGGAACTCGCTCTTGTTTTCCTCAGTTGCTGGCTACATAACCAAATCGTCAGATCATTACAACAAAAATACAGGATCATATGGAATGTTTCCTAGATCAATTTTATTTATTTTGAAACAAGTTTTCTTTCTATGTTTTTCCGACTCATTTAACTCCAAAGGTTTTGCAATGTTAACACCTTTGAGATTTGGAGAGTTTAAGTATGATAAATGACGATACGTGTGCAAGTGTATCAGTCGAAGAGATGTCATTGTTGTGAAAACCTTTAAGCCCACATACTATACAGACATAGCCGCCTGCCATTCAACAAGGGTTCATCCTTAACTCCCAGGTGGCCTCACTAACATCGACGTTACACGGTTAATAGTCCACTGTACCTATCACTCCAATCGCCCGATATGTAGGGTGAAAGAAACATGTTCTTCAGGCCACATGACCATAAATCCTCGGAAGATAAGTCCATTATGAATTGCGAAGAGATGTACATACATACATTTGTATGTTCACTATCGAATTATGGATTAAAGTCTTATACTATTGAGACATGAGTTCACAAAATTTTAGACTCTATTGGGTGTGACATAAGTTCATATGTAGTTCGATCAGATTTTAGAATTCCTGATTGTATGTAAATGAAATTGTTCTGACATTGAATTTGTCTCTTCATATAGACTTTTGTTGTCTCTATATTTTTTTTAACCTAGATATCGGGTTAGACTTCAAACAAATAAACTAACGAAAAACAATCAACAATGGAGGGTATGGTGAAGAAACCGTCATAGATATCTCAACAGTGACTCTCCATTCTATCTCTATTCTCGTTCTTTTTAAAATGCTTGCATTGTTATCTTTGCTGTCTTCTTGGTATGTTACCTATTCTATGCAGAATAAGGTGACTTTCTATTTCTTATATATGTCCTTGTAACACCATTTATTTCCCCCCCAATAATTCATATACATAGGATGTCAATGGGTTGGAGAGGATAAGAAAAATTCTTTTATCGTTGGTCATTCAACGGAAGGTTAAGAATTCTCTGTACAGGACGATATCTCTTCGTAACTTCGAATAGTTGGAAGGCACAGTGTGCTGGGGCATTGAGAAACAACTAATTGATCTGCTTTGATTTTAGCGTAAACTTAAGATAACAGACACGCCTAAACATTTATGCAAAACATCTCACATATTAGAATCAATCAAGTATAAATTAACTAAAGGTTAAGAATTCGTACAGTCCTCGAATTCTTCACTCGTCTTAAGTCAAAAAACAAACTAAAACATGCAGAATGTCCAAAGAGGACAAGGGATCAGTAGAAAACAGTTTGTGCCATTGCAGCTGTTTGATAATACGATGATAAATATGTTTTCATCGTCTCTTAGGTAAATCTTACTCGAAGGTAAAGAATGTAAATATTTGTCCACCAGTTCACCGAAGGAAATACTTGCATTTATCACAATTGCTGGTATCACGATTGGAGAACAATAGGCTCGATTGTTGCCGCAGTCGTATGGTGACATATTCGTACCCATAGCGTCTATATCTAATCTAATCTTAATTTTCCAAATATCAATTCTGATATCAACTTATAAATAGGAGAAGTTGTAGTCATTCAATTTATGTATAAAAAGTATTATTAAATCGTTCGTTAGGCAGGGTAGAAGCACTTTCCCTATTTTGATCAATTATAAGAACCCAACCATGGAACTTTTCAGAATATATTCACATATTAGATAATTGGAATTAATTCGATGCCAGTAAAAATATAGATATTTTGGAATAATTTTCTTCGATTTCCAAAACACAGGTACCTACAAACTGAAACTAACAATTATAATGGACTAGCTGATCCAACGGACTTCATCCCGTCCAATATTTGGTGAAAATAGAGTAAAATCAAATATTAATTTCTTAGAATACTATTAGTTTTATTTAAATCTAAAAAAAATAGAACAATGATTGTATTCAATTTAAGGCTGCATGATACACAACATATGTATGTTGTACATATGTATGTAGGGCAAGTATTGCATTCTTCGAAGAAAAAGTTTTTATAATGGATTTATCTAAATACCACGCGCAAAACTCCGTTTGATAATATAAAATTACTGTACTTCTTCAATACTATCGTGTTTCCGGTGACAATAAAAATATTTGATATGTTTTGTCTACTCCAATTGGCAACGCAGCTTTCGTTAAATATGCGCAAAAAAATGTAAACAACTCTGAGCGCATATGTACCAATACAGTTTGACAGTTCAGTTAACGGAATGCAACAAACAAGAGAACCACGAAAAAAGTTATCTCCTACCAATTCATTCAAATTCCAGATCTCTGCTCGTTCGTGCTGTGGTGTTTTGTAGTAAAGTAAATATTTGGAAAACAATAATTCCTTATCTTCAGTAAAGTTTTGCCAAAATTTGTGCCAAAAAGTGTGAACCCCCAATCTTTTACTTTGCTATGATAAATCTATTTGGAACGACCAGGAAAATGAAGGGCTACAAGATCACCGATAACGCCAGGACGAAAAAATATGGAATAGGAGCGAACACCCTTAAGATGCTGCTGGATAAAGCCAAGTTAAAGTTTCCTGTGAGTAGTTAAAACCATTTTTCTAGTATTAAATCTGACAATTTGATTGAGTTGTGAAAAAATTTCAAGGAAATTGCGTCTCAGAGAACTGAGAATTGGCAAGGACGAAAGTCGAGGGCACCCCCTAAACTCGCCCTTCCCTCGTTAGTTTTCAATGTCACTGTGATATAGAAATTTCACTTCCTTTTCACTGGCTTCTGTATTTTTCGCTCGTTTTTCTTTGTTGTTGCGCACTGACGAGAAGAGTCAGGTCAACCTGTTGCTACCACATAGACACAAAGTGCGAGTATGTATCCGTAAATTGTATTCCTAGTAGCAGCGCGTATCCTTGTCAAGGTTAATTCCATATGCACAAACACAATGTGGACCAAGGACATTCAACTTTTAACTCTTCGGGTGTCCTTTTGCAACATACACCGTGCCTGTGAATGTTGGTCATGGTCATTAGGTTGCCAGTTTTTGGATGCTTTTCTGTTCTAATTTTGGGGCGAATTGTTGCTCTCGGAAACCTTGTGGCATTTAGAGGTTTCTAGGTTTCTGTGTCATTGCTAGTGAGTCCGTAATTGGAAGATTATTCAATGAAATTGCTTGAATTGGAGATTTTTGTGGAGAAAAAGCATTGATTGTGGATGAATTTGGAAGAAGAATCAATGGGCTGCAGCTGGTCATGGTCATCAATGGGAGATTCGATTGCATGGACAGCTACAATCAAGGGCATTTGAAGTTTTTTTTTTAATCTTTTGCAATCAAACTAGGCGTTTTTTTCAATTGATGGGACAGTTGAAGGGCACGTTGGCGACAGGAAATGTAATATACAGATTCTATGAATGGTTTTGAAAATTTGTAGATGGGTACCTCATTCGTAGGTCAGTGTGGCCAGAAATTAGTTGAGATGGGAGAGAAATTCAAAAGAAGAAATTCTGAAAAGAGGAACCTTAGAAGTTTTGGTTTTAGGACAAGGGTGGAGTAAAAAATTCTAAGCAGGTGATGTTCCTTTCTATTGGACGGTTAGTGCGGTTATATTGCTTTCGGTCCGGAACAGGCTTTTTCATTGTCGCTCCATTTAAGAACATCGAAACGGTTTCACGAGATATGTACCTTTTTCATTTGAAGTCACGGGTTTGAACCTAGTTTTGTCATTTTGTTTTGCTGCTTGTTATCGCTTAGCTATGCACAAAAGTCTGAGATTGATTCTTTGTTACTTTGTTAGGATTTATTGAATCAATTTTGTTGGCTCGAATTATCCGCTTTTTGTTGTGTGCCATTGCAGCGGGTCTCCCAATTTTATAGCTTGAATTCGGTTGCGGTCCCCGGTTATAAGGTCTTAGCAATTTACATTGTGTTGTGAGTATAGACTACTGTTTAACAGAGTACGTTTTATATGTATCAGAGGAATATGGTCTTGGGCCCACTACAAGTAAATGAGTGAAAGCGACGCTTGATACAAAACAACTAAAACTACCATTTGGATTTCAGGAAACTCCCAGAAGTAGAGATTAAAATAGATGAGAAGCCTAACCAGGAAGTCTAAGATAACCCCTAAAATTGATGGAAGATGTAATGCCCCTGAGTCTAGAAATTGTCAGTAGATGGAATGTAGGTACACCGCTTCTTATCAACGTTCTAGGACAGCCAGTACTTTCACTGAGTACTATCACCGAACACCGCGGCTTAAGTGGTTAGTGCGTTGGAGTACGGAGCAAGAGATTCCAGGTTCAATCCCTAGACAACACCTAAATTTTCTTTCAGGGTCCCATCTCTTGCGAGGGTCTGACAAACATCCGAGAGTACTTAAACTAAAAAGAGACTTCTCTTTGCATACTTATTGCATACTTTGCGTACATATTCAGAAGAATATGTTCTGGATGGAGGGATACAGAGAGTGACATTTCTAAAAAAAAAAAGCAATGCAAGCAAGTGAAGGAACTACAGAACTATTAACCTATGAATCACATGTTAAAGTTTTTTTCTAAAAATTATTTATAATAGAATTGACCAGAAAGTAGAAGTAGACATTAGTGAAATCTAGTTTGACTTCAGAGAAAATTTTGGCACACGGGAAGTCCTCCTTTTTGTTGAATATTTTGCCACAAAGAGGGCATAAATATAACAAGATCTGTTCATACAATACAGCAGAGAATATAAAATAATAGAATCGTTGTATCGAAGCTAGAAAGCCAGTTGAATGGAAATGATTCGGAGGAAATAGAAATCTTGAGAGGAGTGCGACGGGGCTGTATTCTGTCCCTCTATTCAGTATGTGTTTGGAGTAAATTTTCAAAGAGGCTTTATAGGATAAGAAAGGTGAATTCGCTGCGAACGGAATAAAGGAACGCAGACGATTCGGTCATCATCAAGAAAAGCGAAAAATTGTTAAGCGCCATGATTAATAGGATCAATCGGATTAGCAATGAGTTTCAACGAAATATATAATAATTCCAAAACAACATACATACATATATCAAATATAGTGTTGAAGATCGGCAGAACAAAATTCGAAAGAGTTTACTCTATGAAATATTTGGATACACAATTTGATCACAAGGCAATAGCTTGGGAGTTAAGAAATCGAATGGAGAATTGAACAGGCTCGGGGAGCTTTCAATAAGTTAAATTGGTGATATTTGGCAGAGATCTACAGCTGAACCTGAAAATAAGAACCATTGAATACTATGTTTTGTCGACATTGTTAGAAGGAGGGGAATGCTGAACCTTGCACAAAGCTGCACAAAAAGACTTAAAGCATTGGAAGAAATGTGGAAGAATACTGCAAATCCAATAGGCAGACAGGATATCCACAGTGGAGGATGGCAGACTGTCAACCATTGAACTTCTAAGGAATGATCAGCAACCTCCTCAGAGGAAAGCCATCATAAGAAAAAGAATTTGGTAACTCAGTGCAAAAGGCCATCGAAGACAGAAGATTGAAAAAGAAGTAAGAAAGAGTAGAACTGGGACCGAGGATCAAATACTATAAACACACTTGAAAGAACTAACCAAATTTCTTAAAATAGATGCGAGTCAAATCCTTTTGCAATTGAGTTGTGGACAAGATTCTTGAATAGAACTTGACTTTGACATGAAGTTTTTTATCAGGATTAAATATTGAAATATTTGCAAACGATTGAGCAGCTTTAAATTAAATTTTCAAGTCCTAACTAGATATCAACTCCTGAACCAAAATAAAAGGATAACACATTATAAAATCTTTGGAATATGTATTGTAGATATATGCTTAGTCATTGCTTTACCATGAAATATTTGAACGACGGGATTTGTTTCCTTATATAACTAAGTTATCGAGTTATCGTTAGACTGTACTGTTCTCTTATAGTTATTCTCTAACAACGACGATTTGAATATGCAATTAAGTAATTCACGGTTCCATTTACGAAGTACGGATTTAATTCTGTTTTCCAACTCACCATAGATAGTAGTTCTAATAGGAAAAGTGTGAACAACATTAGTTTTTTAAGTGTGAATGTATGAGTCTGTTTTATTTAAAGAAACTAAGAGCTCAACACAGCCCGTCCAGCAAAGGAAACAGGTCTGGTAGAAAAAGTGTTTACAATATTAGTTTTCTAAATGTGAATGTGAATGACTGTGTTTTATTTAATGGAACTAAATCTAAAAAACCAAAACCTCAATACATCCCGCCTACAGTTACACATCACCATCACACATTTTCCACAATGTGGATAAATAGCTGCTATTCATGAGACACATAATTTATTTTCCAGATAAAAGACTGTCGCATATATCTCTCCACCGATGGCTTTGAGGTCTCCGACGAGGATTACTTTCAGTCCATAGAGGCCCAAACACTGTTTATCATCGCTGGTCCTGACGAAATCATTACCACTGGTAAGTACACCCTATTCCTGCAAGCAAATACTTCAATAATTAATTTTATTTTTCAAGATTCCGATTTCGAGTACGAGAAGCTGCGCCAGACATCTCCACTTCTTAAGGTAGCCGACATCATCTATGAATTTATTGAACGTAATCCAGAGAAGTTCAAAAGAATGATTTGTGAGTACGAGAAGAAAAAACCTCAACCAGACACAGAGAAAACCCACCTGAGTTTGCGCAGCGAACACTCTGAATGGTTTGAGGGTCAAGAGGAACGCTGCAATTCCAAAGAAGAAGCAATGGCTCGCCGTGCACAGGATCGCATTCGTAGTTATTACTACAAAACAAAAGATGAACTCACAAGAAATAAACTCTATCGGAGCAATGCCAAGGCTCGTGTGGTATTCGAAAGAATTTTGGAGAAATTTCGTTACCTACTAATTGGCTGTGATTACTTTTCAATGATTTTCGATCGAAGTTGTAAGAAAAAACATGAGTTCCTAAATGAGCCACAAAGTGATGATGAAACTGACGCAAGACCGTTGCCAAACAAACGTCTGAAGCAGATAATCAAGGAATACACGACAAAGAATGAACTCTTAGACGAGTGGTCAGTGTCGTTGTGTACTGATTTGGGAGATTTCTACTGCCAAGGGCCATTTAGTGAAAATCAGCCATGTGGAAAAGATCACTGCATAAATCCCTATGCATCAAGAGAGAATCTTATTCTGTTCCAGGTGTGGAATCTTGATCATCAAATAGAGTTGTCACGTACAATCTTGCCATCGCTAATAGAGAACGTCAGGGATTTGGTGGAGAATCCGAATCAAAAATGTCCCATTCACAAGAAACGGGTGGTGGACATCAGTGTGCTGGAATATTTTCTAGAGATTTTCAGTCTAAAGAACTTGAAATTGGTGCACATTGTATGTCACGAGAAGGTGCAACGATCGAATGTGTCGAATGGCCGTTTGATCTGCGAAAGCTGTCATGAGTACAAAATTGTTAAGGAATTACTTGATGTGTCCTGCCCAGAAGAGGTGGATGCTTGTTGATGGTATTGATCTGGGGAATTAGCGGGGGCTTTATTTGTAAATCTTTGATAAGTTTTAAAGACTGTTCTCTCGAGTGACTTTCTATTTTATGTTCTTCGAAAAGCATTTATTTCGTAATTCCTTGTTTAACTTTAGAATATAGAAAGGTAAGAAGTATTAGAGTGATTCGGAAAAAGTGTTTAAATAGTTTTTACCTGAAGTTGGGAATAAAAGAGAAGTAGATCTAGAAATTTGCGAATGTGTAGAAAGAATTTGCTTGGAATTACGTAGTTTGAACCCTCGAGTTAGATGTATTGTTAAGCTTTGATGAGTGTTTTCTGGTGTAATGCTTTCCTTTGAACTATACTAAATCTATGTTATGTTTATGCAGAAATATTTTCGCAAGGGCTTTGACAGGGAAAACCGGTGAGCCTGAAACTTTATCGACCTCAATGTGTTACATGAGATTTAGTGATATTGGATTCTTTTTCTCTTTTCAAGAGATGAATTTCCTTTCACTTCAATCCCCCGAATACGCTTTTTACCTACGAGTTTATTGGGAAGTAATCTTGTGACAGCTTGTTCGGGTATTTCTGATTTGTGCAAACGTTAGAACCTTATTTGAGGTGTAAGGAATAAAAATTACTGCTCCAGGGGACAGTACATTATTTTTTTCCTAATTTGGGAGTGAAGACAACTACCACACCACCTTCAACAGTCTGGATATGTAGATCAAATCCCAATATTGCATGGAGAAAGGTGCTAACTTCTTATGGTACTTCTTTAGGAGGTTGTTTATCATCCTTCTGGTCTACTCCTGGGATCTTGCGTCCCGATTATTTCGGTTACTGATGGACCGAGCCAGACTTTTTAATTCTTCATCCATGAGGTCGTGCTGTTCTTCTTCTTTCAACTTTTTTTCTTGAAGAATTACCTGCAGCAGCTTATACTTCTCATTTCTAATCACGTCCCAGGAATCCAGCTTTCGTCTTTTCATAGTGTTTACAAGTTCCCTTTTTGCATTCATCCTTAAGAAGAATGAATTTATATTGGTGATTCTTTCGGTCCGTGATATATTGTTTTGAATCCGCAAAGATATTTTGTCTGTTACTTAAGACTGTTGGTTATTGATACGGTTGTGTTGACCCGGGAAGAGTTTATTTGTTAAATACTATTATTTGATCAAATTAATTTTACGACATCTTTTATTAATAATTTTACATTTTTCAAGTTTATATAACATTTAGTTGAAATATAGCAACTAACCTGCTTTATTTTTTATTTATTAATTTGCATTATAGTGCTAGGTACAACAGCATGCAAAAGTCATTCCAGGGATTCCCAACTGAATTACATCCGTTTGGATCCCCTCAGTGCGTTTTTATATACTTTGGGGATCTATCTGAAGCTAGGAACCGTCTGCACTATGCCTATTATTGGTCAATGTTTATCTCTGATTTTGATTACAAAACATGAGTGCATTTCAGCTTTGTCTTTTGCATACTTCGCCTTGCACGATTCTTACAGGACGTTGAACTATTTTTGCAGGTCTGACAGTCACGTCAGCCTTCGTCTTCATCTATCTTCCCTAGAAGAGTAAGTTCCAGAAGTTTGTATTTGTCATTTCTTAATATGTGTACGAAGTTTTCAAGTTTTCTTGTTTGTTCCTGCTTGGTACATAAGCTCTCTATTCATCCATATTCGTCCCAAAACTTCTTCATTTATTATCCTATCAACCCAGGAGACACGGAATATGCTTCTCTACATATATCCACATTACGAAGGCTTTTTCTTATTGATGTTTCCACGTCTATGTTTCCACTCCACATAAGATTACCCATCAAATGTCTATCATTTACCCATCATTTGACTAATTATTTTATTTATTTTGGTACATAAATGGAACTGATCTGCTGCATAATACTTTTTTCATTAAAAAAAAATCCCTTGGTTGTTCTATCCTGCACTCTATTTCTTTACCTGCCTCATTATTGATCAATGTGTCTAAATATTTAATGCTTTCGACTCTTTCTATGTTTTCGCTGTATATTTATAATTCGAGGTTATCCTACTTAGAATTCTAAACTTTGTTTTGGGGGTTTTTATTCGTAATTTTAATTTGTTTATCATTCTACTCATTTTGTTTATGGTGCCTGATATTATTTGCATATCTTATGTTGTTTATGTTGACTCCATTAATTTTATTCCTCCGTCTTTTTCTGTGATTGCTTCTTTGAATATTTCTTCGTGTGTGATAAAATGGATCCTTGTTATTTTTGCTTGTTGACTCCAGTATAGATTGTCAATAACATGTCTGTAATTCATATCTATGTATGTACGATATGTTTGCTGTTGAGGATTTTTACCATTTTGTTGTGTTGGACCGTATCCCTTTTTATAATCTAAGAGACATGCAAAGCTTTGTTGGGCCAGCATGTTGAGTGCAAACCGGTTTTTACAAGAAACTCCCTGGTATTAAATATGCTCAGGGCAATTCTTTTCGCTCTTTATAATCACTTTGAATCCGAGTTTTACCAGTACAACGCCTGGTGTTTTAATGCACACATTTCATTCTCTCCTGAGTCTCGTCCATTTTAAGCAGATTTGAATACTGCTCCAAAAAAAACTCCTTGAGTCCAATGTGAACAAAAATGTCAAAGCAATCCTTTATTCCCGTAAAAGTTCCCGTTTCATACGCCTCTTTATTGCGTAATTTGGGTATAATCTGTAACAAGTCATTTTTTGCTGTCATTTTAATAGCATTGTTAGCAGAGCCAACTTTGCGCTCGGTTTTGTAAAGCGCTGGTCCCAAGAAATTCTGCAAAAATTCGTTTTAGAGGAAGGTCTAGTTAGAGGCGTTTGGCATACATAGAGTTTAGAAAGAGGTGTTCGACTGTAACACATTAGTCTAAATAGATTGGGTTTACAAGGTTTCATGATAATTAAATGTAATTCTAATTTTTCCAACTACTGTCACCGTTTGAATCTTTCCAGAAATGTTCTTTCACTAACCAACTGAACTGACTCTTAATTTAATTTAATTTAATTATTTAAATTTATTAAAAAATCGTTTAAGTAGATACATACAACAGTATTGTAAATTTCCATAGTTCATAATTAGCTTTATTGTTGGTATTTAAAAATAATGCAATAATTATACCAAAAAGTAGTATTATAAAATAAAGTACTGTTACTAGTAGTTGAAAATGTTTGTTAGAAAAAATAAATAAATAAATAGAATGCTTTTAACTAAATTGCATCTACACTAAAATTGGCAATTATTTCTTCTACTAACTTGTTACAATCTTATTTGTTTCTTACTTAAACTATACAAAATGACAAACAACAAATCAAAATACAAATCGTTTGTTCGATGTGTTCGAAAAGACAAGTTCTTCTCTAAAATAAAAAAAAAAACAAAAACGGTTTACTACTGTGCACATGTACTTTAGCAAAAGAAACAATATTTTCGAAAATGAACTTTTAAAACTACTAACATTGTTGCATATAAATCTGTTGTTACATACATATATTTACATATTGTTAAACTAAATACATATATACTATTATATACTGCATATTCAGTTCATGAATAAATTATTGTTAGTTAAATAATCGTTTTTTTATTCAGAAACGAATAGTTTAAAAAACTGTAGGTTTTTTAATCATCTTCGCTCTCAGTTTTTCAGTCACAGTCGACGAGTTTATCAATAATATGGTTTGAACTTGTTTTGTATTCATCCACTATAGCGTCAAGTTCTAGTAACTACAACTTTGTGTTCCAGAGGAAAAAGAGAAAATCGTTTATTAGGACCTCCGCCATTTCCAGATAAAGTAAGCTTATTGTTTCTGAGTTTAACTTTCCTGTAAATTATGACATTATACAACACCTTAACCAACAAGCATCTTCAGTTAGCATACACCTTTGTGCTGCTTCTAGTTGCTCACTTCAAATTGGTTGAGGTTCCCTTCCACTTGTAAATTTATTCAAAATCGTAACGGTTTTCTAAACTCTAGTCCAAGTCCGTTTTCTAAAAGAAAGCTATAAGAAACTAAAAGAGTTCCCTTTTATGGAAAATCTTCAGTTCAGATTTGTACCGGAAACCATAATTAAAAAATTAAATTTCTTTCTTTACCTCTGTATCGCCACAACCTCTATATACATATGTATGTAGGTCTGTGGTGTTGGTTCTTATTCTTCTACGGTGGACCGCCATTGGGTTGTGCCCTGCGAGGATACCAATGAGAAGGGTCATCTGCGGTCTATTAACTGACTTGGCTCAAAGTAGTCACGAAGCGCGTCACGAAAAGAGTGCACTCTGCTTTGCGTTTATGTTGTAGAAGTCCAAAGTAGTTTCGGATGTGAGAAGATTGATGCATCTTCAATCCACTCTGCATTGTTGCTATGCAGAGTGGATTAATCCTAAATTTTCACTTGGAACACAATTGCATGGCTGGGGAGTTTTATGAACCGGGCAATTGGCGGTTTCTCCTAAAATATTCTAATGCCAGTACCTTCGTCCGTTGGTACCGTGTCCAATATGATTTGCACATCCCGGTTTGTCGTAGGGCGTTTTTTGCCACTATTTCTTTTGTGAATATATCTAGTGGGCAGTGCCCGAGTATGGCTTCATGTGCGGCAATGGGTATTGTCCTAATTGCGCTGAACGTTGGACTGTTGTGAGTGTACTTATGTAGGTTTTTAACTTTTGCGGCAGCAAGCCACCAGACCATGGAACTATTCGTAAGAATAGGTTTTACTATGGCGGTGTACATCCAATGGATGGTGGCTGGTTTAGGGCCCCATTTTTTTCTGAGTGTTCTGCTGCATGAGTTAAAACTATCGAGACCTTCTTTGTGCGGTCTAGTACATTGTCTTTTCAATTTAGCTTTCGATCTAGTACCCTTGATATATTGGTTCTTCTGATATTTGAAATGGTCAGACTAGGTGGCACTAAATCGAGTGTTTTCATCTTATTTGTGAAGAGAATTAGGTCTGTTCGGGTCAGTTGTTCAGGGCCTTCAATGCCGTTCCAAACAGATCAATATTCATGGTCAAGATCTTTCCTGTCACTAATATAAGGACATCATTGGTTTTGTAGTTCTCATTGTATCAGTTATAACCGACTTTGTTACTATCACAACAGCTTAGTAAGCGTTAAAATACTGTATGGCAAATATTCGGCTTTAGTCACCAGGTCTTTCTGAATTTCACCACATCCTTTGTAGTCGCCTATAAAATTAATTCTGAATCCTTGACTAACAGGTCAATTCATACGTTGGTTATTGGTTTTTATCTCTAAAATAAAAATGCCGGAAGAACTTACAACATTTAAAGGGCAATATAAAATCCGTTTACATTTGATTTGCAGCTGCTATTAATCCTCCATGATGTACGTTTTGACCTTGTTGTTGAAATAATACATAAACTTCAATAGAGCCAGACCAATTAATCGCATCGAACCGTATAACAGCGCTCTAGGGACCACCATAACACTCATTGCTTTATTGCCCTCAATAAAATCGGAGACGACTATAAAACAATTTGTTTCTTTCCAAAAGTACTTAAAAGTTCGTGCTTTCTAATTTTTCTTAAACAAAACAAGAAAGCGAAATGGTTCCTATTTATAGACGGCCGTGTGCGAATGTTCCTTTACGCAAAATCATGCGTCTGACTGCGTCGATGAGTGCGTTAAAATGTAGTTCTCTGCGGTTTGTTGGCCCGTTTTATCGACAATTCACGTTCAAAATTAGAAGTTAGCGAGAATGTCAATGTTTGAATTCAATGATTTTTTTTTCTGCTTTTTCACTGTTGTCAAGATGGTGAGACCCATCATTTAACGTATGTTTGTACGTCGTGTGCTGAAATTTTCGAATACACAATGATTTTGAACCTGAAACGAAAGGAAAAGCAAAAAAAAAAAACAAATTAGTCAGCCAAAAAAATTCACCGCGCATTAACAGCACGGGTTCAATGATACTGATGGACAAGGTCGTTAATAATGTTAGACCATCGACCGAAGTCGTATAAACACTGTTTATTTATGATAAACTATATGTATATGTATATAGATTTGCTCACTGGAATATTTTCTTTTTCGCTAAAATTAGTACGTACGAGTACATACGTATGTTAGAAATCAATGTGTGCCGAGATGTCATTGGACGGGTTATGGGAATTTTGTCACAGGAAGGTCGATCCCTATTCCTAGCCTTACTATGTACTTGCCTGTGGCGTAAAAGTTTGTTGTAACCAGCAGTACTGATTCAAACTTAAGGACAGAAGTTATATTGTCTAAAATCAGTGCCATTATACTTCAGCCCGCTCCTCTTTTTTATTTGGACGACATTGGTTTTTGGCTTTAATTCACTTTAGGTCTGCTTGCGTCATAATTTTAATAAAGAACAAAATATATTCAGCACACTTCGCTCGTGGCCCGACCACATTCTTCAAATAGATTTTTCTTTTTGACGACAGCAATTGTAGTTTATATGTAGCAAACATGCTTGTTAAACATGTGTTTCACTACACACTTAAGTAGATATGAATGTATGTATGCATATTAGGAATTTTACTAAATCATTGCATTGGTACCCTTTTTACTTTGTCCTTTGTAAATAATGATGGTCTTATTATTGATTGGAAATGAAATGGTGCTTCTTCTCGGTGACGTTCAAGGCGTGGCGTTTTCGAACTCGAACTACTTATCGCTAAGGAGTACATAAGCTTTTGGGAATGTAAAGGCGTCTTGTAGTACTACATGTAGCTGAGTCTTTTATATGATATTCGAGGGGGATCAGGTGGAGAGTCATACAGAGAGCATCTGTTGGGGAGGATTTCGAAGCTGCTGTGATGCCGATCTCTGTACTTTTCATGTTTATCGATATTGTACTTCATGCCTGGCTTAAGCACCAAATTATAACACCAGTCCTGGCTGGAGTCCAACTGAGTTTCCGATTAAGAATCGTGCCTAGGTATTTTGCACTAGAACATAAAGTGAGTGTGCTCGAAGTAGCAACAGTGAAATCTTTATAGTGGAGAGCCCTTTCCACCCCATGAAGAGCTGTTTCAGTAGAGCAATCTTTGATGTAGGATGTAGTTATTTCGACAATGGCAGGGTCTTTAAAGTTTTATGTAGGTTAAGATCTACGCTATGTTCTAAAGTTTTCATGCGGATCATTTCCCTGCCGGCTAATTTTCAGAATGAAAACAGTTTTGACACGTCTGCAGGACTAAGGAACATGATTTATTAGCTATTTAGTTTAGTAATATGTATTTGGTTGATACAATGGCAACAGCTATTTGTGTGCACAGGCTTGTATTAACGTTTTGGGTTTTATAGAATGTTCAGTCATTTTAAGGTCTTTAAAAACTAAGGGCATCAATTTGATGATATTTTAACTTTTACCGATCTTTGGTTTTTTAAGTATTTTCAGGTACTTCCATAACTGCTGTTATTTAACCAAAATTTAGTATTGTCATTTGACCACTACGAGTGTGTTTGCAGCGATCGATTCTTAGGAATCAGTTTTTCACGAGTTCGATATTGTTCCTGAGCTCTTCTAACGTTATTGATTTGTTGACATCAACGACTTAACGTAATCTCAAAAAATAAAAATTCAACCGCGTTAAATCGCATGACCGCTAGGTACAAATTTTTCAAGTTTACACGTTTACCGAGCTTCTCCTTCAATAAATAATTGTTTGACCAGCTGTGTGGTATAAGGCGTCATCTTGTTGGAACCATATATCACTGATGGCCAAAACTATTCTTCCAGCACATGTTGGTTCGTTGCTGTCTAAAACTTTTGGTTCAGTTCTTGAGTAAATTTGATTTTGTAAGGACATAAGCCACAATCTTAACGCAAAGAGAGATTCCCAACGGGGTGAACGTGATGAAATCAACTGATTTGGCCCATTTTCAACTGAGGTTGTGGTACTTTCGAATCTTCGACCGAGGCGTTGTCTCTCTAGCACAGGAATATTCAATAGAGAATACATAGTTGAATTTATCCGTCAAACCAAGCACAGTCTACATATATGTATGGTAGGACCGGAAATTGGAGTAAAATCGATCCCGCAATGAAAAATACTAACACATAATCAAATGATACATACATATCTCTGAGAACGGTTTGCATAATTTTAGCAATCGAAATACATGTCTAGCCTATACAAGTGATATCGCGGATAAAATGACTTTCACACAAATAGGCCGCAATTTAAACGGCGGGTTTTCGATTCATCCAAAGTCACCCATTGAAATGAAGCAGATAACAAACTACTACTTAGCCGAAATCACGTTTCCCTTAAGTCAAGTCAAGACTCATTTAATCGCCTACACACTCGACTACGAATCGACTCGTCCTAACAAAGTTTGGACATGCGGTGGTGTAGCCCGTGGTTTGAAAAGGAATTTTGTTTGTTCAGAATGTTCACAGCCCCAGTTTCAGTTGCTCGCAGAGCTCCGCCTATGCACAGACACTTCGTACGCTGGACCCTACTTAGATAATCGCGAGTAGTAGCATTTTCTAAGAAAATTATCTCGTATGTACATAATGTACCTCAGTATCGATCTTATGATTGATATGTAGAGCCACATTGTTATTCGAGGTCGTATACCTCATCTATTTCCAATAGCTTTTTCGTAAGAGAAAAATTCGACAGCGGCATTTTTTTACTCTTTTTTGAATGTTAGGTTCTCTGCTTAATTTCCTATCCAGGGTAAGACCCAAATATTTTGCTTTGTCAGTGAAGACTAACCTGGTTGAATCCATTGAGCGAAGTAGGGTTACTATTGGAGCTTTTTATTTCCTGAAGAAGAGTACTGGTTCAGTGTGGTTTGGGTGCAAGCACCCACCCATCTAGTTGGCGATTAAAATGTTTTGTAAGAGTATTTTAGTACATTACAAAGAAAGCTAATATAATATCATCCACATAAGCTGCATCTTTCGCCTTCAAGGATTATCAATAATTCATTTACTACCAAATTTTAAAGAAGAGAGGATAGAATACCACCTCGCGGAATGCCTCGACCGACAGATCTTATGACAGACATGTTAATGGGACATTGTAGACTTTAGAACTATCTTAGGAAATTGGTTATTGAAGATGATGGACAGTGAATATACTGCGTAAACCACAGAAGGTGAAACCAACATTGAACTACTTTAGATACTCCATTTCATTGGATTGGATCAAACAAATTCTTCGAAACACACGCAGCAGAATAATGGTTGGGGTGGTTACATCCCTCTTTCGTAGGACATTTGTATTCTAATTGAAAAGAGCACTATCACAATTAGCAAATCAATTAAAAATTAACATATGCGCATTCATTGCTTCCGTATTGGGGATTTGGATAGACACTATGGTAGTACACTGCAGACAGTATGTATTCCCAGTTTTGCCACCCAACGAGTTTTTCTTTACTCAGAACACCATTGTTTTGAACTGTCATAAGTTCTGAAACTATTCCTACTAACGGACACTTGATCTTGAGAACACTTCCATTACACTTAGTCTGCCTTCAAACCCGGGATCAGTTTACATTTTTACAGTTTCACGTTTTTAAGCAATACTAACAAATAGTCCTTCTTCTGTCTGTCGAAGATTTTATTTCTAATTTAAATCATTGTCAGTGAAAGGTCTAAAATGTTTTTTGTTTTCTTGTCTCCTGGCCAACTTCTACACCGCACACCACAAGCACTAAATATTTAAATTAAATAAGTTTCGATCGCCCAACAAAGATTGTCAGTTAGAGACTGCATTCTCCCAAAATCACAAGGACTTTATTTCCGCCACACTCGTAAGCTATCAAAACAATAATAGAATTCGTACGCCCTAACATCCTACATATGGAACATAATCAAAACGTGCGGCAAGTGTCAAACCGTGGCATTATACTATTGAACTAGCCCACACACTCTTTTTATGGTTTCTCGAATATTAAAATAATTCAAGTCTTCCACCCGACAGATACATCGAAAATTTGTGCGTTTTCCACTATATCCTCAAACAGTGGGATTTTCAGATAAATCAGCAACAATTCGTTTAAATAAAAAACATAAAATCACACATGTGTCTAAATTAGAAATTAGACAAAACAAAAAGCAAAAAAGAAAATTGTTTGTCCGACCACCAAAGACCGAGGAACGCAATTTTGAAAACGGGGTAGAGCGGGGCGGTCTTTGAATGCATGAAACGCGAATGGCTCACGGGCATTCGATTGCTGGCTGCCCCGTGTTTAGTATATATCGTTGACGATATTCCAACAGCAGCGGCAGATGATTTGGTTTTTTTTTTATTTTTTGAAAAAGATTTGTGGTAAATTTGGCAACGGATCAAATAGTGCGACCGTTGGGTACAATTGTGTGTGTGCGCCAATATTGCTTCGAATTTGAACGAATGGACGGACAATTTTCGCATCGAACGCTGTGCTTGCTTAAAATTAGCCGAAAATGGTTTTTCGTATTCTGCTTTTAAATTTTTTATGTAATTTTTTTTTCTGTTTGTTTTGGTTTTTTTTAAGCAAACGGAGTGGGGATGGTTGGATCAAGCACTATTTCCAAAAATGGCAATGAGCAGTTCCAATAAGTCTGTTCTAGGTCTGGAAAGATACTTGCACATTGAAAATTTTGAAGTTTTTTATTGAATACGATAGACAAGTTAAATGGGATCGAGGCACTATGCAATGTGTTGCCTTTGGTAGATTATGGATAATCTAGCGACGCTTTTTACTCATGTGTACTCTTTAAAGCCTTTTCTTTGCATCGACAGATCTCATATATCTCCCCATTGAACAAACATATCATAAAACCTTTGTAGATGCATTAGAATTTATTGATTCCCAGTTGTTAACACCCCGGTCCTAGAGCTAACCGACCTTAGAAAATAATCATGAAAATGTTGTCGACAAAACAAAAGGAGACCTCTGTAAAAAAAATCATAACCCCGAGTAAAATATTTGGTCTATGCGACCCAGGACCTACCTTTTTACAACCATTCGTGTTGTGGTGTGTCTAGATTGAACCTGGAACCCTTTACTTTATAATCCGATGCAGTAACCATTTGAGCCACGGCGTCATAGTATCCTCAACGCAACAGGATGTTATTTTAATTGACTTTATTTTGTCTCAAGACAGCAACAGCGGCTGATATCAGTAACTTGTCTGCTGACTATTTTCAAAAATCATTCAGCTAGGTCCCTTTTAATATTGACCATCAATATTTCGATATTCCTTTGGACTTGGAAATTTGTTTTAAATATGTATCTTGTCCACATAATTACACCACGGGCCCAGACTGTATTGCTCCAATAATTTTTACAAATGTATTTTTGGTTTAATTCTTCGTTCTTCCTGTAAAGTACCTGTTCTAACTATCCCTGTCTTTTGAAATATTTTTTTGCTTTTGGAACCGGATTTCCTCACTTTAATATTCAAGAAAGATGAACGAAGCGACGTTATTATTTCTAAGTTATCTTGCATCCCAAAACTATGTAAACAAATCGTCTCCGATAACGTGTTAGGTCTTATAGAAGTTATGTACATATATATACACAAACTTCTTGAAAACATTCGACCAACTTTACCACAATATAATTTTATTTAAACTGAAAGTTTATGGTTTTCAGCAATTCTTTATTAAATGGGAAAGTTCTTACCTCAGTATGTGATCTTACCATGTCAAATTTTGAGGCATGTTATCATCTTCTTTTACACCTCATTCTGGGGTTCCGCAAAGAAGAAACTTAGGGCCTTTTCTCTTTACACTTGGCATACATATTGCCACATTAAGCCTCAATCTTGTTTTCAGGGGAATAATATGTTTATTTGTTTCTATTACTCTCTGACTTTAGCAACACATCATCATTATTATTTTTTTCTTCTTTTATTTTTATAGCTACACACTTCACTACATACAACTCATTTTGTTACGATACTAAAAGTTGAGCGAAACCAAAAAAGTAGTAAGTCCCCTCATATTAAATGTTTTTTTTACTTTATTTATACAATACATATTTAACTTTGCGGGTCAACATCATTATAGACAACAGTCTGACCCGTCCTGAAAGAATATAAAAAGAACTGTAATCATTTATATGTATAACACTTACAAAAATAGCTAAATATGGATATAAGTATTTATCTGTATCTTGTATCTGTTTGTAGGTAGTTCACTTTACTATACTATTGCAGTCTGATATTCAACACCTCTTCTGTTCTTTACTTGCACCTAGACCAATAAGGCGAACTCGAAATTCAAATCAGATGGAGAAGTTCGTCCATTCTATCGGTCTGTCTCTCTCTCTCGTGCTCGAAAGCACCCTAAACGGCTGGACCGCATTTGCTACAAACTTCATACGTACTCCTAAAAATCGATTATTTCTCGGTTATTTTTTCAGCAATTGGGATAAAAATTAATAGCTAAAAGTTATAAGATAAATAACGTAACAAGTTTTGGAACTGCCATGCCCACTTTCAAAAACAAAAAAAATAGTTAACGTAAAATTTATAGGTCTACGTTTTCTTTAAATTATTAGAACATTATATATGGCTGCGTGCATTTTTTAAAGTCAGTTTTATAAAAAACAAAAAGTTTTGAAAATTCCTAAATAGCATGAGTTATCATTATAATTCAATCAGACTGTCGCTCTCACTTTACTGGGGCAGGCTTAAGTCTCAATCCTCATTAGATTCTAAACTTCCAACCAGCATTGGACAAATTTGTTTTGTCTTTAGACATCTAGGTTACCTTGTCCACTTAAGATTTGTGCTCTCTTTAGTATCTAGTTTAGTGTAGCGATTGGTACTCCTAAGTTGCCTTTATTCGAGAAATTGGGAAAAATTGTTCCTAATCTTCATTACAATTCCTTGGAACGTCACTATGCCTCGGCACCCAATACAGTTGAATGCTGAACTGTTCTCCCTAAGAGACGATCGGGAGTTGAAAGCTACTACAGATTTAATAGAGGTTGCTACCAAGGATTTGATAGCTGCTTGGCAATCCAAAAAAGTATTTGAGTCTGTGACGAATAATGATGACCATATTTTCCAAAGACATAGTCTGTTATTGTCAGATCAAATTGATTAATGAGAGGGTTTGAATTCAGAGTCGAAGACTCCAGCTCCTACGTCGTTTTCTGTTTTGATTCATTCTTTAATCAGTTTGGGTGGTAATCAGCCAGAAAGACTTGATAGTTGTCCCAAAGCATGGAATTCGCAATGGTCACTTTATACCCTGTATTTAACATGTCTTAGTTTAGTGTTTTTTGAGCAGGTAATTTTGGTTAAATTAAATTTAACATATTTTCTAAACCATGCCAAGATTTAATTTTTTTTTTATTGAATTTTTAAATTTATTTTATGGATAAGATTCGTGTTGACTTTCACTAGTCACTGGACGAATGAACATTCTATAAATGCCATTTCACTATACATGAATCTTCTCTTCGTTCTACCAAACCGATATGAATACCATTGATTTTTTTTACCCACTTTAATCTTCAAAAACGAATTTCAGTAGGTTTTTACAAATAACTAATGTCAAAGACACTATAGAAATAAGTTTTGAAATACTTTTGCGGTATATATAAGTACATTCGAGAAAATAGGTCTGAGGGGTTGACACACTGAATGTTCTTTCGCTGATCCAACATCTTCTCTTCTATCTTATTTCTTTACTTTTCGGCATTGTCTCCGATTATCCTTCCTGGTGTTAACATGGTTATTTCAGTGTTGATTTGAAAACCATGTCAATATACAATAAATGTATGCACATACTTCGATATCCGATCTTAATTTCCCCTTGCGTATGGCGTATGAGCAATATTTTTTCAAAATTATAGATATCCGGAAAACCTGTCAGAAATGGTCAAAAACATTTTTCAAGTACACGCACACGAGTATTGAGCAAAAGTGCTACAGCAGGTGCACATTTAAATCCCCTAAATCCTGTTTATTTTCGTTTACTCAAAAAACCACACGATTTCGAACACCACTCCCCTTTCTTCTCATATCCAACAAACCGAACGAATAGATTAAATAATACAATAGACAGATACGTATCTACAACGAGTAAAAGAATAGCATCAAAAAAATCCGTACATGAAAATTTCTTTGTAAAAAAAAAAAACAAAAAAAAAAATCAGTTTGCTTTTGTATCCGTGAGATACACATGTATCTCTCACAGTATTTTCAAAAAAAAAGGAGAATTCGTAACCGAAAAATAAAATCCAATTAAAAAAAAACTCAGGCTACATTGCGCGCTGATGATCAAAAACGTTTTTTTGCGCGATCAGTGCGAGTTGGGCTACAGAACGCGTCGTTTTGAAATACACATAAACTAAATGAAATATTAAATTTTAGTTTTATAAAAAAATGAAATTATTTCACCTCGTATTGGGAGGTTAAAAACGAATTTTTCTAAACATATTAGAAAAAAAAATAAAAAATACAAAATCAACTACAATTGCTGCACCAACGCTCGAAATACTTTTTTTTTTAACAAAAAAAAGTACATCATCTCTGACTCTGATTTGTCGAAGGATTATCAATTTTTAATTTAATTTTTTAAAGTTTTTAAGTGATTTTGTGAATTTTATTTGCTCAAGGAAAGTGTGTTTGAGAATTTACATTTTCTTATAAGAAAAAAAGAATTACACAGTTTGCACATTTTCTGTTGGATTATCAGTGAAAAATAGTTAAGGATTTTTCTCTCATTCATTTCACAATAAATAGTTACATTCTCTTATAAAAAAAACCCCATCGACATGGATTCAGCTAGGTGAGTTTTAAAATTGAAAAAAAAAGATATATTCATATATATAAATTTATATATAAGAAAAGTGTGTTGTTAAATTAATTTTTTTTTGCGAAATCAAGTGGATTCCCAGCCAATCTGTCCCCACTTTCCAACAAGGGCGTTTCTTTGAGTGAAAAAAAATAAAATAAAAACTGCACATCAAAGCTAATAATAAAAAAGATTCAGACTTCCCCGGTCGTTAATCAAAGAAGGTTTTTTTTCCATATAATATTTCTTTTTTTAATATTAAGTCTAAGATCAGATCATCCGGTGACAATTCGAATGACTGCCGTTGTGTTGATGGCAATGCTTAGTCTAACGCTAAAATTAGACACTTTACATTTGGGATATTTTTGTAGAAACAAATTCAATTAATTAGAGCCAACAACAGGCGTTAACGTTTTTTTTTAATTTCTTGTGTTGTTACAAACACTGAGAAAAAAACGCATTAAAACAATATCCTTTCCAACGGAAGATAAAAATTAAAATTTAATTTTTCGATGTGGTGGTAAAACTTTTTTTCGTAATTTATTCCAGTCAAAATTTATAACAAAAAAAAAAGAAATATCAGCATTGATTAATATATTTTTTTTATTTGTAGCGAAATGCAACAAGATATACATAGAGTAGATTCTTATAAGTATCTGGCAAAAATAGTTTTTGATTTCTAAAAAAAAAAAATATAAACTTAATTTTGCTATAATTTTATGGCATAAAATATTCAGCAAGATGTATTTTTAGGGATCTCTGAAGCCATTACAACAAGATGTTCGTAGATAAATGTGGAATAAAACTTGTTTACGTGCAACGAATTGCCAAAATTGTTCAGATTTTACATCCTAATTATATTCTGTTTTGGGACAAAAACAATCATTAAATTTTGGGATGTGGAGACTTTTTAGATGGATCAAGTTGTGTTTTATATAGGCCAATTTCTATTGTTTTCATTATTACTTGAAGAAAGAGTAGATTGCACTGCGACCTTTTGATCTATTGTGCCCCTGCTAACAGCTTGGAGAGGTACGTGCCCTCATTACAGTTCCTCTCGCATCAGATTCCTTTCGGAATTATTTTACACTTTTACCACGCTTTGGAAGGAATCTGTCCTAGAGCACTTTCTCTAATCTAGTTTTCTTTAAAAATCTGAGCATGAGAGTTGAATCTAGTGATCGTGTTTCCTCTTCTGATAATAATTCGTATTTTCCCAAGTATTACATTCAGTACCCCACAAGATCCTAGTACATGTTGTGCAAATTCACTGGATCATCGCAGAGTCTGAAGAGACTTTCTTCAGATATATCTAGTTTCCTTTGGTACTCCTTAGATAGAAAGGTTATTCTTCCTCACTGTGATACACGCTCCGAATTTTCTTCCGTTGTATGCTAGACATTTCTTGCCTCATGTTCTTAGGGTTTTCTAGGTTCTTGTCGTGATTTCTATCTTTAGTTTCTTTTGTACTTTGAGTTCTTCAGTCTTTTCGAAGATCTTGAAACTACATAAGTTTCGTTCGGAAAATCGAAAATAATGTAGAAAATGTTGTGCTTCATTTCCATATGAAATAAGTATCGAAAGACGTTCTTTCTTTGATCTAAAGCCGGCAACAGTTTTGCACTCCAGTCACACAGTCACAACCAACGTTTGATACTTCCTTTGAAAATCAACTTTTATGGGTTCCCTACGCTCTTTCCGTATATTTATACGAATTCTTTGAATTGAAAACTTACTTGTTGGAAATTCGTCAGTACTATGTTACAGTTCTTCAAGAATATGCGAAGAATCTCTCACACTTAGCTGACGCCATACATGTTCACACATAGACTAAACTATGTAAATGAACTAAAAGCACGAACTAGTTCAGAAAACGGATTTAAACTAAACTGATGGTTATCTAAACTGAACTCAAACCTAACTGAACTGTTAGCCTAATCGGAACAGCGAAACCCAGGTAATTTTTTTTATTGATTTCTGGTATTAAATACTTTAGGCAGCAAGTAGTTACATGTTTCGATGCAATTCGTCACAGGTTGCCGTGATCCCACGTACACAAATAGTTATACAAAGTAATTAAAAGGATATGCTTTAAAAAAGACTTTCTTGTTTTTGGGACGCAGGTTCTAAGCTATCAATATTATTTTGTTTTGTTTTAGTGCCTAGCATTGTTTCTAAGTAATTTCAAAATCTAACAAAATTTTGAGTAATTTTGGTAGTGGTCGTGAGTGATCTCATTCGCAAATTTTTGTATTCAATTTCAAAGCTATAGAAACACGCACTTTGTGGAGTTAAATATATTTTTTAAGCTTTTTTAGAAATGATTCTAATCACATAGAATGATCTTCAGTTACAATAAGTAATAGGTTCGCCCATTATCCAAAATTTTTGTTTTCTTTTTTTGAAATTTGGAATGAAAATAGCAACTGTTTTGTGTTCTCCTTCATTCTGAATTTCAAATCTTTTTCATCATTTGTCCAAAAATTCAAAAGTTTCTACACCGCCGCTGACGGTTGCTTCCATCTGTTCTCTTCCTAACTGGTTCTGAGTATACCTAGTTGTATCCTCGACAGTATAAATAATCAAATTCAATTTTGAATGATTAATATGCGAATAAAAACACGTAAACATGTTTTCCTAAGAAAACCAAGAATATGCCACTTTTTTGATTGGAAAATTTTGTTTTGACTTATGTTCGACGAATTTAGTAAACAATACTTAATTCTTTTAGTCGCAAATTGGGAAATGCCTTTAAATTCATCCAAAATCTTAAGATAAACAATGTGTTATGGTTTTTTAATCTAAAGAAATTTATTTTTAATGCATTCGCACAAATTTTTAATGGTTTTCTTCTATCAACAAGCGTTTATTTCTCTTTTTTTATATTTTTATAACCTTGTCTTCGATGTGTAATCAATTGATTTTGCTTGGTCTGTTTTAGATAACTAAAGTTTCTAAAATAAGAAATGCATCATTCTTTGTAAAACGATACTTGCCGGTATACAAAAAGTTAATGTGACTAATAATCGAATATTGTTGTTTTGTTCAGTGGAACTAAGTGCTCAGTATTTTCAAAATATTGAATTAATCAATATTCATTTCTTTTTTTTTTTTTTTGTTTTTTTTTTTACAAAAGTAAAGGTGAAACCGAAATATCAATATTCTTGAATACGGAATACTACATCTTTAGCTTTTATTTGTGTGTTCCGTACAATTTTTAAAGAAATATCAAGTCTTAAACAATTCGATTGAGTTGTCTAGATGCCATAAACTTTTTCTTAAAAGAGTTCGGAATGTTCATATTCTTATATTGGTTGGCCAAATTGCCAAACCTACAGTCCGTCGGGAACGCATCGTATGTTACCCTATCCTACCTACTATGTAGGCCTTATGAACTGGGCGAAGCAGCTCCTCATGTTTTGTCGAGTTACAATGATATCCTCATCCTTATTTCATCAAAATCAGTCTTTGTGATTCAAAAAATCTTGGGCATGGTCGAAACTGATGTACACATTGTACAAAATTCGAGTATCTATGTAAATATTTTTCCTTAATAAAATTTTTCGTGTTCATACACAACTCAAAGTTATATATAAAAGTAATCATTTTAACTAGTCATCAATGAAGCGAAACGTCGTGAGGAGTACAACTCCTATATCCTAATACATACTTAGTATAAAAAAAAATTTTTTAAATACAATTTCGCAGAAGTTATCGTCGTAGTTCTCTTAAAAATGTAGAACTCCCCTAGTATTTTAATCGCAGTCGAGTAGCGATTTAGAAAGTATGTTTCCTCTCGAATGGTATAATTTAATCTACTATAGTGCATTCTTTCTATATTTGTTCTGCTAGTCTCACCCACCCCTTGGTTATTTTTTTCCCTTGATGGTAAAGCCTGAAAAAGTTCTACCTTCGACATTCGTTCCCCTTTCAATGTCAAAACCTTCAATGAGTATTCAAAATTCAGTTTGGAATTCAGCACATAATTGGCATATCTTGTCAGGCTATTATTGAATTTAACTATTTTGCTTGACCTTCAATTCAGATTAATTTATAAACGTTCACCATAAAGATGCAAGTTCGTACCACCCAGTTGTGTATTTTATTTTGCATTATATGTATGTATTCTCCAATGAGGAAACTCGTGAAATATCAATAAATATATATTTTTATAAACTTGCGTGGTTTCAGTTTCTTTTTTTTATTATCAAAATGCATATTTTCAACTTAAAATTTATTATTTTCCTTATGGCCAAAGAAAAATTTATGACTGTCAGGTATACCATCTGCATCTCTTAAATTATTAGAAAAAATAAATTTAATTAGTGAAAGATTTTATTGTTATTTAAAATCTCCTCTTGTCTACAAAATTCTGCAATTTATTTAATAGCAACAGAATGGTTATTTATTTAGGCAAAACATTTGAACATTTGTGTTTTCATCTATTCTTCTTTTTTTTATTTTCTTTTATAAATATTGTATCGGTTGGAGGAATTGACTAAACTAGAAAGAACTGCCTGCCGGTCTCTGAAATTACTTATGGGTGATCCTTGTCCTGCTTGTCAGAAAAGGTACGACTCTATGGATTTTGGCTAGACTTGGGTATAGCCTACGGCACATGTAAATATCTACTAAAGCTGCACACTTTCAATGGGACCAATGGGTGTCCTTAGACGTTTTGAGCATACTTCGTTTCATAAGAAACTAAGGAAATTCCATGCTATCACTAAGTACCTGATCTGAGTTTGTAATTTGGAACAAGTAGTCCAAATACCTAAACAGAAGTGTTTTCACGAAATTCTGTCTTCAAATGTTTCCAATGTCGAATAACGTTAGGCAATATTCCCAGGAAATTGCGCTACCAATTGCAATACCTCCATAGTCGCCAGGGCAAGAACACACGACACCTAACTATTCTTTAACACCCTCATTTCTCTTGAACTTTTGACGAACATTCGAGAGTTAATACAAAATTCGAACACAGCATTAAACAGTAGACCCCTTTTTCCGTATAAAGACTATAAAACGCATAATAGAATGGTTGTGAAAAGACTAATCCTAGATTTCATAGATCCCCCGGTCCAAATATTTATATTTGTATTGGGCCATCGATTTTGTTATTTCAATGTCCTCCATGCGACAAATCGGACGATCTTGGTGGCCAGTTCTCATCACCAAAACCTGAAATAACTCGTCCAGCAAATTTGTCTTGCAATAAGCCCAAGTCTTGTCGTCTTGTCGAAACCATCTTTCACATACATACATGTATTCAATACCATGTTTCTTCGAATTTGTTAACGGTTTGCTTAAATGGACGACATTTAACGATTGTTTAACGATCTATACTGTAAAATGGCAAACCTTAAACTAAACATAGACAGTCTCTGATGACAGTTCGGTTTGACGTGTATTATTAAAACAGGGATGTCTAATCCGGACCAATGAAAATAAATAAACCCTGTATTTGTAGCGCTAACTTAATGTGGAGTTCCCATTTCCTGGTGCAGATAAAGGGTATAAAGTTCTAAGGAGTTCATGCTGTGGAATACTACTCATACAAACCGAAACCAAATTGTTTTCATCAAATTTGCAGACGATGTCATTAAAAACAATTTAAACTGTCTACACGTCCGTTGTCCCTAGTTAATGGAGTGCAGACAAGTCTTTTTAGAGTCAAATTTCCTTATATAATGCAGCGCTTGTCACAAAAAATATTAATTTACTAATTATTTCGAAAAAAAAAAATTAAATTGGCAGCACTCCCGACACTTCCAAAAAACTATATTGTTTTTAAAAGCAATTACGCCAACGAATTTTTAAATATTTTCGATCATAGAAAACGTGCAACACAAATTGGTTTTAGGTCATCAACAACAAGCAGAAACGTTCCTCCCCGCCGCAGCGTAGGTGTCAATAATTATCGGCACAGCCAACCTAATTTCAGTTCCTTATTTCTCGCATTTAGTGGTTTATCATACTCGAAAACACATCCAGTCATACTTTATATTTAGTTTTATTCATTTTTGTTTTGGGTTGTTACAAATCGATTTGCTAATTTGTGTATCGAAAAGTGCTTCGAAACGATGCTTTGATAGATGGATAGAATATTTACAAACATTGGCATGTAAAAAATAAAGTTGACAAGATGAAATTTGGTGATGTGTGTGTCAACATTTTGACATGAATATGATGTATGGGACTAAAATTGTTTAGCACAAAAAGATCTGAAGGAAAAGTCTTGTTAGCCCATTAGTAGTCTTTGATGACAAAGCGTTAATGCCAATAAAACGAATCTATTTTTATTGCACGAAAGAACAACTAAACAGTTTATAACATAAAATAATTTAACGACATTCTACGGCTTGGATACTAAGACTTTGAGTACTCAAATTTCGATCGGATCATTGACCACAGTGTTTTTTTGTTTTAAGTGCCAGAGTCATGTTTTATTTTCGACGAGTTGATAATTGTACACCATTTGTACTAAAAATCAAGACCGTCTAACTATTTATAGGTTCAAAGCCTTTAATAAAAGACAAAATTATTTACCATTTCAATAACGAATGACTTTTGAAGTCCCACCTTCCTTCACGCCCTCACTGTGTGTAGATCGCGTCAACTCCAATGGAATTTAATTTACAACCCCAGAGATAATAAACAACAACCTAACCACTGATATCTTAAGAATTCCATTGTTTATTTACACAGAGATATATAAATAAATTGCATCATCATCATCGCTATCACTCCCCAGAGAGAAACACCGGAAAGCGTGAAAGACATATTAAGAACATAATCATGCATAGGAGGGCTTTCTTTAGGTGAACCTAAATGCACTATTATGTATTTTTTTGTTGAAAAGTTTCATGCAGACTACAATATTTACTATTGCGCAGAAAATCCATTTTTATACTATTTTTGGCCTAGTGATTAACAGCTTGCACACTAAAAAGTTCTAATAATTTTCTAGATGTAAAATCTCCCCTGTCATTCGTAATTTTCTATTTTTTGTTTGAAAATTGTGGGCGTGGAATATTTATGAGGCAGCAGGGTTATCTTGTACTTTTTTTTTCGCGTGGCTTTACAGAATTGGAAAATGTTTAGAAAAAAAAAATTTGAGAACATGTCTCAGGGTTACACCGGTATGTAAATAAAAACTTGGTCAAGATCGAAGTAGATAATAATATAAATAAAATAAATAAATTTAGGAAAATTGCACTATATTAAAAAAAAGATTTCTTTTAAAAAAACACAAGATAGTCTATGAAAAAATGCGTATTTTCCTCAATAATTTGTATTAAATGTTTTTTTTTCTTAATTTCTTGTTGGAAAATAAATAACCAAAAGCATATTCTATAAAATAAATTGTTTAACTCTTCAGTGGAAGATTTTGATAATTAGTATGTGAGTATAAATTAAGCCATGTACGAAACCTTGACAAAAATAAACATATGGCAAATATTTTAAAATATCCACATATGTATGAATATTGTATATACAAGAAGTTTTTACCAGAAAAAAATGTGGATAGTTTAAAATAATGGTGTGAAACACAGTTCTTACTATTCTCCAACACTCCATTGGTCTGAGACTGAATTAGACAAGGTTTGAATCTGCCTTTTATTTCGAGTAATGTACGATGTTCATTAAAACATCAGAATAATTATAAAACACAACTACATAGATACATATGTCCTAGTGATGTTCAGTTTTTCTACTTGTAACGTGGGTAATACACTAACTTTTGTCCTTTCGAGGAAAATTTCAGAGTGTGGGAGGAAATCTTCGACATATCGCTCTAAAAGCGACAACGATATCCAATCCAATATCGTATCCAATAGTTTGTCGTTTTCTCATCATAGATGAAATATAAGCCTCCATAACCATAAGAGGATTGACTGGAAGAAATTCGGTGAGGTTATTAAATTAAAATTGCGTACAATACCTGATTTAAAAATTAAATCAGTTGAACCCTAGAAATAGCCATGAATAGTGCTTTGAAGGCTTCTTATCTTATTAAATACAGGAAAGAAAGAAATCCCACCTTGGAACGCACATCTTCAATGTTGTTTTTTCAATCACATAAGGACTGTCATAAAGAATTCAAGAAATTCAACAAAAGGGTCGAATCTTCGGCTTTGGTGGACCTTTGAAAGCTCTGGTCTAAGAACCACTCCAGCCGGTCCTATATTAAAAGGCAGAAAATATTGAACGAGATGATCCCATGGCTAGAACTTATTTAAAGAAGGTCTCCTTTCGTAAATAACGTCCGTTCATTTTGTTTTTATTCTGTAATCTGGAAAGCGTGGATATAAATCCGCAAAGGACTTCAGGCCAATCAGCTTATTCTCTTTTCGTTTAAGGACTTTGAAGCATATAGTAGACTCGCACATTCGAAATACCACAGATCAATTACTTCTATCTAAATCTCAGCACGCGTTGACTAAGGGAGGATTGACGGAGTTGGCATTCCACGAAGTTGTTCGAACAATAGTAAAGAAAAAGTTCACTACAAACAATATGCCCCACCTACCTTCTTAGACGTTGAAGGCGCTTTCAATCAACAAAACCTCGAGCAGGCTTGAAAGAGTGGAGGCAAGGTTATCGCATATGCTAATGATGTGTAATATAATACTCAGTGAGATAATGGAAGGTGATTAGATTAGAAATTGTTCAAGACTGATACTTTTTACCACTAAAACGAAAATACCGACCTTCACGCCTACACGGCTAAATAACCAATTATTCTCCTTATCCTCCAGTGCCAAGTTTTTGGTGTGGTACTTAGTTGGAAACTGAACATTGAGTAGCTGGAAAAGAAAGCCTATGTTGTATTTTATGCTTGCAGCAAAGACTTCAGTAAGAAGTGGATGCTTTGCCCGAAGATAGTCTTATGAATGTGTACGGGGGCCTACATTAGGAAATTATTACAGCATCCAACTTATCAATAAAGTGCAAAGAACAGCGACTCTGAACATGAGAGCTTCTGGAGTGAATTTCAGAAACGAAGTTACGGTCAGATATACCATCAGTTCGAAACAGCAATTTTAAGACATTTCCATGTTTTACCGGCTTCCTGACTCACGCATTGTCTTCCAAGCTGAGGCCTGCGGTATACTTAAGTCAACCACCATATCTCTTAACATTATAACTTTCAGCCAGCTATCAAGAGTATTGTGTCGGCCATTACATCCTCGTGAACAGTCCTAAGGAAAACTTTCCTCGCTGGATCATTTGTTCATAATTAGTCTCCTTTGGAGGCCCCTAGCAATGCGGGAATCTACCTCGGATGGCTCCCTTGCTGAGGCGATGAACATCCTACTAGGGGCGTTTAGGTGTAAAATTGTCCTTTTGGTCGCCAATCGGAAAAGCTTGAATACATTCCTCTTGTTAAGGTTTTGAAACCTTAATCGTTCTAGCCGTAAGTTATGTATATACTAGCCGTAAGTTATATAATACTGCAAACGAGGAATACGACTAAGAGAAAGATCTCTTGAAAGATTATAGCCTCAGTGAATATTTGGACATAGTCGCTCAGTGACTAAGAGCTTGGGGCGCTCTCTCTTCTTCTCCTTCTATAAATCCTTCTAAACTTACTCTTCTTTTGCCAATTGACCTACAATAATAAATTTTCTGAAAGCGAGACCATTTCCTTGTGTTTTATTTTAAGTTTTGACATTTACTCGTGGATAGAATCTTATTAAATATATTACACATCCACTTCAAGACCCAAAATAAAAAAAAAAATTCTATTTCCTGCCTCCTTAGCGTCACAGTCAATCATTGTTTACATTAACCCGATGGCCACGTAAATTTTTGTTCATAAATTTCCAACCAGATGGCTGTAGTTCTGAAAACTACATATGTTTGTTTATACATACATTCAAATATGGACGGTACACAGATACAAATAGGTAACACTCGCACTGTTTTCATTCTACTAGGTCGTACCGGCCGGCTTTTATTCGTTATGTTCTTTTTTTAACTTGAGGATTGAAAATTGTGTACCAAAGAACTGGCTAATTTGTTTCATGCTATGACCGAATTGTTGCAGTATGGATAGATGTACAAGTATTTATTTTTGTAAAAGAAAACAGGCCATAAGACTTCCTTTTGAATACATACATATGTATGTACCTACATAGGTAAGGCTTTTTTTTACTTAATGATGTTTTTGTGAGTAGCTTTCATATGAAATATATTTTAGAAAACATAAAAAAGGAAATGCTCTCACTTGGACTCTTACCCTTTCTCAAGCTTGACTGCGTGAAATTTGTGGCTACAAGCCAGCCAAAAAGGCGATTTTAGAAAGTAACTCAATTAAAGTACCTACCATGTGCATGTCCACTCATAAACTGACAACAGAACAAGTCCTCGATCATCATCGGCCGATCGAGATCTCACGAAAAAACAACCAACGCCGTATCCATTACAGCGGTACGAGTAAATTTCCGACACAGGAAATGCATGCATCCGTAAACGGAATCCATTATAATTATGCAAAATGCCCGACTATATCAAGTGCATATGGAGTGTCCAGTAAAGTGTAGGAATTTCCATTTCAAGTACATGATACATGACCGGCGGAAAAAAAAGACAAACGAACAAAATCCTTTTAAATTATTAGTCCGGTTTTATGGTCCGTTGTGGTCTACACTGTGGTCCAGACGTAACCGGTGCGACCATAAAGTAGGAAAAAGGTTTGAACTTTCACTCTCTCTCTCACTCGATCTCCAGTTTTGTGTCTGTGTGTGTTTTTTTTTTGCTTATTTTGAGTGGCCAGGCCATCAATCGTAAAAGCACACACGCTATACGATGAATTTTATCATCAACTCGTTCGTACTGAGATAAGTACTTCATCTGCGGTGGCTATGCGAATCTGATCATCGAACGAAAGTGGTTTCTTGTCATCGTAAATCTTCCCAAAGAGTCACCACAACAGCATTCAATGCCAGCAATACCAACAGCAGCAGATACCCAAAATAAAAACCGCACTCTTGGACATATGAGGTAATATGTACGCGTGCACACACTATGGCTGGTTAATTGCAATATGGAAGCATGCTCAATGGCCATCAGCTACATATGTATTTTAGGCGCTAATCCAAGGTGAAAATGTGCTTCTGAGATTAGACAGGCAGACGTGCTCGAGATTTTTTGGGAATACATTTGATTTGTGGGGATTAAATTGAAATTATTTGTGTCGAGTGTTCTTGGGGAAAAAAAATTGTTGCCATAACCAATATTTTAAGGCGTGATCCAAATTAAAGTGGAGAGATCATTTCAATATGGCTACAGGGTTTTCAGAAAGAGTCTCCTCGGTGATACTGATTTCTCATAGTTATACCCTCTCATGTTCGTCAGACGTTCGCGAGGGGTAGGATCGTTATTTTGTCTGAGAACTAAATTTTTGGTCCATCCACTCAGAAAGTACTAACCACTGGTAGTCACTTAGTTATAGCGGTTTTAGTTTGTATGTTAAAGACTTTTCAATAGGAACTTAACAATTTTGTACTTAAATTAAACATAGAATAACTAGGATATTGTACAATTGCACATGTTGAATTTGAGTACGGAATTCAATTTCATTCATATGACCACCGTGAACATTTTTGCAGCCACCGATTTTTTGGAACCAATTTTCCATCACTCTTCCACAAATATCGGGCGGAACGTTGGCAATTTCGCTTCCGGTATTATTCCTGAACTTCTCTGTTGACTAGTTGGCATAAATCAACGACTTAACGTGATTTTATAAAAAGGAATCCAACGGCGTTAATTGCCATGGACGAGACAACACGATGAACGAACTTCCCCTTCAATAGAAAAATTGTTTGACCAGATGTGTGGGATGTGGCACCATTTTATTAAAACCACATGGACAACTTTGCACTTGTGCGAGTATGTCTTACATTTCACTGATGTCAAGCCTATCCAATTTGGACCAGTCTTTCAACATTGCACGATACGGAACTCCATTGACGGTAAAATGGCGATCAATACAGTGGAGTCTCTTGAAGCCCATGTGGATTTCTTGCTATCCAAAATCTTGCAGATCTCCTATGGGAAATGTTTTGGGACTTCAAATTATTAAGAGGCTTTAGTTCTTGACTTTAAGTGTGTAGGGCAAGTTCTTTGTGCAAAATCTGGCACAATGTAACACTTAGATCGGTGCGCTATCTCACTGGCACAGGAATATTCAATAGTGAATATGTTGGTCGGACAATTATTACGACCGAAAATTTAATGCCAAGACCGACAATTTGGTTATTCACAAATCCATTGAGGCAAAAATGAGTGTTATCACGGAACAAAATTGGTTGGTATAAGAATCAATGATCTCATCAGCTGGAACGCATAGTTTTCCATGTGGTGGACGAACAAGGCCCTAACGATTCTTTTTAAAGTAAATCTTAATGATTGCCCTGTTAAAATGCCAAATTATACTGAATATAGTGTCAACTGTCATTTAATAGTTGAGAGCCAATTTGACAATTCTTCACAGTCGACAGATCTATCATTCCAAGAAAAACACTTTTTTATATTGAAATAACTTGAATTGTGCTCACACCATTCAACTAAATTACAACCTCGACCATGGTACATCAAGACAAAATCCATCGATGCACTCTTAATTTCATTGATCTTCAAATAATGGAAAGTGCACGTATCACAATATGGCAACGCTGTTACAAAACCGCCAGTCCTTCGCGGACGACTACAAACTATTTATTACCAAACACGATAACAGATGTGTATTACGAGTCTTCATAAATCATCATCTTGAAACATGAAAAATACGAGGTGCCTACTGTTGGCATAGTTAGTAACCACTTGTTAGAGCACCATGCCAAAGATTATTTTTCAATCAACTCGCGTACATCCATATGTTATAAATCGGATAAGGACAAGAAAATTATTAACAAACTTATAGCAGAGAGAAATTTCTCGGTACTGACAGCCAATTTGTTAGCTGCGTGGTGTCAAATTAATAATTTTTTTTTGATCGTATCTTAGTTATTGCAAAATTGCCGGTTGTCGGGTTCGAATAGTAGTTATATACACTAGATAAGCTAATCAATGACGGAAGATGCCGCTTTTGATTGTAGTTCATAAACGTCAAGCATAATTTGACAGTTGAACATTCTTGCATTAGTTTAATGACAGTATTTGGAGCGGATGATAAATGGGCTTTTATCTTACTATTCTATACTTTCCAAGGTGTCTGTTGTATCAGCTATGCATATGTACATATATAATATATTAATCACTCATCCCTAACCCACCCAGGTAGAGTAACCTTTAGCATTACTCACGCATGAAACAATTCCGTCGTTGCACTAAATTCCGGCGGCCTGCTCTACGAGCGCAAAGACCTCGAACGCGTCACATGAAACACAACAAAATTCCTCATTTTCAAAATGCCATTCTATTTATTTAAATTTTATTGAAGAGATCTTATTTCTTAAATAAATATTTATACAATGCCGGTGATGGCAAGGATAACTCACCGAGAAAAAAAAACAATCAAAACAAACACAGTCTTCGGCCCTACTCCCCAGCGTAAAACCCCCAAAGAAGTGCAATTAATTAAATTTATTTAAATTTCTCGGTCATCACTGTGACAAGATCACGTACACGTGCAATTAATTTAAGATAAATTTTTGTATTAAAATAAATGAATACACTTACACCGAACGTGTTAATTGGATTTATGTTGAAATAAAATTCGTATTCAAGGGGCAAGAAGAAAGGCCATGTAGGTTTGATTAATCAAAATAAACAATAAAATCTATAAAAATTATTACAAAGCTGAGAACTTTGAGTGATCTGCAATAAGGCGCCTAAAATTTGTAACGCCCCAGGGAGCGGAAGAAGGCAGACATTAATCTTCGGCTTAAGATAAACTCATAGACTGTGTGTTGTTGCACCAGAAGTCAGCTGCATTTAAATCGCGCACTCACAGTGCGAAAAGCCTTCCACATAAAAAAAAAAAATGTAAAAAAAAACTGAACAACGAAAAAATGAAAAACCAGTCACTCACACACGCAAATAGGCACTTAGTCAGTCAGTCACTTTTGTACGTTACTACACACTGGGGTCGACAAAAACTTAAAGGGATTCAAAAAACAAATACAAGGTGTGGTGCGCCTTAAAACTGTTAACCATCATTTTAAAGATGTTGTTTCAAAAAGAAATTATCTATAATTCACGCACATAGTTTTTTAGAATGAAGGACTTATTGAGAACCTTAACAGGCTGTCATGTTCAGGTTTTGTCAAGCATTTTAGCTCTGAACAACTCAGTATCAAGTACTTGATTTTTTCTTGACTCTGCTTGCTTTGTTGGCCAAATTGGACGCTATTTAGGACAGGTCCCGTCATCGTAGTCATAGTAAAGGTTATTTTAAAACTCCTGCCTAGATGCTTTTGTGTTTTAAATAAAATATGTAAATATTTCCATTGTTTTATTCGAACACCAAAATTTTGTTTGACTCGTTCACACATTACCGCATTAAGTTTATCAATTTCCACCCGAATGTTGTTTTTTAGCTTTGCAATTGCCTACATGGATTTATTTACATAAACTTTGTTTTAAATCAGAAAACCTCAAAGTGTTAAATCGGGTGATGTCAACAAATGTTATGTCACCATTAAGTGAAATTAATCGACCTGGAAACTTAAACCGTAATATCCATTGACTCGTAGTTCCATTCTGTTTCTTCAATTTGAGGCCAAAAAAACTTTCATTCAGACATACTCTCCATTGACAGTGACGGCATCTTCCAAGAAAAATGGTCCGAAGATGTCATCAGATGTCAAGTAGCCTTAAATAACCATAAGTTTGTCGGGAATTCGTCTATTCACTGACTCTTACCAAGCCCTGGTTCACGCTGTCGAAAACCTTCTTAAAGAAGTACTTGTAAAGCAGTTGATCTATACCAGTTACCAGTTGATTTTTGGTATGGAATGACCGGTTGTTCCTTATTTGGAAACCAAAAATGTTAAAACTTACTGGAGCCATGTATCATCGTGTATCATTACTTTCAGTCATATAACATCTACAACATCGAATGCCTTCCATTCCTCTCTGAAATGTGATAGTTTAGTTTTTCTCTTAGAATGTAAAAGTACGAGTTTTTTTTGAGTCAAAAGGTGATATTCCATAGATGCTAGTATGCTGACCCCATTCCCAATAGCGTAGTGGGTACTTAACCATGAATATCTCATTATCTACGAAATACCTAGTGTCAGACACGATAAACCAATTGACTTTTTATCCAGATTTACAGATCCGATTCTTCGAAGACAATTGAGGTTTTTATGCTCCAATCCTGCCTGATAGACCCTTTTAACTAAACATTTCACCTCATAGAACACAAATTATATGAAGTGAACCCTTTTACACCCCATTGGCATCACTGTGCTACACAAAACATGCCTATAGATGCACGCGGATACATCAGATACGGTAGTAGATACGCTTGCCAGTGTACCAGCCGTTTCATATTCCCCAACGATGGTCATTCGTTATAGTATCGTCGCAATGAACAGTTCTCCTGTTCACAGTAAACACGAGATGCGCCCCAACATTTAAAAAAATCGGTGCTAACGTTCGATAGATACAAATTTTCGTTTTCCTCTTCAACCAAAAGACCAAAACAAAGAACCAACAGAAAATAAATTCCCACATTATATGAAACTGTGGAATTTCGTTAACCATCATCGGAACTATCAATTTAAATTTTTCGGTGTGTGACTCACGCGCTTGGCACAACTTCGGCCGAAACCAATATATCGCGGCTTCTAAGTCCAATAAATGTGTGCGGGAGACTTACTCACTCTTTGAACCGCCTAACATTAACGGCCAGCAGCTGTCTTGACCCTAATCGGATTACGGAATAAAAAAAAAGAATTCAGTTCGAAGGTCTTCTCCGATTTATTCGATGCCAACGCGAGCGAGATATTTAATGAAACTTTATTGACCACAGATGATAGGAGTCATCATCATCATCACCGTGTGAGTTTGAGAGTGATCTTGTGACTCATCCCAAAGTGATAACTGTCGCGTTTTAAATTGTGATGATCAATTAATTATATAATTCAACCCGTATTGTGATTTATAGCTCTGTTTGCCAACGATCAACGTTACCCAATGATGGCGGCAACAATTCAAACGCCCGCGCAACAACCGCCACCAACGTCGAACAATACATCGGCTACGAATCCGAAACTCAAAAGGATCGTTTACTCAAAGTATCGTGAACTGTTGGGTTCCTACAATGATAAGGCGAATGCAATTATTGAATCGCTTCCAGCCTATATGGTTAAGGAGGATCGAGGATTCCATTTCGATCCAAAAATTATCGACGAAGTGGATAAAGTTGTGTAAGTTTATTAGAGACATTAATTTTGCGTTGAAGCGGTGTAGAGATACTCGCAAAACAAAGAAAGTATGTAGATACATGAAGTAGGTAATAATTTAAGGAATATTTTTACGCAACTGTTATCTTTGTGCAAAAATATAAACAAAAATTTTTATTTTTTTTATCATTGCGACTCTAGAAAGCCAGACGTTGTTGGGGCTGTAAATTCCGGAGTAATGATGCTTTATGACGGATTTACTGTGTTTTTTTTCGAATGTGTGGTCTTATCTTTGGTACACAATTATTCAATGTTAGCAGCTGTGAATTCGCGGAGGTGGGTTGTTTTTGAGTTTGTTTTTGTGGAGATTATTTCTTGGAGAAATATCTTTTGTTCGTTGATTTGGCAGTACAATGAAATGTGATCGACTGGAGTTCTGGGAATTTTGAGTAACTTGCAGTTCTTATATGTAACTTATGAAGTAATTGTGTAAATTTGTTGTTTTGGAATTCCTTTTGGATGAAAGTCTTATCGGACTCTTCATACCGGGCTGAGGCGGTCAAGTTTATTTCTTGTTGTTAGAGATCAAAGTTCACAGAGTCTATGAAATGAAATTTTGTTCTTCTCTTAGTTCAGGTACAGTTTAACCATTATAGATGTTTGGATTGAATGCGATTGTAGACTGTTATCACATCTATTATAGCATAGGATGGCCTAGGGTTCTCTGTTCAAACACAGTTCTACTATTAAGATATCTGCTTTCCTTATTGTTTAACTCGAACCTACAGCTATGGGGCACTATTGGTTTCCTGATGAAATACGAACTGGAGATTTTAGTCAAACTTGCAAGTACTAGGTCCTGCGCTTATCTGCTCATGGTACTTTTGAAAATTAGTTATTTCTCAATTATTTCTTCAGCGATTAATATATGTGAAGTACACATATGACAAATGCATAATGGCGTATCTATTTTGGGAACTGCCACACCCACTTTACAACTTTTAACTTTTTTCAAATTTTTTACTAAATTCTAAAAAAATTGATAAAATAAAATCGATATGCTTTGAATTTATCTACTCGAATAATTCATCCGAGCTTCATATAGCTAAAACTTTGTGAAATCTGAAAGAAAGCGTCAGTAGAATGTTAATATTACAATTCCAACATGCTTAGGTTGGTTGGTTTGGAAGCGGGTATGGTAGCCTCATTACGTAAGCCGTCTATTAGGGAAGTTTCCTCACCTGTTCATTTGTCACCTAAATCAGATTAACCGGGGAGAAGGTTGTCCAGATGTTGAGTTTTTCCTTGCATTGCTTCACCAATATCGAGTTGGTTCTTGGACTTCCTAGTGCCTTTAGGTCTGCTTGACTGTCCGCAACAATTTTTGTCTGGAAGACAATTCGGAATTGCTCTACTTAGATGTGCTGCGTGACTGAGAGGTGCCGGTTGGCAGTGGATAATAATAATTTTAATACTCCTCAACGTTTTCGTTTTGTGCTAACCATATCACAAGTCAGGGAGATCGTTCATGTTAGCAATTTTTGAAATTATGGTTTCACGTATTGTTAATGATCATTTTAACGTACCTCAGTTTTTGAAACTTTGTATAGATCGTCCGTCAGTGCCAATGATAAGATCCAGGTATTTTTAAAATTTCCTTGTCCTCCTTTCAGTTCAATCAATCTACGTCCTCCAAATGAATATCAATTCTTTCTGCGTAGGTGTGTAGTTCGGCGCCGAGACCCATAAACTCTTGCGATTGAAGATATTTTCGAGACTGTTGGTACTTGTCCCACCCCACATAAATGACATTCTCACCTACTTAGCATACTCCACGATTTCTTCCTTCCAGCTATATTCGTTTGGAGATATTTTTTTTTTCTCTTCAAAGATAAACCTCTCCACACAAAAAACCAATCCACACAATCCGTCTAATGAGCTACGTAATTTACTACACCCAATGGATCGCCTCGTGGGATACTTCAACTAACTACTTTCACAAAACATATAAAAAAGAATAGTTTAAGTACTCTACCTGAATATTCTTTCGTAATTAACTCATAACCTGAAAAATAATAACCATATCTACCACTCAACATAGTTGGGTTACATAAACAGTCACAACATCTTGGTTAGATTCAAAAAGGCTAGTAAACCTACTTTGGATAAACGTTTTTTTTTCTTTCTCGTCTAAGCTTTGTCTCATTAACCCCATCAAAGAGTAATCATTCAGGTTTGGCTTTCTTCAAAGCGCTAGAATCAACAATGTTGCTCCAACACCTTCATTCTTTTTTCTAAGGAACAACCATAACCAGAAGGCTGGATTTATTTGACCCACATCTACTGTCTGGTGGATGGATCTGTATGTCCATTGCTACACATTTGTATGTACACATATGGAACCGGCTAATTCTAACCGTAGAAAACGTTTTGTTTCTGTTTTGACTCACTGTTCGCTTTGTGCGTGTGCGATAGTTAAAATCAAAGACAAGTTTGACAAATTACCAAGTAAATGCAATTCAGATGTCCCGCTGAGGTTGTAATACCAATAATTTCGTTGGAATTAAGTGAATCAAGTTTATTAGTCATTTCATTTGAATTAACGTTTCCTATGGCTGAAAGAAAACAGCTGCAAGTGCATTTGTATATTTCGTTATCGTTGCTTGGAAATAGCCATTTCCTGCTTACCGAGAAAAACAGTGATTTATTTGGTTTGATTTTTAAGCTGATTAATGATCAAGTTAAGGATACATTTAACCTGTGTTAAGATCAATTGCGAAAATATCTCAAGCTCCGTTTGAACATTTTCAGATAACTGCTATCGATACATGTACATATTTGGGTCATCGATCATTCGTGTCCTTTGTGGTGATTTATACTTAAAATATCGCTTAGGTATATTTTTTTATCAGAAGTGATACTCGACGTTACAGTCAAAACGAAACATCAAAAACTATTCAAAATTTCTTTAATAGTCACGCAACCAACCTCCCCGAGTATGAACCCAAATTCTGATCCTATTGCAAGCCCTTGAAACAATACTAACATTAATTCCATTTGACCTGCACCAAGCTGCTAGGACTGTCATGCGCTGAAAACAATCCAACCGTAGGAAAGAGGTTGACTCGGACCACCTCACTTTAGAAAAATCGACACACTTGGGTAACGTAAGTGTACAAGCAATCTTCCTCTTAAAAGAGAATTAGAAGAACGGCAGGATCATCAACCGCAATAGTACTGATCGCATTAACTGCACTCACTAAAAATGATCGACAGTCTAGTCCAAACTTGTGAAATGATGCCGTGTGGAACTCCCAGCTTTTAGAGCAAACAATATCGTTACAGTTTGTTTGGATTCTAGAACAAAGTGAATTTAGCAAAAAAGGGGCCTGGACAGGCCCTGACAATAGTCTTTACCTATGTCTACTTCCCCTATCTCTTCTTAAATCCTATATAGACTAAGCCTGCCTTCCCAAGCTTTCGTCATCTTTCCGCATCTCCAGGAAACTCTCGACATAACATGACAATTTTAGACCTAACACACCCGACTTAGAGCTCCTCACGGGGAATAATACCGAGGACAACCCACCGAAGAAGAGTCCGTCCAGACACTGATGATCTCTGCAGAGACTATGGCGATGTGTGTGCAAATACATACCTAAACTTATGCAGAACTAGAAAGACGTCCCTCAGCGAATTAAACTTCGAAGACCTAGGCGACCTTTCAGAAAAGTCATAACTAACCATTGTTTGCTTTTACAGAGAAATACTGTAATTTACAGAGAGAATACTGATTTTTAAAACCGTTTTCGATTAATAACCAAGCTGACAGCTAGATGAATGTCGATATTGCATGTTCATTCTTCATCACAAGACTGATCTCAGAATTGGACGCACCTCTACTATGTAATGTCATGACTATGCAAGTCATCAATCAATCAATCAATCACTTGTACTGTTAATTCTGTTTAGCTACATGGTTACTCCACTAATATTAATCAGTTGTCACTTTCAGCTTAAGTGCGATCATCTGTTACAATAAGATCTCGATCTTTTCCTAGACTCGCCAAATTCTGTGAAGATTAGAAACGTCTTTATTTTAGCTAGCAGTTGCTGTTAAGATCCTCTCAATGATCAGGAAGTAAGTATGTACTACTTACCTTTGGATATCTTTGTCATTCAGCTATAGATAGTTTATCGATCGTGTTTAGCGACTAGATCACTGATCAGCATGAAACAGGTTAAGAGATCACTTTAGAACTGATCAAATATGATCAGTGATTACTTGCGATTGCTATTACCTAAGAGCCGGTTATTAGATCCCCTTAGTTTTACTAAAAACACTGATCATTGTGCTGCACATACCAATTTCGGAGTAACTACCGAAGGTGATGCTCGCTATCGATTTAAAGTAAAGGTGCATTATTATTTCCCCTCAGTTATTAGCCAGTCTCTCGAAGAGTTTCCGTCATATTGTGTGGTGCACATGTGTTGCCTATTTAGCAACCAAATTAGAAGAAAACTATCCAAATAAAGTGCCAGTCGGTTTGTTGTTTCCTAGTAGGAAGATCTAGTAACAGCAAAATGTTGATTCAGCCTTAAATGGTTCTTTCAATGTTAATGATCAATAACGCTCGTATATTTATCATCATCATAGTTATGATGCTGGAGCTGGAGTATATATGTATGGATAGCTGTAGCAACAGCAATTACATGTAAAGCAAAACCAAAGACTATGGATACTAATAGTAACATGTGTGTGGTTAAGTTCGTTGCGTGGCCTTTTCTGTCATTTATGCATTTCGTGATTTATTAGTTTTCTTTTCATGTGTGTGGATGGATTTTAATTGGGAGAACAAGATGAAATGGAGACATACCTACTATGCTAAACAAACATATTGTGGCGCCTGTGTCGCCTGAGTCGCGATGTAAATTAATGAGTAATAAATTTTCTTTTTTTCGGTTTTGTAGCGAACATTGGTTCTTGAGATACGTATACTAATTTTCTTAATTGGGGCATAATTGATACAAATTTTAAGTGCTGTCGCATCTTAATCACCTTTAATGTGGCAAGAAGTGTGAAACAAATTTTATTTTGTTACACAAAGTCATTTGGAATTATGATTCACTCCTTTCTTGTTAGGGCATTGTGTAAAAACTTTGTGCAATCTTACGAAACATTTGTAGGCCCAAGATAAGGAACAGATCAGCAATCTGTTTGAAATGTTTCACTTTATACTCGTACCTTTGGAAATCGCAGTACTTATCTGAAATACATTTCAATTTATAAAAGGAAATTAATTCAAAGGTCGCACTAAGGGAGTTTTTGGTGTTTGGCAAGATCGGTGATCGAGTCACAGGGATTTGTATTGTTAGTTCTACTATGTTGGTAGGATCACTAAACATCGATAAAATACAAATAAGTATCGGTATTATTAGATTGTTAAGTGGTGGGCAAGATTGGTGATCAGTAGTCTTATTATTTGACTCTGGCTATATATGTAGTATATGTGGCAAATTTAGAGACCAAGAATATCAGTTAATTGTTTTCTAAAAAAGTTTGATATTTTTTGGTATTCAGTTTTCGGACATCTGGCAGAATTTTATATAATCTCGAGTCGTTTGAGAGATTTCGGATCATGTTCTTAGTTGTCATCTACATCAGCTATCAGTCTCTGACAGTTCCAAATCAATCAATCGATCAGTTTCAATGTCGGAAACTCTGATCATTCTGATCACGTTCTAAGTCAACACAATGATTAGTTACCGTAAAATTCCAATTGCTACAAAAAATACGAGCATATGTACATACATATGTACATGAATATTCAAAAGCTATATCATTTGTACTGTCGTTCAAATAGTTTTTTGTTTTTTTTTTTTCTGTTCTTTGGCGAATGATCTTGAACAGATTGTCACAACCTTTGCAGAAAAACTAGTTAGATATACAGTTTGACCCAAAACTGCTTTAAAAGAAAATGTAATGCTTGGGTCAGAATTAAAAAGTTTTAAGGGTTAATCAACTATCCCAAGTCAGTTCTGCGTTCAGTTCTTGTGATGGAGCACTCATTGTGTAACTTCATTGTTCATCACCCAACTGTGTATCCATTTTGTGGTTCCGGAAGTAAATTTGAGTAAAACGTGATTTTGATTTGGATACAATTTTTTTATTTCAACATATTGTTTGGATCTTGCCATTATGAATTGAGTATAAATTCATTCAAATGTCTTCCTTTTCTGACAAGGAAAAGTTCGATGACTTTTCGACACATATCGGGGAATAACTTCGCCATAACTTGACGTATATTCGTTTTCAAAGCGTTAAGAGAAAAAAAGACAAAGAAGAAACAGGAAAAATCCAAAGGAAATTTCCTTGCAAACTTTTGCATGCAGTAAACCGAAAACGGGTCGTATGGTGTGAGATGTGGCACCGTCTTCTTGAAATCATAGGTCTTAAGGAAAAAAAAATCGGTTAACATTAAGCTATAGCTGTAGGAGTTGACGGTAAGGGTTACACCTTTCTCATTTTCGAAGAAGTGTAGACCAATGGCACCACCAAATTGCACACCATGCAGTGGAAGGAATGGTATTTCCACAGTTTTCACTCTCCATATCCAAAATTTTTTTCCTGTTTCCACCGACTGATAAATTAACCTCTTTGCTGAAGAAAATAAACCTTAAACTGAACATATACAGTCTCGGATGACAGTTTGGTTTGACGTATGTAATTGAAAAAGCGATGTCAAGTTCGGGCATTGGATGACACTGTATCCCCAATCATTTCTCACCATGTATTTTGACATTTCGACCAGTCAAAGGAATAAAATCATTGTACTTTGGCCAGTTTTAACTATCATTACCAGTTTTAACTTTAAAAAATCATCAAGAGTTGGTACGTGCCGTTTTCGATTGTTTTCGAATCCCATTTTTAGGCATGATCAGTACAAGATCCAAACTTTTTTTTGGTTGTGAATGCTTTTGCCGTATAAATTATTACGATTCATTTATCAAATCCTTCCTTTGGAACAAGCGAACCATTTTGCATTGTCACCACCCACCGCCTTTTCTGATTAATTATCTCAAAATTATTTCTTCTACGCCATTAGGAAAATTCGAATTAGCTTGCACTTTTCAAAATTCTTGGCTGACAAAATTCAAAGTCAACATTGTACCTTGCGTTGGCATTTCATTCGAAATTATATTATTAATATGTCAACAGTTTACAATATTCCGTTCTGCTATTATAATTTAGATTTTTATTTTATATTTACCGGTCCATCTGTAGGAGGATGTGAGGCATCCAGTGTGAATAAGAATTCTATTTATAGAAATATTGCTGTGCACATCTTTTTTTTTTTTATTTCTTAGTTCCTCTCTTGTAATGGCAGATCAAGGGGAGAGGGAATGGATGTGGTACTTTATATCTGATAGAAATGGCCATTGCCCAGCCCAGATGTAAGGAGAACCTCATAACCCACGGGGTTAGATACTTTTTACAGTGCTATTACATAGTCCACAGATACACGCATATGTATTTACTTGTCTATAGTTGCAGTTCAGAGAACCAGACAAAAATATTGTTTAATGTTGGAAATTTAATGGACTAACAATTCGGGATCAAGGGCATATGAACATGTATGTAAATAGTATGTGAAGGAGAAGTGAACAAAAATAGTTTTCGATCTTTGAATAATTACACAATGTCCAAGGGAGAGAGTAACTTGTGGATTCTCCTTCTACTTGTGATGTCTTTTTTTAAAATCTTTCCGGTTTTACTCTCTGAGTGGGTGCGAAAGTTTTCTTCGGCTCGTAGGCGTTTCGAGACATCGATTAATAAGGGGATAGTGTACAAAGGGAAGTTTATTTTAAGATTTTCGTACCTAAAACAGATTTCACAATTTATCACTTTCACACACTTTTGATAGTCGTTGGTTGGTATTATGACATTGTGGCACGTGTTAGATTTATTTTGGAGGGATTCTGATAATATGACATCTAAGAAAAACGCTTTTCGTAGTGAAAACTTCTCATCCGACATCTGGTAGTCTGCTGAACACCATTAGTTGGAATTTGTTGATAATATGCGTTGGCAGCTGATGGATAGTTGTTGGGTTCTTCACTTTTAAGGGGTTTTTCTTTTGCTTAACTGCTAAGGCTTCTTAAAACTAAGTACTATGTTCATGATACCAGCTTTCAATGTTACGAAATCCTTTCTAGTTAAATTATCTTCAAAGAAGAGCCGGAGAATGAAAGCGTTACCAGGGACTGTGGTATAGATATAGAGTCGCCGCAGGCATTTTCTCTGACCAATTAAATGTATCGAAGTCTTTCAGTCTTCCAGACTAGTGTTGTTCAAGCGCAACTGCCTACCAGTTGGGAATTTTACCGTTTGCTGAACGATCTCCCTACATTCTATCACAATCAGGCCAGCTGCTAGCAAGCTGCTATAAAAGCCATTGATGTGGTCAAGATATCCTATGAACTGGTAGAGCAATGCTGGTGAGAAATAAATCATACAAGTGTCCTTTTAACAATTAGACTCATTTGGGTCCCAGGGTACAGTAATTATGAGGGTAGTGAGCTGACGAGCTGGACAGCCTTACCATTTCATTAGTGGAAAGAGTCGATATTCCGCTCGGTGCCGTTGAGGGCAATATACTTCTTCACTTTCTCCAACTGGTCAATCACGACTGGAAAAGCCATGTCCTGATTAGAACAAACATAAGTTAAACGAGCTACTTGGTAAATCTAGACCAGATATTGCTAAAATTGTAGCCATTATTACAGGCCACTGTGCAATCAGAGATCAAGCGCGTAAGCTTGAACTCTTATTTTATTTCTACAAGTGTCTATTTTTAAGTAGACTCAGGACCTAAAGGTTTCGATTCATAGTATCCGTTGATCCGTGGCTGGATCGTTTTTTACTGACAGCCAGATGGTTGCTCATAATCAACGGATATATTCGACGGATAAAGTAGGTTTACTTCCTACCTTTTAGTTCTTTGATACAGTTCACAAATTCACAATACTGAAGTTTACGCATACACAAATTAATAGCTAGCACATTTAGATATTGGTGGAAGCATTGAGAGAATGCTAAGAAACTGTCATCGCCATTGACATTAGACCTTTTCGCGGTTTGACGTTTAAGCGTAATTATTCCGTTTGCGACGGATTTTATGGGCAATATGTCAAAGTAACGTCAACGTTCAGCGGACCGATGTTGACGGAACTATGGGTCGGAATTTATTTCTCACAATCAATCGTGTTTTACGTGTTCTAGTTTTTGCACGAATGGAATAAGCATGTAAAATGTCGTGTCCGCAGGGAAGCTTTAGTTTGAACCAATTATACTAACGGCTGTTTGTCAGATGTTCGAGACTGTTGGCATCGTAAAAAAATTAGTGTTGTCCCGGAATCGAACCACTTACCTGACACTCAGTATTCTGACGCCAAACCCACTACACTGTGTCCAAGCGCCTGCAACCTAGCAGGTTGTTTCAGGTTTAGTTTGGATACACGCAACGTTTCGTCGTGCTTGCTATTGTGCAGTATTGTATGAAAGAATGGATGCACAATATTGCTGCCTCATTTGAAAGCTCCATCGATTCTTTAACACCAAGTTGTTCTTCTTCTGACATTTTGCTCTATGAACTCAAATCTACCGATCTTGCTTATTTATCATCAGAGACGAGAGATGTAAGATGAGCCGTGTAGATACAGTGAGCGTCAAAAGTGAGTAAACACCTATGCGATCTCCAAAGTTACATGTAATTTAGACAAAAAATTAAATAAAAAGAGAATTTTAAAAACATCAAATAAAAGCTTTATTCAATAGTAATACAAAAAAAAATAAAAACAAAAATTCAAAGTAAAATTAATGCATTTTTTTTTAACAAAAATTAAACATACTCCATATTTTATGCGTCAAAAGTAAGTAAACATCATGCCACCTCGCATTGTTTAGTATTAATCAGTTAGATTTACTGTTATAGTTTTTCATAGATATTACTGCGGAGGTAAGTCCTTCTCTTTACTTCACTTCAGAGTGTAAGCTGATTGTGATTAGAGACTTAACAGCAGTGCAATTCGATTTTTTTATAATGAGGAGTGAAATTTCTTTGGAAACGCGGAAAATTATAGTTGATTTGAGGAAAAAGGGGAAATCATATCGGGATATTGGCGGAATAGTTAATAGAAACCATGTTTCGGTAAAAAAAATTATCGATAAATACAAAAAATTTAAAACGTTGGAAAATTTCAAACGAACGGGTAGGCCAAAAAAGCTAAATAAAAGAGAAGAAAGACAAATTGTGATTGAAGTGAAGAAAAATCCCAGTTCAAGTGCCGTTAAAATCGCAGAAAAATTATCAATAACAACCGAAAAACAAGTTAGTGCGAGTACTGTTCGGCGAACTCTGCACAAATCGGGCTTACATGGTAGAAGTGCTAGAAAAAAACCATTGATATCTAAAGTCAATAAAAAAAAGCGTTTAACATTTGCCAAAAAATATATAAATAATGATATTTCGTTTTGGAAAAATATTTTATTTACAGACGAAAGTAAATTTGAAATTTTTAAAAGCAATACAAATAAAAAAAATTTGAGAGAAAAAAACAAAGAATTCAGTGAACAAAATGTAAGGAGCACTGTAAAACATGGGGGAGGTTCAGTGATGGTGTGGGGGTGTATGGCGGCGTCTGGGGTTGGGAATCTTGTCTTCATTGATGGTACAATGAATAAACAAGAATATCTCAACATCCTGAGGAATAACCTGCAACCGAGCGTAGACAAATTAGGTATGCTTAGCAATTGGATCTTTCAGCAAGACAATGATCCTAAGCATACCGCGCGGCTCGTTAAAGAATGGTTGCTTTACAGGACTCCAAAACAGCTCGATCACCCTCCACAATCGCCGGACCTAAACCCCATAGAACATTTATGGGATCATTTGGACCGGCAGATTCGCAAAAGGACCATCAAAGGCAAAGATGACCTAAAAAAGGCATTGATTGAAGAATGGGCTCAAATATCTTCTGATATTACAAATAAACTTGTTTTATCCATGCCACGAAGACTTAAACAAGTCATAAAGTCTAGAGGTGGTCTAACAAAATACTAACTCTTTAATTTAAGATGCTATATTAATGAATTCCCATAACTAATTACAGATGTTTACTTACTTTTGATGCGTAAAATATGGAGTATGTTTAGTTTTTGTTAGAAAAAAATGCATTAATTTTACTTTGAATTTTTATTTTTATTTTTTTTGTATTACTATTGAATAAAGCTTTTATTTGATGTTTTTGGAATTCTCCTTTTATTTATTTTTTTGTCTAAATTACATGTAACTTCGGAGATCGCATGGGTGTTTACTCACTTTTGACGCTCACTGTATATTATGTACTTTGCTATCAGGCTCATATATAATATAAGGCTAATCTGAAATTGGAAAACCAACTTGAACATACCCTCAATAGTAATTTTTATCAAAAAATTGCATTGAAATCCACAACACTTGTCAACTAATTGCATAGCTTAGAAAGAAAAATAAATAAACAACCACAAAACCCATAAAAATATGAAACTGCATCTGAATACACCAACCTGTCATTGAACAATAGAAAATGGCTCTGCGGTCGTGGAACAATCTTGAAACCTACATATGAATGTACATCCTCTGCCAGAAGCCAATTTTCTATATCGATTACAACCTCCGCTCAAGATGTTTTCAATAAACCAGATCATTTCCAAAAGTAACCACTTGACTTGAAAACAATTCACCCAAAATTACCGCCCACTTTCGAAAATGAATTTTATAATATTTTACTTTTGAAGCACCCATGACTGCGTTGTGGAGACAGCTAATTCAGTGCGGACTATGTCTCCCGTTGGTCTATTTTTAAGTCGATGATATATTCGTCATTTGTTATGAATAAATCTATCGAAATATTTTTTATACACACGACTCTGGTTGTGGGTGAGTGTGTGACTCACATTTAGGTGAGTAGCTCATGCAAAGGCGCATGCATTGCGGTGCAATACTTTTCCGCTTGTGGTGATCGTTGTGTTCGCTTTTTCTGTAATCTGTGGAAGTGCACGCATTCCTCACTAAAAATATTCAAGTTAGTCATTTACAGATTACTCGAGATTAGTGGAAATTCCTTTGAGTTACATAAGTAACTCAGTTTGAGGTGGTAAGGTTATAAACCCCCATGATTGACTGCCAAATTTACAAACCCTCTGGTTATTTAATACTTAATTACTAATTAATCCAAAGCCAATGGGGTTTACAAAAAGCAAAACCTCAAATCCGCCCAGATCGTGAGATTATGAAATTCGGCCCACTAATCCGACTGCAAATGCTGAATGAAACCACAGATGGAGATAGATCCCGCATTCACAGCTCCGGCAGCCTGTTTTATAATCCGATACTATTGCCCTACAACAAATAGTCCGTTGCATCGCATAACAGACCTTGCTGCATCATCATAGTGTGTATGTGCTGAATAGGTTCACTTAAATGTTCAAATGGAAACCAAAATAAGGGCGAATTTCGCAAAGAAACCCACTGACGATGACGGGTGAAGTGGTGTCGATTATGATTTTGAGTTTTGACTAATGCTACTAAATACAGTTTGTGGCTTAAAAATTTAGGTGAATAGAGTTAAAGCGTTGTGTTTCATGCTGTTGATGATTGATGGGCAAATTTGTTGCAACTAAAAGGGCTGTCTGACACGTTTTGGTTAGATCGAGTTTGACGATGTAGAGCATTATGCATTTGTTGTATTCGACTTGTAGGAATAGGATAAGAATTTATGCATAGAGTGGTGTTAAAAGAAGCAATTACAAAAAAGTAAAGAAACGTCACTTTTTAAATGTCAAATGTAGACGTACAGCGATTTGACAGATTTCATAAAACAGTGTTTAACAATTATCAATTTATTTAGTTTCTTTAACAAACGTGAATTTATTGTAATTTTTGGTATAATTTTTAGCAATCATTCGCCTTAGGCGTAGTGTCCTTCCGTCTCTCTCCATCCTTCTCAACCAGCAGCAGAAATTTCTTAGCATAGGAACATTTTTAACTCTCTCGTGAGCGCTCTTCGAAAAGATTCGTATATTTTCCTGAAAATTCACTGTTTTGGTAGCGTACGCGAACAGATCTACTATGTGCGTGTTCCGCAGTGAAACGTTTCTGAGAGATTCACATTTGATTTTCAGTCAAGAAATGTCAATCAACTTGCGAAATATCATTGATTGATTAGGATTTGGGCATTTTCCGAAACGTCAAAAAGAAGTCAAATGCTTTTGCAAATGACCGTCAATGAACGAATCAAATCAATCGGCCATCATGTTTGCAACTGTCATGCTGTACAGTTGACTTATCTCAGGTCAACATGTTTTTTGCATGTGCGGTTTTTTGGCTGGTCTGCACGGAAAACGACACGCAAATGACGTTTATGAACATCTGGCTCAAAGCAAACTGCGTTAGCGAACACGTGGCTAATGCAGTCCTACTCTAATGCTTTGGCAATTTGGGTTTTCGAAAGTGATGCAAAAGCAATTTGTTGCAGTTAAGTTCCAAGTGAAGTACTGTAGAGTTTTCAACGATTTGAAGGATTTACAGGATGTGACGAGTTGTATCAATGCGCGAAGTAGTTTTGCAGCAAAACAAAAGTCAGAAAACCTCGTCATAATAGACTTACCTCAGAGTTGAGAATGAATTAAAATTAATAAAGTAAATTGATTTTGCTAGATTTTTTAACTTATGAATTTTCTTAGATGTTTCAACTTCAAAATATAAACTCAACATTCATTTTAAAATTAGCGATTTAGCATTAATTTTATGGAAGTAAAAGATTTCAGTGAACTGAATGCAATCTTTTCAGTGAAGTTATCGAGTTCCTTTTGGATTGACTAAAATCATTGAAGCTACATAAATTTGCGAGTTCTAGAAAACAACAGTTGTTAAACAAGGGACACGGTTTAATTTCGTGCTTACATATTATGAATGCTTTCTCTCTGATCAGAAAGCTGGACCATTTTTGATCAAGGTTTGGCCAAATCTCTCTCGGAATGACGCACGTAAAGTCGTCTGTCTGCTACAGTAATTGGAATGGAGTAAAGTGGTATTTGTATTTAGATCATTGGAGAAGGCACCTAGTCCTAATTTGATTCTGTTTTTGATTAGTTCGTATAAAAACATATGGACATCGTGTTTTGTAGTCATTCAATCATTTCATTCATTTCGATCATTTTTCCAATTAACTCTTGGGGGGATACGTGTTTTAAAGCTCTTATCGACCTAAAGTTATGGAGGTGGATAAAGAATTCTAGATTGTTAAGAACTGTGTCCATTACTTAGGCTAGACCACTGAGATATAGGCTTTAAGTTAGACAAGCTGCCATTGCTGATTAAGGCAAGTGAAAAAGAATATCCAGAGCCACTGTAGGGTTAGCTTGCAGAGACATGCCGACCTTTACATCTGGTTAAGATGAGTTCGGTGGCAGGTTTTAGACATTTGTGACTGGTGCAATCGGGATGACACTTTTTCCCTTTAAGGCAAATGACAATTTTGACTTTCAGTACTTGAAACTCGTTGAGATATAGAGCTATACACACATCCGTAATGCGTAATATTCTATTTATCTATTAAGTGTTGTACACACATGTGAACTCATTTGCTAGACAAAATATTCTAGTTCGCAGAAAATAGATTTAAAAATAAATCAATGCTAGGTATGATCTAAATAGAACATATTGATCCGTTAATATACTTACTTTCCACAAATAAGTCTGTGTTGAAGGATGGTGATTAATCCTGCCTTCTGTTCCATCAAATTTGGCCTACATACTCGAACAGTAAACAGTAGGTCATTGCCTACTTAATTATGTTCCTCATTGGACACACTATTCGCAGATGTTTACGATCCCCATCTGATCAGCAAAGTGCAAGTAATTTGCGCGTTTTCTGTTTTAACCCAAAAATCAGAGAGTTTGAAAAATGATTGGCATCTCACGCGTATTCGAAGCATCTGCTACTTGCTTTTTTGTTTGCCTGGTTCCGCCACAGACAGCTCACATGGTGGTGGTTCTATTTTGGGGATGACGTCAATGTTCCAAATTCTCTGCTTTCATCACGTCAGTATGAGATTCAATTAAACAACCCCCACAGACGTCTGTGTCTTGACAAACCGAACATAATTGTTGCGTGAGCAATAGTTCCCTTAGATACAAAAAGAAAAAAAAAAAAAACATCAGTCCCACGACACAATAGAGTGTGAGTAAAGTTCCCGGTGAGGTCAATTTGGTCGAAACAAATAGCAATGTTTGCCAAAAACAAAGAAATGCCGCTGATTTTTAACTGTCAAGGCGTGACACGTCTTGGGCTAACGTCCAATCTTGGGAGGGAGACAGTGGACATTATGTCATACCTATGTACAAGGTTACCTAAAAGCTAAAGTGAATTTTTGTTTTCTTTTCTTTTTTAGATATGGCACACCCCCAGCTCCACCACCTCTATCCACTGGCTCAGTACCGTCGCAACGAATGTCTACTCAAATGCCCCAATACAACGTTGGAGAGGCACCTGCGTGCGTACAGAATGCTATGATGACAAAAGACAAGAAACCCTTCACCTATACGCCCGGTGGTATCGACTTGTCACAGATCAAGAGCCAGCGGATGGCCAAACGATTGGCACGCAATGCCCAAAGTGAAGGCGCAACCGGTCAGCAACAGGCTAATCGGCCAACGCCTCCACCACAGCCACAGAGCAATGGTGGTACACCACCAGCGGCTGCAGCACAATTGGGCGCCACAGCAATGGGAATGCCTTTCCAGGTATTTCCAACTGGACCACCACCACCACCGCCACCACAGCCCAATAAGGGTGGTGCGCCACCACCACCACCACCTGCACCACAGAACAAATTAGGTCCACAATCGAATGGAAATGCAGCGCATGCTCGGAAATCCCCAACTCCACAAAATTTCGAACCACCACCAATGGGCTTCCGTCCTGAAATCAAGATTCCCCCCAATCCAATGGCCGCCTTGAAAAAGGTACCACCACCACAGGAAAAGAACAATTTCTGGGTGGACGAGTACCGCAAGGAGCGTTCGAAGAGTCCAATGGTTGGTAATGACGAAAACGGTAAGCTCATCTTTTTGCCTTTTGTTTTTTTTAGATATCCCCATCCAATGTGTATGTTTTCTTATTCTTGTCCAGATTACAATAGATCTTCACCGAATAACCCACAACCTGAAACGAATCAGTACACATACAACAACAATAACAATCAACAAAATGATTACCAATCACAACAGAACCAATACCGTCGTTCTCCATCCCCACAACCGATGCGTCAGCAACAAGAATATTATAGTCAGCGGGCAGCAAGTCCACCAAGAACTCCAGCACAACAGCTGGATCAACAGAGACGCATCGAGAGCCCTTATCAAACACAGTACTCACCCCAACCACAACCACAACCACAACCGCAACAACAACAATACCAACTGCCTTCAATTCAGAGGCAAACATCAAATCAGTATGAATCACTGTACCAACCGCCGCCACCAAGTTCTCCTCAACAGCAACAACCGTCGACACCAATTCAACGGCAACAGACTGCTCCGCCGCAACAATATCAAGGCCCAACTTCGCCTCAATATCAACCGCAACAACAATCGCCACCAACACCACAACAGCAGCAGCAACAATCAGTGCCATGGCGCTCACAGAGGCCCGTGGCCACAGGTATACAGAACAACGTCTCCCGACCAAGAGATGTCATGAGTCCTGCACCATCTGAATCGCCTAGGCCACAGCCTCAGCAGCAACAACAACAGCAGCAACAGCAGCAGCAGCAACAACAGTATCCAGCTTATTTAAGATCTCGCGAAGTTCTAAGTCCAGCTCCAGAACCAGCACAGATGTCACAGCCGTATCAGCAAAAGAATGTGAGTACCTTAGTTTTTCAATAGGGACATAACAATTTTTGTATATTAATACGAATGGACCCCTAAACTTTTTTTTGATTTGTTAATGTCAAAACGTCAGTCAAGTCTAACATTTTATTATGCAATCGTTTTATTATGTCCACGAACGACCAACGTTTGGAAGTTATTAAGAATTACAACCGAAATTCTTAGTCGGTGATCGGAACTTTAAGAACGTTTATTCCAATTTTCGGTCGTAATTATTGTCCCACCAATAGGCTGCGCATGCTATAGTGGATAAATTGAATTCAACGTATGCACTATTGAATGTTCCAGGACTGAAAATACCGCAGACGTAAGTGCTTCAGTTCAAAATGAGCCACATCAGTCGATTCCAAGCCGTTCACATTTTGTGCTTCAAGAGATTTCACTGCACACCACAAGTGGCTGTGTTAGTGTTAGTGACATAATTTTTCTCCACGTACTATCAAAGGCAATTTCAAGTACGGTAGTAAAAGCTCTCCATTATTCTATTTAAGTTCACAGTTTGTCTGGCATTCGTCGTCGTCATTCGCACTTTATATCTCATTCTATCTACACACACATATGTACATATGTATGTATGTACATGCAGTATTTCCTTCAGCTTCTACAATTTTGTTTAAAAAGATATCATTTTGCAATCATTCTTCTGCCGGAAAAGATAAATTTAAACGGCTATGATCATGTGTTTACGATACATACGTATACATATCTTCTGATGTATGTACATACATATTCTCGTATATATATGCAATATAGTGCAACAATTTACGATGACATAATCAAAATAAACCGAAAAATTCGCACGATGACGGTAATCAATGATTTTGCAGAGGTATTTCTTCTTTATCGGTTCAATGGAGAGAGGAGTTATATTTTTAGATATCCGCACACGCAGAGATTATTTTTAATTTCGATTCGTTTCGAACGTGTTTTCTACTCGTTTTCCTTGTTTTATTCTTCGCTTTTGCATTCTGACTGAGGACCGATAGAAACAAATTAAATTCTGTATTGCACACTCCTTTTGCCAAGAGTTTTGCTCGGTTGGGAACTATGAGGCCTGGTTCTTTTTTTGAATAATATCCATACACATTTGTACTTATGTATGTATGTACATACATATGTATACAAAGTTTGTATAAAAATTGTTGGCAACCATTTATGCGGAAGCTTCGATAAACGTGCCACAAATGAAAAGTGATAAAAAATACTTTTTTTTTAGCCTTGACTGTTGTATGGATGCATGTGTAGTATAATTGTGTCGTTTGATCTAATTTTTTTTTTTATAGTCGCAAGTTGGATCTATCTACATCCCTCCAGTGGCTGCACAACATCAACAACAGTCTCCACCTTATCAAGATCCTCAAAGTGTTAGGCAACAGCAATCTTCACGGCAGGTTCCAGCAAATCGATGGGTTTCGCCACCACAGCCATCATCGGCTGAAGCGCAATCCTTGAATCGTATAAAATCACCACCGCCACCATCGAGCAATGGTTTTGGTAGCAGTAACAACACTGGTTTAAGATTGCAGATAAACAATAATACATCAAATGTAAAGGTTGGTAACGAGAAACGTCCTGAATTTTGTAATTATGGTTATTTTTTGTTTTTTGTAGGAAAGAATTATTCCGATTCAGTTGGAACATACACCAACACCAACACGTACACCTTCGGCACCAGGATTTGGGCCACAACCCTTCTACAATGCTAATCAACCACAGTATAGTAGTGTGCCTTCTCCACCCTTGGCACAGGGACAGAGTAGTAATGGTAAGTGAGAAATTGATGAGTGTCTCTAGAGACTAAATATACTTCTTAGTGGCACCCCGTACAAGTTTATTTAAAGAGTAGTCGACTACAACCAACACTCTTAGCCGTGGTATAATGTATGCAGGTCTATAGTAATGTCATCACTTTGCGAACAAATTGGCTTAACTCACTAATGCGCCTGACTTCCTCTTCTTCTGCAGTAACCATTCGATAAACCTTTAGCCCGATAAAGCAGAAGTGGGATGATCAATGTTTTATACAGAATTTTCTTCGTTGTTCGGGATTGGGCTCTACTACTCAATTGTCTACTCATTATTATCAAAATTTAACTTGTTCTTAGCTAGTTTATCTTGAGATGATCCTACAACGGCATGCATATATTGCAGTAGAATATCTGAGAGAATACTCGTATGTTCAGTGTGAGAAAAATTAAACATTTTTTCTGTCGAAATTTACTAGCCCATAAGGATTGAAGATTTAAATACTGAAATACTACTTAACACTCCTTTGTTTTACTTTGCAGGACAAAATTCTCCCAGCTACATAGTGCGTTCACCCAATCAATTCGTGGATCAAGGCTATAACAATTACCCAGGAAGTCAGGACCCCCACAGGGTCACATCACCAACAGCGCAACAAATGCAATCTCCACGTATTGGCCAACAATCAAACACCGCTGGCGGTGTTAAAACACGTATCATACCGATAGCTTTCGAAGCGCAAGCAGATGGACCGCTAAATCCAAGCAATGTCCGTGGACCGATCTCTCAACAGCCGCTAGTTATTCAAAAGTAAGTTTGCTCATATTAGCAAGTAGCAAGTTTAGTTTCGTTAGTAATAATCCTAGATACTTTTCCTACTTATCGCTATTTTTATTTTTGTTTTGCTTTTTGAAAATACTCAATCTTTAAGTGGCAACTATAGACTATTCATTCATGACTGTCCATTAGAAGCTGAGATACGATACAGAAAAAATCTTCTCAGGTATCGTAATTGCATCCTAAATGTAAAACAAAAACACAATGTATTGCCAAGAATCGAATGACGTAAAAAAGTAATTAAAAATAATTAACAAAACATAATAAATACGTTCAAATGAGAAATTGTTCAAATTGTCCATTGCGATATGTACTTACTCTGTCTGTGTCGATGTCGCATTGTCGTCAAACCCCTTCGTCATCGTTAATAACTCTTGTTGTCAGGTTCGTCTCTTGGTGCTAAAATAAATATCAACTGACGCACTTATCATTTCAATTTGGATGTAATTTTCGTAGGTGTTTGTTTGCTTTATAGTGGCATTCTTATAGTCGTTTGTGTCTATGTATATTCTCTGTTTTAGTTAAAAGTTATTTTTTTCTGCAAAAAATGTTATAAGTTAAATGTTTTCAAACGCAATCGTCAGTAAATTGATTTATTTAATTTTATAACAACTGCTGCCAACACTTTTAAAACGATGTTGTTCAAATTTCGGGCACGTGCTCTCTAATTCCTTTATTTGAAGTAGAGCTGGACGAAGGTGCCATCAATCAGAAAAAATGGTTCTTAATATTTCGGGCACTGTCGAATCACCAGGTTTGACCAAAACCATGTCATGTTAGTGTGGATTGCTTTGGATATTTTTTACTCATAGTCCAGTGGTATGACATACACGTTATCGTCGTTCTAGGTGTTTGAATTATGCTGAGTAACTTCATTTCATTTCACCGTCAGTCCTCAGTCGTAGTTCAGTTGCTATCAGATGGCAGAGAATAGTCATAAACTTTTGCCTATTTCAGTGTCAAAGATAGATATTTTATTTCTTTCAAGTAACTTTAAACAATGCAACATTTTTTGCCTAAAAAGAGTTAAGAAATGTATATTATCAACATACATACATATGTTTCCCTCAATCTCAATTTAACATTCTTCCGAAATTTAACTTTATAGTGATCCAAGGAATCAAAATGCTTGGGGTAGCGGCAATACAACTCCAAATCAATCAAAATCATTTAGAGTCTTACAAAAGATCACTGACACCACCGATGATGGTGCTTCTGAAAGTAAAACTATCGAATCTGATAGTGTTGAGCAGGAACCACAACTACAACGGCCAACATATGCTCGTCAAATGGGTCCCGGTCAAGTAAATAGTCCAACTATTGAGCAAATGAAACGAATGCAGTTGAATAATGAACAGGCCTTTGCAAATCGGGCCAAAAATCAAGGTGAGTGCATAATTTAATTTTATCTCTAAACAATGTTGTGAATGTCTAATTAAAAAAAAAATGTATTAAAAAAGATGATGATAAAGAAGCGACTGTAAAAGCAGCTAACGAAGATCCCAGATATCGTGGACCTTCAAATCCTTCGATAACCTTTAAAAAGTTACAAGGTGCTATTGAACAGTGTCCTCCAAGCAAAACCGCCAACGATGACGGTATGAAGATTATACTATTCATTTCCGCTTTCGTGTGAATTAGTTTATCGTTTTTAATTGATCAATATTGATGACGCGTAGGCTATTTAAATGGGCGGCAATCGTTGATTCTTAACGCCTGTCCTAAAATGTAAGCCAAAGCTTGCCCAGAAAGCTAAGCCGCCTAATTTTGCTTAGATACTTGCATACATAAATAAAGCAGTACAATTGTACATATTACGCTTGAAATTTGGCTCAAAAGCTGCAATTTGGTCATAAAGCCAAAGGTAGATATTTTGAAAGTGTCTTCGGTAATCAAGGGTTAACAACGATGATTTGATTCACTAATGCTTTAGATCTCGAACGAAAGAAGAAACCAGTTTCTTTCACATTTTTACTGGAGCTTATTTGTTTTTTTAGTTGCATAGGTTTAACACATATGTATACATTTGTTTAAATTTTTTTTTTATTTCTTAGGTTTCTCTCCTGTTATGAAACAACCTCAACCTAATAGATACGCCAATCAGAGACCAGTGTATAGCCCAGAGGGTAACCTATTTAATTTGCTTAAATTAATATTAAATTATTTTTTATTTCTTTTTTTTTTATTTTAGAGCAATCTCAACAATATGTTCATCCTAGTGAACAACAAGTACCAGAGCCGAAAAAATATACAGGAAGCGCCATACCAAGCCGATCGTTTAAAATTCTTCAAGCAATGACAACACCAGAGAATGCTGGTAAGTGATCAGGTTAAAAGCCAGTATATTATGCATATATGTAGATCAGTTGAATTAATTATTTTATAAGTAAAAAACAATTAAGTTTTTTTTTTTATATAGTTATCTTAATCATTCATTCATTTAATTTGTTGGACATTTGAGAGAGTTGGTAATGGTTCACATTTTGTTTTTCTTCTTGGTCACGTCATCTGGTTTAATTCTTGGTAATGTATCTTAGTCCTCGTAATGCTACTTCTGATGTTAAGGAATTCTTATCCCAATTCTTGACCATTTTACTCAATTTCCACTATCCATCGATTAAGCGTCTCAGATGCCCACGAGAAGCAGTACATCGGAAACCAACTTTGTATTGTCGAAACCTAGATTTCAATAGTAGGGTGGAGGTTCTTCCAGTTTCAATTTCGTTTACCATCCTCTGGGAGCTTGACAACCTCGTCTGGATGTTGACGTCTTTCTATTCATCAGCTTCAGTTAGCCTGGATATGACTAGAAAAATTAATCGTAATTACTATACAATTGCATTAGGAATGAATGGGTTCGCCAATTTTGTTTGTCTGTGAACTGGCAGTATACATTCGGCAAATAGTCTTCTTTTCAACCGCCTGGCTATGTAGCTTTTCAGTATGTTTTTCATTTCTTCAAAGCCTGCCCGTCCTAGACCGATACGACGACGTTGCATTCGCCTAGTTTAGTTGTCTCTTGTTATTCTCATCTCATGACCGAGATAATTGTACTCGAAAACCTGCTTGATCTCCATTCCGTTTGCTGTTTACAGATTCCCACTGGGGAGCAGGTTGGTCATGAATTTTATTTTTTCGCGTTTGGAAGCTGCTCCGTTGATGCTCCTGTTGTCCCATTTCAGGCTTTTAAAAACGTATCGAGAAATTTGTTGGTTTTCTTTTTCATGTAGCTTAACGCATCCGGTGGACTTATCGTTTTTGTTCTTAAAGAGTCGAGGATATCTTCCGTCTATCCTACGGTGCTTTATTGATTCCATAATGCTAAGTATTTCAATGGTGTCGAAGGCTTATTGGAAGTCCACGAAAGTTAGGACCATTCTTTGGTTGTCCTCTGTCGAATTTAAAATGAGAACTATTACTGCAGATTGTCTTTCGTACTGAAACGTCTGAACATAATCTATTATCGTGGTTGGTATCGGTCAAGTGTTTTTTTTTTTGCCATTCTTTTGGTAAAGAACATTGTGAGCAGTTTATAGAGCTACGGTTGCCACTAGTGTTATAGCATCTGTTACTACTTAGCCTCCTCCTGGGATCTTTTTATTTTTTCATTTCTTTTAGACATCTTTATTCGATGATAGTTCAAGACAAAATCAGAATTTTCTTTCTTTCATTTTACTACTTGATGGCTAAATGAAAATCGGGTTTCTTGAAATCCGACCGACCCTTCTTCCACGAATGAATTGTCTACGTGATGTCCATTAGGTCCTGTTGTATTCTAAAATAAAGCTCTGTGTTTGAGATTCGGTTGGGCCAAAATACTCTAAAAATTATACGCAAACATCTGGTAACCTTGTTGTCTGTAGGTATGGTTTAGTACCATCGTGCTCCCTCCATCTTTTGAGCTGTCTACTCATAGTAGGTCTGTTCTCGTACTTTTTGCACCAAAATTTGTAGATTGTGAAATTTCAAGGAGTGAGGGTAAAATTCTCTCAAAGAATGGTAAAGTCACAAGAAAGTAAACGAACGTGAAAGCTACGAAATTCGCCCACATTTTAGACGTCAAAAGCAAATGTATGCAAATACACAAACAACAAAAAATTTCTTGCAGGTATCTGAAAGATTTGACAGATTTCGTAAATCAGTGCAAAGAAATTTCCTGCACTAAAATTCGTTGCATGGGGAAATTTTTTACTCTCTCGTAAGCGCTCTCTTGTACGAAAAATTGCGAAACTTTTGCGTACTCGAACAGGATTTGGTGACTTTTCGTAGATTTTCGTGATTGGGAGAGTACGCGAACAGACCTAGTATTGTGGCGCATTACCAACTATACCAAATGGCCAACAACACATAATTCATCTTTCAAACCTGTCAAAATTGTAAATATATATATTTATTTATTTTTTTATTTTTATCTAAATACATAAGTGCATCCCATTTCACCCACAAACACATACACACAGCATCCCAAGTAATTTCAAAAGAATACAAAACAAAACTGATTGCACTTTTGTGTATCCACATCACAATATTACATTCGAATAAATTAATTTTCTTTTCCTTTTTCTTTCCCCTACGTGCACTTTTATTTTGTTTCTTTTTAATTTTTATTTTATTTAATTTTTTTTTGAGTTTTATTTCGATTCATTTAGCATTAAGCTTGTGTTGAAGAGAATGTAATTTGTTTTCAATTGCACAGATATTAACTTGTTGATAGAGAGAGAGATTGATAATAACTTGGAGACTAATTCAGATGGCATATTCTGATGTTGGCTTCCATAGGCTAGCTTTATAAGTTTCTATATTTTTTTTTTCTTACTCCTCCCTACATTCATCTCGCTTACATGCATTCTCAACCATTTTCCAAAATTTATGCAGTTAGTGAAAAAAAAAACTCATTCTCTTTTTTTTTCTCTTCTCTTCCTCATTTATGTTTTTTATTTTTATAGCCGAGATGGAAGACTCGGATGTTGTTGAATCAAATAAATCAATAACTGAAAGTCCTTACCAACAACCTCATCCTCGATCCTTTGTTTATCATTATCCCTATTTGCCACCATGTTGCCCTCCTCCACCACCAACATCTGCCCCACCCAGTGGTGATGTTCATAATTGGCAATACCCATTATCACCACATCATCATCCCATGCATCATCATCATAATCATCCCCATCACCAACATCACCAACAACACCCATATCCTCCATGTCCTTATTACTACTACTATTCTCCTAATGAGTATGATTCGCAAAATTGTAGTCAATTTCAGGCTCACGATTCGTTTAGTAGGGCTAACTCTCAGTCTCAGGACCTTCCGAACATAATTATAACTCCAAGTGCTGAGGATATACCGCAAGTGGTTAAGGGAACGCCCTTAGTTCGGGAACAGAGAGAGGGATCGGTGATCGAAACCCTGTCGCGTAGGCTAAGTGAAATCGCACAACCGGTCCAAATCGACTTGAATATGAGTCAACAAGATGATAAGAAATACGTTGGAGATGGTGGCAAGGAGTTTGACAATTCACCGTCGCCTATTAAGTCAGAGTGTGAGAACAACAAGATCTCTTCTGAGGATAGTTCCGATGACCTTCTAACTTCCTCAACCGATCCAACAACGACTTCCAGTTTTGAAGACTGTGCAGAACAAGTCAATAACGATGGTCTTCAAGCTATCAAATCGGTGACAAATATCCAGATTTACAATAAGAAGAATCTGTCGACAGTGGATATGTTTGACGACGATCGTACAGTAGCCGATGGAGAAAGTATGACATTCGATGACGAGGACGAAGATGAGGACGAAATTATTGGAGAAGATCTCGAATACGATGAAGAAGAAGTTCTCATTGAGGAAATGGACTCGGAAGATGAAGGAGGCATCGAAGAACTCGAAGAACTCGAGGAAGATGAAGAAGACGAAGTTATCATAATGGACGATCTTAGTGTGATCTACGAAGAGAATGAGGCAGATGCCGTGAGTCCAAGGCCAGCGAGTCACATTAGTTCGAGTGTTAGTGATTCAACTACTCTGGCGAATGAAGAATTCGACGAAGAAGAAGAGGAAGTGATCAAGGAAGAAGACGAAGATGAAAACTCGAATTCAGTTACAGTCCGGCTGCCACTAAAGTTCTCATTCAGCCGATCGTCAAATGATGAGAGCATTGCTACGGTAGAGGTAGGTAGCAGCCAGATTGAAGACAAGCGAAGATCGTTTAGTATTGCATCCGTGCAGGCAGATCCAGAGGAAGATGATAGCGATTCTCAGGATTGCGATGTTAGTGTGACGATAAGTCTCAGTCCATCGAGTGGTTCGTTGGACAGAAAGTCAAGTTTGTCACCAGTACCACGTGTCTTTGGATCAATCGTTAAAGAAAATCTAAAAGAAGAAGACGTTTGTGATTCGGAAGCTGACGATGTTTCGGTGTCGTTCTCACTTCCAATGCGGAATAAATTCATGGATCAGACATGGAGTGGAGATGTAACGAACAATATTGCTAAAAAGAAGACAAAGAAGAAGAAAGCACGCTGTAGTGAAAATGCAGCTGTTGAGACTTGGATGAAGAATGGGGATGTGTTTGAAGAAAAGGAAGCGACGAAGATTTCTCAAATGGAAACTTTGAACTCTACAATTACGGTGAGAGATATGCCTGTAGAAACAAGGCGGAGAAATAGCGCCGTCTTTGATGATAAGGACGATAAAACAGTTGTTTTGAAGACGCATGATGTTGCCCAAGCACTGGCAGATACGGAGACTAAAGACATAAGAAAAATTATGGTAATTGAAAACTTACCAGCAAAGAAGGACAACGAACAGGAGTCCCAAAGTGAGAAGCAACCGGAAGGAAGTGTTGGCGAAGAACTAGACTTTTGGGCCACCTTACAGGCAACAAGGAAAGAAGCACAATTATTCCTTGAGAAAACCGCTGATTATTGGGGTAAGAAAATCAATGGAACTGAAAAAGATTTAGCCAATTCTGCAACTCCACCAACTGAAATAGAAAAACCGAAAGATGTACAAACAGAAGAAGAATTTTGGGCCTCAATTCGAGTCCAGGATAAGACAGAAAAGGCAGAAGTAGTTGCACCACCAGTTGATAACCCCGAGGAGATTAAAATTAAGAAAGAGCCAAAGCCAAAATCAATAAAGCCCAAAAAGAAAAAGAAAATTATCAAGGCACCCGAAGAAAAGCCTGAACCGGAACACGTTTGGTCCACGATTAAGCTGTCAAATGCTAACAATCGAGCAAAAATTGTCGAATCCACTATCCAGATGATACAGAGCAAAACAAAGAAGGAATTGGTTAAATCGCATAGTAAGGAAGTAGAAGTGAGTGATTTGGTGGCTAGTATTAAAGAAACCTACGATAAAGAGGAGAAAGAAGTCACCAAATCTGAAGAAGCTACATTAGTGACCAGTACAAAGGCAATTACTGATAAGAAGCCCACAAAAGAACCAAATAATGAAGATATTTCCGCCAAAGTTAATATAAATAAGAGCCAAATAGAAGACATTCGAAACAACTTAACCAAAGAGAAAGCAGAGCTCAAGACACAAATCTTGAATCAGAAATTTGCCAATGCCTTTGTGATTCCCGACAAACCGCTTCTAATGAAAGCAACTTTAAGTGAATGGAAGATTGAATCAACGATCCTAACTCTGCCCGAACCAGTAGAAACCTCAAAAGTCGGTCAAAAGTGGGAATTCTCCGCAAATGTTTCAAGTCCCATCTCGTATGAGACCGATGTGCAAAAGATGGTAACACCGGGCGTAGAAATTGTTATAGAAGAGTCAGAAAAGCTGGAAAAGCCAAAGAAAAAGGTCATCAAAAGTAAAAAGATTGCAGAAGAAGCTGAAGGGGACACTTTAAAACTCCCCAAGATAAAGACTGCCAAGAAATCTGCGAAGGAGCCAAAGAAGATCAAAAAGAAGAAGCTGGAAACAACAGATGCTGAGCTCAAAATTGAAGAGATTAGTTCGACTTCATTGGTGGTGGAAGAAAACACATCCAAGATTGGAACGGAATCTGAAACGCCCGATTTTTGGGCGGATATTGCATCTTCTAAAAACAGTCAGGTCGAAGAAGGTATTTCCGTTTCAGTGGTAAATGAAGAAACTGACTTTTGGGCTACAATTGAATCGGTCACGCCTAAAAATGAAGAGAAGTGTGAAAACAGGCCAGAAAAGACCGATTATTGGTTCGAAGTTCAATCTCCAAAGGAAGAGGAACCCGACTTTTGGGCAGAAATTGAATCTTCTAAGGATAAATGTGAAGATGAAGTTGAATTGCAGACTGAGGAGATCGATATTTGGGCTGATATTGAGAGTTCAAAAGCTCCTGCTGCGAACAAACCATTGGTACATCATCAAGAACCTGATTATGGGTCTGTTGTAGAAAAAGAAGATAAATTTGAAATGCGAACGGAGGAAATAAATGTCTGGGCTGAGACTGAGGTTGAGGCTCAGCCAAAAAATAATGAAATGGAAAATCAGGAAACTGATTTCTGGGCGGAAGTTGAGTCATCAAGGGCTAAAAATGTAAATAAGCCCTCAGCTGAAGATGAAAAGCCCGATTTTTGGACTCAAATCGATTCTCTGAAGTCTGCATCTCCCGAATATCGTCAAGACCAAGAATTTTTGTCAATAAGCGATTCTTCGAAAGATGAGAAGTGGTCTCCAATTAAACACCATGAACCCAACTTTTGGTTTGAAATTGATTCCACCAAAGATTTTAAGGGAAATGTAGCTGAAACGCAGGTCAACTCTGTAACTGACACAGAGTCTTCTAAAACAGAAACCGACATTATTTCTGAAACAAAATTACAAGAATTCGATAGTTCTAAGGCAAAGAAAAAGAAAAAGTCCAAGAAGATAGTCCTAGAATCCGATTGTGCTTTAGAAGCTGATCCTCTCAAACCAAAGACGAAAACTAAGAACTCCACCCTAAAACAATCCAAAATTGATTTATCTTTTGAAACCGAAGTGTCTTTAAAAACCAAACAAAATAGCAAAAAGAAAACCCTTTCGTCGCATAAAGACGAGCTTCCAGATACCGACTTTGAGGAAGAAAAACCTAAAACCAAGAAGAAAACCTCTCCACTTAAAGCCGAAACAGCAGCAATCGATTTCTGGGCTGAAATTGAAACATCTAAGCCTAGTACTTCTAAGAAAACCATTAAATCATCAAGTGTCCATGTTTATAGCGATTGCGATGTAGAATTGATAAATCTGGAACCAGTTCCAACGTATCATGCCATCAATACCCAACCAGAACTAGAGGTTGACTTCTGGGCTACAATAAGCTACGCTGATGAAGACACCTTACCGGAATCAAAGGTATTCCAAGAAAAGGAAACAGACTTTTGGGCTTCTAATAGCTCGGGCAATGAAACTGAAGTAAACTCCGAAGTAGATACGGGAAAAATAGATTTCTGGGTCACTCAAAGAAAATTCGAAACGAACAGTAACTTTGTCAGGGAGGCTACACCTCCAAAGCAAGAAGAACCAGAAGAAGTCGATTTTTGGGCTGAAATTAAAAAATCCAATGACGATGACGATGACGATAATGTGCAAGCCGTTCTACCCAAAGATGAATGTGAAACCCGTCGAAATAACTATAAAAAAGCAATGGCATTCTTTACAAACACCGTGAATGTCGAGAAGAAGGAAGAGAGCCCTGCACCGATAAAAAATATGGACACCACACCGATGTATGAAGAAGAAAAAACACCTGAAGCAATGCCTTACGATTCATGGGTTTGGAGGAAATCAACGGAACACGATTGGGAAGCTCCCGATGACCAAGAAGTGAATGATGTATTCCTGATCATGGAAGACAATGAAGCGGAGGAAGAATCGAACACTTTAAGAGAGAACAATGCCTACGAGGTGGAACAGGGTTATGACTTCGTGTCCATTGAAGATGAACAGGCCGAAGAAGAGGAGAGCTCTGAAAGCATTAGTGATTCAACTCCAAATCACTTCCAAATCGAACATCAATATCCAAAACCAGAACCTACACCTATCAAACCAAAAGAAAAATCTGTTGAACCGATCTCAAGTAACAAGTTTAATGAAGAAGTCAAGATCTCTGTCAAAGATCGCATATTTGCCTTCGAAACTGGAGCCGTCGAACCGCCATCAGCTAAGCCAAAAACATCTCTTATCGTCGATAGTGCAACACCGAAGAGTAATCTCAGTCGTAATAGCTCTCAGCGCTCGGAATCCGAGATCGAAGAAGATGATTCCGGTGTTACCGATATGAATAAATTACTCTCCGAGACAGACACGGAATCCGAAAGTTTCCCGGAACTTCGTAAAATGACACGCTATCAGCGCGCTTCCACACATTCCAGGCTCTTCAAGCTTCTCCAAGATGATGGCGATGTCATCGAGGAAGAGTCACTGACCGACGATAAAAATCTCGAAATGGAGTTCAACTTCAAACCTCGCAAGAAGATCGTACACAATGTATCAATTACACGAAAGCAAAATCCAAAAGCCTTCCAAGAGGCGGAAACTCTAATACAACGTCGGGAAAGACTCTCCTTGCCGTTGCATAAAAACTCTAGCATTGATGCGGATAATCTGTCATCACCGAACTCACCAGCTTCACCGATCTTCGGACAACCATCTCAGGCTGTCAGCGATAAACTTGTAAATGAATTAGTTCAAAGTTTGCTACTCAAGAAGAGCAGTAGTACGTTGAAAAATCTTCCCATGGAGAAGCTTCAGGCGGCTGCCAAGAGGGTTCTAGAAGAAGAGCTGGACTCACTAGAAAATACCTCCCTCGACTCAACACCTGCCCTGACACCTCAAGAGTTCAAAAGCGAATCATATTCCGATTATTATGACTCATGGAGTGCTAAGACAGACGCCTCTGACAATTCGACGAATGGAAGCTTTGAAATACTGCCATCGAAGGCGTTTAAAGCATTGCAAGATACAACAGCGACATCGAAGCGACGACCGTGGGCAGTGCGGTGTCCTCGGGTTTTAAGTTCAAAAACAGTGAATAGAGACCTGGCCCGCGTTACAGAATCACCAGAGATCTTCAGCAGGAGTAGTAATTCACCTGAAATTATGTTCGGAACGGAGCGGGCGAGTTCAGTTGGTAGATGGCGAAAGGTTTAAAAGGTTTTGTGTAAATTCGTTTAAAAAAAAAGAAGAAAAGTTAAGAAAACGTGCTTTGACTGATAGAAAACGGACCAAAGGGTCCATTTCAGGTGCATTTATTTGTAGGCCAGTTAGATTGGTTGTATTTCAAGAAACCCTCAGCAGAAGGGTTTAGCCCGAGAGGCATGAGAAGTCTCTGAAATGTTTATAAAGTTGTATAGGTTAAATTAGGCTATGCATGTAGTTATTTTTGGAATATTCTTTTTGGTTTTAGAAAACATTCGATGTGCTGATAGTCTTCAATTCACATTGTCATGAAAATGTTGTCTCATAGATTCATTTATTGTTGTAAATCTCTTATTAAATATTTGATTTTACTTTTAAAATTTAGGTTCTCCAAGCAGAATTATTATTCACTTCCCTGTCTTTGGGTTTGAAAGTGATTGATTATACTTTTGTCGTCACAAAAGGTAGGTTCAAAACGTCACATTTTGACCAGATGGCGTTCGAGTTCAAACATTTTTTTACAGTCTTGAATTAATTTTGAGTTAAAACACATACAGACTAGTAATCGTCTGAAGTACTTACAGATTACTATAAGTCATGCGACTCTAAAGGTTTCGTTAAATATCCGCTAATAAAAGTTGGTCCTTGTTATTCCAAGAATTTTAAACGACACTTTTGATATACATCAGATATCACTGACTTCGTTCTGAACTCATTATGACATTTTAAACGATTTTTATTTTAACTTTGTTGACTACATCACATCAATGGTTTCTAATCACTCACACAAGAATTTGAATAGAGATAATGTATTTCTGATTGTAAATATTTTGTTCTCTAACTTTAAAAATATATTTAACGTTAAATTTAAATTTATTATTTAAAGCAACAAAAGAATATACCAAAAATTATAATCAATAGTTTAAACACCTACCTCAAACAATCACTGCCAATAATCATGCATTTGTTTGCCTTTTCTACTCTCCTATTATTATTATTTTAAAGAAAACAAAAAATTGTAAATATTATTTGTAAAAAAAAAAAAAAAACACAAAATATTTTATATACTTCTATTAGTAAGCAAATTAAAAAAAAAAATACAAAAACAAAAACGTTATGCATTTTTGTCGAATCATATATCATTTCATGAACTTATTACCATTTAACCCATAATATTATCCTATCCACTCTATCCACTTACACATAACCGAGAGAAAACTCATCCGAACAAAGATTAAGAAAAAAATATTTAATTTTTTGGAAAAATTCGTTACAAAAGATTTCGAAAAAAAGTCGCAAATAAACCTGAAGAGCAAGAATGACAATTCTAATCCCCACAATCATTGATTGCATTTAAAACCAAAATCAAATTTCAAAAATATCAGTTTCGTTAAAATCTTAAGGTACCATAATTTTAAGCATTTTGTTTCATTTATTTTTTTTTATTTGTGTGCGAAATATTGTATTTTTTTTTTACATTGTTTTTTTTTATATCTATTTAGTTTTTTTTTGTGACAAAATGAAACAAACCATAATTTGAGATTAAGACGTATTTTTTGTTTTGTCGCAAAATGTAATAAAAATAGGTCCGGTGTTAAACTAATGAGAGTTTCTTAAAAAAAAAAGGATAAACACGTACTTAAGAGCTGAATTTTCGTATATGTTATACTAACCTGTCTCGTTCTCTACTAACACCTTTGGTTCTCTAAAATATGGATAGATCGTATCTAAAACTATTTGCTATCTACACTTTATGTTCTTTGAATAATGCTTTAAAGCTCCAACGATGATTGCTTTTTTGAAATTCTTCAAGTACGACAGAGACTAAGACTGCAGTGAACTCTAGAATACTCGATTTGTCCGCTTCTTGTATAAGTAGTGTAATTGCTTTTCGCCTATCCAACAGAAGACCTTAATATACTTATCTACATGCTTCCTGGTTTAATAAGTGGTCTTCGACATTATCTTTAGCACTTAGTTTAACTGCTCCCTAATTCTCCTCAGTACTTTCTTATAGCCAGGTATCCATCTTTGTTAGATACATACATGTACTGTCTACCATTTCTTCAAGTTATGCTTACATACGGATCCATCAAGCTCAATGGAACTAACTTGATGTAATAAATATAGTGATTCGGAAAATCGAGATATTAGTATTCGAGATATCTTTTCTAAATTTAAGAAATCCTCTCATTCGAGATAGTCTGTTTTCACACTTCGTACTTCTGACAGATACAATTTTTCGTGCTTGGGCTTGAAAAAACTACTTGCTGGGTTAAGTAGTACGTAGTTCAATCAAAAATAAATCATGAAGCGAGATTAAAGTTTTGAATGAAGCAGAACAACGTATTGTTTTAAAAATACGTATAAAATAAACATACTGTGGGAAAAATAGTCGAAGGGTCACACACTTAGTCACTCTAGATCCAGTCCCAGCTAGTTTGACAATTTAAACTTGCTTGTGTCTGCAGAACAAAAAATCAGAATAACCAAAGCATTAGCTTAGTTATATCATTAATTTACTCATTCCATTAATTTATACCTTTTGTGTTTAGTATATGCTTAAATTCAGTATATTTTTGTTTATATATAAAATCGTATTCCAACTCTCAGTACTTTAATATCCAGAACCAATGATTAGCTAAACAATTATTTTTTATATTATTATTTTTTATTTCGATTTAATTCTTCCAGTCAAAACATTGGAGTAAACTCCACCTTTGGCTTTAAAAAATGTCTAAATAAATATATTACAAATGTTCTTGATCAACACAAGATTATAATGTTAAATGAATCTCTTTTTTTTTTTAAAAAAAGTCAGTTATACATTTCATAAATAACTTTCCAAGCGTTTTGTTATTCATATATTTTGTTTTCTTTAACCGAATTAACAAAATAGCTTTTTTTCAAAATAAAAATAATTTAAATTAATTTATTCAAAAAAAGCTACAATTTGTTCATTGTTCTGTTGTTTAAACAAATAATTAAATACATAAAAAAAAGGTGAAGTTTTCTCTCTTGTCTATTGATTTGTTTTGCATTTTTTATTAATTTCCTCTTGTACATAAACATGATTATTTTATTATTTTTTTGTATTGAATTTTGTTGTTTTTATGATTTTGTTAATTGTGTATTTTGATTGAGTTCTAATTGTATAAAATAATAACTATAAACCATAAGCTTAAGTGGAAGAATATTTTGTATTAGAGCTTTAAGTGTACATTTTCTTTTTAAATTTTTTTAGTTATATTCTAGATGATACATTTCGTTAAAATATTTTGCGATAGCGATTTAAAAAAATAATCGGGTGTGATAGCTGAGAGTGTAATATGTCGATTCAAGTGTTGATTTGGCTAGCTACTAGTACAGACTAGCTTCAATTTTCACAAATCATTATGTCCTTTTACTCTGCGCTGCTATTTTATATGGTCAGTTGTCGATATCTCGTCGCTCTTGCAATATGTAACCTTCTTTATATTACCTCCTACTAGGCTTTGGTGTGAAAAGCACTCTTACGTTAACGATTCCTCGCAATATTCCTACTTTATTGCTTTGAGTTCATGTATTCATTCCTTTCATTTATTCATTCACTATCCTCAACTGTCACTCGTCCTCTAAGGGAATTGACCTCAGTTCAATGAAAAGTCCTGAAAAGTTCCATGGTGCAGCTTCGTTCTGATACCAAGAGGACGACAGGTACAGGGCAGAATAAAGATTGCCTATTCCCCATCTTTTCCTGCAATACACTTTCCGCAAACATCATTTTGAAAATACATATGTCAGACTGCTTTGGGTAAGGCTAGTTACATGACACCTTTATCAGTCTACATTGTACCGTTTGATTTGCAAGATTCCAAGGAACATTCTTACACTACTACTTAACACTCAAAGGGTTAAAGATAGCCATTTATTTAACGTCAGATCAAATTCTTTTGACGTCGAAAATGGTTCAAATTGCGACTATAGTCACATAGCCGCAACCCACCTTTAAGTCCTCAAGTTCAAGGTCTTTAAAGCATACGCAATAATTTTGTCCTGGTTGGGTATGTGGCTATGATTTCTCTAGAAGCTCCACGATCACCTCTTTTATCGGACACTTCGAAAAGTAAAAATATAAAAGTACATTCATTAGAAGAACGCCTTGTCTCTCTAGTTCGAAATATATTTGCTTAAATGCTTTTACTTAAGAATTGTATCGTCTATGATATACACATACATATTTATATTAAAAGATGTTCTTTTTTTACATTTAATGTATCCCATACAGTACTAATTATATAATTTTCTTTCTTTCCTTTTAATTTCAGGACCTGGACAATCCGATCTATAATTATTTCTCAATTCAATAGAAATTAATTATAGATATTAAAAATAAGTTTAAGTCCAATATCAAAAATTACGAAACGAAATTATCTACATACATAATTTTGTGTAATATTTTTTAATGCATCAACACTAAATAGACGGGAATAAAAAAATGCTCATCGAAAATCAAGGAGAATCAAGGTACATATCAACTTGGTGGCATTTAAATGTTTGAAATTCTTGTTCGATACAAAACAAAAACGAAAACAACAAAACGTTAATTAATTTAAATCAGGTTTACGGTAACGAATTTAAGTAAAAAAAAAGAGAATTACTAAAATGAAAATATTTTATCAAAAAATGAAAATAATCGAAATTAATATCGACATGGAAACATATACTATTTATTTCTCCTTAATTTTGTAACATTTTATCTATTTTTTATGTTTTTGTTTCTTTTGTTTGTGCTTTTTACGAATCACATATAAACTAACGACGAACTATGTAACTTTTTCTCTTCATATTAATTCGACACATATCTCATTTTATTATTATTATTATTTTCTAACTTAAAAAAAAAAACAATATAATGCAAAAAAAAAACACAATTAAAAGAAAATAAAATTTAAAAAAAAATATTATTTATAGAGATATCATTGCTGTTATAGTTTCTTTTTTTTGTATGATTTTATCGAAAAGTAGTTACAAATAAAGATTATAATTCAAAAAATAGTAGGAGTTTTATTTGATTAAGTCTTCTACTGGTGAAACTCACGAATTTATCTCGACAGGAGTTTTCTACTTGATGTATAACCAGCCAACGTGCATATCTAATTACAGTGAAATCTTCCATGGCGGACACCTTTCTTAGGTTGACACGTCCCTTAAACGGATATGTATGTTCCTAAAACAAACTTTTTCAATTTCATACATTTCACGTTCTCTTAGACGGGACATCTCTAAAGGGAGATTTCACTGAAAAAACATGCCAAGCGCAACACCCCTGAATGCCACACCCTCATGAACGTTTTTCACTACCATCAAATATATCCTTAGTACATACGTCCTACATCCATCAACATGTCTCAGAAAGTACACACGTACACCATCCGCAATCTATACAAAATAAATTTTAAATTTCCTTTGCATACAATTTTTGTCGTAGAATACCAGGCCATCAGAAATCTCAGAAAAGCAGCAGCTATTTTGTTTTACTCCATCGATTCTCCCGCCAAATGGAAACTGACAAGATGTAGGTAAGGTAGTTTAGCAGTGAATTTAATGACATTTAATAAAATGTGTCTGTTTGTCTTCTAAATCTATGTTGGTTTACGCAATTGATGGCTTAAATTTGTAGATAAACTCCTATTTTATAATTTATAATAAATAAAAAGCGATATAGTTGCATATTTTTACGTGTTTTTATTTAATTTTTACAACAAAGCAGTACACTCTTCATGCCTGTTGAGAACTCTCTTTATTTGAATCCATTTTGCTGACCCAGTACCCAGTTGTACATATGAAAATATCAATTTCTGCATTTGATTTGGTTTGAAAAGACTGACGTGGTTTTGGACGGTGACCCGACATTCCAGGGCAGTACAGTTTAGTTGATTTGCACCAGCTACGATATGGCATGGTAATTCTAGAGGTTTGGTGCAACTATTGTAATGTCTTGCAGTTTTATCGATAAGTCTTCGATTAATATGTAGTTTCTCTACAGTTTCTTGTTTAACTCAATTCAATTCTGCTGTAAACTGCATGCTGACACAGATTCCCATTATCATTGGTCAATGTTTCCGACTGAAAGAAAGGTAAAAATAATGGTGTTAGTCTTTAGTTCACTGATAACCTATTACCTATTATGTGCTTTAGTCCTTCTTTGATAGTCAGTTGAAGAAGAAAAGTAATTCATAGATAGGACATGAAAAACAGCCACCTAGTAGGTATAATTCCGAACGAATTGACTACAAATTTGGGTAATGAATGACAAAATGGTCATAATGTATGAATATGCTAAAAATGCGAAGAATTGGAATACAGTGCAACGTAAGTCGTTAGCGTACTTTCATTTCACCCAAAAACGTAAATAGGTATTTTTAGCTGACATTCCAAAGCAGCGGGAATTACATACACCTATCTGGACATGTATTCTACATCCTTTGAACCATTTAAGATATGCAATCGCTAAAAAAGCAAACCAAAACCAAACTGATGTGCGTCTACTTACTCGTGGATTGTGCGAAGCCCTCGAAGTGTGTGATGTCTTGAAGTTAATCTTGTTATTGAAAATGGAAGAGACTAGAATACAAATAGTTTAACTGATTCGTCCGAAGATTTATCCATCATACAACCTTTAGACTTCTAAGTTTTTTCTTATTCAAGACTAGATGATAATTGTTACATCATGACCATAAGAGCAGTGAAAGAGCATTTGTGATAGCTGCTGGAATAGGAATAATGAATGAGAAAAAGTAGAGATAGAGATTATATTTTTCGGTTTTACCTGATAAAATTTACTGCAATTTCCTGAGTTACCCAGATTGGCCATCTGAACTTCCAAGTACTTGTAGAAAGATTTCGACCGACCGTTGTTGATCACTTACGTATGTACTTACATATTTACCTCTACTAATAGCTTATTTAAGAAACACAAATTTGTTGCAGGTAAAAGCCGAAAGATTAGTTGTCCAAATGGGAGGAGGAATATCTGTCAGATTCACGCGGTCATGATTCGTTGCATATTTTTTTGCTCTAAATACCGTTCCTGGGAGAAATTTTTGCATATTTCGGGGAATAATTCATTGGTGGTCGTAAATATACAACTTTGATGGTTTCGTGACAACAGACGAGGCTTTTAAAGTAGTTTCTTGTTTTATTTTTGATTGGAATTATGTTTCCGAAGACTAGGTATGCAAGTGAAGGTATTAATATTACTTTAACTATGGCCTACAGAGGTATACATACGTAATGTTTTTTTGCATGCATTCAAGAATAAAGGAGAGTCCATCATCCCTGCCGCAGTGAACTCTGCCAAGGTTACATCGCCATTGACGATTTGTTAAGAAGATTCCGAAAAGAACTGCATGAGCTGATTAAAGACAGTACAGAAGGAAACACCTGCGACTTTAGTCTTACAACGACGAAAAAAAGTATTTTCTCAAGTTAAAGCACATTTTACACAATAGCATCACGGTCCAGTAGTCTACAGTGAGCCACTAAGTATTTTTACAAATCTGGAAAAGTAGAGTAGGCTACAATTCATAATGCGTCGATGCACATCTTCACATGCGAGGAAGAAGATGCTGCGGTTAAATTTTTTAGAAAGGAAAAGAGGAAGCAAGATAATTAAGATAAAGTTGCAACCTGTCATGCTAACGTAATATGTCTAAACAGAGCTTGAATATGACACAAATAAGATGAGGAACTATCAGAGTTAGAAGTGTAACAACGAAAGAATAATGTTGGGACCTGCCAATAATTTGAATATACAATCTGTTTATAAGGATAAGCACCAGTAAGCCATGCATACACTCTATGCACTTGAATGGTAGTCATAAACTATTTTGTATTTCCATCATTTATTAGATTCAATCTTGTCGCGTCCAATTGCACTGCAATTACCGGTGTAGACCCGCCTCCCAAAACAAATACAAAATAATATCACGTTTTTTCCAAAAGAAATAATACCCAAAAGAAATTTGTTGAAATAATATCGGTCCTGTTGCTGATTTACTTGAGATTTTTCATAATCCATGGTAAAAAGGCTGTTACTCTCGTATAGACACCAGGGTACTGCCCTTTGCCACAACCAATGCCCCACGATACTATACCAACTTGTGTCCAATGACCGCCCTCGCTGATCATCAAAGGTCCACCAGAGTCACCCTAAAAAAGTAAACCAAAATAAACATGTACCTACCGAGAGTTTTGATTTTTCGTTTCCAAGCTTACACTGCATGAATCCCTTGCTGCTTGTCCTGCACACACCATAGATTCGATAATACCTCCGGGAGCAGCGCGTCCATACTTACGGGCACATTCTGCATTCGCCCAAATCGGAATGTTCACTTTTTGTAGAATCGACGGTTGTGGTCCATCTAGAAAATGGAATATGATTATTTAAGTTCACGAATATGAGTGATTTGTTTCACTAACTTTCTCGCAAGCTTCCCCAACCAGCAACAGTGGCTATTTGTCCACTGAACGATTTTCTTATCGATGCATGTGGCAGGCAAATTGGGCGAATTTCCCTTGTAAATGATATTGGTCTGTCTAAAGTTAGAACTGCCACATCGTTGTGCTAGGGAGTAGAAGTAACATTGGTGATTCAAGAATGATAGAAGTAATCCGATACTTACCAGAGTGCTAAAATCGAAGCCCTTGTGTCGTACAAGTCGTTTGATTTTTCGTTCCACGTGCTGTACCTCGAAAGTCGTTCGAATGTTATGATCTCCCAAATGAGCTGTCAATCCAGCGACATCCCATGAGGTCATTCTGCAATAAGAAAACCTTTTAATTAAACCAAAACTGGGTTTTTAAACTAACCTTACCTCGCAACACAATGAGCGGCCGTTAGAATGTGCATGTTATCAATTAGCGATCCTCCACAGAACTGCTTGCCCTTGTTAAACAAAACTACTACCCAAGGCCATTCATGTGGACTGGAATTCTGTCCACCAACAATTCGTTCTTGATCAGGCGAGACACCATTCTTAGCACCACAACTTGCCGCTGCTGATACTGGCTCTGTAGCAATTGGCGGTCTAGGAGTCGGTCTCGCAGTCGACGGATAAGTGGGATAAGACGGCTTCTGTGTGGGTTTCTGTGTTGGTCGATATGTTGGGTATGTCGGACGAGCAGAGGTAACAGCAGCCGGTGGAAGTGTTGGCAAACCGGGATGCGGTGGATGAGTTGGATAATGATGATCTGGTGGATGTGTGGGTACTGGTGGTGGCCATTGACTAATACCCGGCGCATGCGTTGGCAATGGTGGTGGCCATTGTGCTGCTGCTACAGATGGGTAGGCCGATTGTGATGGCCAATTAAATTGATATTGTTCACCAGATTCAGCATATTCCTGACCATTTTGAGTATTATCATCTTCGGGTTCGTAGCCAACATCATTGTCGACGGGATTCTGTGGTTGAAGTTCTTCGTCGTAACTACTGGTGCCAGTTGGCATTTCACCACTATCTTCTTCACTTTCTGCAACTGGAGTTTGTTCAGCCGTGATGCAACAGACTCCTGCTTCCTGATGACCGTATTCATTAAAGAAATTGCATGTTTCTTGACCTTGCACGAACCATGGGTTTGAAGTATCCCAATTTTGCCGAAAGAAGGAACTGAAGTCTCTGAAGCTGGGGTAGCAGGTTCGGAATTTCGTACATGAACCAACTGCTCCAGTTGAGGTTAAACAACTGCTTCCCTCGCCGAACGCTTCGAACCAATTCAACGGATTGATGTGCTGAATTTGACGACCATTGCGGGAGTTGGATGTTACCGGAATGGAACGTGCTGGAAAGAAGAAAATAAATGTTTACTTACATGACTCAATGTAGACATGATCTAGGGGATAACCTAATTGCTAGCTTAAAACAAATGAATCGAGGCTGTCAAATCAGTCAAATCCTATCTGAAATGTGGGATTTTCTTGATTTTAATGGATTTCAATTTTTAATGGTCATGTTCGTTGTTGGATTAGATTAGTCTACCTGAGTTAGTAAAACTATCCCAACAACTGTGACTTTGAATTACATTGGCCACTGTTGGGTGCTATTGGGTGTCGGTTGGTATTTTTCTATTGCAGCTTGATTCTTAAAACGGAGGTTCGGTCTTCCTTGTCGTCTCGAACCTGGGTGCCGTTCGAAGATCCTCTTTCCTGGAGCTTTATCCATTTGCTCGATATGGCTGAGCTGGTGTAGCCGCCGAGTTTTGGCTTTTCGGATTACATTCACATCTTGGTACACCTCGTACAGTTCGCGGTTGTATCTTCTCCTCCATTCGCCCTCCTCGCAAAAAAAGTGTTTAAAATCTTCTTCGCTTTCCAGAATTTTCCCAGCCAGGAGTTTTAAATCTCTTTGTTTCGCCAAACTCAAATAGGTATGGTTTCCGGGAATAAGTCTTCGCCGAATCTCCACTAAGGTGTCATTCGTGGAATTGATCCTTACTCCAAGTGACGTTTTGTCCTATACGGTAGTCCGATTCCTCTTGGTTTGCTGACAACAGGTACTTAGTTTTGTCCTCATTTATGTACTTCAAGACCAACTTGATTTGACTATTCCTCAATAGCCATGAAAGCTTCTATAAGAGCTCACTAGGAGCGACCCTTAATGACCTGCGCACTATCTGTTTCAGCACAAGATTGAAGAAATCACACGAAAACGCAACTACGTGCCGAAGTCCGGTGGATGTTTGGAATAGAGGAACTGTTCACAAATTGCACGCGTGATTTCCAGCGTCACGCCGTACACCTAATTCAGTTTTGTGGGGATATTACATTAAGTACAGATATGGCTCTATAGTTCTTGCAGGATATGGGATCACCTTTCTTGAAGATGGGGCTGATAACCTACTCATCGGTTATGGCTTCATGCACACATTCGTAGTTAATGGTTTAGTGTATGCATCCTATCATTTGACCTACTACAGACTACAGACGAGTAGTAGTGCGCTTCGGCAATGCTCCATTCTAAGAGAGTCCCTCCCGCAATCCTTGGTAAATTGAATGGCCTCGTCGTTACCCTGGACTTCGATATACCATACAAAGTAAAATATCCGAAAAGGAACGATTTACGAAATATTTACAGACGGTTCCAAAACCGACCTGCAAGCAGCCCTAATACTTCGAGACGCATGCAATATATTGCAAGCAGACGCTTCGATCGCTGAAAACCTGGGAAAATTAGGTCTGTTCGCGTATTTTCTGCACTAAAATCCGTAGGTTGTGAAATTTCAACGAGTGAGGGTAAAATTCTCTCAGAGAGTGGTAAACTCACAAAAAAGTAAACGAACGCGAAAGCTACGAAAATCGCCCACATTTTAGACGTCAAAAGCAAATGTATGCAAGTACACAAACAACAAAAAATTTCTTACAGATATCTGACAGATTTGACAAATTTCGTAAATAAGTGCAAAGAAATTTCCTGCCCTAAAATTCGTTGCATGGGGAAATTGCTTTACTCTCTCGTGAGCACTCTCTTCTACGAAAAACTACGAAACTTTTGTGTACTCGAACAGGATTTGGTGACTTTTCGTAGTTTTTGGTGAAAATTCGCGAACAAAGCTATTATGAAACTAAGCAGGTCACAGTAAAGAAACACGATAGAGATTATCTTTGGCCATTACCTTTTGAGACCATTGCCTCGGAGACTTAAACAACTGGAGAAGTATTTAAAGGAAATTGGGTGTAAAAACCAAATTAATAAAATGGTTAGTAGGGATATCAAATGCTTGGAAAAGATGGTTTAGGTTTGTCAACGAAATGGTTGTCTAGAAATTGCGATGGAGCCATAACAGTGCCTACCTAGCTACCTAAGTTTCCGTTTGGTCATACATATGTACGTATTTATATATGTATATATTTAATCGAACGCGGAAGTTCATGCAATGGGGATATTTTTTTTGATCGAATTAATTTAAAAGCTAATAAAAAAACTTTAAATCCTTTATTTAGCATTTTATGACAACCCAATTTCAACTAATGACAAGCTTTTATTCTGAAGTACATGCACTCTTCATAAAAGTGAGTGCTAAGTTTGTCATCGTACAAAACCACCAGATTCGCAGCAAATACACCTTAAAGGTCCCAAAGGTATGATTAAGACATCAGAAATGTCTGGTAGAGAACGTGCTTGGAATTATAATTCGTTGAATAGCAATTGCACCGAAGACTCATACAATTCTGATATTTTCGATAAACAAATGCTAAAGTACGCACATATAAACAAGTCTGTCTTCCAATCAAGTCAAATTCTTTAGAATATCAACCGCTGGCTGTCTCTTTGAAGGAATCAGGGAACCGATTTAGTCGAAAACAAGAAAAAGAAAACCAAATACCAATCGATATTCAAATTGCAATCACGTCCTGTCGAAAAACTCATTTCAATTGAAAATGTTTCACAACGCACAGACAATAGGCATTCAATCGAAGACAACTTTATCCTCATTTGCGATAATTTGGCGCTTAGAGTGAAGTGGGAGGTAAATTTGTCAAGTGTGGCAGAGAAATTATCCGCTGACCTTGAAATTATATCTTGAGCTTGACTTTGTCTGTCACAGAGTCGGGAATGAAAGGATCATGCTTGCTGTCTGTCATTGATTTAGTGCACTCTGAATGTCTACAGATCTTCGTAATTGATTGAATCAACTCGTCAAATAAGTTCAGATTTTAAATGCGTAGTAGACAATTTTTATTGGAATTCCTTGGATGTACATATGTAGGTTTCTTATTGTAAATATGTCGTGCGATTGCACAGATAAGATTTATAAACAGTCGTTAGTCTGCGATGTGCTACCAGTCAATGAAATACTTTTGTTTTCGCGTATTTCAGTCGGCACGCGATGTATTACACAATATTTTGTTGACCTATTTGAGACAGTGTTCTTCTTTAGTAGAATTCCTCTGATTTCTTGGTGATGATTATGTAACAGATAAAGCTGTTTGTTTCAAGACCTAAAAGGTTCCTCTCTGTCTACTCTTGCAACTGAGGCATTTCTACCAGTGACTGTGACTAGTTTAATTAAAATAATTAAGAAACGAAGGACGAGACTTCCCAAGAAGATAGTAGCACGACTGCCATGCATGTATTCATTTTAAAGCCAGTTTTGCTTCTCTGTTATTGAAAATCCCATCGAAAATACGAGTAGGTACACATGCATCGTGTCGATTAGAAAGGAAAATTTAATGCAACTCACTGTCCTCGAAATGACAACATGAATAATGGGAAGGAACTCCGTTTTATTTTATGGGAATCCTGTTTAGCAGGATCAGGTTGATTAATGTTGATAATAATCGCATGTAAGTTTATACACAGATAGTTATCGGTGATGATTGGAAACAAAACATTTAATTGAGTTATTTTTGTTTTTTCGTTCCTTACTATGATTGATGAAGTGAGAAACAATTAATAGCTGTAATTATGTACTTTGTACCCTACTCAAAAAGATAACTGCAACCTTGATGTATAATTATGAAGATAATAATTATACATGCAGTTCCACTCTCTAACCTAACAAAGGACTTAAACGAATAGCAATTTGCTGGTATTTAGCACTCAAGGATTATACAGACCGATTAATGTTTTGTACTAATTCTCATTTTTGGTGAGTTCCCAAGTAGTCACCAATAAAGTAACATATTACGAGTTCGTACAAAGACGGACTACTTTTGAAAAACAGTCAAACTTCTTTATAACGAACATCCCAGGGATCAATCAATTTTTCCGGTATAAATAAGTTTAGGACTTATTTCGCTATATAGAAACTTTTAAGCCAGACAGTGAAGTGGGAAGGGATAACAACAAATTTCGCAATATAGAGAATTTCATTACAAGGAAGTTTATAATGAAGAAGTTGGACATACATATGTATGTAACATAAATGAACTAACATTTACGAACAAACATAAAGGTGAAAGCAAACCACAATCGAGAACTGACCCTTTTCAACAACGTAAGCTAGGTATCTGACATTCAAGTTAGATACTTATGTATGTATGCAGCTAGTTTAATCACATAACTATAAGTAAGGAAATCTGCAATCTGTACATAAATAACTTTTAACAGAAATATGTATTTCCAGTTCAGCTACAAATTCGATCTAAGACTATGAATTGCGTTAATGGAAAGAATAAAATGTAGAATATCCCAAGTTGTATTGCAAATTTGACAGATTTGCTGGACACAGTTATTACTTGTAATCAGGCTGTTTTATACAATAGGATGGATACAAAATAAACGATAAAGATAAACAGTGATATTCATCAAGTTTTATAAAAAAAAATAATAAAACAATGAGATACCCTATCCAATTCAGTATAGACTAGTTTATAACTGCCTCTAGTGTACTTCAACAAAATAGTCAAGGAGTTTAACATGGTTCTATAAAATCAGGATCGCACCACCAGCCTCAAAGAACTTGGATCGAAACATGATGTGACTAGTTAAAGGACACTTGTTAAAGGTCCCTATGGCGCGGATATAAGTCCCAAACATTTGTTGAGTTCTTATTTCCCACTCTATCGAGACATAAGTTCCGTCAAATTTTGGAGAAACTTTAGACAGTAAGGGAATAGACCTAAATTTATAAACATCAAACTCAACGTTTAATATTTTTATAAAAAAATTTGACCTATTTTTTGCTAATGCATTCCATACATTTGGCCTGAACCTTACAAATTTGATAACCAGCGAATTTTGGTACAAAAAGTACGGTAATAGACGTCTTGAAAAAAGAGTTTCGTGTTTCATTTTTCATAATACATCAATCCTTAGCAAGTTAGGAAGCTTTGGAAACTTAATACAGGTTTATTCTTTTCTTTACAAATCTGTTTATATTTATATGCATTCCATATCTACACACCATTCAACTCCATTGTTAAGTTAGTCCGATGTCGCCCAAATTAAAATATATGTGGTCTAGTCATTTGATCGATATAACGCTTAACGAGTTGATTGATCAAAAATCAAAAGATCTTAATTTTTGTAAGTTAAATAACAAGTCGTTTGAATAGTCGGGTGATTTTTTTCTGAAGAATTAGAAGGAGGCTCTCAATTTAGTTGTGAAGTGTGTGGCGAAGTATCAATTGAGTTGAAAACTAAGTGAAGTTTGGGTGACATCTCGAGTCGAAATCGATATTATCTTTCTATCCTCTAAATGAAGGGCATGGCTTAAACGATTTTGATCAAATTTGATATTTAGGCTTAAAATTCATATATGTATATGAGAAATATAAGATATATGCAAAGATATGTCATATTAAATTTTAGAACAGCCACGCCCATTTTTTTACACATTTTCCAAAATTTGTATGTTTTGACGAAAAAAATTATTAGAACATTTTGAGGGCGTTAAAAAAAACATTTTTCTGGTAATTTTTTTAAAGGGTTTCCCGATGACCTTAAAATTTTGAATTCCATGCTCACATTCTTCAGAATTAGTCATCAGCCTTAAGCATAAAGGTGCAAGTACGTAAGACCCTCTCGTCTACTTTATTTTAAGGTTTAAACACAAAATATTAACAATGCTTTTAGTATGTGTATTCAATTAACAGGAAGATTTTGCGTGAAGTTTTACTAGAAAATAAGTAATTGCAGCACAATTATCCGAGTTATTCAGAAAAGCAAACGAATGGATTTTCTCGCAGTTGCCGATAGTTTGTAATATTTCTTTAACCTTTAAAAAGAATTCGTCCCTTTGCCTGATTTTAACTTTGAAAACAAAGAGATTACTTTTACTTTTTGAAAACTTTCTTATCCATCAAAATGAGTGATTTCAATAAATAATGAAATTTGTATCTTAAATTGACCTTCTTCTCTTATCTCGCCTAATGGGATTTTAATGAATATTAGGTATAATGCATATTCATTCTAAAAGTTTAAATGATTTTTGTTTAGAACTAATTTAATTCAATAAAATTTCGATCGCATTGAAACGCTTTTATCTTTTTCTTCCGAGTCACATGCATTCGGTTAATTCTATAAATATTGATAAAATATGTAATTATTTAAATTCATTCCCAAATTCAGCCAGAAAGTGTTTTCTAAAATGAACAGGCCCTCACACACCCAAAGAACAAGCTCGATGACGAATTCGACCTAAATACCTCTCTATGCTACAGAAATGCGATTATTTTCAGTTTCTCTCACAATTTACAATTTCTTCGCCTCCATCTGCTGGACCGGTAAATAAACGCCCCTATTAGAATTACCCTCACGATCGGTCTTTGGTATTTCATTGTAATACCCTACATCGGAGGAGTACAGAAGTTGTTTATGATACACTCTTGGCAAAGCCAAAGAAAGGTGCTAACAATCATAAATCAAATATTTCCGGGTGCTTGTTGTTCATTGAAATTGGTAAAAAGTATACCTCCGACAAAAAAAAAAGAAAGAACTATACCTATCGCGTGTCAATAATAATTCTTTTATGACTTTACCGCAAAAAAAACACTATCTGCACAGCATAACAATTGGCTCTAACAATCCAAAGAAGGCAGATCAAACGCAGACGACAAACGGTCTGCAAATCGGCGCTGAATTCCATTACCACCGAAGAACCACACGAAAGCCGAAGGATAAACGAAAGAAGATAAGAAGTAAACAAAGAAGCTTAGAAATGAAATACATACTTTATTTAAATCAGCGTGAAAAGTGTGTGGAACTTACACTGAACAGAGCTTATTATAGTTCGAGCTTTGCTAAATGAACAGAGGCAGGTTTTGGCAATAAAATTTAATCACTGGTCTCTGGCTGTGCCAAAACAATGGCTGGCAAAGAACAAAGAAAGTGTCAACATATTCATTTTTGTATTATTTACTGCTTGGATTTACCTAGTAGTGATGACGTTTAACTCTGACTCACACCATTTTTTTTTTTTTTTTTTTTTTATAAATTGCGCGCGCCAAAGGGGATATGAATACCCTTATACTGATTCAGGGCGCGGGCGTTGGGAAAAGGGGAGAGAGGAAGCTTAAATCTCTCGCCATGAAGCTTAAATTCAGCTTCGAAAGAAAGTTCGTAATAATGGCTAGAAAATAGTGTTCCGTAGATAAGCCCTTCGCGATTAAGAAATCAATATTCGTGGAGAACCAAGTAAACACTGTTAAATTCTGTTCACAAATAGCAAACCACTCAAATCACTGAAAACCCCACTGATCCAGATACGTGCAACTCAGTCACTTCAGGAGGAGAGTCACATTGTTGAACAAATAACAATATGTACTTGTTATCTGTGATTTGTTTTTGGCTTGTAGGTTTGGGTATTTACGGCGAATTATCAGATTCTGAGAAAGATTTCGCTACACTTCACACCCATTTCACAGAATTTTCATAATAGCCAATTAATCTTATGCATTAATTAGGCAACAATATGTCATTAATCGATCTGAACAAATCTTGAATCCAAATAATAATATAAATTTAGCTTCCTCATAAAGTTAATGGAATGGCAGAAAGAACTGAACCAAAACAAATAAAAGTCATAACCTTCGCAGCAATTAATTAACCATTTCTTGGACTGTTCAGAATTTCTGAAAAAAATCCTCGAAGGAAAAAATATATTCGCCGTCACTTCGCTTGCGGCAAGTATTTTGAAGTGTTAATAGGGATTTAGGCTTAAAGAAACCTGAAACTATCATAAATTATAATTATGAGCGGTGGCTTTTGTATTTCACTATTTAAGACAGGTATTTGTTAATCGTTCTTTGATTTCACTGATTAGTGGAGTTAGGTCGCAGTAAGTCAGTATGATATGAACTGGATTGTTATAATTATTATGGTTCCATGAAGCAACAAATTAAACCAAATTAGTATCACGAATACAGGACATTAGAGAATTATCTCTCTCACATAAACTTGTACTCCTTCTCCAAATTGCAATGGAACCTGTGATATACATTTTAATTTAGTACATTTTACAATGTAGAACTACGTATACATATCATGCAATGGACTCCATAGGGCTTACTTAACTTGCCACCAAATTGTCAGAATAAGAAACCATTATTAAACATAGAGAAAGCCTTTAGTACTATATAACGCGTTTTTCAATGATAACAATTTTGTATTTTAATACACCTTTATATTGTTTCTATCAATGTCAAGAGATTAGTCAATTTTTATCATGGTGAAGTTCACGAACGAACAAAGTTTGGACAAATTACTACCGACAAGAACAACAGAATGTTCAAGAACAACAGAATGTTCTTGTGGCAGTGAAACAACGCCAGCGAGATATCGCAGCCGTAAGTGATTCAGTTCAAAATGAGGCAAATCAGTCCCCAGGAATTGGTAATCTTTCAATCCTTAATATGACGAACTTTGCTTACAGCCTGACACGATCAAACTAACACAAGAACCGAACCCACTTGATCATTTGAAGGACCGAAAATTCTCCGATATTGAATTTAATCGAAAATACATCTTCAGCTCATTATCAAGGCTTAATGGCCTTGTCAAATCCTCATGTGTTTCAACAGACTTTATTGCATCCACAAAAACTGTGCAGGTGTGATTGGACCGTATTTATTCGTAGTTGAAAATGACCGCCATGTTATGGTTCATGGAGTTTGCTATCATGCCATGTTGAAAGACTAGCTTTGGGCAGAAATGAATGGACTTCAAATCAGTGATACAGTACATACCCGATGTACGCAACTCACAGAAATTAAGACAGTTGCAATAACCTACATAGTTTACGATGGTGGCTTATGCCACAAGGATGGTAAAACTCGGGAAATCTTGAGATGCAGTTTAAATTTTCAAATTCTGTTGAATTTGTGTAATGGAATTCATTTATGTCAACAAGCCAACAACGTTAGAGGAGTTCAAAAACAATATCGAAATTGTAGAAGACTGGTAGACAATTTGCAACGAGATCAAATTTTATATAAAATAAATTTAGTATCAATAAATTTCAGACCAATATGTCGATTATTCTTTTTTTAATTTGCTTTTAAGTTGCTACCTATTGGTAGGGAATAACTTAGATACATGTAAATATGTAAATAATATCGAAATTGCCTTATATAATTCCCCCTAGATTAAACCTTTACTTGGAACAGGCCGTTCAAGACCTTTTATTTCACTTGATTCCAATCAAGACTTGACGACATACTGTCCACAAAATGGCTGTTTAAGATGCTTTTGTGTATCTGTGGTACAATTATTTTACTAAGCGACATTAAACTTCGAAGGAAAACAACAATAATTGTTTCGTAATTTCTGACTGAAGGAAAATCATTGATGTCAGTTTATACAAACAGTTAGATCACCTATGGACCATCCAGTGAGGAAAGGTAATCAATAAAGAAGCATACATATATTCATCATATACATACATACATACATTTTCGAGTTCTTTCGATTCACATAGCCGATCACAACAAGAAAAATCTTCCAATAAGATATCAACCCAAACCGAAAAAAGTTTGACTTGGATAAAGAGAAGTCTCTAGGAAGCTAGCAAGATTTAAGATGGAAAATTGAGGAATTGGTTGGTGCTAGTATACAAATCAGAAGAACTATTTCGAAGGAAGTAAAGAACATTAAATTGTTCTGGGAAGCTTGTCCATGATAGAAAGCATACATTCTCACAAAATAAAGCGCACGACTGTGTCGTACGTACCTACACCCTAATGGTATAAGTGTAAAATTTTATCAGGATTAATATCCAAGTCTTGGTCTTCCCAGTAAAGTAGGCGTGACATTCCGCGTTTCGATTGAATAATAGTCATAACATTATAGGAGTTTACACAATGTTTTGTTTAAAAAAAAACACCTTTAAAAAGTGGGCGTGGTCAGATAAAGTGTTTGAGTGAATTATAAAAAATTTTAAGGCCTATTACTTTGCTTGAATATTTTTTTCTCAATTTCAAGTACAAATTTTGAAAAAAAAAGTTTTATAAAATTGGGCGTGGCAATTCCAAAATTTGGTAAGCCATTATTGTGCATTTGTCTTATAACCTAGAACTATTAATTTTCAGCCCAATCGCCGAACAAATACCCGAGAAACAGCTGATTTTCAATATTACCGATTTTTGAAAGGAGCCACAATATTTCCCAACGAGATATTTTGGGGCTAGCTCGCTGATGATGTAAGGTGTATTCTTTCCAAAATGGTGCTTAAAAATCCGTTGATAACTTTAAAAATAAAGACTACAGAGTACATTCAAATTCAAAGCCAACATCCAAAGAAGCCATATCCAGTTTTGAAGTCATAACAGAGAAATACTTCATATTCCTCACCCGCAGTGAGACAATAATTTAGCTTATACCAATACTCTCCTAATCTAAACCCAAAGGACAATGTTTTTGGAATTTAAGTCAGGTGAGTATTTGTGGGAAATCGACCATGTGAATCAACTTGAGGAATTGGAACTCATCCCGAATTGAAAAATGGAGATTGAACCCGAATCACTAACAAAAACTTAGTAAAATATAAAACGCCTGAATTCATAGGTTACCCAAAAAATTAAATTTTGTTATAACTTTTGAGATATTCGAAAACCGGTAAACATATAGAGTATATCGAAAAAAATGTACATATGTATAACTATGTAACAAACTGTCCATCTTCCTTTGGATAGGAAGATTCTATTGACATTAAACCAAAAACAGAACGCACTTGGTAATCTTCGACTTAATTGAGTTAGCTACATATATATTTTAATTCAAGTGATTTGCATATACGTATGTAGTAATATTCAGTAATTATTTTAGAAAGGTACATATTAAGCGACCAATCGAAGGACTTCACAAAAGGCTACACTAAGATTATTCATCTTATAAAAGCAGATTTTTAACCCGTCTTTGCTGCATTGCTTTTTTTACCTTTTTTCCTGAATCTGTCTAGCTTTAGGAGAATGTAGATATCTGCATGTTTGTGGAGAAGGTAATAAGCAGTAAAGCGAATCTTGTTTTACCAAAGGACCTTCATCGCAAAATATTTTTATTTTTCTTTTTCCTCACTGACTTTAATGACTGATAAAAAATAAATGGTTTTGAGTTAAATTTTGAAAAGGTAATAATCACTTTGCAGTTTAATGAAAATGTGTACTTAGTGAAAAAAGAACGCACACACGCAGTCATTGGCAAGTACTTAAGCAAAAGGCTCATATAGGAAGTAATGCGTCGTACAAATAGATCTAAAGTAAGAGGCAGAGAACATCACAACTCGTTGGGTATATACTTTTCAATAATGCTCCCATTTCCACAAATACTTTAATACTAATGATTTTCTCAAAATCAATGTACATATGCACATATGTTAATAAGTGTGATAAAAGACCTACCCAAGCTTGCCTTAATTTCTATCTAAACCTGAGCTACTTACAACCGAAGGAAACAGGAATGCACTTTATAGAATATTATCAGATTTACAACTGCATTTAAACAATACAAAACTAAGAAATGAATGCAACCACATTCAAAAAAAGTCTATCTCACCTTCCACAACAACAGAATCGTCATCATCGTCCACTAGTGTAACATTATCCGCGCACTGTCCCAAATCCAATACGGTAGTCCACAACAAGATCAAACTAACCCACTTTGTTAAAACACCCATTTCGCCGTCTCGTTTATAGGTTAAACTCGTTAAAACGTAGAACTTATAAATAAGTCACAACGGTTTGACAAAACGATCTTAAGAACCCGGCACCACCTGTCTATCGAATTTGTGCAGATTCTAATTTTATTCTTCTCAGATTCACAATTATTGGCCAAACGCTGGCAGTTCATTGATCCGATCGACCACACTACTATGTAGAACACTCTTTGAGATACAAACAAACAGAAAAAAAAAATTAATTTTTATTGCTCCACTCTGCGCGAATTTGTAAAATTTAAATATTTATTCTCGCCGACCGACACCCTAATAGAATCGAACGAAGTGTCTCCTCCTGGGTAATAATTATTCCATCGGTTTGCCGCGGTATCCCAAGAACGACTGCCAAATAGCTCACCGGCGAAAACACTTTCAATATTGGACTGTCGGTCGGGGGACACACAATGAAGGAGTACCTGACTTGGTTGAGTACGTATAATTGTCGTTGGTGGTATTCTTATTGCCGCAGTGATTGTTGTTGCTGTTGTTAATTCTCAAGTCAACAATCTCGGATAGCTATGCAAGGTGAAGGTCGTTCTACGACGCGGACATTTTGTCAGTGACAGTGCAATCTGCTACAGAGATACTCTTAGACACTAGTACTACGACCCGTCAACGTTCGTGGATGGAACTATAATGAACTTGATTCTGGCCACAGCCACATCGGAGCTTCTTGTGGTTTCTCTTAGGTTCTTCCCTCCTCTTCGTAGATAAAACAAAAGGTAAGATCCAATAATCCGATCAAACTGTGCGCAGTGGTGGATGGTAACCAATCACTTTTCCATTCCCTCAGGTTCTTAAATGCTATGGTGAGTAGCGTGTGAGTTTTGAAATGCGACAATTGTATTCGGTAACGCGTCCGTCGAAACTTTTCCAATTGAACTGATCTCACCTTGACCACCGGCAAAGGTTCTTATACTCATATGAAAAACTTTTTGAGGAAATTATTCCGAGTTCGGGTATACATATGTACATATGTATGTATGGTACTTGAAGGCGGAGACGAATGATGGGATCAGACACTCCTGTTAAGGCGACGGGTAAGGTGTGAGTAATATGTTGGGAATCAGAAAAGTGAGTATTTCTTGATTGAATTCGATGGCAAGGAATGGAATGTGTTTTTGATGTTTTGTGTCCCATATAGTGACGATGGCAATTGTTTACGCAATGAGCTCAGTAGCATTGATTGTAAACTTTTATGTGGGGCATTGCCGTTCGTGTTTTATGACCGTCACATATCTCCGGAATCCGGTATTGAACCACATGTACTGAAGAATATAATAAAGTCACCAAAACACAGAAGAACAGGAAATATCTCAACATAAATCAAAGTTCGAATCCAAACAGCGTTCAGGCAGATTGAGACTACTCAACACTAGGACACAACTTGACACTACTCAAGATGAAAACGGACCTGGATCTTTCGTCAAGTACCTGCCAATTTTTTACCTTCTTAAGTAGAAATTATAAGAATTCCTATCCTATCCTATTCCCTTTCTTTCCATTCTTATATCTAATTGTTCAATTGCTAAAGTATCCCCAAGAGTGGCGGTGGAAATAGGAACTAGTTATGGAGAATATGGGTAAATCTTTTTCAAAGATAAATTCTGATTCTTATGCTCTTATGCATGGAATTAACTACATAGTACTAACTTAAAATTTACATTACATTTTGAACTATTTATACAAGAGAAAGTGTTTTCTACGAACCGCAAATGCAAACCTTTTCGTCCTTTTTTTCGATTGATTATCAAATGCATTGCTTCCCTTTTTGGTAATTCATCTTGGATAGTTCTTAAAAGTTGTATAGAGGATTGCTGTAATTAGAAACGAAAAGTAATTGTAACAAAAATTAAATTTATTAAAGTAATTGTATCAACGCGGGCTTAAATTTTTGTTTTTGCCCGGATAATGTTAAGACAAGCGAGAGCGTTAGGGGAAGTTAGGAAAAGAATGTAGGAGAAACCGATGAACCTTCGTTTCTAATGTTTGTGCACTATTAAGTGAGCGAAAAATATAGCTTCATAGAGCATTCTAATTCATGTTGAACGGTTTAGCAAGGAATCCTTATAATTGACAGTACCTTCTAAGATAGGCTTAATGGTAAAGTGATAAGTATTCGGAGAGAGGGGATGCTACGCGAAAATTGTTGAAGAGCTCGGAATGCAATTGGTTATTTCGCTTCAGCAGTGTTTGTGAAAAAAGTGATAAAACAGTGTAAGACAATATTTCTGATATATTCGAGAGAGTCACTAGTCACTGCAATGCGTCTGTATACTATTAGTTTTATTCTGTTATTTTGAATTTTACCTAGCAAAGAGGTGTTGGGTGCACCGGACTAGACATAGGCACTATATGTACTTGACTTGCAGGCAGATTAGAAGAGTAAAGTATTTCTGCCATCATTTGACAACTCCTAAACATTTCACACCATTCTTAGTTATGTCCGATGTATGGTTATTGCAATAAATATTGTCATTAACATACATACCGAGAATGGAAAGCTTTTCGCTTTCCATATCTATTGTAGCTACAAATGAGACTAACGCATCATAGAAGAGTGTTTCCTTAGAGCTTCTCGTTTCTGAACCAAAAAATCGGAGACCAAAGAAAACTTTAATTTCCATAAACCACAAATCATGAAATACTTAAAAAAAAAAACCGCAAATTAAGGTTAGTTTCAGATCAACCTTCAACCTTCTATAGACAAATAACCTTATAAAATTTTTAATTTTATGGATACCGATTGAAGGTGCAATAGCTACACATGTGTGTACTATGAACCAAGTGATATTGTTCAAAGAAGTAGAACACATGGTATAGAAGGACGAAGAAGGAATATGTCGATTTATTGGTACTCGAACTTACACCGATGTCTTGGGGAAGTTTTGTTTTATTTGTGACTTCGATTGCAGCCTAAAAGGATAGAAGGATTTGGTTTAAACTTCATAACCAGAGCCATATTTTGGGCCGGAATTAAAGTTCTCATTTCGACCTCAAAATGAAGGCTAGTTAAAGCCGATTTCGATTAAAAAATGGCTGTAAAAATCTAGATAAAACTTCATATATCGATTATTTTAGGCACATTTTAGGCTATAGATGAAATATATTACCAAGATTAATATAAAGTATATATAGACATACATACATAAATACATACTTATGTTCTAACTTATCTAGACAACTTGACTTTCAGAACTTTTCAACATTTGCAATGCCGACTAGTACAATATAAGGGAATTGTAAAAAAATTTCTTGCCTATTATGTCAAACTTCCATCCAGTAAGACCCAGTCGTGCAATATTGGACGTTTATTTAAACGAGTTCAAGCGACAAATCTACAGCTCTTAGAATAATCTACGAGCGGGAGTTCTGCGTCAACTAAATTTTGTATGAAGGACCATTGTCAGCTCAGAAAATTTGTCAATTCAGTTACTGCAAAGAAACAAATTTGCTGGCTCTTAGAATTGTCCATGAACTATTTCTAGAAAAGCCTGTATTTTTAAAAAAGAAGTGAAAAACAACCGAGTTTATGTTTGGACTAACCACTGAGCCACGCCCCCCACTTCGTTTAAATTACTTTGGAAAAATATAATCAATAGGATTGACATAACAAATAGGAGCGAGGTAGTGTATAATGAATTCTATACAGACGGCTTCCATTGCGGTTAGTCATAGGTTAGTGAACTCGTAAGTTCAGAAATAGGCTGTACGCACAGCAAACAAGGGTGTGTACAAGAAGTTACAAAAACTCAAAGTAATAGTCATCGCAGCCCTTAGGCATACAATCTAAAGTTCATCCCCCAAATATTGGGAAAAGCTCAAATTCGTTCAAATCCCAAAAATCCAAAGTACTTATATGAATGTGCGTCCTCCGATTAAAATAACAAAAAACTTCACTTTGAAATCCCCGACGTAACAATAACAAGTCTCCCTGTGGTTAAACAAAAATCCAATGCCACTTCGGCTGGGTGCGTCTCCCCCTACAAATAAAAGCATACACTCATCATAATCCCTCACTTATGCGGTCATGAACTCTTCTTATTTTCTCCCCGTGCTCTACGTTACCAAATCCTGATTTATTTCGAAAAAATTCCTTTGGTCTCACTTTCAATTTAACCAACCAACGAACGTTTCATTTTCTACCGAACAATTATTATTTGTTATTCTTCGCCAGAAACCGAAATCACTGTCCGCCACTCAATAAGCTTATTAAATTACCACCTATTCAAGTGAAGTGTTATTTTGGCGCGCAAAAGAATCTCCACAGATAAACCGAATTCAGAGTGTTCAGATTTTCGATTTCGATTAGAGTGCGCACTTTGTCTACAGCGAATGTGTCAAATGTCCCTTATACCCTACGTATTTGTATTTTGCTTGAGAATGGGAAGCAGTCTGGAAAATTAGCCATGGTCTGCAGATTGTTTGTTAATTTGGTAATTGAGTCGAGAACAGGTTCCATATTACCGCTTTGACAAAGGAGAGCAAAACAAAAACGCGGTGATCTATCTTCTGTGGCAGGTTTTGATAGAATTTGTTCTCCATGCCGTAGGGGACATGTATTCACAGCGATTGGCCGCACAAGGCGCACAAGTACTACAATTAGATCATACAGGAAATATCATTCCATGTCCCCCGAGGGACACGTTTACAAATGGGTGTTGAAAATTCAATGAAGGATGTGGGAGTCTTGGCTTAGTAAATATTTTTCTTAAAAGATGTGATAATTGCCACTCGATGATAGAGGCGGCACTTCCATGTAAAGTACCGTGAAGTTCACCGAGTTCAAGAATTACAATTCCTCACCCGAATGTCTTGAACGGATTTGCTTAACAAGAACGATTCTAATTAAGTATTAGACTCCCATGCTGTTGACACACATTTTAGTCGAAATGACTATAAAATGAAAACGAATTAGCATAGAAGTTTGACGTCTTTTTAAAATTAAACTTAAAACTCTCGATTATGTTAATTCCATGATGTGGAATGTCAGAATTGTGGTTGAGAAATAAATCTTATGCTTGGCCTGGCCCAATATGCAATGCGGTTTGGAAGCGGTGTGTTTCCTGATAAATGTAATTCATTGACTTTCTTTTGAACGAAAACTAAGAAAATGCAGTCTTCGGTGCATAAGAAAACTTCCTAATGAAAATATATTATCGGCTGTCAGAAAGGCAAATTAGTTTCAAATCTGTGGAAACTTTCCAAGCAGGTTTTCAGTTTGAAAAATTGACTTTCTTATTTCTGTGATACTAGAAGGTACCATTCAAGTTTTGGAATAATCACAGTGGGAGTTCAAAATTGTCCTACGTGACACGAGAAATGCTGTTTAAGACCTTTTTGTGCGGAAGAAAATTTATTAGGGAAATCTGTGCTTCTTTCTACTGAGGAAAATTTATTAGGGAAATCTATACTTGTCTGATATGTCTTGGAAATAAAAATTATTGCCATTCATTTAAAAAAATCAAATATATCTTACTTTACTGGTTTTCTCATTTGACAAGAAAAAGTTTCGTTTACTCCTGCTTCGTACACTGTGTATTGTGTTTCAAAAAGAACAACTGAACTGAATTTAGCGTTTTTTGTGCAAGGATATTGTGCAGATCTGATACGAGTTGATTTTGTCTAACCCATAACACATACATATGTATGTGGAAATTGATGAATTGAAACTGGAGGACATTTGGTTTTAATAGGGCGGTGCAACCGCATACACAGCTCGACAAGTGACATTTTGTTGAATGCGTTTTTGTGTCGTCTAATGTCTTATTTTGGAGATTTACACTGGCCAGCAAGTTCGCCCGGTTTGACCAGACTTCTTCTTTGGAGTTTTTTTTTAAGTTGTTTTTTAAGGGTCTATGAGAACAAGCTACAGACTCTAAAAGCTCTAAAAGAAAATATCTGAAAGTGCGGAAATTTATAGCCTCAAGTTCTAACCAAAACTATTGAAAATGCGGTAAAAAAAGCTCAGAACTCGTTTTACTTAAATTAGCTATATACCAAAACAAGATCATGTGATTGTGCTAAAGGCAAAAATCTATCTTGCTTCCGATATATGTACATATGTATGTATGTACACAATCTCACCGCCAAAAAGGTGATTTCCACAACAGAGTACTCCCTGTACAGCAATGATTGCAATGGTAAAAAGTAAAGAAGAACCGTAGCACAACGAACCTATAAGGACCTCCTAAGATTCGAGGAGGATCAATCAAAAAAGTAATGGAGATCATAAATTAACTGTCGCCGACCACGTGATTTCCAAGACAGAATTGAAGTACCTTGTCATAGGTCATTGATGCACGGCTTGAGAACTAACAATGCGAAGTCGATGATACAGCAAAAACAGCAACGAGAAGCTTTCTCAAGACTCTCGGATATTTGTCAGAGACTAGAAAGAAGTGAATAATGAAAAAACCTTTGGAGTTTTCGGGAACTCAAACCTCGAACATACGGGGCCCAATTATGAACCAATGCTATGGAAAAAACCTGTGCAGAGAAGAACAAGAATCGCAAAAGAAATACCTCGCTGGCGGATCAACGGAGAAAATAGCGACATCACCAGGCAACATGTCACCTTGAGCGGAAAATTTAAGAAAATGGCAATAGAGATGGGACGGTTCTAAAAAATAACGCACAAAACTATATCCAACATCTAAGTGTGGGTCTGTAGAAAGCATAAAGATTTAAATCATTTTTCGCAGAATCTTTAAGTTAATCTTAAGTATCTTTAGATACAGGTTTGACAAGCCTCCCCGCAATAGCAGTGAAAAAACTATGTTCCACTGTCCGGGTTGCGGAATAGAATGACTTTTACTGACATGAAGGTTGGGAAAAGTTCTAATTTTAGAGAACATGATGCCAAACGATTATTTTGGAAGATAATTGCAAGAGGAACTGCTTCGAAGTGCAGTACAGGAGTCTGCAACTATAAATATATCGAAACAAGCCAGTTCCGTGAAGAAATATTTAACATGTTTGAACTGTGCAGAATGTGGCTTAGGACGGAGATGTACTACTGTTATCTATTATTCAGGATTACAAATCGTACAAGCTAGTAGTTTGGGTTATTAGTAGCTTAGGAAGAAATAATAGCCTATTTCAAATGTACAATTTTTCTAAACCTCGCGCAATCACTTGCACTTACGACATTCACTTAATCGGCTAAGAATAGTCTAACTGGTCAACATCCAACCCCAGACAGAACAGTACACTCAACTGATATAATTTTGAGGGCTCACTCCGATGTTGTAGGGTATGGACTTGCCTTACTTTACAGGATCCACTTCAATTAAAAGAAACTAGTTAACTATATTGGTAAGAACTTACGATATTATTTCGATTATTAACTCACGGAGCATCTTTTGAACCTCTTTGTCCAAGTTGTAAAACAAAACCATTCAAATCAATAATTGTGTACATAAAATTACATTTCTACCAAGAACAATATTCGTTTGAGCCAACCAGTAGCTATGAAACTGTATTTGGGAATAACGTCCGCCCGGGTGTATGCAATAAACACGTTATATTAACAATTTTTGTTTAAGCCAACGGCAGCTGTCGAGTAGATAAATTAGTTGTATACCTGGGCGTGTGTAAAGCAAATTCCGATTTTAAGCCCTTGTATCAACCCCATTAATGTGTTGAGCTGTAGGTATTTTCTGGAAATTTTATTGTTGTGAAAGGAATCGCTTTAACAAAAATTGTGCTGGTATAGCAAACCAGATTAATTAACTCTGACAACTAGTATGTCGAAATGAATCTGCGGATTCAATCCGTCCATTCTATTTGTCAGTCAGTCCCAGAACATATTCAGCGTTTGGTAGTATTAAAGTGACTGTCAAATGAATTTAGCGGTAAATGAATCAAGAATATTGAAAAATTGATCAAAAGGTCGGTCGAGAACTATAGCTTTGACGTACGAAAGGTCTTTGTATAGCTTGCGTCAAACAAAGAATAATTCATGCCAATCGCTGTTTCTTCGGACTAAAAAGACAATTGCGCAGGAGGACTCTATACTTGAACAACATAGCCCTACTTAATCAAAAGTCCACCCATTTGGTGGTAGAGCGAATTGACGTCCCTACACAACAAAGAGAGAAAGTTGAACAGTGTAGAGGAAAACATTGAAAATCTCATTGATTGGAACCGTTACAAACAAAATGTGATTCAAAAACAGAACCGAATAGGCCAAGAGAGCAGCCAGCAACAACTTCTACAGCGACATCGAAAACACCAAACTTAGAAAAGTCCCATCAAAGATGGAAACAGCTTCAGAAGTACTTAAAAAACAGGCCCTGTGATAAACAGGAAACCCTGTGATAAATGAAATTATCGTAAAATTATCCAAAATGGGATTAGGCCCATCACCATCCCCACGAATTCGAAACTGATCAAGAGGTGTAAAGAGGAGCTCATATCCACTCAAGGCACAGAATCACTCTTTGGGGGTTCTGGACTTCCAAGGGAAGGAAATGCCCGATGATCTAGCTAGAATAGGTTTGAAATCAAATGACCTACCAATAGATCATTCAGTCCTGACCCCCATCTGCCTCATCATGTCCGATACCGCATTTTTTGGACTTCAACAACATGGCCTACGCAAATTGGAGTGCATTTGAGGGGTTTTGAGATTACTTTGGGTCCACTACAACAACAAAAAAAAACCAAAGAAAATTTCTATTGCCTAATAGACCACAGCTGACCCCCCCTTCCCCAATCCAATGGTAGTCCATTGGCAGAATGGAAATCACCTCCATACCCCTGTGACAATGGGATGGCGACACAAATTTGGAGGAAGTCACAATACACTTCTTCTGCGAATGTCAAATATTCGGGACTTTAGTGAACTCGTTCAGGAGGGCCACTCCGGTCATGGTCTAATTTATTGACCTAATTCTTGTTCTCTCTTTTTTAGGTATACCAGACCGGGAAACACAATGAATCTCTGGTAATCCGAGTGAGCCTGCAATACTTTGGCTGAACAAAGGCGCACAATGTCTAAGTTATACTTTCAAAGAGTGTCTGTACTTATTGAAGCCATGACTAAAAACCAGCTCTATCGTAACCATCTTGAGACCTAATGATAAAATTGTACCCGTCTTAATTTAGGACCGCTTTTACGCCCATATTCCGTGAATTTGTGTATGAATCTTGGTAAATTCAATGAAATATTATGTTACACAATTACCTTACCTGATAAGTAATATTGGAGAATTGAATAATTAACCAATTTTCTCGAAACACATTTCACTTTATCACTTGAAACCAAACACTACTTTATTTTATTTTAATTTCGTTTTTCGTTTGAAAACCACAAACCACCGAATATATGTACGTACTTTGTCTCTAACATCCAGAACGATCTTTTGTCCAGACTAAACTGCCTGATTGACAATCAGATCGAGCTTACTAGAGCTTACTTCAGTCGTTCAGTTTCAGTGCGGTATATTTTTTTGTTGGTATGTTTTTTGTTCTGGTGTTAAAGTTATTTATTGTCATAGTTTGTGATAGTGAATTAATTAAAGTAGTATTATATTTTTAGTGAATCTTTGTCCATCCTAAAAACATTTTTAAACTGAATCCAATGTAAGTAAGATGTGTATTTCTCGTAGAATATTCATCACAAACTAACCGTAACTTTGAAATCAAATGTCAATTGCCAAATGTGTACAAGCTTATTATAAGCTTTTATCATGTATTCGCACCGTATGTTCGTTGAAAGCTCTTTTTTCGATTTCAGTGTATTAAATTTTTAAGTCGTTCTTTGCGAAATGTTGAGGATTGGGATGAGTTTGATTGCACATTCCAATTATATATTTCTTAAGTAGCTTGTAAAAGTGTTGAACACTTATGGTGCTTTACGAATTCAATAGAGTGCGTAACGATCGTTCTAACACAGTATTATTTGGGAGTTAAGAATTCAGGGGATACGTCTTTTGTATGTCTCCTGTTTACCACACATGAGGACAGTATTCACATTAACTTTTAAAAAATCCGTTGCTGTAATTTAATAACAAATAATAAATGTTGTAGTAAATATGCAACTACCCAAGGGCTTTGATGGTTCAAAGCTGTCAGTGTCCAGTATTGGATCATTTGTTGACGAAACTTCATCCTTCTTCCTTTCCATCCTTTATTTAAAATAATTAATTAAACATTCTTTGGGTTTCTAAAGACATTCCAAAGCTAATAATGCTGTTTTCTATGATGCTCTTAATAGTAGCAGATGGTTGTTGATTTTGATCTCGAATTGCTGAATATTGAAATACTATATGTTGAAAATATGGATCCTGGGGTATCATGATATTACCATTGCTTTACTTTCGGAAAACAACATATGGCCAAACGAATTTATGACATTACATCAAATATATCAATTCATTGAGGTATTCGTCACATCTACCAGGGTAGTATCTGTAGTGAAGACATAAGTCATTCAGTGTTTTCTATGGCTTAAGTAGTACGTTGGACTACTGAACAAGGGGTTCGAGGTTCAAAAGGTTTTTCACGGTTTTTTTCCCCTTCGCGTATCCAAGATCATTGGCCAGATAGCAAGTCCGACAAAAAATCATTGGCTGAGGTCGGTTATTTGGTTAATAGTTTATTTATATTGAAGATTGGTAATTCTTGATATATTGCAATATTCTTTCCAGAGCTTCATTTAATATCTGGATTTATTTATTAACATTCATGATCTTGCTATCCGAGAATCTTTTAGGGCAAAAAATATTTCTATTAGATATCATTTGTTAGGGCAATTGACATAAACGTTTTGCAAATCTGGATGATAGATGTCAGGAATACGCCTACATTCTCCTTTACGACAGTTTGTGGCGTTAACAGTTTGCGTTACGTTGGCGCTCTAGCTGCCTAAGGTCAATGAGCGTGCATACCTCGTAATTTACGATTTAGTTTTCGTCATCCTCGGGCTGGCGCTTATCACTCAACCAAGTTCATTTCTCCGTGATCCTTCATACTTCAATTAGTTGTATAAAACAATGCGATATTTATCAAACCTTTAAGGATTCATTTCATTGTTGTTGCCAGCTTGAGATACTGCAATTGCCTTCGTATTTTCTTTAATCCGCTAAGACTTGCGCAGTCGAATATATTGGGTGCTAACATGGATCGTTTATCATACTTTGGTGGCATTATTACTACAGTTAACCTACTTACTTAGTTTAGTTCAGAGAGTGACCAGTACCTACAGTCCAAATCTGTTTGGTGAACTAAACTCAGGCTTTTCATTTTCATTCTTGTCCAATCCGGAAACTTGTAAAACTTCCTTTACATAATCCTACACAACGATATTGTTGTGCTGCTTTGCAACTCTTACCGAATCTGCGCACTACCAATACACAATGCAGAAAGAACTCTATTTATTTTTGTTACTGAACTTCATGAATGCTTGAGTTTGGGAACTAGTTCACTTAACTCAGTAATACGCTCTTTTTTTATCTAGTTCGTTCTTGAACTACACAAGTGTATCTTCATTGTGTGTATATTCAAGTGTATTGATCTACATTCCTCTACTCATTTTCATTTATAATGTAATGTTTGGCTAGTGTGATTGAATTGCAAATTTTGAAAGCTAGTCTTGTATAAATTACCATGGACTGTGAACTTTGGTTATTAATCAATCCTCTTTGTCTTAGACCTTCATCTATTGTCATTATTCTCGAGATGATATTTTAGTTAGTGTTCCCTGGCCTCTTGTTCGATTGGATGACTTTTGAAGCTCTTGAAGTGTTGTGTTGGTAATACAGGTAATTATTTGTCGTTGGTGCGCCATCATTATTGACTTTCATCGAGTAGTTATGCACTTATCAATAACTATTCATGTTGCTTTTTTACTCTGGCAAACACTCATAAAATATGCATATAAGTACCTAGCATGTATTTATGAGTAAGGTCAACTAAACTATTGATATTACCGACAAACCTTCCTTCCGACAAGTGTTTTGAGAAAAATTGAGGCCAGAGTAATGTGTCCCATACCAAAACGGAATTAAATAGAGTTTTAAATGTAAAAGAATTACTAAACCAAAAGAAAAGTGTATACAAAGAATATCCAATCCTTCTTGGCACGAAAACCATATTGTAATTTTTTGCTTGATTATTGTGATATCTCAAAACGTCTGAGAATGTTACATGCAAAAAATCAATGAAATCAGTTTCGATATCTAAGTACATAAATAGTTATTCTAAACAATTTTTTTCAATTTCAGGAAAAATGACAAAGTCAAAAAAATGGCAGTCAAAATGCCTCAAAATGTTTTTACTGCCTATCCTTCTCATAAACGATCCTAAGTCTTTCTTGCGTTTTGTGAATCACAACAAAAATCATACGGTGACCCCACCTCTCTGTTTTTATACCTCTGTTAATCAGTAGACCTCTTAAACTATCTTTTGCTAACATGCCTTGGTACCGGACCAAACCGACATAACTTCTCCACCTCGAGCAGATAAGAAGTGAAAGAATCTCAATTATGAATTCTCACCCGGTCTTGATGGTATCCCTGGCATATTTCTCGAAACTATGCTTCCTTTCTCCTTTCTAAGATCCTTCGTCTAGGTGAATTTCTCTAAGTTTGAAAAACTTCTTTTATAACACCCATTACATAAAAAGGATCGAAGAATGATGTCACTAATAACCGTCCCATTGTTTAGCTTTCTCATATACTCAAGCTAATTTTACGTATTTTAGAGTCAACAGGGCTTTCTTCATTTGCCGCCACCTCCTCTAATTTGTTTTCTTTGCCTTTTCTTTGCAAGAACGCAACTATTTCAGTTAAGCTTTCTATATATGTATGTCATCAATTAATCCTGTTTGCCCTCGGCTTTGAGCCCACATAATTAAATTGGATATCTTCTCACTTGGAAAACGGTTCTTATAGAAACCATTTTAGCCATATTCGGTGCTCCTCAAGGCAACAATCTAGGACCCCTTCTGTTCATTTTACCTACTAACGATAGTGTGTTATTAAACATGCCCACGTTTTTCTTAACGTTGATGCGTCGACATTTTTCACATCCATTTCTTCTTTCCAAGACTGAATTCTTCTTCAACAAGACATCGATAGTTGTGCCTTTAAAATAACTAAGAACTCAACATTTACTCGGCCAACCTGTGCCCATAGTTCATTCTCTTGGCGATTTTGACATTTTGTGAGGGAGTTCAATTTCCCTTCGCACATTGATGAGATAGTTCTTAAATTTAACTCATAAAAAGAATTCTCCAACCCTTACGTTACGAATTCACTCTAAACTGCCTTCGTTCCATCACACCCTGAGTACGCTAGTCAAGTTTCGCCATTCGAGGTTTACCTAAGAATGAGTCCCTTATCATACCTCCCTATCAAGACCGCCTCAATCTCGTAAACTTTCCAACCGTTTAAGATTGCAGAGACATTGCTGGCATTCTGTTTATCAATCGGCTACTCTTAAGTTCCATCGATTGCACGCCCTTTTACCCTCATGACCTCTTATAGTTCTAAAGCACCAACTTCCCATATGGTAAGGAAAGTTAACTGAAATCTTTCCATTTTTGACTTCAAGCGCTGTACTTCTAGTTCAAAATTTAAGCTGCAATAAGAACGAATTTTTGACCTATCTGCTTATGTTGAGTGTGAGTTAAGGCCTTTATGGAAATGTTTTATCCTAGTCGGAGCATTGGCAGGATATTTACTTAAAGCGTGTTCAGCGGTTTCATTGTTCTCTAGTCTAGTCGCCACGTGAACGATTAGCTAATACCTACTTTCTTGAGGTGATATTTGAGAAAACACTATCAATGGTCATTCGGTTTTTTTTTAGAGAAATTAATGAAATTCTTCAGCAGTTTTTGAATTCCAGTAAAAGACCTTTCCGTTTTGTTTCAACCACAGAAGTGTTCATATCTGGTGGCTAATTTATGGGGTTTGGGCACCTAACTTTTGGAGCTCCTTCGGTATCTGATGAAATATTTACAAGTGATCCTCTGAGGTTTCCTTTGGTACAACCTCTGGCACAGAGTTCGATAGGCAAAAACTCTGCTTAGAAGATAGAAGAAGCACATTCCGTCTCCTATATTTTTGAAGTATCAGTGTACAAAATAAAGGATAGGGTACTTAATACATTTATAAGAAAGGAACTCGCTTACGTATTCGAATCTGTCCCAATATCGTACTTCAGCTCTTAACTTTTGTTCTTATTGTTAAACTTGCTGAAAAATCATACTTCTAGAGTAGTTATAGTACTTACCAATAGATCACCTCAAACAAAACCTTATTCTCGTTCTAATTTCCATAATTTTATTCAAAAAATTGGTTAACCCTACAAATTACAATCTAAATACTAATATAAATAAATTAATCTACTCGTGTGCAAATGAGCACTTACAACAAAATACTGTTTTAACTTAAAACTATATCTATCACTATGCCAGCGTGACAAGTTTATCGATTGGTACTTTGGAGAAGAAATTGTTCAAATGTTGCACCAAAATCGGAGCCCATTGATCCCTGGTAGCTGGAATTCCAACTCTGATGATTTCCGGCAAATTCTCATTTACCAAATTCAGAATCATTGCATCTGCAAGAAAAGAACCATCAGTATCTATATAACCCAAATGGTCAAAAGAAATCTTTAATCTACTAACTCAAGTTGCTGTCAGAAAATATTCCATTGGCACCGATTCTTGCATTACCCACAGTAATATCTGCTGTAAACTTATCCAACACCACTCGTCGTCCAACTTCGGTCTCTTGGAAGGCTCCATCTGTCAATATCACAGCCTTAATGTTGTCTAACAAAAACAAAGGTAAACCACCATTTGAAAAATGAACTAAGAAAACCATTGACTTATGGTATTACTTAACGTGATGTTGAACAGCCCCTTTGGCACTAATCGCAAACCACCAAACTTAACGTCAGCTTTGAAGTTACCGCCCGCTTGAATTTTTGGCAAACTCACATTGACCCTAACCACAAAATTGTTGCCAGTGAAATTGCTCGCAAAGTCCATGACACGAATCCGACTGATGCCATAGATGTTCATATTCTTCACCAGCAGACCGCCTTGAACTCCCTCACTCGAATAGCGGAAAATACCCTTTTTAAAGAAATATGGATCAACAGCCTCCATGTTCAGCTCAGGGATTCCTTTCTAAAATGTGAAATCATTAATAACTGGTAACTGGTTTTGTTTGTTAATGGCATACAGTAAGTAAAGGAATTATGGTCAGAAATTCGTTCTTGATGCATTCGTCTCGGTTGTCATCGTTCACACTGCAGGGTGCTATTAGGGTTGGTATTGGCTCTAGAATGAAAAAAAATATTATAAATCTCTAAATTGTATACGTATGTGCTTTGGAGTTTAAGAAAGGCTCTAAATTTGAGTCAGCAATCAGTGGTCGTATACAGTTTCTTCTTTAGGTTTCGTTGGTAGTGATTCATCGCCTTTCATGAAAGAGTGGCAATTCTTTCCCTTCATTTTAAAGGGGCTGTTTCTATAGGAAGTTTGGACCTATTTCACAGCAAACTGACTCTTCTGTGTTAAGTGGAATTGGGCTATGATTTGCACAAAAATTTTACTGAACATAGCTTTATATCGATGAGGGTACTGTTAACATATACATACATACGTTGAAGCTTGGAAAAGACAAAAAATTTCATAGTTCATTTCAGTTAGACCTATTGTTGCTCTGATCATGCAATTGTCATCCCATTGTCGTATTATTAGAGTCTATAGCATATGATCTGCATAACGACTATAAATTGAAATATTTGCTTTTTAAATACTTGCACTTTAAAAATACTTGCACCTTTTATTTCTTAACGTTCTTAGGGTAAACCCTTTGTAATCTCTAAATGCGTTTAAATTATCTGGAATTTTGCAAAGATTGGTACCATTTGCTTCAGCTTTTCTTCCTTTTCACATAAGTAGTCTGCCCAACTGGTCATTATTTGGAAATCAATAGAGGCATCATGAAAATATCAGATGGATCGACGAGCTACACAAGACAAATAGTTTACCAAAATACTTGTTGATTTTGATTAGAACTCTTTTACGTATAAGTTTTGTTTGATGAGTAAGGAAAATCTGATTTAACATTTGGGACACCGTTACATATCGATATTCTATGCCTACCAGATACATGTATTATTTCTCTTTATCTTTCTCTTTATCTCTACGAGCTTCACATTTATTGCTCGACATTTTATACCCTACACTTCCTGATCAACTTTAGTTATAATTTCAGTTTTCATTTTGAGCACTTAAACCTTTCGTTATTTTTATTTTTCCGCATTACCACATAAGTATCAGTTGGTCTTGGCTAAGTACTTATGACATTTTTATTATACTACAGACCTAATCTAGTCCGTTCCAATCACTTCATATAGAAGGTCAATCAGTGATTAAATAGAGTGTGTTCTTAGGCAACATGTTTGCCTTGGTTACCAAAGAAATAATTTTCCATTTAGAAATACACTTCAAGAACGTTAACCATATAAAACTTAAGTCTGAAATGTGTGTTAAATTGAAGGGTGTACAATTATATAGATATTTTGGAAATGTCATCCATCTGGTTGATATTGGATTAAGTTGTTAACTGAGAATTAAATTATGACAAATATAAAATATTTAGCTAATATGAAGAAAATTAACTTTGTTCCTTCAGCACAAACAGGAAATGGCTAAGATTGCGATAATTGAGCCAGATTTCGACGCCACCATGTGATTTTATTTTTTTGTACAAGGTGGTCATACCCATAAGATCATCACACCCATAAGATGGTCACACCCAAGGATAATGGGGTTTGCAGTAAAAAATATTCGTTCACTGTTAGGTTCTTCACTGATTTTTCAGTCAATCGAGGAGTTTGGGCAGCACTAAGTGAATAAGGGCACTCAAAGACCAATGAAAAACTCTATCTATCCTACTTAGTAAGAATTATTTTTCTCATAGTTACATGATGAGATGTTGATATGGCTTATGGACACTCTGTAAACCCTTTTCCTGATTCCAATGTAAGCAATACAGGATCAGGATTACATAAGGTCAAGTTAAAAACATGCCTATAGGTAATTAATTTAACAGAACACACAGGAAGTGAATTCTCTACGCCATATCGAATTCACTTAGCGCCAGTAAAACTATTGGTAGCTCTAATCGTGTGTGATTGTGCAAATTGGCAAGACCTTCTGCGACTTCTAGATTGTACAACTCTACACGCAAAAGTTGTCCGCGTCAGTTATTAAGTCACATCAATTAATTTCTCGTCTTTAATTAATGTATTTATGCCAACAAATATCACAAATATCAAAATGCATTTAAGCGAAGAAGTGGAAATACATTTTTGCACCTTAATTCGCAAACACTACGCACAAAGCAAAAACAAACTAAAGTTCGCACTTCAACTCTTTTGTTTGCAGTGCAATCTCTTGTGGGAAGCATTTTTGTTTCACTCTTTCAAGTAGTACAATCTACATCAAAAGTAGATACAAAACTATAAGCAAAAAGGGGAGACAGCTTGTAAATTTTTTACTGCACAGTCATACCTCTATATTGCAGAAATATGCAACCTTCTTTATCGATTGCAAAACCTTTGCGGGGAATTACGTTCAATTAAATGCTGAAGCAATCCTATGTCGAAATTAGGATAGATGGATGACTAATCTGTTTTTTTTTATTTAAAGAATCTAAAAATTCACAGATTTGGGTAGCTATTTAATAAATTGGTTTCAAACAAAGAACTGACTGACAGACTTAAATGGGAAAAGTGTACAAATTCGTTGTCATTAAAATAGCAAATTGTCGTCGTCACCAAGGTTATAAGGCAATTGAAAGTGTCGCAATTGGTTTGGCTATAACTAATTGCATGTATACATGAAATTGAATTGAAATTTGACATTTTTATGAGTAATAGTCATTTTGAGTCATTTTGGGGGAAGTGACATGTGAACCTTTTATTTCGGCCAAAAGAAAAAATCATGTAAAAGGCTGTTTATTTTTTATAGGTGTGACCTATATTTTTGAGTAAGCATTGTTTTAACCCTGACAATTGTTATCTGTTTAAGCTGTGAACAAATCGTGAAGTAAGAGACATTTAATTTGATGGATGTCTATTTAAAAATAAAAACAACAAAAGTTGAGTGGTTGTGATTGACTTCAGTCAAATTATGAATTTCGTGTGGTGGCAACCACAATTCAGATTTAATCAGTTATGGTAACAATTGAAATAAATTATTTATGAAGTGTCTGGGGTGATGGAAATTATTGTTCAATGGTTAATGACCGGAATGTAGCTACTATCGGAACACACTTCTCTCTCTACCTGCGAAATGAACGCATTAAATGTTTACGTAGAATGATTATGTTGGCCTTTCTACGAAGTTCAATTAGATATGTCTCGAAATGTGTTATAGGTTTATGGTTGCTAGGCTTTTAAATAAAAACAATTGCGTCAATGCGGCACAACTTGATAATTGTTTATTAATAAAATTTTAAATGGTCACATGCCTTAATTTAGAAGGCTATTTGGATAGCCAGTTCATCAGTGCTTTTAAACAGGACACGTGCAAGAAAGTGATATTACTCACAACAGAAACAGGTACTCAGCCTTAAGAAAGGTTCTGAAATTGAACTTGTTCTTTGGATAGAGGCTTAAAGCTAAAGATAGCTTGGGTATTCCAATTAGTCTATCGACAAAATAGATCTGATGTAACCTGGATTAGATTTGATCTCTCTTAGCAGACTGCATATCAGGACCATTGCAAGTGTCATCACTGAACTTTGTCTAATATGAAAGCATACAACTAGACTTGGTGTGGATTTAAATGATTTTTAGAAAGACGGGGAAGTAGTTAGTAGCCCGTTCTATTAAAGTGCAAGACATACTATTAAACTAACGTAATATGTACTACATAGTTCTGTCTAGGACTTTCTTGAAAATAATTTACTCTAACAAGATATTGTTAGATTGTTCATTGTTTTTAAGCAGAAAACAAAAATTACTTACGTTCTTTAACTATAAGCCCGGTAGATAGCTTGGATGATCGCACGTACTCAGAACATTGTGGGGTTTGAGATAACTGAGAGCAGTTACAACTGCCAGTGAGTAGTTAAAGAATTCACTAAATTAATCCAGTATTATCAAATTATTAAAGTGCAATTGCTCTGCATATAAGCAGTTCAATCATGTGAGCTTTGTACTAAAAATTAAATTACATTTTGATACAGGAACTTGATTTTATGTTCGGAACCTATCCCGATTCATTTAGTCAAGCATTTACGGACTACCGAAACCAAAAATCTGAGTCGTAAACCTCTGAAATTAAATTTTAACCCCCAAGTTGAGAAGTTGATGCACGCTAAGGCAATGCAAAATAATTGTCGTGTTCAAGTTTTAAAATACAGTAATAAAAGGTGGCTAAAGGTGGCAACGAACGTCAGTAGTATTTATTTTTCTTACACTCGTGTGAGCAGAGATCTAATTGCAGTTTTATGATTATAGTTATTTTTTTTAGCTAAGTCTTACTAAACGTGATAAGTATTAGACATAGATAGGCATGAGTTGAGCCTTTTACTAGAAATGATATTCTTTTTAAGGCACTATAGACATTATAACAATTTGAGTAAATATTTGGGAATCGCCACCTTTTGATTCAACAGAAATAAGCTTGTAAAACTCATTCATGAGTGTTCGAATCAGAATTTGCAACTCTTTAGTTGTGAAGTCGATATACGTATGTACTTTAAGGTAATCTTCAAGTCATCGTCGTGTCTAAATTCTAAAGTCCAGTAGTAAAATTCGCAACGAAAGGTGGCTATAGGTTGCCCCAAATGTCAACAGAATTTATTTTCCTTGTAGTGATGTCAGCAAAGAGTCAGTTGTGCTTTTATGATTATGACTATTTATTGCACTTTTTTCTACATCGGATGATTATCCGATTTCTTATTTCGGAGGAAATGAGCTATTATAAAATGAATTCTTTATTGATTCTGCTTTTACTTTTCGAACTAATCCTCCAGCTGTTTGATTTCAAACAAATCACATTCTCATACTCCAAAAGCAAACCAATCTTTGCGTTTCCATAGTTAAATAAAAACAGGCAAAAATTAAGTGAAAGGAGATTGAAAGAAAAAAACTTTGCTCTCGATATTGAGAAACACTTGGAAACGGGTATTGAAACGCTTGGGAAGCCTTCGATAATATCTTTAAAATTAGTAAAACAAACTGATTTCTAGGCACAAGATTTAGAAAAACTTGTTATTATGCGCCCTCCTTTTATAGACACTTGCTGTACAATGTATTTGACAAAAAATACACGTACAGAACTCGAAACCCGATCCAGTTCGCACCTCAACTCTTTCGTTTCAGTTTTTCTGTGAAAGAAATTAACACAAGAATCAGCGCAATAACTGAATGCTACAGACCAAAGCTGCAAATCCAAATATTATTCTTCTCACGAAATGTTAATTTAACAAGTAAACAATGACTTGCATCACATTCAACCAACCAAGTAGTACATCATCAACATATTCACACTTCGTCTTGAACGTATTGAACAACCAATTTAACTCAATTCTGTCGAGCTACTTTTCAACGAAAAAAAAAAAAACAAGGAAAACCCGCCTTGAAGCAATAACAAAGAAGATTTTACGTAAAAATGTAAATATTCACTTGCAACACCCTTCTCAATATTCAGTTGAACAATATGCCTCCTCCTTCGCCTTTTCTTTGTGCCAAATCCATCCATCGATCTGCACAGATTAAATAACTTCAAATCCATTATTAAATCACCATCATCATCATTATACTCATCACCACCACACGACCTTTCTCACTTAAGGCGAAACAAAAAAAAATCGAAAGCCAATATATTACATAACTTCACCACTTAAGTGCCTTGTGCACTGCTCTTTCGAGTATCTTTCACCTGTGTGCTAAATATTTCTTATATTGTATTGCGCTCCACTCACGTGTATCTAAATCTTCTGGTATGGTAGCTGCAAAACCAACAGCTGCACACCCGCATACTGTTAATAGTGTTACGGCCAATAACTGATTCATTTTTTCGGTTAACTTTTTTTTCTCACTCTCGATGCGGAAATTCAAAAAGGCAACGCGAACACAAATTCCTTTCGTTTTCAAATGTTTTCCGCGCCCGGTACGAATTTATCCACACACAGTTAGAGTAGACCCACAATTTGATTCCCCTTTTCTCGCTGAGGTAAAATCTTTGAATGCGCCCGAAAAAGTTTTATTTATAGTTTTTATACAGAAAAAAATCGGTTTGTGCAAGTGCGCTTTGCGCTTTTTATCGATTTTTTTCTTATTTATTTCTCGTGAAGCAAATTTTCGAAATCGACAGTTGTCTGAACACTCTCAGACAAATTTAACGCGCCACAAAAATTGAATTTAAAACTTTGTTGAGAGTGGCGGTAGGTTTCGTTAAGTCTCGACGAATAGTGGAGAGTATATTAAAATTTTGCACTCGTATCTTTTGTTATTTATCTGTAAAATAAATGTGGTTTTTTTCTCCCCACCTGTCTCTCATTTAAAACCCACATCAGGGTAAAGAAGGAGAAGAAAAAAAAAGTGAAATTGGAATTATTGCATAAAAGAAGAAAAATAAGTTTTAACCACTCGGCTTGCTGACGAGGAGTTAATCATGTTAACCTTGAAAAGAATTTCGGCAGTTTTGGGTTGGAATGTTTACTCTTGTGTCGTGTGTTATGTTTGTCCCATAGTTGTGCAGTCCCTTTGGTTGAGCTTATTATATGTCGCAGCGTGACATTTTTCTATGACGATTCAGTTGCCTCAACCATAAAATTACTATGCACGACGAATTTTTAATAACCACATTTAAGGTGGAGGTAGTCAGCACCAGTACCTCGCTCTCATTTGTATGCATTGTGCAGATGCGTGCTGCGAACGTATTGAATAAAGAGTGATTTATCTAAAGTCATGAGAAATATATGTATCTTTTGGGTTATCTTGAAATACATAGGTAAATTGTGATCAGGCCGCCTTTGTTGCCGGATGAATAGGCTAATTGCATTAGTTGGGTATGCAATTTTCTTGTGAGGTTTTTCTGGTCGATTGCCTCAGGTTGTGCCTGTTGGAATAAAATATTGGCGATGCTCTTGCAACAGAGTTGGATGGGATGACGATGACGATAATGATTCGTCTTCAAAGAGGATGATCACTCAGAGTGGGTATAAGTGAAAGGTGGAAAAAGTAAATTGCAGTGAGGTCAACTGGTTGAATGTGTTTTGGTAAATATTTTTCAGTAGGAAAATCGTTTTCTTGGGTTTGAATGAGTCACCATAGCAACTTTTTCCGCAATTTCGATGCCATTTTTGGCATTAAGGGAAACAACTTTGTCTTTGATTATGTAACTTAGGATTTTAGCCATTGTCTCCAATGATATGCAGGAAGAGTGAAATATTATGCATTGTTCATAGTGTAATCCGTTAACATGGGTATGGGTTGTTCCACCACCACTATTGCAAATTTGATTCTTAGCGATATAAGCCTGTTTTTTTTAAAGCATTTAATTATCAATTTGGTTAGTGGATGTCCTGGATGTCTAATAGCTGAAACTCAGTGTAAAACTTACCAATAATGCGTCAAATTATGCGTTCACTTGGCCCATTGGTTCCACCCTTAAACAGATAAAGAACTTCGTAGAATTGAACCCTGAGTTGGGAAATATTGTGTTTTCTATTTGATGATTCGAAGAGTATAATGGAATACAAGACCTTTAAAATGTCGTCCATTAGAGATACAGGATTTGATTCTGACAAGATAATTTTCGATGTCTTTTTGACACATATCGGGCAATCACTCGGCCATAACTTGACTAACAATTATTTTTAAAGTGAATTATGCGAATAAACACGATCTTGTGCATTGTCCCTCAAAGAGAAACCCAAAGACAATTTTTCTTGCAATAAAGCCGAAATAGGTCCTGTTGTGTAAGATCTTGCATCGTCTTGTTAAAACCAGATGTCTTCCACATATATATCATTAATTTGATTAATGATTACTGTTACACCTTCCTCACTTCCCATATGCGACAATTTTTTTTTTGTTAAAAATTAGGTGCAGAAGAAAATCAACCTCAGAAAGAAAATGTTGATAATTGGTTATTCAAACGCCAATCGGTGTATGCTCTACATATTCCGTGGTCAGCTGGCTTTAGTTCTTAAGTGCGTTGAACTTTATTAGGGTATAGATGCAAAATATGCCATAATGTGGCGTAAGACAAGCCCAAATGCTCTGTTCAGTCATATTTTCTGTAACAGAGCCAGTCTTTTAGATTGTTTTTACGGTTTTGCCTATAGTGCGTTTAGACGAACGATTATGTCGACCATAGTCTGTTAGTAGTGCTCGAAAAATACGCACTACACTACAGATTCACTATTTTTGTAATAAGTTGGCACATTCAGCGATTGTTATACGATGACATTGTCCAACCTATACATCTCGGTTGACGAATGTGATTGACACAGGGATCCTGCACATTCCAACCACTTTAAAGAAAGCGAAAAAGATTCAGCTGTCAGAAGTTATGAATAATGTAAAGACATAGGACAAATGAGTTTTGACTTTCGTCTAAGAGTATGAACTTTTATTGTACTTGCAAGGCTTACAGACATGCCATATGCTTGTCCTATGATACGCTGCGATGATACTGCCTAAAGTCATAAGGAAGTAAAGAAGATAGGTTAGGTCTGTCGAAGTGGTTTGAAATTAGGCGTTACTAAATTTCACTGCTCTGTGGGTGGTAGCTAAACTATGTAGTCAGAGAGTATTTAGAGAATTTCATGTAATCGATTGCATTCCTAATATTAAATACGATTGTGTTCATTCTAGGTGGATATGATAAGGTATGGTTGGAACTTAAATCAACACTCACTAATAAAACTCAATGATAATAAAACATTTAATCACAACATTTAAAATCTATACAAGAACTTCAAATCAAAATGGTTTTTACTTATTTGATATCTGTTTTAAAAAAAAAAACATGGCTCGCTTCTTTTCATTCAAAACAATTCACTTGAAATATTTAGGCTCTCAGTGGAATGCTCGAATGTTTAGATGCTCAATATCTCCTTGACTGTCTTCCTTTATATTATCTTGAGGCACTCTACTCTCCTACCAGACTATATAAGGTAACTGAGGGTAAGCTACTATTTTTGTAGACAATGCTTCAAACCATTAACCTAAAATGTAATGTTATTCAAATTCGCCATTAGTCTCCGTTTACCTGCAGTGTGGCTTTCATGTATGACTTCCATGTAAGCTTTCTTTTGAAAAATAGTGCAATTCGCTGAAAATTAGACTTACCATCGATCTTCCAGCATAAGAAGCATTTCCATACAATCAATTAGACTAAAACAGATGGTCCCTCGATGGGTTTCTTTTGTAAACATTTCCATTTCTTTCGATTTTCATTATTTTTATGATCTACTTATCTTTGATCTTCTTCGTCCTCAGCGGAAAGAAAAGCAAAGGCAGTGTTCCTTTAATTGTGATAAGCCTCTTCCAGTTTGTCCACTTAATTGCTCAATATGTGATGTAGTTTCATAATGGGAATTTATGTAGACCCATGGTCTTACGTATCATAATTCTCTGGTAGACCTTTTGCACATCTTCTGTGAGGATGTGCAAACCATTTCAAAATGGTTCTTGATTTTTTTTTTTTTTAGGAGAGAAACTATTTGACTCGAACCTTACTCGTAACGAAGTTCATTTAATAGTTTCATGTGAAATGGTCTCCAATATCCATATAGAAATGTTTCCATATAAAAATGGCATATAGACTTCCGCTACATAGTTTAGATCTTTAGAATTTTTCTCAGCCTTGTTTTTTTGGTTCAAAGTTTAATTGGTTTCTGACCTGATTAGGGCAAGAAAATCGTAGGCATATTCGCTGTATCATTGGCCAGCTTAGACGTATTTTAGTGATAGCCATGGGTTATAAAAGTTAGTGCAGGCTTTATCATCAATTTACTGATTTATATTACACTCATCAATAATTCTGTTCTATCCCTCGTTTTTCTGTTTGCAAATGCGCTATAATATAGTTGATTTAATACAAAATGATCAGCAATAAATACCAATTACCTAATTTGCATTTAGAGGAGAATTTATTAGAATCATATTTATCTATCTGTTCGGATAATCAATGTACCTGACAGTTAACATTCACATAAGACAAGTTGTTTTATGTTAACAGCTCTTTTCCAATTGCCCCAACTAGTCCCCAGAGAATATGTGCAACTGAAGCTTGTCTGCCTTCATTTTCGTCAAATGCTCATAGATTCTTTCCACTCCCACTGATTTCTATTGAATTATATTCCTTCAAGCTATTATATCCCATTCAAGTATATAGGCACATCCAGATATAACAATCTATCACGAAATGCAAAAGGTCTCAAAATGTGTGGTGGATTACAAATAATCATCAAATGCTTAGTGGTGTCATGGTCAAGATCTTTTCACGGCCTTATTATTATGATAATTTTATTTTCACATAGATTTCTCATCTAATACAACTCAACTAGAATCGTGCAAGGCGTAAGTTCTATCAAAGCAATGGTACGTAATAGTTAGGAATTTTTATTTATGAAGATTTCCAGCAGGTGGTTGTTTAACTATAAATATAATAATTTAATTCACCAATTCTTGATGTACATTGACACCATTCTTGCAAAAATAGAAAAAAAATGCTATTTCCGATTTCATTGCCAACAGTGATCCGTATCATACATATACCCGTGCGATGAGAAATAATCTTCACGGACAGCATTGCTAAATAGCCAACAAACCCAACAATTTGTCGTGATCTTGGCTTTGACATTATTTTTGCTTTTTTTTTTTGTAACAGCGTTTACAACAATAGATTTATTTGTTTAATTGTTAGAGGAATTTTTGTGTAGTTTTCAATGTCAGATTAATTTTACGCATCATATTTTCTTAACTATCGTCATATGTAATTAATAAAACAAACACAAGAAGAGTGGACTCAGAGAAAAGTGCAAGTTCGTTGCTCAACTCTTTTGTTTCTGCTGTGGCGCATAATTAATGAAGGCGCTTCACTTTCCTGGAAGTTCAGTGGGCTTCCTATCGGAACTATCGTGTTGCAATATCAGTGCGAGTAGGATTGCACATAAGGTTTAGCTACCGTAACTGATGGTAATGAGTAATAGGAAATAGGAACATACAAAGTTTAGTGCAGCAATAGAGTGAGTGCATTGTTGTTGAGAGTGATGAAAACTTGTGGTTTTTTCCAAAACAAAACATAACAGAACATATCTTTGAGTTGTGCTTGGCATACAAAGTGGTTACTTATAAACAAGAAGTTTGTTTAGAAAAGATTTGTGGGCTATTATTCGATTGGACAGGAAAATAAAATCACTTAATATTTATTAGATTTCTCAACGAGCTGACACGATTACAAACTGGCTTATTTCAAGAAGTAAACAAATTTATTTGTGCTCCGTTTGAGCACTTTTTGCTGCCAATAAGTCTAATAGATATTGATAAAAAGAGTTGTGCAGTTTTCCATTGAGGATTGAATGCAGACAGCTATATGTCCAAGCAGTTTGGCAAGAAAAACTAGTTTTATAGGAAAAAGAAAAACAGAAAAACAGAAAAAATCATCATGCAGCTAGTTGTGACATAAGGGTGTGCAGTGCATTACCATTAAGTCTAAGAGAAGGCGATGAAAAAAGTTACAAATCGTTGGTCCACGTTCGGTGATGTAATGAGCATAATGAGCTGCTAAGCTCCAAAGCATGACTCATGTGGGTATGCTGCGACCTTTGAAGCTGTGTGGGTAATTTTCAAATACACATCAAATGATTTAATTGATTGAGGCACTTTGCTATAAGTTTAACTTAGAGAGATTTATATAAATATTGGTATTCGAACTTTTAGTAACTGAGATACTTGTTGTCGTTTCGGATGTTGTTCGATCTTTTTCTCTTTCTATTTCTTAGAAGTACTCAATATCGCTATTGATTTTCTCAGATAGCATGCTGATAGATTCTTGGTTAACCCTGTCGTTCCAATCATGAATACCAAAATCATTGGCTCTTCAACCTCTGGGCTTAATTTCCAAAGGTTCAGATATACTTGAATTAAGCACATTAGACCATAATTGGATTCGATGAAAATCAAGTAAAAATCTTGGTTAATCACTTCCAAGCCCGATACAACTTTAAATTAAAGAAAAATCTAACAAAAGTTCAATTCATGGCATTGATACTCAAGCCACATCCATATTCAAAGATTGCGATGTAGTAACGATCTTCATTGACCGTAAAGCGAGCAGTAGCCTCATTTGGACGAAATATGCTCCAATGATTCCACGAACTTGGATATACCATATTGTACCATAAGGTACAATTATGCAGGTGACAGGGTCATCAGTGTACTTGCTGGATCATTCTAACTCTACAAGCGACAATCGTTCTTAAAACAGATCCATAATGAATCGGGTATCACCTTTTAGAGTGTCAGTGGACAGACTGTCCATTTACAATTGGACAGTTGGATTGCTCATATGAACTACATACATATATGCTTTACAAATCACTCACCGATATTTATAGGTAGTTGAGAATTCTCAAAAAAGGTTTCCCATAAATGTTAAAAGTACTCAATATTCTATCTAAGGCAAAAAGTCTGGTATCTAATACAAACATCTGCTACAGTCAAATTGTTAGGGACTACTTACTTACTTAGGTGTGGGTTCGGCTACAGTTCCGGGTGAACATGTGCCTCGAGTACCGATTTTTTATCTAACTGCCTCCAGTCGTCCATTCAAATTCGATTGATGACCCCTTCTACGTATCCTCGCCACCTAAGGCAATGATTTCCTCTACTGTGTTCTTTGTATTTGTATCCACTGTCAATTTCTCACTGTACAGTTCATATGGTTTGTCGTTGAATCTCCTCCTCCAAACACCGCCAACACAAACGGGACCATAAACTTTACAGAGAATCTTTATATAGGTTAAGATTATCCCATAACAACTTCTGAAGATGAAGAGAAATCCAAAGAAAATATACTCTTCGAAGCTACTTCCTTGGGAAACTGGATCTAAAAAAAATTAAACTATACGAGCTTCTGGGATTCATACACGTATCTGGATGGTTTAGTTCACCCGTAGAAGACTGAAATTAGGTTTCAATACACAATAGCCTCATTCTTAGGTTAAGTGTGCCGTTGATCATATTTGTCAGAAAGGGCACCCTCTTACATTGATATACATATTTGTTCTTTTGAGTATTCGTTCTACCAAATACTGTATATAACAGTGTACCAAAATTTTACTTGGTTTTGATTGAGGCTTCATTTGTTTGTACCATTTTACTGTATTTTTTTTAAGAATAATGCCTGACCTACTAGCCAGGCTATTGCTACTGGAATGATATTGCTTAGTGGAAAACTTAACCATAACCACAGCGCTCTCAAGGATAAAGGCTTGTGCATCTATTAGGGGATATTTCTAGCACTGAGAATAATTGATCGGCTCAATAGAATTTGGTTAATTACTTCATAGCGCAATAAATTATAAAACTAACCGCAATATTACACGATTTAACAATTTAAAAATATACATTGCTATGTACATATGTGCTCACAAATGTGCAACGTAAATTGGTCAAGGTAAATAGAATGCAACTGCAGCATATTTAGTGCTGCATACCTGCTGTTCGGCTGGGGTGAGTTTGATATAAACATTAATTATAAGTAAGCTCCAGTTAGTATTTTTATTATTTTGAACTACGTGTAATAAATTCTACGCTATCAGCATTAATAACCACGTTGAAACTGAGAGTCCCTGATAAATTTATTTGAGTTCAAGCCATACTTCTTCTTTAACTACTTTGGACACTTTTTAACCTATTTTATTCTCGACAGTTGATGTAGCCTCTAGACATATCTTTATTCTGAATCTAGTCCTTGTTTGCGATGCCTCAAAATATGCTTCTTGTTTGACGGGGGTTTGGATGATGATGAAAGCTTCTGCACTGATGCTGATGTTTCTCGCCATTCGACGTTGAACCTCTCCTGGTACATTTTTCTCTGTATTGTTGGGAATGTTTGCAATCATGAAGTGATTCAATGTCTTCCAAATTGGTCGTATTTTTCATATCTATTGCCAAGCCAATGTTAGATTTAGGTTTACGTTAGACTGGCTTTCGGTCATTTGGGACTAAATAAACCAATCAGAGCTTTAAATAATGTGAAAGAAACTTTTGACCTCTACTGACCCCAGTCCGCCTTAGTTGTTAAAGAAATGAGCTCCTAAATGGAGCAGTGTTTTATAGAACAAAACCTTCACAAATACGTAGGACGTTTTTTACTCCTATTCATCGTACAGCATCTGCAGAAGTAACTTTAAAAATAGGCTCAGCCTTTTGAAATGTTGGCCATTCAGGCAGTGTCCAGTGAGAACACTGTTAACACTCAAAGCCTGAGGCAAACCTGTCTTTAAATGTTGCAGATGTAAAGAGATTTTCCATCTACAATTGGTACTACTAAAAGCGTTAGCAAGAATTTGCATGTAGCTGGATGGGGTGGATCGTACCAAGTCTGCCGAGCTGCAATGCTACATAGTGATCTTGGCTTTTCGTACATTAGTAGATTCTGCGAATTTGATTTTGAATTTCATCACCTATTCGATCTAACATACATATGTGTACTATACTACCTTACATCCATGAGCTTTCGTCTGGTTAAGAATAACAATATTTGTGCTTGAGGTACCTTGGTTGGTAAATTTTGCAGGACTGCTGTCAGGAAACGTAAACACCCTAAAAGTATGCTATTTTAATAGTATTCAGATCACTGATATTTGCATAAACTAATCGACACATGGTTGGTGTCTGAACTAATCGGATTAATTACTGAGATTACACGCATTGGTCGTCCTGTCCTCTTTTATTTTCAAAATAATGCAATAGGATAGAATAGCTTCACAAAATGCCTTCACAGAACAATCAATAGAGAATACAATACTTTCATTTTATCTAAAAGTATTTAGAGTCACATTCAGTGCGTATAAGTTCATAGTAAAATTAGAGAACAAGTTCTAAAGATAATAATAGCGCTCAGGTGTTAGACTCATTTATAATATCTACTTTCAAAATCCTTGGTATTTAGCTCTTAGTCTATTGCCCCTTTACGATAGCTGATGCCACTGATTCAAGTTTCCTATATTTCAAATTAATTGTGTTGTACGTAACTTGTTTTACGCAGAGAGACAATGTACATCCATTCCGTTTCTCCTGCTATACTTAGTTACGCACTCATTAAACATACTCCCGACCCGTAAAAAGTCTCTGATACGGCAGGCTTCCATTCTCTTCGATCCTGGACACACAGTTGTCAGTTATGTAGACTAAGCGCTCTGGCATCTGCATTAGCTTGATTCTTACATCAGAAGTTCGGATTCGAAGATCCTTTTTGCTAGAATAATATTATTTATTCGTTCTATATGCCCGAGTAAGTATAGTAGATTGGTTTTGACTTTTCGAACAATCACACCTTGATACAACTTATATAGTTCTCAGTTGTATATTCTCTTATATTCGCCCTCCTGGCATACGGAACCGAATATTCGACGAAAAGTTTTTCCTCCATAAGTGTTCAATGCCTGCCCTCCTTTCATGCTAATCGTACATTAATGTTTTGTAAATCATGCATTTCATATTTCCAGTGCCTTTTCCAAGGTATGTAAATTCCTTAACCATTTCGAAGTTGCTGTTACCAACAGTGATGTTTTGTCAAGGGTAGTGGACAGATGCTTCTTGTTTGTTGACACCATGTGTTTGGTTTTGTCCTTATTTGATTCAAGGCCAACTCGTGTCGGTTGCCATAAGATTTCCTCTGACGATGCGCTGGATGCGACCGATGATGTCGATTTTGTCTGTGTACAGCTGTACAGATCTATTGAAGATAGTGCCTCCTGTACTATCAACTGGCAAGTCGCATAGTAGCTCTCTCTCGAAAGCCTGTACAGTGTTTTCAAATCATACATTGTATCGCATGTTTTCCAGCTTCACCTGTCATACAAAGCATAATTATACAAAGTTGAACAGATTACATAACGATTCCGCACTAACATGCAGTCTCCACCTAGTGCTTCATAGAATACTAAGCCAATACTGTTGCTACTACAAAAGGGAGTGGTCTAAGAACCTATTTGAAGATTTCATCATTTTGATTTATCGCTGAGTCACTCTAATTCTACATTCTGCTTTGTTGTCATTTCTAGGTGTAATGTAACAATAAAGCCATCTGTTAGTCTCAGTCTCTAGCCATAAGATCTTCCTCATGATACACTACTGCAATCAAGTATGCAATCTAACTTGTAACTCAATCTAACTAAACATTAACATAAATATCGCATTTCACATGAATCAATGCATAATATGCTACTATGCGTTCTTCCAACAATACACCGGCACCACGTCTGACAATATAATGGGTGTTCCACCCATTATTGACTTTGAAATAGATACTACCCCATCACGTTTGATTATACAGTCGAGTCATGCAATAAGAAAGCTCTTGCCCCCTACCCAGATGCATATCACGAGATATTTTTTTGTATTTGGTAAAACAACTCTCGTACTCTTTTGCGTATGAGTAACTTTTTTTTCATTTTCTTTAGTTCACCCAATTTTGGTTTATTCACATTTGCACTTGAGTACGGGGCACGTCATTTGATATTTTTATGCTCGACCTTAGCCTAGTACACGTATTATGTAAGATGAGAACACTGTTCCACTTTCGAATGAATTAACCATTTTTTGTAATACATACATATTATAACAAAATCACACTTTGAACATTTTCTGTGCAGCCACAGTCGATATTTTGAACAGAACACCTACTTTTATAAATATTTATCTTTAGTTTTTGGTAATAAGCTTCTCGAATGGGACATGCAACATGAACTCATTCATTGCGTTTAGGACAAGAGGTTCCCAGTAGACACGAGTTTCGGGCAACATAACTTTGTAGATTTCACGCCAATATTGGTTGATGAAGTCGAGGACGATGGCATCTGTAAAGGAATAGAATTTAGAGATTCGAGCAGTAACTTGTGATATTGTATTTGTGAATCTTACTCAGTGTTGGATCTGGGAACAGTCCACTGGCATAGATTTTCATGTCACCAACATCGGGGCTCATGTCGTATTTAACAAGACGGAGATGACGCTTTCCCTTGATCATTTCGAACTTGCCATCCATTTCTTGTGTGAAATTGACATCGGCTGAAGAGAAATAAAATGTTAAGGATATGCCATAAGGGTGTTTAACTTGATGTTTCTTACTCATTGATACATTGAAGTATCCTTTTGGATTCATTTTCACTTCATTCAGTTTCATGTCGGCCTTGTAATTGCCTTCGATGAATACACGTGGTGTGAAGGAATCAACTTCCAAGTGGGTACCTTCTTCGGTGATTTTGAAACGAACATCCTTGATTTGTGTACGGCTCAGACCATAAACTTTGGTGTCCTTCAGACTAATGCGACCCGTAAGAATTCCATTGGAATATTCATATTTACTGTTTTGTAGGATGAAAGGATCGATCGCTGGAATATTGAGTTCCTTATTTCCGTTCTAAGAAAGAAAATGGAGTCATTTGTTATTGTTCGTAGTTTCAGTGGTTTTGTATGACTTACGTGGAGTTTCGGGAGCATTTCTTGGAAGACATCTCGTAAACATTCGTTTAGTTTGGAGTCCTCCGTACAGGTTGGAATTCCACTAGCTGTTATAGAAAGGAAAATAGAAATTCGTCATTGAGTAAGAGTATGACTTATTGGATATTTGGGTAATCAAAACAGACGACTGACTTCAGTAAGAGTTGCGTAGATACTTCAGCTACTATAAAACCTAGCATATGTATCTTGGAACTATTAAGAACTATTTCTACCTTGGAAGTTTCAACTTCGGCTCAATGCTGCTCTTAAAAATATGTATAGTATATCAGCCAGATATATCTATAGTCAGAATCAAATAGCTTCAACCTTATGTTCGAGGTATTATACCTATAGCAGTGGGGGGAATCAGAATGAGGTACTAGGAAACATAACCAACTTAATTGATACTGTGGATCAGATATTATTACTAGCTAAATTAGAAAAAGCTGGGTTTAGAAGCTCAATTGGTTTAGTTCGTACCTGAGTAATCGAAAACAAGTGATAAAATTGGAAGATGTAGTGATTAAAAGCCTAAATGTTAGAATAGGTGTTCCACAGGTTTCGGTATTGGGTCCAGTTCTATTTTTTACTTTTACCAATTCAGTCTTTAGTCGAAATTTGAAAGGTTTTGAACACAGGTTTTCAGATGATAAAGCTTTTCCGTATCATAATGCGTCTTCTTTGGATTTATTTGTATATGTAAATCATGGCTTATCACCTAATTTAGTACAATACCCTGAACCAAATTAGCACAGTATGAGCTGTGACCGCATGTTGATAAATTTGATAGTAAATTCAATTGAAGTGTCCATAATTTCTTTCTTAGAAAGTATTTACTAAGAGCAACTGTGGTCGTTTTTTCTTAGATTGTTTTGCTCTCATAAGCTCTTAGAACACTATACTATCCAAACTACTATATGGTCTTGTGTGGTGGGGTGGTGTAGACGCCGTGGCTCAGTGGTTAGTGCGTTGGACTATGGAGCAAGGGGTTCGAGAATCGAATACCAGTCGGGGAACACCTAAAAAAAGTTTTTCACGTCCCCACCTCTCGCGATCATCTGACAAACATCCTGTCATAACAACTGTCCTGAGAAAGCTTCTCAAATAACAATCTGCTCTTCGGATACGGCATTAAACAGCAGGCCCCTTCCATCCGTGGAAAGAATATAACACGCTCAACACGAAGGGTTGCGAGAAGCTAGGCTTGGGTCCCATCGACCTGTTGTGCCAAGTATTTATTTTTGGTGGGGTGGTTCGTATGCCAATAAAATCCAAGAACACAGACACATATTATTTGTTAACTTTGTAATACTGCCTCAAAGTAATAACAGGGCTTCAAAGTAATAACAGTGGCAATTGTGTCAAAGAATAGTATTTACGGCTTCTTAAACTTTTATACTTCAGTGGCACCTAGATTTTTAAACATGCGTTACGGCAGGAATGCTCCTTTATTCTACAGGACGGTTTAAGATGGCTCTTAACTCTTGATTCCAATACAATCAGGATAATGGTTTAAAAATACAATTCATTTCCATTTAAACCAACTTTTGTAAATTGATTTATTCACCAGTATCCAGAGGTCCTGAAATCGTGCTTTTACCGTCTCATACCAAACCCCGAAAGGTATTGGTATTGATGTTTAAAAAATAATAAACGACAATTACATTGAATGAATAAAACCAAAGTGATTATTAAGAAAATAATTATTAGCATGTGATGCTATTGCGACCTTCATTTGCCGAAACTTGATTTCAAATGACTTCCAAAATTCTACAAGTAACTCCGGAAAAGAAATAATTAATGAATTGACGCAATCGACCCAAGGATGGTTTCTCAAAGTCATATTTATGGTTGTGAGTCGGTGGTATGATAATGAAAACCATTCTCATCATAACTAAGCAAGTTATGCATAATAATATATATGTTTTTAATTGTTTTTTTTTCTCTCGGGAAATATTAAGAATTGCTACCGAAATTCTGAGTCGGTGGTAGCACCTTCAAGAGTTATTACTTCAATTTCCGTGCGTAATGAGCGTCCCAGCAGACAGGCTGTGGGTTATACAGTGAAAAGATTCGAATCAACATATTTACTATTGAATCCTCCTGTTCCAGTGAAATAACCCACCGGTCGAAGTACCAAGAATATCGGAACCGCAAGTGCTTGAGATCGAAATGAGGCAAATTAATCTATTCTTCGTCATTTACAAAAATCGGGAGTCTCTCAGTCTACATAGTGGGGAAAGAACTTAGCTTACACTCTTACAAGATTAAATTAACTCAAAAACTCAAGCCCCTTGATTATTTGAACCGTCTAAATTCTAAATTTAATTCAAAAATCCTATTCAGCATTGAAGCTTATTTGTGGCTGAATGTCTGAATAGGCTTATTGGGCGGAAAGAAAGCCGCATGACCTTTAAGTCGTATGAATTTCAAGCCGGAAGTGTAATTAGACCGTATTTGCTCATCGGTCAATGTTCATTGTCATGGCATGTTGGGAGACTATTTTTGACCAGAATTGTATAGACTTGTCAACACTGTATGTGGTTCCAAGAAGATGGTGCCACATGCCACACAGCTGGTTATACAATTAATCTATTGAAGGGGAAGTTCGGTATTAGTGTAATCTGAAGAAGTAGTTCGTTCAAATGGCCACCTCGCTCGTACCTCATTTGGTTTCATGGGGTTATGTTAAGTCGTTGGTTTATCCCAACAAGCAAACAACGTTAGAGAAGCCCAGGACTAAAATCGAATCTGAAATTGCCAACTTTTCGGCCGATAGGTTTGAAAGGACTAGGTACAGAATTAAAACAGCAATGAGCCACCATTCTCGACTAGCTTTGGCTCTAATTCGCTAAATGGAGGATACCTTAATATTAATGAACTACAATAATCCAAGACATATGGTTTTCCGGAAGGATTGGATTTTGTTTTACTAGGGATCTAAGCCTCTAAACTAGATATACGTCAATATTTAGAACTCACTTCGTAGTGCTTGTCCCTCAGTGCCCTGGTATTTTTAAAAATATTCCGGTTTGTTTCCCATCTGATATCGAATTGGTATTGCATTTCTTGGTTCAAAATTGAATGCCTATACATATCGAGTTCATTCAAATTAAGTTTAATTGTAAAATAAATGGTTTCCTTCAAGTATTCTAATAGAATCTGTTTTTTATTCCAACCGCGACCGTACCCAGTTGAAGGACACATTTAAACATCTTTCTTCTATTATGTGGTAACGTAATCACATATAAGCAACATAATAATCAAACACGTCTGGCAATTAAATAACAAGATTTCACGACATTAATTAATGCCAATCCGTTCAGATGGTGTAATTAGCTTACGATCTAAGCAAGTACAAATCGAATGACTACAAGCAACATTGTGACACTTGTTGCTAGATGGGTAGATTTTTCATTTTAAGAACTTTAAACCCAAACACACCGGTTAAGTGTGATTGCTATAATGAAAAGTTCCCCTTCATTCATTTCGAGTTGGAGAATTATTATTTGCGCAGCAGCTTAGAGCAAACAATAAGCTATCTGCAGTATCCGGTAATGTTGAGATATAGTGTTTTTTGCCTTAGTAAATATACAATCCATCAAATCAAACAAGTACGATGACAAGGAATCTTCAATTTGTCAAAATTATAAACAAGATGATTACTATAGAATTAAGTTAAGAACGGACAAAGGTCGTCTGCATAATTCATGCTAATTTATTCTATTTGTAATCGAAGCAGGTTTTCACTCTCGATTTTATTATCTTTGTAGCGTGAGAGAGTTTTAATTTGTTTTCGAAAACTGTTTAACAAATAGAATCCTAAAGTGTAAAGCATTGGATTCAACATTCTTTAATGCAATTGGCACTTGTTTCCAAATTCTTTGCGATTTAGAAAGTGGGGTGAACAATCTTGTAACCTTAATCCATTATGACCTATAGTTTATGGTGGCTTAGATGTCTATCAGAAAGTGAATTTTACAATTAGCCTAACCAGTTGAATCTTACAGCATAGAGCCTTGACTTTAATAATATCATAGTTATGTAATTGGCGCCCGGTCGACTGGTAATGTAGGTTAGATTGCACCGCAGCGACTGACAGTGACAAGGTGGGTTAATATGAGTCACTTGTGCATCTCCATAGCATTTGAACTTTAAGCTTGGTAATGTAGTGTTGAGTAAGACAGTGTTTTAATCATATACCTTAGTATGTACACAGGGCACAAACTGAGTCATATTTGTTGTTTTACTTATTGAATCGACTCCAGTGTTTAATTAAATTTTAATTAAAGTGCACTATGAACTCCGCAAATCAATGGATATCTCGCTTTTTATGGGATCAAACTTGAATATATTTAACACAATTTAGTACACTATTAGCTTTGACGTATTTAATGCGAAGGTATTTTTAAATTTAATAAAGCTAATCTAATGTTAATTTGAATGATGCAATTCGATAACTTGAGTTGTTTCAAATGCATAATTTAATTTAATGTAATAATTGAATTGTAGGTCAGTATATGTGAATATTTTCGTATTTAATTAGGTGTTGACAAATATATAGTTTGGACTTGAATGCAATTTAAATGAATCTAGGATATTAAGGGGCCAAAGTTGAGTGGTTTTGAAATATGTTTTTCAAACCTGATGCCACTGATGTTATGAACTTATATTATATTATATTATATCAGGAGTCAATAAATCTGATTGATATGCATAATTGTGTGCAACTTTTCCAATTAGCTAATATAATGCATAAATACATTGATGTAACTGTGGAACACTAACTTTTCTTTCAAAACAAAACAATTTTTTTTAGATCTTCAAAATTTTATTGACAGGGTTTCTTACTAAATAAATAAATAGAATGAGATGGAACATGCATTTTTAGGTAATTTCTTTCAAGCTTCTAGTGTGAAAAAGCAGCTTGGGTTGTGTGGCCAAATCACTGTTTCTAAAAACCCAGCATTTTGTTAGGTTCTTAATCGGAAGATTACTTCAAGTTCTAGAAGCAACCAGTTATATTCGGGAAATAAACAATCGAACCCAATGCAAACCCAAATATTCTTAATTTTGATGAAAACCAACCAAGAGCGGTTCCAAATCACTACAAAAATACACATAGCTAAGAGCCATTAGCTAAAACTTGTTCTGGCAATTTGGTAGTTATAGCGTCAACAACTAAACCGAATTTCAAGATAACATCAAAATGTTTTCACAGTGCCACAAACGTGTTTTTTGAGAACGTTTGTCAAACATCCGAGGGTATAATAGCCATCAAATGGCCCGGATATAGAATAACACTCTTATTCGTTCGTATTGGGAATATAACACAGTGAACAGTAATGATAGTGAGAAGATAGATCTTGACGACTACTACCAAGGTATAGGCGTAAGGGCCGGTATGCTTCAAATTAGACGTTTAGTACATGGACGTGTATTTTATTTAGTACAGATTGGGACCGCTATGCTTTCTCCGTGTTCTCAGCATTAAAATTAAAAAAAAAAGTTTTCAAACTGCCGATTGTTTAAGGTATTCTCTAGTCCATCTAAGTTGTACTTATATCACAACCCCAATGGTACGAATGAGTTCACAAGTTAATTAGAGAGACCTTTAAGGTTCTCAGTCATTCAGAAATGACTGACAAGCAGCTAAAAGTAGCTGTATGTATACCTATTTTTATAACGAAGCTGCTGTCAGTAATTTAGTGTACAATTTCGTGAACATGTTCCATTATTATTTATGACAGCATCTACTACAATCCTGCATATAATTGCCGTACACTCTTTTAGAATATTTTTCAAAACCTAAGCATATCTGCGCTATGTGACTCTGATTTCGAATAAAGCCTTTATAAATCCTTCCACAGAAAAATTTTAAAATTCATTTATTCATCGAAATAATTTCCTCTTCAATTTTGGACATCCCAACCCCTCCTAAATTATCAATAAAAATGCCACTCACGTAAAACGAACTCCTCGGAATCGGCTTCTGGTACGCTCGCAGCATAAACCACAGCACAGAATAGTGCCACTTGTAAAATTATTAATTTCATATTTATTCTCACTAAACAAAACACTATGCTTTAAAACAAAAAAAAAATTGTTTTTTAAATCACCAGCAGTACCAACCACAAACGCGTATTTCACTGTACGAAGATCGGCGAGTATCTAAGAGATACTTCAACTGAAGGCCTTGTATATATTGGATTTTATAATAATTTTTTTCCCGCTCGTTTGTTGTTTTTGCTGTTTTTTTTTCTTCCATACCACATTCGCCATCATTGAATTAATTACATGGATATGTGGAATTGCAACGGGTAAAACAAATCAAAGTTGAAGACCTCCCTCCACTTTCGAAACAACGATCTGTGTGTGATTTAAAAAGAGAACATACATATATACATATTCAAACAGATTTGCAATGAGTTTTAATTTTTGTGCTCATACGATTAATCCATGAAAAGTGGTTAACTTTTGAGTTGATTACTATAAGCAGGTTAAATTGTTCTCTATTTTTTCTTACTTAGGGGGTTCTAGTTAATAGCAGAGTGCTGAAATAATGAGTATTCATCTATGACCTCAGTCACTGTGTAACACAGAGCACCAACTCGGATTCACCTTGGCCATAATAGTACACCAAAGAAACCTATATAAATGTCACCAATCCATACAGTAACTACTGCTACTACTGCTATTATTTATTGAAGCAAAACCAAAGTCGGCAAAGTTTCTTATGACCTCGAAGTTTTAATTGTAACGCTGTGTGTCAGAGGGACTCGTCGGTTATTTCTAGCTGGTAGTATACATTTGCTTACTTATCCACTTTAATCCTAATCCCGTTTTTGGCCAGAACATTTTCTTCAGTCAACTTATGCAAGTAGTTCTGTCGTCCTTTCTTGAGTGAAATATTTAACGACCTTAGTGAAATAGCATATTGTTTTCCACAGAAGAACATAGTGGGTAGTTATGTTAATCTTTTACTATCGGTTTTAAGTTGATTAAAAGGTGGATTCAGAACTAGTTACAGTAGTTACAGTAATCATTGGCAGAAGTTGCCATGGAAATAACCCAACGTGGTTCAGGGTTGTTACCATGAAAGCTGGTGCCATTTTATTGGTCAGCGTTTTAGCTACACTGATCCGATTGATCTTACGAGATGAAAAACGACTCCATAAAGATCCATATTATTGTGAATAACAGTGATATGTATCATTTCGACGGTACAGCAAATCCGGCTAAATGATAACGGCTATATTGAACCTTTGCGTCACAGTGGAGTAAATTATCCAAAAAGGGACGGTCCATTCGTTCACTTTAGATGATATATTTCAAAAGTAGAGTAACCTTTCTTCTTCCATTCACAATGTTTGTTGGTTACGACGCACTAAATACGCCAGGGAGAGTTAACCTGCAGCCAGGAACTTTATTGATTTGTTTAGAGTACAAAAACATACTTGTAATTACTTTAAAGTTAAACTAGTTCAGACACAACCCACAGAGTAATGAAAACAGCTAATACTAAGATTCAAACCACATGAGTTTGAAACCACCACTACAACTGAAAAACCTACCACTCGCGCTGCATCCTAAGATTATAACTCCTTAACCGTTAGTTCATTGTAAAAAATAATACAAAAGAAAAAAGAAAGTAAACAGGCCTAATCTTATATGTACATATCTTGTGTATTACTTTTTTGTCCGCATTACCAATTTTACTGGGATTCCCCTGCAAACCCGATAATCCATTTTAGCCATGAAAAGCTTGTAGTATTAGCACTCAGCACAATAACTCCGAAAATCTGCCACCTAATTCGAGCATAGGCAGAACAATAACAAAGAAAACGATGGGAAGTAACGTCGCAAACAAAACGTTCCCTTAAGCCTACCACCGGTGCGCACCATGCTATGTACGAACAATTGTCGTAAGAGACCCAATTGTCAATTGAGGACTTGACCGAAATCACCCTCGGGCACATATTTAACAATCTTATTTCCCTCAATTCTAGTTTGACCTGGAACTCAGACAAGAGTTAAATAGATGGGCTAATTCAAAGAATTCATGCATTCTCGAATTTGTTTAGAACTGGTTGCAGTCTGACTGTCGCCATCACCTAGCCGTATTGACATAAAGTCATTTTGTCGTGATAAGTACAATATACTAGTTGTTGCGTTATACTGGGTTCTTTATACAACTAAATGTTTAGTACAACTAAATGTTTTATCGATCACACCCTTCTATCTTTCATTGCAGATTAAATGTGTCCAGCTGATCCTGTTTTTTCTGAAGACTCCCGTCTTACGTATATTCCGTCACCAATAAAGTAAGTACATTATTTTTAAGAAAAAACAGAGACACAGACTTTTCTTAAGATTTCATAATTTTTATACCAATGCATAGAAAGCAAAAAACAAAGTTAAATTAATATTAATTATTTAATAACACAATGCTAAGAGCGGGCCAGTAAAATCCATGATCATTATTTGACTTTTTACTAGCTGCACAAATTTTATAGGCAATTTTCAACATTCAAATAAAATGTATATCTATATTATAATATTTTAAAAAAAAGAAAAGTAGAGTTTTTCGTTTTAGAATCCCTTATAGAATTTGACCAAATTAAACTTAATCTCACTTGATGAATTTTTTTGTCAAAATATTTTGAATATTTTCTTTCCAAATGTTTATTTAAACACCAAAAACTTCTTTTCAAAAATGTAAAAAAAAATTGATAACTCAAGCACATAGTCACGTTCACTTTTTGGTGGTATTTCTATTAAAAATCCAACTTTTGATAAAATTTCCTAACTACCATCTAAATAGTGTTTTTTCAGACTGTAAGGCTCGATCAAATGTGAGAAATTCTACGAGTTGAAGATAACATGTATGTACAGTATATCTTCCCAAGTGCATCCTTAAATAAATCGCATTTAATTTTATGGTTAGTCAAATAGAGCATAAAGTTGGAGCATAAGAAACATCATGGAAAAAGCACTCTAATTAGGATAAAAGTATGTTTAAATTGATAAAGACGACTTTTTCCGCTTTTGAACCACTACGCGCTGTATAAACTAAATTTTCTATATTTTTAGACATTAGTCTAAAGAAATAATTTTAATAACGAAAAGAAAACCTTATCTTTATCCATTCTTATATTCTGTTAGAAAAAAATATTCAATTTCGATTTCCTATGCTCTTTTATTGCAAATCTAAAGTCATCATTACGTTTTGGTTAAATTTATATCCCTAATTATCTTACACATATAATCGTTAAAACTACGTAATAATTTTTTTTATTATTACTAGCTTAAATGCAAAGGAATAATAATTTACTAAGTGTATCTAATATCTAGTAACGCCAAGGTCATCACACCTATGTCAAAGGCTATAAAATAATAAAAAAAAAAAAAACTAAATAATCGGGGCCCATCGGTTCTCCCTTTTCGACTGTTCCCCTTGGATTGATTTCTTTTCAATCAACAATAAATATATATATGGTATATTTACTTGAAACAAGTTTTCCAATTCTATATGTACATCATGTCACTGAGAAACCTGTTGTCCTATTCGATGCTTACTAAGCGAAACGAACGTATGCACCAGCTTCTGGTCAGTAAACCACCAGTAATGGAAATATTTACGAGAAATGAACATGCCTATATGAAGTTTTCATTTTTGGTTCGAGTCTGATAACTTCTTTTTTAACTTAAAATCGATTATTGGATTGGGAGATTGAAAGACAGACAGACAGACATAGACTGTCAATATGAGAAATCCTGAGATTTCCTCTCGGCAAAATCGTCTCGAATGTTGGCCTCGAGCTCGTCAAAAGTGGTTGACTTGTTGGCGTAGACTAAGAACTTGACATAGCCCCAGAGATGACTCAGTCAAACATTTTTCCTTCACAACTTTGAGCGTTCCGTCGCTTCTATGGTATGGAGCGACGTCTTATTCGAACCAGAGCTCGGATATATCGATGTTGTCGAGCTCTGGTCATAGAAAGTCGGTTAACATCGCTCTATTCTAACGGTGTTTACTTCCTCATTTAAAAAAAATAAGCTCCGATGATGATGCCATGCCAAAAACCGTGAATGCATTGATGCTTGGTCGAACACTGCAATTTGGCTTGTTGACATAGCCGCTGACTGGAAGTCGTCAGAGAAGTTTTAAACGAATTGCTTGCTGACTAAGGCCATGATGACCGACCTCACAACTGAGCCAGAATTTCGATAATATTTTTCGATAACTTTCGCATATTCGGTAAGCGTGAAACGATGCCTGATAGAACGATAAACCTTACTAAATATTTTAACAACCATATGTCATTGGTAACGTTGACGGCTGCTAAAACATAATAGCTGCAAAAAAGGGTGATTAGTATCTGGTCACCCTTTCCAAGGCAGTTTAGAGAATCTTCCCATTATGTATAGTCAAGTCCTTGAAATTCTTTTTCAAAACAATTGAACAGCCTTCCCACAAGTAAATTTCAACAACAGCTATATGTAAAGTATTTGCAAAAAATTGTAATTTTCTTATATCAATTAAAAGTTATTTATTTAAAATAATTGTTGATCACAATGCGGTTCGGAAGTTACAGATAAGTTTATTGAATTATTCCGATAGTACAATAACTTCAGTTTCGGTCATCTTCTTCAATTTCTTGTAATAGACAGCGTATCTGATGGCATTCTCTACTAACATAAGATTCTTTTCCTTGAAGGTCTTGTATTCCTCCTCGATGGCAACTTGTTCGATTTTCTTGACTCGGCGACTTCTTCGGCATGCAAATGTATTCTTATCCCGTCGTTCTTGTTCCTTTGGGTTGCGTTCTTTCTTTGGGAATTGACGCACCATGTTGCTGCGAAATTTACAAATATCCTCGAAGGCTGCTTGGGGTATTGGTGGCACATTAGCATTAAGCTCGATGAGTTCTTGTTTAACTTTGACTTGTACTTCATTCTGTTGAGTGAGGTCGATGATTTCTTTCTTGATTTGAGTTTTTCTGGCTCGGTTGGACTGGACACGTCTACGTTTAGATGGATTGATGGCGGATGTAGTGTCATGTGCTGGATTTGGTTCATTTAAATTGATGAGGTTGATTCCTAGAGAAATGTCTCTTGTAGAGTCGGAGATGAAATCACTTTCACGGCTGCGCTTTCCTACGTCGAACTTCTTGTGACGGTACTGTAATGTTGTTGTAGCCATTTTTGATTTTAATACACGATTTAATATTAACTTCTGATTTTAATAGAGTTTTGACTGAAATCTGTAACAGACACTGTCACGGTAGTTGCAAGACTGATCCCGTCTAAGGAAATCCTTCCGAATTTATAGCAAATTATAATCTACCTGCCAGGGATGCTTTTTTAAAAAGGACGCATCTTATCATAGCTGCAGGTCAGATGTTGTTTTGTGTGAGGGAAGACTTTTACACAATAACATGGTAATTAAGGACTTTGTTATTATGTATCTATCTATCTCTTTCTTATTTTATGGAGTACAATACGGAGTGAGTGATCGGTAAGATAATATATTATTTTGATTATAGTGTTTGTTGTTTTCGAGTGCGGCCCAGGAGGTGATGACGCATCTAATAGTTGCAAATGTAATTTGTTTTTATGTATGTATATTGATAACGAGATTCCTTGCATAAACATGTTTTTGAGTGAATATATCATAAAATTCTTTGGATATCCGTAATTTTAAGGTTAGACTGAATTTTTCGATTTGTCCTCAAACGGGAACTAGAAATGCTAAGCAAAGTTCTTCAACCGTTTAGTCTGCATACAAGCTTACAAGATCCTGACATACATACACACAGACTCAAAAACAGCATTGGAGGTCACACTTTGATGGATCTTCTCAATCATTGAAATGTCATTTAATTAAAATTTAAATATCTCCAGCTCAAACTTTTTCGATAAAGCAATTCTTGTCCCATATTGATACCACATGCTCCATGTATTTACGTAAATGCAACTAGGTAAGGTTACCTTGGCAGGCCACACGAGCGTCCTCACTTAGAACAGTTAAGGTCCATTGTGATACCACATGGATCTAAGTATTTTCTTGTGGTACCAGCGCATAATATAACGCGTTGAAGGCTATAGTTTATGTTGGTGTTAGCCAGTTCACCTTGGTTATCAAAGAAGTTTTCGTTTACAGAAGTCATAAGCATGCATGGCAAGCATACCGATAATGACACCTATTACAATTGAGCATACGAGCATACTTTTCTGTTTATCTATGCAATCGGTGCGATCTAGTTTGGTGCGGATCTGTCTGGAGATGTGACACGTAGTACCATATGGCATCGAAGTTTGATTAAATCTACGGTGTTGAGCTTAAGTAGTAGATAATGTTCAGCGAGAACCATCCAATTGATCGGTAAGGTTACCATCCTATAAGATCGGTAAGGTTGCGCCCCACTTGACGAGTTCGTCGCCCATTACATTGCCTGGAATGTCGCAGTGCCCGGGTTCCTTGTTTGCCATGATCCCCGCCTGGAAAACACTACAATGATTGAGAACAGAAGACACCTTCTCCTACGCCTGACTCAGTTTTGATCCTTTCGTAAACAAAAATACTGACACCATGTGTTGTAAACACGAGTCGTGTTGTAAACATGAGTCATTTCCCCCAATCTGACCTTGAAGGGATACGTGAATCAAAGTTATTTTCGAACTGAAATTGAGGAAGCGGATAGTCGGTGTTTTGTGGAAGAATAGATAATAAAGGAGTCTCCTGTCTTAAGCATAGACGACTGAGATGGACCCTTTAAACCGGCTGAATTAAGTTAGGTAAAAGATTTACTGTGGGCGCCGTGTGCCTGTGGTTAGTGCGTTGAATTATGGAAGAAAGGGTTCGAGGTTCGGAGTCCCAGTCGAAACACCTAAAAGTTTTTCACGGCCCAACCTCTCGCGAGCGTTTGACAAACATCCGGGAGTACAACTGTCCTGAGAAAGCAGATAACAAATTCCCCTTCGGACACGGCACCAAACAGTAGGGCCCTTCTATTCGTGTAAAGAATATAACGAATGGTTGTGAGAAGCTTGGTCCTGGGTCCCATCGACCTGTTGCGCCAAGTATTTATTTATTTTATTTATAAAAGATTTTCTGCAAAGCTGTTCATCAGACATAAGTATGATGGTGAAGGCCTGATAACATAAACCCAATATGGTTATCGACCACATTTATTTTCACTAACTTTCATACAGCAGTGTAAGGCTATAGTGGACTTGTTGACCAAGGATATTAGGCTTCCAGCTAATTTTCTCATCAAGCATGGGACCCGAATATTTATCACAGAGTATCAGGTTAGCTCTGCATAGTTTGTGGATCAATTTTCTATTTCCTAGTTTAGAGAATAAGTTCCTTTTTTGACGGTTGATACTAAGTACACATCCAGTAGTCCGTTAAGAGAGCTTAGAGAGAATTTTGCACAAAATCTCTGAATGCCAACGTCATCTGCATAAGCAATAAAACACAGAAAAAAATCTTTAAACACTAATTTTAAATTAGCAAATTTTATTACCCATTGTATCCTCCTGTGTGGGGTACCTGAAAATAATAAGGGAATCTGTTAGTTCAATAATTATTTTATGACGAGAGTGCCCCTCCGCTCCCGTTATTTGTAATGAATTTTAGGGTTGCTGTAGGTGAACGAACTCATACACTAGTCCAAAACTGCCTTGAAAAGGGTCGGACAAAAATCAAAGATAGGTAGAACCTGTAGTTTTTACAGCACTGCTAATGACTAATATATATGCATGTACATATATATGTATGTGTATGTAGATATGGGTGTGTGTTTACTTCACTATTATCTTTAATTTTCTATATACATATTTAACTCTTTTATAACAAAGACATTTTGTAAATCTACTCTTTTTTAATGGTTTTATACAAAACTTAAGTCTACCCTAAATAAGTCTTAGCTCCATATTTGCGTAGTTAAATACGCACTTTTTTAAGCCAATTGTTGTGCTTTTTGTTTAAAGCTAGTGCTACTTTTTACTAACTCTACCTTACACCTAGGGACAACAAAAGACATCACTTAACATGCAACTAAAACTTCGCAAGGCGGTTAGGTTGTATTAATTAATAAAATAGCCGGCCTGGCCCACAAGTGCTAGCAAGGATTAAGAGGGATAGATGAGCGGGTACCCTCTTGTTCAAAAAGTCACCAACATTTCTAGTGTAGTACATCTCTCTTATTTCGCCTCGATACCGAACAGTACTCTGTGCTATCCACAGCTTTTCTGGTGACGTGGGAGATTATTGGAGTACCAATTTTTTTTCTGAACCATGTCTGACTAAATAGAGAAACGCTTCACACTTGGGTGGTAAGCCGCAAAAATCAGGCTATTGATCAACTTCATTGCTCTGCTCTTGCAATATGTGATTCGTCTGTGATTCATCCTACGACCTACTCGTGCATTTTATTTACATAAACATATAATATGTCTCTATTTTGTAACCATTGTGTCAAATCAAAAAAATTTCGTTAGTTTTTCAAGTTCTGGAAATAAATTTTGAAATTGAATATTTGAAGAAATAAAAGTTAAGTAAGAAAGTGGACAAAATGGCTACGAAAATAATTAACTTTCTTAGTATATCTAAACAAAATACACAAAATATTTGTTTAATTATTTTAAATGCCCATTTGATATTAGTCTGGTATAACAGTATAAACCATCATCCATATCGTTAATTATATTACATGCATCGAAGTGATGAAACAAATGTGGTATCTCCAAATCAACTTATTTAACGGCTAAATTTTTAAAATCCTTGAATAAATTATTGTTTAGATGTATGTCTGTAGATGAACTCTCTCACTGGTTGATTTATTTTTGAGATTTGTTGATTTATTTATGGTAGATAGGGAGAAGGGAAACATTAGCTTGAAAGCACCGTTTTATTATCATGGCTCTTGTGACCTATAGAACGTAAAATATTGTTAACTGATTTTTATTTATGATTTTTGTTTATCAAAACCACCCGGTTAAATTAAGGAAACTGATAATGTCCCCAATGCCAATCACCTTTAGCTTTGTAAGGTTTTTAAGAAAGGGTTCACCTAGGGTGTAGTGTCTAGCCCTTGCCTAGAGCACCTCTTTAGGAATATCGTACCTGCGATAATATACATTTGGAATGCCAAATCTGTAGCAATATCTTTCCTGGTTCTGTTCAATAATTTTTGTGTTTTATTCTAATAGTATTTGGGTCGGAACTGGCTGGACATGACATAAATCCGCATCCCCTCGCTTGTTTCCCTCGATAAAGCTTTCGGTCGGCCCCCAAAGGAGGCTGATTCTAAACCGATAACCCGGTGAAGAAAGTTCTTCTTCGCACTGTCCTACTAGTTTCTAGGATGTAGTGACCGACATGATAGCTTTGATAAATGCCTGGCGGTCAGGGAGGATGGCTATGGTGGTAAGGGGTGTGATGGTCGGCAGGATTCCCGTACAGAGAGAATCTTCGCCTAGAAGATGCTGCATGAATCAAGAATCAGATAGGCTATGGAAATATTTAGGCAGTTAGGGAAGATCCTCCCTCTATCCCACAGTCCATTTTTTTTACCGTCGGTGAAAATTTTTGTTTTAAACTCATTTTTACTCCGCCTTGGTTAAGAATCTGAGCGTGATGTTGTTTCTGAAATTCACTCTGGAAGTTGTATCTGATCCAAATTCAATTTCTAATTTATAAGAAAGAGATACCTGCCCAAGAAGAAATAGGTTTGGTTTGGACTGGCAGAAAGTATAGAACAAATTGCCCTTCGGATCTGGCATTAAACAGCAGGCTCATTCCATTCTTGTAAAGAATATAATAAGAACAACACGAAATGGTTGTGAGAAACTATGCCCTGGGTCCCACAGACATGTTGCCCCAAATATTTAACTGGTCAAGACAAGAAAAACAGGAAGAGTTTTTCTTTATATGGTTAAAGTGTATTAAAATCAGTAAGATGTTGGGTGATGTAATAAAAAGTTTTCAAGGTAACAAACAAGTAGTGCCTTTCAATGGACATAAAAACCAATTCAATGTCTTAGCTGTTAGTCTTCCTCGACAATAACTTTCTACTGAGTTTTTTTTATCTTATTTATGCACACGATTGCAATGAATTGTTAACAGAAGCAATTGTTGTATCATAATAATGAAAGAAACTTCAAAGACAGAGAAGCAGCAAATAGGCTCTTTATTTCGGTGATAAGACTATACATATGTAAAAAAATGGTCGTTTGAAAGGCCTAAGAGAAAGCCTTAAACTGAAATCATCTAAGCAAAGTCCAAGGGTCAGTTTGTTTGCTCATAAATGTTGTAATTCAAACGACATACTCTACAGCCCTGGATATTTTGCTTCTTGCTTACTTAACATTCCTGTGGTCCAGTAAATATTTTTCAATTCTGAATAGTTTCGAAAAAGTTTTCGAAAACATGACTAAGTACATTATTTCTAGTTAAGCTTTGACAAAAACTTCCGATTAACCATTCCTTCGAGGACATTCTGGGAGGAAGAGGTGTTCCTATTCACTTTTCTCTGATAAACTTAATCTTAATCTCTCTTTCCGTCTTCGTAACTATTGTAGCGAATTTCAGGCGGAATTAATTGCGATTGAACCAGTCCAAGAAAAATGTGATATCCACTACAATAGATACAAGAAGCTACTAAATCCTTGGAATACTACCCTAATAATTTGAAAGTCTCTCCTCTCCTAAAAAAGACATGGTGGGTAAGTGTGCAGTGTGCTGGGGATAGCTATCAAAGCTAAACTCACCATTATGGTACCACCACTAAACATTCTTCAGGATATTGTATCTAGGTTTGGTTTGGTTGAAGTGGCAAGTCACACCAACACACTTAGACCAATAGTAGGTTCATTGTGATACCACATGGGTAGAAGGTGTAACTTCCTCTCTACCCACTCTAGAAAGAACTGGACAGGAAAATCATTCGTAACCTAGCGTTGTGGCGTGCTGGGTTACCACATGAAAATATTGAATTTCAAGAAATTGGACAGTCTTCCCATAAGTTAATTGTAACAGTATCTGTCACAAATGCGCCAGTTAGTTTGTTGTTTGTTGAATAAAAATAAGAATACTTATAATTTGCTTGCATCTATATATTTTATTTATTCACTTATTTTTTATATTTTTGTCTGCAAATTGTATATCGCAATGCAAAATATAGAGATGCGTGTAGTAAACATTTAAAGACAATTAATTTTAAATATAAAATAAACGATAAATTCTTTCACACCGATCAAGAACAATCTTGCCGTAGGCTAAATATCTTCTTATATATTCTACTGGTTTAACTTCGGGGTTGGCCAAAGCCTGCTCTGCCTCAGCGCCTTCTGGGGTGGTATTGTCATCTTCCAGACGTCGATTTCTCGCTCGTACGTCGTACTTCTTGTGCCGGTATTGTTCTTCTGGAAACATTTTCGATGTCAAATTCCGAACTTAAAATTTATCAAATTTCTGGCAAAAATATCCTTTTACAGAATTGTATGTAAAACTTTTAATAAACACTGTCACAGCTATTCCACGACTGATGTCATTGAGATGTGACTTACATATTTATACAAAATTCGATCCTTAATGAGGACGATCGCTGCTAATTCTTTCCTAGAAAAAATTAGGATGGTTGATGGTCTGATGATATTTGGGAAATTCCTGACTGTTTATGATTTTATGATGTTGTTGCGCCTTAATGACAGACTATCTGACTATCAATGTATTATAGATGGCGATAATCGTGTCAGATATTTATCCCAGCTTTAGTAATTTCGTAGCTTTGATTCTGGTATTTTCAGGGCTACTTGGTCTATGTTTCTAGAGCATACACCTAAGCTCCCATCAGTTTTGGAACCATTCTTGTATATTGCTCGTTTTGTAGAGAGACAGCTTTCCTTTACCAATCCTCCATTTCGGACATAATATCCAGGGTTCCGAGGATGTCATCCGATTCACTAAGGATTCATTCATTCATTTCATTCCTTAGAATAAAAAAAAGTGCACTTTTACTAACCTGTAGTGCAGCCGTGGGTGTAGTGTCTAAACCAACAATAATGGCAATGCAGGTTGTTCTTTGTGGCTTGCCCAATGTATCCGGTGATTTTCTTTTATAGCGAGTGACCTTCCACCACACATGAGTCCTATATGTAAGGATGGATCTGATTATTATAATATATAGCCAGTGCATTCTTGCAAGTTTTAAGCGCCACTTTTTGCCCCATTCTTTTGCAGTTAAAAAGTGTGTTGTATGTATGTCTTGCGGACTCTTTCCTGTATTCTAGCTTCCATCTAGTCTAAATATTTTGCCCGATCCCAGAGGAGGGGTACGTCTAGTGACGGATTTCATAATGCAGCCATATCTGATAGTAAAATTAATGTTTCTTAAGATAATCTTCTTGCAGATCCTTATAGGTTATTGATGACGCGTTCGATATCTAAGTAGCACCTAGTGCTTCCTTGTGGTAAAATATTTGTATTTTATTTATTTTTCCTACCACTTGTCATAGTACTGTTAGGCCTGGTTGCTTGACCGTTGCATGATTGTGCCTATTGATTCATTGCCCATTTTCATTAAACTTGTTCATTCGAAATACAGTTTGGTTTGAAAAAACATACTAACGAACGTGGAGTAAATATATAATAATAGTGGCAGGAACTCAACGTTGGATTATATTTTCTTTTAGCGCAACGGCATCTGCTTCCTTCTCCACATTCACTATAATTCGGTGAAAGTCCAGTATCAAGCGCCAGTTTCCGAGTTCGGATAGAAGGGTAGAACGAATTTCTCCTTTCCCCCCTTCGACAAATCAGGTCTTAACAAATCGCAAATTACCAAAAGCTAAACTCACTTTGCATTATCAAACGTGCGTCTTTTAAAATCGATGAATAACAAATAAAATAGTGATCGTATTCAACGCTCGGCTTGATGATGATCCGCAGTATCTAAACATGTTCTTTGATTTGTTCAAGGACAATTCTAGCTATTAGTCTAATCACATCAGGCAGCAAACAAATTCTTTGCTATTTTTCGATCTACACTAGATTGCCTTATTCCAGAAAGATCTCAACCTCCACAGCTGTCTCCGCAAGTGATTCCAGTAGATCATCCCGATGCAGTTGACGCTACGTGGAATAGCTCCTTACTGAGGTTTGAGCTGCAAATGCGGGTATTACTTACATCAGTGCCCTCAGGTAGACTTGGTACTTCAAAATCATCCTTCTATCTCCAGTTAATATTATAGAAAGCTTTACCACAAACAAATCATTCCATAATAAGTTCGAGCCCTTTGTCGACACTGCCGACCTTGATGCCGACCTTGATATTCAGGTCCCTCAACCTGGGTTTGGAATCAATGCTTGAGTATTGATGATGATGAGATACAACACGCAATCGAGGAACACAATAACATGATCTAACGAACGCTCTGTAAGGCTGGGCACCAAAGATCATATATCTACAAAAAAAAGTCCTCGAAAGTTAAATTACAATAAGAGAGCACACTGCCATTTTAAGTAGACTTACGCCCTGAGCGGTACTCCTGCTTCTTTCGATATACCATCTATCGTTTTAAAACAATTAATTCCTACTCGGTAGTGGGTTACAGTCCTTCCACCTCTACTCCTGGTTTTGGCAAGAAATCGCAAACATCAGGTTTAATAAGAATCATACAACATATAGTAGAAATGTAGTGATGCTGGTCCAAAATTTCATCATGACACTGAGGAATAAAATATCAAATAAGGCTAAAAGTATAAAATTTTGAATGAAGAAAATCCAACCTGAAACTACTTTCAGATCCGACGAATGATACAACAATCGACTTTTACATGAAAAATCACAAGTTTCTTATTATTATTAACTATGCATGACAATGTAATTGAAAACATACAATTATTTATATTTATTACAATACACTTATTTGAACTAAGTCCTCTTGGGATTTCTTTTTCAAAATCAAGAAATTATGATCACCCGTAGCGACAACTTTTTCGATCTTTCGACGAGGCCTCCGATCTGCGAGATTATTTCCTTTACGACTTCTTGTTCCTTTGGTCCTTGTTCTTTCATTGGATACTGTTGAACCATGTAGCTATAATATTTACAAATTTCCTCAAAAGTTACTTTCTGAATTTGTGGATATTCAATCAAAACAGATTTTGGTACATTTTCTTTAGCCATTTGCCGTGAAGTTGATGGTTTAGTAAGGCCGATGACATCTTTTGGAATATGATGAAATTGGTCTACGGTGGACTCCGAATGTTGTCGTTCAATAACTGATGGTTGTTGGAAAGCGAAGGAATCGGGTTTCAATTTTCTCGACATGGGATCAGGTTCAATTCGTGTGGGTATTCCTTCCTTGGTGTTAATTTGTTCGTCAGTGGACTCCCAAAGTCTTCGTTTAGCACGATTGACAACAGCTTTATACTTCTCTATCAATACGCGCCTTGGTAATTTTACACTAGTTTTGGGATCCATTTTAAGATGCAATTCCTTTAGTTCCTTTAGTTTATGGTTTTTACAGTTTAAGACATCAAAACTGTGAAAAAAGTAAGAAAGTAAAACTACAACTTAGTAGGTAGTATCACGTAATACTTATAAATTAATATAAAGGGTGTTTTTATTATAAAGGAGATCTTAAAGTGTTAGATAGAACCGACGGAAAACAGAGAGACGAATCAGGTTTAATTTCACATTTCACAAAGCAATTTTAATGACAATATAAAAGTTTAAGATGAAAAGAGATCAAAAATCAAATGAAAGACAGCAAAAGTACTTCTACATATAAAACGTCACTATGCAAACAACGAAAGCTTTATGGGCACTGAAGGACAAACAATTTCCTGGGATGCGCAAGACCGGCTGGAGAAACTAAAGTTATCGCCTGTCAACGGTATTCCTGTGAGAACAAGCAATTGCTAGACAGTTACTTGCTTACCTGTCTCATAAGAGGCCACAGCAGCGATATATGTAGTTACATACTTATGTTTGAAATGGTGTTGCCGTCGTCAGCATTTGGGGGTATTTTCAATAGAGAAGGTATTAAGTACTATCCGCGATCTCTAGGAAAGTTTAAAAAAGGCTCAGACGTCTAAAAAAAATATTTTTTTTCGATCCAAAAGGGATTGGTCACACTTTCTAGCTCGGGTGGTTTAAAGTGTGGTATTCCACGATCTGTTTGCCACTTTTGGGTTTAAAAATGTATTCAATACAATAATGACAACATTGTCTTGTACATATCTTCTGACATTGCTATTAATATTCTAAAGAGAAGCACAATAGCAGATCTTAAAAATTTATTTAGTTATGTTGGCTTCAGTGACTGTATTTTGACATTTGATAACAGGCACTTACCCAAATAGTTCAGTCTTTTGTGGACCAGTGCCCCACAAGATTCCAGCACATGTTCTGGGATTTCATTGGACTTATCGCAGAATTATTCTTCAAATATACGTAGTTTTCTTAGGTGCTCCCCTGTGTTTATAGTGCCCCATAAGGAAATCCTAAAGAACGTTGTTCTTCCTCACAGTGATACATGTTATCATGTTTTGCCTTTAGTCCTATTTACGGGTTATTCCAGGTTCGTGCCCTGTTCTTCCCCTCTAGTATTCAAAATAGTATGTTCCCCTTCCCCTATTCCACAGAATGGTTCAGGATCTATGAATGTTTCTGATACTCCCCTTCGGCCATATTCCTCTATTCCCACATGGCCAAGTATCAGTATTAGTACCAGTGACCCCCTTTTTCCTACACAGCTCATTAAGTTTCTACAGTCATTCCTACATAAGTTTAGACTTAATGACATAGGAGTAAAGTGCCATGATAACAGCTAGGCTATCTGACATTATAGCTATGTATGTCAGAGTTGGTATGGTTTCTTATGTCTTTAAGCCTTTCCGTCTTTGGTCATTCTTAGAACTTGCAGCTAGGCAAGTTTACAATGCTCTTTCTATACAAAGGGATATCAGTCTTTGCTCATTGTTTAGTATCCGAGTCGTGGTGACCAGATAGTGCTCATTGCATAATATCACATAGTTTCTTCTACCAATTAGATTGTAATATCCTCTAAGACGTGTAGATCCTCTCAATACATGCATAATGCGTACATCCATGTTCAATAATCCTAGTCATATCAGGTCTTTCCTCAGATGGCAATGATTATAGAATATTCATATCACTATTCATATCCTTGAACGGCTTAGTTTTATTCTATCTCCAGAATCTATCAGGTCCCACCTAACTTTAACCCCACTTTTAAGAAAACTTGTTTTAAAGTTTTTCCTCACTTTTTTAATAAAATTCTCCATTTATGGACAAGTTTTTGAAAACTTTCATCATTTAACATTGTACCTAACAAAGGCCAAGATTTCATATCTGGCATAGAAAAGCTACAATCCATCTGGAACGCATTGTATGTTACCCTATCCGTCTTACTTTAAAAACTGGGTGTGGTCGAACTGAACTTTTTGTTGAATTACGGGGATGCCACACGCAAAAAAAAAACAATTTTTGATAAAAATTCGAAGATATTCTTGTAATTGTTGGCACAAAGCAAAGAAGTTTTGCTTCATTTTCTCTAAAATTCATTCAAGTTTTGAGCTCCCTCTAGATGTAATATCGATTTGATCGTGCTTTCCAGAGTGAGTGCGACCCATGTGACTTTGGTTCTACAAACATGATTTCTCTAATATGTGCATAGCTCTGCATAAAACTTAGTATCAGCTGGCAGGAATCCTATCTAGGACACAAGCTTTAAAAAAAAAATCAGTGCCGCTGTCTAGAGTAGAGTAAAGATCCCGTCGACTACATTAGCATCTTTGATCACTTTTCTTGCATACAAATGGAAGTGACTTTGGCTAGAAAAAAACTAATAATGTTCAAGCCTACAGCGCAGCTTTTCATCGTTCATACAAATGTACATACATACATACATAGATCACTCAATTTACATCGGAAGTGTGTTCTCCTTACTGATTGTGATTGATTGCACCTTTTTTCACATTTTAGCTGATTACTGACGCCAGCATCGATGGAGATAAGGGTTATGCTTCTCCATCAATTACCCAGTATACATTTCTAGTGTTTTAGCCCAGTTAGTAAGTAATTTACCACTAACAACAAATGTAATTGTGCATTTAGCTGACCTAAATGATCTCTCTAAGCTAAAGTGTCTGTCTGTCTCTTTCGCGATGGGGTAATCTACCAAGCCAATGAGTCAATAAACCTGCATAGAGCTAGCTAAAATGGAAACAAATAAAACTGGATCGCCTTGATTCATAAATTGTTGCCTTCGTTGATATTTGGCCGATCAAAGTTTTCTTTTTTTTTGCTTTTGTTTTTCATTTCCAAGTCATTGGACCGATGAAGCTTGAAGTCTATGTTTTTGCCGGCTCGTCTGTACTTCTTTTATATTTTCCGATTGAACGCAACTTGGAGTATACTTGGGCATTAAATCATAATTGCACTCTATTACTCAATTCTAATCCCGCCATAGATGGTGAACTATAACCGTGTCCGACAATATTGTGCGTCCATAGAAAACATAATACTTAGATACTCGTACGTACTCTCGATTTTCACTTTTATTTATGAGTAACTTGGATTGCCTAATCGCGGAAAAGTGGCATTTGATTGAGGAAAAGCTTATGGTGGTTTGCCATGTTAGAATTGATGTGCTGTGCCCCACCAGGAGGAAATGTCTGAAGTTGATATTTCATATGCAGTTGCATCACAAATCGGAGTAGTCCGATCAGTCGCCATAAATCTTCGGGTTGAATATTCTCTCTTAAGATGCCAGTACGACATAAGGAGGTCTTACAGGGGTTATGTAAACTTATTGTATGGCTGCCCTAGAGGGTTGGTTCTACAAACTACGATTATATGTACATACATATATACACATGCATATGTAAATCACATGGACTTATCGAACTTACGCATATGGAGTTTTTCTCCACGGTTCTTGCGGTACTTGCTTCTGATAAATCTTGAAGGATCAGATTGATAGATAGAACACTAGATCAGTAAGTAAGTAAATGCTACGTGAAATCAAAAGTGGTAATAATAAGCCCCTTGATTCTAGGAAGATGTACCAACGAAAATCTCATTCTCCATGATTCCAGTGTAACATTGGACCAAACTATAATAAACAAAACAAATTGTTCGGCTTCGTAGCCTAATTTAATCCATTTTTCGATTAATTTATATTGAAATTATTAAAGTGGCACAAAAGCCATGCAAGCACACTAGGTAGGTGAGTTGGTTGCAGGGGTAACTCCAGCCACAGAATTGCAACTTCACTCAAATCCCCCTGAAACAGTCTGGTTATAGGAGGCCTGTTAGCTAGTTCGCCCGATGATTGGACATTCTCTTCTTCATAAGCTTCTGGATAGATCTGTTGTGCCGATTCCCATTTTTCTAACGTGAGCCGCCATTGGAATATTGCCTGTGAGGATAGTAATGAGGAGGGTCAGCTGTGACGTATTGAATGATAGGAGTTCTCTGATCCTTTTTTGTTGTATTCGGCCAAAAATAATGTTGAAATGAACGTTGGCCATGTTATGGAAGTCTAAATTAATTTCGAATGTGAGGAGACTGATGGGCGTTAAGACTAATTTATCTGTTGTTAGCTCATTAGATTCCGAGCCTATTTGCTATGCCTTGAGCTGAGCGATTTCATCTTCTCTTTCCACGTATTGACCAGATTTGAATCGGTTATGATAAAAGTTATGGCTTTGCTTGACTTGGCTACATTTAGGAACTGCATAAGTAAGTAGAGATCCATGTTTGGCAATTAAATAATGAACCCTTATTTCTCCCACTTTTATGTCGTCTGCATATTTATAAGTTCCAGTTACATGTGTGGAAACATTTCTCTTTGGTAAGGCGTGCCTGATGCTTTGTTATTATAATGCTGTATATAGAATAATGTTGTTTTTACTGATTCAAGCAGTCCACTCTTAATCATGTAACCAACTATTAGAAAGTAAAACAGCACCAACATTCTTAATAAAATTTGATCGTATTTGTTACGTGTTACAGCTCTCTTCTCTAAGTTTTTAAAAAGAAAGTTTAATTTGAGAAATGACAAAGTAGACTCGTAGACTTCTCTGTTAAATGGGACTGAGAAGTACCCATCTGGGACGGGTCGGGACAACCAAGGATGACTTCGACAGACGGATGACTTCGTAAACTTCCACGTTTCTGCTGTCTTAGGTAAAAAAAAAAAAAGCGATTGAGAAGAGAAACTCTTCGTCTGATTTCTGATCTAGAAGATTTGTGATATTTGCACAATTTACTCATGTACATACATATATCAGAATACTTTCTTCACCTTTTGGTAAGATTGTTTTCGAGCTTTATACAGGAGAGAGCGTCCTCTACCGTCATCGTGTACAATCTGACGAGTTTGCCAGGGATGCTTAAACTAGACATGGGTCTGTATAGCTCGTTTACATAATTCCTGTCGTATTGATAAAAAGTTGGTGAACATCGATCTGGACTTCTTCTTCAGATTTTTGGATCTTTCAAAATACTATTAGGTCAAAACTATTATTTGTTCCGTCCTTAAGTATACATTTTGACTTCAGGCCTTTTTAAGTGTTTCGAACTTGCACATTAAAACCCCAGTAAGTGTCATTGAAGTTGTGTTTTAAATAAGTAATAGGTAGTTTTATCAAAGGACACCTGACCTGGCATTATAATTAATATTTTTGTTTTTATACGAAACCAATCATTAATCTCATTTAATTGTGCATTTACAATGTTCAAGTTTCAGGAAGTCATTATCTTTCTCACAGAAGCTAACACGTTTCGCACGTACCATAAAACAGTAAACAGAAATGTTCCACTTGTTAAAAAGAATTAATGCTACTAATTATTTAATTAATGATGAAGAAAGGTAAGGGAGGTAGTGGAAGAGTATTTGCGTGAAGCATACGCAGGTAAAGAAGTCGTAAATGTTGACAATAAACCTTCGGTGCTTAATAATGGTTCGCCTTCTAGGAAATGACTTAAAGAGGATTCAGACATTCTTTGGGCCAAATTATGATTTGTTTCAATTCCAGCTTATTATCCAAAAAGGATAATAGGTCTAAGAATCAATAATATCATATAAGATCATAAAAATATTTGGATTATTAGAGCTCATTCCAAATGTCCCTGGCTGAACCCAAAATCGGTGAGAATTAATTTTGTTAATTGCATTTTATTATGGTACTTATTTCTGTGAATCTTTCAATCTACAGCCACCTAATCTTAGATAGTTACATATATTAGCTAAGTGTCGATGCAAGAATGTATTTTCAGTTTTTAAGTCCTAGTTTATAAACTTAAAGTAAATATCTGGAAATTAACATAAATAAGAACAAGCATAGATGGGATGGTCCGACTTAGGCTATGGACGAAGAGGCGGAGGCAACGATTTTAGTCCTGTCCGGATCTGTCTGAAAGGAGAAGGCTCTTTTCTCCTTCATAAAAACCTCGGTTTGTGGAATACAGGTCGTAGTGGAACTTACGAAAAAGTTTTTGGTTTTTGCATAGCACCATATCGGGTATGCTTTTCTATCTTTCTTTCTTAGAGAATTCCCATATTCGTTTGCATTGGGTTAGGCTGGGCACTCTTGTTCTTGCTGTCCCTGCTTCATTTTGTAAAATGTCAGGCGATTGCTTTTACTGCGTTGACTCTAAACAGCATGTGCCTTTCTCATTTTAGGTTTTACTTATTATGACCTGCATAGCTTTTACTCCCTGCACTATCCCAATATATAAAGAGATTCTGTTTCATTTGTCGCTACTTGATAGCTTTGTTAATGACCTTATCAGGGAGAAGCTACCAGTCTCTATTGCTCTGCTAGCCATCTGATACAGGTGAACAAATATTATAGGACGTCATCTTCCGTCATTATCTGGTTGAAGTATACCGGTTTGGATAAGCTGATGGCTCAAAGACTTTGCGGTAAGAGTTTGTGATTCAGACAGGCCTACGCCTCAGAAGTTCGAACAATATATTTCTCTTCTTTGAGTGCATCGGTCTAGATTTCGTAGCCCTACAAGACAATAGGGTGCATTCCAGATATGAGAGTTGTTGTCTACTCATGTTGGTCCTTCGGTGTTTGCGATAACTTTTCTAAGATGTGAGTCTTTATAGCTCCTTTAGATGCGAACTTAATCTGTTTCCCGAAAATGACTATTGAATCTTAAGCTATTACTGCTGTTTTGCTGCATATGAGTTCCTTGCTTTCTCCTTAAAAAAAACTATCTCAACTTTCACCGTCGCTAGACTAAGGAATTGGACTTTCATCTTTTGTGCCGTACAACTACCGGTTCAGGAAATATTGCAGTGACCTGACGGTAAGTTATGACCTCTGTTTAGGATCTATAAAATCACTTTTGTAACATGGCTTCTGGTAAAGGATAACTTAGTTGATTCTGTCTCTGTTCTTAGTGTACACTGTCCTAGGTCAAGTAGTTGACTTGTCGAAAAGGGAATACCAGTTAGTGCATACCAATTGAAAATGCCCATTATCCTTCATATTTAATCCTATATTCCTTTTAAACTTGAAACCAAACATATATTGGACAATAGTGTTAAAACTTCATATTCATACGAGATGTGTTTATTTTCTGGTCATTGTAATAGTCTTGTCTTCTTTGTTTAAGAAAAACCTTATACTTTTTGCAGAAATAGTTGAAATTGGGTATATCACCACAGCCCACTGAAAACCTGCTATAGCGTTTCTTAGTTTCTAAACACAATACAATTCCTATAACATGTACGTAGAAGTGGCTTTGGCAGAGTCTCTTGACGCAATTCAATTAGCACTAAAACCCCATTTCCTTAGCTGCATTAGTTCTATTCGTGACCCACTATTAAAATCTGATTGATCCCCATAACACCTGAATTAGTTGCATTTCTAAACATTAGTTGACTTCTTATAATGGACATAAAATCTATAAAAAATATATACTATTTTTCCTCAACTTTCTTTTATTCAAACGCAATTTTGATTTCATTTTTGATTTATGTATTTTTTCGCAATTTGCTACTACGTAGTCACAAGAATTATAGTTAGAACAAATACAAACTGGGCTCAAGGAACGCAATCCATTTCAGTTTCATGGGGTTTGCTCTCCCATTCAACCAGTTTAACGGGCAAAACCCAAACGGTCGAAAACACTCGTACTTTTCGTACCCGTCAAGGGTTTCCTTAATGCAGATGATATTCCAGCACCTGCTCCGGGGCCAGTACTTGCAAGGCTTACACGGCCAATGCGATTTGTTAACTTCGACACAGATGGTGTACTTTTTATAGATCCTAATCGACTATAGACAGGTTTTTCGGACCGTTTCAAGAGTTCATCTGATTTCATTCTAATCGTTTGTGCTTTTATAGGACTGATTCGCATTTGTGGTGAGGATGGCTTTAGTTTCACGGGTTTCTGGGTTTTGTGGATTCTATCAGCTGTGGAAAAAGAATTACAATTAGAATAAGTCGCTTTCTGGGTGTGAGTTTTAATCTTACCATGCATACTCCCGCCTAGACGTGCTTTCACGGCTGTGGGGGTGATGCGATTCTTTAGTTTTGGTTTAATGGTCACCACTCGCGGGGCAATTTCTCGAACTTCGGCCTCCGAGGCGAAGGAAACTATTTTATCGCCACTGGTGTCCATCCGTATGTCATCGTCCTCGGTGTCTTCTGAGTAGTCCGAGTCGGATTTAAGGGGAACTTTCTTAACCAGCAACACTTTCTGAGCTGAAGCCTTCCCGACGGATTTCGTTACTCCTGATGAACTCTGAAAAAAGGAGATCTTTTAGTGTCTATAAGATCAAGGAAAATTTCTGGTTGTCTTACAATTTTAGCAGATTTTTTGAGAATTGGCTTCAGTAGATGTGAGGATTCGGATTCAGTTTTTCCTCCTAGTCGGGAGAAGATTGAAGATGATGTCATGTTCTTACCCACGCCCACGATGCGTACAAGTTGTTCGGAGGGCTTCTTAGTCGTCTCTGTTAAGTCCTCGAAGTCTGGGTACTTGTTTCCCGAGAGACGATCAAAGATACGAGGTTTTATTGCTTCTTTGTCCGAATATACTGCAAAAGAACCCAATTAGCGACATCTTGTTTGAAACAACTGAAACTTTCACTTACGCTTTGCTTTCTTCGCTAAAATCTCCTTGCTACGCTCTGTTGTTCCAGATGGCAGTTTAACTGTGTATTTTCCCTCGTGTTCTGGTAGAACTCTTCTGGGCACTTTCGGTAATGGAACCACTGAACTCGTTTTTGACGAAATGTTATCTGTAACAAAAACCTTGCATTATATATCCATTTCTTTACAGAACTATCAAGTTATCTTACTGTTTAGAGTAATTTTAGTTGATTTCCTCTCCGTTGGCGCTACAGGGTGAGCAACCACGGCTGCGACAGGCACTGGGGCATCACTGGACAGTACTCTTTCCCGAGCAGTTTGCTCACTTACATGCTTCGAATGCCTATAAACGCCCATACTTTAGTAACTAGGACTTTTTCATGATATAAGTGTTTACTTACCGCAAAATTGCAATGATGTCCCCCATCAACGTGATACCCATCTCACGGAGATACTCCTTGTTGAGGTCCAATAACATGTCGATTTGAATTCGATTTTCGACGAAAATATGAGCATATGTTGCCGCTGTAGGGGATGGAACACCTGCGGCATTGAAAAATTTAACCCACTGGCCTGCGAAAGAATAAAAAAGCAAAAGGTTTAAAAATATAATATATTCGTGGGTGTTGAGGAAGTAGAATAAGAAGTTTTAGCTTACCCGCTGATGTTGTAGACATTCTGATAAAATGATATTATAAAAGGATAGTTAAAAAATGATTTTCTTTTAGAAATAGTCCTAAGACGTTAATGCGAAGGACTCTGCTTAAAGAATAAATCCCCGTACGTATGCCTTCTGAGTTAAAAACAAACAGCCGCCATTTATAACTAAAAAAAAATATTGACATCTGACGGCAGGTAGCGGGGAAATTAAGAAGAATGACAGGGAAATTACCATATTAGTGCGGGTCGTTAATGATGGGTGTGTTCAACAACTGTGTATTTTTCTTAATTACTTTCATTAAAGCGTGGGTTATAAATAAATTTAATTTTATTATTCTGTGGAATTTAATGATGGGTGAGTCATAAAAGATTTTTACGAAAGTGCGGGAGTTAGGGTTTTTTTGTATGGAAAGTTTTACTTTCAAACAAAACCGGAAACACATTTTTTTTCCATCCTTTTAAGCAAAGAATAAATATAAAATTGTTATCTGGACTGGACGCAAACAAAGTTAATTAGAACTCTTCCGATAGGTGTCGCAGGTATAGATGAAGAGGAAAACAATATGCCACCGGTTTGTCATAAATGTGCTTAAATCACATCTGAAATAAATAATATCACAAATCGACTCAAAACTACCTAAAAAATGTCTGGATATAATCTTCTCAGTGAACAAGGACTTCGTTTAGATGGTCGGAGACCTCATGAACTCCGTCGAATCAAGTGCAAACTTGGTGTATTCTCCCAACCAGACGGGAGTGCATACATTGAACAGGGTAACACAAAAGTTCTTGCCGCTGTCTATGGACCACATCAAGTAAAAACTAAAGAATGTTGTATATTCGCTATAGCTATGCTCTTCCTTAGGCATCGTCGAAGAAAACCAACCATGAAGAGGTGAGCGTCAATTGCCAGTACAGCATGGCAACCTTCTCAACAGCAGAGCGCAAAAATCGTCCTCGTGGCGATAGAAAATCACAAGAGATAACCCTCCACCTCCAGCAGGCATTGAAAGCCGCTATAAAGACTGAATTATATCCCCGATCACAGATTGACGTGTACATAGAGGTCTTGCAAGCCGATGGCGCCAACTATGCAGTGTCGGTAAATGCTGCCACTCTAGCTCTCGTCGATGCTGGGATTTGTCTCAAAGAGTACGTATGCGCATGTACTGCATCTCTTAGCAAGAATAACATTCCACTAACTGATGTCTCGCACGTGGAAGAGGTGTCAGGTGGGCCAACTTTGTCGGTGGCATCCCTGCCAAACTCGAACAAAATCGCTTTCATGGACATGTCTCAGCGATTCCACTTGGATAATCTTCCCATTGTGATCGAACAGGCGCTGAGTGGCTGCCGGGAAATTCAGGCAATAATGGAGAAAGAAGTTAGGAAACATTTAACACAAATTGGGTCTGCTGGCGACTGGAGTAATATAGCAAAATGAAATGAACATGAATTACTTTTTATTTGCTTCTAATAAATCTTTGGTTTCCACATTGGAAATCAGTTCCAACAGCTTTGATTTCCTGCTCTCGTAGGCTAGACGGTGGATAAGGGACTCTAGGTGGTGCGTTCCCCTGAAGTATTCCTCAAGATTGTGCACAGTTCCGCCTTGAATGCGATGATCTGTTATACGATCCTGAGCAAAGTTATAAGTTCGAATCTTTTCGTTGCGATTTAGAGATCCAATCTGCGATTTACGTGTTGCACTATTGGTATTCTCGTTGTCTTCCAATTGTCTTTGTAATAATTTCGCTTGGAGTCGTGCAAGAGCGATTTCCCGGTTTTTTAATTGTGATCTTTGACTTTGGGATTCAACAGCAAGGCCTGAGGGGATATGGACTATCCGGACGGCTGAGTCTGTGGTGTTGACGTGCTGACCACCGGCTCCACTCGCCCGTTTAGTTTCTATCCGAAGGTCTTTCTCGTTGATTGTGCAGTCGATGTCATCCGGACGGGGTATGACCGCTACGGATGCAGTGCTAGTGTGTATTCTTCCGGCTTTTTCGGTTGCAGGAATGCGCTGAACACGATGTACTCCTGCTTCGTACTTTAAAATATTGAAGGCATCGTCTCCATGGACGATAAGGTTTGCATGGCGGAGGCCTAGATAAAACCAAAATGAAACCAATTACTTACTGACTGTTAAAAAAGGATTTACCTCCTATATCAGTTCGATCCTCTTCCATCAGGTCCACGTCCCAGCCCTTGTAATCAATGAAACTCGAATACATATCGTATAGTTCCCTAGCAAATAGCATAGCTTCTTGGCCACCAGCGCCGGCATTTATTTCCAAAATCAGCGATGGATAACTTTCATCATCGGCCAGGCTTAGCATTTGCTGAAAGAGTTGCTCTTCCGTTTTACTTAAGAGATTCACGTAAACCTGTTAGATGACCCTGTACATAAGTATATTGTACACACATATGTATATGAATTTATTTTCACCTCATTTTCCTCCTTGATCAATTGCTTCATGTCCTCGTCCTTCTCATTGTTTAAGTCGTCCAGTGAGGTCATATTCGACAGTAGAACGTTTCGGGTCTCAATTGAACGGACTACTTCAGAGAGTCTATTGATTCTGGAGTACTCTCCATTATTAACGCGTAAATCATAGAATTCTTTGCGAAGGTTCTCTAGGAATTGCTTCACTTTGTCGTCTTGGAATGATACTTCTGCCGCACGTTTTGCGCCCGTCACGAAGATACATCGTTTGTCAGTCCGAGTAAAGGATTGAAGAGTTTGTAAACGGCGTTGAGGTATTATTTTGCGCAGAAACATTTCTCGTTTCGTTATGATTTTTGAATTAAAATTAAATTTTCTTGCGCGAGAACGTTGAATAATTAGATCTACTGCAGGAAATGTATTGACACAGCCGGTGACATTTGATGGAGCTGTTTGTTTTAATCAGAGAAGAACTATGCTCTGTAATACCTTAATACCTAGTTTTGGTAATGGAATCCAAGATTTTTGTTTTTATGATGTGAATAAAGGCTAGATACTCAGATACGTTCAGAGTAAACATTCCATCTGATTGTAAATCAGCTGGATCTTTGTAATTTGCCGGAACAAAAATCCAATAACATGTAGGGACACAATTTTTTAAGAAGTGTAACCTGCACCAAATGGACAAACGATTTTACAGATTGAAAGTCAAACATGTCTTGTGTACTGCTGTCAAGTTCTTATTAAAAGAATACTCGTACTGTCTGATATTATAATTCAGGAATATGTGAATCAACAGTTTCCGTAGTGTAGTGGTTATCACGTGTGCTTCACACGCACAAGGTCCCCGGTTCGAACCCGGGCGGAAACATATCACAGCTTTGCTGTTTCCTCAATTTTTTGCACTTTTTTCTATTTTTTTTAGTTCATGGAAGAGATTATCTATTCTAGATTTAAATACGCTTACATACATATGTATGTAGATACATTTGATAGTTCTTAATAGCATTTGGAGGAACATTAAAGATTTGGAACTGATCTTACCCTGTTGCTTAAGCTAATTGTATTGTTTTTCAATATCTTGCATTCCGAAAGCAGCCTTTGCTTCACTCATTAGTTACTACTGTCGTGTTCGGTTCTTTATATTTATAGTTCCAGTTTAAAAAAAGAGTTTGGTCCGTCAACCATACACCATTGCGACGTTTACCTTTTACTCTACATCTGTTGATCTAAAGGAATTAACCTTAGTTGCATTAGAAAATAACTACATATGTATGTAACTATTCACTTTAGTCTTTTGCTTTCTTCCTATAGTATGTATAACTTCAATTAATTCAGATCTGTGTTTTGAATACGTTAGCTATGTTGAAGTTGTCTTCTGTGAAATCGTTGGTTCTTTTTTTTTTGTAACTCATTTTTATTAATTACTTCAGGAAAAGAAAACTTAAAGCTAGACAAAAGTGCTTAAAACTAGTTTAACTAACTTAACTATGTTATGACTAACTTACTGGCCCTGTGCTAAGTTAAACTTAATTCTTAACTTATGTCTTTCGACGTAACCTAACTTAATGATTAATAATTTATTCATATTTTATTTATTAATTAAATTTTACTTTAATTCTAACAAAGAATGTTTTATTAAAAACTTTGTATCTGAGAGTTTTTGGTTCTTTAGTGATCACCATGCATTGCGATGAGTTTCTGCGTGCGTTACAAGACAACTTACTGTCCGACAAAATATCAGAGTACTTAGCCTCTTGTAAATCGAGCCTCCAGAGTAATATGAATGAAAATTATTCCAGTGTTTTACTAATTCATTTGTAAAGAAGCTAATAAACTAAATTTACAAAGCTCTTTCAATTTTCAGTGAATATATGTGGCAGTTTTGTTGATCTTTGCTGATTGTAGATTCAAAGGACACAGCAGTTCGGCTAGGTTGTGTCAGACATTAACGTGATATAGAACAATCAACTAGTATGTGCTGGATGAAAATCACTGTTTTGTAGTCTTTATATTCTTTTTGTCTCCTTCGGTTCAAGATGTGCTTAGTGCTGAACAGGATTTTTCCCACACTCATTCGGAAGAGATTATGCACTCATGTCTTGTGAACCTGCCGCCATATTTGATAGATGAAAGATTCGGAAAACACTTGTGCTGGATTTTCAAAGTTCATTTCACTCAACTTTTAGATTTCCAGACTAAATGCGTCGTGTGAGTTAGTAAAAGTTAAATGTTTTAAATATCAAAGATTTGCTGTTTCGTTAGCTGCCAGATCTGCAGTTTCATTCCCTTTGATAAATGTGTCTCCAGGTACCCAAACAAGTGATTTGACTTCATAAAGGTCCCTTCTGATAGTCTTTAAGGACGGACATTTCTTAGAGGCTCATTTAAGCCCAAGGATGTTTAGGTTATTAGTGCAAATAAGGGTTTTTTTTTCTAAGAAGGTGTTAGCCAATGTAAGCTGTCTTCACTGCTCTTTTAATGCTTGTACCTCGTATTCGCAGTATTACTATGTTTTATAGCTTCTGCTTAACACTGGAAGCGTTGTCAGAGTAACCTTACTTACTTATTTATGTAAAGCTGCAAGTAGTAGCTAGATTCTAATATACTAAGGCCTATGCTTTACATGTTTTACATGACCCTGTCTAGACCGCGATGTCGCTACCAATCTCGTACAGCTTATAATTGTGGCTAATCGCTTTCATTTCCAACTAATTAAATACGATTTCGAAAATCCGATTCCTTTAAATTAAAATTGACTGAAAGCAAGTTCAACATTTTTTTATTAAGAACAGAAAAGCTTCATAGATGGGGCTCTTTCTGTTAGAGTGAGCCTCAACATCTGCGAATTTGACACTTGTAAGAACATAAACAAAATTTGTATTTACCGATACCATACTTTCCAATTTCTCTGACTACTAAATGGCTGATTACGATTCGGATGAAGAAAAATCTCAACTGGAGAAACTCCGATATGCCGATGTTAAACCGGGCATGTTTGTGAGTGGTTGGGACGATGAGAACGATTTAATCGAGGAAGACAAAAATCCGCATGGTAAACCAATAGAATTGCAAAAGAAAAGTAAACTCTTCTTATAAACCCGTTTTGCAGCCAGCTTGGAGAGAATGATCCTTTGGGCAGTAAATGAGAATAAAATTGATGAGGTACGTGAAATTCTGAAAATCAATCCAAAAGCAGTGAATGCTGTCGACGACGATGGTTATACTCCGCTGCACAGGTATGAACGAGGAACTTTCTCATAGATCATATGACGTACTTTTGCTTCCAGAGCGTGTTACAACAATTTCACTGACATTGCCCAGCTGCTGTTGCAGTATAATGCGGACTTAAGTGCACTGACTGAACTCAAGTGGACCCCGTTGCATTCGGCTTGCAAATGGAGTAATGCTGAGTGCGCAGCTCTACTATTGCAGCATGGAGCTGATGTGAATGCCAAGTCAGATGGATTGCAAACTCCATTGCATATTGCTGCCACAGTGTCGAATTGTAGGAATACTGCAATGACATTACTAATGGATAGAAATATCAATGCTCAGGCAGAGAATAATTCAGAGGAGAAGGCGGATGTAATTGCAAGCCGGACAGGAATGACATACCCGGTATTTGAAATTGGCCATCCCGCTTTTCAAGTGGAAACAGGGTTGATTGATTAGAAAGAAGTGTTTTGGGGGAATGAAAGTTGTGTGTTTTGCTGAAATAAATCGTAATTAATATTATATTCTCAAGATTCGGGTTTCAGTCAAACCTTTAGAGAAATAAAACACTAACTTGATACCCAACTTTAGATAATCCTCCCCAAAATCAGTGTCCTTCCCTGCTTCGTCGTTCAATGGTGATACTCTTACATACAGGCAGATGTGGGCTGGGGCCGGAATCCACGAGTGTGAATCTTACTTAGTATACGAAGTAAATAAAAATGTTCTTACAGACCTCAACAAACATACAGAAAAGAAAAACGACCCTAATATATATGATTCAATGATTGGCTCTTCCGTCCCACCAATCTTCTTAACTTCTTAAAAAATATAATTGCTAAATATTTAAAGATTTTGAATGCAATGGCGATGGTTATGTATATACATTTATTTCCCTAAACCCTCATCCTCATTCCCTGTTCGAAGCGATTGCATTTGACAAACTTTATTCAAGAAGTTGTGATAATCTACTACGTAATTAAGAATTTTGCAATAAAAATAGACACAATTTATCCATCGGAATTTCAGTAGCAAAGAAAATTGGCGAAGCTGATTTTTATCCTACAAAATTTGTTGCATAATTAATTTTCAACTTTATCAAAATTTCGCAAAGAATAAGAGTTGCAAAGAGAAAGTCGTTTTCACTTGAAAAACGTCCTTCTAGTTTCTTGTACTAGATTTTTGTAAATGTTTTGCCATCGCCCGCTAATTCTCATCTGTCATTTATCTACTGTCAGCTATGTGAAAAAGACGCGTAATCACAGTGCGAAGCAGACGAAAAACAACAAAAAGAAATAAATACTTTCAACAATTTATTTGTTAATATAAAATTAGTTAATTTATTAGAAAAAGCATGACATCTGCTCTTTATTTGGAGAACTACCTCGATAGTAAGTCATTTTCCATCCGCAACGCCAGAATTCTCATGTGCAACATTGCTTTTACCACCCTCTAGGTCTTGAGTCCCTTCCCACGGAATTGGAGCGAAACTTCAAATTAATGCGCAAATTAGATGATCGTGCACAGACAGCAATGAAGAGCATCGACAGTCATGCAAAGGAATTTATGAAAAATCTAGTGACCAGCAAGGATCCCATGACAGAGGATGATCGTAAGAAACGACTACATGAGATTCAGGTGCTGTTTGGCAAAGCAAAAGAATTCAGCGATGACAAGGTACAACTAGCAATACAAACTTATGAGCTAGTGGACAAGCAAATCAGAAGGTTGGACAACGATTTAGCGAGATTCGAGGGAGAAATCCAGGATAAGGCGTCGTCCACTCGAAGCAAGTCAGAGGAGGCTGTTATAAAAAGTTGGTTTTCGCCATTGCAAATCTATGTGAACGCAGAGTAATGTGTTGTTTTTTTTAATTCTCTACAGAAGGTCGTAAAAAGACAAAGGATGCCAAAGCGACTGGCAAAAAGAAACGTTCACCGTCCTCGGAGGATGAGACGCGTGGCGGTGGTGGTAACACATCGCAAGGTAGCAAAAAGAAAAAGCAGAAGGTAAATCAAGAAAAAGAGAATCGCAAGGGTCAAAAGGTAATCATCATCTCGTTCATTATACTCATCCAAATAACCCAACGAAACAATACGTTTTCAAACAATTTGTTTTTGCTCTTTTTTCGCTTTTCTGTCGAGCCTAATTTTTGAACAACAAAATTCTTTCTATTTTAGTTGAGTTGCTTGACACAGGTAATTTGCCGTTATGTTACAATTTCCTTCTCATTTGCTGCATGGTTTGCATTTCTTTATTTCATTTCGGTTTTCATTTCCATTTTGTTCATCATTCCATTTGTTTTTTGACAAATATAAACATACACACCCTGTCTGTCTGTGTGTAACGTGTAATGAAATGCTAATATGGTACTCCCCCGTTCCTTCCCTCCCCTAATTTGCCCTAGAAGAACGCCGAAGTTGAGGAATCAGAAAAGGAATCAGGTCCAGCAACGCACCCTAGTGATGTACTGGACATGCCAGTGGATCCAAATGAGCCGACGTACTGCCTGTGCCATCAAGTATCCTACGGTGAGATGATTGGATGCGATAACCCTGACGTAAGTTTTGTTGTGTTTCCTTTAACTGAATTGTAGCTGATGTTGTTTATTTTAGTGTCCCATCGAATGGTTTCACTTTGCCTGCGTTGGACTTACGACGAAACCAAAGGGGAAATGGTTCTGCCCGAAGTGTGGGCAAGATCGAAAGAAGAAATGAGCAATCATCTGGTGTTTATACATTTTTATTTAAGTTTAAGAAAAAAATTAATATAAGCATCAAAACAAGCAACATATTCGAAGAATATGCACTGAAGTCAAAATTGTTTTATATAAAGTGGGTTTGGAAGCGAAGTAGAAGGTCAAAGTGAAGTGGTTGTTGATAAATCATCATCATCATGTGACACGTATCATCACGAAAAGCATCATTAAAAGTTTAAATCAATGCAGACAGTTCAAATTCGTATAAATCCGATTACATAGTATAAAGAGCACAATAATGGGAGTGGTACAAGTATATTAATAATTTCATTCAAGTTGATTATAAAGTAAACATTTGTTTTCTTGTAGTCAAATATCAACAAAAAGAAAAAGGTGGAATTATTAGCAAGTTGTTCAAAGAATGAGTAAAAAAGGTCAAGTTCAAGAGTTTTTCAAGAAAAGAAGGTACTGTGCATTGTAGTTAGAAGTAACTAGTATTCATTATAATATAAAATTGTGCTCTCTTATTTGGCCATTAAGTTATGTTGCGCAGGGTTAATGAGGTACCGCTTTCACAGGAATTTGTGGATATAAGCGGCCTTTCGTGTTTGCTAGGAAACAAATCGTAATACCCTAACGGATTCCCTATCTACTTGTCCTACTTAACTGTTTTTTTTTTAAGTTTAAAGTAGACAATAAGGCCTCTGAACTATTTGGCCAATTTAGTACATTGTACAATTCATACCTTAAATAATGATATCCACATCTTCCAAAGCCCACCACATTTGTGGTTCCATTTTCCAATCCATTCTCATTCGCATACTGAACCAAATATTGGAATGAAGTTTTTTCTTTCAAAAGATACTTTTAGATTGGCTTTCCTACCTTTTGGCTAACAGTCGCATAACTGGCAGGATTAGTTTTTTATTGTTCGCGTACACCAGCTGCAGAATATAGTGTCTGCCATGCTAACACCTGCCTTACGTACTACCTGCTGCAGTACAAGCATCTGTTTGGCGAAATCTCGAACTTGTTTCGAAATGTTCGCAGAATCTATTTCCTAGCTTTGGACGTAGGTGGATCAGTTTGTCCAGATCCGTAAAACTCGACATTTTGCAGGTACATAAGTGGCTTGTTTAGTACGTCGGACTACAGAGTTAAGAAGTGTGTTTTCAAGAGAACACCACCAATTATTTCACGGCTTCGCCTGTTTCGAACGTCTCACAAACATCTGAGAGTATAAGTGTCATTAAAAATGACTTAAAACAAAAACTGCCCTTGAAACACGACTTTAAACATTTAGGACAAGTGTTCTGTTGTTATTCAACTCTATATTGTGAAATGCAGAGAGAAATGGGTCTAAGTGAATTCCCTGCGGATCAGCAGAATCCCAGAGAGCTGGACAATGTACCTCTAATTTTGTCTTGATACAGTCTCATACAAAGTAAGAATGAATATAAAATGATTTACGAAAATCTTCAACTTAGAGAACAATCTTCTCATTCTATCCGTTTGCACATTTCTTCAGATTCGTTACGGGTATGCATAACAATACAAGGCACTCTTACCCTATCCTTACCACAAACAATACATTCAACTCAAATTTCTCACTCAAATTGGTAAACAACACTGGGGCGAATGTCATTCAAAGCCAAATCACATAAAACAGCTGGTACGTCGATAATACAGCAACCTAACCCCTCAACCCCAACGACGACCAACTACAGACAACTGCATTGCATTGAGTGTGCTTTTCCTTTCTTCCGTTATTCTATATGGCGTATGTTGTTGGCCCCCAAAACCATTTTTTGCCAGTTCAACGAAGAGACTACATCAAAACGGTTGTGCTTATGGGGTGTTTTTAGTAAAATTTTGTGATACAAAAAAAATAAACCACTTGGGCTTTCATTTGCTTACTTCAATTGTTTTCTGAAAATCATAACAACCTCATTAAATTGATTGAATATAATATTTACGAAAATTGAGAAAATTGAATTAAACTAAATTTAGCCACGGAAGTTCCGTTTCATATCGTGTGTTAAATTACCAAAAGTAGAACAAAGAAAGAGAGCGACAAATTGCGACTTACATAACACAAAAGAACCTGGCTCAATTTCAGCCCTTCACCACCCCACAGTGAAAGTGACTCCATCAATCCTTGTGAGCACTAACAGCAGCAGTACCAGAAGCAGTGTTCTTTTTTTTTTGGTTCCTTCTTCTTCCGATTTCGTTGTGGTGCAGTGCACTTGTCGTCGCATCACTCAGGGCTGTGCTCTCTCGCGTGTGAAGTGACATTTTAGGGAAACGTGCGCTCTCTCTCGTTATCATCCCTCGAAAGAAAGTGTAAACAAAGGAAAAAGGGTAAAAGTGATTACTCCCCTTTTCGTGTGAAATCGTGCCGAAAACGCACCTCCTCAACTCGCCTTTCAATTAGGCGGGCTATTTCGCGAATAAGGTGAGAAATTGCCACCACAAATCTGAGTATCGCCGGCAGTAGCAGTCTCAGCTTCTATCAGATGGCTTGGGAACATCTGAAGCCGGGCAGTTCGCCCGTGGATTGGTGCGAGGGCAATTACCAAATATCATCGAACATAGCCGAGTTTGTGAATACGGTAAGTGGGTGGTGGGTTAGGCAATAAAACTGTTTTCTTGTTGTTGTTTACATACTGCTGGTGTCGAATGTGTGTCAAGTTTACATTTCTATTGTGTTGTGTTGTGTGAACTTGAAGAATTATTTTGTTGTCTTCTTTTGGTGCGTTTTCTTTGTTTTTTCTTTAATTTCTTTGGTATTCTGATATGTTTCTATTCTGCTTTGTATTTCGCTTGGGTAAGGAAGTTTTCCAATACGAATTGCACGTTGGGGTTGCGTTATAAGCGTTCAGATGTCTGTCTGTGATGTGTTTTATTCATTCGCTGTATGAAGTTTCTAGTTGAGATATAATTTTAAGTGTATAATTGAGTAGGCTACAAAGAGGGCAAAGTGGAAAGAAGAATAGATAGTAATCACTCGTTGCACTCGTTGAGAAGAATTGTATAGAAATGAGAATATAAATTTGGCGCCAGGATTTAATTGCGCCAGGATTTAATTGCGCTCAGGCGTAGTTTGATCTAATGAAGGTTAATGGCAGAACTTTGTGACCTTGCTTTTAGAATAGGTATTTCGCTGCAGTTTTTGAGTCATGCTTTATTGATGAGGTTCTTGACTTTATTCGTATGCGGGTTTCTTGCGAAGAATTGTACAACAAGATAAAGTTGAGGTTCGTATTGTGTCATAAATAACCGACCTAATAATAATTTGATACATACATAAATACAGTGAAGTCTGACTTACATACATACAGTATCGGACAAAACATTTGCAACTAGAAGTGAAACCAAGCAATTTCTTCAAATTCATAAAAGTTTTATTAAAAAACATAATATTTTTCATAAATTATGAAAGCTCTGTATTTTAGTTAGACAAAAATAAATAATTTTAAAAATTATAATAAACATTTCGTAATCTACGTTGAATTGTATGAAGTGCATTTAGAGCTTACATTGCATCTGACGGGATCGTCTGCTAACTTTTGCACACATTTTCATTAGGGCAGCTTCTCTCTTAAGCTCATATTAGCAGCATCAGCTAGTTTGGGTTGAATTGCTTGAAAGTATATTATATTTATATAAAGAAAATCTATTAATACGATCAATATCAATAGGGAAAATGATTTATCCTTTCCCGTCCGTCCATCTACCTGGATGTCACGATGTTTTAGAGCTTAAAATTTGAGCTGGGAGGACGCAATTTCATATCTGAGCTTTTGGGAAGGTAAACCAGCACAAGTGTAAACATTTTTCAAGTCCCTCCCACTGCCATTCCCACTATTTCATAACTTTAGTTTTTTACCTGACATCGAATATTTTTATAAAAACCAAATATGTATGAAAAAATGTTGATATACCTTTTACCCCGCCTACTTTTGGTGCCGTTTGTATTTAAAAAATCGATTCTTATAAAAAATTTGGATGTAATATCCTCAAACGTTGAATTCTGAAACCACATCCCTAAAGGCCCTGGAGCAAACATCACTCTGCCCTCAACAAATTTTCTTTCTTAAATACATACGCTTAACCATGGATATTGGGATTAAAACCTTTAGAAGTCTTGCTACTTTTGAATTCTTTCCAATACGCGAACGTACATTGTATGTACCTACCCACCACAGAATTAATGTTTTCGCTGTTTTACCTTCCAAGTTCAAGGTATTTTTTAAATAATCTTGGGCGATAACAAAAATATCTAGGCAGTTGCCCCAACTGGTCTTGGTTATTATTACGCACTGGGATTTAAATCGTCAGTGCATATTCGATTGATTATGATTTATGTGCCCAAGTTGTGACAATAGATATCCGAGTTTTGGGTGGTCTGAACCTATCGTGTTCACGGTTTTATGAGATTTTCAATAGCTGACTGATGGTGTTTTGCATTTAAAAAACGTGCAAAGATTATTCTCTTAGACGTACATACTGAGAAACAATTATTTGACTAAGTCAGACTAGATTAGGTTCGTAGGTAAAAGAGGGGAATCCACAACACCACACTCAGCTCAATACAGACATTTTGTAATACACATAGGGGAGAGATGTCCGTTGCCCATTGGTTAACCCTAGTTTTACAAATATTGTTCCTATGAACTACCAAACCAATCAGTGAATTTGATGAAGTTCAAGTTGTCATGTGATTAGTCTGCTGGATAGTTCCCCAAGTTACGGAAGAAGGATTGTCCAAGAAATTTAATTATTAGGTGTATTAGACAGAGAAATTTTGTTGTCCCCTCATTGACTTCCTCAACTTCACGCAGGGTAGAGAGAGATTTCCTATCCTTTTGCTTAATTGTATCGGTCCTACTCATGTCGAAAAAGGCCATAAACTTCTTGTGATGACACAAGTGCCTAAGGTAGAACATTTACTTAAGTGAACGGGTCTTAATTTCTGCTTCTAGCTTCGGTGCGCAAGGCAGGATAAACATTGAACTCCCGAACTTTCTCTGGCCAGTTCATCGGCCTTGCTGGGATACATATGTACATACATATTCATTTTTCAAAATACATAAAAAAGTTGATCACTGTTGCTTTCGTTTGACATTAGTCATCTAAATCAAAACTGAAAAAACTTGCAAATGTTTTCGTGTCCAAAGAGTCAGGAGATCTCTTGGAAAACACTGCTACGGTTCAGAAGGCGAGCTGATCCACAGTGGCTTAGAAAAAATGCCTGAGCCTATGTCTAAATCCATCTGTGAAGACAGAGATGGTATGTGTACTCGTAGGTTGACCGAAGTTCCATTCTTCTTTGCTCGGAAACGAGCATGTCAAGGGTCTAATGAGGTCTAGGTGCGCACTAAGGTAATCCTTAAAGGGTTTTTGTCCCAATTGTTTCTTTTTCTTTTTGTAGCAAAGTAGCAAACCAAATGCAAATCATTGTTCGTACTCGTCTAAAGCTATGCGTAACAGTCGTATGGGCACAGACTCAACCGAGTGAGCTCTTTCATTTTTATCATTTTATCAATTTTGTGGACACCCATTTCAATAGTTTTCTTAAGTTTCAATACAAAATGTTTTGACTTGCATTTGGTTTACCTTCAAACTGCCTTCTTAACTTTAAATACTTTTCAATGTTATTGATTTTGATATTTTTATTAATTCAATGTGCTTTGGCACCTATTCATTTCCAAAAATTTTGTCTGTTTTTAATCCGCTTTGGTATAGAATTACCAACTCTGCCCAAAGTCCAGGTACATTACTGAACACTTCTGCTGACAAAAGTGTAAGTTAAAAACAGAACCCATTAAGAAATATAGCCATCGCATGACTAATGTCTAGAAGCAGATCAATCAACCAACTACCCACCGCCTCTATAATTTGATTCCATATTCGTTGATTCCATATTGAATGTGTGTTCATTCAATTTCATTCTCCACTTTATCCATTAGCAACCTATTTGAATTATTTATTTCTTAATTGTTAATTCGAATTTATCGCAATAGGCCGTGCTTAAAATTTCCTAATTAATTCCAACACCATTACTGCCTATATCGCACACAAGGCAAACAAATCGAAATCTAAAATCAAATCAGTTGTGCTATTAATGTGCTTGTTGTTGTTTTCAAAAAACAAAACACGAAAAACAAAAACAACACAATATAGTTCACTAGAACAACTGAACTCAGTGCAAACCCTAATCCGTCTATTTTCAGCCTCATGGCGGAGCACACATGCTAGTAGATTAATTTAATTTAATTAATTCGTGTTGAACTGAATCGGACGCGTTGCCGCTGACCAAAATAAGAAGTACAATGACCACTTGGCGTAGAGTCTCGCCACACTGTCAAATCTCAACAAAGTATCTTCTCACAGTGATATATGTACATACATAACGTATGTAGATATGTATATGTATTCAGATTTTAATCGCAGATACGGATACACCAGCAACCACACGACGACGTTGTTGATAACACGCGATGACGACGTTGGGTATGAGTAAGTACGAGAGTACGCAGTTGCCTTCACGCGATCGGGGTTTAGTTCTTTGTCTGGGCCTGTTCTTATAATTTCTTGGGTTCACGTTCGCATTGTACCTCTGGCTGTTTATATGGGAATCTTTCATTGTTTATGTACTTTGATGACACAAGAGATAATGGTACTGTGGGGTCAATAGTTTTTAGAGGAACGGAATGATTTCCTAAATTGCGTTATGGCGACGTTAGCATTGAGAATGTGAACTAAAGCCAACAATAAACACTAGATCTCGTAGGCTGATTCATAAAAAGAAGTTCGACTGAAAACACTTTGGCGCATCAGGGTTTTATCAGTTGCATACGTCAAAGTTACGCCAGATCGTGTTGTTTTGATTTCTTATTCCAGTGATTGCCTCCACTGTGACAACTTCATGAGTTGTGATGACACAAAGCGAATATTGCCGTCGACCTCTTATGGTTACCACAAGTGGTATATATGGTTCAAAAAACCCAGCACCGTTCAACCTTTTTCGTTTGTGTGTATGTTTGCTTTGTCTCCTCTTGACTCGTAACCTTTGCCTCTGTGTTAACTACTCCACTGGCACTTGCATATAAAAACAAACATAATGTACTATATGCCCTCTTCTCATTACAGATAAGCAACTTCTTATTCCTGCTGTTTCCGCCGGTGTTGATCTACTTATTCAAGGAGTATGGACGATTTGTCACACCTGGAATACACATACTGTGGGTACTTCTGATTGTTGTCGGCCTGAGCTCAATGTATTTTCATGCAACCCTTAGCCTAATTGGGCAATTGCTGGATGAGTTGGCGATTCTATGGGTGTTTATGGCGGCGTATTCATTGTTTTTTCCGAAGCGTTATTATCCACGATTTTGTCACAACGATAGGTAAGTTTTGAGATACGAAATTGTGGGTTTTTATACTCTCCATTCGAAATAAGGGATATTTTTGTTAAGTACAGATATTCCTGAAGTTATGCTTGCAAATTACATAAGTATGTATGTACATACATATGCATGTATGTAGTTAGAGACGGAATCATTGCAGCTGCCACATTATTTCTTCCATATAACTTTGTGTTCTCTTTCTTCTCACAATAGTCACCCCTTTGATAGACCTGGTTCTATCTGGTTTTGAGGATTTTAATTCAGACAGTTCTTAGTTTAGTTCAGATCTGTTTGTTGAACTAGTTCCTTCGTTTAGTTCACTGCTCATGAAATTCGATCTTGTGCGATTCGGCCACATACAATTTCCTTTACATTGACCAACACTGCAATGGGTTAAACATAAACAACGTTTAGATCTATGCCGGACCCATTCATAAAGTAAAAAAAAAACGTTCAATTTCCATAAGTAGTTCAATTGTTCTTACTGAACAAGATCTTTAATGAACTCTAATATCAACTACAGTTTGAATGACAAATACTATTTGTCACCTTTAAACCTTTTAAACGAAGACTCATTACCTTCAATAAGACCAGGTACAAATAGACACCAGCTAGCACCGTTCTATGAAAAATCATCTTCTCTTAACTATAGGGGATGATACTAACTTAAAATAAATTTACATTATTTAAGGGATTGTTAGCGTAAACCTTTGTTTTAAAGCAGAGAGATTTGGATTTCCTTGGGGTTGTATAGCAATTTATATGAACCATTAAGGATTTTTCAAGCTTCTGCATTTGTTGTACGCATGCAGGTCCTGCAAACTACATTCTTGTGATATCTTGTAAGATAACATAATCTTTAGTTATAGTTAGTGTAGGTTTTAGTTTTAGTTTTAATTTTAGTCTTAAGTTCTAGTCATTAAGTTAAAAATGCTAAAAAAAAGCAAAGAATTGAATGTACGCCGGGAGCAAGCGTACACAAAATAATATGGTATACAAATAATATTGTAAGTAAATTTTGATTAAATATACGTATGTATATATTGCTTTACTTTTGTTGAAGTCAGACATATCATTAAGTCGACCAAATACTGTAATAAGAATGTGTATAAACAATGTAGTGATATCATTAGTCTCAATAAAATCTTGAATCTTGAATCTTGTTCTTACTGAACTACATGTATGAGGAGTATTCCTGGGACTATTGAACCCAATGAACTAGAATAAGATGACAGAGAACTAATTCAATCACAAGTAGTTACCTGTTAGAGTTCTTTTTTTGAACTAGTTCGTTCGTGAAGTACACATGCCTACCTCGAACCCCTCGCTTCGTAGTCCAATGCAGTAAACGTTTGAGCCAATAGAGCCAATAACGTTTTTAATAGAGTGGATTGAGTCTTATTAACAACACTTAGGCAATATTTCCGGCGTTAATGTCGTGTTTATTTCATTTTGTTAATTTTAAAATCTTTTTCGGTCTTGGCGAAACAAGCCACCTCCACAGTTGTTAGTTGTTATTCCCGCAGTTACTAGATTTTGTCAAAAATTGACGTGAAATGGTAATTTCAAGGAAGACGTAAGCACACTTCTGCGAAATAAGCATAATTACGATGAGAATTAAAAGGAATGAGTGCTCCTACTCTTACAGTCTAAGCCAAAGTTCAACAGCATTCCGAAATTTATTCATAATTTTGTTTTATTTATTTACGACTTCCAAGGAACATAATTTTGTGCTGAAGTCCTCTTTTCGTAATAAAGTTAATTCCGGATAGCAATGCTGTTTAGGAGTCTCAAAATTTTATACAGCAGTCTTCGTGTATTGAGCCACTCTCTAAGTTTTACGGTAATCACGTCCGTCCAGGATGTATTGTTATTTATTATAGCTTCCGATATGACTTAATACACTCGGTCATCCATATTTTATTGTTTTTAGCAAGAAAACTGATCTTATTCAAGTAAAATCCTGATCCCCGTTCAGTTACATATCTGCATATGACATTACTCATACACTGTCCCCTTATTCCTTGTGAGGAGTTCATAAACTTTAATAACTATAAGTACGTCATAAGTAAAAAAAATAAAAAAAAAATATTTATTTCTTCTTTGTCTTTCCTTTCTTTGTTTACATCGTTTATTTCCAGAAAAACATTCAGCAAGTTTATGTTTTACTCAGCCTTACTGGCGACCGGTCTATCGCTGTGGAAGCCAATCGTTAATGCCTTTGTGTTGATGGGTTTGTCGGTACCTACTATGATTATGTTATACAGCGAATTACAGCGGTGAGTGTTTTAGTAACAATAAAATTGAAAACAATAGATTTACAGGTCAATTGGTTGGACAAAGTGTTGATTTTGCAACTCATTTAGGTGGAGCTTTGTTAAAATTAAAAAGAGAGGAACACAAAACACCAGACTGCAATAAAAATATTTATGATAACTGATTGTACCTATTCGATTTGAATTTCGGGTACACACTTGTCAGGTGGAATATTCCAAACAAGGTAGGAGAAGATAACGAACATGGTATCGGTGTGCAAAGTACGAAATGTTGATAAACTGCAGCCGAAATGTTGGGTATCTCAAAACACTTAAAATGTCAGTTTTCTTTTGTTTAATTAGGAGGCACAGGGTTAATGCGCGTTAAATGACATATTTCAAGGTTAACGTTGGATTTAATGCGAAAAGCGAAATGTTTTAATTATTCTCTGTATATATACCTCCAAATGTATCTACATATATCAGAGTTATTGTGTGCTTATGAACAATGGGCACGGCTTTGTAATCGGGAGTGGTAATCGTGATTTATTCAGATTTATTTAGAATTAGGTTTTCATGTCTTCAAGTTACCACGTAATAGGGGGAGTGTATTATCTTAGCATGTATTTTCACATGTTGAATTAAGAGGGCGAGTGTCTTATCTTTACTGCGTTTATTTTTTTATTCTTAGCTTTTTCGTTTCCCACAGAGCCCGAGTCGCAATGGAAGAAACTACGGGCTTTGCTTCATCCATTGGCTCTCACCCAATGTTTAAAAAGCTATCAAATGCAAAAATATTGAAAGGCCATATTACAAAGAGGCAATCAGATCGAGTCCGACTCGAATAATAACCAATCATGAATGTTTGGAGTATATCCATAATATTGGTTCTACCCACTTTCTATGTCTGCTTATTGGGTGGTACTAAATTTTTCGGTTAAATGTAATGCAATCCCTTGCTACTCGATCTTATACACATGTGTGCAGCTTTAAGAAATCAATTCTACGATTCCTGGTTGCATATACTATAAGTCTAGCAATGATCTGAAGTTTTACCAGAAACAGGAGCGAAATACTTCTTTCTTTGAACGGATTGTGTTTTAGGCTTTGAACTCAACGAATAATGATTGAAAGCTGATCTTAGGATTTTAAAGTTAGTCTTTCTTGTGGACTTAAGCCATGCACTGAATAAATGTACATACATGTAACACAATCTATAGGCTTACATACATACAGTAAATAAAGCAAAACAAAACTTGTACCCTTCCTCTTTTCTTCAAACTATGTACATACCTACATATGTATGTACATACATGCACATTGTAAAATGAAGATAACTATGAATGAAATGTAAGTATTGGAAGACGAAGCATAGCATTAGGTATGGAGTCCCTAGGGCATCCAACTATACCCACAAGTTATTGTTCAGGATTATAATAAGGTAAGCTTGCTAGTTCTGCACTAACATCCACCTGTTGCCATACAATAACCACAGGCAACAAAATACATGCAGCGTCCCACATTCTACATACCAGAAAGTGCGACATGTCAAATGTCCTTTCTAACTATCCATATATGTTGCTACATGCCACATGGTGTTTTCTCATGGCTCTTGGTCCATGCACCACATTTACTCGTATAACATACATTCACGTTTCGTCGCTTGCTTTCGCAACAAAAAATTCCATAAAACACCAGGCCACCAGAAATCTCAGATTCGTAGTAGGTATACTTGCTCCGACAAAAGTCAGTAATGTCAATTTCGCGCGCAAATATATGTATGCCAAATGGTGGGTAATGTGGTTTAGCAGTGACATTTTATGGTTAGTTTTGGCGCCTAAATCTAGTTTTCTTCGTGTTATTGTCAATTATTTTACTGAATTTAATTGATTTAAAGAAAAATGTTCTTTTTTGGTTGAATATATTATTTATTTGCAAAAATTAAAAACAAAATGATTACATAGCATGTGTATGAAGAGAAGACGTATTGCAAATTAGGTGATGAAAGACAGCCGGAGGTCGTGTGGATCTTGCTGGGGATCATTTAGACGTTTTGTTTGTTTTTCATGGATGCCCTTGGACTGATCAGCTTCATACTACGTAGTTGATCGACAGAATTACAACTCTAAATATGTACACAGTTGCTTAGCAATCCAAGTAAGTTGCAAGCAGTCCAAGAATACTAGGTATCTGTTAAAAAGTTTGATAGAAAGAAGGGGTGTTAAACGTTGCAGATGCTCATGCTATTTGAATGTTTATACTTACTAAGTTTATTCGTAAGCGCCGAAGAATAAGATGATCCAATTTCAAATTCGTAAAACTTCTCGTTGACTGTGAACTGAATGCAAGGCAGATATAGCGCAGTCATTATGATGCGTAGGGGTCTTGCGCTGAAAGAAAATCAATTTAGTCACAAATTGAAAGATTATGTACCTTTTGTAGTTGTACCCAAAAACTTGGAGTGCTTAATTGACGATATTGTTGTCAGGTTTATTGTTCAAGCAATACAGTTGGTTCCCCCACGTTTTAGCGTGGATCGTCCCTTGTCATAACTTAAAGATGATCGTTTTCATGGAGTTTAGATGTTGCAAGCAAAAATAAATTTATATTACAAGCAGTTAGTGCTTGACTGCAGGTGTTTTGCTATGTAGGTTAAGTTCACATTTCACAATTCCTTAGTGATCTGTCAAACAATGTACTAGATTTCTGATTTGAAGTGGCGCAGTTCTTTATTTAACCCATGGTGCACTGTGCGGTGCAGTCTATTGTCAATGTGTAGACTTTTTCCTGCAAATAAACTTGAGGTCAGAAAATGACATAAATAAGGAACAGATTACGGAGTTGTTAGTACATACAGATAGTGTAATATATGTACATATGTACATACATGTTTGTATGACAGGTTGTAGTTTTTACTGGGCCAGTGATGGACAAAAAACAAAAGTTGCATAGGAGAATTAAAGTAAGGAAGGAGAGAGGTGAATGCAGAGAAATTTACAATAAAATGAATGAGGTTAGGCTTTGGGTTAAATTGATGAAGGAGGTCATTTCCGTGTGGAATAGTAACAAAAGGGTGGAGTGCGTAAAATGGATAAGATGCAGCTACAAAGTTTACTTGGACAACAAACACATATATCAGTATAATCCCATCTATACATAAAGAGAATCAGTAGACTGCATGCTATGCAATTTATAGGGAGAGGAAATAATCTTACATTTTATGGGCAGGTGTCATGTTCTTAAAAAGTTAAGATCGTAATATATCGAACGAAATCAAGGCATTACTGTCTTGCTGCTGATTAATGTCTCAAGTTGTAGGTCCATTCATTCATACTCAGTCTTGAACTATCGTGATGGTTTCATTTCAGTTGACAAAATGGTTCCCATATCGTCCGCAAATCAATGGTCTCATTTCAGTTGACAAAATGGTTCCCATATCGTCCGCAAATCAATGGTCTTTGATGAGTTAAAAGTCGGTTTTACAGAAAGGGCGATTTTTCCAAAGTCAAAACCTGTGAAGCATTCACATAAGATCCGGGTGCAACAAAAAACCTAAGTTATACGTTTTCTAAAGTTCGTATCTAAAAGCATTTGCTCAGTAGTTCCTTTCAGATACTTTCCACTGAGCCGTTCAATACAAATGCAGAATATTTTTTCAATGCATTTAAAATCAAGAAAGAGGGTTCAGAGCGAAGACAAGTGTTACGGCAGAAAAAGACGCAAGCGGATCCTTACGGGACGTAGGGCTTAGCTTTACAATCTTTATATATATAAAGTACAAGACCTTATCTGCCTAATTGTGCAGATCTTTTGTCTTTGACCTTATTGGTCCATATTAACGCGCTTTTAACCCAGGAGTGTCCACCACATGACAGTTCTTGGAAACATGACATTATTTATGGAGAATCGTGTCGGATTAGGCAGGGTATCTGGACAGTGATATTGAGGGGAACGATGAACTGGCCAAAAGAGGATCAGATCTTGTGTGAAACCACTGATTTGTATGGCTAAGAGGATTATTCTAGAGAGGTTCATCAACACATTATCTAAGACTTTGTGGCCTATCTTAGGTCGCAGGAAATCTGGCCAAATTTTAAAACTTAGCAGGACGCTGTTAACGGTAGGGATTATCAAATCTGGGTACATGGACATACTGCTGTTACCTTCGCCTTTCAAAGGACATCACGCATCTACTCTCTGAATGCCAAAGAAAAAATTCCTTTGACTATTTAGGAAAGCTGAAGATATTAAAGTTTTGCAGGAATATCAAATTCATGTCAAAAATGGTTTAGGTTTGTGATATCTAGTGCTTTATGATAAACTCTTAACCCTACACTACTTACATACCTACCCATTACCCAACCCTTGCTTATCGATTTAAAAGTTTCCTATTATAAAATTTGTGGAGACGAGCTATATTAGACGATGATGGAGCATACACGCTGTAAATGATGGTAAAAGAATTTTATGATTCTCGAAAAAATTTGGAAGGACTTACTCGTCAACATCAGAGATTTTCAAAAGTATTGTCACAATCGAAAACAGCAATTATCAAAGCAGTCTTGTTAGTTCTGAAGCAGAAGTCAACGAGGAATATCGCTCTGCGAAGTTATGACCTGAAGTCAGTTAAGGACTTTGTCTACCTTGACCGCAACCAATGAAGAAATTGAACCTAGTGTTAAAAAAAATCAAATAACAACATACACATCTTTAACTGGAATTCTTAGTGATATATGTACATACCTGCTTAAAAGTCAAACCTTTCAAAATCATATCGCTCCTATCAATCTATTTGAACTACGATACATCCCGCCCAGACTGAATCAAGCAAATTAACACATTATTCTGCAATAGCATTCATTTATCCAACAAATGTCATCATTATCACTCTATGCACCACTTTAGTGCCCCGTCATTAATAAACTAAATAGAGTTGATTGGAAGTGTATCTAAATCGATCAATTATCATTCGTGGCATTTGTTGCTCTACGAGCTTAATTCTCTCAATCATTCACGTGGACTGGCACTTCGTAAAGAGGGTCATAACCTCACAGTCTCGCTCTGCAAAGTGTCTAAATTTAATTTTATCTATTTTCGATAGAGTACGAGTATTAGTTCGTGGTCAAAGGTGCGTTTTGCTATTTCATGGCATTCACTTCGTTACACTATCGATAACATAAAACATATTTGTGTGACAGGTTTAACACCCGAATTTTTTATCAGCAGTCTTTTGACCCACACCATGTATGACACCGGCAAATAGATAGCTTTTGGTGAAATTGATCGACGAAAAAAAGACGATTTGCCGCTGACGATACGATTAATCGATTAGGGAAAATTCTCAACTAAGTCCGCCGTTAATAATAATAAAAAAGAAGTCACCGAATATTTTGATGGATTTATTGGCTTTTCTTGGTATGATTCCAGAAGTTAGTAAACATGGGTGTCGTTGATGCAGCAAGTGTGATGAAATAGATAAGTTAACTTTGGAATTACTTGTTTATTTTGTTTATAATCGCGTTTGGGGGTTTAGTGGGAACTCAAGAATTTTTCGTTGGTGGGGCAAAAGTCGCCATTTATTTCGGCTTAATACAAGCTAAAACTAGCTCACTTACTCACGAGGTAGGGTTTTCAAGGTAAGGAGAAGAGTAAAAGAGATCGAATTTAATGGGGTGAAATGCGGTTGAAGTCGAAATTGGAAAGTTTTGAGTTAAATTTCCTCAACATACAGGAAGTTAGTTCGTTGGAACCATAAAAGGTAAGGTGGGTCGGTAGATAGAAGAGTAGGAGGTAGTGTAGAAGAAAATAGAATTGTAAAGGGGTGCGCAAACGATTGAAACTTGGTTAAGTTAAAAAGATTGAGGCCCAGAGTAAAACTCGAAATATTCTCAATTCTGGACATATGAACTCTCTAAAAGAATCCATAAAGAGCACCGGATTCCGCCTAGAAGATTGGATTTCGGAATACCGGCATGCTGGGAATGATTTTTGTACTGCCCGAGGACTGGTTAATGTAAGGTTGTTATACTTTGCAGTTATTTCCGATTAACGCAATTAATTAAACTGATTTTTGAATCCATACAGCCACTTTTAGCTTAGTAAACAAAGCCCATATTTACTCACCATGAGTTTGGTATTGGCACGTTATATCCATTTAGCAATTACAAGTAGTTGTGCCATTGGCAAATCATCTTTTTTGAGATCAGCATTACCCACGAGCTTCATATACCAATGTACCATGTATGTTGGCCGATAGGTCCTGAAAAGAAAGATTTTTTAAAAACTTGATTACATACCTTGAAGGTTTTTAACAGAGACAATAGATAATGGGTTTTATTTCTTTTATAGTCTTTCGTATTAATGCTCTCCCATTGTTTTAAAAAAAAAAAATGTCCTACAAAATTAAAATGGTGGTTTAACTTACCAAATTATATGTATGTAAGTGCCACGACCTGGAAATTGTTACTACAATAATTCAATTGTTCCTAGTACCGTTCAAGCAGACATATTCTGTCGGCCATAAGTTTGGTAATTTTATCCTTTTTTCTATTTTTTGAAATAAACATGAATTTAAGAAATCATTCTGAAATGCGCACCCAGTTGAATATCAGTAGAGGGACGCCAATTTTTTCTAACTACGAAGAGACCCTGGAAGCAGACCTACTATAAAAGGCAGGATACATAGTTGTTCGAAAACCTTTGCTCAGGACTCAAAATTAAGTGAAAAGATTCCTGTGTGCGTGAAAATATGAGTACAAATGTGAGACCCAGGGCTCAAGAGAGTATGCGAGACGATTGAATCAGAAAAAAATGCGGCAAGACTGTGGTGTACCAACTGTAAATCACGGAACTGGTTCCCTCATGGTGTGGGGATGTTTTATTTCTAGTGGATTGGACATATCATTCGGATCAAAGAAATTTTGAATAAAGAATCATCACATGACCTTACCGTCATTGTTCTGCATTGTCAGAGGATTCATGAATGCTAGAGGCAAAGAATTTGTTGCGGAATATGATTTAAACCCCGCAGAGCTCTTATGGGAAGACCTCGATCGGAAGATCCGCCAAATCCGCCCAATGTTCACATATCATTTGTGGAAGGTTTTCAATGGACCATGGAATGCCATTTCCATTGAAACTATGTGCGGTGGTCACAAACTATACGAAAATGAGAATGTAATTCCAATCTTTAGGATGACAGAATATTACCCACAGTTCATAAAAACCGTGACTTCACCGTGTCGTTCAGTATTCAGTAATAACGACTCACTAAATCTGTAAAGATAATCTTAAACTAATCATAAAACCATTTCATTGAAATGATTCCTATCAGAGTTTAATCTTATGACCAGAGTCTCGTGCTTGCTGCAGTCACATGTCCTACTCCAATTAACACAAAACAAAGTCCACGTAGAGTACCTAGTTGTATAATACAATACATAAATAGTACTTATCGACAAAACGTTTTACGACTCTGCTGTTTATTAAATATATAATCAGGTACTTAGGCCTTCTTAAACGCCCGCCCGTAAATGTTATTTATAAACAAAACTTTACATACCAACAACCTAGTGCAATAGTAATGAAAAACAAGATACCAATATAAACTCTTTAAAAAGTCGATCAATAAAAATATCTGAACATGTTCACCTGGTTAGCCCCATACTTCTGTATAACCCTTACCTTTCTACGGCACATTTCCATCCTGAATTTCCATTCAGAATGACGAAACAAAAGTATTGAGGTTTCAAGGACATACATAGATTTAATTATAGACTACCTGAACATCGATTTCCTACGACAAGCCTATAACCGTTTGCAAATTGTAGGTATCTAGGAACTTTTTTTTTAGAATTTTATGCAAGAATCAAATATACATATATACGTACATATTGATTATATATTATTATCCGATTTGTAGAATTATACCGAAAGTGGGTGAATTAGGGAGAAGGATTCAGGATACATTTGCGAAAATTGTTTTATTGCTTTGTGGGTTCGTGACAGTATCTGCAGTGCTAATTTGTATATCACCCTCTTGTATCAAGTTGTGCATGGGTTTCGGCCTGGCCGTAGGCTATAATAAACTTTAATTGTTTTGTGTAAAAGTTGCTAATTGAAATACAATTTTAGGTGTCATGATTTTGATGTTTCAATTAGCGTGTAGCATACGGCCCGTGCCGGACTTTGTTAATTAGAAACGAACATTTAATTAAAATTAGATTTTCGATCTTGTCATGCTTGTTTGCACATAACAAGTTAATCGTTTAGGAATGATCTTAAGATAAATTTTGACTGTAGACTCATTTGAAGGAACAGTGGGTTATTGCAGACTGTACTGCAGAACACAATTATACGAATAACACTAAAAAAGTCATAATCAGAAAGTTGAGAGACGCATTTTCATAGGATTTTCTACAGAAAATGAGGTATAGATATAGAGAAGAAGATTCAATCATGAGATGTACAAGTTATATAGTAACATCGACTTTATCAGAAGAGTTCAAAGTGGGCTGGGTCATGTAAAACTGATGGTCAACAATGGTCCGACACGGAGAGAGTCCAAATCGACCCGAGGGACGGGGCAGTGGAGAAAGACCTTCAGGTACCCCGCTCGAATAGAAAGGGACCTCAAAGAACTTGGTGTGCAAAACAGGAGGAAGCTGGCTGAAGAGATTGTCCGGAAATTTTCTAGTTTTTTTTTACAGCCAATCACATCCTTGGCAACCATTTTGTTGTTCATAACGAAGCTTATCATTATTGAACTAGTGATGCGGTCCGAAAAGTTGTCAGTTAAAAGTGGCAGCATTATCACTTTGGACTTTAAACTTTCCAATGTCTCTGCAGAACAACAGCATTGCGGCCAAAACATGGTCTATAATAGTAATGAAACAAAGCTACATGAAAAAAAAAGAAACCTAAACTTGCGTAAGGCGGTGCCTATGCAAAACTCTCGCATTCCAATCTTGGAATTGTACCTATCTAAACCCTGATCAAAACGGAAGTTAGATAAACATTTATACTCTTGATGGAAATAGAATCTACCCTTAGTCTTATCAACTCTCGTTTTGAACTCACTTTGCCCAAGTACTGCAAATATTATAGAAGCTTTAAGGTAGGCCTCAGGGAAGACTGCGAAATGTCATCATTTGTTACGTTTGTGTAGAAGTTTGTCCATATTGAACTTTGGGCGAAATTTTTTAGGCAACGTTGGTAGACACTCGGTTATATCCTACGAGAAGTCTTTGCTATTGCTGCACGTTTGGGCACCAATCGACACCAAAACATTTCAAGAAAAACAATTATCATGTTTTAGAAAAAAAGAAGTTTTACTACTCTATAGATCTAAAAAAAAAATTTCACTAACTTCGCTAAAAGAAAACCTGGTGAACCCTTGCTTGTATCACAAATCACTACAAAGCATCCCCTTACATAAAATAAACAAATGTACCTATAGAATATTTGTCACTGTCTTGCATTCAAAGACTGTATAATAAGTGCCGCACTTAGTAAAACAGCATTGGTTGACCTCTTAATCCATGAAATTGCAAACTGTTCGTGTTGTTTATTCATTAGCTGCAATCCAAAGGACATGCCTTCAACTCTGCGACAAAACAATTTAAATCACTTTGATGGGACAAAAATAGCCTCACTTCCAGATATACATACGTACATGCATAGATATGTATAACTTATGGCAAGAAGGATACAAAGTATTAAATAAATATACTGCTACCAAATATAACCATCCTTGAACATGTCCCAAAATGTCAAATAGCTTATGAACAACGAGGTCACGTTTTCCACTTCAAAATAACCACGCCCAACCCCAATTCGTTTGGCCCATAAGCATATACCATGTTCATTATGTGGTTAACATATACAGGTTTTTGGCAACGAATCTTGGCGCTAAATTTTGTGTAAAGGACGTAAAACATTATCCTTTACAAAAATACAACTTCCCAGGGATTAATTGCGATATTTATCATTCTATATCACAGCTTGTACAGGAATGGGGTAATTTATGTTGGACATGGTGTGAAACGTGTATCGTCGTATAATATCAATCACTTTTATTGATGACAAAATTTCATATCAATAATTCAGGTTACTTGGGACTTGGTAAATGACATTTTACTTCCATTACCAGAATTATCTAATAAGGACTTAGTGGAGAGTTAGAGGACTTTGTTGTTGGTATTTTGGAAACATTGTAATGACAAGAAGCGATTTTCGTGTGAAAATATTGATTCGCCAGGAATTTACTTTCATCTAGTGCATTGAATATGAGAAAAGTGTTTTAACGAAAATTATTATTCATTTCCAAAGTAAATTGATCAGAAATTACTAAGAAGGACTGTGTAAGAAGGTCGTATGTGATTTTACACATGTTCAAGTTAGAAGTATTTCTTTGTAGTTAGAGCCTAACCGTAGATAAAATATAACCATGAGAAGAGTCTTCTAATCCGATGACAATAGTCGACTATTGCAGCTTACTGCAGAGTTCCCCCTAAGTTATATAAAAGACCAATAAAACCCGGTCATCGAAAAACACGGAGTGCTCTAGACGTCTTTGAAAAATTTGACCAAATATAGTATAGGCCTCTTAACAGCCTAGTGCCCTATTACCCGCACTAATATCTGAACTGAATTAACAATTGTCGTCAGTCAACGATGTACCAGACGTTTTTAGATAAAGCTGGAGTCCCCTAAAAATCCAGTCTTGAACCAGTTCTTCTTCTATAACACTTGACACTTTCTTTCAAATTTCTCTGAACTCGACAATACATTGATGGAAGAGAATCAAAAGATTTTTCTGAGAGACAGGGAATCCTCCATAGCTACTGAACAAACAAGTCTACGAGTACATGTCCTTTGGAAGGATGCCAATTTTTTCAAAAAAATAATTATGTGGAAAACCCTCCCATTTTCAACAAAAGGAACAACACTCCTGAAATAAATCGAATATAAAATACTTAAGACAAACATATCCATATCTCTACTATTTAGAACTATTTAGGTCTAGAACTGTTCTCTTAAATTATCCCAAAGTGGCAGGCATGACTTGGCATCAAGAAATGTGGAAAAAAATAATAAATTGTCTACCATTCAAACATACAATAATTGCGGTCACGCCTACTTTTTGGAGGTGTTTTCATCAAAGAACTGATTCTGACGAATTTCTGTATGTAAAATCCATGCTCATGAAATGCTCAAAGATATTGACAAGGAAAAGGTACACAATAAGGAGAATAGGGTATCAGGATTGTATGTAGCTTCCCTCTATGTTCTGATAACGCAGAATAGCTCAGCACAATTTTGAAAACTATACCCCACTCATGTATTCATTTCTGAAACACTCAAAGTATTGCTTTATTTTAAGACTTGAACAACAAAATGACTCACCAAATTCTAACAGAAATAATTAAATAAATTGTTTATTCTCTTTTCAGGGTTCGCGATTTACGTGTCTACCGTTTAGGTCTCCGTTCGTGTGCCGTGTGGCTGGTGGCAGTATTCTGCTGGATCAACGATCGAATGTTTTGCGATGCCTGGTCAGCTATCAATTTTCCCTACCTCCACGGACTGTGGCATGTCTTTATATTCATTGCCTCATACACAGTACTCGTCCTCTATGCATATTTCTATGTAGACACTGAGTTACCACAACGACAACCAATCCTAAGGTATTGGCCTAAAAATGAATTCGAATTCGGAATACCCTACATATCGTTCCGAAATCCAAATGCAAGTCACAAGAGTGCCATATAAGTTCGAAAAACTTATAAAAAATACTTATGAGAAGGTTAGACAATTTGTTAGACAAATTATAAATTATTTATTGAGTGAGAATTCCAAAGAGTCATACGCAAAACACACACATATATACACACACAGTCGATAGCACTATTTTAAGCGCAAAAGACAACTATAAATTCTTAGTTTTTAAGGTAAATAAAGAAGTTGTTAAAAATGGAGTATGTATCTTATATATTATGTAATATAAAAAAATGATAAATGATTTAAAGACATTAAGTACATACATTCATGTACATGTATGTATATTTATGGCTTCCGAAATGAGAATGAAATATATGAAACAAAATGTAGCTGCTTAAATACATACTTTTTAAATAAAAGCTGATCACTGTAAAAAAATAAAAGAAAAACTAAATCAAAAATGTTGGTCATTTTGTTAACAAATAATAAAGAGAAATATATATAGAAGATACGGCGGTGGAACAAACGGACATGAAGTATGAACATATCGCGGGCTGTTCATTTCACTGACAGTTATGCTTACATATATTAACAAAAGTAACTTATTACATCGCCGATCTTTATTGAGAAACATACATATGTATTTTTAAACAACCTGCCATTTGTAGTGCTCGTGATAAAACAATGAATTATTGATAAGTGTAGTTAAGAAATAAGCGTATATTTCGTTAAAAACCAAATTGGTAGTAGTATTTGCACCTTCTTTTTTGAGTAACATAATTTAATTTTTTTATAAGGCCGACTTTTTCTTTACTTTAACTGCCGTTCATCACACTCATTAAGATCCCTATATCGCCTGTCCTGTATTCCTAAGATTGTTTTTTAAGTAACATAAGGAACGCGTTGTGTTTTACTTTGTAAGGATACCTGCTGATACCAAAAACTATTTTTTATTTAAACCAAAGAATGACAAATGTTAAACGTTTATTTCTTTAGCTTATAGTGCGTTGATAGTAGAAGATTATTTGTTAATTAAAGAGAAATATCTTAAAAATGTAATAAAGGCATCTACAAATTAAAAGAGTCAAAGATGAATATGTTTTATTTTCATGTTTCAGAACGGTTTTTGTAAGTCACTTGTTTTTCTTTGAAAATCACATAGAAACGCTCCCGAATCTTACGTGTAATTAGTTTTAATACGCGCCCCACGCAAAACTGCTTGGAAGGAATCTGTAGCTGATGACGAAAAAATGATTTCTACAAAGCACTTAACGTGAGTTAAGTATGTCCACATATCCTGCTATTTCCAGATTTGGTCAACTTTTCACAGACCATTGTAGTGGAAAGACGTATCTAGGCTTCGTCACTCTGGTTAAATATGGAAGAATTCACTTTACTTTATTTTTAATAAGAAATTACCGGTCTTCCGTCACCCAGTCCAAGATAAATTAAAATCATCGACTAAGATGGGAGAAATTAAGAAAGAGGGGTATCGTACTTCAATGCGTTCGCTGTCAGAGGTTCAGGCACGCTGCGCCGAAATGTGGTATGCAGCATCGAAACGTAAGGTATGGAAAGGATTACAAGACCGAGAAATGTCCTTTAGGATAGGGTAGAGCTACGGACAGGAAACAACTATCGTGCGCTTAATGCAAAAACATGGGACTATCCGGGTTGTTCTAAGTTCCAGTTTAATAAAAGAGTAAATCTGACTTGATAGCAGAAAATCGCTGTTCAGCGTCCACCTAAGAGGGCAAATCGCGACTTCCCAATTGACCTACGTCCAAATGGCGGCTGATCAGGACAACACTCAAAAACTATACCTGAGCCGCTACTCCATCTCCAGAGCTCGTGACACTTTCGGATGCCTAGGGCTAATAATACGCCAAATGCTAGAGGGAATATACGACTCAATTGGTGGGATCAGCACAATATCTAGTTTAGACTCGATGTGAAAGAATCGGATAGTCCGTCGTAATGCTGTTCGATGTATAGTTACTACAGATCGACAAACGATAAACTGTTTACACACTTTTACGTACGACAGCGACATTGCAGACTTGGAGGTGAAATAAAAAGAAAACGCACTTCTCCCGAGTACTGATATGAGCACTATTCTTGAACTCGCTCTACCCACTGTCCAATAGGAATCTGTCTAGATAAACGAATCAAAAGAACGATGGACAATTCAAATTCACCGTATCAACGTTAATATATTCCTGCAACGCAACTATAGATAGATAGACTACAACAACAGAAAATTCAAGAGTAAACCTATAAAATTCTTTTTTGCTCATTATTTTTTGTTAAATGTATTTTCATTCTTTTATTAGTCATGCACTACTGTGAAACTATTGACGTTTTAAATACGATATTAAAATGCGAGAATTCAAAGAAAGACAATTCCACTACTATAACTACATTGCAAATTGTAATTAGAAGTAAAACTAATGCATTCGACATTTAAATACTGGCAATTGTGCGGTAAATAACACTGCGCTATAATCCTCGAAAATACGCAATTTGGATGCTCCCCCAAAAGGTTGCCATAGCACGCAATCTCTATATTCAAATTTATTTGTTAAAGAACAGAGCGAACTCTGGAATTCACATCTGCTGACATCTGCTATACTGCAATGTTCCATCTCGAATGTACATCTTATGCAGTGTTGAAAAGGCTTATTAAGTAGGTATGTACATATGTACTCGTAGATAAACGGTTGGAAAATATAGAGGATAATTCGAAAAGGAAATAGATGTGCTTATGCTTTCATAAGTTTTGTTCTTCGAAACACATTTTCGCAATAAGATTACGTAAGTATGCATATATTTCCATAGCCATGATACCATTGCTTAAAGTTTTTTTTCATTAGCGTCTGAAGGTATGTAATTAAATTTTACCTAATACAGATATATAGAAATAATAGCATACGTTTTGGTGTACATATTTCATTGTTATATTGTTATTTCTCAGCGATTGCTAACAATTAGTACAAAGCCTCTCAAACTTCCAATAATAGTTAAAATAACTGATGCAGTAAAAATAACGTGGACTTCATGGCCACCCCAAGGATTGAATTTTGTGCACAAAGTTGGTCACGTCATTTTGTTTTAGTCATATGAGCATGAATATGAATTAAGTCGAGTGGCCTGAAGAGTGGCCCAAAAAATCTTTACTATCTTCCCAATATTTCGCAAATATTGGACAAATGTCCAAATATAATCATGACAAATTTTCTCAAGTCTATTCAGGAGTGGAAGCCTTTTAGGTGATAGTTCATAGGCAAATTATTTACTACACTTTGGTAGCTCTCCATTGCTTTGTCAGTCAACGATACAAAAATATGATCACTGTAATTGCTACTTTACTATAACGTTTAAGGATTCCATTTCGGACAGTATAACACGTCCTTCGTTTGGTTATAAAAATATAGCAGAAGCACCTTGGATGTATGTACATAGTAAAACCACAAATTATTAGTTCAACAGTTGTGTATACATACATACATATGCACACATATAAAGCAAAAATATTAATAATCATTTTTAATATTGCATGGGCAATTTATTCGCAATAACTAATACAAATCATAAACCTACTCTTAAGTCATTCTATATAATTTCGAGAAAAGGAACCTTAACGAGTTTGTGTTCCTTAAAAAAAATAATCATACATTTATAAATTCTGATAGTAATATTGTAATATTGATAATAATGGTACATATCTCCAATCACTCAATCACAGCGTAGGTATTAGAATCCGTTTTTCATTTCAATGTTCTGAGAATTCGTTGGGTTGGTCAATTCTTTGTTCTTTCTAAGGAATGTCAGCATATTCTTTTGTATTTGGTTGATTGTCCTTTAGTCCGAGTCGGAGGAAATATTTGTACAAGATTCTGTTTGGCTACGTTTTCCATTGGTGTATATATTATTATGGAAATACGGTCCGCGATAGATAACAGAATTTTTATCAGTTTCATTGATCTTCACCTCGTACAAAAGTTCAGGTTTTTTCAGCTGTTGACGCAGGTTATCCCAAATGTATACTGCAAGATTTTCAGTTGTACTAGGCTATTAAAAATACAAAAAAAAAAATAGAAACTTTCTTAAATATGATCGATACGATATTTGATTTGATGGAGTTACAGTTTGTTGAAAGAATTCAACGTCTTTGTCCAGATTTTTGTGATCTAAATTCTTGAAGATGACAACATCCATAGCGAACTTTAAATCAGTAATATTCATAACCATTCCGGTGCGAGAATCAATCGGTCCACGGACGGTAACCTCAACTGGAAGTAAAAAGAAGCAAATGAAGGCAGAGATCATAGTTTAAGGCGTGAAATTGCAGGATTTACCGTCTTCCCGAATATTGCTTTTTTTCAGATGAAAGTTTTCTTTCTTAACATAAATGTTACACACTAGTTGTTAAAACTATTTCGCATACATAAACTTACATCACCACGTCACTCAATTACTTAACACACAGTGTAACTTGGTATCTACAAGTGAGCGGAAAATAAGTACGAATTACACGTCTATTAGCCCATTTGGAAGCAATTCGACATAAGGTCAGAAAGGTTTCTTTTTAAGACTCAGAGTGCTGTTTGATAAACGCTTAATGGCAAACGACTGTGTGTGTATGCAGAATAAAGGCTCTGACATGAGCTTACATGGTTTCTTCTTGATGTGGGAGGTTGGAATATGGTCATTATAAGCAGATCCGACAAAAGGAGTATACTTTCGATCAATTATTTAGTGAAAGCTGTACCAACTAAAGATGCTTGTAAGATTCACTCCGAATCGTAGACAAAGTTAATTCTTACTTACTAATGTAGGTAGCTCTATAGTTCGGGGTAGATCTGGGTCTCAACCAACAAGCTTCTCGAGTTAGGGCAGTCTTCGTGTGTGCTACCTCAGGCGAGGTTATGCTTTAAGATTCTTAGGAAGGGAGTCTTGATATCCGTACACTCTTACCATTTTCGTTGTTCAACTTCGTGCAGTTCTTTAACGTAAAAGAGACCAAAAATCATCCAAGGAATTGCGCAGTGATGTGTACTATGTTCTGTTGTACATACATATTTCGAAATGGATGAAACTCTACCTCCAGCAATGAATTAAATCGCGTGTAAATCGATCCAATTTATCATTTAGGCCGATAATGATAAAATCATACTCATTGACGTAAAACAGTTCCGCCTCAGGAATATTGGTTATTGGCAACCCTACGCATATCAGAACGTGAACCACAATTGAATCCCTAATATGTTATTCAATAAACGATCCACCACCGATTGGTTCACGTGTCGCACATAAATTAACCAGTATAACATATTAAGAAGAACAAGTCCGCAAAAAATTTGCAAAGTTGATAACAATAATCTACTTAACTCTAAGCAATGGGGGCAGATACTGCTATCATTTAGTGGTTTGGAGGGACGACTCCAAAAAAACAAAACAACATTCTAAAATTAACTTTTTTTTCGATACGGAATAGTAGGTATAATAATATTTGTTTATCTCTATTTATGTGTGACGTGGATTACCTTAAGAATATGAAATTGTACACCGAACGTAACTAGACATCTCACTTACCAGTATAATTATGTCCATGGCCATTGGGATTGTTACATTTTCCGTAGATTTCCACATTTTCTGCATCGGTTAGTTGATTGCTGTAACGAAACGAAAAGCCGTTTGTAAACAAATTAAACAAAATTTTAATAAAAAAGTAAACAAATTGTGCGTCATTTCTTCAGTTCTTCGAACTTGTCGGCGGAATTACCTGTGTAAACGATGACAAGCACTGAAGATTTCTTTACGAGTTAAGAATGCAACCGGTTGAGACATATTTCTGCCAATAAATAAAATATCAAATTTATTACTCATAAGTGGATTGGGAAAAAATTAAGTTGAATAGTTTACTGACAAAGGGGGAAGCACTGTAAATGTAGGAAGTACTCCATCACGGAGAACTACTTTCACAGTATTTACTTGAAATATTGTGTTTATACATATGAATAGTGGTTATATGGAGAAAAAACTTACTAATAATTGGAATAATCAATGGTTTTTGTTTAAAATTTCACTGCGATGTGGCGACTGGGCGAGGGAACTTGTTGATTTTATTTGTTTTCTATATCACTTTGCCAATTGAGGTTAATTTGACGTATGAAAGTTTCTTTAGTACGGGACTTTACGGTTAGGTGGGGCGTGTGATGTGTGAATAGAAAGCTTTCAAAAGTTGTTGGTGGTTGGTGGCATAGGTGGAATACATGAATTTTATGCACTGCCTTACCACGATGTGAATGAAAAAAACGTTAACGACGCATGTACATGCCTTTTTTAAACATAAGATGGCGCACTAACGCACTCGAAACTGAACTGGCTGACATCGTTTATGAAAATAAGAGTAATTTTGAATTGTTAAACCTAAAACGAACTATTAAGTGTCATACATAAAGCATTATAATTTATTTAACTATCGGACAGTTTGGGAAAGTCAGAACGTTGCAATCCCAATACCTCATGAATATGAATGACACTCGGTAGACAAAATTGCTCTAACCTTACACTTCCCTCCACGGAACGGTCAGAGTTCCAAAAAAATATCCTGTGGTTCGATGCTTACTTCGAGTGAGAATAAGGTTATAAGATGGAACAATTATTTTACTGCTGTGACATCTTCTTAGCCGGTGAAATGATAGGGTCCTGCAACTAAGCCAAAATGGGTGGTGCTGTGCGAGATGTGGTCCCATCTTGTTCAAACCACATCCCTTCCACATTCATATCTTCGATTAAATGCCAAAACATTCGGTTAACAATTTGACGGTGATGGTAACATTTTTGAAAAAGTATGAACCAATGACACCTCCAAATGAAATTGCACATCATAGAGTGACTTTCTGTGGAAGGATTAGTTTTTCAACAGTTAACGTATTAACAGAGCTAATAATGACCCTAATTTGCGAAAACAGGTCGTCCAAACGCTGATGTTCAAGCATCCAATCCTTGTTTGTTCTACGCATTCCGTGGTTACTTGGCTTCAATTCTTGACTTCTACGCCATAATGTGCCGTAAGACAAAAAGCTGTTCTGGTCGTGAAATCGATAGATTTGGATGGTGCAATTCGATGATGGATATAGTACATATATTGCCTATAGTGTATAGCCTATCCCTCAGATCGACGACCATAATCTGCTCGTAATGTTCGAAACGAACATACTACAAAGTTACAATTTTAACACGTTCAGCGATTGTTAAACGATCCATATTGTAAAATGCCAAACCTTAAACTAAACATATACAGAGTCAGATGGCAGTTCGGTTTGACGATTGCAATTGAAACAGGGATGTCAAATCCGGACCACGAATTGGATGACTCTGTACAATAGCACACAATATGAAGAATACTCTAGGCAAACGCGGACCAGGTAAAGCAGGAATCTAGGACATCAGAAATAAGATGCCCGATTCTGAATATGGTGACTTGTAGGATCATCGTAGGACTTCGTACACCTTCCAAGATAATCACTGAAAATGATTCTAACTCCACTAGTTCACACAACATTTTCAAAAATTAACACTTATTCACAACTTCTAAGCTACTTAAGCAAACTTCGATACCTGGGAACCGATTGCATTTGCTAGCATTTCTCGCGCATTATAGTGAAATTTGGAGTGTACGGTGTTGATACAAGAACCTATAGCTCCCAAATATCGAAAATGGATCACAATACAGAGCGGACTGTTAAACAATCGGTGGGCGTGGCATTGTTAGTAAAAAAGATGCACAGAGTTAGACAATCCATACGGAATATAGGAGAGTTAGATCCAAAAAATGCAAAAACTCAATTAGCTCGGAAAACAGAAGGAACCGATAGAACATAATATTATTCAATTTTCATCATGTACATACGTCTGCCATTAATGAGTATTATCCAGAAAATGCATACGGGTTCACACACGCTATGCACTGAAACATGTTTTCTATTTTACCAACTACGTACATATGTATGTATGTATGAACATACGAACGAGTAGCATTACAAAATAAAGATACTTTGTCCAGAATTGATGCAGGCTATTACAAGTCAAAGTTCACCTTCACACGGGTACTGGAAACCATAAAAGCACTTTGCCACGCAAAAGCCTTTGGCTCTAAATATTGCATAAGAACATCTCATCCCACACAACAATATTCAACTCAACAACAAAATATTTATTTTTATCACCTGCCCCAAGGCGAAAACAAATAGAAACGGTCAAGTCTTGACCGTCAGATTTATAGCCGAACCCCGAGCAAATAAATAAACCGATCAAACGATATAATTGGGCATTGGGGCCAACCCAAAATTGAATCTATTGATACTTTGCCTGGACAATTAAGATGTTAATCATTCGCATTGGCGGCCGACCAGCTCCGGCGATAGCGAGTGATCTATGGATGCATCCCATGCTTCTTCTACACTACCCAGATGCCACACTACAGATTGCGCTGATTGCGAAACTCTGCCCACCAAGACCTTGAGGTAAATTAAACCGTATTAAGTTATAAAAGTGTGTATATACAGTACAGTGCACCGTACGTACACCCAATAAATGCTCAACACTAATGGAATAGCAAAACAGAGGACGCAGAGAGAACGAATATAAACAGAAAGGTGCGGTACTTCATCTAGATTTGAATTTGCAATGAAATTGTATCTTTTACTCTCTGTTTGTTTATGGTACTCATCCAAGTCCTGGGAGTGTTGGCTTTTTATTATAAGACTATACCAAGTGCAATAAATGATAATGTTGTTCTGTATAATTCACCAACTGATTACTGCAGATAGGAAGAGCGGTAAAGATGCAGTCAAGTTTCTTCTAACAACAATTTATTGCAGTCGAACTGTCATTGCTTCCTTGTTCGATGCGAAAAATGCGTACCTTGACCATCAACTCCGGAAATCTTCAAAAGGGAAATCAAACAACACACTGCACTGCATAGATTCATTCATCATCATTATACCTGGTCGAGGCGCAGTATCTATCGCCTGGGTCTGTGTTTACTTTGAGAGTGGGAATGAATTAAGTAAAAACAAACAAAGTTCGATGACACTGGAATGGCATTAGGATGGTAAGACCCTCTCAGGGGTCATTAAGTGGGGTCAGTGGCCCTTGAGTGGTTCCTTGTTATGGCAATGAATTGATGTCATTACCGATGTTCAAAGTGTACCTCTATATTTGCCAGACAGATTAGAGAACTGATATTAATGTAGCTTCCGCCCTTTGGGAGGAAATAGCTCTGATTGTAGTTGACTCCACATTCCGAACCACGGATCAAAAAATGTTCATTAATCGAAGGCGAAGTCAGTCGCTAAATTATCCTATAATCACATCTAGAGATAGAACTTTCACACGCGGCGGAAAAAATGTGTGTGTGGACAGAAGTGTTTGTCACAGATGCTCTTAGGGAATAAATTCAAAGTCAGGGGAGAGGAATCTGTCTCAAGGGGGCCTTCAACAAAATGGAGGCATTAAGGAAAAATTTCCATCAAGATCGTTAAAATATTCTCGATCATCTGAATTACTGTCTCTTGAAACAGAGCACTTCAGCACAATATCGCAAGAGATCGGAAGAAGGACCATTGCTACAATCATTTTATTAGATCCACCTTGTAGGTGACGTCTAGAATAGTCTCAGACCAGACACAATCCGAATGGCTATGACCTGCGCGGCTAGAAGAGCCATGCATACTCTGGATACCTGGTGACCTCCAGTTTTAACTGCAATTCCCTACATCTACATACAGAGGATAAGTGCAGATGAACCTCTTCCCCCATATTCGTGGGATTAAATATAAACATGCAAGGAATATGCACCTCAGACTCTTTGAATACCGATACCTGGACAAAACAACTGACGGAGGAAGAAGAAAATCTTCTCCTCAACCCTTTTGCTAATCTAGGACTATGGAATAGGGAATGCGTAGGAGCAGGCATAAGCTGATCCATCGTTAGCTCTTTTTCCAATATTTTCAGATTGTCAAATGACCGAGGTTTGCATACCCCTGTGACAGTAACCGTTCCCAAAGTGCATCTAGTAATACGTTATAAACACACTTCTTGGCATGATAATGAAAAGGCAAACGACGACAAATACAAGAAATGCGAACAACGACGTGAATGGCTACGGTTCGGTTCGCTCGTATAGGATCACATGGAGAAAACTTAATCGTGCATCTCACCATAGAGAGGCACACTAGTCCCGGCATGAAACCAACCGACCGGACGGCTAAATCGTCGGTCCATGTTTATTGATCATTACAAAAGGGCGCACACATAATAATTGCCAGAACGTCGTCAGTGGCTGGCTGGGGTCATGTGTAATATTTAAGTTTACCCGATGCGATTGATCTTTTCGACAGCTTCACAGCACGAAATCATGATCGAGATTAATGGAACGACCACAACTGGAGAGGTGATGTGGAGAGAAGAAAATGGACTTCCCTCTGCAGTGCGACGGGGGACACAGGCAACAGTGGGTGGCGAGTGTTTTCCATCAATTTCCATGGGAAACTCAGTTAGTGAGGATGGTTTTGAATGTGCTTGATCGCCTATTTAACTGATCGTCGGAATAAGAGCTAAGAACTCTAATGAGAACTAGAAGATGTGAACTCTATGTGGAGTCCAGTAGGATACTTGAATTTATGCGCTATGATCAATGGTTGGGAATGAAAAATTATAGAGGCAAGGAAACTGAGCTTAAATAAAGAAGAATTTTATTTTGTATGCTACTTCAAAAGACTTTGGATTGCATACATAGAATACCGTTATTTCTCGATCGATTGCAGAGTTCAAAACCATTTTTTCATCTTCCGCACGCAAATGATCAGATACGGTACCACTGGCACCGTCGTTGACGTTTTCCAATAATGACATAACAATTCTTTCTTGTGATTACCGACCTTCTCGTTCAAAAGATTGATTGTTTGACTAACAGTGTTGTTAGAACCAAATATCAAAAGTTTTAAAGTCCATCCATTTTTGACCAAAAGTTGGCTATCAACCCGATAGGGAACTCCATTGACCGTAACATGATAATGTTCAAGGTCTTCTTCCGGCGCTTCAACTGATTAAGAGGTTTCAGTTTTTGATTTAATTCGATCTTGTAAGCGTGTAGGCCAAGATCTTTACCCAAAATTCGTTACAATGTGAGCTGAGAGATTCTGCAATATTTCCGATCGACCGGTGCATTGTTTCACTGGAACGAGATCATTCAATAGTGAACGCACAGGCTGTCTGGGTGGACGATGAGTATAGGGTGACCAAATAAGAAAAAAATGGCTTATATGGCACCGCAGCTCGGATATATCGATTTTGTCGAGGTCTGGATACAGAAAGTCGGTTAGCATCGCTCTAAACCTGAGACCATTGACGGTAAGAATGTCTCCTTCTTCATTTCGAAAGAAATAAAGTCGAATGCTCCCGCCATCACCAAATATCCGCCGCACCAAACAGTCAACCATTGTGGATGCATTATGGTTGGTCAAAAACTTGTCGATTGTGTTCACTCTAATAACGCCAATTCTGCTTGTTGACATAGTCGCTGAGCCAAAAATGACCCTCGTCCGAAATGATAATTGTTTGGCCGAAATCTAGATCTCTGGCCCACAGTTCCAGCACCCAATTAGCTAACTAACGGCGTTGTCAATGGAAGTCCGGCTTCAATTCTTGGGTCAGCACAAATCGTATACGGATGGAGGCCTAAATCCAACCGCAAAATTAACCGGATTGAGTGTTTAGCGATGCCCAATTCAGCTGATCGGCGCCGAATCGACATTTCTGGGCCTTCTTCGATACTCTTCATTTCGCACCTATCTCTATCAGGTTGGTTAAGGTCTAAAGAAGTATGCTCACGTTGAAACTTTTCCCCGGTACGACGAATTGCCTCCACACTGAAGCCCTGATGACGACCTACTTTACGACGAAATTCACATTACAACTGAACCGAAATTTCGATATTTTTTAGTAATTTTCGCACGTTCGGCAAGCGGTGTGTGATGGGATGGTAAACCTTTCTGAATATTTAGACAGCAGGATGTCATTGTCAACTTTGACAGCTGGGAAAACTTAACAAAAAATGATCATTTACTACCAAAAATTGGAGTAAGCGGTCTTGAAGTTGCGACCAATGACTCAGAATTTTGGCAGTAGTTTTCAATAAATTCCTAACGTTGTTATTTTGTGAACTTCATCACGATAAGAACGTAAGCCTTGATTGATGTTTTGACAATGACAGATCATAAAAATCGATTGTTTGTATTAAAATACACAATTGTTATGTTCTTATTGAAAACCCTTTTCTTAATTCTTTCTTGGATGTTTTTTTTTTCACCAAAATATGAGCTAAAAATCTGAGAAGACGGGACTTATAGTTCCATTTTTCTTGTCTTGACATTTAGACCACACCTAATACCTAGTGGCCTACTTGAAAAGAGTCTAATGTGCATTTTACAGGAGGTTTTTCAAAATTTCTATTTATTCGCCGGAGATAGTTATTTTTCCAAAAAAACAATAGTAGAATGCCAACTAACTAACTAGCTTCCTGTGCTGTCAGTGCTTTATTAGAAGAATTCCCATGCTAATGGAGGTAGAAAAAGTCCTTTTCCTCTCACTTGGCTCAAAAAAGTAATTCAAATATTCTCACACAACTTCGGCAAATCACTTACTGTGAAAAGATTCTCTAAATTACTGTGAAAAATATATAATATTACATATATCACGTAATTTACGCAGTGTTGCAGTTGTTTTAACCAAATTGACAACTAAACACTAATGCCAACCTTCAAAACATAATTTATAGAAACTCTTACTTAAAGCAAATTGGCTGCTTTCGCACTCTTATGCGATTCTATCGACAACTCCAAGGATTTGATCCTTATCATATGATAGGACGCCACAGACGTCCATATATCATGTGTTTCCAAGTAGCCATGTAAAAATAAACCTTTTGTTACCATCACTGCTGATGTCATCGCCCTTAAAGAGGTCAAATGTAGCTGTCCTTCTTAGGTTATCCCAACACCAAACAAGATAAAATATTTCGTTTCATCTAAATATCGGAGGAAATCATCCCCCAAAAGATTAGCATCGTCGCAGTCTGTGGCACTCTTTATTCATGGAATTCCTAAGAATAAGCACAACATGGTCTCTGAATAGAAAATTATTAACCCAACAACATAGAAACGTTCATTCATATAACAACAATAGAAGCAAGGGCTAAATATGTCCACTGAAAGTCACGTTCCAGCCTTGAAATAGCAATTCCCATGCAGGACAACAAGTGATTGCTTGGCCCATTCATGTTGAATATTGTAACAAATGCTAATAAGAGAAATGCCTCTGTCTTGCCATATGCAAAATTGATTAGTATGTGATGTGGTGAAAGTTCCAAATTGATGTTTTCGAAAAGTTTGAAATTAAATATGAATTTAACGAAAGCTAAGCCAACACCTTCAATCCACATGTAATCCAACCAAATTCAATCAAACTTTTGACTCACTCTGAGGAGGCAAGGATAAGTCTCTGCAGACTGAGTGGGGTTGAAATTAAATTTTCTTAGAATCTCAAAGATGAAAATAGAAGACATCTGAGAAGACAAATTTAGATAATTCTCGAAATCCAAGTGTCACACAGCGTAATTGAATTATTTTTGTATCTCTGTCAAATTGGGTTGTCTCGAAATAATCAATCGATAAAAGAAAAACCAGTAAAACAAGAAAGCCAAAATAACATCCAAATTCGAGATAAAATATACAAGAGAGTCACATTCATTGTGCAATTGATTTGGGTGATACCCTATCCTTGAGCTGTGGGTACTGAAAGAAATGTATTTGACTTCTTATTTTGATTTTTTTTGGAACAAGGTTAGGTTAGGTTAAATTATGAAGGGATGTGTGACGAAAGAAGAACTCATCACCTCCACTCGGAGACCGAAAGGTTCATTGTATAATGTAGAATGATACCTGGATGGATACCTATCGTGATCCTAACTGACTTGAGAACCAGCTATTCCTATTAATGAAGTGGAGGAGATCCAATATCAGGAAGCTTGGTAGCTCTACGATACTTGGGAACAAACTGGATGGTCTTGCAAAGCGGAGCAGTGACGGAGCAGATGTTTCTCGTATTCGGAGCCTTTGTATAAATTGTTGGCCAATGGTCTAATGTTTATACCAGGTAGGATGCGGGTAGAAGGCTCTTTGTTTTCTTTTCGTCACATTTCGGGCATAACGTACGAGTGGTGGCACAATCTTGACTAGCTAACCAGGACGACTTGGACTCTTTTTCTTGTATGTCGTCCAATGTGCCACACAATTTCCAAGTCGGTGTCAGTATTTTCAACAAGTTTTTCACTACCCAACCTTTCGCGATTTCTTAATGTAAGGCACCTTCGAAAAAAAAGAGGAACCAAGGAGTTAAAAATCATAAGTTACAAACCGTTTTAGGAGAGACTTATGAAGTAATGATTTACAATCACTACATCTGATTTCTCTTCTCAAGGAAGTAGGGAACTAAGCAAAGAGTGCCTTCGTAGAACCAGTTAGAGACTAGTAAACGTATGACGACTGCGGGAAATCTATGCTTTTAGTCTATTTTACACATAAATCACGTGAATTGGTGAGGATAGTCCAACACTATTAAGCACATAGGATGGACCAACTATGAGGTTCCATGAGCAAAGTCAGCTAATGAAATCTTTGGCAAGATTAGGTTGGCTGTGTCATACAATTGTTTGGTAAGACCATTGTACACGTGACACGACCTGCTCAACATAGTCTCTGGAAATGTAATCAGTTTCATCGAACTTGCTGTAGGACAATTGCCTCTTCTGATATATTAAGGATAAGGCTCTCCCTCTGTACGTATCCAGTCTAATTACTCCTTTCAAACTTGTAAAGTAAACGTTAATCCATCTTCACATATCAGTTCTCTATTCAACAAGCTATATATCTAATTGACATACCCTATTGGATAGGGCACACGAACATGATCGTAAAAGTGTATTCCACTCAATTACTCTTCTAGGCAAGAGAAATGTCCTTCATAGCATTTGCTTTATCTCTTTGGATACCAGGGCGAAGGAAAAACAAAAACAAAAAAAAATGTCCAACAAAATTGCTTTTCAAAGCGAAAAGAATTTAATTAAGTTGAAAAATGTCATCGTTGTTTGAGTTTTCAATTGGTGTTATTATTCTTCACAACGGGTGTTAGAACGTCCTCTCTGGTTGATTGAGAATTCGTGTGTAAAAAACGGACTTTTGTAAATTTGAAAATATGTGCGCTTTGTCTGGAGAACATTTTATATGAGTGCTATGCACAGGTTTTTTTGTTTTGAATTTCTAAAATAAAAACAATTTTAAGCACTATAGGTACAGGGTGGGGCAAATACAAGTTTCTTGTATGGCTTTATTAGTAAGAGCAAATATTCCCATTACATATGGAATACAATGTCGTTCAAGTGCCCCTCGGCTGGCTTCGCAGTAGTGCATTCTGTCACTTCAATTTGCCAAGACCTTGTTGGTGGTTTTGGCCTGTAGCTCACGGATTGCTTGGGTGATGGTGATTGGCCTTAAGTGCTTTAATAGTTTCCGGATTGCTGGCATAAGATCGGTCCTTCACGGTTCCCCAGAAAAATAAGTTTAAAGGGGTCAAATCGCAGCTCTGAGGCAGCCAATTGACATAGCCAAGACGCCAAAACTTCATTTCAAATAACGAACTGTTTGGGCTACACAGCATTCACTTTGGGCATAAGGTTTCAATATTTCCCAACGTTGTTCAAGCGTAAAGTGACGATTTCGTCCCGCGGAGGTACTATACTGAGTTTCTGTCAAGATTTCGAGCGGGTAACAGCTGTCAGTGTCAAAATAACCAATGATTCAAAAAGAAACCACTAGATGGCCCACCCTCTCCATCGAGAATTTGAAAACTCTCATATCGTAGGTTTGTTATGGACATCTGTTCTTATCCTATCAAAATAGAAAACCAATTTGTAAGCAATTTATTTTTAGGCTTAGTGTGGTATCACACTGTCACACTGTCATGTCATATGTATGAATACAATATCAAAATCCTTCTTTTATCGCCACTTGGGTGAGATCATTAAATCCATTGGAAACTATATGTTTCAGCCCATGTTTTTCCCGGAAAGAATTAGGGTAAAGGGTTTTTCAATAGCGACTTTGAACTCTATTTATGATCTGTCAATGTCAAAACGTCAGTCAAGGTGTATATCCTTATTATTATGAAGTTCAAGGACAGGACAAGAAACGTTCGCGCTTACTCCATTTTTCTTTCGAAATAATCGTCCTGTTTCATTTTCAATTTATAGGGTGGCCAGATAATAATGATACATACTTTCTCCAATTACTATGTTTCAGGAGCTGTCAAACTTACCAATGAAATCTAGTTCTCTAAATTTTTTAGTGAGGTATGCCGTTTTATTACGCATCATTTCACGCTTGCTGATTGTGCGGAGATCGAAATTACAGCTCATTACACTAAATAAAGTGCACCCTTTAAATAAAATACCCACTATCAGACCATGCCCACGTTCTGAGCTGAATGACAATGACCAATCCCAAAAGTCAGAACCGTCAAAAAACTGTAATTTTTTCCCAAACTGGGTATCAAAACAGCGGATACGGATATCAAAACAGCGAAATCCACGACAGTTTATCAAGTAATTGGAGTTCAGTTCAGAACCTGGGCACGGCCTGATAGTGTGTACTCTACTGTAGCCAGCAGGCACACACAGATCCACAAACAGACAGAATTTAAACTCCTCTACCATAGCAATGTCAATTCTGATTAAATTTTCGTATCCGAAATTGATCAGGAAATCAATATTTCCCGTAAGTGCAAGTAAAAAGTGGTTCACTAAACATCCACTCGGAAGTAGGTACTTGGCGCGGGCCAATGAATTTGTTCCAAAACAGTTTCTAAAGTCATAAACTACTTGTTCCCCACTTTCATACTATCATAACCACTTCAAACTTAAGAAGGAAAACACCACAATTAAGGATTTAAAAGCGCAAACAACTTCTCAGCTCTTAGCCGAGTTAATTACCCGTCAAAAGAAGTTAGTTAAAACAATAATCAACGGATCTATTTTTAGAGCGTGTTGCCAAACAACCAAGCAACCAAGCTGTAGGCACCCTTCCTGGGTGCCTGATTTATGTCTTAATATTAAAATAAGTAGCATCATTCCCATTAAAAGCCTGCTAACTTACTAATTAAGATGAAAATCTCAGAACTGCAGTAATCTATTCTTCACTTGGCGTGCGTCCTGCTGAGACGATGGATACACTTCTGCTGGCATACCAGCATCAGACAAATGAATCACTATGCGAAGTAGGTGTAATCCGGGAGTGGGTTATTAGATGGTTGAAGTTACTGCCCAGTAAGGAGAACACAATTTATGACTATCATGTGTTGTGTACAGGGCACTAGAGTGAAGGCTTGAAAAATTGTAGGTGTACACGATAGGGATTCGTGTTAATTTAAAAATAGTAATTGCCACTTTAGAAGCGTGAAAGGATTGATGTTTGGTGTTTATGGATCACTTCGTGTCTGGAAAAATAACTAGATTTATTGAGCCTTTTACCCTAAAATTAGACTTCACCGATGCGTACTCAGTTGAAGGAATCATTTTGTTCTCATTTTCCATAAAATGTTGATGAGCTAACTAGCTGCCGGACACGTTCAATGGGTAAAACATATTTCCATTCCTTGGAATTATACTTTACACAGTCATTCATAGTATGGGGTCTCACAGTAACAATGATTCCTTGTTCTTCAAAAATTTATTTGATTGAATGATGGCAAACAGATAAATAAACACGACCCGAGTTGAATGCCTTTTGCGGTTCCTATATATCTTTGAAGCCCACCTACCACTCAAAGAGGTAGGTAGTCTATCCATTAACGACCCTTGTAAATGGTTCGAATTGTATTTAGATAACCTTTTAACACCTGACATTCCCACAGGCAGGTCGATAGATGGACGGATGGTTAGATGAATGGTGATGACGATGATTGGGGTAGAAATGTTTTTGTTTATCTTCTCTTCTATACTCTTTGTGTGTCGTGAAGACAACAATAAAAATGTTAATCATTGTGGAGTCAAATCGTTTCTTATGTTCTTATGGCTTCCACATTTTTGGTTTTTGTAATCAACAGGTTGTCGAATCGATAATTGATGTAACCCGCACTTAATGGATCGGGATTGTCATTAACATTAATTTGACATCACCTTTGACAACATGCAGACTGAACATAGATACACATATGAATTGGGCTTCCCTTTTTTAAGTGGGATGAGGGGAATAAGTGACAGATGATGAAGAGGAGTAGTTCTGGGTTTTACCGTAGATACTTTCGATAATTCGCTACAAAGGCACACAATATACATGACCCTACTGTTGACAACCCCAGCAAACGAAGCAAGGACAACGAGATTCGGATCTGCAAGGCATGTCCTCAGTATTCTGGATGAGAATGGAACCTCAGCACCTTTTGCCCGATCCAAAAGAAAGGAGACACTCTTCAACTGCAACAATTACAGAGGTATTGTCCTCCTCAACATCGCGTGTAAGTTCTTATCTGCCATCCAGAGTAAACTTCTAAAACCCTTTGTCAACAATCTAATTGGCCCTTATCAGAGTGGTTTGAGACTAGGAAAGTTCACAATTGACCAAATCTTCACACTTAGGCAGATCTTGGAGAAAACCCAAGAAATCCAAGTCGATGCCCAGCACCCAGATACCCAGAGGAGAAAATTCAATGAAGAACAAAGAACGAACTGTACAGTGACATCAATGGCCACGTAGAACGAATGCTCCGGTCAGCAGAGTCTTCGAATCAAACTTGGAGGGACTACGCAGTAATGGAAGACTTCGAGTGCCGAAGTCTCAACCGACTTGGAGTGCCCATTGTTCCTTTAACATTTCCTTCCACCTAAAGATTTTTGATGAACTGGTCTTATAAAAGTGTTTAAGACTATTTCTATCGTCAACACCATATTGAAACCTCGGGCTCCGTTCATTGCCAAAAATTAAGATCTTTAATGTCCAACACAAAGGCAGTTATCATACCTCTGTATTCTCTACATGGCCCAAAATACATTAAAATACCTGGCGCCTGTCTCCCGCTTTATTACTCCTTACTTCTCCAATTTCACTTCTCCTTCAGCTACCTCATCAGGTGGTCGAAATCTACACCACGACAAGCCAATAAGTCACATTCCTCGTCTTAAGGAGGAGATGGTCGTTAGCTTCCCAAACAAAACCAACAACAACAAATATCCCATTACACTGTGCCTGTTTATCTACTGAATTATGACAGCCATTCCCTTAGATGAGTGTTAATAAAAGTTGGCCCACCAAAATTGAGATCCTCGACGACAAACACGAGGACCAACCGCAATTGGAGTAAACGATAGAATCGTATGGCTCATTGAATCGCATGACGGTGGCCCACATCTCAGATTTCTCGAAACCAACCCCAAAAGGATGTGTCAGATGTTACTGCTGTTAGGTCTGAAGGTCTCATGTTTGGTTAACTCATTCATGCATTCATGGTTATGCATAATTAAGGTCACGTTACCGCGATTAAAAATGCATCATAATGCTGCAAAGTTGGAAGTTGACAATTCATGACTCCCAGAGGCGAACACGAGATTGTTCAAGTGGGAAAAATGAAAATTTACGAAACTTTCTTTTTCGAAAAGGGAATCTCCAACCGGTTGAGTGTTGTCTGTAATGCACAATAGGTTCTGTACTATGTACATAACCTTGTGGAATCGTTGCAATCTAACCCCTGGAGTACACAGATGGGGGAGGTAAGGCGAGTAATTGTTTTGAGAAACTTTTTCAATTTCCCATTAAATTGCAAAGGAAGGACTTTCAACTGGCTAGCATTTGAAAAATTTAAATTGAAAGACACTCCATCTTTTATGGTACATAGGTAGCATCCACTTGCAATGGTTTTCTCGAATGTAAAGGAATAGTATTACTTGTGGAAGATGGAAATTCACTTGGCTGTAACCACTGACGCTACGTGGTATTCCACCCAATTGCATGTAAATCAAGTGGTCTAGTCCATACCAGATGAACCAATTTTCCAGATAAAGGTAGTATCAATCTCCTTCATTGCATGGATAATTTTGTTTGGTATACTAGGTATATCCGTATAGTTTGGTTTGGGCCTTGCGAAGCTTACAATCGATAGGTATCTACTCTTTGTATTGATAGTTGAACACAGAATCTTAGGGAAAGACATGCACTATGATTTAAAGTTCTCAAAAAAGCGTTAGAGTTGCCATCTTTTTAAATGGAAAAATATTTTTTCCAATGCAGAGGATACTATGTAGAGAAAGCTGTCACATTAAGCAGGCTTTGGATGAGAAGAAATAATGAAAAACTATCGAACCGGAACAAGATGCTATTTATAACCGACATGCAGTTTGACTCCAAGGGTTAAGAAAGCAAGAACGATTTGACATATTGGTTATGCATGCACTTGTTGACGGAAATTGTCAACGGCTCACTTGGGTCAATTAATAGGCAATAGTTCCGAAATCATCTTTCCTTTTGGTGGTTAATGGTGGATAATTTGTTCATGCAGTTTCTGCAATAGTCGTAGTGAGGAAGTGTTGTGTAACGACACCAACAACTATTCGAATCCCTGGTACTAAGTCATGAGATCTGCAGATCTCTTTCTGTCATAGACTGGCCATAGCGATTTGACGAGATTCCCAATTCGTATGAACATCGTGGAATCGCCTGATTTAGTTCATTTTAAACTGAAGCACTTACGAACTTGATATTTTCTGTACTTGAACCGGCGTGTTGTTCTCACTGGCACAGAAACATTCAATAATGAAATGTTCACTTCCGCAACTCGGCACAGTCGAGTGGGAAGATTATGACGACCGAAAACTGGAGTAAGTCTTTTTAAAGTTGCGAGAAATTTGGTAGTCATTTTTGATAATTTTCGAACATTGCTCGTTTATGAACTTCACTATGATCAAAATTCAAACCTTGACTAACGTTTTGATATTGCCAGGTCTTTTTTTGGAAAGCATCAGCTGTGTGTTCTATTGGTAAAAATTTGAATTAAGAAAGAGTAATGAAATTCGTCTGGTTAACTCGACACCTTTATATAAAAATATGGAAAAGTTGATTTTTAAGCAACTTGAAGACTACTTCGATAGAAATAATCTGATAATTGGTTCACAATCGAGTTTTCAAAGATCCAATTCCTGTGAAGCTGCATTCCACTGTGTTTTAACAAACTGGAAATGGTTCATAGCAAAAAAAAAAACAAGCCGACGATCAATCAAATGCAGAAAATGTATAGAGGGTAACGTTTTGAAAACACAACACTTCTACAGAGAACTACATTTTTGAGCTTTCGGTACGATGTGCACCCTCCGGACGCACAGTAGGAGAAAAGTGTCAGAAATGATTCATTCTTCCACCGAAAATTATGTTTTGAAGTGAACTTGCAATGCAATCAACACCTCTCTTTTTAACGCAGATAAATCTACCCGTTTTACGCGACATGACTTTGATTCCCATGATAATGTGACCAGGCACTAAAGGGTTAATGATTCTTTAAATTCCAAAGGAGGTAAAACTTTGAATTCCACAACTGTCGGTACTAGGACCTCTACTGTTCTATATCTACTTGTAATAATATCCAAATTGTGGTCAATAGTGGAAAACTGCTCCTGTTTACTGACGATCCTCTACTATTCATATGAGGACGTCGAAGTTTGCCAGAGAAACATTCAACAAAAAATTCAAACCTAATCAAGGAATAAAATTTATTGTCATTGTTCCTGACAATTGTAATTTTTAACCCCCGTTTTGAATAATGTTCAACTATTTTGTTTTTACGTAATTTTTGTTGTAAATTTAGGCTTCAAAAAACAAGTGGGAAAATGTGAAATAGCCTAAGGCAGTGATAAATAAAGAAATTTAACAAGTAGTTCTATTTCTGGTCAAATATTACCTTTTTTTTTTACCAAAGTAAACAAAATTATGAACAGAGAAAAGCAAACCAATACCGCCAAATGAGGCTTTAAGATCATCGCTTTTTTTTATAGAAAAAACGCCTTCCTACATGATGTTTGGACGAATTGTAGACAATTTAAATATCTAAATATTTCTTAATAGAAAGATTGAAGGTATGACAGAGTAGGCGTGGCCGTGGATGGATTTCAAATATTTTTAAACTTGTGTGCTTTTGTTTCTCAAATGACAGTTCCTCATCCAAGCTCAAAATTGAAGGTGATAAACGGACAATTATGAATGCTCGTTTATTTATATACCCTTAGGATAGAAGAAGAAAAATCAACAAAAAAGTAACACCTTGTGAGTTCAAACAGGACTGCGATTAATCAAAAATTTATTGTATATGCCTGTTTAAATTCGTGTGTTATTTCGGTTTAAGTGCCTACGGTTTTTTTCTTCTTCTATTGATTGAAGTACTTTAAAACATCCTCTCCAGATATCAACAACCAATGCAAGTGCGGAATGTACTACCAAAACGTGTGCGCCAACTAAGACCTTCAAATTTCGCAAGCCACTTCTTCGGTATATTGTGTGCAGTTTTTTTAGTTGAAACAATTTCAACAAGAGTTGATGTTTATTCACGTTAACACCATCGACCGAAGGTAACAATTCGTAAAGCACTTAGTTTTGCACTTAAATTAATGCGCGATCTTGAAGACAACTACCCTCTCCTCTTACACAATAAACTACGAAATTCAATTTGATTAAGTGATGTAAGAGTTCGTTGATTCACTCAATGATTTTTCATCTTCAACCTTAAGCACCCGTAAGTACGTCAATTACTCTGCCAAATCCATTGGAAGGAAATGATTCGAATGATTTCATTGATCCCCATTTGCCAGCAAAAAAAATTTTAAAGACTATCACCATCGCATTAAAGTCCAGTCCTAGTTGAGATACAAAAATAAGTTTGGAGTACATAACAACCAATGAATAATAGATTCAGTTAAGGACTCATAAATTAGAAACTGTTCGCTACCTAACTGACAGTTAACAAAGTGGCAGTAGCTATCTTCAGCGGTTCTTCGGCGGCGAGAAACCAGACCGAAACCCATGTAATATTCATTCAAAATCGTGGAGATTCATTTGCTGATTTAGTGTAATTAAGAATTTTCACGAGTTTTTTTTAGAGTTTAGAGGAGAATGAGAGAGATACACCCAACACCCACCCACCTATCATGTGTATAGAGGTCGTAGATACTTTTTGTGTTTCTCCTTCTAAGAATGGTAAATTAATTAACTTTTTTAATTAATCGCTTCGTGTACATCCGCCACGCAGATGGTTACTGCCGACCATCGGCTAAAGTCTAATTGTGAGTGCTCTGAACCAAAAGTTAATTGAGCCCCAACGAGCGAGAGAAAAAGTGTATCTACACGATTTTCGCTGTCATTGTGTCGTGATGTAACCATCCCCTAAAAAAAAAAAAAAACTGCGATTCGACTGAAGTTTTCCACTTGGTTTGGTAGTAGTTAACACGCTGGATGCGCGGGAGGGCAGAATGAATGCTTGTTTGCTTCTAGAATTGTTTTTTTTTCGTATCCTTTAGCTGTAGAAATATACAACCAAACAGCAGGCAACAGGCATTTGCAGGCAACAGCAAAACAGGCAAAAAAAAAAATACTAATCATAAAATGAATTTCAAGATAATGACCTGTGTTATTTTCGTCTTTCGTTACAGGTTGATTCACAGGGTGGCGGTGGGTGGCTGATGGGTGAGTAGGGGGTTCGGCTGAAGGATACACGTTTTGCGATGGAATTGTATACGTATTTTCAAAAGCCAAAGCAAGAATGATAGTCATTTAGGTGGCGTGTCAATAGCTGCAGTAGAAATTCTTCAAATACGCGCAGAGGGTAATAAAAATTGTATTTCTGCTTTTATGTGAACAAAATTGAATTTCTGTCTGCATGTGTGTGTATGATATTGTACGGCTAAAGGACACAGAATAAAACATAACACATACCAACACTGGAGGACTATTAAAAGGACAGCACTGGAAATTGAGTATCACTGACCTTTATTTCTGGTAATGGGGTTTCCATGTTGAGCTTTTTTACCAAAAAATTTCACGCACGACATGTTGGATATTTTTCAGGTTTAGGTGACCAAAGGTTAGGCAGTAAGTGTAGGGTAGTAGGCGCATCGACTGTCAAATGGATTTAAGTTCCACTTTGGGCGGAGTGCTATAATTAAAGCGATGACAGTTCGGGACAGTTTGTGACGACCAGGAGAGGGAGTTTTAAGGTAACGTTTCCACTGTCGTTTTAAAAAATAAATGGTTCTTATGTTCTGCGAATCGATATAAATACTATAGACGCATCTGGGAAAGAATGTCGGGAGCAGATGACATGTTTGTGCCAGGAATTGATAAAGTCAAGATGGGCAGCATCCGTCCGGACATATCCTGAAGTATTGTAAATATTGTTTTGCTCTTTCTTAAAGCCCAAATTACTAGTGAAAATCCTCTCCCTTTACGTGGGTGCCAACTGGTAGTAACCACCATAGTATTCTTGGACGTTATCAAGTTGAAATATATAGAAATCTTAACCTTCTCCTAGGTACCGGATTTTAGAAATGGTGTGAGTTCATCAGCACATAAATTCGTGCCCATGAATGCAAAGCTGGAGCTTAAACTAGCCACTAACGTTCAGATCCACAGGCAGGGTTTGTTATATCTAAGCCCTGTTCTGATATATCGGGTCTCACCGTACTTTCCTTCGAAGTATTCGTAGGAAAAAAACTAAACTTTCAATTCTGTCGATACAACAAACCAATAACAGAGGTATAAGTAACAGCTAAAGGACACAATCAGTGTCTTAACCGTCCATTTCTAATTCTGTCGTTAACCAGTCAAAGTATCCCCAAGCAGCAATCACACCAATATACCCTATAGACCCTACTATAAATCGGCAGGAATAGTAAGTGATAAAAACAGAGAAGAACAAGTTAAGGTATCAGGTTAGACACGACCTCCAAGTAAATCTAGGCGAGCTATTTTCATAAGGTAAGTTTATTTCGAACGCTTGCCGTGAAATTGTGGCCAACCTTTCGCAGATGACCAACGGATTGACGGTTATTGATCACATGAACCCGAGCTTTTATTTGGAAGAAATTTGCCAAGCAAAATCCAGACAGAGCCTATTAAAAGCACCACAGAACCAACAATGGAAAGGATTCGGGCTACTACATCAACGGTTCTAAGACATTGTTACAGGGGCCGAATAACACTGTGAAATTTTAAATATGTAATGTTTTTCAAGCCGAAATCAGACCATTTAATTAGGCTGGTGAAATATAAGTGAGAGCAGTGTCATTGACAAAACTGTCTATATAGGCAGTCAAACAGTCCCTAAGGGTCTGGACTCTGCGGTAATTAGATTGAAGGTTGTGAGAACCAGCAAAGCACTTCAGAGCCAATAAGGTGATCCACTGCTGGGTACCAGAACATATGGATATCGTAAGAAACGAAAAGGCTGATGACGTCACAAGAAGAGAGGCGGCATTTCCTGCGGTCTTTCTTTGCAGTGTTAACTGGCTAAACGAATGGATACAATGGACCCAATTCCGTTGGTCTAAGTGATCAGCGATCTGACTAGTAATAAGCCACCCATCTATATTAGCTTGTTAAATACTAGATTCCCAAAAAAAAAAGGAGAGAAGACATTACCCTGGGAAGCTCTGTAACTAATATGTTTTCAGGTCGTTGCACCGCCCAGCTATGAATTGATAATCTTGCGTGTGAGTAATTGATCGACCAGTACTCCAAGCGAAAAAACGACTCTCTCCCTGTTTTGGGTGTGAAAAGAAATTCAACCTTGGCCAATATACAACACGATTTTAAAGCATGTCTTCTGATCGCTAAAGCGCAGCAGGAATATAACCATATCGCCCTGGGGACTTATATGATTTTAGACTGCGTATTGCCCAAAGGATCTCTTCAGTAATGCCTATTTTCATGGAGTTGCGGTTTTCAAATTGTGGTTCACATCGTGTGGTCCTCTCATACGGAAAAGGTGGGCTAGTGGGCATCTAGACACATAGAGGGATTTTTGGAGAGGATTTTTCGACGCCTAGAGGCTTCATAGGTCTCTCTAACGCTTCCACGGAAAAGCTTTCAGGAATGTCGTTTCTCATTCACAATGAAGTTTGGTATCTATGTATCCTAAGACACAAAAATCCCAATCAGCTGTCTTACGAGAGCTTTTAGCTAAGGAGCCTACTTTCCTTTCTCAGAACAATGAGATTTGCATTCCACCAATGTGGTTTCATTTTGGCTCGAGGATCGTGAAAAGGACAAAGCAATTCATTTCATTGAGTGTCGAGAGAGTGAGGTGAAAAGAGGAAACCAGCGTTGTTAAGCGTTTCCCAAAGAGAATCCAGTTGCTCTTATTGTAGTTTCTAAAAACGATTGTTTTGCTGGGTGGTCATCTAGAAGTAACGATGGTCTAAGAAGAAGTGCTCATCGGGTGATACTCAGTGGTTTAGACTTTTACCAACCAAAACATGACATGATCGGAACCAATTTACATAACTTGGTTTATAATTTCCGAATCATCATGTTTTAGTTTTCAAACTATATAGTGTTAACGAACCTCGTCATCGTAACAGATTCAAGTTTTGACAAATATTTGCGATATGCAGTTTATAACGCGGAGACTCACAATATATTGTGTACCGCTGCTCAGTAATTAGTGCTCGGACTAACGGGCTGGAGGTTTGAGATTCAAATCGAATCTCAAAATTTGTATTATACTCAATGAGCGGGTTCCCGAAGAGTTTCTTGCCATTCAAATAAAAGTTCTTAACGTTCCAAATGGTTGCATTAAATAAACACCTCCAAAAAGTGGGCCTGAAATTTTTAAGGAATATAAGTTAAGAAATTCATTTTTATTTTATATAAGCTATGAATTCTTAAAGTTCCCTCCCTGTCATCATGAGTCCGTTCTTGAAGCCATAAAATTATTTAATACATTTTTCAGAATTTAAAACCATCACCGACTCTGCGTCCTTTATCAAAAATTTAAAGTCCACCAGTCAATTGCATTTCGAATTCAGAAAGTACCATCCCTCTGGCTGGTCGCGTATAGACCATAGAAACTTTCAACAATATTGGCCGCCCGCTGCTTAAGGATAAACCAAGCTACATCCGCCCAACTCCATTTTGGGCCAATGAAGCATTAAAATGTCTTTTCCTAGAAGCTCATAAACCAAAGCACGCCAAGCATAAAAAAGTATCTGCACGTTTTCTTCTACCATCCACCGCCAAACAGGTACTACGACTCTTCCAAGATAAATCTTCTCCTCGTAATCCATTCGAAGGACAACGCGACAAATCCTAACCCGTCCTCTGCTAAAGCAACGATAACCAGTCAATCCATTGCAGATGCGAGGGAAAGTGAAATGAAGCGAAATAGATGATTGGCATTTACCGAAAAGGAAATCAAATTGTACGTTTCGAATATCCGAGATTAATTGAGATACAGCAGGCTGTAGAGCTGTTGAAGATGAAAATCCCTGCTACCGTCCGGGTATGGCGAGAGTGTAATTGCATGAGACCCAGTCATGAATATGCCCTCACTTTGCAGGAGATGTAGCAGAAATTTTCTGGATGTACCGATACGTACATAGGTAATCTGGGGAAATGGAAAATGTTGTTCTTTTTCGACAGGAAAATAATTAAGTAATTTTGAAGTTGCTCGATTGGTCGAAACGTAGTTGGAGTATTCTCGGATGGAAATGCTTTGCTCTATAACATTCTTTATTAGATTAGAGCTAACCTGATTAAAGAGATTCCTTAATCCAGATGTCCAAAGTCTACGCAAATGCTCGTTCTTCTGCGAATAATTTTGTTTGCTTAATTGAGGAGAGTTAAAGGTTTTGAAATAAAGTTTTGGAACTACCTGTTATTCCGACGTGCAATACGAGTACTGGGAGAAAATATCTTTAGATAAGAAGAACAGGCAATTTGTTTAAAATTAAGGAGCTTATAGGAGCCAAAATCACGACACCAAATGGCCACCGTTTGAGCAGTACGTGGTCTTAAGCTTCAAGAACTAACTTGACCACTCGAATGCTACAACTTGAGTTCCTGGATGTGAAATTAAATAACGAAGCGTTACACTATATAGTATCCGGCATGTATAGTTCCCGAAAGAACTAGTTGAAAAAAGTGGAGGTGAACTAGTTCACTGCACTCATTTTATTTGAGTTCATTTCGTTCAGTACTTAAACATAGCAGAAGGAGCACATTGATGTGGTCTATGTGAAGGGAATTGTACAAAGGTATGTGACAGAATCGCACAAGACTGAGCAGTGAATTTAAAGAACGAACTAGTTCAGCAAACAGATTTTAATTAAAGTGAGCGCTCTAGGCCCAGGTTCACCCTGAACTGTAGCGCCACCTAAGAGCGCTCTATGAAGTGAATTAAAATACACAAGCCTAGACATTATCCGATTGACTTCCAGCCAGATAGTAAATGGATCCTTTCCGAAAGAATGCTTTTTAAACCAAGCCGAATCTCTACTCAATAGAAAGTATGCATACAGAAAAACATACTCAAGAATGGACCTAGGGAAGTCCAATCGAAAACTACTTCTAGACCGAAGAAGTCAACCGTCAGAACCGATAGGTATGAAATTTCATCCATTTTTTATATGAACATGAGGCCTGGTAAAGTGGGCGTAGTATGTCGCATTTATGCAATCACTACCGCGACGACTTTAAACGATAAGAAAGTTTTAATATTATTTTTTCCAATTTGTAGTAAAAAGTTTTAAAAAGTGGGCGTGGCATCTTCGCATTTTAGCATAACAAACGAGTATCCTCTCTGACAGCAAAGCTTCACTTCTAGTCATTGAGGCCTACGAAATAATATCAGAACTAATGTAGCCTTCAACTATTTACATCACCAGCCAGCACAAACAGAGATGAAGCTCATTTTGACTTAATCGCTTTGCCAATAATGAAAATATGCATTTTTGGACAGAAGCAAACCAAGAGCCTCCATTGCATCCACTAAAAGTGACCGCGTGGCGTGGATTGATCCCAGGTATAGCTTTGGGTCGTACTACCATGTTACGGTCAATTACGGACTATTTTTTCCCTTAATTGGATGGAGTTAACTTCAGTGATATGTGGTTCCAACAAGATGGTGCCACATGCTATAGAGTTGATCGAACAATTAATCTATTGAAGGGGACGTTCAGTAATCGTGTATTCTCGGGAGATGGTTCGGATTTCTGAATGTCTATTTAGGTTACGTTAAGTCCTAGTTTATCCTACCTAGTTTTTGAATTAGTTTCAACCTCTTTTTCCTTATCCTTGTCATGATTTACTTCTTTCGACAAAATAAAGCTTCCTTCCTAATTTGACAAAAATGCTCGAAAAGTCGAAGTCACCATTTCGTTTCAATGCTCATAATTCTTAAAAACCCTCGTCGTAACCTTTAGACCTTTATCCTCCTAATGGTTAACTGTAAGACGGCTTTCCAAATTAAGGATACCAACAGAGACTTGATTAATCCCGTTAATATGTAAAGGCGACCTTTTTTTTGTAAATTGACCCCCGAACTCAGCGAAAAGAAAACAAATCATAATTCATTTGGCAAATTAGAAACAAGACTAGCTGCGAAATGTCTTTGCTTTTCTATGAATTGTTCCTCCCCAGAGGTCTGCAAACCAAAACAAATTCATGTTCACTCAACACAACCCCTTAGACGAACCCTAATGAATAAATATGGTCGGCCTGTTAATGAACCACAATCAAAGGCACGACGACACCATTTAAAAAGCACATGCTATGACCCTATTCAAGGTAGGTAGGTGTAGAATGATTTCCTTCTCCACGCACACCAGTCACCACACCAGTAGGACATTCCAAATTGAAGGACACAGGTGGTTAAATGTCATTAGCATAAGTAAATACGCCAACGAACGAAAAAAACACCAAAGAAATATGTATTTACTTTCCCGCGACAACGACGATGATGATGACGACGACGTGGGGTGCTACTAACGTCCTTGCGCTGGCTGTGGCAGATAAAAATAACTTTACATGGAATACGAGTAGTGGAAGGAGGTGCGCGGTGCGTCCAAATCAAAAAGATGTGATGCTGGTGCTGATGATGATGATGATGATGATGATGACGAGAATGCGACAGTAGTGTGGTGGCGAAGAAGATGATGATGGTAATGGCAGTGGTGCAGGCTTCATCTCTTACCAACGTCAGAAGCACAGACGGTAATTGTGGCGTTGATGATGGCCAAGCATTGTGCCACTCCTGGGCGTTAAGGAGACGCTCCTTTGGGTTCTTTTTTCTTCTTTTTTTTTCTTAATTTTTCTGCTCTTTTTTTTACCATTCGTTTTCGCTTATTACTTCTGCTTACTTACATAATTCTGCGTCGTTGCGCGTCCTGATTAAATTACCATAATGTGTTTTTAAGTGATGTCGCGCGAATTTGTTCACACTCTGATGGACCCGGCTTTGCTGGGAAATTATTTGTGTCTTCCTGATTTTTAATTTTGTTTACCCCCAAGCTTCCACTGGGATGTGTAATGATAAATTGTTACAGGATACGATGGGCGGTTATTTGCTGTATCTGCAAATGAATAGCCTGACTGGGAAAAGGTTTGCAATCCCTTTGTGAGTAAGATTTCCTTCCAAAATCGATATTTACATTCTATGTACAAATCACACCCAACCGCCGCTCCAAACAAAGGCCTGCACACACAGAATAGGAGTACCTTTCGCATGTTGTCGGGCGTTATAATGGCTTTGATTTGATCTTTGCAGCAATCGAGCGAGCCGTTTCGAAAGTCGTGCAGCTTGCAAATGCCCGAACCGCACACACATTTCCAATCCAAAAGCCAGGGCCCAGCTCAAACTATGGCTAAACAATCTATTTCGGGCCACTGCAACGCCAAGTGAATGTGCATCTCACAGTGAGTCAAATGGTGGAGGTGCCAACACTATTATCTATAAACAGCATGGTTTGGTGGCAACTTATATAACCAACTGGAGACTGGATACAAAGAAGGTGTGGTACTGTGCTCTCCAGTGTCACGATGAATGAGTTCTCCCTCTCGATATGAAATTGAAAGCAGTTCAACAGCCTTCTGTTGCAAGAGAGAGAGAATGTCCGACCGGTTCCCAGAGTGTTCCACAATCCTTTTCTTATTTTTTTTTCTATTTTTATTTTTTTGACAAACCCATTTGAAGCAGAAGCAGTAGGTACATTGGGGTCATAATGTACACAACTCGTTAAATTTTCACGTTTGATTTGTCCTCCTCCATGGGCTGCAGTTTGAAATTGCTTGGAAAACGATTTTTCCAACTCAACTGCACTTGTGGGACTATTAAAGTTTAAAGCGCTTTTATCCTTCAACTGCACCAAGTACAATAGGACGGAGAAGAAGGCATCGGGATAACCTCGTTTTGAGCCACCCAACCCTCTCGGTGGATTAGTTTCAATCAAAACTTTTATTGGTTAAACGTGCAGTCGGTTGAGGAAAGTTTATCGGTGGTAATTAAGTTATGCGTACGTGGTTTGTTTGAAGATTGATCGATGTACTGTGGGCTATTTTGAGAAAGGTGTTTATGGCAGCCGATAGTTGAAGTTATGAGAGTCAGCTCTTGGAGCAACAAACTTATCCAATCGTCTTGTGTACGTACACCGGTGAGGTGTAAATTGTTTAGAGTACTTCCAGCTTTTGTTAATGGTCACTAATGGCAGTTATTAGAGTGAAGTATTTCACTGACCTTGTATTTGGATGGAGTTCATTCAAGTTCATTGCATCTGATTTATTTTGTCTACATACAGATAATTGTAGCGCTGGGAGCACATAGACAGTGAACTCTGCAAATTCACCTTCTTTCCTCAGCTGCTGACGAGATCAAATTTACAGGACTGCTCACCTGGGGTTTTGTTTTTGGTATCGGTGCATGCCACTTTGTACTTTGTACTCTGAAGCTATTTCTTGGACTTTTCTGTTTTTTTTTTCCTGTTGAAGCTATTGAAGAACTTGGGTATTTTGGATGGCATGTTGTTTGCTTAATAGTAGTTGTAGTTATGCCAAACTCCTTCACTTTTAGTTTGGTTTTATGTAATTCTGCCCTTCATTCCCCTTCTTCACACTGCTGAATTAGCAATATCCTGAAGTCTTACATGTACATCTCTCAGTCTATAATTAAGAGTGATTTCGGACCAAGGGATAGTGTTAGGAAGCTGGTGGTACTTTTTAACAGATCTAGCCAGAAGTATCACATCAACCAACCAGATAAAAAATGTAGGAAGATGACGAAACATCTAAGTATCCGGTTGAAGTGGTAGACGTACTTTGCTTCATTAGGGAAGTCTACTAGAAAAATACAAATACATATATTAGGACTATATGCGAGTGTAATCAAGTCGGTTATCCCATATGCTTCACCAATCTGGGCAGGAGCTGTGAAGACCAAGTCGTATAAAAAAAATCGAAACAACGTACAGATGATGGCCCTTGAGAGTATCTAGCGCACAGTATCTAGCGATGCAGCATATGACATTGGAGGAATGGTTCCCATTGACCTATTATCAGATGAAGAGCATATATGAAAAGGAAAACAACGTGGGCGACGAAAATGGTGAAATGAGCATCACTGAAGGAAAGAATGGTCGAAGAAGAAGGAACTGCCAGTCTATGAAAATGGCAGCAGCTCTGGAATGCATCAAATAAAGGTCGAAGGACGCACCGACTTATCCCGATAATCAACGACTGCGTAGAGCGCAAACACGGAGAGAAAAATTTCCGCATGACTTAAATGCTAAGTGGGCATGGATGCTTTCGTGCCTACTTACCCAATTGTCCGTCTTGCGAATGAAGACATAAAAACGCTGAGCATGTACATATATTTCTAATGCGCAATCTCAGGTTCAGAGAGAAGTCCTACATAGGGAACTGGAAGAAATACCAAACCGTGAAAACATAGTAGGCCACATGCCACTATAGCAAGCAAAGGGGGATGCAAAAAACACATCTCGAAAAGAAGCAGAGATGAAGAAAGGAGAAGAATATTCCAAAAGACTGGTGACGGAGACTTTTGAAGAAAACAAGACTTGCTAAATCCCGCCCCGCAAAGGAATACCAGGAGCTAGTACCGCGGGGTATAGAAAAATGATATTAAGGAGAAGTGGTTTTAGTCAGTAAAAATCTGGCATACTGACCAACAGAGCAAAACAAAAATAAATATATACATATAAATACATTTTTGCCGCAACAGGCTTATGGAATGTAACTTCCTTTATTAGATCAATAGTTCAGCAGCTTTATAGCATGTGGCACCATGTTGTTCGAACCACAAATCACTGATGTCTAGTTCAGCCAATTCTGGCAGACAGTCAGTGAACTGCATTGACCGATGAGTGAATACGGTAATCACACTTCCAGCTTGAAATTCACACCGCATGGTCACTTCATATGGGTGTAATGGAGTCTCCCGAGGTTGTTGCTGTCAAATAAAGCCATTCAAAGAAAAATGAACTTCATCCCTGAAGATGATTTTTCGATGAAACTAAGGATTTTCTTTAAACTTTGCTTCAATCGGGGAATTTCGATACTTCAAATGATCAAGAGGCTTCAGTTTTTAAGTTGATTTGATATTTTAAAACTATAGGCTAATATCTTTACACTGAATTCGCGAGAAATTTCCAGTTCCTGTGAGTCGCGTGGAATGAAATTATTTTGTTCTTTTGAACTAATGCACTTATCGATGCGATATATTGGACGTTTTGACATTGACAAATCATAAAACAAACTTAAGGGTGTGTTTGTATTTAAGTACAATATTGTTAAGCTCTATTGGAAAATCCTTTAAGTCCTACCTTCTTTACTGAAATAGAGTTCGTATCCTAATATACTCCGAAACACACAGGTAAGTTTTTCGACTACAACTTAAACTTAACTTTTGTGAAAAACGATTTACCTTTGCCAAGCCTAGTCCTATGTAAAAAATGCATAAAACCGAAGTCTGCAAGAGTCGACTGGGTGAATAATTTGAAACATCATGTGTGGCTTCTCCTATTCTTTCACTTCTAACTCCGGGTGGACATAGCTCAAATCAAGAGCAAAAACTCTTTCTGAAAGATTTACAGAAATGCCACTTGTTACATTCAAGAAATGCTTAAATTCTGAGTCACTTAATATTGTCCCAGAACCAAAGTACCTACATACATAGATGACAATCCACACTTCAACAGTCTTGGTATGAATTAGACTCGTGTCAACCGGTCGTATGCTAAAGCCCACGCCATTCGGGATCATAAATTGTCTCACATCCGACGACGCCGGCGGCGTCAGTTGCTGGTCGCGCCAGCTCTACCAATTTATGCATGAAATTGCCAGTAAAAGTGATTTCTTTAAACAAAATTTGTTATTTCTTTGTCGTAATAAGCGGATATCCCCCATCGAGTCATATGTACATATGTACATACAAGGATAAAAGAGATAATGTCATTGAAATTGCATCATTAGCTTAGGCGGTCATGAAAATGCGAATCGTTGGTCTTTAACTGATAATAGCCTCGTAACAGATGTATAGGTAGTAGCAGAGAAGGATCGCTGTGCAATCCTTAAGCCTGAAGAGATGTGACCCTGAACTTATAAAAATCTCAGCATACGAGTAGGTATGTGTAGTGGCCGTCCTTTAAAAACGTGTCAGATGACACATCTCCGTTTTGACAATAATCCCCAAATGGACAGCATTCAACCGTGTGTGCCTATCGACAACGACCAAGACACGGAACTGGCAGACCGAAACATAATCAAATTACTGCCATCTCTCACGGAAGTAATTTATTCGCCCGCCATCATCATCATCAGCCTATCGGGCTTTATGACCCCTAAACCCCGGCATAAGAACATAGTACTCGCAACCCCGAGCGCGACACATAGAGTTGACTTACGAGTTGCACGCGAAACTCTTCATAGTCACGGTCGGCACGACTATTTACAAACATTACGCAATAATCCTGCTGCGTATACACTCACGACGCGACATCCCGTCGTCGTTGTAGCCGTTGAAAAGCCTTTAAATTTATTGTCCAACACACTGAACACAGGGAATGAGGGAGAACCACCCACCCACTCCCTCCATAATTCTGAAGCAAATTGCTCCGCAGAACAGCAGCCGTAAATGCAAATAAGCAGGCGTGTTCCAACGAGCTGCGTGGTGTGAAATTTATAATCTTCCTCCTCCTCCTTGTGGCACCTACGTGAGCATAAATAGATCAAAACTAGGAAACAAGCGCCTGACACGCTTCTTTTTTTCTGTTTTGCAGATGGAGACGTACCTGCATACGAGTACGAGGATGTGTGTACGCGCACGAGAGATGCTATCAGGTAAAGGCCATGTGCGTGAGAGAAGAGAATGGTAATGCAAGGCAATGCACTTCGGCAGGAGGAGGATGACGGCGATGAAGCCACGTGAAAGATTAACATGATCGTTATGACAAGCGATAATTGAAATTGCCATACTGGATGGCATGGAGGACCGTATAAAGTGCGATGAGAGACCGTAAAGTTCCATTTACGAGGCGACAACAAGAATGACATCGCATGCGGAAGTCAACATGGAAATGACTTTAATCTCTAATCAGGCGGTAAATGGGAGTCACATGCAATATTGCTGAATAAGGATGAAGTCATTGAATGAGTTAAGGAAGCAAGTTTAATTTGTCAACTGAGCTTAGGAGAGGATGTTATTGGATGGTTTGATGGCACTGACTTGGATCTGGTTGTGCAAAGAGTGGAAGGTTTTTGTAGTTTTTGGCTTGAACAAGCTTGGAATTAAAGATCTTCTCGACAAGGGATTTACAGATTCCTACTTTATGGTATATTCCAGGAACTTGCTGTGTTATCGATGGAAAACTCAGTTTGTGTTTTGTTGTGATATTTGTGCATCGAATAGGTTTCAGCTATAAACGAATTTTGATTGTCATTGCATCAGTATTGTCACTCTACTCCAGCTATCTTCAATGTTCATCATCAACCTTGCATCTCGGCAATAGAACAGTGTGCGGAATAGTAGCAAGAGCATTCTTAAACTGTTTTTGTGATCTGTCAATGCCAAAACGTCAGTAAAGGTCAATCACGGCTAAGTTCACGAACGAGCAAGGTTTGGAAAATGTCGGTGGTCGCAATTTAGAAGCGCTTACTCTCTTTTCCGTCGTAAAAAAAGTCTCAACAGACAGACTCTGCGTGCTAGAGTGCATAAATTCGAGTCAAAATTTTCACTATTGAATGTCCCTCTACCAGTGAGACAATGCACTAATCGAAGTATCACAGCAGTAAGTGGTTCATTTCAAAAGAGCTTAATCTATCGATTCCACACCATTCACAGGAAACTATACCTCGATTGCGCTCTGCAAAAATTTAAAGAAAATCCTGAATTTCATCAAAAAAATTGTTGGCTTAATGGCTTTGTTAAGAAGTCATTTGGATGGCAATACACCCACATGTGGTTCAACTGACTTCAATGCATGCACAAAAAGTGACTGTGTCTTATGGTCAATGGACTTGCCTAAGGTCATGGAAGGCCATGTTGGACGACTAGTTTTGGTCAGAATTAGAGGGACGTCAGTGACGTGTGGTTTCAATAAGATGATGCCACATGTCGTACAGCTGGTCAAACAATTGATCTATTGAAAAGGAAGCTAAGTAATCCTGTAACTTCGAGAAATGATATGGTCGGATAGCCTCAACAACAACGTTACAGGAGCTCAGGAACAATATTGCACAATAAATTACCAACGTATATGTATGAAAGGGTGATGGAAAATTGGCTCTAAAGAATTTATCGCTGCAAACATGATCACTTCGTAATGAGATCGAAGTACATCCTTAAACTCAACATGTGTACTGCACGTCAGATAAATTTATGTCCGATATTTTAATTTTTCTGTGTTTTATTTAATTACGAAATTGTTATGTCCTTATTAAAAAAACTGTTAGAGTTGCAAGGCATCTCTACATAATTCATCAGTTAGTTATGACGGCACTCGTAAAAGGGATGATCTCCGGGTCCTGGAAGAGAAACGTGACCTCGACATCATCTGCACCAGCGCTCAACAATTTGTAAAATATTTTAAGCACAACAAGCACGTCTAACCACACCGATGGAGCAGTATTCAAGGACAGTAGGTACATATTTTTCTTCGCGAGATATGAGGAGGTATGCATTAGAACCCACAACTTCCTTGCACAGTAGCTGAAAGTCCTACAGATACATTTTTTTCATGTATACTGGAAAAATCAGAGGATTTGTTTATTTTTACACCTGTCTTAAGCATTCGTAAGACTAAGCTGATAGAAAGCAGATAGCAGCAGTGTCAGATCTTAAAACTGCATTTTCAACTCAAGAAATGACAACAGTAGCATCCTGGCTTAAGCTCTCCCCAAACTGCATTTTGGATTATAAACCTACGTCTTCGTGCCACACAGTCTTACAAGTTTGTTTCTACAACAAAGCAAACGACACTAATTAATGAAGCCGACGTTTACCTTCAGGTAACAACGATAAGCGAACAAACAGTGCATCAAGTTCATTAATTTCTTTCTCACTTCGGTGTCATGATCATCGGTCCAACCTTAAGCCCACGAGCATCACCTTGAGGGCAAACCCACACTCAAACACGGCATAACCGAATTCGTATCTTCCAATTAAAATGAAATTATCTCATGGCATCGAGCAAAAACGAACGACATATGATGATGGCTGCCTTAACTTAAACAGTTATTTCAGAATGTTCCTGTTTTTCTTTTCGGTTTCGGTTTTTGGTAAACTTCCGATTGCGTATGTACATGTGTATTGCTTCGAAAGGGTGAACGTCGTTCGTCGTTCGTCGCTGTGGTCACTTTGTGTGACTGATGTTAAACGTCAGACAAATTATTTCATTGCAACTGTTTATCTTTGTCAAAGTGAACCGCAAATTCCTCGATACTTGTGGATAAAAAAAAAAAAAAATAAATAAAAGTTCCTTTCATATTTGCAACAATTTGAAAGTACTCACCAGGAAGTGCACAGAACACGTTACATGGTGGCTCGTAACGTTCATCTCATTACTCCTTATCATGTGCACGAATGCATACGTTTAAGTGTAACCATATAGCAAAGTACTGTATCGTCCTCAGTTGGCGTGAAATTAAAACGTGCATAGAAGATGTCCTCTTTGAGGTTGTAGAAGTCATTTCTTTGTGTGGAGAGACGACAGACGAATTACAGATGCGGAGGAGAGTGCTTTACGGCTTTCTACGATGAAGGAGAAAACGACTATGACACGATGGCGCGTTGTCACAGGGCTTATGTGACACGTTTTGCAAGGCAAGACACACCATTATGAAAGATGTTTAACGACCCTGGTGTACGATTATAATCGTGGTAAAAGGATTTTGATTGCATTGCGTTTATCACTTTCTTGTTGTGTTTTGAATAATTAAAAAAAAGAACAGTCGGTCGCGTGTTGAAGGAAGAATGCGTCTTTTATGTTTGACTTTGTATCTAATTTTTAAAATAGATGACAGAGCAGTACGTTAGAACGTACAAAGGCGTGGGTGTGAGTGACAACAGTGGGGAATGGTGTACTGGCAAAGGTTGCGAGTGTTTTTTATATGATCATCATTTGAAATTCCTTAACTTTTGTTTAAGTTGGTTCAGCGCAATACAATGACAAGACGAATATTCAGATACTTGAAAAGAACGTTATTTGCAGATAGCGAGCAGTCACTTCGTCCTACAAAGACGACTATGGAGTCGTAGCATCTAACCTCCTAGAGATGGTGGTACATATAAAAGAAGAAGAATGAGAAGCTGCACGGGCAATTTCATCACTCAACACTGCTCGAAATTAACTACTATGTATAAAATATATCGAAAAGGACTTGGGATGGGTCCAGGCAGCGAAGGGATTCTCAGAGTATACGTTTGAATCTCGTAATTAGTGTACAAAACATCAGGCTGTTAAAAAAACACAACTGATAGTACACAACTGGAGAACGAATTACTATGAGCACTGTACGACTTTTACCAAGTGAGGCTTTGTAGTCCTTTCTTTGTCGGAAGGAGCGTATGAAGGTAATAGGGGGAGCTGTAAGCCTTTCCAAAGAGAAGGAGAATATCGCCCGCAGTTAAGTACTTTATTGTTCCAAGAACACGGTGATAGGAAGGAAAGAAAACTTTATAACAAACTATGGTAGCAGACAAGTAAAAGTACTAAGTGTAGAGCATGTACCGTGGCAGAGAAATACACAAATTATTTTAATTTTTGATCACTTTAAGGTGGACTCCAACCCCCTTCACTTGAGTGAGTACGAATATCAGTGTGAGTCCTTAATGGAACAAAACTGTAATAACCTTAAAAGAGAGCAATACACATACATTTGTAAATACAATTAGAAGAGACATACTGAACTCTTCATTACATTAAGTGAAAATGGATATGCCATCTCATATGTGGACCACAATTGGTATCACAGACACAGACCGCAAACCCCAGAAATTTAAACATCACTGGAAAACGCACTAATTAATTTTTGTTGAAAAATTTTCAAAATTAGTTAAGAAATAGTCACAGCGATAGGTATACTGAAATAAAGAAATCCTTAAAGTGCGAAAGCGTCTGGAAATTTTGATGGTCGGTAGAGCAGCGGAGGGAAACGATGTATGAATTTATTGGTACATACAGTTTGCCACTGGTACTCTGCAGTAGGAAATTCAAGACCCTTTCACATCTCCCAAAATTACTTGCCATTATACTGGATAAGATGCCAGTTTGGAAGATAAAGATATAGGAACGAGCCCGCAAGGCTTTTAATGCTTTCTCCAAGAGAACTTGCAAGAGACCAAAAACCTGCAATGATAGACAAACTACAGGTATATTATGAAAGTCAGACCCATCCTTACTTATGAAGAATGTACAAGGTACAAAGGTGCTTCGAGCGCTAAGCCCACGGCTACACTAGGAATGTCCGTGTTTTCCAAGGAGATGTTTTGGCAGAACTCAAAGGTAAGGAATTACCAGAGATGGGATCATTATCTGACACAAATATCGATACCTACAGATATAGTTAAGACTGCTATGTGCTAGTCAGGTACTAAAATTTTAAATAGTCATGACTTGCCACACAATGCTCAGGACATTATTTACGCACTCAGATTGTGTCAGATTGTGCTGAGTACCTTGAAAGTACTCGATATTGAGGGGGATCAAAGCGGCGACGATCTGGCCAAAAGAGGATCAAAACTGAAACATAGCTGATCTGAAAATGTTCAACTTAGGTGGGTAGAAGCTATATAAGGCCTTGTGGCCTATATTAGTTTGGATGATATCTGGGAAAATTATTAAAGAATGTATTTAAAAAGGATACAAAATCACCAAATCCTACTTTTTTAATTACAACTACAGGAACGAAACCGTACCAATAGATATATATATATAAGATCAATATTACCAGAAACTATGACATTTTAAAGCTAGTTAGATCCATGATCAGAAGATGTTATAGATGATCGAAGTTTCCCCACAAAATTTTAGGTGAATATTTGCCTATGAGCTTTGAATTAGTCATGAGTGGCTGCTTTATAGTATGACCAATCAGTTTGAACATCCATTCCTATCCCACCCAAACCGGATCGATCATTACTGGAAGTATCTTGATACCCAAATCCGTAAAAGAATTATCACTGACAAAGAATCTTTGCAAAGCCGTAATGGTAATAGTGGTAAACTTAAAAACTAGTCTAGTCAATGCCAAGAAGATTCAAGGCCTTCATAAAAGCCGATTTAAATAAATCGAACAATAAACATGAGTGGCTAAGAATATTGCCTATGTATGTATATAGTAATGTAACATTATTTGGTAAAGCACGATAGAAAGATCAGCAAGATTAGGAAAAAAGTACGTGTTGGCAATTATACATAGGGAAGACTAACTTCAAGTAGCTAGAAGAAGTAGCAACAGGCAGTTCTTTGTGTCGGATAAAGTCATAAATAAATATGTATGTCAATGTAAATATTTTGAACGTCCAGAAATTTTATCTGACATTCATTGATACCATGCGAAATTTCATAAAATTGTTTTTTAGTGGAAAAGTGGGCATTGGCATTATATTAAGGTACAAGTACAACTAAAAGATATCATGAAAGAAATTATTAAATTTTCTACTTACGTACTTAAAAAATATTAAGTTTCTGTGACTCACCTGAAAAGAAAAGAAATTTTGATTTAGAAAATTTCAATAAAAATATATCGTCTTAATAGTAGCACCTATGCGTATAATGAAATTTCATATTTGGATTAGTTTGAACATATGGCAATGGCAATGGAGATTAAAATGATGAAACGGAGACGCCTATTTTTTAAAACCTTGAAATACGCACTGTTTTTTTATATTTTGAATTAAAATTTAGTAGTACGACATTTATAGACGGTAAAATTCTTTCACTCATATGGTCACGCTTACGTTTCGGGAGGCTTCGCAAAAAAGATCTATTGAAAGTAATAGCCCACAAACTAGCTCACAGTAAATTTTAGTTCTCATAAAAAAATGCCCACAAATAAATAATTACCATTGCAAAGTACCTACATAAATAGTTTGTTGTTAACATGCTAAATTCTTTACTTGATGTAGATGGGTCGCACAAAAGTTTTTCACAAATTTTGGCTGTAGTTATAAAAGAATAAGTGGTATAAATTATATCCGCCAATAATGTACATATGTACATATGTTTAAAATAGCTTGAATAGCTAAAATACCACTTTTATGGACTCATGTCAATTTTGCAGGCACGTAAGACTAAGCGTAAACTTCATAAACATTTATTTTTATTAGAAATATGAAGTATGGGAAAAGTAGGTGTGGCACTGAGTGCATGGGACAAACGGACAGTACCTAAAAGATTTTTCATGGCTCCACCTCTCGCGGCCTTCTGATAAATATGAAAAAGGCTTCTAAAATAACAAATTACCCTTCAGGCAACAGAAGGAACCTTCCATTAATGTTGCACACATCACGAATGATTGTGTAAGACCAGGTTATGCATCTAATAAAGGGTGATCCAACAAGAAGTGTCATTTAAAATTCCTCGTCATAGTTGCCATGACTTTTTATATAAAAAAATCCGGAGGTTAAATATGGATTTATTCATACTTGCACTTGCACGTGGTGAAATTTTGGTCATCCCTTTCTCCCACAGCTATGATATGATAAATTTGAACGATCACAGGAAAGGAGTCTGTTTCCAACCACCTTGTACCTGAATTTTGCAAAAAAAAATTAAAGCAAGAACACCACGCACAACGAAGTCAATGAACAAGATCATGATTCTGGGTGATGAAACTCATATCCATTTGTCTGGGGTCCCCAAAACCCAATAGCTCTGGATTGCAGCCCTTTACTGGCTATCATCACAATAGTACCAATCTGTTCACGGTTCTATGTATATTATATTATATATCCTTAAAAACAAACCTCTTTTACGGTATGATGTTGAATAAATAACATGGATAACCCTTAGCAAAAAGAACCCCTACTGAGACAGTAGAAAAGTAAAAGTAAGATTTTCCCGGATTTCACTGTATCAAACGAAACATGACTATTCGAACCACATCCAACGAATGCCATCAACAGCACACACATCGAGAACAATCAACAGGCGAAGATAACAGTTGCGCAACACAGTTTTTCCTACACCCAGCAACATTCAAAAAATGTATCTAGAACAATATTCCAAACATCCACCACTCACTGGATGCTGCTAAAAAATGCTGCCCTGTAAAATCTCAAAGTTCTCTGTACCGCGCGCTCTCATTTTCCAACTGGAATAGTATCTGTGCAAACATAATCGAGAAAAATGATGTAACAAGTGTGTTCCGTTGGAAAAACCTCGAGCTTTTTATGCAATCTTTGCATTGCACTGCACACAAGCGCAAACCATTCCAGTCTGCAAGCCCACACACACACACATAAAGCCACTGGAATACCTGCTCCAATCCAATTTCGAATCCATATTAACTTGGCTTTGGAAGGCGCAAAAACAACAACAACCGATAAACTCGTTGTTGTGGCTCATTCCCGTTGCTGTTGCACGGCACCATTAGATAGTTGTGGCCTGGTTGGCTTTTCTTCTCTGTTGTCCATGGGTAGCTGTTATAGCTAGCTCAGGTGAGGTGTTCGGCAGCGGAGGCGAATAGACGGTGGTGTGTATAGATACTTTAGCGACGACGACGGGGTGCCGCATCAATTGTGCCCAGGCATGGACAACAGTTGATTTTTACGGCTCGTCATGTTCGGTTGTCGTCGTTGTACGAAAGGCTCGCGATACAATACCGATTCTAGCGCAAAAGAAAAATTCAAAAGAATAACACCGCGAGGTACGTCGTCGTCGTTGTTGTCGTCGTTTGTTTGTTTGCTTTTCGTTGCTGCTCACTAAGTTTCTTTGTCTGCACGAATCCGTGGTAAACTCTGCGAGAGATCCTGGGATTTAGATTAGGTAGGATGCACCGCCATGGTCCTTATTGCATAGGAAGTTCTGTTTTTTTTTTTTTTTTTTTTATTGTTTTGCTACACGCGTAGGTAAAGCGAGTGTTTTCTCACCCTGAGAAAGGCAGATCTAGAAAAAAAGATACAAATTCACCCAACAGCAACTGGTAAAATAGCAAAACACGAAAAAAATAAAAATAATAAAAAAAAAAATCAAACGGAGTTGTGTGTGCCGTATTTGGGCATTGGCATCGGTTTTAAATGCAACAGCCTCAGCATCAGCAGTGAGTTCTTGTTTTTCGCGACGACGACGATGATGATGATGATGATGATGATGATGATGATGATGACGAAAAGAGGATGAGGATTGCTGTTGATGGCGATGATGTGATGTTGGGATTGGAATTGGGATACTCCATCTCCTACTGACTTCATGACGCGCTGCTGATGGGGAGGATGGTGCTGTGTGTGAGATACGAGCATACGTTTGGCTACCGTTTTGCTATTTATCCTGTTGCTGCTGTTGTTTGTCACGACTGTTTTGTTTTTTTTTCTGTTGTCCTGTGAGTTATTGTTCGCGTGTGTGTCGTAGGTGTCGCAGTTCGCTTTGAAAATTTTCAGCACATCAGGAAAAAAGATATCACATTTGTAACAATACCCCCGCGTCAAGTGTCGCGCTAAAGTCTGATGAATGTTTTAGTAAGGAAATCTTCCAAAACAAATGTTGCTTAATTAATAAATTTATTCATCGCGACATGAAAACGTGTTTTCCAGTTACCCGTAGTTTTGTTGTGTTTGCCTCTTTTTCATTTTCTTGTTTTTTCTTTCAGTGTGAATGAGAATCAGTTTAATTTATTAGTTATCTATGCATCTCTGGCATAGTTACGGTGTGTGAAAAATAGAAAAAGAAAAAAATCCATTTCTTTCAATTCCCTGAGTAGTTCGTCGCAATTCAATATTCACGGAAGGAAATCATAGCATCCCCACGAGCGTGTAATAAAATTTGACGATCCAATTGTTTGTCTATATATTGCAGACAACTCTACAACGACACCAACGTCTTCCTGATATTCAATTTGATATTTAAACCGTGTGTTGATTTGGAGATACAAAACAAAAAATCGATAACAAAAGACAAACAATTGACATTTACCAGAGAAACAAAGTAAAGTAAAAAAAAAATACAAAAAAATGTAAAAACAAACTAATCGTGGAGAAAGGAAAAAGATTCATGCATTAATAAAGTTGAATGTTGTCTTCTGGCAAAGAGTGTTTTTTTTTTTCTTAACTGAATGTCGTCGCTGCTATTGTAGCTGGAGGTACAACTTCAAAGTAGTATTTGGTTAGTGCTTTGAGTGCAGTTTGTTGTATAGTGAGGAGGAAGGAAAAAAAACATCCAACCAACCAACCAACCAACCAACCTACCTACCTACCTACCTCCCTACCATCAAGATACAATTCTATTATCCTCTGTGTGCACATAAATTTAACTAATGACAAGTGAAACAAGCAACCGAATTGTGGTAGGAACAACATTCGCTGATTTCCTTTCTATTGGAGCACTGAAGCTGTTTTTCGTATCTTTTTTGTGGTGGATACATGGAAGTGGAATTAAGTGAGTTTACTTTTTACATGTTCGTTGACTTTAGTTCGCTTTTTTTTTTTTTTTCAACAACAGATACAATCTATATGCATATGCACGTACAGAGGCGCATAGTTTTGTATTAAATTTTCATAAATTATTGGGGTACTGCAGGGCAGTTAGCTCAGACCTATACTCTTTGGTTTAAATATGAGGCTATAGATGCATATGGATCTTCTTAAATTGTAGTAAGTTGTAAATATGATTTCAAAAGGAATATCTTTGTGAGAGAAAGTATGAATGCTACCAAAGGGTATTCAGTATATTCTGTCTGTTTTATATTTAGAGGAAATATAGAAAGAATAAACAAACGTTTTCATAGCGGGCCTATAGGAAGGCTCGACCATTAATAGTTCACCTCTTAAGTCTGTAAGAAGTTGGGCTATAAATAATCTCAAAATTTGGGATGTATTATACTTTTTCCTGACTGTTATAATTTCGGCTGTTTATCAAACGTTCGTAAAAGGGTGCAACATACAGTACTTGGCCATATTACTAGACCCAAACAAGAAAATTCAACATTTTGGCTTTAGAGGTGTATTTCTTTGAATTCTCACCAATATTGTCGGTTTTTTTCAATTTCAAAAACAATATGCAACAATTTGGAACAAAAAGCAAATAACCTTTGACGAATTTAAAAAAAGGATTGGAGTACAGAATATGATTTTTTTTCCAGTATTTTGTAAGTGCACCTTTATGTAGCTGCCCTCACTCTTTAAGGCAATCTCTCTATACATGATTGAATAGTGTCCTGGAGGTGTACATTGTGATTCCACTCAATATTTATTGTTTTTCTATAATATAAATTTGTTCGCTCAGAAATGGTCGTCATGAATAAAAGTTGGCGTTTCGCCTCCAGGTGTATCGTAAAAAAATTGAATTGAATTGAAACTGGGAAAATCAAAATAATTTATGGTTTTATGATAATTCTTGACTTTTGGAGTTAGTTGGCTTCAAACCAGAACTGATAGTGTGTACTCTACTTTATGTAGAGTAAAGTAGAGTGATGATATTGCGAATAGCCCTTTAAGTTTAATTATCGATAAATTTAACGATATTGCTTTCAAGAAGTATCTACTTAGGGATTGTTATAAGGTATTATAGTACCAACACCAAAGCGTGTTGCTTTCTTAATCACATTGCGTTGCATACGTTTCATGCACAGAGTTTAGTGCATGCAATTAAATCAAGTTTGAGAAAGTATTCTCTGTCATTGACTCAGTTAAGAAAGTTAAGACTTGTAGAAAGTACTTCTGGAATAAATACGACTTTTTAAAACAGGGGAATATTTATAAGATTTTCAGATGGTGTGTCTGAGTGGAACCGTTTTTTTGGAAATCGATCTCGACAACTAATTTTTATTAAAAGCGATGATAGATATCTATTTTAGTCTTGAAGTAGCTTGAATAGCTTCAAATTGAAAGAGAATGACACTCTTAAAGGGGAATTTCAGAATAGTCATCAAAACTTCACAACCAGTCGTATCCAAAGTCATTTCGTTTGGGAATTTTAAGTGGACATATTGCAAGCAGAATAAGAGGCAATCATACAAGGGACGTGGTCCAGTTGGTGTGGTCAGCTTGATATATTGGGACCAAAACTATTAACTATGAATGATTCAGTGAAACAAATTTACTTCCTTTTTCTCAGAAAAGGAACGATTTTATAGAGAACTGACCGCAAAACATTCGGATGGTACCACTGATTGAACATTTTTAAAAGTATGATCCAAAAGATTGTAAAGAGTTATTAAAGTTGTTGAGAGTAGTTAGCGGATAGTCGACCATACAATTTCAAACATTTGTTTGAAAGCATCCGTAAAGCCCTGTTGTAACATTCATTGCAGATTTATTCACACTGCTCAAATAATTATGGTTTAAACAATGTATTGTCAAAAACAGCCTCTGTGTCTATGGAAATACACAATGCTTAGTCAATTTTATTAAGTAAATGAAAAGACAGTTCCTGCTTTCCACACACCTTCTAAATCTGGTTTTCTAAACCTTTGAACCATCTGGCTGAAATTTTTGTACAGTGTCTGTGATCTTCATAATGTGACTGGTTCGATGCTAGTCATTAACATATGCTGAATTCTTTGTCAATATAAATTCTGTATGAATTCAGAGGAAATACTTGATAGTTATGCCCCTAACGGACAACCCAGACAAGCTTGAACCCCGTTTAGAATACGACTTTATATAATGTTTTCAAAATAGAGAACTTGTACTGAACAGCAAGAAGAAATATATGCCAATTCCATTCAATCTTTATAAATATAGCTAAGGAGGCCAGCTTCAGCCTCATTCACTAGCTTTTCAGCGAAGAACAAGGAAAAGTTTTCCTCAAAACTGCCGCAGACTCAAACTATATTTAACGTTGCATAGGCAAACACTAATATGTTCTGGAAAAGGTGACCTACTTTAAAGCCTTTCTAGACTGCTGTATTATAACTGCATTTTAAAAATTTGTTCAAGTCAACTAATCCCTCATTATCGGACTTGTTCGAACCAGATTTCTATCTATTGGGACCAAGCCTGCTTGTCGATGCTGAAACTGAACTGAACGGAAAGAGAGCTTGTCACAAAGGATTAATTTATAAATACAACCCAAGCAAATGTTTTGCTTAATTTTTAACCTTGCAATCCTTTGGTATAATCAAGTGAAACTCATACGAAAAACGGATTAAAAACTTTCTCTCATATCCATGAGCATGTATGGATTTGTTATGCACATTCCTTGGATGCTTCGCTACATGTGTGTGAGGTCATAAAATTTTATGAAAATAGTTTCACACAATAAGGGTAGTCAAGCAAACGAACGATAATTTTATGAGGTTTTTCCACTACGTATTCCACAGTAATGATTTCCAATGAACTTTGGTTTGCTTTTAAAACTTTTCAAATATATGTACGCGCAAAATATTTAACCAACCTCGACGATTGTTAGTAGGTGTTTTGTTTTTTTGAATTTACAAAAGCTTTGTTGTTTAAAAGTTATTACCCATAAACAAGGATAAGCGAGGATAAAGCAAGGATCTTGTAATTATATACATATATGCATTGCATATGTGGTTTTGACAGAGTTTGAAATTGATGTAAAAAAGTTTTGAAAATGAAAACTTTTATTGAAATGTAATGCGTTCCACTAGACAGAAAGCGATTATTCATAAAAACAGGATTAGTAGTTGAAGGAGTAACTATTTAATGAAAAATTCATACGTTTTCTGAATTCAATTTAAAAACTATTCATCAAATTTTGCAAAAGGATGTTAAACCAAATTCGCAACGATTCCTAACTAATTTCATATTACCAAGGATTTTCCTTGATGACTTTGATTGTTCAAGAATATCCTCTCTCATCTGTTCAGTAGTCTGGAAATTGGTTAGAGAATATACGCAGAACTCAAAAAAGTCTCGTGTCTTGAAATCGAGCAATGATTTCTAGGCAATCCTTAGTATAATTCCTTCGGAATTCTCTTTGAAGCTGGTATGTTCCTTCAATGTTCCAAATTCACTTCCATATATGTACATTGAACGTGAGATATAGTGAACATCGGTATAATGACCAATTCAATGTAGTGAGCACACAATATTGTATTTGACATTGGTAGGCATGCAATACAACAACTGACTGCTCCTAACTAATTCCTTCAACTCAAACACGAATGTGATTATTTAAAAAAATTTGAAATCATCACCACATGGTGTAATTCCTTAAAGATGAAGTTCTTGAAAATGTTGAAACTATTTCCGTAAGCAATCTGTTAAAAAGTTTAATATCTGGAACGTGGTTCTTGGAAAACTAAAGGAAGAAGTGAGAGAAGGCTTGCGACAAAATGTTACATTTCAAACTCTCTGCGCTGGCGAAAATAAGTTATAGATTAGACGAGCTCAGAGATGCAGTTTATTACACCATCTTTTGGTTTGTTCAGGCCAGGCGTTAAGAATTGACAGTTCTATGTACATATATGTATAATATACAATTAAACCTCAAAATACCGAGGAATTGTTCATGAAAGCACGGACGCATGGAAGACCCTGTACCTGTACGTAGGTAGGTGACGTCTCACTTTCTAGTGAATAAGCATATCGCCATGCCCCTGGACTTGAAAAAAATATTTGAAAAACAAACTACCCTCTATCCAAAAGAAAATGTCAGAAGGACTGAAAGTCAATACACAAGATAATTTCGGAATGCATAATCCTTCTTTCGGGAATAACCCAGGGCACGATACTGGGCCCAATTCTCTTCTGTATGTTCATAAATGAGTTACCCAAAGTCTGGAAAAATTTTTCTTCTCACTTCTATGCTGATGAAGCACGGATTTATTTGTCGAGTCGTATTTGGATTATTGAAGACTTTACTGTTAAGAGTAATGAGGATCTTACTGAATCACTAATAAATCTTTCGATATATCCAGGCAACTTACTTTCGTATAATTACAATACAGATGGCCTCAGCCTAAAGTACCATTCTCGAAGTCAGTGAAAAGCCTGAGTTTGACTGATTGAGGCTAATTTATGAAGACCTGTTGAAACTCTAGATGACTTTGTTTAGTTAAAACATTAATCTTGCTCTTATGGACATATTCGGAAGTTGTGAATCTAGAATCGGACTCTGTTTCTAAACATTCACATATCAGTCTACGAATTCAATATCTTCGCTTGCACTCTCTCGCAGTATCTCAATGGAACAGATTGCATTTTCTGCATTTAATCATCCATACAAAGTCGCCATGTTATTTGTATAACAAACTAAATTTTTGCTAGTCTACAAGAACGCTTAACATAGTGACACGAGCGTAGCTCCCTTTTACGTTAATAGCATAATAGCATAATAGCATAACCTGATGGAGTAATCAGGTATCACGAGGCTTAACACTTTTCAGTACTACATGAACAAACTAGGACTAACAGAAGAAAACATACGTATATCGGGAATATCAAGCTGAGGAAGTCCATGAAGTCTGCGCCGTGTCTTACCACCTTAGATACTAGAAAAAACTTAATGTCTCAATTACATCAACCTATAGAAATTGAAACGTCCTTTGCCAAGAAAATGATTCACATTGGAGCTGTTGATCTAAAGATCTGAGAGGCTGTTGCATTATTAAGTAAAAAATAACAGAAAACCACTCGGATAGAGTCTACCGGATGAACATTATAATCTCACTTGTAGACAGAGTTAAAAATCTTGTCCTTATATTATACCCACTATCCATATCTCAAAAAGCTAAATTGATACAAGGAACAGTCTGAAGAGACTGAAGGAGACTGTACTCGAGGTTTTTCTGTATCTTTTATCGCCAAATGAAGAATAGCGTTTAACTTAACCTATACTCTCAAAAGTCTCAACGTAACAATATACATTGCAAATCTGTAAGAAAACTTCTACATCAGTAATTTAGTGTCTGCAAACCAATGCACTTATTTTTAATCCTCCAAGTCAATGTTAAACTTTCGAACAATATCAAAAGCACATGAATCACCGCCTCTGTGGTAAAACACAAAATTTCAAAATCGATAAAACTGCAATTAGTGTCAGGTGCAGTTTCTATACCCTTGACCAAGGCACACCAAATTGAGTCATTCAGAAATCAAAATCAATATATACATATAAATGTAGCAATTAGAAATAGAGGTTTCACATGTTTCTCTCTTTTATTATTCTGTCTTTCGACGACCGAACATGGCTGGGGTAATTAAATTGGGAAACAGGAAATTTAATTTAAATCGAAATCGAAATATTCAAGAGGAATGACTTTTGTGGTTCAAGTAGAACCAGTAACCGATTCGATTCGATTGGATTCGAAAGAAAATATTCAGACTTATAAATAATTAAAATATCTTTGAAAAGTCAAATGTTTATCACATAAATGTACTTCTATCTGCGTAGGTGTTGAAGATAACTTTCTACTTCTAGGTGCACAAAGTCTTATAATTTTGCAAAAAAGATACACACGTCAACGACTGTCACTATCTCTTGGCCATTTACTGCGACTTATTCACAACAACCCATGCTAAGATGAAATCATTTCCAAAAGACATTAAATCTACACAATGCTTGGTTACGAGTATAATTCCCAAGATGTTTGTATTTTTGTTTTTTGTTTCTGTTTTTGTGGAAAAGTAACAACAAAATTTCGCTAATGACTGTCTGTGTGGAAAAATAAGGAAAAGAAATTCTTTTGATAAGCTCCGCTCCGACATTTTCCTTCTTAAGTTTCCATTTTAATCCCATGTTAATGGTAGGACCCTCCCCATAGGCATTTCGAGAAAAAGACAAATATGTGCATATATTAGAACATGATGTTGAATATTTTATACAAAGAAAACAAAAAATTCTTGGAACAAACATTTAATGTACTCCAATTCTATTAATGTTTTTCTTGTGACTGTGAGAAGTAGATACATGTATCTTTTATATTATTTATACTCTCTTTTCGGTATACAATCAATAATATTATTAAATCGAATAAATTATTTACATAATGGGTTGGTAAACGGCACATTTTAGTGTGGAAATGCTTACGGGGGGGATTCCGAGCTTGAAATGCCTACATAATACATAAGTAGGGATCGACATTTGGTGAGATGTGCGTCTTTGAATTGGGATGACTTTCGTTTGATATTCTTTATAGGGTGGCTTTGTGTGTCAATGTGAAGCGGCTCCAATTTTTGAAAAATATCCTGGGTAGCTAAAATGTGCAGAAGTCATTTATATCGTATACTGCGCTGTGTTATGCGACTAACCACCATGAACCATGGTATGGTATGCCAACGAAAGGGTTTTTCAATAAGGACATAACAATTTTGTACTTAAATAAAAGACAGAATAATTGATATATTGGGCGGAAATTTATTCCAGTTGGAGTACTCATGTTATGGTATATATCGTATTCGGTATCGGTGTATATGACCCCTGCGAGCACGTTTGCACCTGTCGATTCTTTGGAGTCAAACTTCATCTGCATCTCCAGAGTGTTTACGAAGAAAAAGATAGTTGGACTGTGTTTATGCGTCGACTTTCGGTAGGGTAGTTAAATAAACAGAATAATTAAGATATTCCCTATTTTTTTAATAAATAAATGGTCCTAGGTTAACAAATTACTTTTTCTAAAAAAAAAAAAAAAAATACTTGGCGCAACAGGTCGATGGGACCCAAGGCCTAGCTTCTCACAACCAAACGTGTTATGCGTGTTATATTCCTTACACGAAAGGAAGGGACCTACTGTTTAATGCCGTGTCCGAAGGGCAGTTTGTTATTTGAGAAGCTTTCTCAGGACAGTTTGTACTCTCGGATGTTTATTAGACGCTCGCGAGAGGTGGGGCCGTGAAAAACTGTGTTCCGACTGGGATTCGAACCTGAACCCCTAGCTCCATAGTCCAACGCACTAACCACTGAGCCACGGCGCCCACTTTTTTCTATTGGATCTAAATGGGGGTTCCAACATGTTAGGATGTTGGAAGTGTCACAAAAATTCACTTTGTTTGTGACCCCATTTAGCAGGAAGACGTATAGTTCGCTGTTTAAGCAATAATCCATTTTGACGAAGCTTTTTATTTTCCTGAAGTCTAGCGCCAACTATCTCTTATCTCTTTTCGGTTTATCCTTTTGATGGGAACAAGTCTATTGGTTTTCTTACAATCCAGCTCTGGCCAAAGTTGATTGAAGAAGAGATATATGTTGACGGTGTCTAATTAGAATTTTTGTCAGGGGGGGTTCCGGTTTGCACCTTTCTTAGATACCTCATTCGCTTTGCAATTGGAATAAAATATCTTCTGAGGCCTGAAACTCACCACAGGGACAAGTGGCAGCTGACAGCGATCTCGATAAGAGATCCGTGGGATTACTTTATGAACTTGGATCGAATTATTAGCCATTCCAAGACTTTTATCGCAGCTTGACTACGTACTTAGAAAACTATGGCGCTGCACTCTACAGACTTAATCGAAACCCAAGTTGTAACTTCAGGACTGATGGGACTTCTGCTTGAAATATGTACATTTCAGTGAGCCGGCAGTCGTGTGGTGAGATTGGTTTGCGTATATGAAGGCTAAAATAAAAGCATTTAGTTTTAGGAGTTCCCTCGAGGGAAAAAGAAAGGGGTGCTGCATCGCCAAAGGTGATACAATTTTTGATCTATGATCTACTACCTTCCTGCGTGGGTAACAGTAGGGAACTTAATAGCTTTTCGAAGTTTACCAAACTTTAACCAGCCAGGAATGTGAGCACTAACAAAGTAGTGAAATGTTTAGGATTCTACTTTGCTGCTTCAAGTAGTCCAGCAGTTGCTTTCGCAAACTTTTCCAATATGGAACTGGTATGCCTCAATCCAATGGTTAATCCGATGCTTGCCAAAGAGAGTAAAATAAACTCAGGTGAATGGCAGAAACACTTAAGAAAGTTGAAATTGACGTGAAATAAAATGGAAAGCAAAATTACAGGTGGCATTCCTCAAGAAGAGTACAATTCACGATCACATTCGGGAGTTTCTAGAGAAAAATCTAGTCGATGAGGAGCCATGTGACTTCGAAGCTACTAGGCAGAAAGCAAAAGGCAGTTAATGAAATACTATATTGTGACAATTAACGCAGAAATTGTCTGTTTATCCGTCCAAGATGTGTTTTGATGGCTAAATTGACGCACTGGAGGAAGCCTAAAGCCATTCACGAAATCCCAAAAAGACCACAACAAATGCCAGTTTGGAGTGCGTTTCATGCTGGACTGTCATATTTAATAGAGTTTACAACCAGAAAATGTTAAAGAGAATGACTTTGACCACATGTGGTTTCAAATAGATGGCTCCACATGTCACATATGTATGTAGATATTCGGCGACCGTGTCATATTCTGTTAATTGGCTGTATCGTTCGTGTAATTTTACGGAATCTGGGACTATTCAGCTAATAATTCACAGGTTTTAGACGATGTTAGGACCGCCATGTCGTCCGATTTATGAGAAAAAGTCGTTGGGTTGACCGCATTGCAGGCGTTAACGTGAATAACATTTGAAAGATGTTGTATTTTGTAATTGATGTCATCGATCAAAATGTCAAATGAAAACAAGGAACACTCTACGAGTTTTCAGCCCTAGGAGGACTCCCAATATGTATTGACTTTCCAATGTACATATGTAAGTATATCTCTATCAGACGTTTATTTCTTTTCGATTTAACCCTACTAATCCTGATAGCTCTTGTACATTTAAATTTAGGAAAGAATACACGGATTCCAACCAAAAGGCGGTACCTAAGCGCCATTAATTGAAAAATATGACCTCTCCTTGGCATCCCATAAGTAACCTCAGACTAGACCTCCAAATCACTACCCATTTATTGTTTCCAATATCTGATATCATATCATAATCGTTAAATTTGTATGGTATCTATGACTAACCGTAAGATGCTGTGCGGTGGTATCATTCGAAACTAGTCTCATATTTCCGGCACAATCATTTCCCGTATTTCTGGTTCGAATATTATGTTCCCTCGCACTCCACGCCATTGATTGTATACCCATTACATGAGCGTCATCAAGATAATGCCACAACGCTAAACCCGACACCCGTCCCCTTCGTCGCGGTCGTCGTGGTCAACTCTATAATTTACATTAGTGGCAAACGATTCGACATTTACGGGCTCCACAAATAAAACATACGAAAAAAAAAACAACAACACCAGCATTACAACCATGGAGCCATTAAAAGCTACTGCTATGCTGTAGCTGCTGGTGGTGCTGCTTCTGCTGCGTTACCGCACGTAATAGCCATGACATGACTCCTCAATCGTTCAACTATTCAACTAATCAACTTGTGTAATTTTCACTTTGACCCATATAACCATTTCTGGCCATCAAACCAGCCAGAGGAGAAGCGAGTAGTTACCAACTATCAAATGAAGAAGAGCAGAAGCACTGAAGTGGCAGCAGTACCGCGTCTCGCCGCACCGTAATTATTTATTTAGCCCGAAACGACTTTGTCTGTCTAATTACCAACGGAAAAGTTGCAATTACGTTCTCTTTCACATAAATCGGATTATGTCATTTGAATGGTGAGATACGGAAACGGTGGCAACCCACCGAAAAGATACTCTCCATTGTATTTCGTCTGTGACGGATTTTAAGCTTCCATTTGATAGAATAATTAACATTTGACAGTTGACAGAGAGATGTATCTGAATGTTTAATTGGTATCCGGAATGGGAAGAGCATTCTCTTGCGTAATGTATAAGAGGGTTGATCCTGCATTTGTATCCTATAGATACAAACCGGAATTCGCAAACATAAACATGAACCGAAATGATAGCCGTAAAAAATTGTGCCGTCCATAAGCAAATTATTTAATAGACGGCTTCAAGTTTTATTAATGATGCGAAAGCCGATTAAATTGTTTGGCTAAATGAAAATAAAAGAATAAACAAAGTGAGGCAAGGCATAATAATTGACTGCTCGCTTGGATGGGCCTACTTCTTGACTTGTACCGTCTATGGTCTTGAAATATCGATGATTAATTATAAGTTCTCTTCAGTTCATATTCCACTGGCCATTCCACGTGTTTGGTGTGGGGAAAGACCCATTTTCCAAACTCCTCAGACATTGACCTCTGGATTATGCGAGTTTCCTCTGACGTCTGTGCGTTGGGTTATCACATGAACATGGTTTCGGCTCCAGCCTTAAAAATTATAGCAAATCGTTTAAATTTAATGCAACAGCCTGCGTCGCAACTAAATGGCAAAATTAGTTGCTGAATTCTATTTGAAGTCTAAATGACCACATCGACATGAAAATTAAAACAAATTCACAAAACGTGTTCAGCATGGAAGCTGTAAAAATGTAATTTAGGCCCTCATTCTCTCATGAATGGCCACTTCAACAGGTGCAGATGCGAATGTCTACTTTGTACCTATTGGGGCTAGTCTAATGCCTCCTCTGGCAACAGAATTACAGTCGACTTTTGTGTCCTTCTATTGTTTCATCAAATTACCTAGCACGGAGAGAACATACGAAATTGCCAACGACCTGGTTTCATGCCCCTCTCGTGGGTGGGATGTTAAAAGAACATTTTCGCTTTTAATTAAACTCCTCGAGAACGCACTACATAGGGCTCTTGGCAGTACGAACAAATGGTTTCCCATTCGACGAGAACGGTTGACCTCCTCTGAGTGGAGCAAGCAAAAAAAAAAGAAACGAAAAAGAAAAGATTAATATTTTCCCACAAATGAAATAAATAAATTCCGAGAAGGTAACACCAGTTGCATGCATTTTTACAAATATGTATAATACCTGGCTCCTCCTTAACCCACATCCACAGCCCTGGCCAGACAAAATGCGGAACAGAATTAGCATAGACACATCAAGAAGACACAATGGTAAGCAACACATCCTGTGTGTGAATCTGGAACCTGGGAAAATATATGAGCACAATATTTTCATTCTTCCTTTTTGGTTTTCTCTTATTTGAAATACAGTGACAACCAAAAGTTGTACAGCAAAGTATAACCATCCATGATGCGAACCATAAGGATCGAATAAGGAATAGTAGGTGAAGCATCCCACAAGAAACACGTCAAAAATTGAAAGTGATTAGAATAGAATCCGTTTAACGTAAACATTATCATCAATTCCAGTCGGAATTCTAAACATAATTGTGATAGGAACACCCTGTAGCTATGAACAAAAACATTTAAGTTATAATAACAAAGACAATATCACCAGCAAATCCTACAAACTCAGTCTGGTTAGATATTGCCAGTCGAAGAATTCGTTGTACATGGCAAAGCAATGGCCCTAACACTGAACCATGCGACACTCCACCAGTCCCATTGCAGAAGTTAGGGTTTCTTGATTGTTTAGATCAAATCTTCGATAGTGGTGTACAGATACACCAAAATTGCTACCACAACTGTCAGTAAACAGAAGATTAGTCCCAAAATCTCTGTACCTTCTCGTGGCAACAAGTACAATTTGGTAGTATTTTAGGTAAGCAATAGGCACCGTGGTTATCCATTCAGTAGGAAACGAGTATTTAGGCCTACAGGATGAAAACTTTCAGGTTAGACTGTTCTGTTCGACTGGGGCCATCACTTTTGTGGAAATTATTGCCCTAAACTTCACTCGGTATAAACAAATCTTCGGTGTGCTTGCATAACGTTGAAGTCGTATCTTTACCAAAGAATCACATTTGTTCCACCTGCCATGCGATTGTGGGTAGCCTCGCTACTGCCTGGCGCTGCTGGTGGGTTACTGCTAAGACAATGGGAGCCTGGGAACCAGGTGAGCGTGGTGTGCTTATTTATGGGTATGTTCCAAATGATGGCAACAGCGAACAGTTACTCTCCGAGAGATACTTCCCTACTGCTGCTCCTCCTCCTCCTCCTTCTTCTCATTCGGTGACATATGCATAGTTATATGTTTTAGATCTACGAATGTTGATTACAACCAAAGAGCACCAGTCGACAGATTTAGAGATACGAAGTAACACACAAAGGTGCCATAACAAGATGTACGAGACGAGCATTACTCATGCGAGACATAGATACAGAAAAATGCGGCACAGATGGTGGAATTTCAATTAAAAAACTAAAAAAGCAAAAAAAAAAACACCAGAAACTGGTGCAACATCAGGTGTAACTATTGAAGGTAATTCACCTGACATACCGAACGACGACGACGAGACATCAATGAGAGCACATGCGCACCCAAGCAAGACGACGCGTTCAAAGGTGGTTATATACCGAAGAAAGGTGTGTGTAGCTGCGTCAAGAGTTATTATGCAGAGTGTACGAGCGAGGGCTTTAATTCGGCTACGCTCTGCTGAGTTGTCATGTTCGCTCTGTCAATTAGGTAAAAAAAAAAAACAAAGCGTGTTTGTGAGTGTGCTGTCAGTTTAAACACACAACAGCTGGTAGCTGAGTGGCTTAAGAAAACCAAAAACAAAACACCAAAGATGAGCTTGAAAATCGTCTACCTTGACGGAACAGTAGAATGCAAATAATCCAGAAGCGTGGAATACTTTGTCAAAAGATCACAGCGGCGCGGAAACCTAGACAGCGGAAAGGTAAGCGAGAACAAATTTACAGTAACAGATGATGGTTCTGCAAGAAGTCTTGTGGAACTTACGGATTTTACGAATTATACTAATTTGACTTTTGACAGCAACAGGAAGACTGTCATGTTCAACCAGAAAGAGGAAGAAGTGTAGTAACACATTGGAGGGTAATTTTTTTTTGTCGCGTTAGGAATTGCACTCAGACGCGACTGTTCGATTGAACTACCTGACTTCTTTGACTTCCGGAAGAAGGCCGAGAACGCACTTTAGCTATGAGTAAGCTGATATACGTTCGGGAGCATACGTATCTACCTTAATCCTGGAGAGCTACACCACATACAATTGTGTTCGTTAGAGGCCCAACGAAGGCTCTGTCTGAGGACAAAGGGAGATCCATGGTAGGTTCAGGTCTTGAAAAATCATCATCTGAATCTTCCTCCTTATCAATCTCAAACCGAATCGATGCCCTACGGACTTCAGATAAAAAGTTTGAGGCAATTATTATAACCGTTGAGACTCCAGTCTACCTTAAAGACAGACAGGTAGTTAGACTTGACCTTACTATTTTTCTATCAAAAAAATGTCAAATTTCATTAAAATCTTTGCAAATAATTATCCCAAAAAAATGTACAAAAAGCTTCCAGTTCCTTTGGATTATCCCTACATAAATGGGAGTGGCATATACTGCTTTTTTTAGAATTCCTACGAAAAATTGAAACGTTTTAGGATAAAAATCACGTTTTTTATGAAAACGCATCCACAAGAAGTGAAAGATATGTTTTGAGTTCTTAATAAAAGTTACTTTTGGCATCAGGAATATAGTTAGCATTGACTTAGAAAAGATTCCAAGAAGAGACATGTAAAGATTGCATAAACAGTCGTTCTCAAAAAGATGATACACAGACGGCTCGGAAAAAGCGAATTCAGTCGCTTAAACCTTTAACTATGATTTCTTAAAAGGAGTCTAATGGGCAGCCTAAAATATATATTTTCAGACAGTCAACCAGCTTTAAAAAGTTTAATATCCCACTATATGTATATACCTAGTTCCTCCCACAAGTAGTTTGCTACCTTCAACTATATCCCTTGTTTCTGTATACTTGTTCGTCACGATACCGAAGACATGTATCAGAAATGACCTAAAATGTTCAGTAGCCTCTAGAGAAAAACAATATGAACTGACTTAAGGTCGGCACGGAGAAGATTACTTCAAGACCTTTGATGTCAGGCAAAGTAAAATCAAAGAATAAACCTTTGATGTCTATAAGATCAGTGTTTCTAAATTTATCCACTTGCTTACCAATAAGAGGCTCTATGAACTTTCAAAGAAAATCATGGGCCAGTGCTTCCGAGAAAAGTGCAAACCCTTAAAGGGCCAATATTCACTGGAGAATACCATCTGCCTATAGATCGCGACCAAGGACATATTACGCGGTTACAAGGAAGAAATATTTCAGTACTACCCTGCTCCGGGGTTAAATATTTTTTTCAGCACTCTCCCCAAATCTCATAATATCCATGGCCGCCGAACATCAAAGCCATTACATGGTAAACAAAGTATTTAAATTCGTTTGCAAATTTAATGAGAATCCTTTTTCTGGTTGCCGTTCTGTCCAAAATTAACTTTTAGTTTACTTTTCATTTAATTTCTCTCAATCGGTGTAAAGGCTACGTTTCTCCTTCTCCGGCAGTAGCACTCTAAACAAATAAATGGTTCCGTTTATTTAACCTCGCCTATCCATTACCTGGAGAGCCCTTAACAAAGAGAGGAGGTAAAATACGGCCACTTCACCTTGCATGGAACTGCGAGCCAAGAATTGCTCCCCAAAGGCTGATGGTGTGTTTTTTCTTTTTTTCTTTTTTGTTCCAACCACCACCATCCCGACGACATCCGTTGGTATTCAGAGGGTGCACAGCGCCCTGAATGATGAATTTAATTGTCAGCAGCAGTTGCAGCAGCTCTAGCACCTATTCACACAACGGATACACCTTGGCTAATTTACTTTGACTTGGTGTACACATAAAAATGGAATTTTAAAGTTTTATGTTTGCAAATCGGGCTATGAGAGCAGCAAACCAAGGTAAAACTTCCTACAGATACCGAGTGTGTATCCATGCCTCATCCAAACGAGGGTAATAAGTCCAAGGGCACCTCACTCACATTTTATTTGCCTTTCTGCTGTACGTACGGTGTACACAGGCCTTTTCAACTGCTGCAGCATCAGTGATCTCATTCTTTGTGCCCACGGCCGGCACCATGGCGCATGAGAGGAAGCCGCTGGGTAATAAATCTTCATATGTTTTATTGACACGACAGATCTCAAGAGAGCGAGAGAGAGCGAGAGGGACTTTAGGCAAACCTTTAACGACGATATGCAGTAGACACGGTAACAAGGTGTTTTGACAGTCACGAGAGATACCTGTGGCTTCTATCTGACTGGCTGTCATCAGAGCCGCCGTATCGTGTCGCTTGCATGCTGTCCGGAGTAAGTTTTTTTCGTTTGTTTTATTAATATTACGATTGACAGGGTCTGTGGTGTATCGAGTTTGAGATCTACTCGTACCAGTGGGTAGGTGGGCGTTTGACTGTTGGTTAAGGACTGTTTTTTTATGTTATTTTATTTAGTTGTCAGTATCAACGAGGTGTAATCAGGACATCTTTAGTAGGTGCTATAAAGCAGTCATAGTACTAGGGAAAGGGAACTATGTAGAAGACAATGAAGGGCGAAGTTATCTATTTATCTATGTAGGTATTTGTAAGGAAACAACGACTTTTTATTAGTGTTGTGTGGGGTTAAAGTGTTGGCTCTGCGGCTCAAAAGATCTAAGTTCTCAAGTTCTGTGGGAATACTCGCAACACAACAGTCCTTTCGACTTCCTGAACAGAGGGTAACTTTAAGTTCGTTTGTTGTAATATGTAGTCATATCAATAAAAAAATCTAATCTATTTAGCCATTGAACCTAACGTCGAACTGGTAGTGGATCTTGCAGTCAGGGACTGATGTAAAAAAACAACACTTCTCAAACCACCAAGGGAAGTTAAGAAAACACAACCACATCGAGCAGAGCGCGTTAGCAAAGAATACAACTTATATACGATATCAGGAACTTTTTTAGAATCAAATGGTATACCTATGGTATACCTATCATTATTCGTTGGGTTTAGCGATGCTATAACCCAGGAATAACATCCGTAGATACTACTCCTCTTGAATAACTGAGCAGTGTGCCCTAAGAGTGTGCAAATGACTTAAGAGAGAAAGGTTGGAAAAACTAGCAAATGATGCAACTCCCCAACAGGAAAAGCAAATCAATAAAAATAGCTCTGCATGGGGGGAATAGAACCAAAACTTAAGTCTTATACTCAGTGTTAGCTCTGATGGAGCTAAGAAAAATCACCGTGAGACTGTACTATACGCTACACAATCACTCTTAAAAATATTTGTAAGGTCGACTTCATCGACTTCGTCGACCATACTCCATAGAACAGCCTATCTTTGTGCCCAACGCACATTTAGGCCGACTGTTAGATGTTCTTTCAAACTGCAGGTAAATCACTACCATGCAAGTTTATGGGTTCCTCAAGCCAGCCCCCGACACAATGATCAGAACGTATTGTCTAAAGTAAAAGTAGACCGCTACTAGACTCAAAAGGTGGAGTTAGTTTAACCTGGTATCTTGTTAAGTCGCTAACATTGCGAAGTAGTTGCGAGCGCTTGTGTAGTCACGGATGTTTTTGTAGTTCACGAACGGACTAGTTCAAAAAAGAACTCTAACAAGTGAGCTAAGTGAAATAGTTCATTTTGTTTGAGTTCATTCAGTTCAGTCGCTGAAATTGAAATTGAAATTGAAAATTGAAATTTCGTTGTGCGTGGAATTGGGCAGATCTGATAAAGGTAAAGTTTTTATTTAAACCATAATACAACAGCCCGAGCACTTTAGGGATGCATTTTACAAAACTGCACAAGACCGAATTTCCTGAGCAGTGAACTAAACTAAACCAAATGAACTAGTTCAGTAAATAGATTTGAACTAAACTAAGAGCTCTCTCAACTGAACTAAAGTATGCATAATCCAACTCGGATGGTTTACATCCTGGTATTTGAAATCGATACCATTGAGATAGTGGGTCAAATCATATAGAGCATCAAGGGGGCCTAAGTCAAGCAGTATTTAAACCAACAAATCTCTTTAGCAATGCACTGAAGTTAGTCAAGAACAGTGTGTAATGACACTAGGTCTAACACAACTGGCCAGTAACATCGCTAGTTGTAAAATAGACTAGCTTATCCTAGTTCAGTAGAAAAATATTTCAGATCAAAATGATTGACTGAAGTCTTGTAAACAAGAACTGCATAAATATAGTTTATTTTGTTTTCTTTAAAGTTTGGACCATCTAAAGCCCTAATCTACATCAAGTTTGGTACTACTTAGTACTTAGTACTTTTGACCCACTTTGTAGACCCGTTCAAGCGCAAGAACTATAACTTACAAAAGATAAAGAAAACGAATAGAAAAAACCAAAAAAAAAAAGTCTCCGACTAAAACTATTAAAATTGTAAATCGCGATTTCAATTCCGCTTTCGTGAAACATCCATTCAACAAATAATTGCACTTTTAATGAAACCTATTCAATCGATTCCCCATTCCCAACATTGAACTCTTTGTGAGCGCAATCACGCTGCATACCTACATCATGCAAATCAGTTTACCATCAATGGTTTCTCATTAAATGAATATCCGTCTGGTTGCACTTTTTGTGTTCCAGTAAGAGAGCGCTCCCTGCCTGTTTGTGTTCCATGGATTCGGCTCGTTAAATTAATTTGCAAACATCACAACCACAAAAGCTGAATTCAATCGCCATGGGTTCACCCAGTCAGGACAGGAAGATACTCAAACTCTAGACAGAGAGAGAGAGAGAGAGAGATAGAGAGAAAAAAAACACAAAGATAATGTTCCACCGCAGACGAAGGTTTTGTGCCGGGTTAACAAACTTTTGCATACGATAATCTTTCTTCTTCTCTCTTCTTGCTATCCGTCGAGTAGTTTCCGATACCAAATCCTCCCCGTTGCAATAAATTAATGCAAAACCGCAGAAGCCCTTCAACACCCTTATAACAACATCCAGTCGACGCGATGCCATGACAACAAAAAGGTAATAGGGAAGCAAGTTCCAAGTCGCATAAACCAAACGAATACCTCTTGCTTCTTGACTTTGTCTAAAGACGCCACACACTACGAAGTGTAGTGGAGTAGGGGTAAAAGTTTTTCTCCATTTCACAGACCAGGAGGGAGCTACTCTTATATGGAAGTGCACCCATGTTAATGGCGTTCTTGTTCGGTGGTGAATCGATATGCAAATCACTCTTAATAAAGTCATACATGCGGCCAGGTAGTTAGAGTGGCCACTAAGCCAAAAGAATACACGTCCATCAAAGGCACGCAGTCCTAAGCAGCCGCCGCCGCCATTGGTACCACCGCGGAATTGGGTAATAAAATCGGCGGTATATATGGCACCCACCACTTTGCCGGTAGCCCGAAGAGGGTACAAATTATTGATACGATGAATGGGCGAGAAAGAAAACAATAACACATACACCCATACACTCATACACGACCGAAAAGAGGAAGTAAACGAAAACGTGAAAATATGTTTGAACGTTATGTTTGGGCAAAGATACATTTTCTCGTCCGGTGTTGCCTGGAGTGCCCATATGTACCTGTACAGTGTATGGGGGCATGGTAACAACAAAACGAAAAAAAATAGCATAATTATGTTCCGGTAGAGAGATCCGCATGATGCGAAACCATGGGCAACGTGGAGACCAACATAATTTTACCCCGAATCGACTCTGACCATCTGACTGAATGGTTATCCGTATCTAAAGCCAAACCGTACTGTGTATTCGATTCTATTTCCCCGGTTCTCGGCTCATTGTTGGGAATGAACACAGATGGGGTTCCAAGAAAATATAACATTTGGTTACGTAGCCAAGCGTGTGTAAGGTTGTTTTTGTATGACGGATGTTGTTCAAAAGAAAATGGGGTGACTGGTTCAATACTGTCACATGCTTTGGTATACAATTAAGTTCGAAAAATATGTAAGTCATTGCATGCAGATGGTGGCAATTTCAACATCACCTTTTGTTGAGTTTTGTTCTGTAATTGATAGACACCACCATGTCATTGAGCAAAAGATGCATACAAAGCTTACTTTGCACCTACCCTTGTGAGGTGAGTCACAGTCCTGCACATACAAGTAGATCCGCTCTCTATCAAAGCTGACAAGTGGCCAAATATTTAGCCAACATCCGGTGAAGTTTTCAAACGGTTCCGTTCTTACGGGTATCGAAGAACGATCAGCTTGAAGAAAAGGGTTTCATATTTCCAAGCCAATTTGGAGCCAATCAATCAGTTATATCCATGGGAAGGGCATTAAATCATAAGCGAAACATTCGCCAGACCCTCTACACTCAAACAAAGGAACTGTACAAGTGTACAAGTACAAGTACATTGCTACAAGTACAAACTAATCACTTACAAGTACAAGTTCCCTTAAATTAATTGAATAGTAATAGAGAACCAGTTACAGATTCGTTTAGCGCATAATTTGTTCTGTGACTAGGTCTCAATTTCTTAGATTCCTCTCAGGAACATAAAGAGACACAACTGGAAGTAAATCCTGAGACTATATCCTTCCGTTGAATACACTCTTAAAGAACACTCAGAGTTCGTAAATGATTTCATCGGATAAGGCAAGTATCGGCATGCACCTCGCTACGCTTAATCCGCTGCTTAAGCTCAATATCGTAGGTTCAGTCAGACGGTTTTATTTTAGACAAATCTGGCCCACTCTTAATCAAAAACGCACCGATTGTTTGCCTAGACAGAAAAGAGCGCTCATAGCAATCCTAATAGGTGCCATTAAAAGAAACTGCATTATCGCTAGGCTGGGTCTCCTTATGTAGAAGCTGCAAGGACTAAGGGGAGGAAGAAGCAATTGTTCACCTCGTTTGTATGTGTCAATCCTCCTCCGCTCGAAGAACCTAAGCGAACTGGCTAAGGCCAATATCAATAGCCTCTAACTCCTTACACAAAGGACTCGCTAAATACAAAAGTAAATTCAAGAGGAATTCATGTCGTACCCCAATGGACTTTAACAAGCCTACGTGTGGATGGCCGTACCAAGGCCATGTCGTTGACTGACACTTCAGTGGCTTAACCAGAATTTTAAAGCTGGATTTCAGTTTCTTGAACCTGAAATTGTGTATAATAAAGCTTTTTTCAAGGACTTGTATAGCTCTCCTTAAACTCTAAAAAGTTGTCAACAGACTTCGTTATCAACCATTGCTAACAGCATCCTAAGTAACATCTTAGGCCACTTCTTGCAGGTTCTAGGGGAGAAACCAGAAACTTACTATTTAATGGTAAAAAGGACGTTGTTGTAAGGTTAAATATACCAAACACTAGGATCGCTTCAGGCACTCGACGAGTTACAGAGTTTGTGAAACACTTATCAAGATGCGAGTAACAGTTAGTAGTTCCTTCACTTAAATATTTTCTCCTATCAAAATCTATGTCATCACTCTGCATGCAACTACCCTGGGCCCGTTGTCAATTTCCTTCTAAAGTATCTACAGACGTTGACACCTATCTAACCCAATAAAACTCGACCCCATTCTTCTGTGATACCTTTCTCTGGAACCAGCATACCTACTTGTTCTCAATAAAGGTCCAGTTCCCATAGCAAAGTTCACACACACAACCCGTTGATGCTGCTGCTGCCTAATCAAATCCCAATCTGCATTCAATCATATTCCTTTTGAACTGGTACATGATATAGATTCTTGTGAACTCACAAATGAATAGAATACAATATGCCGTAGAAGCAGAGTGTTAAGTGGCTGTCTGGTCCCCCAGCGAATACTCGTAAGACAGAGTGTAGATCGTTTGAATTGTACTCCTACTCCTTGCTCTTGCTCTGTGTGTTCGCGAGAATCACGATTTTGTACTTTCTAATTGTCTTCCAGTACACTCCGAGTCATGGAGGAGAGGAAAATATAAAGATTACCAACGATGCTGCCACCATAGCTAACCAGGCGGCAGCGGTGTCGGTGGCGGCCTGCAACGATCTGACCCAATTTCATGATCTGGCAAAACCTCCTCCTCAACAGCGATAGATAACTCTTTTCCTAGGAAACAAAAACTGGCATCAAATAGCCCATTGTGCGATTGTGTAGTCATTGTGTATTGTGTATTATGCGGCCTGACATTTGGAGTGTAGATACACTTAATTGTTGCTGGTAAATGCCTGATGAATGGGTAAAGGAGATGGTATCGGAAAAGTAAAACGTTTTGGTGGTTAATATCCATAAGCGTGGCTAACATTGGTGATAACGCTAGAGGTTTGTTCATAAATCATTATGACTGGTGAATGGTGAGTGGGGACTGAACTTTAGTCTGTAAGAGGGAAATAATAGACGACTCTGTGCAGTATAAGAGCGCTATCAGATGATCTGTGAATTGCTAGGAAATCTCTGCATAAAATCATGGTGTACCTAGTTAGGACAAACTTTAGTAAGTCCACTTAGGAAGTAATGATCAGTTGTACATTGGAATCAAAAGGATTCTTTGATTAATGTCCTTGTAGAAGTACAAATTTGTACTTATTAGACATTGCATCTCAAGCAACAAGCACTGCAGAGGAAACAAAAGTTGTACTATCTTGTGGGAGACAGTAGGTATACAACAACGTTAAAAGCCTTTTCAAGTTACGGTGATAAGTGATGAAACACTTATGAGTTAGGTTATCACAGGATATGTAGGCACAACAATATGCTTCAAAAGACTTGTTTGGGTATGTTGCCAAAATTTTGAGAATTGAGGGCTTTTCAATCTTAGAATTCTGAGCACGTTGCAAAAAATTTGGAATTCAATTTCATATAGCCTTTCACCTCAATATACTTATCCATTCCGGACACCTAAAATATTGGCGGCCGAGACATGACTATGCTTTACTGATTAAACAATCGTATATAATCCTTAACAAAAATAAAACAAAATTGAGGTGACATTTAAAAACCTGCTCGACTATCAAAAACCTGAAGAGCTACAAAGCCGCCAGTTCTGATGACCCTACCAGTGACGCTTTTTAAACATAGTGGTAATGTTTTGGTAGGGCGGCTGCTTCAAATCATCAACCGAGTATGAATGGCTGAAACCATGCCCGTGAACTGAACTATCAGTTCCTTATGTCGCATCTTTAAAATATCTTGTAAGAACTAACGGTATGTGTGTTTGAAATCGTTCTGCATCGTACTAATCGACGCGTACCAATGTGGCTTCTAGACAACCAAATTTTGACACTAAGACAAATCCTGGGAAAGACTAACGAATTTCCAGTTTAAACCTATCATCCCTTCATCGACTTGAAAGCCGCATATGATACCATTCAAAGCGTTGAACTTGGCGAAACAAAACGTCTAAGTCGAAAGAAGAATTGATTGCTCTATAAAACATTGATAACCAAAAAAAACATTTTAAGCATTTTCGAGTTCCGAAAGCACATTATGGCTTAAACTACACCCTTTTTAAGCTCAATTTACTAAAGAATTGAAGTCTGAAGAGTTGAAGCTGATCACAGAATGCTTAGAAAATACGCCGATTTGGTGCTTAAACATCAGCGTTTGAATGGTGTTTTCTTCAACTTGAGGCTCAATTTCTACTCGGTGGATGCTTTAACAAACAAAATGAGGAAAGTTTAACAGTCACCATCAACGCTATAGCCAAATGCTAACTGAATTTGTCTAGCTTCAAATCGAAAATATGGATGTGGAAGACATGTGGTTTCACCAAAACGATGCCACACCTCACACAAAATGACCCATTTTGGCATTATTGCAAGAAAAATTTCTTCTGAATTTAATTTTTTAGCTAGATCGATTGAAAACATCGTGTTTATGCACAGAATCTGCAAACTCTTGAGGCTTTGAGAACTAATATTTGTCAAGTTATGGCCGATTTATTGGTTAATATGTGTCGAAAAGTCATAAATTACGTTGGGCCCGTTTTGAAGAATATCGTGCATAGTCAGACGGCATTGGCAAATAATCCAGTTTTTTTTAACTTTTCTGTCACAGTCAAGGTTGACTAAAATCTCGAGTTCGGAATTTTTCACGAAGTCAATGCTTGCCCCATAAGGTATACATACGTGCAAGGTATACATACGTGCAAGTAAAAAACCCAGAAACTTATACCCAATAGAGAAGAGACTCTGACTGATCAATACTTTAGACATTATTTCGTCGGAAAGAATAAGAGGAGAAACATATTATTATTAGAACTGTTTTAGAATTGAGAACTAAAGCATATAAGCATTTGAGTCTTGAAAAGTATAACTACTAAAAAAATAGTACTTCCAAGCAGTGGGCAAATTTTTAAAGAATGTTCCCTTCCTCATATAATGACTGAAATAGAACCACTAGGCTTTAAAGGTGGGAAACATTTTAATCGGTGTAAGCGATTCTAAACTTCGAAGGTATCATTCCCTAGTACATGGGCCGCAGCTATCTAGCCTACTTAGACATTACTCTACGACGAAACCATAAATGGCAAATTTGGCCATCATAATTGCACATGATCTACATACATATACTAAATTAATAGAACATTATTTAACACTGAGTAGAACAGCATGGACACAAAAAGTACAGTGAAATCTTTTTTAGGCGCACAGCGACGTTGTCGACATTTTTGTCCGCCCAAGGGAGTTGTACATCCACAGGAACGTAAAATGTTTTAAATTGGAAAAACTTGCTTAGGAACGTACATATGTGCAGCCATATGTACATATATCTGAAATGTTCAGTTGAAATACATATACATATTTTCGAAGATGTGCAATCATTCCTTATACAAGTCATTGAATAGGCCCCCTACGTATGATGCCCTTTGAAACTGAATTTTAATATTGGAATTTTACTTTTACATTTACCAGAATGCACTAGATGATATACCAAAATCTGAGTACTGACAAATTAATTTCAAAATTGACGTTTCAAGGGTTTGCGAACGTCCAAAAGCTCTGTCAATTACATTACACAATATTCATCAATCAAAAGGATTCAGAGTCGAGGATATAAATTTTTCGTCCAAGATTTTTTTTTACAAGTGTGAGGCCCTGTACCCCCAAAACGCTGAGGTTCGACAACCCAAAAATAAGCAAAATTTTGACGAAATAATCATAAAAAATTTTCACCAGCTCTTAGTCTATAGGTGCAAGTAAAAATAAAAAAAATATTTTTCCGACATTCTCAATAGGATTGATTTGTAGAAAAGAAAACTTTGGTTCTGGAGTTCTTGAGGATCTTTTGCAGATGAATGGGGTTCTAAGTTCCCCATCTGTGAAAAGATTTTTGAAAACGCAGGAATCGGGTTGTGTATGAATAGAAATAATGAAAATTTTTCCACGGTTTTGGGGAACCTTCTAGGGAACTTGACGAACAACGCTTATGGACTGACAAATTTCTCTCCAAGCGACTGTTGAACATTAGTGAGTGCTGTAAGTATTTTGAGTCCAATTTGCAACCGGACTAGACGTCTACCGTCGGACAGATGTGGTGGGTCTGTTGAGAAAGCAGAGTATTGGAATACCAAAGGTCGCTGCAGTGCCATCATCAGTTCGAAACCATACAACCCATGTTTGACATTTTTAACTTTCCGATACGTAGTAGTTCCCTTACCAATGCCACCGCACCACCAGTAACTCAATACAAACAAACCTGAACAAGTTAATTACATAAACAGCGCCGCGCCGGTTACACCTACACTTTCGAAAGAAAAAAAAAATCAACTCTTGTGACAAAGGTAGTTAAGAGTACGAGTATCTAATTAAAACTTGTTCACCCGCACTGGTACTCGTCGGCGTGATGCAGTTTGAGAGTCGGTATCTCGCCCGAAGGTCACAAATCCAATTCCACGTCTCAGAGCCTCCGTTGTACGCTTACAACCCGTCTCATGAGCTTTGAAATTAGAGAACTTAAAAGTCACAAAAGTAAACACGACCAAGTATCTAGATACATGAATGACATGAACAACAACACATCCACCACGTTCAGTCGCAGTCGGCAGGCAAAAACAGAAAAAAAGAGATAGAAAAAAGCGAATACAGTGTCTATTGGCAAATGTGAACGCGCTAATGCAATGGTTGTGTTGGTAGTTTTTTTTATGGGCTACGCGAACAACGGTCAGAGGCTGAAATACGGGTGCACTAGTACACTAACCCCTGCCTCATGCAGCCCCTGGACCGCCTAGACTGGACCGCTCCATAATCGCAGGCTAGTTTCTTTCTTTGTTCCGCAAATCAGTGTCTAGTTGTATGTGTGTGCTTGGCCGCAACCAACTGTGTCGCATGGTGGCCATAACAGCAGGAGCTTGTTGCAGCAACAGCTGTCTGTACTGCATCTCGGTGTGGAGATACGACGAGATGATGATGCCGTACAAGAGTATCAGTTTACTGGCAAGCGAACGGTAATGTTTGGTTTATGACGCTAGGTGGCTAATACTTTGCCAACCTACATACATACATACATATGTATGTATATAGTATATGTAGGTCTCTGGCTAAAACTAAAAACAAATTCTGCTGACGGGACGACCGACGGTTACGGGGACGGGCAGCTCTACTGCCATTTATAGCATCAGGTTTTCAAAACATGGAAGCAAGTCAAGAGTTGTCGTTCCCATTACCCGTCTGGCTCTCCGGCTGCCGGCGGCGGCGGCGCGGCTTGGTAGATATAACAGTTAAAATGCAACGAATGGGCATCACAGCCGCTGCAGCGGGTCTTGGTCATTAGCGGAGCAGTTGCGCTGCGGCGGTGTCATTCGATTTTCTTTTAATTTTTTTCTGCGTTTCTGTTCATTTGTTGGCGCGCTTAATCTATGCCATTTGTAGTGCCACCTATGTGATCGCGCAGAAAGCTGCCATTAATATTCTCATTTCACACCGCATCGATCGCATAACGGGAGCTGCAGTTTACTTTGGCTCTGTTTACATTTTGTTGCCATTTTTTCTTCACTTTACTTCTACGTACTTCGTTGTTTTTGTTTGCTACAACTTGGTTTGGTTTGGTTTTGATGGAAGCGATTGTATTGCGTTATGTAATTTGGGAATTAGTTGTGTCTGGGATTGGTAGCGATTATGATTTGTTTACGTAAGGCTTTCGGTCTTGTATTCTCAAGATATTAAAAAAAAAAATAAAAAAGTAATGCACTGTAGCGTAACCTTTCACTTTTGTGGATCATGAGTCTGAAGATTCCGTGACGAAGAATTTGCAAATCACAAGCTAATCAATCCAAGTCAACATTTTAGTCGAACAGGCCAACATTTTAAGACAGATCTGGTCTAGGATTTATGTGAAATGTTGTGCCGGTTGGTTCTATTGAAGCGATCACGATCAGTCACATCATCGGTGTTCTCGGGGAATACTATCTGATAGTCCAACATGAAAACATGACAAGAGGGTCGGCCTTTCTACGGCCTTCTCTTATGCACTTGTTCTGTTCCATAAAAGACGCAAAAGAAGGCTTTAACTTGGGAGCTTTCTTCTTCAATGATCTTGGTGATCTTATTAACATCGCTTCATTAGAAGCTAAAATAGGTCTCACTGCTAGTTATGGTAGATTATATTATCCAGCTGGAATCTAAGTCTAAGTGTGCTGGCGACGGCTGTCAACCACTTCTAACCTAACCTGAGGTTCATTACTCGTCACACATGAGCCGCATTTTGAGGAATAGGAAGAAATGGCATAGTATTTGCTTCTAGCTATGCATATGCCCCAAGATAAACCCTCAGTGAACTAATATTCGGGTCCTGTTTCGGCTTTGAAAATAAATTTCCTCATTCTCGCAACGTGTGTCTATTTAGGATAACAAGGGTGAAATTACTGTCAAGATCGCTAATAGCTGGAATGAACGAAAAGGGACCTATGTGACTGCCTTGAGGTACACCGAAGTGGCTACAAAAGGAACCGGGAAGACACCGAATAGCGGTCGCATTAAGTACGGTTTTCCAAATATACATTATAACAAATGGGATCAAAGCCGAAACTAGACAGTTTAAAATGAGATATCTTACCGAAATCTTTACTGAAATTGATTGCAATTACATTGAGTCGTTGTCATTTTTGAACGAGGAAAGGAGAAAGGAAACAAATTGGACAAGATTTATGGTAATGGTCCTACTTTTCAGGAAGCCATGATTGTGGGAATTCTAGAATGCAAATTAGTAATTAGTAATTAGTGTGATGAAAGGGTATAATGAAAGATATCTTCCAAATTTAAGGACATTCACCTTAAGAAAGAGATAGAGGGAATAGCTTAGAAAAGGAAGGAAGGAAAGATTGGATGCAGAGTTTCTGAGAGATATGACAGAAATATCATCAGGACCTGGTCAAGAAATCCATTTACCAAATACATATACCATGTCATGAAATTCAATTACCTTTTATGTGTTACAGAATTGTCAGAGACATGTCTTTAAGTGCACCAGAAGCTCTGACAAACACTTCATCAAAAGAGTAAATGATTTCGAAAAAATTATTGAAGGCAACAAATCCCAAATTGCAACGAGTTACATGAGCGAAAAATTCTAAAATTCCAACAGCAATACGCTTTACCCTAAAGCGAGCATGTGCTACTCATGTAAGACAGCTTCCAAGGTATTTACCTAGCCACTTGAAAGCTATCTGTAATGGAAAATCAACATAAGGAATATCATCTCCCCCCACAAACTCCACCACAAATCTTTCTTTGCTCTTTTTGTCCAAGCAAATGGGTCGTGGAAACTTAATGGTCTCACATAACCACATAATTTGTCTGCAATAATTAATTGCATAAAACTATAACGCTGGGATTATTAAATTTGCATTTCTTCACCAATTAAACAATTAAATTGTCCATTGACCCAGTTTTTGTTTTTTTGTTACCTTCCAACGTAATAACAGCTCTGGATAGCTCGCAGAGCTCTTTAAAAATTTAACACTCCTCTCGGCTGCTAACAATACCAATAATTACCCGATAATGAGATTGCAAAAAAAAGCGAGTACAGAAAGGAAATAAAAGGTCCACGAAAGATGGAAACCTCATAAAGTCTATGAAAAAAAATAACCTCAACAAAGTTTGACAACACAGACAGGCTGACGTCGAAGTATGACACTCGTGAAGGAGGGCAAGAAGAGAAAAGTAAACAGTGTCACCAGTGATAGGGGCATAATGGCGTATTGTACTGAGTATCAATGTACCTTTTGCTATAAATAGCTGTACTATTGGCAATAAATAAATTTGGAGCATTTGATGGAATAAAACTTTCATTTCACTTGACAATTGAAGCAGCGCGAATTAAATCCCAATTCGCGTGTGCGAACGATGATGTCTCGAGAGGTCTGAATGAATCGCGAGTTGTGTTTTGTTTGTTAGATGGTTTCACATTCGCCATGGTGTACAATTAGTAATTGTTTTGGTTTCGAAGAAAACTGCTTGACAGGGTGGTGAAGAAAGTTACGAATCTGAATATATAATCGAGAGTAAAAGTGGTGTCAGGAGTGGGGTTACGATTGGAATTTCGTACGTCTGTATATGTCAGAGTTGGTGGTTAATAATTGAGAATGCAAATGGTGTCAGAAATGATGGCACTTCGTTGAATATTCACCATTGGGTTTGGATATGCAGTGGTGCTCACTAAAATAGAGTAAACACAATTTTTTTCCACTTCCCTTTACTTTACAATATTGTGAGGTGGTTTAAAATGTTCTTCTGTCAAAGCCAAGCCAAGAATAGCGAGGAGGAAAGCAAACGACAACCAGTCAAAATTGGATCTGGAAAGAAGTGCTCAAAGTGGTTTCTACGGAAGGAAGGTACCACTTTTAGGAACATATAAAGCTGACTATTGTTTGCCAATGGACACATAACATGAAATGTCTCGGAATGGTTAAACAAATGGAGTAATGAGACAAAGATAAAATTGATTGGTTCTGGCGATAGAAAGTAAGTAACGCGGCCACAAACCAAGAATTTTCTTCAAAATATACCAAGAAAATCATGAAGCATGGAGGCGTGAACATCAATTGATGGCCCTTATTTTTTGTTATTAATATGTGTTGCAACCGTTTTCCCTATTACAGCAGGGCATACGAGTATGTAAGCATACATATGACCCAACAAATTTTAACTTGACAATGTTACCTTGACCAGCTAAATTCCCATACCTAAATAAGATTGAGAATTTATGGAAAGATTTTAAAACTGCAGTAGTCTGCAGCAACAAATCAAATATAAAAAATATTATGGGAAAGTGTGCAGAAGGTATATTTATCCTGTCCAACGGTGTCAAGCTCTCATGAATTTAATGCCGAAACGCTATTTCTGTGTCAGACCATCTCTCCGTATTTTACCATTTGTTTAGCTCTTAATTTCAAGCAAGGAAATTGAAATACCTTTTCCTGGTTTTTAAGTACAAAATTTTTGAAAATCAATCACTGGCACGCCCACTTTTTTACAAGCTTAGAAAGTACAAGGCTATTCAGACAAAATATTTAGATATTCTAAATGGCGGCGTTTTTATCGTTTTAAAACCAATTTAGTTGATATTTTGCATATACATCGTTTAAAATTCGAAGTTATCGCAGTAATTCAACCAAGTATTTTAGTAGGACTGATGCACAGGAAGATGGTGAGGTTATTATACCATCTATTCCAGCTTAAGAATAGTCAAGTCATTGAGAGGATTCGTCTGCTCTTGAAGTTAGCATAAAGCTAGGGAACGTGAATTGTTTGGTGTATGTAGATTTGTAGGCTTTTTAGAAAACAGTGACGAAACATTTAAGAAGTTTTAAAAATGTTTTAACGTTCTGTGATGACACTGAATTTAAAAATAGAAATAAATAGGGAACTTAAAATCGTTGCACGACTGGATTCATTCATTAGATGTCAAATGGAATCGAAAACCAGTCTCTCTTGCAGGGACTTCTTCTTTAATGATAACATAAACGCAGTCACAGTCAATGAAAATCGGTGTTGGACATATTTTTTGATTATTTTGGAGATATATAAAGTAAAACAGAATGACTTAGGTCATATGTGGTTTCAACAAAACGGAACCTCATAAAGTTATGTCAATGCATATAAGTGAAAGACTTTAGACAATATCAGAAACAATGCCAAATGGCATTCAGTGCTTTCAGCTATGAAGATGTTTCCATGGATTTCAATCGAACCATGTTCTATTCTGTGTTTTAAAAAAAATAATAATGAAGAATTGGTTTTACATACATACTTCCTCAGATTATGTCTACAAAACGAATACAGCTTAAGTTAAGGTTGAATTTGATAAGTGAAGACCGATACACCCATGAACCATTAGGACCCTAAAAAAACGTTCAGCCTGGCCTTCCTTACAGATTTAATAACGAATATTTAGACGGAAGTCAGTGCGTGAAAATAATTTGCGTTAGACCATGGTGGTGTGAATGATGAAACAATCAAAAAAGAAGTGAGCTCGAAAGCGATATTCCTTTCTCCTAAATGTTAACAGTATACGCGTATAAAGATTTAAAGATTTACTGAAGCAATACTGGAAAGCTATTGCACTGAAATTTGGCAAAATATACTTGTGTTCACTAGCTGGATCAAATATTTTGTATATTACTTAATTTCTCTTCAGGTCTTTTTGTTGTTACGGACAAAACAAAAATTTCTCAATTAACATATTTATATAACCACCACCCTGTACAATATGATCCTACTAACTAGCGTCTGTCACCTCAATTAAGAGACAAGAAATTACAAATGATTTGTTCACCTTCGCCAAGGTAACCAACAGACAACACTCTCATTACGACAGCAGGCAGGTGTGTATATACAAAAAAGAAATATTGTTTTAAATTAATGCTTCGTGACAGTAATTAGGTTTATTTGTGCGTTATGTCGCCCGGATTTGGTGTCGGTTTCCATTAAAAAAAAAGTAGACAAACCACACAAACCATTGTAACCATGGCAGAGGACATTCAACTGTGAAATTAGCAAAAAAATACTCAATTACTCGCACACTTAGAGACGAAAGGAGAAAGGACAATTAGACGTGATAATGGTTTACATTTGGATGCAAGCACAGAGGCTATTAGACGCTTAGGCGCACCATTAAGGCAAACCATTATTGAGCGGCTTCCATTTGGGGAATTGTTGTATTTTACGTCATAATGCGATTGAGTAACTCCAAACCAGTTCGCCGAACGTAGATGAACCCAATCAGGCGATCACGATTTGTTTGAAAATTGTTGGCTGTAACTGCACCGAGGTTTTGATTTTTGCAAATCAAATTTTTTTAAGGAGAAATGAGTTTTTGCGACATGAAATACCAGGGCTTTGGAGATGGCAGCTTTTCTTTTGGCAAAGCTGGATCATGATTAATACAAATTGAGCTACAAGATCTCTCTGGTTTTCACTCGGTTATTAAAAAATATAAATATATTTCACTAAAGCGGTAGAAATGGGTTTTGCCAAGTTTCTTCGAGTCAAGGAAAACGATTCTAAACAATGGAATGAATATACCATATAAGTACAGTAATTTCGAAGCTTCTATTTTTAGAACACAACTTCGACTCCTTTAACTCCTGACTAAAAACGCATCCGCCGAAAAAAAAAATCGTTCTTGCACAATCTATCAGAAGTAACTCAAAGCACTGATTAGGTTACAAAGATAAGCATATAAATATACCACTGTTCCCATGGAGATGGAGGTCTACCACTCAAAGGAAACATCTCCAAAGAGTACCTAGTGCTTAGAACAATCCAACCTTTTGGTAGAGGGTGACACGGACCTCGCTCTAAAGCAAAATGGGCATACTTAGGGACCGAAAGGTATTATATATCACCATCCCATGACTTCAGCCTAAATGTAAAATAAAAATCTTCTGAGTCAACAATATCTCGATCTTCACAGAGGTGTTAAGAACTGATGAAAGAGTAGCCTGTGGTATGAATCTTCACTGGAATTACAGCGAACACTAATTTTATACTTCATTGGGTTCTAGGGCACAGCTGCAATCAGGGACGAGTGAACGATTTAGCAAAAAATGGGTGCTCTGTTCTGCCGTCCATAGTTCTTGTTCAAGCTAACGAAACGAGCATTCTCCAGTCGTATGTCTAGAAACCTCTGGACAAAACATGACAATGCCAAAACCAAACAAATCCTATCGTTTAACAGACCCATCCTAGGGCTACTCACTGGGATTAAAACCGGCCACAACCTCCTACTGGCCCACAGAAGAAGAATGCGACCAGACACTGACGACCTCTGTCAAAGTTGTGACTGTGAGAAGAGAACAAATCTAGCCTGGAAAAAAGTCTTCAGAAATTACCACTTCGTAGACCTGAGTAACCTGACAGGAAAGTAACCATTAGCCATCCTGCGATTCATAACAATATCGGGGTGGTTGAGGGAGGCCATTTAGGTCTTCCTTTTTAGAATACCCACGTCAAGAATTCACAAAAGTTCCTTTGGCGATCTACAGAGTTCAAAGAGCAACATTCAGCCGTTTTTTAAAAAACAAGCCATGAATTGATTTCAATCCCCAAGTCGCGGAGGAATGATATAGGTAATGGGAGATGTATTAACAAACAATTCCAAGTCGATGAAGAACCTTTGCTCTGGTAGTCACATGCTTGAGCGGCATAATCGATGCACAGAAAAAGTTTACTAAGGTCTTACAAAAGTCATTCAATTTTAAATATAAAAATAAATACAGCCCTACGTACTTGGATCTTGGTGCATAGGTTTTAAAGATTATTCAGGTTTAAAATTCAAGTAAAATAGTTAAAGTAAGTAGTCGAAACGAAAGTTCCATTCATTTAGTTTAAACAGGAAGTGGGTGTGGCATTCCTAATTTTTCAAACGACAGCTTTATACCAACAAGCCAACACCGTTAAAGGAGCCAAAAGAGCAGACAATATTAAACGTGAAACTTTCTGGCCGATGCGTGTGGGAGAATGTTGGAAAATTGACTCCAAAGACTTAAAAAATAAAGTGGCTTCCCATTTGAAAGAAAAAGTCACTTATGTTCTGACGGAAGCAGAACTCATAACTCATTTATTTCGACACTCGTGTCATTTATAAGTAGAAGTCTTTCTTTTGACGCAGAGGGTCAAAAATGGTACTTAATTGATAGGTAGATTAAAAATTCACTCTTACTTTGTTATGCATGAGATTCAAATTACATGAACAGTCCTAAGTTAAGTTCCCGCCTTGAAAAGAAAATTCAAGGAATGGTAAAACTTTTTTAATTATTTCCTGACCGCATTCTGATACTCATAAATTATTTACATTATAATCTGACGAAGACACATGTTTTTACAATAAAGCCTGAGAGTCCTTTATAATGACATCACCAACGAACGATTTCTAAGATACTTAGCCATCAGCTCTGCTTCCGTTTCCAGAAACTTGCTCTGTTTGTTCTTTGTACAGGAAGCACGTTTTGTTGAAGTTATTTACAAAATAACCCGCAAACGGATGAAGTTCCAATATAATTAATTGGTCCCTTTTTATGGCAGCGTAAGATTCAAAATTGCCTCCCTCCACCCTCGTATCAGCGCCTTTAATAGGCATATTGTTTGCCTGCTGAACTCAATGAATTCTGACCAAATTATAAGCTCATGAATTATTTATGAATCGATTAGGAAATCATTACCGAGGATGATGTTGTTGCCCGACAATCTTCACCCACTCGACAAGTTTTTGGGGTTGTGTCACCCCAAAAAGTGATTTCCTCAACAACAAAACCCCATAACCTTTCGTTTTGTATCAAAAGTCCCTTTTTACGCTCACTTGGAGAGTGTTCAGATTCGGCCGAGTCAACAACAACACCATTAAACGTTCACCAAATACAATAGATAAAAGGGAAATAGCTACACTCTTGGGTGTTCTCGAAATAATCTGCATAAGGCAATCGGGCGGTGTGTGTGTTTCGTCGTGATTTATCACAGTCATGGACTTTGCAGCAGTGTGTCTGCTCCAAAGGCCAACTAAATCAACCATCCATTTTCGAGAGGCCATAGAACCCGCAGGAGGCTCTGAAGTGATAGGAGGCATTGTAACAGCTCCTAAATTGATGGCAATCATCGAGGGTTTCCAGTGCAAATGTACACTTCCGAGTTATTTTATCAGTACGCTAGTGGTGGCAATCCTTTTTCGTTTTGCTTTTTCTGTGGATAAGCGACAGATTTGAAATATTATTTCTCATAAAAATATGACGGCCATAAAGACAAAAAATATGAGGAACTTTGAAGCAGAATATAAAAAAAAATGTGTGCAGCCCTGGGACAAGGTTCTCCCCAGCTGATAACCAGGGGATGTTTGAATTTCAAAGGCCGATGGGAGAAAGCAAAATGAATGGTGGTTCCGCCGCGCGGCCGACGTTCCTTATCTGGGCCAACTGGAACTGAAAACGAACAAAAATCAATTCAATTTCGACGGAACTTCATTTTATCTGAAATCAGATAAACGAGAAAATTGTAATCGGTATCAAGGTCGGTTTTTTCTGTTTTGTCATGTGAGTTTGAACGGAAACATTTGTTAGAGTGTAGGTGGGGGCGTAGATACCTAGTTACATACATATGTTCGATAGATACACCTGAAAAGTAATTTTCTTTTTTTTGTAAGTGCAATGGCTTAGGGGGGTTTGAATGACCCAATGAACTGGGGGATAAATTGATTTTAGAATTTCGAAAAAAGTTTTCTAAATCAAAGTCCCTTTCCTAACCAGTTGAACACCTAATGTAGAGGCAGAGTAACGTTTATTGTTAATTTATTTAGTTGATTTATTATTTATTTTTTATTGCTAGTTATTTATAGATAAAAGTGATTTTAAAAGCCTTGTAAAGTACAAGCCAAAAAAAAGTACATATTGAGGATCTAGACTGACAAATAAGAGCGGAAAAGAACTATATGAAGCAATAAGAGAAACTAGCCATAAAATGCTATATCTTGTTGACTTTTTCATAACAAAGAATATCTTGTTAAATTCTGTAAAGGTAGAAAATGGCCATACAATTTTTTTAATATTTGGCGATACAATCCCTTGGAAAGAAAAAGTCCAAGGAAAGCATTCAGCTTTCAAGTACAATAGAAGCAGAAGGCCAATAAGAAGAGGCTGTACAGATATTTGAAAAGCTGCATGGGTTGCAACACATAAAACTAAAACGAAAATCCAACGAAACTGGTCAAGATCACCAAGATCACCAAAGGAATATGCCAATCAAGAGACAATCGGTAACGGCGAAAGAAATTGCCAAAGAAATACAAAAAATGTATCAATGCATGAACAAGCCCCGTATTTTGATTTGATACTACAGAAATCCTAAAGCTATTTCCAAAAACAGCTTACAGAAATCAGCGAACATTACAAATGCTTCATAGAATAGCACACGAATATGATACATTCTGGCGCAAAGGTTTGATCCATAATTTCCAAAAGGATCTGCTAAAACAATACTCATGTCAGAAATATTAGAGCCGTACATGTATATATATGACAGCGATATTTTAGAGTTCAACAAGAAAATGTATGCTCTACATTCAGAGAAATAGAAGCTGGTGCACCACAAAGGAGTGTACTAGGTCCTGTATTATACCTTTTATTTACTATGACAACATTTGCTTATGATACAGCAGCACTTTCAGGGGGAGACCCTGTCGAATTAGCCACAATAAATCAAAGTGAACTAAGAAATCAATTTTAAGAATAAATATCTAGGCACGACTCTAGAGGCAAAACTACATCGTACGACAAGAAAAAAAGACAGAAGTTGAACGCTACAGTAGAATATGTTGTCTTCCTAGAAGAAACTCTTATTCTGAAACTCGGGCTCGAGCTGTAGGCATGCGGAACTGATCTACATACTCTACAAATCTAGAAATAGATAACCGAAGGAAAAGAGTGGTTTATAATATTACTAAAAGAAAAGGGAACCGTCAAAAGAAGGCTTTTTAGCTTTGAATAACAATTATTGGAGAAAAAATTACTACTTAGTTGAACGACTAGGTGCCATAACTAGAGCCAGAACACGATTTATCGAATAGTCTACGACACAACCTGTACATACCATAAGGCTGACGGAATATGAACGGAATATTAACTAGCTAATTGGAATCTAATTTTTGTGGGCGCCGGGGCTCTGTGGTTAGTGCGTTGGACAATGGAGCAAGGGGTTTGATGTTCGAATCCCAGTCGGAACACCTAAAAAGTTTTTCACGGCCTCACCTCTCGCGAGCGTCTGACAAACATCCGAGAGTACAACTGTCCTGAAAAAACTTCTCAAATACCGAATTACCCTTCGGACATTCGTGTAAAGAATATAACACGCACAACACGAATGGTTGTGAAAAGCTAGGCCCTGAGTCCCATCGACCTTTTGCGCCAAGTATTTATTTTCTTTTTTTTTAATTGGAATCTTACATGACGCGTCAAAATATCCAAAAGATTTAGTGTCGAAAAGTATAAAAGGCATGATCTCAAAATTAAATGTTGGATGTTAATTTGACGTATACCTCGGGAAGATTAGATCAGATGATTTGAAAGGCAAAGAGTCAGAAAGTTTGAGAGACTAAAAGTCAAAGAGTCGATGGAGGAGCTTCTTCAAGAGAGTGTGTGGCATTATAGAAAATGAGTGAAAAAAGAAACTCGGTGGTCTGAACGTTGTGAACTAAAAAAGTAAAAAACTTAAATGAGTCAATAAATTTTCAAAGCTATTAACTCAAAGAGTCAAAGAAATTAAAGGTCATACTCAAGCTATTAGGCGGCTAAAATGTCTCCATCAAATAGAGTCGAATGTATAAATATAACGACCCATAATATCGTCGATACCCTAATAATCAGATCAATAATTTTCCAGCAGTTTGCTTTCTATGGTTAGGGTAAAAATTACAAATGAAGAATAGGATAATAAGAACTCCATGTGTAAAATAGTACATATGCCTAATTTCGAATCCCTGTACTCCAATGTGGAATGAAGAAGTTATGCTTTGTTACTCTAGGCTAGGTTACGTAATGAAGGGTCTGTGATGGATAAGGACTCATACTGTTCACTCGAAGTGAATCACAATTTGGAAATAAAGACAAAACATGCTTCATGTTCCTAGTCCACTTAGGGACTAGTGAATGTTGTGGAGAAGACCTGACATCTGGAGTACTTGCAAATAACCTGGATAATACGGTGAGTGAGAGTCGTTCTGACAAAGAAGATGTTGAATATACTCCACCACTTCGTCATTTTTCCACCTTCCAGCCTGTACTCTATTAACACTCTAACACTCAGGGGTTACTCAATGTTGCATTCATAGTCCTATCTTATTTGCACCTTTTGTCGATGACTTTAAAATTCTTCACTACAATTCTAGCTTTAATAGGATAGCATTTGCAACAGATTGTAATACGAAGGAAATGTTTTTCAAAAATTTTCAGGTTAGGTTTGGGGGTTTGTCTTCGACTCCTTTGATAGGAATTCAATTTTTTAAAACTTAGCAATCTGGAGCCCTGAAAGTATCAACGAAAATTGTTTAAGTTATACAGAGTTTAGACAAGGAAAATAGAACAGCATATGGGATGGCAGAATTTTGGCTTGAGCCCCTAGCTTTTCTCCTTATTTGGTTCGACGGTCTTAACATTAAGCTTCTCCCTGACGCTGATAATATCTTTATTTGCAATTGGAAAGGTATCCTTCTACCTGAAAACAGCACACCCTTATAGAAAGAAAACCTGGAGGAACTATTGACAAAAATTAAACTATCTACCCATTCTGCCTGTCAAAGTCTAACTAGGTATTCCCAACGCATATTGAACTATCTACCTATTACAAAAAGTATCTTTTATTGAACTTAAAGTAAATAACTTTCTCCCTTCTTCCGGCTTCTGACTACAAAAGCCAATTCTGTAACTTTGTGAATTTATTAGAATTGAATAGAATCATAGTTTCGAACTTGAAAGTAAACAGCAGTGCAAACATTTCAATTCATTCTGTTCAATACTGAACTTAAAACAAAGAATTTGTATAACTTTGAGTTACAAAATTGGATTTTAAAATCTCCTCACAGTATAGTCCACCAGCTACTACATGAAGAACACCTCCTCTGATTTATTTGACTTTCTCTTGATTTTATGGCAGGTAAGTCTTTTAAAGCAGGCCAACTTAATCCTACTTGATTCCGCTTGGTATTTGCATTTTTGTCGACGTAAAAACAAAAGTTGTGCCACTTGTAAACGGTCTTCTTCAAATACCTATATTGAATCCATTTAGGGAAACAATAAATATGACTTTTCAGTGTTCACATATTCAATGGAATTAGCATACGCCCACAACACGACTGCTGATCGGAATACATTAAGAGGGTATTTGCAGATTGCAAAGGAGCCATCCATCCATCCAATTGCTGTCATGAGTAGGTACACCGATATCTATACCTCATCCGATAGCTCATGATGTGAAATTCAAATCGGAAACGATTATTTGGCTTCTTCGTTTGCATATTCATGTGGAATAAATACATCTTGTTAGTGAGAGATATAAATATATATGTATGTACATACGCTTCGATAAGATATCGAAATTGAAAATAGATAGAAAAAAATAAAACCAATTTTGAGCGATTTCTTGGATCTAGGGCAAATAATAAGGTCGTTTGAGAAATTCCAGATGATCACTGCAATCGAATTAATTTAAGGGAACCTTTTGCAAAAGATTGTACAATTCCTCTTTTGGCTTTCGTGGGAGAGCATTTGGTCTGAAGAGAAATTTGCGAAAGATGGCTATTTTGAGATATATCGGTCATAAAACTGTTTGTGAAGCAAGTTGGAATAGAGGCGAATACTCATTATAATAAATTAACGAAAAGAGAAGAGGATTGGCACTGGTAGAGAACTCATAAAAAAGCCGGTTTCATTTAAGGCGAGAACTGACTCCTGGGAAGGTCACTTTCCATTAAAGATGAAATACAAGTCACCCAAAACCATTTGTGTATTTTTTAATGGACTCCTAACGCCATCTATAAATATTTTAATTCGTATTATTGCGTGATATAAAATGTTTGCCAAAGATAGTGTTCTGCACAGAGGGACCAAAATCGCGAGCTCTAAGAGCAGAAGGGAAGAGAAGCACACCGACTCCTCAGACGAAAAAGGAAGGAGCAAGCATGCAATCGAGGAATTAGACAGGAATAAGGTTCAAACGTGCACTAGAAGGTCAAAAGAACATGTCAAGACTACAGTCTCGAACCGAAATCTGCAGCGATAAGGAAGGAAACCTAGTAGTAGAATCCCAATTAATGCTGAGCATATGAAAGATCACTTCCACTGTCAGGCAGAATCTGGATGATAATAACCGACATTTTCATCCACCTGACCTGAATGAAATTAAATAAGCAATATCTAAACTAAGATCCAACAAAGCTGTTGGAGTTTATGGTTTCAATACCGAGCTATCCAAAACAGTGGGGGATGACAAAGAAAAAACCGTGCACCAACTCAGTTTTAAAGCTCAGTTTAGAATCGCATCAGTTCCAAATCCAATTTTTCTCATAGGTAAACTGTTATAGAGTAATTGTAAACAGTATCAAATGCTTTTTGGAACCTGTGAAATGTCTGTTGGAACCTTTGCGAAAAAGTGAGAATCAAGAAGTACACCGCAAGTAAAACTGAATACGATTGTCTACTATCATCCATCGGACTTACCCATAAAAATTTTGCAATAAGAAGAGCGGTGACTTGTAAATAGAATAAGTATAGAAATTACAGTCGAATTCATAAGATTGGAGCTATCTACAAACACAGTTAGGACTGACACCTTTCTCTAGGATTTGGCTAAAAACTGAGCTAACAAGATTGACAACATATTGAAAAACGAAGCCAGGACCGAATAGAATATGTATCGTACACTTTGGCGAGAGATCATTCTTAGCTGATCCATCTGTCCCTTCAAAACTTTGTTCTGAAAACTGGGCTCAAGAAATCTGCAAGGGCTAGGGAGACAAAGCAGAAAAGCATATGGAAATAAGAATTCACTTGAAAATTCGGTAGTAAATAGATTTACTAGTTTTCATGCATAAGACCCACTACTGTGAACCAGGTGCCACTTATCCAACTTGGTCAATGTTGGGAAAGAGCCTGCACCAGATCCAAGATGTTTATCTCAAAAAACTAATAATATTTTCCACAACTAAGCGAACCAAGACGTTTTACTTTTATATGACAACTATACTCTTGAATGTTTCCCAGATGTTTGCGAGAGGCGAGACTTGGAAAACAATTCATTTTTGTCTTCAAAAGTTCTCTCTGGTGTACGGCACTAATACAAGAAAAGCTCAGCTTTTGAACCACTCTTACAACTTCACTTGGAGACGTTGAAGCTGCATTGCGGCTTAGTAACCGGCTTTTGGAAATAAGGGCCGCGTAAGTATCCCAAATGGCTATGAATCGATTCCCAGTATTATTCCTATATTGGAAGTATAAAACCAGGTTACCAACAGAACTCCTGGGAACAATTTGGCTTAGGAGTATTCTTTGATGTTGTTATAGCCTGCGGCACTATATGCCACGCTAAGCAACTGCTAAAACTAGAAAATCTTCTATCAACGGGCTTCTATCTAATGTTTAAAAGCTACGTAACTGATTGACACTTCTATGTAAATTATAAAGACGATCACTCAAAACCATACACAAAAAGAGCTAGTGTCCCACAAGGCAGTGTAGTTGGATCATCATTTTACAATCTAAGCGTCTTCTAACGCAAACTATACTTTTGGTGATGACACTATAATGTTTTACTCCCACAAATGCTTACAAAAAACGACAGTGCAACTAAAACAAATTCTGGATGGATTGTATTTGCAGAAAGGTATGGAAATGCATACCTTATAGAGAGCCTTAACTGACATCTATAGGGGCTGTTCGTACATTAGATATGGGCCAATGCAATGGTAAGAGGTGAAAGAAGTATTGTTAGCGAAACTTAATAAGGAGTTATTGATAATTTTAGATAGACTTTCAGACCTCCAAGCCCGATCTCCTTCATGCGTAAACTACTAGAGAGAATCTGAGAATCAACGGACAAGACCCGGATTTGCAACTGGTTCAGTCTCATACCCAGCCAATAGTCATAACTAGAGTAAAACTACGCCAAGTTAACTAAGTGGTTGTTCCATAAAAACAAACGAGTTGGAATATCAAGAGCTATGTATCCTATGCAAATACTATGTAAAGACGGAAGGCAATTGTAGACCTTATTCGTACACACAACCCACCAAAACAACAGATACTATTTGGCCTTTATTACATACCATACACATACTTTATATATTACTCTTACAAACTGTTAAACTATGTTAAAAACCTAACCATCTACAAAAATATCTTGATTAGACATATTTCCTTTGAGCTCCGAATTCCGTAAATTTATCTCCGTCAAGTATTTAATAAAATAATTCAATTTTCATCTTTGGTGAAGAGACAACCAACAGTTGGTATATCCCATAGCGACAAGACTTAATAGGATTTAGAAAGGATCTCTCAGAATGGCCGGCTTATGCTACAACAACAGTTCTGTAATCGCCTTCAAGAAAAACAAATCTAAAAGAGATGAATGTACGTATATATACATACAAACCAAGCTGTTGCGTCTACTACAATAGAACCAACAACTACTTATCCAATTTATACACTCCCTTATGGAATCTCTTAGAAGGAGCATCATCAGGAGAATTCTTCTCCTATAAATAGATATCTTGTTTAAGGATATTTCTTCTGGTCTGACTTTGTGTGTTAATGATGGAAAAATTATAATCAATTACCATGGAGATGAGTACATTTCTCCAAGGATACGAAACAGAAGCTTTCTAATTCGGATGTTAATACGGGAACTAATATGAATTATAGAAGAGCATGGTAGACGTCACTCAAAGGATCTTATGTTCGGTATTTGATGCTTCAAAGGTACACAATTTCACAAGAATTTTGGTTTCAGTTTCATATGTTGATTTCTATTGGAGGAGTTACACTTCATTAGCGACTTACTAGAGAGACATTGAATAAGTTATAAGAGTACTGCCACTGTCAAAGGTTGTATTTTCTACGAAATTTGATATTGAAAGTGGTGCTGCCTTATAAGATAGTGATTCATTCTCAACACTCTGATAAGCAGAGACTACACTTTTCCATTTGATTTATGTCATTGTCGCAATCGCACCCTAAACCAAATCTCCTTTAAGAGGATTACGGAGATGTGTTATGACAAGAAACCGGCCAATTTGAGTGCTCCCTCTTTAAGCCGATTAATGCTTGTTTCGATGAAGGACACACAAATTTAGCAATTGTTGATTATTGTCCTTGCAAAAATACACATCAACGGGAAGTCATCTTATGCGGATTTATTTTGATTCAACTTATTATGGAGAACATTTTTGTGAGCTTCTTATCTAAATGGAGACTTAGGTGGAAAAAGTTGCAAAGAAGTTTATCTTAAGCTAACTAACTAGTCGTAGAAAAATGTAAGTGAATCTCTTATTAATAACCTGTCTCCTTTGGTGTTTTGTCCATCACTGGATGTAAGACGGCAAGTATCCTTGACCTAAGAAATGTTGGATAATAATAAAACTTGTATTCCTTTGCTGTCACAGACACTCTGTCGTATGTGTAACATTTTTTTCTCTTTTATTCTATGTTGAGAGACTGAGATTACAGTAATCTTCAGTTACAAACTCACAAAGTAGTAACTGCGAACGATGTTAACACCTAAAGGTATGCAAGTAAATCTGTACTTCTTAGTATACTTCTAGGTGCTAGACGTTGGCAAAGTTTCTGTTTACAAAGTCATGGAATTTGGCTTTGAAATTCGTAACTTAATCAAAGAAAGTTTCCTGACATGAAGGTACATACATAGGTAATTGATACAAACAAACATTTTGGTATAAAAGTTTTAGCCAATTCAAAGTAGAATGTTTGATTCTGGACAAAAAAAGGAAAAAAATTGCACGAATATAGAACCATCAGTGAACAGCGTGATGTAAAACTTTAAGTCCTTTTTAAATGCTTCAAAGACACCCACATAGAGGCAGTCGAAAAGAAATGATAAAAGACATACACTCGTGCATGAACGCGGAATAGATTAGGTTAAGGACATGTGTACATGAAATGTAACAATTCGTCTGGCAAAGTAATTTCAAAAAGCGTTCTCACCTTTTGCCTTCCCTATCGGACTGCTTTAGAAAGAATTCTGTTTGTGGGTGATAACTTATTTTCATCTGTTTATAATTTTTTTTTCGAGAATATCATGATTAACATTTCTTTCTATTTTTTTTTTCTTCCAGATCCGAAATGGATTAATTTTTTTCATCTTTTTGAAGAAGGTAAGTACATGTTTTTTTATTTTGTTTTGTATTAGAGTAAGGTAAGCTGAAAGAAATTCTCATCATGGGTTTGCACATAACCATGACAACAGACAAGACTCGTTAACCTACTTTTGCTGTACCATCACTTGGATTATCATCCAGTGGGGGATAAGAGTTTTGAATCATATTCAGAATGGGATACGTTGGGTTGGAACTCTTTGTGAGAGGATGACTTAATCATCACTGAATAATCTGGTAGTTAATTAGATCTACGGATTTTATCCTGATTCTCTTTTAATGGTGGACTAGTCCAGGTGTAATGAAATCTGGAGAACCTGGGAGTGTATATAAGTTTATAATTAGTAACCTGAACAAGAAGGTGATTATGAAAGGGAAGCCGTTGGATGAAGGAACGGAACTTGGACAAAAAAGTGGAGGAGGATTTTAAACTATGCATATTAAATAGTGTTCGACAGTGGAACGTAGAGTAGAATTGAAGTGGAAGTGGAAACAATGCAATGGTGACAATGGGGACAATGCTAGTCAAGGTACTCGTAACTAAATACTAACTGGTTTCTGACTCAACCGAGTTTACCGACTTACGAGGATGTAAGTTCAGTTCTTCACTGAAATTAATTAAGGAATAAATTATCAACTTTATAGGGAATTTCTTTGAGAACTGATTAAGATGGTTTCATACTGTATTACAACACTATTTCGTGGAATGAGTGCTGCAGCAATAACTAGTGTATAAATTGAGCAATAAATGGTAACGACAAAATGCAACTCCATTAAATAGCTTTTGGTCCTTCTGTTGCTTGACAGCTCCCAGTGTCATCTACGATGTACCCCGCATGCCAGAAGTAGAGACTTTTATTCTATAACATTTGATTGCAACATTTATTTCTTTATATACACATGTAGTCCCTAAAAGAATGCAACGAATTCGTTTTACATTACATACCTTTAGATGCCTTTTTTTTTTTAGTAGAATACCGACAATGGGTTTTGATGTATGTACCGCTAATTGCAGCAACTGTATAGAAATAAGATGCAGTTACGAAAAACAACTTGTGTATATGTGTGTACTACTTATCTAAGACATAAAGAGAGTACTCTCTGTGTTAACAAGACTTCAAACATCTCAAACGAATAAGCTAGAAATACTTTGAAAGAAAGAAAAATATATAAAAACAAAGAGGTAGCATTACCTTAATGCCCGTAATTAAGCTAAAATTATCCCTCTTATAACGTCCCATTATGCCTAACATACGATGCAGACATCTTAACGATGTCAACTGCTTTGAACTTCTTCAAACAGAACATGAATGACACTTGAAGCTCCAGGTACTAAGGACTAGCAGCAAAATGCGTTTCGAAGTGGCGTTTGCCTTCTTACAAGAATATTCTCTTAAAAACGCCAACGGTCGACTTAAGTACTACTAGCCTTTCAATAGTTTAAATAAATATAGTGCATGTATGAACATAATGTTTATAACAAGATTCTTCTATTACTTACAAGACTACTCATACTGTGTTTGAAGGAGTAGGATTTTCTTTCTTCACATTTTATCCACTAAAGGCAGACAATAACCACGCACACACACAACCACCAATGTCCTTCGCCTTGAACGTTATCATCTGAAGGAGCTAAGCATAACGATGAGTCGTCCTCCTTAAATGTACACACAAGTGTATGAGCGTGCGTGTGTGGGGGTTTGTGTGCTCGGCACCTAATAAGATGTGTACAATTTTTCACTTGACGTCATTTGTGTAGACTTTCGGTGTGTGACACACATATGAGAAGACATTCTTCTTCCCCACACCTTGACTTCTTTCAGTCCTTGGGTAGGTAATATGTATCGTATTCGTGTACTGAAGGACGATAGCAAACATGAAACTGAATGAATATGCATGAAACACGTGAGAAGCAAACCTAATAGAAAGGCGTAGTTGTAGTGAAGAAACAAAATGCTAAAAGAAGTGAAATTTGTATTCAACCTGAAGAGATGACTGATGCAAAGCAACCATACCACAAGGTATGTATCCACGTGTGTTTAAGCCAACACACCGCTTTTATATTTTATTGTCCATGTATTCTTTTGTGTACGCATATGAGTACACCTAGTTTTCGAATACCTATGTAGTTTGTTTGCGGGAGATGAGGACACAATTCAGCGAGTGACATTTACATAAAACAAGTGCTTTGGCTGATGAAGGAATCGTGGAAAATAAACCAGGGATTGACTTAGATTCATTGCGGATTTCGCGCACAAGATTGTTTGCAGAGGAGACCACAAGTTTCATTTAGAAAAAGTTAAAGAAGACCAACTTTATTTCGAATGACAGAAAATTTTAGTTGATTAACATACAACACAATACAAGATAGGGTTATGTTTCTGCTTTACAACTCAGGGGTTTTAATCTTAAGACAAATTCTGTTAAAATTTCAAAATGATTTCTAAAAACACTTAATGTTATGTAATGAATAGTATTTATTAAATAAATAAAATAACTCACCCCTACAGTTTATGTATTTTCTTTTTCTTGAATCTGTAATAAGAAAAGACAATTTAGTTTGACTCATTTATGTGTATTTACTTAAATATATTTATTAATAAAATGTATGTTAATAGGTTGAACTAACAAGTCTGGCACTTAATAAAATTTGTGCGTATCACCTAAGACGAGGTCTTTCTTAATTGCATTGGAATCGAAGATTCCTTGGTCCGAAACCTTGATGTCTATATGCTCTACATGTACTACCCATCTTTTATGACTGATCCGTCTGACCAGTTTAATGTCACTATTGAGCTTGTAGAGTTCGTTGCAAGATCTCTTCCTGCAAAGGTCGTCAACACAACTGGGACCGGAAATCCATGCTTCTGCGCCATATAACTGAACTGTCACGATGAATGACTTATATAGAGTCTTCTTGGTGACAAGGCCACGATTGGTTAATGTTAAGGAAACAGCGATTGACAAGAGGAATTCTTCGTTTGATCTCTGAAGTTGTCAAAGTTTATAGTGGAGCCGAGATAGACAAATACCCTCAAAGTTGTCCGATTCGTCGATGTTGTGTGTCTTTTCTTGTTAACGGCATGTACTTCGGTTAACCCTCCCTCACAGCAAAACGCATTTTAGCCACGATTGTTGCAATACTTGCAAACGCATCAGTGACAGCAAGTAATTTCACAGTTTTTTGGAAAGCTTAGCCTCTGATGTTTGCTTGTGGGTCGGTTACAGATTTCTGAAACATAATATTAAATAAGTCACATAACAGGGCATCCATTTGTCCGAATCCTTTTTTGACATCAAGTAAGATTGCTTCCGACCTTTTTGGAGCAGAAAGCATTCTACATCGCATACTGTATGCGGGCTTAATGTCGATACTAATACGGTGAGTGCCTATCTGGACTTTTTGAATTTTTTCCATAATCGGCACAATTGTTGGAATATTTTGTCGATTTATAGAGTTATTCGGTCTAAAATCGCCAATCAGGTCTTTAAGAAATAGCTTAAGGCGTTTGTATGAAATATTAAGAAGACTTAGGGCTCTACAGTTCGCCCAGTTTTAAGGGGCTCCTTTCTTATGGACTTGGATGACTTCCTAATTTAAGTAACTGAACCTGAGCTTCATTTGGAACTGGTTTTAATAAAAATTTATTTTTTTTTTGAAAACCGCTTTAACGATTTTGATATGATTTAGTATTTGAATTAGTTTGGATATATGTATGTAAGAATGTATGCTAGTAGATGGCGCACCAAGTTTTTCTCTTCTTTCTTTTTTTAAATTAATATCTCAGAGTTATGAGACTAATGCAAGTAATGAAGTACCAAGTTTTGGAACTTTCATGCTCACTTTTCAAAAATTTGTTTTTTTTACTATCATACATCTCGAAAAAAATTGTTAACGCAAAATGTACATGCATTGAAATTCTTTATAGTTAAAGCTCGTAGATAGCATTAGTACAATGTTATGGTTACACTTTCATCAAAAATGCAGATGACACGCCTTACTGGATCTTACGTGTAAGAAGGCTCGAATTTTAATCCTCCTAAGATTGTATTTTTAGAGCAGTTGTACATATGTACCTACATGTATATACATACATACATATGTTCGACCCAGTCGTGCACTCTATTTTGGTATGCAATTCGATTACAATTTTCATTGGTCTACTTCCCCCCCTATTCCATTGAATCTTTACCTTCTTCATTTTACCTTCTATTTGTAGCCCCATCAACCTGAAAATGTCTACTATCATTCCTGTCACTGTCACTTTGAAAATTTGTTTGCCCTTGTGCTTTAAATTGTTGTCTGACAGTACTCAAGCAGTCTACCTTGAAACTGATCCAGACACTTTTGACACATGTAACTAACACGAGTGCAGATGGTTCCATTCGAATAATTTCCACCGAACACAACGGTCACATCCGAGTGAGACCAAAACACCATTGTGTTACTCCTAGCGAACGTAGCCACGTACTGTATTCGGTGCTAACTTATTTATTCATCGCTTACTTCCTGTCAATACTATACATCTCTCTTATTTCAAGTTGACATAATACCATTCAACAGGAAGCCCTCCCCGCATAGGCATTTCTTCGTCGTCTCCCCTACCTACTCGAGGGAACGTCCTTGCTTTTGTTTACCACTAAAACCTGAGAGGAAGTTCTGTGCGTCATCGATACCCACCACTTGAATGATGTGTTTTGTTTTTTTTTTTTTGTTTTTTGTATTTGACCACCAAACACGGTTGGGCAATTTAGCTTGAAATATCATTTAATAACAAAAGGCCAAAAAACAAAAAGAACTCCCTCAACCGAGCGAAAAATTTGTCAAATGGAGAGTGATTGTGGGCGACTGAGTAAACAAAAACACAACACAAGTTAAAGTATCTACAGGGCGGGGAGGACCGCACCACTCTACAATCGGATTGCGGCCATTCGCATGGATACGTTCCGCCAATAATTCAAAATACAAATTCTATGTATTTAGTTCAGCACCGTGGCCTATTGATTTTTTCCTTATTTCCTTTCGATTCTCCTCTTAGCCAAGGTCCTTTCTCAGTGAAAAGTGAATTGTACTAGGGCTTCTTCGAAGCGAAATTCTTGGATACATTCGACGCCACACTTAATGGGATTATTTGTGCGCGCCATAAAGTTGGCATTCGTATGTGGAACACTACCAGGACACAAAATCAGAATCAACTTTTTTCTGCTGATGCTTAACAAAACTATTTTATGGGCGCCCATGTGCTATTGGTGTATGTGTTGGGTCACATTCTCCCTTATGTGGCGTATTTTCAGGGCCGCATAAATTACCTACTCTGGGTGCTTCAGTTGTTTTTTCACATGACCGCCTTCAGTACATGTACCAATGAGGTAATTAGTATAAACAGCCAGAAATTGCTGTGATTTTGTACGGTGTGGCTGGTTGTAGGCGCTGTGTGTGTGTGAGCGGCGGAGGAGGGTTTATTGAAATGATAATCTATGGGAGATTATTTAATTTGAACCTTCATTTCGAGAGTTATGTGAAGTGTACATGTAAATTTGGATATGTTTCGCCATGATTGTCGGGCATGGCGGCCTATTAAGTGAATTATTGAATTAAAATGTCATTTGTCGGCTGAATTGGTAAATGCATGTAGGGATGGGGTCAGGTTCATTATATCGAACTGGCCTTTACCAAGGGCTATGGCGACTGGTTCATCTGGGACCTGTCACTTTAGTTTATTCCAGTAGGGTCAAATGGCTTAGGTGGAGTCCGGGCGCGCCATCCAAAAAACAATGAAAAAATACTCGATATTCATATCAAAGATGTTCCACTATATGGAATGCACTTCACAAAAACCAATATGCCTATCAACCAGTAAAATGAGAACGCATGCTCTTCAGGAATTCACCACAAGGATTGAGAAATTCCTCAGAGACAAAGAAATTGCGATGGGCCGATTCCTTGACATCAAGGGAGTTTTCGAAAACACCGAACATGCTCAGATTTACAGATACATTCAAAACACAGAAGTAGATAGTACTACTTCTAGATGAATAAAAGAGACATGCTTAGCGGCAGAAATAACAATGCTACGTTAGGCAGTGACAGAGATAGACTGACGACTGCGAAAGGTTCCCCACAGTGTTGTATTCTCTCCCTCTGTTATGGTCCATAGTACGAAGTAAACTACTAAATATATGATTTCTATGTCCAGGGATACGCTGATAACATTGCAATTATAATCAGAGCCAGGGTATTTAATCTTGACTGGTGTAAAAAGCTGAGCCTAAATGTCAACCAAAGAAGGAGCACAATAGTTGCTTACACAAAAGGACGAATTAGAAAAAACTTAAAAACAACAGTAAAAATTCACTCTGTTCGGTGAAGTTAAAGAGTTTTCAAAAGTCAAATACCTTGGCCTAACTCTAGACTAAAAGGTACTTGAATCTCGCATGAAAGCCATAGACAAAGCCAGGATCTCATTATGGATCAGCAGAAGTCTAATTAGTAAGAGTTGGAGTATAGACCCCAAAATTTTGCTGTGGCTTCTCGCAGCTATAACGAAACAAATTGTCACTAATGCAGCACCGGCATGTTGGCGAAAAACGAAGCAAAGATCCACACAAGACAAGTCCAATTAACTTTAAAGACTAGCTTGTGTATGAACTAGGAGCGCAGTGAGAACAACTCATAGCAGCGCTAGAAGTTATCCTTAATCTTCCATCCTTGCATCTTGAGACACAGAAAGAAGCCATAATTCTCGCTCATATCTGAAAATGTAGACAAATCCAAGAGAGTCCAATCAGACGGACATTTGCTAGCGACTATCATATATGGTGTACAGCTGGATCAAAACAAGGAGAAGGATATACAGAAGCTTATACAAGTGTAATTCCGTATTCTAAGCAGAAGCAATTGCTAAAAGGGTCTTCATATCTCATGAAACTCAGTCGTAGGGTTATTCGGACAGCAGTTGACGTCATAACGGGACACTAGGTGATAGGGAACCCTCCAGTGCCACTGCGAACTTTTGTAGGAGCTGCAGGGACGACGAGGAAATGGAATCCATCACGTCACTTGCTATTTGATTGTCCAGCACTAGCCACCAAAAAGAAAGACACTCTTGGGAGTAACTTCTTTGCGGCGCTGGATGATCTCAGAAACATTTAACTGAACAAACTCATGAGATTCATACTTATGTGGGTGATTTGGTTCAGTCATGGAAGACTGAAATTAGGTCCTCAGGGTCCCAGATTTGGGCACAATAGCCTAATTGATAGTGGAACCTCGACCTTGGGGGACACCTGACTGTTTGAGATTCACTTCCAAAAATGGCATGTTTTGCACTATCCCCGACATGGTCAGAGAGTACTGTTTTGGTACATTATTTGAGATAGTATGGTGATGGTGTTGCCACACTAGACTGTAGAGATCTGGTCTGGTTCGAAAATGGTTTCTGGAATTAGAATGGTGTCTTTGCAGCCAACACCAAAGAATCGGTATTTTTCAGAATTTATCACATTGTTTTCTAAGCTGAACTCCATGCCATAGAGATCTGCTCTAAGTTAACCCTTATTCGAGCAATCAAGGGTGCTATAAATATAAATTTTTGCAGATAGCCATACAACACTTAAAGCGTTGTCATCCAATTTAATCGACCCTATGTACGATACACAATAGAGTGGTACTCGGATAGATCCCTGATCATCAAGGAACTGTAAGCAATGAATCTGTAGATGGTCTACCTAGGACTGACTCAGAATCTGCATTCATAGGACCTGACACCTGACACCCAGCACTGACACCCCAGCACTGACTTATGATTGGGAACGCAAACTTAATCTGATTCAGTGTGAAAATATCCCGGGGTGAAAACAATCTAAACGTTTAATCAAACCCTATTCCTATGCAAGGACATCCTCAACTTATACAAGGATAATAATAAAAAGCAAGCATCTGAATACCATTCGAGAGTACAACTGTCATGAGAAAGCTTCCCAAATAAGAAATTGCACTTCGGATACGGCAGTAAAGTGTAGGCCACAACACGAATGGTTGTGAGAAGCTAGGGCCTATGTAGGTTCAATAGCCCTGTAGTGCCAATTTTTTTTTTTTATAGGGAAGCTGTTGAGCTTTTGGAGAGATCACTGTGGCCTCGGGTATCAGTATAACAAACTTAATCTGTGCTCAGACACAGTATATAGGTTTTGGTTGCGCATCTTTCAAAGGGAAACATAATTTGCTGCAGAAATTAAAACTTCTTCATTAGCGAATTGGTACGACTCTTAGAACAAATTAGATCCCTTAAATACAATAAATCTTTTCAGGTCGCAGTGTCACCCAGGGACTTTCTTTTGTCAACCTACATCTGTCCAGTTGTTTCGTTGATATTTTTCTCTCGCTGTCTTCATAAACATTTATGAGCAAAACAAACTCACGTATCTCTTCTAACTAAATGAAAAGATTCTTTCGAATCAGTAAACGTTATTAGGTATAAAACAGAATGAGAAATTGGAGATCAAAGGACTATAAACTGGAATGCACAGTTCACCGTTTTCGCAGAAACAAGCAGAGTTCTCTGGCGTGACTTTGCAAAATACACAAAACGAAAAGTATCCTGAAAATACGTCTCAAAGAGATGTAAGACAAACAAACCCATAAAAGGAAGAACTCAACAACATCTAAGAATGCTGTTGCAACACACAAAAGTTGTAAAGCTAGGTAATAGTGCCATCGTGAGAAATGAGATCTGTTCCGACAAATAAACCAAAAAAAAAATACCATAAACCAGTTCTGCACTTTGATAGAAATAAATTAAGAACGAAACAAAAATTACTTTTCCTAAAAACACAAAACAAGGACACAACACAACATTAGTCTATGAATCTGTCGTCCCTGCTACTTGGAAACCTTCCAAATGTGAGGAAGTATTACGAATTTTGAATAACAGAATCCATCCCATTCAAGGTTGTTCAAAGCAAATATTGTTTTCGCTGCCACAAGCAGTAATTTAATCCGCAACTCGGTAACTGGCAAACAAGGTATACATTGAGTACATCTGTTTTTGACCAGAATCCTTACAATCCAATTATAAACAATTTGATGACTGTCTTAGGATGAACAACGAGGCAAAACATTGACTAGGAAAAGAAAACCCCTCTCTATCTTGAGAAATCTAAAAGTCAGGGATAAGCGCAAGGATAAGTGCTTACAAACAAGCATCCCTTGCGGCAATAAGCTCCCTGACACAGGGCTCAATGGCCGTTGTTTGCCCCCGCCCCCGCTGCTGTGCCACATACATATACAGTCTTTGTGAAGCTTTTAACGAGATTACTGTAGAAAGGGATTTGTACGTCTTTAGGGTAAGAAAATTCAACAGGAGAGATACATAGATAAGCTAGGGAGCAATTGCAATGTAATACTCTTTGAAGAGCACCATAATGTAAGGATATTCTTGTGCAGCATGTCGCGTGGGTTGGATGGCGGTTGGTAGTTTGCCAATTAAATTTAAAGCAAAAGCACAAACGGCGACAAATATAATTAATTAGTTTAGGGATTCAAATTTCACAACAATGCACGGTGGCGCGCGGAAGTTTACACAATTCTGCTCGAAGACTTCAAGTTACCCGTAGGAGTGTGTTAAATGATTCAGAGAAGGCGGTGTCCTACGTAAATAACAAACAACACGATAAACTACGAATTTATGCAAGATGAGATGATGTTGTTTTAGTAAATAGAATTCGCACGAGACCAGTTGTAGCTGACAGGTAAAATAATATTTAGAGTATTCCACTTAACATAATTGAGATTTATTGTTAAGCAGGAGACAACATTATAGAGCACGATACAGATGGCGCTCTGTAATTTATTAGGGAATTATGATGATAAATATAAAGTGGCAGTTTTGTTTCCTCTCTTCATGATGTTTACGGCGGAAGTGTAAAACTAGTCAGAAGTTTCGGTAATGTATACAGACACAGCTGCTTTTGTACCCGGAATAAGGGTTCTTTGAAGGAAATCTAGTCACCGAAATTCAGGAAATTGTAGATTGTAGGCCATCAGGTAGAGAGAAGAAAAGAACTCGCATCCTGTCAATGAAGAATTGGCTATTTAAAAGCCTCTCAGTGGAACTTTTCAAACATGGTAGTGATGTTTTGGAAGGGTGCATGCACCAAATCATCAACCAAGTTTGGATATATGAAGCCATATCTATTGACTAGACTATCAGCTATCTTCAAGAAAGGCGATACTATGTCTTGTAAGAACTATTGAGGCATATCCCTGCTTAATGTCGCAGACAACTTTATGAACGTCCAAAACCTTTCTCCAAGACACTAATCGGTACGTACCAGTTTGGCTTTTCAGCCTGACAAATCGACGATTGACCAAACTATCACACTAATCCTAGGCCCTCAGACGATTATCGTCTTATGATATCGCTTTGCAGTTTGTTTCACGTAACATTCAGCGATGTCGTTTTGATATCTTTTTCTTCAAGTTACCCCAAAAACTGTCAAGCAGTATCCATGGAATAATCTACAGATGACAGAGTTCATTGCTATTGTGTAAACGATGGGCCTCTAGAAAAACCCAACTTATTTTAAGTCGAGACGCATCATTTCTTCATCGACTTTAAAGCCGGATATGATAACATTTACCTTCTCTATACAAGGAGATGATCGGATTCGGGATTCTGACAAAACTGATCCAGTGAACAAGTGTGAGCACGGAAAGCACTCTATTCGACAAACCTATCGGGTTACGCAAATGACATCGACATCATCGATAGCTCCCAAAGTCTAGTAATAAAAGCATTAAAGGCAATTGAAGAACAGGCTAAACAAGTTGGTTTTAAAGTCAATGAAAAAAAAAGATCACTGCTAGCAACAGAAATTTCGAAATGGTTAGGGAATTTACCTACCTCGCAGTAAATATATATTCTACGAATTACACCTTAGTGGAGATTCGTCGAGGAATTATCCTAGGAAACTCTTATTAGCTCTGTTAGGGAAAAGTACTAGACTTTTGTATTATATTCCAAGCTATCAAGTGGGGACATTGTCATGTACACTGTCAAGCATATATCAAAGCTCTAGTATCACCAATAGTAAGATTCAAAGTGGTAAAACAATGTCGCGCTTCTCTGAATGAGATATTTAAACTGGATTCCTGAGCACTTGGACGTCCAAGAAAATTATAAGCCAGACGAACTAGCCAGAAGTGATACAAAAAGGAGCTCTTAAGCGGCAAGATACAATATCTCAACGGCTCCATCAAGCAAATTTAGGATTGCATAATCTTGATACGTGTAATAATAATGCCAGGCAATTGGGCAGATAAAGGACAACGAGCTGCTACTCATCAGCAGACCACGCATAGGGACCCTTATCGGATCACTGAAGGAAGTAGGTACACCATAAGGCTCGAAGACCAGCGACTACTGTTTTTACTGTATGGATGAAGAAGAAGACGAATATTTCACATTCTTTGCAGCTGCCATATAAGCCATATTAAAACACATCTCCGTATTAAGCCAAATATGAAATATTTGGCTATAAGTAACGCATCGGTCCTACCAGTTTTTTGCATTCGATTGCATTTGGACACATTAACTCAAATATGAAATTTAAACGAATTTTTTTGAGTCAAAGTACCGTTAATAATAGGGCTAAGATAAAACTTTCTATTTTGCCTTCGGGTAATCAGATAACCCCACAAGAGTTTATCCAAAGTTTTCAGTCCTAGCCTTAGAAGTTTAAACCAGACTTTCCTAAGCGACTTCCATCACTAAAAAGCGAATATCATTCCTTCTTTTTGATTCTCAAGTTTTCTTGTGATGACATGTTTTAGTTTTTATTTTACCTAACAACAAATAGCGCTAAGTTTTACGCACTTGAAAGCTTAAGTGCTTATGTATGGGTAGAGTGACACTTTAAAAATACAATCGCCACATTTAAAAGTTTATAAGTCAATGAACCTCCCCGCCCTATTATAAAGAAGAGAAACCTTTTAGGTCCTTTAAAAGCGAAAGTACACGAGTAGTTCTACCTATCCACATTGGATACGAAAAATGATTTATCAGAAATGAAAAGTGAAAGGAACTGTGTATAGAAAAAAAAAGAAATCCCTCTCCATTGACATTTTGACAGGTCATAAGTTAGGTTAAAAGCATTAGCTCTCCGCCACACACTACCTCTATCAAAATGTTCTTCCCTCCTTTGGATACACCAAACCCAAAACACTTATCCAGACACGTACGCGCGTTTAAAGTTTTGACAGAGCTGTTAAAATCTTTCCTTTCCTTCCCTGGAGAATTCTCATCATTTCCAGGGCTATCACGTATATCGTCCTCATTCACTGAAAAAAACACACATTCTCCTCAAAAAAAATACAAAAAGCGTTCGCTTTCAGGACGAATTCCTAAAAAAAGAATCCCTTCCACAAGTGATATGCGCGAGTTAGGCATAACTTTTAAATTAGATGTCATCAACGAAAGTACGAATATCATGATAACCTGTCACATAAGTATATACCTACCTATGCTATACCACCTCAGTGCGACGATAATATCGTTTAAAGTTTTATGGAACTCAAAGTCAGACGATAAAGTTTCATCTTTTTTGCCACTGCGCTCAGGGAAATGATTAAGTTCAGCGGTGAGGTGGAACTTTAAATCCCCCGGTATTGTTTTACCTCAAGCAACACCTTTTCATACAAAAAAAAATCGACTTCCGCCTGATTAACACCAGAACCTCTGGTAGCAAGAGAGAGGGAAGGACGATGAACAAGAAAAGCGTGATTGTGGGAACGTGGTTCATATACCGATAAACAAAAAAGGACTTCAACTCCATACTCGTATATACACACAGCTGAAATCATGTGTAAATATTTAATAGACCCTTTTATTTACGCTTGATCTGAGGTAAACTTATTGGGTCAAGACAAGGCCAAAGCCAAAGCCAACACACTCACATACCAACCAACCAACATCCCTTAAATTATTTCCATCGCTCTCAAGGCAGCGGCAGAAGAAAACTTCTTCTGCCAGTGTTTGTAGCTCTGTACACTCGACGCTCTGCTGCTTGGGTGAGTGTTTTTACGGACCTGTATTTTGTGATTTGTAAATATTTCATTCGGTGGTATGGAGCGGGGTTCGTCGTCTGCACCACTCGCGTTGTGTTTTCTCACATCATTTTACCACCAAAAACCCTGAAATATTCTCGTATATAATACTCGTATTCAGTTGTTCAGCATGTCCTTAGAGAGCGAGGGGAAGGGAAGCATGGAAAATCGCTTACATTGGTCCGTTTTTGGTTCGAAAAATGTGAGGCTTCTAAGAATGAACACACAGGGTGGCTATGGTCCTTGAAAAGTTTATCTGTGTCTACCCTATCTGATGAGCGGACGTCAGAAACTTGGAAGCTTGAGGCTTTCCACTAAATCAAATCTGTGTCGATCTTCGTCCATGAGTTCCGGAATGTTGTTATCATTGCGTGGAAGGGAGTTGGTAAACTACAATAAGTACGGATTCCCAAGTATACTCAGGACCCTTCAAACAAGTACAAGCAAGTATTTTCAGGTATCCTCACTTTACATTCTAAAAACAAAATGAACTAACACGATGCTTCGTGAGAATATGCTTCGGAATACTTGCACCTACTGAGGAATACTATCACATACTTGAGAATTCAATTTTCAAATATTTTAGTAATCCTAAGTATCCTCGGCAACTAACAAGAAACAAGGCTACACTTGCTAAGTTAAAACTTGTTAGTGAAGAACCTAGAAATGTGAAAGTATATTGAAGTATACTGAAGTGTTTCCTAGTATTAAAGAAGTAAGTGTTTTGAACAAATACTTCCAGATACTCGAGAAACCGGAGAATATAAGAAAATGCAGCAGACTGACCCTGAAGGTTCTCTCTGGATGACTTTAGATACGACAAACACTATTCATATGAGGCAAAAGACAAAAAGCTAAGACTTAACGTCAGGCCTCGTAATGGACCGTTTTTGACGAAAGTTCTGTCCTATTAAGGTCGAATGGTATAAGATATACACATTCAGAACTCGAGTGAGGTTAGCTTAGTTTAGCATCAGTTTTATTTGACGTTAAGGCTCTGTTTAAAATTTACTAAAAAAAATACCACATACCATACCCTATAATGCAGAAGAGTAATAATATTGATGCATGTGTGTTCTTCGGTTACAGAAAAACTGTGTGGTAGAGGAACCTACTCTGGTTTTTTTTTTTGGCTCCTTTATGCGAAGGATTTTTATTTCGATATATGTTGGTTGCTGGGGTGGTCGTATGCGACAAGCAAGCAGCAGCAGCATCTTGTTACTGCTGAACAAATTACAGAGCTTTAAAAGTAACATTGAGATACAAAAAAAAATAAACTGCTTGTACTGGGAGGGACTTTCCGATTGAAAAAAAGCAAAAAAAAAAAAAAAACGAGAACAAGAAGATCCTTTTTTTGTTGTGGAGCAATTTGTTTATGACCCTTAGGCGTTGTGTTTGGATTAATTTTTTTTGTTTTTTTTTTATCAGAGTTTTCTTTTTGAAATTAAGAAAAATTGAGTGAAATTGTATTTGTGGTAAATTTTGTTTAATGCGGCTACGTGAAGTGGATTTATTTCAATTTGAATTAAAGTGACATGAAATGTATGGGAGTGTAGAGGACAGGTTCACTTGCATCAGCCCTCTAGTAATCTATACCTTCCCAAATTTAAAAAAAAGTTTAGGTAATTATTAGCCAACCTACCGCATTTGTTCTTTCATTATATAGTGGAATCTAATTGTCACATCAAATGCTCTAGTCCTTAGCTTTGAAATAGATAGCAAAGTAATGATATACACTCATGATGGAGCTCAAGAGTAGGACAAGTAGGTACCTTGTCAGAAAAATGTAGCTGGCCCTCCACCTCTAACAAACAAAAATTGGACTTTTGCTCCATGCAATGTAGTAATCAAAAGAGACGTTTACTCTTTCCAAGTGTTTAGTTTTGCGGTTCAATAACTGACATAAAACTAAAAGGATTACATCTCTATCTTCACAGATGGGTCAAAAATGTAAGTATGTAGGTGTAGGCTTAAGCACATTTTCTGTACTGCTGGGTATATCCAGATCAATCCACCTTCCGAACCATAGCAGCCTTTTCCAAGCGGAAGTCCTAGCAGTTACAATAGCTCCCCGTAAGACTGCGTTAAAGCAATACCACAGGAAGGTATCACATTTCTCATGGACATCCAGTCAGTAATAAAGCCGATTACTTAAAGTTCTTAAATCAGTGCACAAAGTTGCCTTTGCTGGGTCCCTGGACACGATAATATACCAGATAATAAGAAAGTCGACGAACTAGCTAGAAGATGTTCCGAATCTACATCAGTGTCCTCGCTAGACACTTGTGCGATTACAAGAAGTTTATGGCCTTGCTTTGACAAGAGCAGGACTGATGCAAAAGAATAGGAAATCCCTTTCTAGCCTGATGGAAGTAATCATTGGGCATAACACTCTTCAATACCACATGAAAAAAACTAAGGCTTACGGAAGAAGACACATGTCGGGGATGTGAAGATGAGGAAGTCTACCCATAGGTATCACAATGACTCTGCATTAACCTGAGTGTGGCGAGCTGAGTTCTTCCAGCCCCCTGCCCACAAACCTAACCTAACCTAAGAGGATTCTAAGACACTACATTTCTATTTGTAACATGTTTATGACTATAAAAACTTTCGACTGATATCGTACTTTCGAAAAGCAATTCCAATTTGAATGCAAACTGATTATTATCAGAAGAAGACTTCGAAAACAAGTCCAGCAAGTTTGATTATCGAATTCTATAGTACATATGTATGTAAATCCATTTACGAACGTAAACTATAAAAACAAATGATATAACAAGGAGTACTAATTATTCATAAACATAAAACTTGGTGTACCGCAATAGAGTATACTAGGTCCTCATTTGTTTCTCTTATATACCAATCACGAAGGAACAACCTGATTTTTGCAATTTGCTTGTTTTGCAGATGATACATCCATACTTCACTTTTCCAAGTCAGTCTACACCATCCCATGAAAGTCGATTTTGAAGCTTTTTTCTTTTCTCTGATCCTTTCAAGCCTAAACCATGTTTATTTCGTACTTGTGAACGTTTGAGTTCGACCCGCTTGGTCCAGAGATACCTAATAAAGACGGGTGACAATTGTAATGATGTTTCTGTTGAGAATTTTTGTATATTCCGTCTTGGAAAGACTTAGCCCGGCACAGTGTCTGCAATATATGTATTAAGCTGTATTTCGAAGATCAGTACTGTACGAGAAATGTGTTTCGTGCACTTAGAACAACAATTTGCATTATTAGACACTACGCAAACAAATAAACCACATCCAGCACGTAATGAAGAAAATTTTGGAGTGGCAGCTGAGAGTGTACGTAATGACCGCAATAAATCGATTCGACCCCGATTGGCATTTGCAATAACTTGGCTTACTACAGACATTATCGCGTCATGGTATTAGACTATATGCTGCCTCAAATTTAAGCCAGTGATCTCCAGGACAAGATGGCATTGCATGCCACACAGGGCCTGAAACCACGGCTTTGTTGCGAAAACAATTCGGTTAGCTACATGGATCACCCGTCATAATTCCATTTTAGTAATTTTTAATCATAATATTCTTTTTAATTAGAAATCATCTGTTCTAGTGCATAGAGCAAAATACCATTTAATAGCTAAAATGAAATTATCACTTATTATCTGCACAAATTCAAATCTCATTTCCACAATTGTGAAATATTAAACCACCACGCATTAGCTGGAAATTAATTAAAATATATGTATGTGCATCACTCGTATACTGTGGCTATATTATAAAACTTACACTGCTAACACAATCTAAACCGTAAAGGGTAAACAGTGTGCCACCGTTCTGATGACATACATGGTTCGCATTTAGTCGACTATAGAAATCCTTTGGCTTACCTGTTTTGCCAGGGATTTAATTTAAAATCGTATTACCAGACAAAAAACAAAAAAAAAATTCCCATTAATATTACTTACAACACTTTAGCCAAGCATTCCATCAGCACCATACGATACGAGTGCCAGGAGTGAGAGGAATATAATAATTTATATCAATTTCGATAGGGACGAAAAAAAAAGAGAAAAGTTCACTCATGTGAGGTCGGTAATCCTTTATTGTGCTCACGCATTCATTATTTACGAAAGGTTGTACCATCCATCAATCAATTTACAGCGATATTAACAACGGTTCGCCGAGTGTCACTTTCATTCGCAATTATATATGCATTCAGTCAAAAAGGATTCAATACCTGTCTATACACACACCGGTAGAATTCATTTCATTTGGCTTCCTTTGGAGGTCCTTTGATCGGATGGTAATCACATAGTCTAAGCTTTGTCCGTAGGCCTATCAATATTTCTACTCCCCACATTCCAGAACATTTTTCTATTCCCTTGAATGCTTCTTTCAGACCAGCATTTTGGTTAATTTCATGACCTACTTGAAGAATGGTTTCATTTATAATTTCCAATCCCATTTTACACATTGACAAGAGTCCTGTCGAGACTATGGGAGCTTCTTTTGTCGAGGAATCAATTTTATTCGCTGTGATTGAAAAAAAAGTTCAAAGGAATTCCTCATATTCATTGGGATATAGGCGGCAGGCGGCAGCATTCCACTGTCTCCCTTGTGTCGTTTTCTTTCCTTGAATTTATTGTATTCAAATTAAAGTTCGTCTCCTTGGATGTCCTTCGGTACTGGCACCATGATTATTGCCATCCCCATTGTCAATTGTGTAAAACTTCTTCAATAAAAAATCTGCAAACTAAGGCACATAAAAATCCTTGGCGGAAAAAAGTTGTTAATGAAAAAAATTTTTTTTTTTTTCTTACGGGCGCTACAAGTACAGGTTGGAGTTAACAGAAAACTTTTCGGTACACACGAAGAACTTAACTATACGACTTTCGTCGAAAATGTAAACCTTATTCAGATCTGTTAAGCAACAAAACTTTACCTTGTTGATAGGATACCAACTACAGTATGAAAGGAAAGAAAAAAGACATGTAATACGAAATGTACGAGTGCTACTACTACTATATCCTGTTTTACCGGCACTTGTTATAATTCGCAGGAGATAGAATAAATAGTTGTTTAGATTTATAAATTAGCTACTGTTTGGTTTTATTACTAAGCCTGCGCATTCTAGTGCTATTCAGAGGACGTTCAATTGAGTTCAAAGAACTAGTTCGTTCTTATAGTTCAATTTAGTTAACTGCTCAAAAAATTCGGTCTGCAGCGATTCAAGCGTAAAGATTTGTGAAATTCCCTTTACATAGACCGCCAAATTACGTGCTAGGGGATAATCAAAAACAACCTTTTATGAGATATGCACGATATCCACACACAACGCTAAAAGAGCTTAATTTAGCTCAGCTGTTCTTACTGAACCTACAAGTTCCTGATCGTACCCATGGTATAGTTCACGATCGATCGATCGACCGGCAATTCCTAAGATCCTTTAGAAAAGCAAACAACCATTAGGAGTTGTCGTAGATGTACATAATTGTTCAGCAAGCGTGGATTGGGAAACTTTACTGAGTATTTTGACAGCCGGTTGTCATTGCTAACTTTGACCTTTGACAACTGCTGAAATATAGCAATTGGAAAAAGTATCATTGCCATCTGGCCACTCTTTAGTTCATTATCAAATGATGGAGTAGATTGAAAGGCCATGAATCATAGATCGGAAGAAGCAATGCCTGTAAAATACTGCAGGTGGAGTAAACTTCCTATTTAAATGTTTTCAAGTATCTTTTGATCGATTTTGCGACATGGAATGATGGTTCTATTCGGTCTCTATCGAACAATTTCTCCAATTTTTTATTTTCGAACTCTGCTTTCCGATACATTTACTCAACAAGAGACTGGTCACCATGAGCATCCTTTGAAGTATGACGATGAAGCAAAACTCCCCGCAAAAATCAAATGAACCGGAACAAGATCCAAAATATTCGGCAAAAAGCGAAGTGCTGATATTCATGCTTTATATAGAAAATATTTGGCGCAGGTAATAGATAAAGAATGTACTACCTACGCCATCTCTGGCAAAACGCTACGATAAAGGTGTCTGTCTTTGCTAAGTCAAAAATCAAATGAACCGGAACAAGATCCAAAATATTCGGCAAAAAGCGAAGTGCTGATATTCATGCTTTATATAGAAAATATTTGGCGCAGGTAATAGATAAAGAATGTACTACCTACGCCATCTCTGGCAAAACGCTACGATAAAGGTGTCTGTCTTTGCTAAGTCAATTGTTCAAAATGCATCCCTTCCATCTTGCTGGGAATTTATAACTTTTTGAGGAAGGACGTCTAAGGAAACACAAATTGCATTCAATGACATAGGACTATGAAATGTTTTAAAAATTTTCTCTGCTCGTCTGACAGGTATACAACGAATTTTACCACTGATTCTGAGTGAAGTACATACCTCGAATTAGGCAATACCTACAGTTTATGCTATCAGTACAGTCAACATTACTTTAATTTTCAAACAAAAGCAATAATCAATAATAAATTGCTAAAGGTCACCTACTCGTACGTTCATTACCCCTGTCACATTCAATAAATTGTTAGTTTTTGTTAGCTCCACACCGCTATATGAACCAATTCTAGGTAACACAAACGTTTCTGATGCATAACAGCTAATTGATGTTTTTTGTTTTACTAAAAAAGGACTATACGCAAGGTAAACTTGGAACTGCTCATGTGTACCTACTGTAACTTTGCCTTTTAGAGAAAAAATTTCACGTTCCATGGTCGGATGTAGAAAGAAGTACCTCTGGTATAGCCATCACGTGTTATCAAAGTCTGAGGTATTCCTCGCAGCACTCAATTGATGCTTTTGTGCAGAAAAAATATAACTAGAGGCTAAATTCAGCGAACCATAACACTGTCTGTTAAATATATGTGAAGGTTGGTTAATATATCCAGCGGCGAGCAAAAAAATAGCAGTGCTGTTTCTATGCTTCTAGATCCGGTATGATTTATGCTTTTGTAGTGAATTCAGGATCAGATATAGTATTGGGTGGACGTCTCACATACTGTTGAGATTCGTTTCCCCCCATACAGAACAATTTCGCAATATTCCACGTATTGGTCTTCCACTCCTCAGACTTAGGCTCTCTTGCAAACTTGGGCTTCTTTGTTATGTAAATTTTTTTAAAACCGGAACTTTACATGGACTGTACAGGCAAGATACATTCAGCGTCGATATTATTCGAAATCATACTTCAAAATACTGTGCGAAGCTCACAAGTTCATCCTGGAGATACGACCTTTCAAAAGACTGTTCAACTACTAGTGTATGTTGACGAGGACACAGAGGGCTTTCACTGGCGCATTTGATAATATTGAGGCGGGAACTGCCAAAATGGGTCTAGTGTTAAATGCGGCAAAACCTGTCAACAAAAAGGGACAGGCACCATCGACAAATAAGACAAAATACACCAAAAACTATTAGGTAGTAAGAGACCTTGTTCACTTCAGCTCTCCTATAGACTCTGATAATGACTTATGAGCAGAAATTGCCAACTTAGACAGTCCTTCAACTTGAACTCTATAGCGCATGAAGATATCCTCGTTCGTAATTTTTTCGGGACCGTTTGTGTTGACGAGCTTTAGAGGAGGGGATTCAATGACAAACTATGCGTCATCGACCTAGTCAAAAAATTGTCCATCAGCCTTAGTTGAATAGGACAAGCAAAAATAATAGACACCAGCTTTGTCTTCGAAAAAACTCAGAGGAACAACATCGTAAAGGGAGGCTTCGCCTTATTTGCCACACGCAAGTGTAATAGAACCTGTATGGACTGCGCAACTGGGGTAAACTAAGATCAGGCTAAGGTTGAAGTCTCAAGAGTTTCAGAAACTCTGTAACGGTCGATCAAAAAGGCTACTTCGCCAATTGCTTCAAATCAACATAAACATCTGAAGTTTTTGGACTGAACTGGAAAGACTAGAATCCGTTTAACACAAATCGTATGATACTCTCTGCTTGTGCTTATGACACCCACATAAATGGGGCGTGGGCGTACTGTATTATGTTGTTGAATTGCAACGTTTGAGGCTATAAAATGCTGACATATTGAGTTAGATATTCGGTCCAAGTCTGCTTTGACATATTTTTGAAAAGATTCAGTGACAACCTTACGAAAAAAGGATGCGTATGGCTTATTTCCAGCTCGAAAGAATACCAACAATCCGGAGGGCATGGTAAACGAATACTTTTCGGGTGAATAACATAGTAAAGGAAGACCTTACATGGATGGCATCCACAGATAATAGGTATTTTTAGGGCAAAATATGTGTAAGACCGTTGAAGGAATAAAACAATACTCATCTCTGATCCCTAACTTCCTCTACCGACTGTTGTCGTCACCTTCACAAGCTATGAAAATCTTGCAGACTAAACACATACGAGCTTCCCTTTTCCAACCCCTTAAGCTTATTTTGCCAACAATCTTACCGTATGCAAACATTTTCAAATTGGTATTTGTTATCCCTAACTGAGTAAAATCTCCTTGCTGCTTCGTCCTTAACACAACAGCCTTCGGTCCGATGAGAATGTTTCTCCAACGCAAAGCATTATGTAAATTGTATTTTTTTCGCTACATGCGTTAGAAACTTTTTCCCAGCAAATATTTTCACTCAGTAAACCTTTTAAGACGCTGCTGCCGCCCTTGCCCTCTACGCCGCCGCTGTTATCATTTTAATTCATTCGACAAATATTTACACGAGCTTTATAATGCTATTCAATGGAATTGATTGAGTTTAATGGTTTGATTTGAAAACGAAAGCCTGGCGGATGTATTCCAAAAGTTTTCAAATTCAGTTAAAGTTGGGGTTGGTTTGAATTGTTTTCTTGGACTAAGCCCGAGGGGAAACGAGTTGTTTTCGAAATACATACTCTTCAGATACCCATTAATTCTTAAAATGAACATTTCTTACATGTGCATTCTGTTGGAACGATTAGAGGATTTAATAGCTGCGCCCATTGTTCGAGGAGATGATAAATTAATGTCAACCTTATCCCACTGCTCCCAGTTATTCCCTCCTTTCTCTGGCAAAGCATCCAATAGTGTTTTACTCCTACAGTGGTATACCATTGGCATGAGAACACAAAATGCCATGCACCTATGTATGTGCAACAAGAATCATTGGGTTAATAGATAATCCTGGAGACCTGAACTATAGCAACAACAGGAATGATCTATGGCCAACAGCGCAATGAATTATTAACCCACGGTTTAATGGAAATAAATTTTATCCTGTCAACATAATTCAAAGCAATCAGCGAGGGATTCTCATCGAATCGTACACACGAGTACGAGTTAACCTTGGAAATTGTTTTCTAATGATTTAATATCATAAACCAAACACACTCACACACAGTTACATTCATGGACGCGCATTCAGTGGATGAATGATGGTTGATGAAATCGCAAGTGTTCACGCGCCCCATGGGCGGGCGGGAAAGGAAATATCTTTTGCACATACATACAACATCTCACGGATACAATTACCAAGCAAATGCATATCCTGTTCATATTATTAAAGCCTTATCGAGGAACTCATCCGGTGCGACAGGGTGCGACGGTGTGGAAGTAATCGGGATACATATTCATCTCGTAGATTTTATTGTTATTTGATTTAAATTTTTATTATATCACGTTCAGCAAACACAATTGAATGGGTTTTGTGTTTTTTATTTCGATCTGGTTGGTTGGGTCGTTTTTGGGGTTTTTATTTGCTGAATTTATTTTTCTATTTTCCATTTCGATTCAATAAAACAAATCATCTTCGGAGAATTTCCATTAAAGGACATTTTTTTGTTTTGTTTGTTTGCTTCATCTGTGGCATAGGGTGTGTTAATTTTGATTTATTCCTTGTAACCAACAAAAGTTTTTCCCGCGAAGATGACGTGCCGGGAAATAAAAGTCAACCAACGACAGTAATACATGACATTGAACAAGATTTTTATAGAGAATTTCTTAAGACGACTTGTGGGACTATTAATATCAATTGAAGGATAAGAAGGTTTTAATTTAAATACTACCTTGTAAACCTTTTTTTGAACTTTTTCTATTCGCAAAGAATGTAAGTCGGATGCCAAATGGTGCAGCAATAATTCAAGAAAGGTCTGACTAGTGATAGTGATATGTACAATGTTTCAAAGCACAAGGATTAGTGAAATACCTCGAATTTCTCTTAATCAGCTGAGTTGGCTTTGCAAACAATAAAGCCAATGTGTTGAGTAAATGTAAGACGAGAATCTGCTCCAAATCCTTTTTCCAAGTTAATCTAATAAGTTTTGCATTGAAATTAAGATAAAATATTTTTTTTACAATTTTCAACGAGTGCAGGGACAGTGTCTTCCAATCAATCAAGACTGAACAGTTTTGGGATCATAAACAAACAAGACACATCAAGAATGTTTGCAAGAAGATCATTGATGAACAATAAAACCAGTAAAGGACCAAGGTGACTTCCCTGGAGGACACCTGAAGTTACGCTTATAGGTTTAGAAACACGATCATTAATTTTTACTGCTTGGATCCGATTGAACAAGTAAGATTCAATCCAAATGAATTAGACCTAGACAAGATAATTTACGTATCAAGGTATTGTGATTAACGCACATCTCATCTGTCTGTCAACCATTTTTAAAATGTTTGACAACATAATTGCAACAAAAAGCTAAATTTGTTGACGTTGGTGTGCCGATAATTTGTTTTTGAACAGAAAGGGAATATCTGGGGAGTGTTTTTTTGTGTTTGTATTTTTAGTCCTACTTTTAGTCCTCAATAGGAATCCCTATTTTCAAAGACACACAGAGCCTAACAAATATTTTTATAATAAGGACATAAGTGAAGTGGCAATTCGATCGGACGATTTCTCAAAATTACACAGTCACCGAACTTCCCCTTTAATAGAACACTTGAAGGTCAAGTCCATCCAATTTTGGCCAAAAACCGGTATGAAATCCACACCGCATGGTCACTTTTGTGGATGCAATGGATTTTTTAAAGGACAACTGTATTAAACGTATTGACAAACTAAAAATGACCTTTACCACTAAAAACGATTCTTCGATGAAATTGAAAATTTTTTTTCAAACTTTTGCAAAGCTAGATCGCAGAAGTTTTGGAGCTTCAAATTATCCAGAAGTTTCAATTTTTCATTTAATTTGATCTTATCAGGGTGTAGGGCAACCTCTTCAAGCAAAATTCGTCACAATGTGGACCGAGAGATTCTTTTGAGTGAACTTTAAACATTGCTTAAACGTTATGACAGTAACAGATGTGAAACAAAGTTTAAGCGTAAGTTTGTATTAAAATACAAAATTGTTTGATCTTTATTGAAACACCCTTTGTTTGAGTCTACCCCTGCATGTATGAATGTATCCAGTTTCAACTGTATTTCTCATACAAATGTATATACTATTTTATTTACTAATTAACATTTATTCTTTGCTTTCAGGTAAGTGGAGAACTTTGGGGAACGTTCAAACAAAACAGCACTGGTAATACCACTCGCAATAATTATTTTCTTACAAAACCATTTCTCTGTTAATTCATACCAAAAACTAAAAATATTTTAAACAATATGTAAACATTGAAAACTTTGACATTTATCAACCGATTGACTTGAATAGATATGTTTTTGAAACGTCAGTCGCTCGGATTGTTGAAACTGAACCTGAATTGGAAGCAAATTTTGATGACCGACGAGGCCCATTTCGCTATCTCTGGCGCCGATAGCAAGGAAAATTTAGGGAACGAAGAATCCATACGAGATCCATGAAACACCATTGCATGACCAAAAAAGTGACTGTTTGGACCGGTGTTGCCAAAACCATCATTGGGCCATTTTTTTTTGAGAGAAGACGAAATCGATATCGGTGGATGTCGGGTCATTATCTCTGCCCCAAAATTTGAGAAAAAAGTCTGGACAGTTACTGGTTTCAACAAAACGTCATGCGCCATGCCACATCAATCAAAAAATGCACTTTCTGCAACGAAAATTCCCTGGACGTGTGCTGTCAAAAAATTGCGACATTGACCGGCCACCCAGATCTCCAGACTTAATTTTCTTTTTGTGGAACCATTGACGAGCTCAAGGCAAATATTTCAGCCTTAATCATAACCTACAATAGATTTGAATGTAGATTTTATGTATCGTTCTAGAATTAAATAGTCAATTCTAACGACAGCCACACCCACTTTTAAATAAAGAGAAAACTCCAAATATCCAAATTCCACTGTTTGGTCACACACCACCATTGACAGGGTATCGTACGAAATGTTTCAGACATATTGGAGACCTTTCGAATCTTTTTTGTGTTTCTCTCACTACCCAAAATGAAAGTGACTCAAAAAACAATGACAATGCGACGACGATCCGATGGTGCCAATTGAAATTGATTTGCTGTACGAGTATTGCGAATTTGAAACATAAAACCAGTCATAAATTGAAAATAACGAAACGGGGGAATATCGCAGACAGGAATGTATTGGAAACTTTATCACTCGTATCGGGTTCTGGTGTCTGCAGGATAAATTTAAGGGAAAATTTTTTTGGCTTAAATTTAAGCTCTTCTTTTGGGAGAAGGCAAATTAAGAGTTTCCCAATTATTTGCTTAGATAATTGTTGATTCTGAATTATTTCTCCTGTGACTTTATTCTTTACTCGTTTTGCAATAACAGTAACATACGAGTAGTTAGTCTTTCTCTTGAGTTCTACGAAGCATTCGCCATAATAGTATCCATAGATAGAATACGATATGCTAGACAAAGTCTAAATTGGTCTAGGGCCTTGTGGGACAGTAGGCGACTGTATAGCAGAACCTGCGGTCTACGACCTCACTGAGTTTCAGGCAGAAATGTCATTCAGATCTGCACTAGATTAAACCTTGGAAAGGGTATAAAAATCGCTGAAATACAGATCTTCTTAGATAATTAGGCAGCGCTTAGTGAAGTCTGTATTAACAAAAAGCTTACAGGAAGTTGATCAATCACTTGCCAGACATAACAAGCTAAAACATAGTTGAGCCCCTCTTCACAAGGGAATGGCATGCAACACAAACCCGTCTTCATAAAGCTTGACCGGAAATTCAAACTTCAAGCCATATTCCTAGAAGGGCAACCTATTCTTATGTAAGGAGATTATTAGAGTGGGCGCCCGCCGTGACTTAAGTAGTTAGTCCGTTGGACTACGGACACGGTGTTCGAGTGTTTTAACGGTCCCATCTCTCGCGAACGTCTTACAAACATCCGAGACTATAACTGTCATGAGAAACCTTCTCAAATAACAAATTGCTCTTCGGACACGGCATTAATCAGTAGGCCCCTTCCATTCGTGTAAAAAGTAGGTATAACATGCAGAACACGAATGGTTGCGATAAGCTAGGTCCTGGGTCCCATAGACCTGTTGCGCCAAGTATTTATTTTTTATGTCGGTCAATGTTCACAATGTTCACCTGCAATTCAATATTTTGTAATTCCAGAGAAGTCCTTCAAGTCATTCAACAGAATACAATCTTTGATTTCACTAAAATGAATTCCCAATCAGTGACTTCAAAATGAATGGGTATTTCAGATTTTGAAGTTGAAGTACGATATTGAATTCATATGATTGAAGTCAATACGAAGAAGATTTCCTTGTGACTTTAATGAAGTTTAATGACAACTCGAAATTTAAGCTCTTGGTGAGGCATTCAGAACTTCTTTTGTGTTTCGGGAAGCTGTGGGTCATCATTTCCTCAAAGCATTTCTGAGCTAATGAAAATTAATTCATCATACATTTTCATTTAAATAGAAGCACTGTTGTAGGTGGTCAATCCATTGCCTCTAGAAACCTCTTAACTTGGCCATAGACGAATGAACTTTAATTTTGGGTGCAGATATTGTTTGAAAGAAAATAGTACTGAACCACGAATCTAACTCATCGTATGTATGTATCTCATTTCAAAAAGATAGCCAAGAACTTACACATGGAGATACCTGATTTAAATTTCAAAGTACATAACATTCTGAACTAAACTGGTTGATGGATAGACAACACTTTAAAGTTTCTATAACGTTGTATTGTTTCTGTCCGTGACAATTCAACAAAAAATTTGCAATTCAAATTGTAAAACTAAATTTATATCTATTAACCGGAGCGACATTGACCCGAAAAGGCGTGAATAAATCGCTCGAGGTCATGCAAATATTTTGCGCATTCAAATATCTTTCTCCAAACTTGATGTGGTTTACTACAAGCTATATACCCAGAACATTGAAAAGACCAATGGCATACGACTTTGCGGAGAACAGACTAAGTCAAGGTTGTGATTCAATTAATTGCTTTCAGAGTCCAAATGATTAAGTAAAGTGTGTCTGCTCACAATTATTTGTGCTCAGTCTAATAACATTGCTACTTTGATTGTTTTAAAGCAACCACCAACCCGTATCCTTCATCCTTTAATTACGCCCGTAATGATCATAGGTTTTATTGCTCCCCGTTCTGTGCCGTTATAAATTGCGGCGGCTTTAAATGCACTCTCCGCTTTTTTAATATCCCTTCGCATAGTTTTACAAAATGAGAGATGCATGCCACAGTTCCATGGTACTAGTAAGTATCTTCTCATTCTTTCCCTGTTATGTGGGGGAGGAGGCAGGACAACAAAAGGGTATCTTGGTTCTAGGATACCCCCATTCAAAGTACATAAACCATTCAAACTGAAGCCATTCATTAGCCACTCTTATTCATCTACCTCGCGGTATGGTTTCTCGGTCTCTTGGGCTCTTGGGGAAGGTAATTTGAAAGCTCATCGTTTTGATGTACTGTACCTACGTACATATGTACATGTATTTATTAAAACGTTTTAGAGTTCCTTTTTTCCTTATTCTCAAATATATTTCACTTCAATTTGAAGAAATTGCTTTACTGCTTGCTTGCCAGTTGTTTTCCACCCTACGGGGTGTTTGATTTGTTCTGCTGGAAGATGAATCCTTCTCCATCCTTTTACGCAGCATTTTTTTTTTTTTTTTTATTTTTTTCGAAATCCAAGAATCACACCATATGTGGTGGGATTAAGTGTGAACACTTTTCTTTGATTCGCAGCGCACCACATGAAGCAACCATGTGTGATAATCTAAAAGAAATTCGGAACAAATTCCTTTTTTTGTTTGATGGCGATGGTGAGGGGGGATGTTCCTTGACGATGCGTCTTTGTGGGGAGGATGGATTTATTAATAAAATTCTTTGTAGTGGTGGCTCCGTGGAATTGCTTTACTTTACCGCTATTGTGTAAGAAGCCCTGGGCAACAAAAAAAACTTTTCGTTAGAGTGCTGTGATTGAAAAAAGTTTTCGACCACACGTTCGTCTTACTTAATTAAGCTTCTTGCTGGTGCTGACAGGAGTTCGAATGAAGTTTATGGGAATGTTGAGTGAAGTTTGAATCTACTTGCACGTCGTCTTAATTGAGACGAAAATAAAATTCTCTGGAAATTTTTAGGTCCTTCCCTAGGTGTGTGGGGATGGAGGCTATGTCGTATTTTCTTCAAAGTTATGGTAGTATGACGAAGTCCCATCTATGTAAGGGAAGATAAAATGGCCAATCTATGGAGAAACTGGTATCAACACTTTTCCCACTGTTTCCCAGTTCAACAACGTCAACGACAATGTCTTTAAGAGACACTCTTCCCTTGATACAGACAGTAATGGAATATATGGAACCATCTATTCAGTACATATCTTATGACCTCCACTTATTGTAAACTCGGGGATATAAGGAACATGCGGACTGTGAATGAGAGATGGTGGCAAACCTATGTTGGGCGCCAATTAGAAAACATATTTCCAATCAGTGTTTCTGCAGTACAACAGTCGCAAATACCAGGGTGCCTTCCGATCCGGTAACACACAATACATATGTTGTTTTGAAGTTTCTCCTGACAACTTAAAAAAAATATATATCCTATTGCCCAAAATTTCTTCAAAAGCGGGGAGTAAAGACACCGCCATACTAGAAACCTTTTTGGCAATTGATGAGTGGGTCTTAAACTAAATGAGTGCAAAACAAAAAAATCTGTAGTCTTCAACTTGGCAGAGAGTTTATCAGACATACTTCCGAAGATCACATAGCCATGCAGCTCTAAAAGATCTCATGTTCTTGGAACATATCTTCAAACAATCTACCCTAACAGCTAGTAAAGTAAACGCAATAAAATAAAATTTAATGCAGATGAAGTGGTTCCCAGATTCCGTGCCCAGTCTCCATTTATTGATCCTTAGCTCCTATGCGGTCTACCTGTTAGCCAGATAAAAACAGATCTAAATCGCTGACAGACAGAAATCCAAACAATGGCTAAGTATAACGCAATGATCCTGAAGTATCAAGTCCCTTTGTTTCTCAAATACCGAACTTGTGTCGACTATAGGACACTGAAACTGCCGAATATACTTAATCCGAATGTTCATTGTTCGGACAACACTTAAACACTTCCATACAGGAATTTACATCACCTTCTGTTGTCTTCGCTTCCTCGACTCAGACAATCCCACACGTTGATTATAGCCATACTTTTTGTGGTTGAAATTCCCTATCATATATGGCCACTTATTAAAAAAGCTCATGGATAACACTAGAATGTACAATATTATCTTCATAATTCCATCAAAAATTTTGGCAAACCATCAATCATCATCGATATAAAGGGTCAAGCAAAACCATTCCTACTGTAATTTCCTGTATATTTCCTATATAGAAGTTTTTCAGAGTAAGCCTTGTAAAGAGTGTTTTTTTACAACCAGTACTAACTTCAGGGAGGTATATCTGTCAAACAAATTGTCAGATGGCAAACTGTCAGTGTTATTGTTATTCATAGCATTGGTCATAGCAATTTTATTGTGATCAACTACACGCTTCAAGATATTTATAAAACATTTGCACCAGACCGTTTTCGCACAACATTGTTTTTGCAAGATGCAGAGGCAACATCCGTTCGGGAGAGTATTGGAGAAGATCCAAATTCATCAATTTATGGAAAATTTTACGCAAAGATCTTAGTTTGAAGGCTTACACGATCCAGTAGGGGCAAGAATTCGAGCCGAATTTGGTCGTTCCCCATTTAATGTGTGGAAGAGATGTGGTCCCAAAAGGATGGCACTACATGTCATACAACAAACGAAACAAAAAACTTATTGAAAGAATCAAAAAAAAAAAACATGTCTCCCTGGTTTGAATCGCATTGAAGTGTCACGCAGGGTTGCTTATTAAGTCCTCTACTGGTTTCATTATTTCTAGATAATCTACCAACGTTCTTAGCAAAGGAGCTTAAAAGTAGTCTCGCAATAGGTTTTATACCAAACTAGTGAAATTAGTTAGTTAGAGTTAATTTCAAAAATGGGGAAAAAAGATCCAAAGTCCTATAGACCAGTTCCTCCTCAAAATGCTTGAAAAAGCTGTGAACAACATCTTAAGAGAGTAAGTACTACTACTAGTAATACCTTATCATCGTCAGAACGTCTACAAAGGGGGCAGATCCAGAGATTACTGCGCTGTATGAGCTGACTGATACTATTTAAACCGCTCTTGTAGCCAAAGATATAAAACATCGAAGGATCATTATTATCAGATGTAAGTTCGACTTTATACAAACGCGCCTTACAATGGTGCTTGACTAAATCCGGGGAAAAGAAAACTTGAACGATAAGGCTATTGTGAGACGAATGACCACATAGGGAACAATTGCATGGACGAAGAGAACCAATTTGGTCACCACTAGGCAAGCACTCAACAAGAAGTGGAACTATCTACAGACTAAGCAATCACATAACGAAAGGAACAGGGAATGTACCTCTCCAAGGAACAACATACGCCTCATATAAAGAGAGCTATCCACCAGCTAATACAACTTTAAAGCTGAAGCGCCTTTACAAATAACACTGGACTTATCTTTTTGATAAAATCTCACCTCCTCATGTCAGAATCTCCTTGAAATCAGCTCCAGGATCTCAATATCAATATAAGTTCGATCTGCTGTTGTTTGACTCGAAAGCAGCTGATGAAATCCTGCCGACCTCATCCTCAATTAAAAGTGTTTCAGGCTGACCACTCACCAATATAATTGATTTAATGACACTGTATATAAATTAAACCGCAATATTGCATTACAACGATCAAAAGGCCTCCCTGGACTCCCACCAAAGACCACACAGCGGTTAATCTGAAACCCTTTCGTGTGCAGTTAGTAGTGTTGACCATGGCACTGAATAAAATATCAACCTTAATCCTTTTAAGGCGCGCAAAGAGGACACAACACATCCTCCCCCTTGTGCGCACTCGGCCAGTCGGCAATTTATTCTCTGCCGTGCCGCAACACTGCGGCGTGATAAAAATCCACGGCCAATGATAATTAAGCCCAACAGCGATAGGCCTCGGTTATTACCAGTAATTGCACTTACGTAACTACCCGGCATGGCATTACAATCGAAATCCTAGATTCTCCCCGCACCACACAGCACCTGTGTGAGCATGTAATGTATACTGGCGACCTTTAGACCGACCGATGGATATTAACCATCCACCCTCTCCTATATTTCACTTCACTCGGCCACTTATTAGAAGAAGACCGCTCGTCCCACGAGACGGGATTCACTGGACATGTATGGTTGTTACAGAATTTTCCCACAGATAGTGCGGAACCTGGTTATGGATTTTTTGCCGGTGTGGCGCGCGGCGTCCGGTTCCAAGAAAAAATTCCAAAGCCAAAGCCAAAGCCAAGTGAGAAACAAGATGCAGGAGACGGTGACGAGGTGGCAGTGACTTTTCCCTTTCAGCTCGCACACTGGATCCAATTTCCTCCTCTATGTGTCGTTCTCTGATTGAATTACAAAACATATGAGACAAGGGAGGGGTAGTAGTAGACCCAACTCTCTTCAGTCAGACCTGTGGGTTATGCCCGTTCAGGGTAAACAGCAATAGTTGGATCGGCCAGCGGATGACGAATGCCTGGTGGAAGGGGTATAGGCATATATCTAGCATATCACGAACACTTGGAATGTGGGTCTACTTTAGTGCATTTCGCATTGCAGTTCTACGGAGATTCAGCCTTCAGGCGGGAAAATATTAAAACAAGACGAGCACTCTGCATGCATCCCCCACCCCCACCTCCACACACACACTCATGTGAATACAATCAGGCGAATACAATTATCCACCGGCAGATGCTGCTATTGAAGGTTGAAGAGGAAATCAATTGTTCGCTGTGGATTGCTCCTGTTCACATTCTGCAATTGTGCATACTACAAACAGGCGATGATGATTGTGTGCGCTGATGCAGGTCGTTTTAGCCTTTTGTCGCTTCCACCCATCCGCAGGATTTGCATCTGTTTTACTTATGTGATGCTTTTCTCAACGCTTTTGAGAAGGTCTATGGTATGTGTAAGGATCTAAAATTTTTCCTTTGTGCCGTGCATTGTTGGAAAGGGACTCCTTTGTGAAGTCCTTATGCCCCGGAGGCACAAAATAGTGTGTTTGTTTGCATAGAGGATTGGCAAGTCATATTCAATCTATAGTTGAGATTTTATTATTGATTTTGGCAACACCTACGTACTGAATATCTGAGAATATGGTTAGTCCGTAGCGCTACTGACTAAAGGGTTCGTGGTTTGATTCATAGGCAAAAAAATCATATGAAAATTGGACCCGGTTAGAAGTTTACATCTTCAAGGACACATCTTAAAGTAGAGTCATCTCCCCTTTACTATGAGTTTACTCGTTTTAAACAAAGTTCTCCGAAAAGTTAGAAGCAATGGAACCGAACTATGATTGCCATAGAAAAATTTCTTTTTACTCTTAGGAGCCCTTTACTGAAGGACCCCTGAAGATGTCACATTTTAAAAATACGTCTGTTAGAGGAATCCTCCGCAGAACCTCTGACAGCGCCAAATAGCTGGGACTAGTGCTCGACAAAAAGCTAAATAGGAATCGGAATACCCCGGAATGTGGATCAAGAATAGGAATGAGAATAAGAATAGTAGAATTTTTGGGAAAAAGTTTTTGGTGAAGAAGAGGCAATTTTAGTCGACCCCCTACCTACTTACATCACGGCCTCACCTGTCACGAGCGTCGGACAAACACCCGCTATCATGAAGAGTTTCTGAAATATTCTTTTGGCTTCGGCATGTGTAAAATATAAGTAAGCCAAGCACAATTGTGACAAGATAGGCCCTATGGTTTTGTCGAGCAAAGTGTTTTAAAGTAAACATCATAATGGCGTCCGACGAAAGGCCTTTTTAAGAACATTTTTCTGGAGAGGAATAATAAAAAGTCAACGACTTGATGCGTTAAAAGATGAATCTTCTAAGTTTAGCGAGAGGCCCTCTGAGGAAGACTCTTAGTATTTAGCTCCAGAGTTGAGTGCCTTCTAAGAATTGGAAAACTAATTCGAAAACTCAAAAGTTCTAGTCAAAGTTAATCAGAAATCTTAGAGCTTGTATTGCGAAGTACTTTGTACTACGAATCTTGTTGAATCTTTAAAAGTTCAGCCAACTGCTTTACAACAAAAGAAGAGCACTATTTATACTGTCCCGAGTTTTGAACTCTAAATGTGCATCTGGATCTGCAGTCTTAGAGCTGTTACTTACGCATTCAACGTACATTGATATACATTTGTAGGTCCATTCCAATTCAGAGCGAAATAAGTTCATGCCACAAGGTTAACTAACTTCTTACCGATAAGACAGTCAAACATGATAACGAGACAAAAATGAGTACTATGTGAGGATTCGAATTCTTAGAATACAGTCTGGAACAGCAGACTGTTGGCACTTAGCCAACCTTTGTTAATGCAAGAAAAAAAGAGCTGATCGACTTGAAGTTATATAATCGGATAGTTCTGCCGGAAGTGTGGTTATCATTCCGCCAAAAACAAACTGATTACGCCTTAGGAAAGAGCTAGACAAGCCTATCAAAACTCCTCCTAAACCCGGTCACTTAGGAAATCTGACGGTAGGTACCTCAGTCTTCTGCGGAAACTCCCTTGGCTTGACTGCACTGAGCCACAGCTTAAAAAAAATCCCATCACTCCAAGATAAAATCGAACAAAACCAAACTAATTGAAATTCTCGTTGTTTGTGTCCTGCTGCCTTCTTCCCAAAACGTTTTTATGGCAAAGCCCCACCGTACGCAATCCTTACCAAAACTTTCCCGAAGTACAAAAGATACCACCGAAGTGAAAAATCGTCTGTCACGTAATTTGAAAATCCAATAAATTTGAGACAAGTCAATAAAACCATATTGTTGTGCCTCTTCATCTTAAGTTATTCGCAGAAGCAGATTGTTATCCAATCTGTGAGTCAACAACTTCATCATCCTAAGGCAATTGGTATTGTCATAGCTTATCTGTTAATATTTATTTTGGAAAATTAGTTAATCAGGGATATGTACCCATCAAGTTTGGTTCTGTGCAGATAAATTTTAAATGCGTTAAATTACTAAGCTCGACTTTCTTACATAAGTGGATGATGGAAATCTATGGATGACACATGTGTCAGTTGTTAAATCTGCAACAGCATCGTTAAGACTATCCCGCTAACAATATTCAGAGAGGAAGGCAATATGGCTGTTGAACAAACTCACTTCCTTCTCCAATAAAAGGGCATCGATGCTTGTTCTGTTTCTGTTAAACGGAATCCCCTTACACTGGCATACACTCACCTAACAGTGTTTCTGTTTAGCAAGAACATAGAACAAATATTTATCTCCATACTGCATCCGACAAGAATCAGAGAAATAACCAACATCATGTGTGTTGAACAGGTTGAAGTTTTAAAATTAAAATACGCTAAAGGCCAAGTGTGCCATCGCAGCCGCGGCAATGGTCGGCAATGTGTGTACATGGGTACACGCCTATCACCTGGGTGTCGGACAACAGCAACCACCGGAGGTACCGTAGTTCGCGCAAAACTGTAAAGCATATGGAAAGAGATGATACAGTTAGATAATTAGCCAAGCATTCGCACCTAAAGCGGTCCGGACAACTAAACTAAATTAATGATGCACATGCTGGTCGGTGGCGTCCACTTCTCTGCTTTACTTTTGGCGTGGCTTGATCGCATTGGACTTAAGCAATCTTCACTCGCCCCTGTACAAGTTTATGCACGTCCACATCAAATAGATTACCAAGGTCACAAAATGTCGAAATGTAAATCTATGTAGATACGACCGTACTCGTATCTTTGGGAATTCAATTAAAAAAAACCGCACAACTACATGATTCAGACACGTGTGTGCATTGGAGTGATGCATTGGAATAGAAATTTTGAGTGAAAGGACCTTTTAAGGTAAATAAACTGAAATTGGATGCAAAAGGTTATCGAAACTGTTTTTAATTAGTGTATAGTAGTGTAGGTTTAGGTGTGCAGACTACCCAGGACCGGAGCTTTTAATAAAGCGATGGAAGTTCCTGACGCCTAGTTACACCAGTTCGTCTAGGTAGTCAAAGAAAGGAACTCGTAGATGGAGTAGTCTTTTATGAGACGTAGCTTCTTCAGAAGTCATGTGAAAAGAGGTTCAGCCTTTTGGCAATGTGCCTAGACCAGATCTGTCTTGAAATGTTGCAAATAGGCAGATATTCCTATCTATCGCACCCAGTCTGGTGAGCTCATCAGTGTAATTTCCTGCAATGTGTCTGTGGCCAGTGACCTTGGGAGATGTTGAACTGCTCAGACATCTCCAGATGAGACAACGTGCCCTTTAAAGTAAAAGAATACGAGCCCAAGGATGTAATTGCCAGGACAAGGTTTCCTTGATCGCCAAAATTTCCGCCCGATACTCTGACAGACAGAAGGAGTCTTGGAGCCGTTTATGTAGAAGTATACTGAACTTTCCTCAGAAAAGAGAGCAGTGACCCTTTCACTACGGTCAGAATGCTCGTGCGGAAGTTTCGATATAACAGGATCGACGGAGTCTAGTCGGTATCTCCTTAGGTGTTTGAATGAGGAGTGGCCTCCATGACAGGTAGATCACTGCAAAGAGGCTTCGTGTCAAATAGTCTCTTTAGCAACCAATTGCAGTGCACCACTTATGCACATGCAGATCTTTACACCTTAAAAAGAAAATTGAGGCACGTAGCCTTATAATAGCTGATCACCAGATGATCATCCCAGGTCTAACCTATAGCCTTTTGACAGCCTTTGCAAAACCACCATGTACCCGTTCAAGTAACTTGGCTTTCTGGTTTAATTTTCTTTCTAAAATGAGACCCAAGTGTATATTTTGCATTAATCGTAGGAGGGTCGACAAGGGGAACCTTGCATTGCCTCGTCAAGAGGACAAGTTCTGTCTTGAGGTAATTCACCACTATTCAGCAGGTGAGCCGAAGGAGAGCACTTTGGAGGATTCTCTTGACAGTATCAGAGCATTTTCCGGAGGCAGCGATTGCAATGTCATCTGCATAGGTAAACACTTTAAAACCAGTCCCTTCAATGTCCAATAGCTACTAGATTTCACAGAAGAAGGGATAGTACACAGCTGTGAACTGATAGCCCTGCGCGTGAGTAATTCATTGATCAGTAATCCGAGGGAAGAGTGAACTGTAGGATGATAGGTAGGAGATTTTAAGATTCCACGTCCGACCTACTGCCTGTGTTATGTAAAAACAGAGCTTCAACCTTGCTCCACAGTTTGGGAATATAGACCAGATTCAGACAACCAGACAAGATGGTTTTGAACCACGGGAGAACTACGTCCTCTGTTTGCTGAGAGACCTCTGGAGACTTATATGGTTTAGAATTGGGCATAACCCAAAGGGTCGACGAAGAAATGGAGTTTTCGAATTGAAGTGTAGCAACCGAGGAGCGTTTGCCCGGACGTCCACAGAGATCCTTGGGGAGTCGACTAGAAGGTTTCTTTATGCCCTTTTCACAAAACTTCGAAAAGTTAATGAAAACGCTAAGTTCTACCTTAAGAATAGAAGAAGTGGCCTAGCGGAGCAACTACAACTCAAGATAAACCGTCATCCTAGCCATTCTTTCTCATTATGCTAAAAGACTACAAGAACTATTCAATACTTTAATAATATGAATATTTAATTACTAACTAATACCTTTTTTAATATTTTCAGTGAACACCACTTCGAACAACAATTCAAACATAGCCAGGTTTGTCAATTAAACTCTCGCGACTTAGCTAGAGAATTGCGCCCAAATGAAATTTCTAAACAAAGACTGAGTCCTACAACTAAATCATTCCCCAACTGAGATCGCACTCAGTTATATCATGTCCTGTGGTGTACAGACAATGTGCAATAACAACAATACTGTACACCTCGCAATGATGGATCAGGATCCAAAAGATCTAGAAACCGCACAGCTGATCATCGATGAACTGCGAGCGAAATGTCGCTTTCAAGCAGAACACATCATGAAGTGGAAAAAGGCTTACGCCATTCAGGTAAGTTAAAGTCTACATTTGTACATAGAATCATGTCCTAAGATCACTTCCTTCCTTAATAGATACAACAACACTATCGATATCAGAAGGAAAAAACCGAACAAATGAACGGTCTTACCAGCCAACTGCTACTGCTCGAGTCCCGTCTGAAACGGAAGCAAAAACAAATCGCCGGCATCATTTGTCACCGCGAGTTGACCATTTTACGTCAACAGAAAATCATTGACACACTCTCCAGTCGTTTGGTCGACCATGGACTCGATACACTCGATCCGAGTTACACCGATTTCGACTCATTGAACGACTCTGATTCAGCGGTGGTCCTAGAAGATATCGATTCCGATTGCAATTCCTCGTTCTCGATGAGAAGAAAAAGTGGTGGCGGTTGTGGTGATGTCACCATAGTTCGCTCCATATCCGATGCAATCGAAACGAATATGAATAAATACGGAGGCGCTAGGCGTACGAATTGTTTCCTGCGACGTCCCGATATCCTCGAAACCGTGTACAGTGTCGAAGAGGATCCCGAACCCCAGCAGACCGATGTCGCCGAAAAGCGTGACAAATTCAAAAATCGTTCCGAAAAGGCTGTTCTTGTTAGTTCGCTCGAGGGGCAGCTCGATGAGAACAAGACCCACAACACCAAAGATAGTAGCAGTTCGACATCGGCGGTGCCGAAGCTAAGTAGTAACGATCCTGGTGGCCCAACATCCCCTTCAGCTTCGTGCGGGTACAATGTGAACGGTGTCAAACAGTCCCAAGTGACGAACTTCAATCGGGTCATGTCGAATCATCGCTCCGTCACCAAACCGAAAGATGTCAAATATAAACGCATCAACAAGGCTAAATCAAAGAGCCTGGAGGAGCTGAGAGGACGCCTCAAACACTGGGTTGAGCGAGGCAGTGTCATGGATCCCACTGGCATTGGCGGTCTGACAGACAATATGCCGCAGACTGCCCAAAGCTATGCGTGACATTTGGGGAGGCTGATCGAACGCATCCGGCCATCATCACCAACTGCGGCAGCAGAAGCGGCAGTAGCCGCCCTTAATCCTGCCGACGTTAAACACGGAAGGGGCCGCAGTAGCTTTTAGTTTTACGCTAGACTTTGATGATGGTTGGACTTTTATTTTTTGTGATCTTGAGATTTGTAATATTAAGTTTCCTTAGTAGGCCCCCATTCTATATTTTTATTTTCTACCTACATTCCGTTGTGTGATACAACTTTTAAAGTGTATATAGTAATTTGTTTTCTTTTTATTTAAAAATAAAACACTAAACATATCGTTGTCTGAATCAATTATAAAAATATATAATTATAGCCAACTACTAATTAGGAATGAACAAAAAAATAACAACAGAGCATGTAAATAAGCCTTTAAACAAAAAACATAATAAAATAACAACACACAATAATTTAAAATAATAAAACGCAGAAAATACACTTTTATGTGCACTACTCTTGAGCAGTATGAATTTGTACAATTTACTAAAGTAAACAAAACAATCAATTAGTGATGCTTTGTACATTTTTATACGATTATACATTTACAAAATAAAATAAAACAAAAAAATCTATTAATACTATAAACAAGAAAAAATGTCGTTTTTGTGATCAAAGAAACAAAAAACAAAAGAAACTAAATTCCATTTAGCGAAAGTACTTATAGCGAATAAGAATATAATGTGTGTAAAGTATTCAACAGTGTCAAAGTACCTTCAAAACTATATATGAAAATGTAATAAGTATATAATAATTATTGTAACATAACAAACTACCAATTTGTCCACATTTCTTTCGTTTTCCTTTTTATTTTTAAAGTATCTGTGAGATCTTAGATTCTACATTTCATATTGCTCATTATTTGATACTCATTCGGATATTCAAAACTCGGATTTTCAAAAAAAAAAAAAAGACCCTCTTACTCTATTTTATAACTCTTTTAAAGTGGGCGTGGTCGTACATAATTTTTTTGTTGAATAGCAGTGATATCTTTGAACGTTTATGGAAGTTATATGAATAATTTCATTAATATTAGTTCTTTTGAAGAAAACGCCCCTAAAAAGTGGGCGTGAAGTATAGAAAATTCGAATATCTAAATATTTTTCAATTTTCTTCTTCATTATTAATATTTCAGTAATATTTCTGTACACTGGTGCACAAAACTCACGATACTCGTATTGAGCAACACGATTCGAGAAAAAATTGAACATTGCCCTTTCCAACCCATGTTTCAGTCAATTGAATTAAATTAGAAAGTCCAATACCTTCGCTTTGTTTTTTAAAATAACTCTACCTGGCTCCCTTTTTTTGACTCAATCTGCAGCAGTAAATCATGACCCCATCAACTATTATCAAAGAATTTTTACAGCGTACAAGAAGCAAGTGCTGAAATACCAATCGTCTCAAACTCCACCGACTGTCTCTCTATTAGGAAAATATAAAATGCCTTAGATGTAAAATTACAAACATTTTAATAAACTTTCAAACTGTCCCCCATGATTAACAAGATAATTTCTTCTACAAATATCGAGGATGCAGTTAAAGTCTTTCACTCAATTGAAATTGATTGTATAAGTATATGCCTACCTTTAAAACCTTTCAAGAATTTACATCATTTACATCCTTGGTATTCAAAAGAACTTACAGTACAAATACAACATAGTTTAGAAAAACTACATCAAGAGCCTTTGCCCTTTCAAGTGCAATAGGTACAACCGTTTCACTAGAAAGTCAAGGCTACCATTTTTAAGAAAGAGAATGTCATCTAAAGAAGGGTTTCATTTACATATAGAATGGTGTAATGATGCAAAAGTCAAGGTTCGATTTTCAAACAACATTAAAGTTCATTCACCTTTGGCGAGCATCTGACAAATACCCAAGAGTATAATTTTCATCAATAAGCTTCCCAGTAACAAAATTGTCATTCGGACACAATTCCTCTTTATAATGATTTACCTTCGCTAACCATATGTCCAGTCTTTCATCAGAAACAAATTCTGCCACCAACTAGTTAGATCTGTTGGTCTCGTACTATTAAGGTCTCAACCAACTTACCAACTTTTAACACAGTTTTCTGCAAGAAGTTTGCAAATACCATCCATTTTGGTAAAAAAAACTTTAAAAAGTAATTCAATATATTGTTTAGAAATCTTTACCAATGCTAAGTGAATTACTACGAAATCACTTAGCGAAATATGGCTTTGAACAGGCCTTAACTCCATGAAGAGTTTTCATTTCAAATTCCGCAGCATTTCTTAGCTTTCGAATATAGAGTTGTCATTCTTTGACAGCTGTCAAGTAAAAACTAAATGGATCAATTAAATGGAAGATTCGTACATAATGTTTATCACCATGAAGGTTCTTTCGGTCAGCTACCGGAAACTTCAGTGTTCTTCTTAATGGTTTCTTCTTCTAAACTTCTTTTGAAAACTTCAAAATTTTGAAAACGTCACAATGATGAAAATTGGACATTTCAGATATAATGTTTCGCATGTTATGGTAGAGTTTGTACTTCACTCTTTTCTAATAAATTAAAATGAAACTCGGAATAGAAGACCCTTGATTTATAAACCTCTGTTTTTTCGAGTTGAGCTTATGTGAAAATTTCAACGAATAAGTAGAAATGTGGGTATCAATTCTGATCGTGATTAGAGAATTCCTCTTTAGGGAAGTTCTTCCAGAGGAATTTCTACACATGTTTGTTGTGGGTACGCATTGCGTCCTTGATAATGTTAAATAGGGAAGGAAGCCACTTTGAGCTCATGACCCTGGATCAAGACACCACTCGCTGAAAACTAGCCCGTTTTTTAGTTGTTTGGCAGATAGGCCAGAAAATGTTTCTAAGCCACTCTTGAAGAAAGTGGGTTCAAAATAATTTCCTTCAAAACAACCTGCACAAGGAACCTGAACTTTGAGTTTTTAAGACTATTTCGCTACTTCCCCTGATGTATTCGCTTGTGTAGAGCTGAATTGCATAAACCTCTCGTTGGATGACGGTCGGTGGAGCAATCATATTGATGGTCCAGAATTTAATTATCATCTCAAAAAGCAAGAATAAATTTTTTTGACAAAAACTTCAAAATGATATCACGAAAGTTCCCAAAAACATTTCGAAAAAATCAGCAACTACATACATAGTTATGTACATCTTGACAATCGATAAATTGGTAATTTTTGAAAAATATATACAAAAACCAAAGCAATTTCAACAAATTTCCACTTCACAGATTCTTTAAAAAAAACAAATCACTATTCTACCACGGAGACTACAGGTTATGTTCTCTAAAAGGTTACTCTTATCAATATGTGTACAATCACTTTTAAATATATGGATATGTACTCGTATAATGCAATCCTATTGACTACAAAAACAAACAGAAATATTTTGTTACATCCCCCCTACTCTCGTACAATATTAAAATTTAAGCGTAGGCTCTACAATATACAAAATATGTATGTAAATTCCTAATAATAGAAAACAAAAATACATTTAAATGCAAATCAATATTATTTTGTAAATATGTACACCAACCAAAGTGTACAAACAAATTATGAATAAATTTAAATAAAAAAAAAAACATTACAGAGATACTGTAATTTAGCATTAAACAAAGCGGAAAATTCTGAAACTACTTATAGTGAAAAGCAAATGCACATAAAACCTGTGTAAATAATGTGTAAACAATTGCATTTAAGCTAAAGTAATTTAATAGATAGACATTAATAAATAAACACCATAAATATGTATGTATATTCATCAGTGTAAAAACAGTTAAATACATTTCAATTAATTTTGGAGATTATTATAAAAATAAATGCGTGTGATGCTTATAGAGTAATGAAATGATATATAAGAGTGAAAATGTTTTTATTTTTTTTCCTTTTTCCTTAACATTTATAGTAGATATGGCAAACTAATTAACAATAAAACAAAAAAAACTCTAATTCTATATAAAAAAAAAGAAATAATAAGTGTAAGCTTAAATATAGAACAAAAAATAAAAGTACTTTATTCAAAAATAAAATTTATGTGACACTAAACTTTAGAGTGAAGTTTTATTTTAATGCATACGGAGGTATGAACCCTTTGGAGTCGGGCCGGACTTACACCTCTCCTCTAACCTCCCAGATTATTGCACCGTTTTTCAAGCCGAAATCGATGGTATCCGTCAAACAGCTGATTGACTGGCGGTTAATGCAGTATCAGACAGGCAAGCAGCCATCAAATCTCTCGCATCCAGCATTGCGAGATCTAAAACAGTGAAAGGTTGCCGTGTATCTCAACGAGACAACTGGTCAGTATAACCTCACCCTTTCCTGGGTACTAGGTCACTGTGACATACTGGGAAATTGTGAAGCAAACGCATTGGTTAGAAGAGGCTCCTCTGCTTTAGATAGCATAAACGGCAAAGACATCGAGGAGTCAAGGTCATATGCTAAATACCTTATCGACTCCGATGCGGTAAGGGTGGCCAATCATCAATGTCATCAGCTTAACCAATGCAACAACTCTAGACTGCTCTGGCCAACCTTCAACGAAAACAGGACCATCAGACCAAAGTTTGTGCTATAGGAAGACATGCTCTAAGATTAGGCATTCCCTACAAGGACTTCTGCAGAACCTGTAAGTGCATCCACACCAAGGGGCCGGTCTTAACCAATCAAACAAACAACATTATATAGAGCCCCTCCCTTTTTCTGGGTTTTTAAAGAAATTTTTAAGACCCGTCAACGTCATGTCATGCCCATTTCATTAGGCTTCATGTACAGCAAGGCAGCCGGGGGTGACTTGGTGGAGAGCATACTTCAACTCATTCCTAAGATCTGATTGAAGGAAAATGTGGCTCATGAATCGAATCTCAGCATGAGACCGGAATAATAATTACAGAGATATTAGTCTCTTGAACATCGCATATGAGATCTGTCATACTGTGTGAATGCCTGAAACCCTTCGTCAACCCTCTGATCGGACTCTATCAGTGTGGTTTCAGGCCAAGAAAGTCCACAGTCGATAAAATGTTTGCACTCCGACAGATCCAGGAAAAAAGAAGTCCGATTCGGTACCCACCACCTTTTCATCATATAGAGACGAACTTTACAGGGTCATGTCTAGTTAAAGTCGAAAACAATCTTATCGAGACCTTTGATGCCAAAAAAGTCACGGGAAGGCATGATCTTTCACAGACCACAGCAGCCTGTCACTGATGCGTTCCGAGTAAATGAGGGCAAAACCAAGTACATTACACGAATTAGACAGCTAGTTAGGGACCTTCGACTACCTTGGCTCTGATAACAATATGACTTCAGTGACCAAACTAATGGCAATCTATGTTTTTCTGCCCTTAAAAAAACAATTGAGTAGCAAAGCTTTGTCAAAAAACACCAAGGAGACTCTATATACATAAGACCCTCCTCAACCCAGTTACACTCTATGGCACAGAAGCTTGAACGTTGGTTGTTTAAAATGCAAAATCCGTAAATTGTGATCCTTTTGAGTCTTAAAAATAAGAAAACAGCTTTAATAGAGCGATGAGGTACTTGAATTAAATATATAAAATCCCAAGAAAGGCTTACTTCTTACAGGAAAGCAGAACACGTACAGAGAAGAAACCAAACAGCCATCAGTCTTTAAAGATCAAATACAGAAGAAAATAAGTCCCTTAAGATGTTTGGAGCGTCTAGGGTATGAAGACTATAAAAGTTTTAGCGACACGACAAGTAACAACATCTGAGAAAGGTATTGCAGGTCAATAGCAAAAAACAACTTGAAATTGTGCTGATACAGGAACCATACCTCCACGAGGAACAGGTTGGAGGTATTTCGAGCAAAGATGCATGGTAATGTAATTTGAGATAAACAGCAAAAAACAAAAAGGGAACCCAAAAACCCGAAACTGAGAAGATGTTTGAAAGGCTATCCCTATCGGATCTTTGGACCCTCCTTAATCAGAAAGAACAACCAGGATATTGCTAGGTAAAATCCAAACACTAGGATGTACACACCTAACTTTTCGAAACAAAAAGTTTTTAGTCTGTAGGCATGCACTCTTAAAATGACTGAATAATCGTAGGTGCTAAGGTCAAGTCCTTGTAAAAATTATTTCAGCATGCTTAGGAATAGCTAGAATCACTCGTGACTCAAAGCCACAAGCCTACATGAAATGTGCTTTATAGCGGTAATGGAGCTCAATCTTCCTCTTAATCTTCCATACATTGATTGGCAAGCAAGATATACGAATACGTCAAGTTCTATTCTCGATAAATCATTCCCTAGTGCGCAATCAATCTTCTCAGTGAATCTCCAGGATTTGTTCACATCTTGCCCTAGTTCAATAAATAACAAGTAACCCCGGAACAGTCAAGCAAGCAGTCAAAGCTCCTGCGGCTCCTTAACCAAAAGTCAAAACCACAAATCACATACTTAACACTTTAGACGCACCAAAAAAGTACTTAGCACGTAGCAACTGCTATGCATACCCCATCTAATGGTCCCCTGATTACGTAAATCTTCTTTAAAACGAATACCACTATTCCCTAGCTGCTACGAGTATGTACTTCGGCTCAATCCCTAACGACAGACAATGCTACGTGGTTCGAGGGCAATTGACGAAGCCTAACAATTACAATCTTCTGCAAATTCCCATTGGTATTCAACACTCACTCTCACTCGTTCAGTGTAATTAGACCCAAATGCATTAACATGTCAATGAATCATGGTTTACAGGGACTTAAAGTTGCCATCATATGCCAGGATTAGTAGTAGTCGATTTGAATCGAATTTGCATTCAAATGAATGCCATTTGGAATGCAAAAATCGATTTGTTTTGTCTCATTGAGTGTTGTCAAGCGAGAGGCACATATCCTTTCTGGGACATATATATTCCCACACACACACATTCACGTGTATAGAAATGCACTCTAAAGTTCATGTGCCAATTAGTCTGTGGATGCAAAGTTAATTACCTATCTGCGGTGGCAGTGGCAGCCGGAAAGTACTGAAATACTTTTGAGAGATGCCGCAAAAATAACAGAAAAATTGCATTAGCGTTGGAAATAAGGTCCTTGGAACGAAAATTCTTCTTTGTCCTTGGGGTTTTTTTTTAATAAATAAAATGCATTGGATTTATGATGGCAGAGAGGATAGAAATAAAGCTCCAACTACTCAATCCAGATCTCTTTAGGCAGAACTGGGAAGTGATAGAATTCGGGATCAGTATATGCAAGGTCAGATCAATTATTAAATAGGGGAGACACCGTCACACAGTCATCCAGATAGTCCAGATCGACCTCCATCACAGTAAAAACACAAGCACCAATCGTGGGATGGAAAAGTAGATAGACCAGAGGTCTCATTCACAAACACTTTCTACTTTACAGAACAGAACGTATATCGTAGCTAGGAAACAGATGAACCTTTTTCTTCTATCTACCTACAGAAATATGGGCCAAACCGTGGTAAGATGCAAGCGGATTGGACTTACCCCTTCGATTTTTTCAGTCGTTTATAACCAATACATCTAGGATCTCTCATGGATTACAAACGGACTGAGGGAGATGCCATCAAAAGTCCTCTGAAAAGTTTCAATGTCAAACAACTGGATCTGTAAAATGCTCATCTCAAAAAACACTAATTCCACTCTCGAATATGGCTAGTAATAGGGTTTTTTCGAGTTTAACAGTGCCCTCCATGCCAAGTAGTATATCCAGAAAGGAAGGACGGGCAGAAGAAAACCTGTGTCTCTACAAATCGAGATTTTCTCTACACGAACGTTTTCGAAGCCGATGGAGGCAGGGGCTAAGCCCTAAGACTTCCGGACACATGCAGTGCAGTTCAAAAAGAGATTCTAGCTGTGCTAAAAGTTACTAAATTACTAGAGATGGAATCAATATCTGACTAAAATATCGCTACCTACATTGATCACAAGGCTCCGCTTAATGCGCTGATCCAGCTGTGCCGCGTGACGCTGGAAAACACGCGGTGCAATGTGCAATTTGGGAACAGCTTCTCTGAGCTATTCCAAACGTGCACCGGATTTCGGCAAGGAGATGCGCTGTCGTGTGACTTCTTCAATCTAGATAGTGCGCAGGGCAGGTGTTTACACGGAAGGCACTATCTTCAATAAATTTGTCCAGCTGCTGGGATACGCAGACGACATCGACATCATCGAGCGCTCCCAGCGCGCCGTTATAGAAGAGGAAGCGAAACGAGTTGCTTTGAAGTGAATAGGGACAAAACCAAGTACCTGTTGTTAACAAACAAAGAAGCATCGGTCCATCGCCTAGGACAAAGTCACAAAAGTCACAGTTGGCAACAGTAACTTTGAGGTAGTTAAGGAGTTTACCTAACTCGGAGTAAATATTAACTCCACGAAAGACACCCTAGTAGATATTCGGCGAAGGCTAACCCTAGGAAACCGCTGCTACTTCGGTTTGGCAAAACAAATGGGTTCAAAACTCCTATCTCGGAAGAAGAAATGTATGCTCTACAAAGCATTGATCCTGCCAGTTCTGCTATATGGAGTCGAGTGCTGGACGATAAGCAGGAAAGTAGAGCACATTTTGGGCACTTTTGAAAGAAAAATTCTTCGTCGATCCAGAGCGCTTGGTCTGGACAACTTGAAGCAGCGTGCCCGGGATCGAAGGGAATGGAAGGCTACCGTGTCTCAGGCAGGGACTCTTCACTGGTCGGGAGCCCGTAAAGTAAGTACTGCGCTTAATGCGCTAGAGTTCAACATCATGAAATCTGAATTATTCAGGAGTTGACGCTCAATGCTTATGACATTATGTACGCAGAACCATGTCAGTTCAGGTAACCCTGCGATGCGAAAAGACCGACGAACTGGCCAAAACAGGATCAGAGCTAAGTGGATTATTCTACCAACATTCATTAAAATGGCTGATCTAAATGGTTCAACTTAAGAAGACATAGGACGTCTAAGGCCTTAGTCTATGTTAGATCGGACGAAATCTGGGAACATTTTTAAACTTAGCAGGTCACGATTCTCTCTGCCCATTGCCCTCCAAGTAGGAACGTCATGAGACTAGGATTGCCAAATACGAATGTAGATACTGCCGTACCTTTCATGTCTCGGAGGTCATTACACATCTACCCTATGAATGCTAGAGCATAGTTCGGGTTAGACTTTAAGCCTTTTTATAGCTTTTAATACTTTAAGAAAGTATTTGTAGACAATGTAGAGAAAGTTGGGTCTGCGAACCAAATCAATGACATTGTAAAGTTAAGCAGGTATATCAAGTGCATGCATAGGATAGTTAAGGATAGGTCCACTATGGTGCCTTATGCTTTATTATAAACTCATAACCCTACCTACTAACTTCGTAATAGCTTCTAATAGTTTCACAGCACGCATGTACTAAGGGGCGATCGATGAATGGTAAAAACTAGAATCATTGAATTGGCCCTGAGTAAAAGGACCTCCTCATGTAGGGTCATATCTCCTCTTCTTTGGGTTATAGCAGTTAACATCCTGACTTGATAGAGATGGAGTCAACTTCTCGCGTATCCGAATGATGTAGTAATAATGTATCAGGATTGTGTTTTTCAGTAATCAGAACTGTCTCATACTCGTATGTAGGGAATTGTGGCCCAAATACTGCTACAAACCGGACAAACATTTCTAGAATGCTGGTAAATAGTACTGGCCACTGATCCATCAGTGTCAATGCACCCAGAATAGGCATTTCGTTTGATGTATGTACAATTTCGAAGCTGCTATATCCATAACAAGAAAGAAACAATTCCACACTTCCTATGCAAGTATCCATCTCTAGATAGATTCAGACAGACCATGTTGCCATTACAGTTCTAAGTACGAGCCCTACGGCCCAAAAAGTCCCTGAATCTAGCCTGGAGGGACAGTTGAGGAGAATTTAATCGACTTGGAGTTCGCAACTGGAGCCAGTTAGCAGACCGGTCTATCTCTGCAGGCTTGACAGTGAAGAACCGCGTTCACCTCGAACTACAACGTCACCTAACTAAGTAAGTAAGATTTACTCACACTTGATGACTAAGGTGGACCAGTGCTTTAGATTGGAGTACTACGGATATCTGTTTGCAGATAGCAGTTGCAATGCTTTAAGTGTGCTCCGCGCTATGCTTTTTGCGAAAAATGGATTATAGGAGCTATTCTTCGGACCGCTAAGCTAGAGGTTCAAATTTCGAGTCCCAGACAAAAGCAAAAAGATTTTTCACGGTCCCACCTCTGAAAACTTTTGATATTGCAAGTTGAAAGAGCTATGTGGTTGTAGACACAGTATTTTCTCAGCTTCCTGGTAACCCAGGTTTTTTAGCCGTAAGAGTAGAGATCTGTGACTCTAGCTTCACGCTGTTTGTAATAGTTTCTACTATCAATACTCTGATTAACCCATGGCAATGTGATTCCATAAATCAGATTGCTCTGGCTTTGGCAAATCCATTGCCATTTGCCAAGACCACCATTTTTCTGTCGATTTTAAAATAGCGCTAATGACAACGAGTCAAACAGAGTAATTTCTGGTCTAGTGCACAGTCTCCCATTCTCCAAGTCATGATGAATAGCGAACATCACTTAGTGCATCGTTCGCCAACCACTGTCTGTCTTCAATCAGCGTTTTTTTTTTTTTTTTTAATGACAACATCTCCCTAGCAATCCACATGCCAAAAAGAGCATTCAATCATATCTTTGATTTGCTTCGGGATTCTATTTATAGACGACACCCAGATAGAGAAGCAATTATGACTGCAGTCATTTCAATTGAGATGATGGATCTCATCCCAACCCAGCCCATCCCATCGCATCGCATCTCATCTCAACCACCAGCATCCACCTGTACCCATTGTGTGTACATACCTACATATGTGCATCATTATCATCTCGAACATTAAACTGTCTATTGTTATGGATAACAATTCGATTCAATCATCATCAGAAGAACTAACCACAACCACCAACCAACTAGCTGCACTGCAGAGCAGAGCAAAATATAAGAAATCCTTTTGGCATACACACGACGACTCCTCTGAACGGTGCCAGGGTGCCATTATAAGTCTTCCTTCCATTGTATCGGTATATGCAGGTGTTTTTGGTGTGAATCGCGCAAATGTACAACAATTCAGCTTGAAATTCGTTTGCATTAAACTTAATCGCTTCTGTGAGTCCTTATGCGCTCTGCTCAGCAACCGGATTGCCCCGTTGCTCCTTCCTATTCGTATTCGAGTCATTATTGCTAATTATTTTGGATTGAATCAAAGTGTAGATAATCGATAAAGGAGTGTAAGATGTCTGCACCCAAGGAGTTTGCATGTGCACAATGAATCGAGGCAAATTGCAGGATTAGTACGGCAATTTAAACCAGGATAATTGAGTGAATCTAATTATTGATGTGCACACGCTGATGGTGTTCATGATTGCTTTTACTTAGATTAAACTTTAAGAGAATCCTCTTAGAGTAAGTGATGCAGTTGGTAAATCTCATCAAAGCACAAGCAGCACGCATCTGGTGGAAGATAATTTACTAGTGTCCTAATCCCCACCTACTGTTTGAGTGGATTCGAAAATGGAATCGAATTTCTAACAGAAGGAACTGCAACTGTGATTGTGCATTTGGTTAGTCGAGAACAGTGCTTCGCTCATAGGTGGCGCTACATCGGATTGCATACACAAACCACGCGATTCGGTTGTTGTCTTTAATGGAGTTCTTGGCCACCTATTGCCGATTTGGTAGGCATATGATAAATACACTATCAGTGATAAATACAGGCCAATTATGAGTTTTTCAAAAACTATATTGAAAACCCAGTATCGAGATGAATGTAATCAGCTTTTCAAGTAGTTAACTGCTAAAAAGTTACAACGGAGTTGTAAGACACCCAAGGGGCACATTCAGTAAAAGCTTAGTTTTATAAAGTTCGTTTCTGAAACAACTTTTACAAACCACCCCAAAAACCTTCGATCACACAACGCCTGAGTGAATCATATGGTCGGTTTGATGACAGATAACTTTTTAACTAGCCACTGGTTTCAGACACACAAGTTTCTATTTTTGCCTGCGTTCAGCCCTAAATACAAATCCTAAACTATAGCTGATGCGTTTAAGCAAGTTTCCTAATCAAACTAAGCAAAGGTGATAGAGACGAATCCTAGTTGTCATAGAAGGACACTTGAAGAACCCATGTGCCATAGATTGGGTGCACACAAGAACGAACACTCAAAAAAAGGGTTAAACTAGCTGTAAGGGAACAGACTTTATCACTAATGACAAAATAGCCAGAGGGAAAAAGTCCTAATAATTGAATGAAAAACACATTTGATGAAGATACTTTCACTCTCGTGGTCACGATTCCTACTAACTTTCAGTAAGCAAACAAAATATGAGTGGGTGATCCTGCTAGACAACTCGAATACTGGTTGAATCACTTATCAGTTTATCAGTAATTTTCTTAAAACCCTTAAACAATTTATTAAATAAATTTGTAGACATTCATCTACTATATAAATCGTAGATACAATATGACCACGCCCACTATATTGGAGCGATTTCTGAAATTTCATACTAAAACCATTCGAAGAAAAAGCGAGCGGAGTCGGAGGAATCAACTAGCAGCGCGAGAGGTATTAGAGAACGTTTTCTGCTATAATGGAAAAATAAAGGCTCTGATGTTGTGTAAATGAAACTCTGATGTGACGAATCGTGCAAGAATATAAGCTTTCGACACAAGAATAAGCGTATTGTAACAATTCGTAGCAAAGTTGAACTCCTCAAAATCGGCCTAGTATACGGCGCAAAATTTTCTTGACAAAAATCAATAAACAATGTCCGAAATATGACACGGACGGCAACGGAAAATAGACTTTGCAGCTGAGAAAAATGTCACTAAAGCAGGCGCACTCTAGGGTGAGAGAGCACAGTCAGACTATATGGAACAATACATGGAACATTAGATCCAAACTAGGCAGTAACCAAGAACATGGTGTCGTCTTGCTTTGGGAAATAATGATAAACGAAATCCTCATAGGGGGTTAGGGCTGTTGCTTAGGCCGATGATGTCGTCATATTAGTGGCAGGAAGTTCTTGTCCACTGTCGTTAATCACCTTCCAACAGCGTTGAATAACGCCCTCAACAACTGGGCCAAACGTAGCCCATTTGTATGAATTAAGCCATAGAAATAGCCTCGATAGCTTTTACGTGTGCAGCAGAATGTTGGAAAAAAAAATTGGGGCCGAAACCATCCACAATCTAATGAATTTACACTGCTATCGTTAGACCTTTTATACGGCTGCCTGGTCTGATGGCCTGCTGGCGCAAAAGTCACAAACCTGAGCACCCTCACAAGGGTCCAACGTGTGGCGTGTGTAGATACCACTAGGGCTATTAGGACAAAACCCAACAACTGAATCTCTTCACAAAGACAACATGAACAGGTGGTCAAACGTCAATATGTTCTTCAATTACTTCACCCCTTACACAGACTTCAACGTCAACTCCAAATTTCCTTTTGAGAGAGCTGAACAAACGGTGAGGTCATCATTCCCGCTTCATATTCATCTTTACGAACAGGTCACAAGCGGACGAAGGTACTAACTCAGGAGTATCCTCAAAGAAAACATCATTTGCCGAACCCAAAAAATTCCCCAATCACGCAAGTACCAGGAGTCTATCAACTCTAAACAATAAAAAGCACATAGCCATCTTCATCAACTGGCAATACATCAAACTCACCACTTCCGTCACAACCAAAAAAGATGTAAGAGGAACTCAAATCCCTTAGCTCTAGGCACAGCATCACACCATGCTGGATTGCGGTACAAATGGGCTTCCAAGGAAATGAAAGGGCCGATTAAATGACCTACCAACAGATCACTCAGTCCTAACCCCCATCAGTCCCCTCAGTTTCATTATTACTAAGGACTTCCGCAACATGGCGGACTGCAGTCTCCTTGTGCCACGTATTACTTTGGACTAATGTGACGACAGAGAGGTAGAGGAAGACACATCACACTTCCTCTGCGAATGCACAAATCTCAACAGAACTAAATACAAAAAGTATTTTTAACGATGTCACCGAACTAACTCAAACGCCACCCAAAACCATCCCAAAAATCATCATGACAACAAGTTGGTTCAGGAGGACCGCTCCTACCATTAACTAATTCGTGTACTTTCAAGTATACCAGACTGAATCCCGTTGAATCCCGGATGAGACTGCACTTCTGTAGCTGCACTGAACATGTCATGAAACGATTGACCAAATCACTATTAATTCATGGGTACAATCAACAAAAGGAGGAAGACAACATTTTTGCTAGATGGAAGTATCCAAATCGTTGTTTTGAGAAGGCATGGCGAGCAAAGTGAAATGGGTCCTCAATATGTGCTAAAATATACTAATTCTTTCCTCGGTAAAAGTAACCTTTGGCAGGTAGCTACCACAGCGCACAGCAGCCCAAGGCAAGTTCCATTCCATCACCTCAGTTCAGTTCCCCTAAACAGATCTGATAATGTTTAAAGAAAATTGCAACAATATCAACTTCTAAAGGATAAATAATGACTAAGAGTCGAAAGTGTCCTGAGTCTGAATCAAAGAAGACTTCAAACAAAACTTGTGGCTTGATTGTGAGGAAAGGTACGCAGTAAAGCTATGTCTAAATAATTGGTAGAGCAACAAAAACTGCAAAACTTTAATCAAAATGGTACAAAAGGAGGCACTTGCGACGATATTGGCCGCATATGCATCGGAAAGCAATAAAGGTGAAGATGAATCGCCTCTTAAATGCCGTACTGGGTGGACAAAGCATGTGTAGTTCGTCGCCAGATAATCAAATTCTCCTTAACTAAACCTACTTTCATTAGTCTTTTCCGCACCAAAAAACCCGACTTGAAAAACACATTAAAAGTATGCAGCAGCAAAAATTCCAAATATCCATGCAGCCCAAACCGCTTCTCGGTTAAAATCAACGCTGAAGAACTTCTTTCATGAGCGTCCCCTAAAAATCGTTCCAAAAAATTCCAAACTTCCTCAAAAATACGAACTCAAAACAATGCAATAAGATAAGTCCACTGACTTAACAGTATTTTATAGGAAAAAAACATTGGAAAAACCCGTAACTTAATTTTAAAATTATTTCTAGTTGTGTGATGTTAATCAAAAGAGAATGCAAAATTAGCACTCACCCCTCAATACATTTTCTTCTTTTCCTTTTCATCCGTTGTTGACTGCACCAACTTCATGTTTGGCTTCAGAAAATCACACGCGAAACCGAAACCGAAAGCTACATACAAAGCTGGCACAGAATGGAACACACACGCACACACAAACACTGCACTAGCCAGCATCTTAACAAAAGAGAGAGATAATAACTAGAACTTTGCACAAACTTACGAACGGTCACTCTCACTCGATCAAAGCCGCGCACTTGTTTACTACTTAAAAGTTTAAGAACACAAACACTCACCTCGACGACTAGAACTGCACTGTGCCGAATATTTGGTCGAACAAGGCGAAGCTGCGTGCGGTGGGCCAAGGTTGGAGAAAAGTTTTCTCCAAAAAAAAATGTCCGCCTGAAATAAATGATATATTTTTACTTGCACCTATACCTATAGGGCAAGTATTGTATTCGTGCAAAATTTGGAACTCGAGATTTTAATCAAACTTGACATTACTATAATGGAGAAGTCCAAAAAAGTGGGTCCGCCAATGCCGTCTGTCTGTCAGTCTGTCAGTCTGTCTGTCTGTCTGTCTGTCTGTCTGTCTGTATATTCGACTACAGCCTAAACGGCTGAACGGATTTACTTCAAACTTCATATGTAGGGTCTGTGGGATATTCCCTAGAGGCGAAATTTGAATTTTCATTCTAACCTCAAAATTAAGGGTAGTTTACTTAAGGCCGATTTCAGTTAAAATGGATTTTCTCGAAAACGGCTCTAACGATTTCGATAAAATTTGATGTGTGGGTTAGTTTGGGTATATGCTATGATGTGGCATACCACGTTTTTCAGCTGTTTCTCGGGTATTTGTGCAGCGATTGGCCTAAAAATTATTATTTGTAGGTTATAAGACAAGTGCAAAATAATGGCATACCAAATTTTGGAATGCCACGCCCACTTTTATAAAACTTATTTTTTTCAAAATTTTTACTAGAAATTGAGAAAAAATTATTTAAGCAAAATAATAGGCCTTAAAATTCTCTATAATTCACTCAAACACCCTATCTGGCCACGCCCACTTTTTATGGGCATTTTTATAAAAACAAAACATTGAGTAAACTCCAACAATGTTATGACTATTATTCCATCGAAACGCGGAATGCCACGCCTACTTTACTGGGAAGAGCAAGACTTGGACTTTAATCCTGATAAAATTATACACTTATAGCATTACGGTGCAAGTACGTACGACCCAGTCGTGCACTTTATTTTTTCCTTTCTCTCATCATCAAGGGTATTTATGTGATCTACGGGAGTGACATGGGGATGGCTATACCGGCGTTGAGCCTCTGTTTTCATGTTAAATCTCGTTCGAAAGCAATTATTTATTAATCCCTTTTTCTAATGGACGTACGGCTCGAAACAATTGCTAAAGGTGAAGGCACATGCATTGATTTCGAAAAAGAAAAGTCGAGGGGAATGTGCAAATTAGTTTTATATAGGTAAAGGGTTTTTCAATAAGAACATAACAATTTCGTATTTCCCTACAAATGCACGCTTACATTTTTTTTGGGATCTGTTAATGTCAAAATGTGAGTCTGGGTTTACATTTTAATCGTGATTAAGTTAACGAACAAAAAAAGTTTGGAAACTATTCAAAATTACTACTGAAATTCTGAGTCGGTAGTCCAAATGCTGGTAAGTCGCATTGTTGATTAACTAATCCTTATTATAATACTGGAGGATCTGTTACAGAAAATCGACTCTAGTTGTAGTTTTTTCTTCGCGTATGTCAAGAAGACAATTTTTGACCAAAAGGAACCTTTGCGAGTTGACAATTGAGTACTCATTGACATAAAGAAAAGGCAAGACATCCTCTTGAGGTGTTCTACACCTTCTTTCGATTTGACATTCCTAAAAGGTCCTTTCATAATGGTTGTACGTCGAATGTAGGGCTGAATTAGCAAACAGTAAGTTATTCGAATGATCTTAGACTAGGTATTAAGGCTTTTTAAGATATTTCACGAGTCAATTTCATTACTAGCTCTGTCTAGACTAGATGCGTCGAATACATTGCTGAGTATCTTTTCGTTGATTTTGTAATAAATTTGAATATAATTTCTTTCCTCGTTTCGAGGGTTACCTTAAGTACGGTCTTTTGGCTTGCATTACACGGAATATTATTCGTACTGGCAAGATGGATCCTGAACCTCTTTTAACAACAATGATCCACAAATTGCAATACAATTTACTTGACAAAGTAAAACAAGATCATTTTGTACATGTATATATATTTTTGTTCGAGTGCTGTTTCTTTTTTTGTTTTTCTCAATATTATCATTATAATTTCTACATTTTTGTTTTTCTTTTTGTTTGTTATTAATTTTAATATTAATTCACTTACAATTAACTTAACTTTGTTTCAAGTAACTATTAAAAATTTGATTTTCATCCTCCCAACGTTTTAACCGGCTTGCTCACTGGCTTAAATTGTACAAGAAATCCTTCCAGAAGTTGAAACTATATATAGATACAATTTTTTTAGATCTTAAAACTAGAATTCTGTGCAGTGTTAAAAATAATTAAATTATTTTTTTTTTCTTTTCATTTATAATTCGTGTTTTTGTTTTTCATTAAATTTAAGAATACATTTATGTAAGTATTATATTTTTTTTCTTTAAATCAGTTGTTTTGTTGTAATGAATAAGTCTAGGAATTTGTTCGTTTTACTATGTAAAATTAACATCAACATTTTTTTGTACAAATATTTTGTTTTGTTTTGTTTTTTATATATATAAAGTTATGTAGTCTTCTCATTATGTCATTCGTGCGCGTTTTTATATAAGTTTCTATATATATGTATATATATATGGTATTACTTTAAATGCGTGGTGAGTATAACTTTAAATATTTGTAAAATCAAAATTAAAAAATAATATATATTTGAATTTTGTTTAAGATTTCATAAGAATCCCATATCGAGGGCAGTGTACAGGGCTCTTATGTCACTGTGGCTGGATATCCGCCAGAATGGGAAATTCATTGCTTTAGCTGCGGCCTCTTCTTCAGCGCCATCGCCAATCACAACGTAGGTACTTTTTCGCCCGAATCTGGTCACTATCCGCTCGTAACAGGTTTCTTGACCTAGAACCAAAAGAAAAAATAGGGATGTTAAAGTGATTTTTAAAGAATATGTGTATTTTCTTACCAATTTTATGTGCGCTGTAAATGTTTTCGATGGAGAATATCTGTCCCAGTCCGAAAAGCAGGACTTTGGCGAGTGCAGGTGCTAGTTGTGTCGATGTCACTAGAACATTTACACAGTTCTCACGTTGGGCTATCATATTTAGGCATTTGGTGGCTAAACTGGCCCAATTGTCTGTTGCCATTTCGATATCAGATCGAATTTGAAGCCATGTATCACGTTTTGGTTGTCCCAGTAATCCACCGACACTGGAAGGAAAAAAACATAGTTAGTTTATATAATAAGAATGGTAAGTGGGAAAGTTTAAGAAGAGCAGTCAATTGTGATGTGTTACATGTCAGATCGCGTTTTTTTTGACAGTCAACTGCAAGCGATGAGAATCAAGTTTTTGTCGATTAGACTTAGAATGTTTACGACAAAGAAGCGACTCATGTAAAAAAGGGACATATTGGATGTAAGTGTCAGAATTTGAACTGGTTCCTAATATTAGACGTATAATTGTCACAAAACGTCATGAACCAAATGTCAAAGACGGCTTGAAGCGTCATTGCATTACTAATGATTGCAATTTGTTTATATTGAAGTAACAATGGTCCAAGCCAGACCATCGTGCACCCTATGTTTCAAGACATTCAAGTTCCCAACAGAGATCAGTGTAAGATGCTTAATAATTCGGAAAGAACTTGTGCCAATGCAGTCTGGCTTAATTAACGCTTCGTTGGAAGTGTAAATATGTTTTTTTCTTGTTCCCGGACGGAATGAGTTTCTATAATATTTTGAGCTTTCAGAGAATTTCATGTCTAGATAATGTCCAAACTGGTTTGAAGTGAAAACGAAAATATGAAGCTAGGAGACGATCAGAGTCTAGAGTTCGATTACAGTTCCTTAAGGATCAACAAACTCCTGCCAATACAAAATTTGTATAACTTGTGTCAAAAATCATACTCACTTTCCCCGATAGGTATTGTAGATCTCCTTGATCTTACGATATCGAAAGGCCAGCTTTCGCATCCAGTCCACTCCTCCGCGAACTCCTGTGGGAAGGCAAAGATTTGGAGGCGCACCCGCTGGAGCTCCTGTATGGAACCCATCCGTTGCAAAGTTATAATTACTCAAGTCCTGCCCGTTGTCATCGGAGGACACATCATCGATATGAACCTGATCACATTCTTCGATCTCGTTGAAGAAAAAATGCGTATCGGCCATGTTGAAAACCATTTCCTCCATTCGGAAGGCTATGGTCATTAGTGCGTTATGATCTTTGGTATACCGATTCGCATAGGATCCCGACAAAAGTGTATGGAAGATGATTATCGTCTCGTCGAGATCCCAGATGAACACACGTTCCGGTGGTTTCACACTATCAGCGTTGGGAGTTTCCGACGTTGTACTCCTCGTCGGACTGGGTTGTGCATGCCGTCGACCACGCGCTCGGCCGCTGCCACTTTTACCTGTTGGCGGTGTCGTCTTGGGCATTGGGGCATTGGGTGAAATCGGCAGTGGCGAGTGCGGTGAATGAGCATGTGTGAGAATTGGTGTTGACGAGTGCCCGTCCGATGGAGATTCGGAGAGGTTCGATGCGGCCACATGGAATCCATGACTCGCACTGGAACCAGGCGAGCTCACGGCATATGGGGAGTAGTTGGCTGCTGCAGCGTGATTGTAGTAATTGCTGTACTGATCGTTGTAATAACCACTGTAGTCCTGTTGGGCGGCGGTTCCGAATTGAGGAAAGTTATTGTAGCCATACGTGGGATACAACTGCGAAGTGGTGTTATTATTCGCTGCCGCAGCTGCATAGCTCGATGTCAAGTAGGCATTTGGAGAGGCGATCTTTGTTGGCGCTCGCGTGGTGTATGGCGAGCCATAAGTCGGGTAGAAAGGTGGAGTATATTGCTGCATACTGTTATAGTAGTTGTAGTACTCCTGCTTCGGTTCGTATGCACTGGCAGAAGTGGAGGAATTGCCCGATTGAACGCCACCAGAACTTCCGCTCACGTCTAAGCGAAAATCCGCCGAACTGGGATTCGAGCAGAACAACGAAGCAGTGCTCTCTGATAGGTGGCTACCGCCAGTCGGTGGCAATAGGCCACCAGATCCAACTGCGTCCAGGCCTGGACTGCGATTCTCCGATTTCACTGTTGCACTGATGTTCGATTCGGCGGCAGCGGCTGGTAGCCAATGGGACATGCCCAGATCTGAGTGTGTCACACGACCTTGTCCTGACGATGATGATGGTGAGGCAGATGTTAAATTCAAACTTGTCGTGTGCAGCGACAAGCTAGATGAGGTTGCATCGACTGAATTCGATGATAGATGCAGGCCACCTGTTGCACCACCACCGCTACTACTGTTCGTGCCTAAAGGGGAACTTGAGCTATTCGAGACATGGGAGGTGGGTATGTGAGATGTCGTGTGTCCAAGATTGTGCGCTACAACTGATGATGCTAGAAGTTGTTGTTGCTGCTGCTGCTGCTGCTGTTGCTGTTGCTGTTGATGGTGATGATGCGGTTGTGGTGGGATCGACGATGGGATGGGACTTGATTGTGCAAACGTAGACACTGCGGCAGCGGCCGCTGACAAAGCCAATGTGGATGTTGGATGAACGAGGCTAGACGTAGCACCGCTGCAGCTGTTATTGTTCAACGCTGATGCTTGCAGGCTTTGTGGCAGTGCTAGAGGGCTACATTGACCAGCGTTAATGGAGGATGTGGTATTGCATTGTCTGTAAATAGATGGAAAATTGGAAAGTGTTAAAGTTTATTCTGATGCAAGGTGCTATAGGTATGTAGACTAACCTAGGCATGAAAGGGTTAACTTGCCGATATTCTAAGGCCTTTTGGCTGTAATTGGGTCAACATTCAAGTAAACGTATCCATTACTTCTTAACAATGTTTGACATGAACTTTAAGTACGACAGATTTTAAGGTCTAGGTTGTACCCAAACGTTTAAGGAGTTCGGAGCGGTACCCAAACAGATTGGATACGGAGACGATCCGTAATAGAAATTTCTCAATTTGTCACCCCGAGAGAAGTGTCTTCTCGTGGATTAAGGAGAAACCGAGCAATTTCCTCAGAAACATGTCAAACCCATATCTCAAAGGAAGTCGGTGGACGTTCTTGTATTTTTTTTATGATTTTCTGCGCGTCCTATTTGTCATTCCAGTTGACAGAAATGAACATCGGCCGAGCGACAAAAGGCATAGATCACCTCCCTGGAATGGGATTAGAAGGAGAAGTAAAAGGGAAGAGCAAAATCTAAATGGCACACTTAAGATGAGAGATTGAGGGATACGTGCGTATCCCAACATTTGCTGAACACATGGGTCCTGTTCCTTTTTTTTTTTTTTCCTCGGTCGTTTACAAAATTTTTATAGGTTTTTTTTTATTTTTTCATCGACTGCACTTGACTTTTATTCGATTCTATTTATGCGTGTGAGTTATTGTATCTCGCCTCACACGTTTGTTTTTTCTATTCGTCGTTACCTACTGCCCAGTGCTCTTGAAAATTTCTGGAATTTTAACGGAGATTTGTTGGATCTGTTTTTATTTTTTTCTTTCTTCACGTCTCTTGACAATTTATGCACGTTACGGGGACCTTTTTTTGGGAATCTTCTTTTCGTTTGTCGGGATTGGTGGAGGAGAAAGACATCGGTGAGATCGTATCTTCTAGTGCTTAGATGAAAAGTCGATTAATTTAATTTGTTTGGCACATTTCAAATCTTTGAGATCTCAAAAGAGTTTGGGGAACAAAATTCCATTGGAAAATGGGACACCGTTAGACATTTATTTGACATTTAACTTTGATGGCTCAGGGTTGTCAGAGATGAAACGTCATGATCTGTGTGACAGTTCTCATGTCATCGTTAAGTGTTAATTGAGCGGATAAGACATTTTGTTTTATGAGTAATTACTTGGAGAAGTAATTTGTTTGGAACAAATTACAGTACTGTTGGTGTAGAGTGTATGTGGAACCTGCTGCTTTGCCAGGACCATTTATCTCAATTTGAAGTTTTTGAGTACTATTGCTGAACAAGATTAGATCTGATCATATTTCACAGATTCAGGTCGTCAGCATATACAAATTTTAACGATGCAGTTTCAGAGAAGTGAGAAGCTTCACCACGTTACGTTAGGTACTGTTGCTATAAGTGAAGGAAAGGTTGAATGGTGGAACGATTGACATGTTATTGATAAGTCGAAAGGTTTAAGTAAATAAGGACAAATTGATGTTGCTGATGTTCTTTATTACTAAATATGAAAGAAGTGACTTTCGAATCTACTCCTTATTCATGATGTTGTTGGCAATCATTTTGACATAATTTCGATGGTTGCTAATATCTTCTCTAGGAGTAATGTATATTTTAGGACCTTAGCAAGGATACTTCATCCTAGAGCACTTATTCTAATCTATTTTCTCTGCGAGATTGATTACATTGCCTCAGATTCTAGGTTCGTGTCTTGCTTTCCTACTCCATCCTGACTTATCTGACTTATTTTTAAGAACATGATCCGCTATGCCACAGAACGGTGCAAGTGCTATAAAATGTTATCCTAAATTTGTACAGCAATCTCGGCATAAGCTCAAATTTTGATATTCTTTTTATGGCCGTCTGTGTCATGTGGTGCATTGGACTACGAAGCTAGGAGTTCGAGGTTCGATCCCCTGACAAGTTATTTCATATGTCTGAATGTATAACTGTCATGAAAAGGTTTTTCAAATAAACAATTGCCCTTCGAACACGCCACTAATTAGGAAGTCCCTTAAGCTTTGGGGTCCGTGGACCTGTCGTGCCATGTTTGCTATAGGGCTGACGGTTGCATTTCGTGAATACAATTTTCATATCCAAAAGGTGTCTCGTGGCTTTACAGAACTAAGATCTCAGCATGTTAACTTAAATAAGTAAAGGTAGTGCCTAGAGACTTACATAATGCCTTGCTGTCTGTCACTTGAAGCCACAGGAATCCCTCAAGTCTCCTACTCCTCAACCATCCGTCTTAAAAAAATCAAAACAACACGACCATTGTTGAAAATTTGTCAAAGTCAACTCCTGAATGAAGCTATCATCTTTCTAAACACAAGAACCCTTTTCTTCGGTAATTGACGTCATAATTCAACAAAAAAAAAGTCCAAACAACCGAATAAACCATATGAATGCACCTCTAGCCAACACCTTGTGTCAATAAATCTCTTTCTCTTCCTCCTCCTCGCATGCACTTACACGCATTCCAAACAAATCGCTTAATTATCCAAACCAAAGGAAAAAAATTGACTCTCCTATGTTGTAACCTAATCGTTTTATGACTTTTAATTGAGTGTCCCATTGCTGGAGCAGCACAACCCGCGTGTCATGGGAAACCCCCAACTGAAATGACGCATAGCGCCTTTGGCTGGTGAAAATAAATCAAAACACAACAACAACGCCAACAACAACAACAAAAAGATACAAATTCATAAAGTCACATGAAATTCGAATTGAGTGTGTACCCCGAGCCAGATACAATATTTACTTTGATTTGACACCACAATAATCCCAGCAGCGTCCACCACACATGAAAAAAACAACAACAAAAACAGTCACAAAACCACCAGAACAACTGCCTCAGACTTGTCCCGTGTCGCGGCGCGTATCTACTACGCACACGATGATAAATCAGCGGGCAATCATTCGGGATCATTTTTCTTCTTCTTGTTATTCTTCGTTTTTTTTTTAAATCGAATTTAATTTGTTCTCATGGTCACTTCTTCGGAATAAAATGGGGGTGTGTGTTGTACAGGCATGTCCTTGTCGGGAGGTCGTCGAAGAAAATTTCCACGAAAAGGCGACAACGAAAGTGTCACTCCTTCCAAAAAATCCATTCTATGATTTATTTCAGACTACAAAACGAAAAAAAAAAATAAATCCTCCTTTTTAGAGGGGAACAAGAGCAAATCATAAGCAGATTAACCTCTTGAAATGTGTTAAGTAGTCGAAGAAGAAAAGATGCGAGAAGAACATATGCATATGAGAGTATCTGCTTATTGTTTGGAGGGCATGTGTTGGATTTTTTTTTAGAAAAGTATTCAAACTATTTCCCTTTTTCGTTTTTATTCTCGGAGATACTTTTTCGGCGGTAGATTTTTATAAAAAAAAGAACCAAAACTAATGACGTCGACTCAAAGTGGTCGTGGACGTGTGACTGACATTTGGTGAGGCACATGCTGAATATCTATTTTTGGCTACGCGACAGTGGATTTTGCACATTATGTTGGTTTTTTAGTAAATTCCGTATTGTTATCTGTTGGGAAGTTTGTGTCTTTTAGGCAACAAGTGGCTGAGAGGGAATAATTCATATGGCGATTGGTTTCTTTGACGTTTAGTCAATTATATCGATCAGTAGAAATTGCCGTTAAGAAAAAAGCGTCTCCATTCTACTCATAGTACATTCGAGTAAATGAAACATCCTGATGGATTATTCCAAAATAACATAACAATTTTGCCTTTAAATAAAACAGAAAATAATTAAAATATTGGACTGATATTTATCCCACGCGTAGTATACATGTCAAATTTTTGTATAAAAGTCGCTCTAATTCTTATGGGCACCATGAACACGTTTGCAGCGATCAGTTCCATACATATCGCGTTCGATATTTCTCCTGAGTTACTCTAACTTCGTTTTAATACTACATACATATGTATATCAATTGTTTGACCGTTTGCTTAGCATATGGCACCATTTTGTTGGAACTACATATCACTGATGTCAACTTCATCAAATTCTGGCCAAAAATAGGCTTCCAACATAACACAATAGCGAACTCCATTGACTTTGGGTTTATATACACAACACGGTCATTTTTTGTGGATGCAATGGAGTCCCTTGAAGCACATGTGTGTTGCTGTCCAATAGTGCATATTTTGTTTTTTGAAAAAAGCCATAAGTCAAAAATGAGCTTCAAGTGTTGAAGATGGTTTTTCGATGAAATTTAAGATTTTTTTCCAAACTTTTGCAAAACCTAATCCGAGTTTTTGACACTTCAAATGGTCAAGAGACTTTAGTTCTTCAATTAATTTGATCTCGGCCAAGATCTTTACGCAAAATTTATCGCAATATGGACTGAGAGTTTCGGCCACTGAACTCAAAATTTTGTGTAGAAATTTTGAATAATTTTCAAACGTTGCTCGTTCTTGAACTTCACCATGATAAAAATGTAAATCTTGACTGACGTTTTGACATTGCCAGATCATTTGCAATAACATACAAAATTTGTGGGGCTCTATTGAAAACCCTTAACATTTTTAGTAGCTTTATAGGCTGGACATACTAAATAATTCCTTTTCCATTTACACATAGTCACACTCTCTCTCATTTTTACCACTATTGGTCTGACAATGGAATGACTAAACTAATTTACAAATTAAGCTCTGATGTATTTGCTACCCTGCTCTAAACGGTATCGGTAGGTCTTATAGACGAACCAATGACCTTATGAAGGCTAAGATATTCTAGTACTCAAGTTTTTAAGCTCTGTTGAGGAAAGGAATTCTTTGTGGAAAATGTGTTTTCAGAAATGTTATCTTTTCCCTACATATGTACATATGTATGTACATGTACATGTAAATATGTATGTGACGTTCCATCCTCTTGTTAAGATGAGCTTCAAGCTTTCGAAAACTTCGCTTGTTTTGGTTGAAGATTTTTGTGGAAGAATGAGACTTGATTTGTTGGACACTGTCACTCATTACTCAATTATTGCCTATGTATCTCCTTATGGGTTCAGTATAATATGCTTTGTGTCATGGCTACCGGAAAATATCAAACAGCTATATGTACGTTTGACGTTTGCTGTCAAACAGATTGTCATGGTTGATAGTATTATATTTTCTAAAACTACATATATGGAATTGATGTCTATTAGTAAACATAAGCAAAAATGACCAAAACTCATAGAGAAATGAAATAGAACTGAATTGTTCAATATCTTATGAATCTATTAGACGTTCTTGTTTTTGCCTTTATCACATTTGACATTTCAATCAAAATTTCAAGTCTACTTTTAAACAGAAGATTTTTATTTTTTTTATAAATTGCAAAATGTCCCTTTAAAATCTAATCAAACACAATTTCACTACAAATCAAAATAACTTGATCAAAACAATAATACATCCGTCCAGTTGTTATTTCGATAACAAAGCAAAATGGATCCATTTGGACACGCACGCACGCTACACTACGGGTAATAAGACAGGCCATTTTACGATCTCAATGAGTTAAGAATCCATAAAACGAGAAGAAATTCCAATTGCGGATGCGATTTTTATCGTTTTATCCATACGTTTAAATCAATTAAGTGGTTGTTAAGAGGTTATTTTCGATACGATTCGTTGTAGTTTTGTTGTTATTTATTTTAACGAGGGCGTTTAACGAATGCGCATATTTCGATTTTTTTTTTTGTTTAGTATTCATGGATTTTTTATTTTAATATCCTTTTTTGTTTTACAAGTACATAGACTGGGAAGTAGGGTTTATAGAGAATAAATGCGTAGGTATTAAATTATATAGGGAAATGTATGCAAATTATTCTTAGTACCTCCGGGACACTTAATCTAAAAAGATCTCTGGGTTATGGAAATGATTGGTTAAATATTTGTGGTAAACTTTTACTAGAACTGGAAATTATTCGATATCACAGAAGTATCAATACAAGTACTCATTACAGTATGCAAAGCGATATATAAATACCTATGGAGTATGGATATCGATCAAATGAGTACTTTTTCTTAGTAATGGTGCCATATGTGAGACTAAAATTTATTTAAAACTCATAAAACAAAATCTTCTTCGGCAAGAGAAGTCAAATACATATATAAGTTCGTCTAAGTACTTTTTGGATTCGATTACTTTTTGCCGAGACACAGCATCGATGCCAATTTTATCTACATACATTTGAATATTGAATTCAAAATATGGTGTATGTACTGGCATTTACTTGCATATCCCAACGCCAGTTAGAAGTTGTGAAGGAACCTTAAATAAGGTGCATTTACCAAACTGACTGATTGGAGTGATTTAAAAACTAAGCCATAATTACAAATTGTCTTACACTGTATTGCATGCATAGAGTCAGGACCAAGATTGCCAATCCATCCTAATCCATTCAAGCCTAACAGCTCGTCAAGGGATTCTTTCCAATCTATGTACTCCGGAGTCTATGTATGTAGATTTAAAAAAATCTTTTCAGTAGAAAACACACAACATACAAAGTTTAAGCTTTTATAGATTTTGTCGAGATCTCAGAATCAAGCTGAAGGTAGTTTACTAGGGAATATACAATCTTCTGCCACTAATCCGAGACTAAAAGAATCCGTTATTAAACCCTGACACAGCCCATTATATTTGAAATAAAAATTTAACCAATAAATAGCTTAAATGGAAGGAAACCCCACCACAACTAGTCACCTTAATTCGGATGGTTTTTTTTTTAACATTGCTGGAAGTCAGTACATGATGTAGACAAACAAGATAGAACTGAGTGCAGAGCATAAAATATTCTCTGTAAATTCTTTAAGCTTTCCTGTAGTCGTCTTAACCCTGAGCCAGTCGTCTCTCCATAACTTAAGATGATAGATAGATAAATAATTTTATTTCATATAGTATTACAAGTCTATTTCAAGTACAATTCGTTAAACTGATCTTTTACAAGTTTACTTATATGAAAAGTTGAGACATTCTGTATTTTACTAACATAAGTAGTGAAAATAGTTTTGAATGCCACTTCAAACAGTTATTAAAATTTAAAATAAAGTTTATGAGGGGGTGGCCATAAACTACAAAGGTAATTCTTAGTAAAAAAATCAATTAATAAAGAAGAAGGATGGAGATAAAAAAACTCAGTTAATTTCAAAAATTCAAAAATAAAAATCAACGACAAACAAAAAAAAAAAAAAACTTAAGTAAGAGTTAAATCAGAATGTCGAAAGTAACAGATTCTAAACTAGCGTAGTTGAGGTTGAAAATCCAATTTTTCACACATTTTGAAAACAATCCAGATGAGGTTATTGCTTTGATGGAATGTGGAAGTTTATTAAATAGGCGAAAAGACAAATTGCACTTACGCTTCTCAAATAAGTTTATCACTAACATCTTTAAGTTTCAAAAATTGTATTCAAATTACCTGCTTCTGTCATTAGAATCCGAATGCTCTGTCTTGGGACGTTTAACCTGGAAAGAAAAAAAAAACATTTTCAAGATCACGCTTCAAAGACATGATAAAGTTTGAGGAGGAAAAATCACATAAAAGTGTTGCCTTCTAAATTATTATTATAATTTTTTTCTTTCTTAAAATCAGCACAATTTCGCGTTTGTTTAAAGAATAACACAACAAAAAAACACACTCAAATGTAGCATTGACAAAGATAATAAAGACCTCGTCGTTGTCCACACTGGGGAATCGTATTTCGATAAACACCCAAGCGGCAGACAGTCTTTAGTGCATTGAATGTTTTTTTCTATTCCATTTTTCTTTTATTCTAATAAAAATTTAATACAAATGCAGAAAAAATTGCTTATAATCAGGAAGACGCCCTCTTGCATACTTATTTACGTATCTAGATACAAAAGATATGCGTGTGAATTCGTGAATTCGGCAAGTTGCACTCCTTTAGAATTCAATGACTGGTCGTCTTTTGGATGGGAGACACAAATTAATTTGTATGATATTTTTAAGTACCAACTGATGAGCAGATACATATTATGTGTACACTCAAGTCAAGATATAAATCTTAATGTTAATTTGTTTATATGAACTTTGAAAGCGCATTAAATCTAAATGATTTTGGGCTTGATCAATGTTCGTGTGTGGTTTTTAATTTTATGGGTTGTTCACGGGTAATATCGATCTTGGCTGGTCGTTGGTGTAGCGATAGAAATTTCCATAAAATAAATATTCATTGGATTTGGTAGTAGATCACGTTATCATGTTTTATGTGTTGTTAACAAACTGTCATAGAACAGAGAAAGGGATTAAATGGGGATTATTTAAATGAGTGTGTTTATGAATGTTCTGATATTGTAAACGATATAGGGCAGTATTTGGTTTTGTTTTTTTTTTTTGATTGAATTTGATTTGAAAATTTACGATCGATGTTGTTGAGGGATCATTAGGTAATTCATCTAGATTGCTTGATAAAGAATGGATTCTTGTTTTGCAGTGAAGATTTTCTGATTATTCTGTTCACTGTTCTGTTTACCTGTCACCTGTCAAATAAGCACATTTAGACTCCTTAAGTCTCCAAGGCTCTTAAATTTTTTTTATTTATTTATAGTTTGCCCAAACAGTAATATGCTTTAAACTAGTTTTCAACTTCAACGATGTATTGAAAACAAGGAACGTACAAGAAACGATCTTTGAAATAATATAGTGAGTTCAAAGACGATCTTTAAGATAATGTAGTGGGAATGATCAATTAAACTTTTTACTAAAACTTTGATGTGCTACACCGAAGATAGTATGCATAAGTAAGTCTTACACATCCGGAGGTATTAGCAACATGATAGGATAAGCTAGCAAACAGGGGTGGGATCTTCTGAGGTGATAGTTGATTGTTGATCACAATCATCCCTTTGGTCTCTCTAAGGTAAGCGCGATAATCACATTTTTTGCGATCGTTTTTGTTTTTCAATGAGATCGTTTTACGGAGAACTATCAAAGTGAGATCATCAACTTTGACTATAAAAGGAACTATCAACTATCATCACTCCAGTTTCCAACACGGAACTAACATTTGATCTAAGTGAGGGGAAAGTCGATCGCTTCACCACAAAATGGTCACAATAAGGTTTAAAAAGGTTTCAAAATATCCGTTCAATCAATATAACGTTTAGTAAACATCTAAGAGAAGAGAAGTAAACATCGAGGTGTGATTGATTTAAAAGTTAATCTCAAAAGAGAAGACACACTCAATATCAATCTCCACTCAACTTACAATACAAAGGGCTTTATAGACAAGAAACATGGATTCAATAAATATTTGCATTTGAAGCGCCTTTTTCGTCGGATACCTTTGATGCCGGTTAAAAACACTGTTGGATATCAGCCTAAGTACAGACAATACAGATCCTTATACCGATTGACACCTAAAATTAAGCAGCGAAACTTGATTCATCCATTTTTTCGTGTTTAAGACACATGTAGAAGCAAAAAAACTGCCAAGAAAGTTTATGTTTATTGTTAGCAGGTTTTGTATAAGCCAAGAAAGTATGAAAATATGTTACAAAACCAATAGAGCTAGATACAATTTATATTACACGTTTGCATACCTTTGGGCGATCAAACACATAATGGAAAGTCATACTAGACACATTTAAATGGTGAAGAGGAAATCAAATAGTTTTCCAAACATTTATTATTGAACTCATTCGATTAGAATTAGCCAATGCCAAAAAATAGTCCTGCCATATTACCTCTAGACATACCTATTAATCACTTCAAATGAAAAAAGTTTGTTTCCCTGAGAAAAATTTGTCACCACAAAGATGATTTATAGCTTAAAACCCTTAAATAGCAGAACATACTCGGACGCACATACTTATATATGAGAAAATGGATAAGCGTGGGATTTCCGCTTTTAATTCGTTCGTCTTTCTACTTCTACCGCTAAAGTGGGCGAATTTACTCTGATGAAAGTTAGATTGCTATTTAGCATTAATTATGGGATTTGTCTGCAGTAGGTAAAGATAAATCAGTTGCTAATAGTTTTGTTAACCCAAGTCTATGTTAAAATTTTGAATAGTTATTGATTTACATATTTGTTGGTTTTATGTATATATATATGTACATACATATGTATGTATGTATGTAATTGATCCCGTTTTGACTGAGCAATACCTTCGTGGTACCTTGAATAGGCTTGAGCTCAGAATGCGCCAATTTAGCACACTGACGTAGAATAGTCTAGGCCTAAACATGGTTATCATGTCTTTAATATAACAAACAAGAATAATAAAATATCTTGAACGAAACGGGGAGACGTGAACAGTCTGAACTAAAGACGTAGGGCTTAAGGTTCGAGTCTCAGACAACCACAAGTTTTTTCACGAACCCGCTTTGACGAACATTTGAGAAACTCGTGAACATATTACTCCTGATGATTTTTTTTACCTTGGTGCATTCTGTTATGATCCTGGCTTGTTAGTCAGTAATTATATTTTATTTTTTAATGCTTACCAGACCTTAACACTCTTTTACCATATTCATAAGTTTATCTCTCGTGAGGATCTGAAACAAATAAGCTTAAGTGTCATGCAAAAAGCCTTTTCAAATAAAATACATGACACATGGCCTATATTCGTGTAAGGAACAGAACACGAATGGTGGTGAGAAGCTAGGCCTTAGATCCCATGGACTTGTCCCGACAAATATTTGTATTTTCTACGGACCATGGATCAGAATAATGGAATCCTGAACAAATCATTTTTGTTTTACGAGTAAGAAGTTTAAAAACAGGCAATGATTCACTCTTACTGCCATCTATAAGGTATTCATCATGAACTTCCCCAAAAACTATCTCATAAATAAAATAAACCACTTTCCAACATTTTACTAAACTGTATGGATCACATTAATATCTCAAAACAAAAGGAATTTATCAACGAACTGCCGATCTTCAAAGATCTCGAAAGAAGACTTATTGTCCATCCACACAAAGATTCAAACTCTCAACCAAGAATCCAATAAATTCCCGCTCTCTGATCATTCCATAGATCTTGTAGTAATTATTTTATACGAAAAGCAACAACAATCGTTGTATACCTTGTAACAGGCATCAACGACACAAGTGTCACCCAACAAACAAGTGAGCAGCGGGATCGGAAAGAGTTGCAGCACGGGACGGGACAACCCAGACAGATCTTCGTGTGTACGCTTGCGCTCATGTGGTAACTAATTTCGATCGGCAACAACATTTTTCACTGCTGTGCTCACCTTTCCCCGTGCATCCGTCGGTTGATCTTATCGCGTGAATCCAGAATTCGGTATCCAGAAAATCCCGCAGAGGATCAGCACGATTGACGCGCAATGAAAGGTGGTAGTGGTTGTGTGTGTGTTGTCGGATTGCGCCATAAATTAGATGTTCCATCAGAGATTTTCCCATCGATTTGTTTATTTCAGGAATGCTTACAGTGGGTTTTATGTTTTTGTTTATTGCAAATAGTTGTGTTTACAGTACACAAAACATGGGATGGAGTAGATACTCTGGGCATGACGTCAGTCCGGCAAAGGATCGTTATTGGTTGTGCTCGCAATTGGAGAGTAGGAAGCCGTTAAATGCATTGGGATCGACACTGATGAAAGGTGGGCATTTCTTTGGCGCCGGCCGGCGTATTATTAATAGACAGCTTAACCCCACATATGTACATGTATTCTAGATCTCATAAATTAGCATCTAGATCTTGCGTCAAATTACAATCTCGTTTTGCAACAACCCCCACCTTGTCTACTTGGAAAAATCATAAACCAACTCGGTCTCAAAATAATCAGTTTGCTGTCTTCCCTTCTGGCAGTGTTTTACGAGCGCGTTTAGTTAAATTTAATGAGCGTAACCACTGAACATAGATTGCACGCCACGCCGTGCAAAAACTCCGAACGAAATGTTGGTCATTTGACCGAGATGGAAAGATTCGCAATTAAAGAACGGGAAATGCACTTAAGGAGTGCACATTGCGGCGGTGCCATTGCTTAACCGCACCGAGGTGGTGGCTGGTGTTAAGCGTGCGCTCACGACCAAAACATTAAGACGTGTGACTAATTTGCATGGCAATTTCTATGGAAATCCATAAACTTTACTACTTATGGTCGTGGAGAATTGCACCAAATATGGGAATATACTCTGCAGGAGCACATTTTTTTCGAGATCTCTGCTGAGAGATTTAAAGCCCCGCATGTGTAGGTAGGTTATGAGTCACTCGCGAACAGTGAACTGGAAAATTCAATCGAAACGCGAAATAACAATGAAATGGAAAATTGTAGGGTAAGTAGTCATTTGTTGGTTTTTCTATATACAATTGGTAGAGAATCTATGTGTATACACACGAAGGCAATTAATCGAAAAACAGGAAACAATATGCGATGATTTATTGTCAAGAAATTCTGCAAAATTGCACTAGCTTTCATTGTGACGCAAAAGTTAACCTACATAGTTGAGGTTTTATTTAAGCAGCTTTCAGAGAAGACTTGTCACAAATTCTCGAAAATTGTTTGAACTTTATGAACTGTAGTCTTTAAAATCATCCTGAAGCGTTCCTTTGTTAAACTCTGCAAGTATTATTTAGGGATTCATGGTTTGGCATAAGGTTAATACTGTGCTTAGCCCCAATTCAGTTAATAAACCTAGCTTAAGGTTTTTTTTCTTAAGAACCTTAGAAAAATTGCAATAGATCGATTTATTCGAGTTGATAGATGTATTAGAAATGTGTGAGACGCAGGGCCATTGGTCTATCTGATATTTTAATTAGGGCAATACTCGGAATCTGGAGATTCACATCCACCTGCGGCGGTATCAGCGGAATAAGAATCTCCGTAATGCGAAATCCAAGGGAATTCGCGATTTTAGGGAAATGGCAAGCGATTAAGTGTTTCTGACAGATCGATCTCGTTTTATTCATGCTTTGACAGTTGTTCTCATCGTTCAGTCACTTGAAAGACACTTTTTATGTAGTCGCTCACTTCGCTTTTCGCCGAATCGCTACACCATGAACACTTCCATATCTACTCACATAATTGATCGCTAGCAGATCACGTATTATTAATGTTCATCAAGTACATCATTAAGTTCACAGAAAACTGTACGAAATATCTGAATTATGCCTACAAATGTATTCCTAAGTTCATTTACGGTATTCTATCATCCTGAGCACCTCTTATATGTACATATTACACATATTATAACTTCCCACAACTTGCTAAAAATTCTCTTAGTACTCCGGAATCTCCCTGAAAGGGAGGCCATCATGGAAGTGAAGTTGAATTTAGTTAAATTTATCTAAAATTGTTTTGCGTAGATTCTTTTATTCTTATCAGTAAGAAGATGAGGAAGATTTTGTCTGGTTATTCATCAATATTGAATACATCTGGATACCTCTCATATCTTTTAGTCAGATCGTGACTTATATCTTTAAGTCAGATAGTGACTCCAATTTCCACCTAAACTTGTGTAAATCATCACTTTTAGTGTCAAGGAATACCCACTAGGCATTCCACTCGATGAACTCGATGAACGAAAGTTTCATAATAGAGCTCTCTGGACGTGGGGGGCTTAAAGCTGACATCCCCACAAAAATTCTAACCATTTAGCAGAACGTCCAGTCTGGTCATACATAGCTATCTAAGTTATTGCTTTGCCAAATTATACTAATTCACAGTCTAGAGAAATCAAAGAATTAAGTAGTTACATACATACAGAGGCATATACAATGTTAAGGAAACCAACAAACTATCAGCTGTGTGCATGTGGCACCATCTGTACATATATATGTACACTTATGTTCCCGTTTCACATGTTTCCTAAAAAGTCAGAACAGTTCTGAACTGGTATAGACGTAGGCACATGTTTAATTTAAAAGAGTTTTTGCCTAAAACCTACATTGAATTGCATATGAACTACATGACCCTGGATAGGGAAGTCCATTTTTTTTTAAAAATAATCATAGTAGATAGATAATCAAAGGGAATGGGAGGTTCAGGGGTTCGATGCGCAGACAATATCAACGTTTTTTCTACAGTCCCATCTCTCGCGAACGTCTGAAAAACAGCTTCATAAACAAAAATTTGCTTACAATCATTGCATTAAATGATTGGCCGATATGAATCGTTGTTTAAAAATAAAAAATAAATACTTGGCGCTACAGGTCGATGGGACCCAGGGCCTAGCTTCTCACAACCATTCGTGTTGTGCGTGTTATATTCTTTACACGAAAGGAAGGGGCATACTGTTTAATGCCGTGTCCGAAGGGTAATTCGGTATTTGAGAAGCTTTCTCAGGACAGTTGTAATCTCGGATGTTTGTCAAACGCTCGCGAGAGGTGGGGCCGTGAAAAACTTTTTAGGTGTTCCCCGACTGGGATTCGATCTCGAACCCCTTGATCCATAGTCCAACGCACTAACCACTGAGCCACGGCGCTCAAACTAGAGTTAAAACTCTTAGGTGGAGATTTTTAAACGTTACACCATTATGCTCCGGTACCCGGAAGTGTCAAACTTTCTTATTAGTAGAGAACAGTTTAAATTCCCTATGGTCTCTTACTATTAATAATTTTGATATAGAGTTCATAAACGTCTCAAAGCTACTTTGTGGTCGATTTGCCTTGCGTATTTGGTATGAAGTTTATGTACCTTATGTACACAAAATACAACAGTCACTGAACAGTCTTGTAAAAGCTCTGTGTAAGGCTCAATCAGGGCCTTTCAAGCCAAGGTTAAGTGTTTATATTCTGCCAACCTTTGCCTTTTCGATACCGCAAGTGATGCAAGTCATCTTTTAGAAACAATGCTTGGTGTTCCTTAGTTTTTGCTGTCACAAATTATGATCGCAATGTGCACTGTGAATAGGTATCGGGGTAAATATTTCTTCAGAGTGTTTTAGGTAGTGGGTCATGGGACATGTCTACGTATATGTAGGTACCTTCATACAAAAATGAGAGGCCGACTCTAATCTAAATAGTCTTCCGAGAACTTTAATACCTGACCACTCCAACACTAGCTTAGCATAGACGATCACTATTTTTAGGAAAAGAGTATCGTGAACGACGAAGCAAATTGGCTAACTTTAGTAATAAAGCCGAAGGCACCGAAAACCCTCAACTCATACATCAACAAGCACTTCACTGTCGTAGAGTAACTGCATGGTTCTCCATTTGGGTCGGCGGCATCATTGAGAAATTTTTTGAGGATGCCAGAGGAAACGGTACAATAGTTACTGATGACCGCTATCAGGACATTATGAAAAACTCTTGTACCCGAATTGTTTCAATAAGGGCTACAGAATATATGGTTCCAACAAGACTGTGCCACATCACAGACAGCTCGATGCTACGATGCAACATTTTGCGAGAAATTTTATTCGGATGAATAATGTCAAAAACTAGTAATATCGACTGGCCCCTGGACCTATTGATTTGATCTCTCTCGATTTCTTTCTTTGGATGCTATGCACCAATTAACCAACCACAAATTTGACGTTGTGAAATGACACCAGAGCTCTGTGAAATTGTTATGAAAAATGTATTTAGAAGAGCTCACCCTTGCCTCGCGGGCTGATTGACATCAATCTAAATTTTAGAGTTGTATTTCATTTAAGACTTATTAAAAACAAACAGAAACCATTTAAATCACTTTAAAAATGTAATCACAAAATCTTCCAATTTGTTGCAAAGTTCAAAATTTGTGACCGCTGAACTGAGCTGAGCTTAAGAATCTGTTTGATATTCCGTGGCATTTTTCCTAGCAATCCCTATAGGACGGAAAATAGCATTCCTTTCAAAATAATCGAGCAATTAATACAACTAAACGGACCTAATTTGAAAGCTTAAATTTTACTTCATGAAGATGAGTTGTGGAATCGAAAATAAACACGAGAACGAGAATGATGGTACCCAAAAGATTATTCACACATTTCTACTAGAAATGGTACTACCTGTCACTTTAAATTAGATTCACATTACGCTTAACCCAATTCTAGAAGTAGCTTTGCTGTATTGTATGTATTACTACCTACTTTTAGGTTTCTTTCCTGTTTTTTTTTACTAGCAAAACAGAAATTCAGTCTATCGGTCTTACCACTACGAAACTAACCATGACGTCAAAATTTTGTCACAAACAATAATCGCTAGTTCAAGTATAAAAATTGTTTTAAAAACAGATAAGCACTATACCTTTGGTTCAATCATTTTATCTATTAATCCACATCTTGGTGCAGAGTAACTGTATGGCATTAAAGTGACCATACTTTGGTTATCTTAAAATTGTTTACTTTAATTATTATTTTATTTCTTCTTTACTTTCCTCTTTTTTATAATTAATTTTGGTTCACTCCAAACAATCAGTGACAAAAGAATTCAAATAAAATTGGGATTTTTTTTTTAACTAAAGTTTAATGAAATTGTTAAACTTACACAAGAAACAAAAAACTATCACGAGGTATAAATATTTTGAAATTCTTTGGACTCACATAAAATAGAAATACATTCACTTATATCACAAAAAATTAATAAATAGAAAAATATATATATTTATATTTATTTTTTTACTAAAAACACAAGATAAAATACATTTGAGAAAAAAAAAACAAACAATCAAAAATCACCGTCGGTTTTTTGATGATTCAGCGGATTAATAAGAGAAACCTCCCATCGGCACACGAAACAATTCAAATATTTTACCACGAAATAACCGATATGAGGTTCTAAATCGAACTGAGGCTCAAACGTACGGTTCCAGTTCGAAAAAAGATGCACACATAAGATTTAAAGTGTAAGCAGGGTGTGAGAGAAGAGCATGTATCTCGTTCTGATTGTTGAGTTTTCACTTGCGCACCGGGAACTGGATTTCGTATCTGGATGTGTGTAAATCCATACAAACTGGGAAAACTTGTTTGACGCTCTCAGTGTATGGGTGTGTGCTAGTGTTGAGGGCAAATAGATTGGGAGACCGCCCCTTTTTGCTTTTGATAGCATAATTCACTTTTAGATATCCACATGCGCTGTGTATGAATCCAGTTTCGCGCTCTGCTGCCATTTAATTTTTTTTGTTTGCAGGTATAGATGCATAGATACATTATTTAAGGTGGGTGGGGTGATATAGGGTTTATTTTCAGCTGCTAAGCAGAGTTGTAGTAGTGGGAAATTGTATTATGGTTGGTGGATAGGTAAGGTTGGACTGCGAGTGTGTGTGTATGAGTTGATGTTCCCTCTGCCGTGGAAACTGAGTGGTTTTGGGTGGTTTCCACTCAACATAGTCTGGCATACAATCGAGATGCGAAATGGAGGTGTTTTTATGAGTTTAAAGGAAAAAAATTAAATTGTTTATGGATATAGGATTACGATGAGGGTGAGATATGGTTTCCATTTTCAAAATATTGCATTTTTTTGTAAATTTGTAGAAAGGCAAATTTTGTCGTATTTTCTGAGGATCAACAGTCTAGTCACTCAGGTCATTGCTACGATAAATTTAGTACATCAATGTCTACGATAACGTTTGTTGAACTTTTTCGGAAAAGTTCAATTTTAGTAATGGGGGTGTTTGCCTCTGTTGTTTACAATTTTTTTAAAAATCTGGTACTTAAACAATACTGGACATAAAAATATCGTTAGATGAGTGTAGATATGAATATACATATGTTGATACTTTGTTATTATATTAACGGCACAAAGAGCTACAAAAATTAATTTATAAATTTTTAAACATAGGCACCTACTTTTGTCATTCAAACACTTTCTTGCGTTAATTAGGGCTATTCCGAGCCATTTAGCACAGACATTCATTCTATCTAAAAAAAATTGATAATGGCCCATATCCTCTGAACGTCTGAGCTTTTTACTTATTTATAAAATTTAGAATGTTGAATTAGGAGTACAGTTTTAGGACATGCTTAGAAAGTCACACATCTTGCTGACGAACTCAGAGCCTTGATCAGGCTCACCTAGTTAAAATGATATCCTTTGCTTGACAAACTTATAACTCGCAACCATCATTCCTTAAACTATTTTTGGCTTTTTAATTGTGAATATAAATTCAGTACCACTGAAGTAGAGCTGCATATGTACATATGTATGTACATACATACTCCGAACAAAAAACTCTAAATTCTGAACATCAGCATTGCCTTTACTTTTGGTGTTATGCTCTTGTTGCAACAAATGTACAGAACCCAGTTCGATCAGAACTTTGGGTACTAATGTTCAATCCTTTGCAATCCATAACAATTAGATGATGTCTACTTATTTTTTCAAATGGACCTTTATAATGCGTTTAAATATGGTATGGGTAGGCAGACGTCTTAGCCTGTACATACCAACATAAGTATATTCTAGATAAATCAATAACAACTTACATACACGGCACCTTTTGTCCAACAATAATTTATTGAGTTAAAAGTTTGAAAGCACCAAATCAAATCAGGATATTTTTGGATTCATCTAAATGGAGTTTTTCGATACCCGAGCAGTAATACTTTTCATCAGTGTGTTTCGGTATACCTAAAGTCTCGATATTTGGGTCATATCTGTTCAATAAATATCTTTATGACTTTCCACTTTCAAACCCTATTAATAATGAACCTGGATCTTTTCACTTCGGGCACTACCCGATTTTATTGGCAAGTCATTCATGACAAAACATTACCCTCAACAAAATTAAAGAACAACTACCAACTACAAACTTTAGTGGGGGCCGTGGCTCAGTGGTTAGTGCGTTGGACTATGGAGCAAGGGGCTCGAGGTTCGAATTCCAGTTGGAAAACCTAAAAGTTTTTTCACGGACCCACCTCTCGCGAGCGTCTGACAAAGTAGCCCCCTTCCATTCGTGTAAAGAATATAATACGCACAACACGAATGGTTTTGAGAAACTAGGTCCTGGGCCTCATAGACCTGTTGCGCCAAGTATAAATAAATACCAACTACAAACTACCAAAAGCAGAAAACTATTTAAAAAAAAGAGGAAGGTGGAAGGTCAAACCTCATAGAGTCTCAGTACCTTTTTTATGCTAAGGCATACTTGCTTCATTTAATATCTCAATAATCTCAATAAAGATACAAGTTACAAGACAGCTATTTATTGTGTCTTCTACCCTTTACTAACATAGGAATATCTGCGATACTGTTACTAAAGGCGTAAGGCAAACACATTTTTACAAACTCGTGCTAAGTTTTTCGACTTTTATGCGTTCTGCTAATATGGATTTTAATAGGTATCATTGGACATTGAACCTATCAGTATAACAGTTTGTGGTGGCGTACTGATCCAGTCTTTTGTACATACGATGTGCCATCAAACGATGGGGCTGTAAACTCCTACCATCAAATGGTTGCTTGCGGTGACGTTTTTTCAAACAAACACAAGTAAGCATTCATTAGCAAGTGCATCACACTAGTGATCTATACTCCAGTCTAAGCACAGCAAATGTAACACTTTAAAATAATCATAGACTCCCCAGTATCACCACATCTTCCATGAATTCAAAAGAACCGCTCTACTAAATACTCCATCACTCCAACTTCAACATTGACAGAACAAATTATGAAAAACTATCAAAAGAAAAGAAAAAAAACACATCACACTCTCAGCCTACACCCTCTCCCATTCATGTGTCAAAAGTGTGTGTAACATCCTTAACCGAAACCTCTTTGTGTCAAAAAACATTGATTCACTTTTTCCTTCCGTCAAAGAAGTCGAACAACAAAACCAAATCGCTGACCTCCGACAACTTCATCATGCCGCTATAAGCACTTGACAGGCTCTGTGTAACTAATGCGTTAGCTACATCGGTATAATCAAAGAAGACTCACCGCAAAACTCCCTCACACTTGACGTAGTCATAGTTCACCAACAAGTGACAGGCTACACAAGCGCATCCGTCATTACGTCTGTCAAACCGAATGTTTTGCATCACGGAGGAGAAAAATCATTTTCATATACACACGTTTTCCGTTCTTTTGTCGTATTTTGAAAATATATTTCTACGAAAACTTTTTCCCAATAAAAATAAGACAAAAACGTGTGTTTTGAAATAATTCTGTGTGGCTTTCCTGAGAAAAGAAATCAGGAAAAAGCGAATAGAAGATTTTTTTTTTCGAAATGTCAGAAAATTATGACAGGTTGCGAGGGAGAGACAGAGAGAAAAAGAGAGAAGCATTTCAGAATTATTAGTGTAACGGACACACCAATTAACAGAATCGGTTGACATCGCTTTGATGTTTAAATTTGTCACAATTTTCTTAGTTTTGAAATGGTTATTTGGTGGTCTTTTTTAAACAAAATGGATGACAAAAATTTCGAAGTGCGTACAATGTTGAGAAGTGTGCTCGTGGTGGTCTGATTTGGTAATATGTTGGCAGTTTGCTGATTGGAGATTGCTCGAGAATTTTAGGCTTAGAGGATCATTAGTGCAACAGTATAGGCAAGTTTGTTGTAAGTTACAGCTTTATTTTGAACTACCGACTCTAAATGAGAATTTTTTCTTAAATGAGGTCAAATAAGTAGTAATGCGTTAAAGGTCAAAGTAGCATTCTGTGGCACAGACCTCTTTAAGTTAATGCTCTCATGCAAGGTTATCTGTACAAATCAGGAATCGAAATAAAAGTTTGTACTATAATCCTGTGTATTCTTGTAGTCAACTGGCTGCTGGAAGGAATACTATTACTATTAATGTCTAACTTATCAAGAATTGTGCATGAACTGAAATAGCACGGTAGCATGATAATGGTTTTGCAGTTATATATGTCGGATTTTTGAAATCACATTTATATCGGATAGCAACGCCATCTATTCGCAACTTGATTAGCATGATCAGCAAAATTGAACTTTTCAGTGTTTTGCACTGGCATTTGCAGTCCCGACCAATTTCAGCACCGAATGATCGCTCACGTTTACTATGCCCATGACTGTTCTACCACTGATCAGCAAGCTGTAGACCCATCCTCGAACTAATTTCTTCCGAAGTTTGATTACCAAAACCTTTTATCGTTGGTAAACTCGAAACTGTCAATGTTAGTTCTCGTCCAAGTCTCGTACTGGACTTAGAAGCTTTGTTCAACTCCTCCTATCTTTGAAGGATCAACTCTTCATCTCCTGATCAAATTTTAGCTTTTGGGGACGATTACAACCGTCAAAGCCACATCCAAATGCAATTATCTGACGCACCACTTATAAGACACCTTGAGCCTTGGTGCAGACTTATACAATATTATTCTTTATTACAATTTATTGAATATTAGTTACATCTTCCCGAACAAATACTCAAAAAGAATAAATACTTTTGAGAATTTAGAGAAAAAAAAATAAATTTCTTTGTCACGGAAAAACAGATTAAATTTCCTCGAAAGAACGTGCCTTTCTGATCGTTACAAATTCATTTTCCTCTACAAAATGCACTCATCATTAAGCCTTTACCTGTAACTTAACCATCAAAACCATTTAAATTATAATTTCATCACAATGAACTCATATAAACTGCGGCGGTATCTATTACGTTTTCCCTCGAAACAATAACACGTATCTCACTAATTCTAATTCGCTTGTATAACAAGTGTTATTCCATTCGATATGACACATCCGCGCCACACACGACTGAGAATTATTTAACATTTTTTTGCCCACAAATTCCTTGCCAATTCTCTCTGTTGTCGAACTGTAGCTAGCAGCTAAAGTTGAGAATTTTCGTATCTAGATAAATATGAGTTACGAGCCTTCGTCCATTTATTGATTTTATGATGTCTGAAACTCTACACCCGTCCACGATGTGTCCCTTTCTTCCCTGCATGTGTTGGGCCTTCAGAGTTGAATGATAAATTCTGAATATTTATAGACACAATTTATGTGTAGTTTCGAGAGCCTAGATAAGCGATACACACATAAAACCTCAATTAAAATCAATTTCCCTCAAACAGACATGTAGACATAGACACACATTTGAACCCTCGTTAAATTGAGTTGTTGTTTTGAAATTTAATTCGCCACTGGTAATGGTCGATGTCGGAAAAGAGATACAAAGATACAGAGATACATGGGAAATTAATGCAAATTCGTCTCGATCTACGGAGTCATGTTAAAAATACATTTTTTCAGATACAGATTGGTTTTTTTGTTTTTATTATTAATTCGACGATAAGATTTCGTTTTGGGCTCGTGCTAATGTTATGCTAATTGCATATGTATCTGGCGCTATTGTGTTGGCAAATTTTGTCTCAGAGCGACAAAGAAAATAGACGCAAGCAAAATTCAAATGAAATGGACTGATATTTGGTGTGAGATTGATTTGATTGACGTACGTTATTCGTTGTATGTCGCACAGACAGACAAATAACAAAATTTGATAAATGCCTTCGTTTAAGAAACAAATTCCATATTCCTCTCCGCCGCCGCAGCCGCCACAGAGAATAAGAAGTCGAAGACGAGTCGAAGAATTTATAATTTATTCATAATTTGTCAGCGCTATTGATGGTTTGACAGTTGCAATAAAAAAGAAAAATAATGTTATTTAGTTTTACCGGTTATAATGTTAAAAAATATTCTATTAGTATCTTTGCATCTTTTATGTCTATTTCTCGCCAGTCGACGGGTGACGATGATGACTTTTGTCGCTCCATGTCAAAGTTCCATTTGTTTAAATTAAGAATTTCAAACGAGTTGTAGATGCCAATTAAAATGCATATTATTGTATAAAAAGTTATGAATAAATATTTGAAGGATTGTAGAAGTATTCTAGGAATTTAAGGGAGGAAATTTGTATCTATTCGTTAGTCAGTACCTTAGAGTCAATCGAAGGATACAAATCAATGACATTCAAAACCAAAGGGCATCGGCTCCTCTCCTCTCCAACCTGAATACTATGTATAATGCGATGCATGACGGGTTTGAAATATCATCTGGAAGCTTTTATACTAAATTTTTAAAGAGAAAAATTATATTCTCGGATACCCTGTGGTACCAGTCATTGTTGAAGAGTGTTGTTGCTTCTATACACTCGATTAAATTCAGTGTTTTCCTCCAGCAAGTTTCGATGCTTCAAATGTTTAAGAAGCTTCACTCCTTGAGTTTATTTAATCCTGTAAGGCTCAAGGCCAACATCTTTATGTAAAATTCGACACAATGTAGACTGAGGGATTCCCAATTTGATTTTGAAACGTTGCTTGCTTGACGTTGCACCGTCGAAAAATTTTGAACTGGGACTGACTTTTTGACATTTGCGGATCATAAAAGAAGTTGAAGAATGCGTTTGTATTATAGTACAACATTGTTATGTCCTTATTAACAAACTCTTTGCATGGAATGAACAAATTAAAGACGAAGGCGTTTGAAATAGAACCTAACATCGCTTGCATTACCTTCATTATTCAAGGCGGCAGGACTAATACCCTATTCACACCACCAGTCATACGAACTTAAGGTCGTCATAGATAGTCAGATTGGAAGAGTTCTTTCTGATGTGCCCTCGGCCGTCGCTACGTATTACATGCAAAATCGATGAAATTATCGGAAAAAGATTAAGATTGCGGACCCGAATCGTCGTAGTAATATCCACTAAGGTCTAGAGATTTTGCGATACGAGAGAGAGGGTGTTACCCGAATATCAAAGGACTGACATAACAAGACCTCCAGCCCAACAGGAAATTGTTTTTTAAAACGGCCCCGACGACTTGAACTTCGAATTCCTCGAACTCTGTAGTCCGACGCACTAGCCACTTTCTACGGTACTTAACCTTTCGTAAATGGATAATTAGATGAATAAGACGAGTCATTGATTAATAAACATCACTACATAGAAATGAAACTGTCATTCTCAACCTGTCAGAAGGATTGGATGCTATAAGCCAATGTATCACTAAACCAGAATCATTTGTGATGAGGTGGAGATAAAGCAGCGTAAGTCTTCTAGATGCTTTGGATGAAGAAAAAGAGGCAACGTTGTTACACCAACACCAACAAAAATGTATAATCGGCAATCCATTTAATTAAAAGGGTGTGCATGACACCACTGATTTAAAATAAACTTTTCTGAAAGTCAGATAATTACTTGGCAATTGAACGTGTTGTCTAGAAGGAATGATCGCTTTCACCATAGGTTTCACAGCCCGTACTTAAAGTTCCTGTTTCATATTTTGTTTGATTTTGAATAACTCTTTGACTGACCTTTTCTTGAACCCAATAACCAATATAAACAACAAAGAAATATGTACATATATCGTCATTGTCGTTTTCAAAATGTGCCTACAAAGAACAACCGTCCTAGCCCTGGAAATGACTCATAGCGAACACTTTTCCACTACTCATTTCCACAACGACAATATTTGGAACTAATTTTCCACAGTCCCGAAGAATTCGCTTATCCAGCCCATTATCGCGCCCATTTGTAGGTCGACACTATGACTCAGACAGCAGACGCCTTTATGATCGACCCGACAACAGAACACAAACGTAACAAACCCATCAGAAGTCTAGAACACCGATATTGCAAATTAATGCGCTGGTGGCATTTTCAACACACCACCCGTGCTGACAGTAGATAGGAACGGTAGACTCCAGCGTCGACCCTAGTTTGTTGGCCTTTTTTGTGTTGCCTTTTGTGCGCATTGTGATTAATAGTCTTGCTATTTGCTTAAGCATGAAGAAAAAAAAACCCCATAACTCCCCCGTATACGAGTATTGTAGATATCAGCGGTTTCCACTAGCTGCTGCTGCTGCTGCCACCCAAACTACAATCCCAACAACAACAAGTCAATCTTTCGGAACAACCGCGAAGTAATTACACGGAATTGTATTTTTATCGCTCGATCGAGACAACGAAGCGAGCTAGTTCCAGATCGATATGCTGTAGAGGGTCCAAACGGTCAGCCTTTTCCATTCGGGAGCAATCGTTTGACTCGCAATCAAAGGAACGTGCTTCGCGGTCAACTACGGATCCCTGCGCTACGCATGCAATCATAACAAGCAACATAAACAGACGTCATGTGCCGGGCGTCCCTTTTTTCCTGAAACGCCAAAACGAACATGGTGGCATCATGCAAACTCGCATCGGAAGCATCAACAAATTAGCAAGGCACAAAAGATGGAACACCACCGATCGTGGGGATAGTGCATGTGGTGGACCGGACGGACATGTGGAATGTTTGGTTGTTGGTGCGCGCGAATACACGAACGAAATTTATGACGAAGAGATAAGGAACCGCCGCCGCACGCTGCCGGTCGTCGCGCAGGAGCAGAGATTAATTTTTTTTTTTTTTCTTTTTGGCTTGGAAGCGTCAAAATATAATCTGCTGATGGGGCAGCAAAGTATTGCTAGCTGCTCCTTCAGTTGGTTTTCATTCTTTTTTTGTTTGCCTCCTGCAGTTGATTGTTTTGAGGGCTCATAATGTTTTGACTCTGGCAATTCGGAAGCTTAAATAAATACGCAGATGGAGGAGGTTTGTTTATATGCCGGCAATCAAGGTTGGGGTTTGTTGTGATTTTGGGACTCTTGCCATAGGCAGATGATTGCTTGCAATGTAGCTACTGTTTTTGTTGACCTTCACTGTATGAGTCTATTTGTTGTGTTTGTTTATTTGTTAAACGTCTTAACTGTTGTCGATGGTTGGCAATTTTCGGCTGTTTATTACCACGCCTTATGAAAATATTTAGTTTGAAGGATTCTTCGTGGTAAGCCTAAGATCAAGACAATGACATCATTTTGACAGAAAGTGTGTTCACTGCTTTCAGCAAATGACGAGAGTGAGTTCGGAATCAATTCTATTCATGATCGATGCTGTCATTCTTACGACTGCGGCTATAGTGCCTTCTACACTTGCTGACTGGTTATTTTTTGGCCGAATCGAGATGGAAAGAAGTTTTGAACAAAGACATGTTCTTCAGTTTCCTGCTTTTCATTTCTATTCAAAGAGAGTCAGCATCCACATACATATCTACATACACATAACCATTCATGTCAACAATCTATTCGTCTTTAGATCGAACTCGGATCGTGGTGATGGAACAATTTACGAACCTAAGCTTGGCTAAACCTCAGAAAAACAAAGCTCTAAACTTTCATAACGTAGACAAGGTGGGATTTGTCCTGCTTGTGCAGTCAGGACTACTCTTTAGGATGAGTACCCACCGTATAGTGATATGTTCGGCTCTTGAGTGAGTCAAGTCCGACCCTTAAACATCAAATTTCAAAACCAGCTTAGGCCAAATCTCACTTGCCCCCACACACGTTATGCTCTTGTCCACCTAAGATATGATCTATCGAGAGTGTTCAGCTTTAATTTAAGTTTGCATGTAGCGGTAATGGTAAGACAGTAGTTCCATGTCTGGCGACAAACTGCTCAGCCTTCTCTAATAGAGATGAATTCCAGTCTATAGAATCTGTCGAATTATTTGAGACAGATTTCAAGTATTCAATGGCTGTATCTGAAAAGATCCGGATATCTGAACTTCTTTAAGTGCCATTAATCACGCTTGGAATATGCTATAATAATTGGGAAGACGGAAGGAGAGCTCAGTCGTGAGACTACCCTGTTGTTAGTTTTTGAACCTTACGTCGGTATACAAGTGAATCGATCGAATGTCCTAGAAGGTGATGGTTACCCAAGAGTTTTTGTCAAAGCTTAACCTGAAAAGCTATTAGCTATTTCACAATGGGAATGTGACCAAAATGTTTACTGGAACACTGCGATAACGCTTTGAAACAAACAGCAGCACCAGCAGCCATTTGTCTACGAAAAGTGACAAAGGATGTTAGGTGAAACGGAATGTCCAGTGCTGCAGTGGTTCTCGTATAAAGCGCATCACTTATGCCCAAACAAGCTGATCGTTGGACTTTGCTTAGATGATTTTGGTTGACTTTATCTAAGATAGTCCACCAGACAACCACCATGTTCTCAAAGTATAGGTCTTATCAGAGAAATATTATCATATGAAACTTACTTCATATTGGCGCCCGACGTAGGCCCATTAAAACACCTTTCTAAGTTCTTTATATAGCCATAGCTGAATGCTTCTATTTGGTGACATTTTTTACTTAATTCCTTGAAAATTGACACCTAACCCACATCAATTACTAACTAATAGAGTTGACTCCCATTAAAAATTAATTTTATTATAAACACTTTTCCATGCTCCACTTTTGATTCAGATCCTCCGCACACACACCTCATACACCACCCAGGCGACAACGACGACAACGGCGACTGAGACGATGACGACGGCTACAACCAACCACAACCAAAGGGTGTGTGTACTTCGAGGAAAAAATTGATCGTTAAATAAACTCCAAACACTCGGGAGGTCCACGAAGATCAAATCGATCGTAAATCTTAACGCGCCTCATTTCTCGCCATTGCCGGCCGCTGACTGTTAGCTGGCATTCCCGTAGTTTTCACTCCCGCATTTAAGCACGCAGTCTTCCAACTTGCCACGGTTGGTGCTCCAACAGCTCCGGTCTGTCTGTAATGACAACGATGACGACGATCGCGACGGCGGTTGTGGCTTTCTTACCTCTTAGAGAATTCGTCCAGTTCAGACTTGTGAAGTGCAAAAATTCTCTCTTTGAGACTGGTTTTCGTGGACACTGGGGAAGGAAGAGAGTCACGTCGATTGGTGTCGTCGGACATGACAACGACAACACATAGCACAGCGCACCACCAAGATCCCAGTGCAAAGATTTTGCTCTACGCGCTTCGTTGTTTAACGCTCCGATGGGGTGGGGGGTAAAATGCCAACATTTGTACAAATCTTTCGACATTTTATGTGCTGCTGACCAAGGAACAAGATAAAACATGGACAGTGTACACGCTATGTTGGCGCACACATAATATCGACATTGCTACATTCCAGGAGAGTGTTTAGCTGGAGGTATGTGCGTATGAAGATGGATAAGCAGCGCTGGAATATACTCGTACTTACGTACGAAAAAATGACTATGTCTTTTGTATCTTGTCGATATGTGACCGATATCCTTGTAGTTGATGAATCTATGTTTGGTCTAAATTATTCCAATTATTGTTTGCTTAAGATGGAGCTCAACTAACATTCCCAGCGGTTCCTGTTTTGTACTGTTTGAAATTACTTGATTATGAGGACTAAGGTTGAAGACTGAAGAACTACGTATTCATTGCTGGGATACCCAATCTAGAAGCCCATATACATAAGTGATTTCAAGTCACAGCCCGACGAGCGATTTCTGCTGCGAAAGCTCCACCGAAGATTGCTGGAGACCTTGCATATAATGAATGAAATAAGTGGAACTATCGGGAACTATTTGGTGGATCAGTTCCCGCTGAATCATCATAACAATTATTCGTCTCTCTTCTCTCATTTTTTTCTCGTTAGTGCACATTAGAGGAGATAGGACTCCTAATTGTAGGAATCCTCTTGGTGTGTTGACCTTGATGATATCTGCCCTCTGAGGAATGAGTCTCTGCTAATTTTGGGGTCAAAAGTAGATGTATACTTTGATACTACCTCTTTTCTGTCTAGAGCTCAAACTATTGCTTCATGCGATGTGTTACCAAATGCTAGTTGTATGTTGGCACACAGTACTTAAAAATCGCCTTGAATTTGATTGATTAATCAGGATATTTCGATTATCAGGATTAGATACTCTCTTAAATAAATGCCCACGATTCTTTCCATCGTCTTGAGAAGGAACGGTGATAAGATGATCGGTCTATAGGACTTCAAACAACGTCTAAGCAGCTTTTAGGGTAGTAGATACATCTATATTACACTTTCTTGTTTATTTTTCGATTTCTTTTGGCTTCATACCTCAAATTATACCTTCGAGGATTCTCATTAAATCTGATTGCTGTATCAATGTTGCTATAGAAATAGCAAAACAAAATCCATTCAACTGGAAAGCAAACTCTTGCACCAATTATCAGAATTTTCATACTGCCACGCTCTTATAGGATGCCAGAGCTTACCATACTCCTTTTGAACCATCCACCTGAACAAGGCACGTGTCCATGTTATTATATTAATTAAAATGATTATACACTTCCATTGAGAGATAAAGGTGAAACAAACAGGATTACTCATGGTTCACAGAAGTAAATCCCCGTGACGGAGTGTGACGTTCATCAATTGCAACCCAAAGTCCGCATATCTCTCATAATAATCAAGAATTTAATTTGGCGTTATTATCCGGCATATCCCCCTTTTCTTCTCTCTAATTGAATTACATCCGCTGAAGCATCACAAATCATATGTTGCAGGGTAATTCCCTGGAGTAAACAACAACGCAGCCCAACCGAAGGGGGTGAGTTTCGTCCTTAAGACAACCCACATGGTAACGCTTACGAGTATTCCCGTTGACATGGAGGAGGGTGGATTGTATCTAACACTTTAATAAATTCAATCATATCGCATAGAAAGTTGTTTATCCAGGATCTAGATCGGCGTCATGTAATGGATGGGTGCGGATCCCAAGTTTTGAGAGCATTGGCATCCCCCTCTGAATGTCAAAATCATTTGCACAAATTCCATGTTCACAACTCAACCAAATGTCTCCCGGGATCAAATTAACGCTGGGAAGTGGCTTTTTATCACTTTCGAGTAATCTTGTGATTTGAAACAACACCACTAGCAATAAATTCGAGTTAGGTTGGCGTCGTCATCGTCGTTGTTGTCATTTGTGCCTTTGTGTCTCGTGCTGCCCCCAGTTGATGTTGATGGTTATCTACTGGCGTATCGAATCCAATTAGGCAACATGGTAATGGTGTTTGGTGAAAAATATAATTTCGTAGACTTTTTAGACCGCACTTTTGACATAATTTCGTTTGGCTTGTCGAAACGATAATATTACAAGGTGGAGAGAGGGTTTAGAGACTTAAGACAAATGCTTTCACAACCTAACCTAATACTGCAACCTAGTGGCTCGTTGAAAAGTCTTGCTAGAATTATTCTCAATTCAGTAGTTAATCCCTGAATAATTATAAAAATGCTCCTTTAAACTAAGAAGCAATTCAACACATTTATATTGTAAGGACCTCACAACCATCTGTAGTCTTCATAGTGTATTTTCAATCCCAGTGTCTTTTTGAAAATTAAAGGTGTGCAAAACTACTCCTTCTTCAAAATGTTAAGAACTAACAATAAAATCCGTTTTTTTTTTTTAATTTCGAAAATAGGTATACTTGTACGATTTTGCAAAGAAAAATGCAGTCCTTTAAGCGACGAACCAGAACGGCTTGGGTCTATCTAATGAGCATACAATAGCTTAACCTTTGACATGTGTGTTCGCCTATTTCCTTGACTTGAATTATGTTTGTGGAATGGTTGTATACATTTTCTTTTCTGTCTTAAAATTAGAAGCAAGATTGTATTTGAAGAAGTCTACTTTAAGAGATGGGTTACGTTTTTATTGCCCAAATCAATTCAGACAGAAGTTTTATCTCTAACATGCGACAAAATCTTCGCATCCATGGATGCAATGATCATATTGAATTTGAAAAGTTTGTGTTTACATATGTATGTAGCATGTAGAAAATTGTGTCTCGATTTGAGTGAACTAGATATCTGGCATTTTTGTCCAAAAAAAAGATGTTTTATGCGACTTGACTTCACGTCCGTTAGTGAATTCAGTTAGAGATGGAACTGCACTTCTACTTCATTGAACTTAGGCACCGAATGAAGTTTCCTGAGACTTATTCTTATCCTCGTTGCACATTGGAATGCGCTGTGTAGTGTGGTAAAATGATTACAATTAGTATTGATGGTCAGAGTAACTTTTACTTATCAAAGGAAAGGTGATTTGCAATAGAAGCACAGCTTGTCATATGAGGGTTTAATTCTTAATTACGGTCTCGGAAAGTGCATGGTGGCTTCAAATTTTTGGAGAAACTCTTAAAGCACATCACAACTGCCAATGCAACCTGAGAACCAGTCAATTACACAAGATAAATTATAAATTATATTCATTCACTGGCCAAGGCGCACTCTGCAAGCTTGTACTTCTGAACAAATGCTACAACCATAAGATGAAGGACGTCCTTACAACCAACCGAAGAAACGCATTCATAAACTAAAAAAAAAATTTATCGACAAAAATCCAAGAAAAGTGCAAAAATTCTTGAAAAATACCAGGCGACCATGCTCAGCAAGTAGGTATCCCACTTGATTTTTTTTTTCGAGCTGTCAGCTAGAGATGAGCCATCGCTAAAAATCAATGTTAGGGATGTAGTACTGAAGTACTGAAGATGTAGTTTTTAAGGTGTTTGGTTTGGTTACCACATGGCGTAGATGGGCACAGAGTGTGTTATAGTATTTTTAATTTATAAGTGAAAACATGTAGAATTTGTTAAAAATTAGTTTTATTGATAATAAATCACAATGTTTTTCCGTCTGACCAAAGACGTTTATAAAAGACTCCCTCGGTCATGTTGTCTGAGGGATTGGAACCCATTGCTCCGTAGTCCAAAGCACTAGCCACTTGAGCCACGGTGCTCACTTGTGGTATATGTATGTATCTAATATATAACTGTAAATATCAGTATGGCTTCAGCTGCTATATCACGAATACTAGGTACGAAGATGGATTTCCGATTGCTCAGAGTTGGTGCAACTGACATACATATGGATGTGTAGTTCAGTAATGGATAGTGATAGTGATGGATATAGTTCATGTACAGCTGTTTAAAATAATACTTATTGGGGTCCAACACGAACAATGTCTTTTAATCGAAAATTGCGAAAAATCTAGCAAAAATGCTTTCTAAATAATATATGTATATACAGATGTATCTACTTATTTCTCAGAAGAACTAATACCATTCTTCAATCATATTCCCAGTATAACCCTTTCCTTGATTATGAATAATGTTCTCATAAAGTCGTCATGATCTTTAAATTTTTAACGAGTTATGATAAGAAAAGGGGTAAAAGGTCATACAATAGTTAACCCTAACACCTTAATTGAGCTGATTTTCAGGATTTTTCTTAAAAAAAGGGTTTCTATTTTTCAGAACACCGTTTCGTTATTAATTAACAAAATTTTAACCCATTTTCTGAGTTCCCTTGGTTTCAACAATAAATAAAACCCTTAACAGGTGGACAAAAATTTTACCCTCTCCCAAATGGAGTTCAAACCACAGATGTTTCAGACCATTTCCAGAAACCTTGCAAAATAGAAAAAAACAAACAAAAACAATTACCAACTCTCTCTTTCTCCGTATCTATGATACGTTTCCAGTACAAAAGACTGTAATAGATACTGGTAGCTACATATGCTCGTACATATCTATTGCTATAGCAAAGTGAAATTATTGAGTGCAACCCTGAAAGTTTCAACACACAACGAAACTAGTTCAAAATATGTAATCGATCTTTCAAAAACGTATTAAGTTCCGCTCTAGAGAGCTGCCTACAACTGAATGGGATTTGGAATAGTTGCACTGCTGAACACATGATGGAAAAGTTCATCTCCAACTGTGTGAAAAGAAGCATTCGCCCATGCACCAGCCACCGACAGCATCCATCAGTAGCACCTCAGACTGCCATTTAAGGTAGTACCACATACACACACGCACATAACAAATCAATCGCTAGGGCTGGATCAAATTTCAAAAATCGAACACAAATTCTCTCCTCATTGACGGATCGTTACACTTAAATGGGTCGATGTTGTAGATAAATAGAGACAAAGTACAGCCATGGGACGACATAAATTGGCAATCGTCGGACGGATTTTCCATCCAGTTGTTCATTTTTGTTTTTTTTTTCTTTTTTTTGGGAAAAAATCGTATATCATTAATTTTACGAATTTTCCACGCTTAACTGATGAAAAATTACGCTGCGCAGTTGAAATGCGATACTTTTTCATTTGCTGCAGCTACTGGGCTCGTTGAAGCCATACACAGTACACACAGCGAAGCGATGTCCCTTTACCAGAAAACGACGGTTGCAAGTTTAAGTCTTCTATTGTGTTGCAAGTGGCTGCAAAAATACCTATAGGGGGTATAGGGGGATTGCTGTTGCTGCTTACCCATGTGGCTGTCAAAGGTCGAGGGTAAACGGATGAACTATTGGCAAATTGCAATGACCTTTTCTTGAGAGAATATTTTTCTTGACTTTTGAGGATTTTTTAAAAAGTAAAAGGGTTGAAAACGGGCGGAAAATGTGGGAAATTTCTTAGTTTTAATTAAGAAATATTTATTTTTTTTTTTTTTTAATATGTATGCCAACGAATGTGAAAGGGGTGAGGCAGGCAGATGTTTTGATTTGGATAATTGTGGTAAGGAAGGACGTAACCCTTTTTTCTTTGACCTTAGGAAGACTATTTTGATTCTTTCTTACAAAAATCCTAGCTCGTCATATAACATATAATAATAACTAACTTAGCGACTTATCACTGTTCTGCATTTTAAATGTGAAAGAGTTATTTTCCCTTTATTTTCTTGCAGATTGTACTTTCTTTAACTGGCTTTTCATGTAAGGATTCATTAACATCGAAGCATAAGAGATTACCAACTATTGGAAACTCTTTATAATTTGTTTCAAACTTTACATTTGTTGTTCAGTGTTGAACAATTAGTTTAGAACAAACCCTAATCTATAGCACTAATCTTTGCCAAATAATACTCCCCTTCCAGGGTCTTTCACTATTGTTCTTGTCCCTTTGGATCTGACAAACCCTTTTTTTAAACTTCGCTTCTTTTATTCATACTGCCATTTAATTATATTTTAGTCTAAGTGTCTTCATTATCGGAGAACCGCGTTTCCAAGAATTTAGGTATAGAGAATTTTTATATTTTGCCTATTAGTTCATCCTGTCGATAAAGGAAGAGATATCGTCTGAATACTACAAAGTTTCGGGGGACTATTGACACCACTGTAACCACTGAAAGAGGGTATCACCAAGTTTGTTCATTTAAATACCAAAAAAGTCTTGTGCTATATATCACACTATTGTATTTTGTATTTTGACTATTTGAATACTGTCAATCTTAATGTCCTCTACCACCAATCAGACAAAATGAAAAAAACGTACAATCATGTCGAAGTACCTTCTAAATAGGACCTAGCAACGTTCTTTCGGAACATCGAATACATATACAAATTTTCCTTTTGGTCACAATGCGTACCTACATATACATACATATGTATGTACCCAGAGGAGTTTAAGGCGTTTTCGGCTTTTCGTGCATTCCTAAGGACCCACCCACCTAAGGATCCACAAAGTGGATTTTTTTCGTTTTTAAGAAGTTTTCTTTATGAGAATTATTCTCTCAGACGTTTATCAGACGCTCACTAGAGGTGGTAATGTCCAAGATCATTTATGTCTTCTTTCAATGTCAGTTCTTAACTGGTTTTTTCAAGGTTAAAAATATATGGTTGGTATATATGGTTATTCAATAGTGACCTATCAGAATGTCCACCAAACAAGAATTTCTCAATGTCGTAGCCTTAACAACAGATGTCAAAGATGGCATATCTTTTCCACTTCAAAAAAAATTAAGAAATAGTCGAATTTTTACAGAACTCACAAATAAATTTAAAAAAAACCCATTTCAAAGCCCAAACCGTGGATGAAGTTATACCCAATGGATCCAAAATGGGAAACGAAAGCGAAACTGGTGTCCTAAGCCCCAAATTTTGTTACACTAGGACTGTCTAAATCAATCTTCTGATTACAATAGACAATGATAATTCACTGGTAAGATGTGGTCCCCATAAAATTCGGTAGGTTATCTTGTAAACACTTTTAGTTCAACAACTAACGAATATTTATAAAAGATTTACAAAGCCTCTAAACTTTTATTCTATAAATGTTTCCAATAAATGTCTTCCTTGAACTTTGCCGAGTTTTTACTTCTAATGATCAAAACCCTGCCAAGGATATTTGAGAATGTTTCACTTAAAAAGATCGGAGCAGATACAAACTTATTTTTCGTTCTTAAATTCGAGGCATCTGCACTACCTCTAAGAATTGTCCTCTAAACATCTAAACTAATCACCATTGAAAATTATGTTCTTAGTTTATTTTATTAGTCACATCCAGTTCTGTGTGTAAAACATTCTTGATTTTCTTGCTTGGGTTTCGGAAAAAGTCCAATTTTTATATTTTTTATTATCTAAGTTAAATGAATTGTCAAATTCTTAACCAATTGGGAAAACAAGTCCATGATACAAATATTTTTTGCAACAAACCACTCTTTAAGCAGCTTTGCAGAACATTTTCTATCGCAGAATATTTGTGTACTTAAAAGAGTATATTATATCACTAATTTATGTACAGGACCAACAAAACCTACAGCTGAAAACAGCTCTAATCATCACGAAGGCCCCACTATGCTTGACTTTAAATCTTGATCTTTACATCTTACTTTTTCTTAAAAACAATGTAATCCTAATAGATAGTTTGAAATCTCTCTCAAATTCCATCTTTTACGACAGTGCTTAGAAGTTCGAAATACGTAGTTATATTTGCTGACCGAAAGGCATGAAGACCAATTTCTTTTAAACCTCTCCGATTTATACTTCAATCAATAGAAAGATTGTGACTGTTTTTTTTTTTAAAAATCTACAAAGAATCATTTTTCCGCAGTTATTAGCTAACAAACATGTTGAGAAACATATGAAATTTTTCGCACAATACTGTACGTATATTACAAACAATAGTAGCCACTGCGTTCGCTCCTGTGGCACACCACATGTCACAAATGAACGCAGGAACATTTTGAAACATTTGGTTCCTATATTATAGTAAATATCTGTAATTTATTTCGAAACGATTTTTGACTCACAAATACCGAACAACACTAGACTTATTAAGAAACTCTCCGCTTAATAGCACAACAGCAGTTCCAAAGACTAATTTTAAAATAAAATTGTAAAGAAATGTACACGAAAAGCCCTAAAGTACTGTGACTTAATATTGTTTATTATCCTTGCAATTATTATTTCATAAAGACCGAATCATACTACTTGACATATTGAAACAAAAATGGGCGGATCGAATAACATCCCAGCCCATCGTTTTTCTCAGATGGTACGCCATACTACATTCAGGTTGGCTGGTGTTGAAAAAGTGGAAAATCCAGTTCTTTTCTTCACTCTGTCTGTGTGGCTTTGGTTCTTTTATAAATTTTGTTATCCACACAAATCTGCCTCTCTTGTTAGCCCTTTTCAGTCGTCGCACACAGGCGTACATTTTGAGTGAGAATTGAGTGAAAGAGGAGTATTCAAGAAAGTGAGTGGAATTGACTAGGAAGATATAATTAAATTAAAGTCCTTGCCAAAGTTTTTGAATGAGAACCAAACGAATGCGATTAAATTTCAATGTTGACATTTAGACTTTAAGTGGTGATATCATCATAAACATGTTTTCAGTTATACGCAGCAGATGGTGGGGAAATGAAAAGGTTTTGGTGTGAAGGATGTGGCAGAGTGACAGTAAGCATTAGAGACCTCCAGCTATCAAATTAATCCATATATGGGGTACAAGCATAAAGAATGGATGGAACCCAAAATTTACAAAGAAAATCCCTAACGTGTTGGTCGTCAATAACATGCATCAGATTGTCCTGGAATAACTTGTGCAAACTGTGACATTGTAGAAACCCTTTCCTATAAGTTCATGAAACGAACTCATATGTTTTTCTCTGTGGAATCTCAGGAATTCTTAAGTCAAAGAGTCGTTTCTAGATCCTTGAATGAGGAACATTAGCCTATATTTCATTCCAGTACATTAACTGCCTTAAAACCCCAACAAAGCAGTTTAATTTCAAGAATTGTGCCATGACCCAACCACAGTAAAACATGGTAATCCACAACAAAATGAGCAAGAATCGACCTCACACGGTTTCGTGTAATTGTAGCTCTCAACGCTAGATGCAAACCGTAGAAGTACACAAAAAAAGTGCAATCAACATTCACAGCCAGATCCTGGCAAATGGTTGGTTATCCTTTGTTACTTGGTTGGTTGTTCTTTTTTGTTTGTTTCTTCCTATCCCAAACCACGTCCATACACGAGAAAAGTAAGGACGTTCCCTTAACAACAATAGAGAACTACCACCATTGCCAAAGTACTTTCCACGATATGCTTGTGATCATGACGATGATGATGATGATTATGATGACGGTGCTGAGGAACATACCGATTTTGTGGTCTCAAATTACACAAAATCGTCCTCTTTTCGCCTGCCAGCAGCAGTAGCAGCAGCAGCAGCACTAACAACAACAATAAATACATGAATTAAAGCAGGCAGCTAAGTGCTATCTCGCTAGAGATGGTTAGCGTATGTATCCAAGCAATGAGAACGTTGAATCCCGATAGTTACTGGGACAACAATGAGAATACAATGAATAAAAGATTTTCGTTTTCGTATATACTTACATACATATATATGCTTGTGCAGCAGCATCGGTTCGTATCTCTCGGTTTTGTTAGATACTTTTTGGAATGCTACTGGAATTGAGATGATGATGGGAACTGTGCTGGTGGTTGTGATGATAAAAGGAAGTAATGCTGTTCGATTTTTTAAAACAATTTGCTTTTGCTGTACTGATTGTTGATGAGACTATTTCGGAGAATTTCACGAGAAGAAAAACTGATACTCTACTGTAAGACAAGTACTCTGTGATAAGGCTTTTGGGACACATTTGGAAAGATAACTTGAATCTCTTTTGTACATGTGCTAAACACAGAGCTACTGTTTGAAGCGAATTTAAGGTTCAATCAAAAAGGATCTCCAAGTAACCCGGTTCTTAGCCAACTACCCATAGTTGAGCACTTAGACTCGGTTAAGGTCGTCTTCAACTGCGGGATCTCTTAGGTTTCCAGTCTCTGCAGGCAAGACCGCTGGTGTCCTTTCCTTTACACATTTCCTAGCATTCTCAAACGACCTATGCATGCGTAATACTCGTAGATCGCCTTTTAATCTGTTCTTTGAAAGTCCTTTAACGATGACAGGACTCAATATTTTGCGAAAAGTTTTGCCTTGGAAATAACCACGGAATACTCTTGAAAAAGTTTCATTAACTGATACTCATTCGTATCACTACTTCTCAGCGTAGTATTTGGGTGCTACTCACGACTCAACGGTCTTAAACACACAATCTTGTCCTGTTGTTTGAACGCTGCTCTAAAAAGTTCTCGAAATCGAGGGTAATGTAGACTCTCAACATTTCCTTCCAATGTCTCGTCTTGAGTGCACCAGCCAAGAATAATAAACTCAGGAGAAGTTAAACTACAGAAAGGGATAACACCGGATCCTTTGCCACATCATCATCGAAGACGTAGCCGAAACTACCACAGTCAGCGTGGAATGACTACGGAGTCAGATTGACAAGAGGGAAAGAAAGCCCTACGTAGAGAAAAGAGGCCCTAAGCAGCTTCTTACCTCAAGTCTCGTGACAATACCCTGCAACTGACTGTAGATTTCAAAGCAGGTTTTAGAGCACAGACTATTCATTAAGGAGGAAACATAGGCACCGCCGCTCAGGGAATTACGTCAATGAGATGCTCTTTCAAAGAACACTCATGCTCCCCAAAACATTATTCTTAAAGTCCTTCTATATAGCATCGAGTGCTAAACGATACACAGGAGAGGGAAACATATATTAGGGTTCTTCACAAGAACTGCGAAATCTATGAGCTGTATCGAGAAGTGGATGAGACACTTTGACCACATGTACCCTACCTATCGCAGATGCCAGGATGATTGGCTTGATGAATTGCCAACAGCTTGACTGAGACTGAAGAGAGTGTCGCACTGGTCGGACGTTCTTTAAATAACTAAACAAATAGTAACGTGGAAACGATGCCCGAAAAGGTTCCAACACATGCAACAAACTTGAACATCGTAGAAGCTAGTCCTGCGTTAATTTTAAGAAGTTTAATGTACCTATATATATTCCAATTAAAATAATTTCTCTGTATCTCTTCTTACAATGCAACATCCCTCGCACTTCGTTACAATCAGAAAAAGGAAGAGTTAACACAACACTCTGTTTCAAAGTTTATCCGCCAAAAGCAATTTGGAAATAGAAAAACATTTGTTTCTCGAAGAAGTAATGAGTTTAAGGATCCTTTTTCAAATCTAACAACGCCTCCACCTCATCTAACAACATGTACCCATGCCAACTGCCTAATTGAATTGAAAACATGCTTTCAATTCCCCTTCTCCAACTATTTGCGTTGCTCTTGTGATTCCAATACTCTCTGTATCCTTCTGTACAAAGCAGCAATCCCAGAACGTAGCGTTCACTCGCAGCATCATCATGAATGCTACCTAGGCAACCGATTTTGATTGCGCGCGCCTCACTGTGAAATATGAGATCCTTTTTGCGAAATAACAAACAACGCTGACAGCCCTTAGCATCCAGTTCGCACACAGGTATTCCATGCAATTCACTACGCCAACAAGGATTATCCTTGAAGGAAATGTTGATGCTGTCATTCCATTGATGTGCTTTCCTCAGTGTCGTTAAGGGTTTATTTGTTCTCGTAATGAACTGTACACAACTTTGGGGCTAGCTGTTTGCATTTCGGAATAAATTTCTTCGAATAGCCCGCAGATTTTTCAATCGAATGACGATTTTAATTGACGCTGAGACGGATGGGTAGAGATCTGTCAGTCAATTTTAATGATTATCGAGTGTCTATGACCCAGAAACGCTGATGACCCAAATTCGGTTGCAATCATAGTAACTGCTAGCCCCTGTCAGGCTGACGAACATCGAAATGCCATTAGGATGATCTTTTACTGGCGTTCCAGATTTGCAAAAGGTGAGTTCTTACTCACACAGTAGCACAAAGAGGAGGCATCAATCTATCTTCCGGCTCAACGAGTATGTCTTCAGCTTGTTGTGGTTTTTTCTTTCTTTTCTTCTTTTTTGATAAATTTTATGCATAATCCTTAAAAAGGATATTCTGAATAAAAAAAAAAATTGAAGTTAAAGTCAAGGATTTGCTCAGCAACATGCAGGCACCATGCTGCAACGAAATGAGCAACTGGTCGTGCGGAGCATTTGGTTGCTGCTTTCGCTCTTTGTTTGGTTCGAAGTACGAGCATGTGGGCGGTCTGGAAAATTGTGTAATGAACTGAGGGAAGCAAAATCCATAATCCCCGATTATAAATGTGGTTTTCATAACAAACAATAGGTAGAAACAAATGCTGGCATAGCTTTGCTATGCTGGTGGTTATATTTTGGACACTTGACGATACACATGGCTGTTTGTACCCTGTCCTAAGGGCAGACATATTAAGTTTGACAGATTGTTATAGATAGATAGATAAACAATTAATATATTTGTAATCAGAAATCTATGGAGTCATATCCGTCGGCCGTTAATTGTGGGATCTTAAATTTTGAGGAAAGAGATACTCTCTGACCCAAACTTGCATGTAAAGGTTTTTCAATAAGAAGATAACAATTTTGAATTTAAATAAAACACAGAATAATTGAGGTTTTTATTCCAGGTGTACTACATATGTTGCGTTTAAGTACAAAATTCAATCTCTCCAATCCAATTCTGACCAAAAGTAATCTTCCAACTTGCCACGATAGTGAACTGGTAACATGGTGATTATTTTCATTGACGAATACAGTCCAATCATACCTTCGGCATGAAATCCATACAACACGGTCGTTTTTTGTGGATGCAAGGAGTCTTTTGGAGCACATGTGCCTTTATTTCTGTCCAATACCGCATATTTCGACAAAGCCTTTTAGCCAAAAATGATGTTCATCGTTGAGGATGATTTTTCAATTTAATTGAGGACTTTGTCAAAGACTTTCCAATCGGAGAAGTTTCGGGGATTCCAATGATCAAGGGGCCACAGAGATATGACCATAAGCTGCCCTAAACGAATGCAGCTCAGCTATATATGTAGCCAACTCAAATATGGCTTTCCACAGGAATGGGATTGATGAAAGACCAAATACTGTATCTACAAAAATGGCTTATCATCTCATTGAAACGATAGAAATTCAATATTGTTCCAAGGAAATCGATATCTGTGATTCTTCTAGAAAAGTCTTCTCTCCTCTTTCGAAGTCAATTTATAGTCAATCCTAAAAGATTAGGCTTTTTCCGACTCCACCATTAACGTCAACAAACATTGCCTTCACAAGAAATGTTAACTGCAAGTGGACGGCCCTTTCAACAGGGAACACGAAGATGCCATCGTGCCTTGCTAAAAACACTGTTTTTGTTCAAGGAGGTCAAGCACCAATCTTTACTTGATTTTACATTCTGATGGCAGTTGTTGGAAATATTTTACTTTATTCCTGTATTCCGACCAAATTAAGCATCTCCCTGCTCTTGAGCATTAACGTAAGCCAACGAAAGACACACAAACAAGAGATTCAAAAAATGTCCTTTAACATCGGATTAGAACGCGAACAGTCGCGTGTACACTCGAAGTAAGTCTCAGCTTATAGCAGACAGCGATCTCGAGAGATTCAAATATATGTGATAAGTTAAGACGATTCTTCTTCCATGAGTCCTTTTTAAGGATTAAATATTTTTCCCAAATGCAGATTGGCTCTAAGAAACAAACAAAAAAAAAATGAGAATCCTCAAGCCTCTATCTTAATCCGGACATTTCGACGCTTTCAACCCAAAACACAAAATAATCCTCAAAAAAATAAAAAAAAAACATGGAAGGGCCAAGATAAAGAAAGAATCCAAATACCCTTAGGAGAAAGTAGGCCACTTTAACATCCGCTTATAAGAAGGAGTCAAGCCGGGATTTCAATCCAGTTTTGGATAAACATTATTTTTGTGTCTTCTCTGGATTACAGAAGAAAAAAAACTCTGCCACCATCATCATTAGGCGTTTATCGATCTGTGACATCGAGGAGAACTATTCAATTACTCATAAAAGAGCATCCTGAATTCCTGACAGGAATTTCTATAAGATGGGTGTGTTCCTATGTTCAGGTATATGAACTACGAGTTGACCTAATTTGTTCCATGATCGAAGGAAATCGTTCGGTGGATATGTGATTAAGATGAATTTTTCTCGAAAATGGAGAGTTCGATGGCGATGACATTTTTCATGAATGAGATCGGTGTCCGATGACAAGTGATGGTTATCTATGTTTGCCATTGAAATTGTCGACATCCATTTGCGTTGGGTACTTGCAGTTCTATCATGTGACTGTCGGAGTGTCACACAGTTCTCCACTCTTGTCATGTGTTTAAGTGAAACCTTTTCTACGGCTTCGTTATTGTTAATGTCTGTCGAATTCGGAATGCGAAAACTCACAAGCAGTGAGAACAGCTCATCCGCAAATATGATTTCCTGTCACATTATGCATACTTCAACAGTTTGGTTGAAACTACGGCCAGTATGAAGCTAGTGTCCGACTACAGTAAGCAAAGCAGAACAAAAAAAAAAGTAAATCTTCAAAAGAAAATGAATGAAAGACAAAGCAGAAACAATCGATTAACCGACGACATGTTGAACACTGCTAGGACTTCTTCATGTGACTTTGACGGGCAGTGCACCACAATGGGACTTGTTCGGTTTTCATTCAGCAATAAATGTAAAATTCTTTGAGAATGTTGTCGGGCTTGTGAACTTTATTGGCTTGAGCATCGTACAGTGCTGGTCTAAAATGCCATCGCACAATGTTTACTGATTACCAAACAATCAAACAAGTCAATCAATTCATCGGTTGCGTGCTCGTCAAGCACACACTTGTCAAGTGTTTATGTTTTTTTATGCCCGCTTCACACACAAGTATCACGTAATCTTCTGTCATAAGCCTTCTATCTAGATGAAGATGATATTTTTTTTTCGTTTCATTATGGTTATATAAACATTTGTCAGCAATCAATAGCAATGGTGAAGGAACACCATGATGAGCAGTAGCAACAGCCCCTCTAAGGAGAGATGAAGCAGTTCTTGAGATAAACGCGCCGATCGCAATCACAATAGCACCTTGACTTGCGTGTGAGCGCCACTTCAAGAATATCGCAGAAGTATCTCTCTATTGTTATTGAAGAGGTTTCGTTTTAAAAGGTGAATTCTTGCACTTTGTCATTATTCTGGCTGTTGTCCTCGGAATAATGGAATATTTTTCCGGTGGGAATTTCATCGGTTTTGCGAGCAGTCACGATGGTTTTTCTAATATAAGTGTTTCATTCAGGGACGATGAATTGCAACCAGCAGTTTTATTGTGCAAAATTCGTGGTAAGGGTCGTCGACAGTTTATGAGAGATAGGACAATGGGATTTGACGAAACTATGAGTAAAGATGCACTCACAAGATTTCCGATTCTGTTTCCTTCCTTTTTTGACACCTGTTTCCATTGTCAAAACTAATCCTGGTTTAAGTTAGTGTTTGTCCATACTCAGGGAATGGTTTGCAGTGGTCTGCCAAGGCGGTTATAGTTTGCTTAGTTACTCTTGGAAGTGACAACATTATCACACTCGCTGGGGGTAGGTATTCCCAAAGTTACTATCAGCTTCGACGAAGTCTATTCGATGTTTTTGTGTGTAAAGTTTAGTTGATTAAGGATCGAGAAGTGTCTAGTATGGTACCTACATGAAAACCCTTTTAATCGGATAGTCACAATGTCACCTACCATGTATATTTAAGGACTTCAGTTGTAACATAAGATCTGATACTGGAACACTTTACACTACCTTTCCAGATTCCCAACAAAACGGTATGTGCCAGTGTATCCACCTGTCTTTTTGGAAGGCCTCTCAGTCTTTCTGTAGTGTTTTAGCCACAACTTTCTATCTAGCAAAAAGCCTGTACGATCAATTACTTTCTCGATTTTTTCAAGAAGAAGTTTAGAGAATATTGGAATGGTAATGCCCTTGTATCTACCGCTTTCTTTGGACCGACAATACCAATTAAATGAAAGTTTTTCTTGCCTTTACTGTTTGTACTTTAAAAGAAGAAGCAGTACTTCAGTATGTTTTACAGTGCAAACTTTAAAAATTTACAGATAACGTCTCAAGGAGTTTGAGCTTAGGTTTCAAGTTATTCAAAAGTAAAATAGTAAATATACTCTCATCAGCAAATATGTCTGATGGAAGCTAATAATTAGAGGACATTTTATCTACATTTTATCTAAGTAAAAATGAACCAGAAAATGTAACTAAACTTGAAAAATTCGAACTAGGACTGTTCATTTGTTTAAAATGACATTTCGCTGAAAACTTCCCTTAAGAAATAAATGTATCTTAAAACAAACAAACCTTGTAGTAATCCAGCGTTGAAAAGTTGTTGTAACAGGGTACATTATACAACATATTACACTCTCTCACCACTTCGATCTGTGATTTTTACTTGCCAATCCTTCACAGATGCTTTATTATATATATCACTTCTTTGTTACAACGCAAGGCCTGTGTTACAATCACTTTTCAACATTTTCACTTTCAAACATACGTACAATATGTACGTAAATCTTTCAATAAAAAAAAAATAAAACAAAAATGTTTTCCGTCGGCAAAACGTCAAATTAGGTAATCCTCTGTCACTTTTCGTTTTCAAAACATCCGCGAAAATTGCGCATTACGTAATCGCACTTCCGAAACAAACGCACACACGACTCTGTTACGTCAAACAAATGACCCACATTGACATTTACACTCCGCGGACCGTTGTTTTACTCCGTTTCTGTTTGAAAAATGATCCGTATTCTGAAATGCAGCACTCAATTTGTCAGCCCAGCCGGCGTGTCATCAATTAATTTTTCCCCGCTTGTCCATGGAACAAGTGTGTCATTGTAATTTTTTTTATGTTTTTTTTTTTGATTAATTTAACTAATACCGTCGACATGCACAACGATTAAGCGAACAAAAAAAAATAAGTAAAATCCCGTCGCTGGGTATACAGATACTCCTCGGGGATGAATTTATCATGAAAACTACTTCACGCGAGTTAAAAACACGACAGCGGAACCAACGCGAAACAATTGAGCACAAATGGCGGAAACTAGCTGAGGCACCGATGGCGATTCGCATGTGAGCCTGTCAAGCCTCTCGTCGAACAGCACAAGTCAATACTGTGGACTGTGGACTGTGGTCAGTCACAGTACAGTAGTGTCATCGTCAATTGGGCGTATGTAGGATCTCGCGATACTGTATCTGAATCTGTTTGTAAGTAGCATTAGGTAGCGTAAAGACGTACGCAACTCTGCACGATTGAGTGACTGACTGGCAGTCTACACTGGAATAGAGTCTTGAGCTTTGAATGACAATGATCTTGTGTTGCGTCCTGCCTTTGTTGGCATTTCGCAAGTTTTTTTTTTTTCAGGGCGTTGAAGTTTGCTTGGCAGAACAATTTGTGATTGTATTGTGTGTATCTATGAGATGTGCATTTTGTGCTTGAGAAGGGAGGACAACCACACACTGTACAGAAGGGAAATATTGAGTGTATTTCATTCATTAATGTGTTTCGTTGTGTTTGTGCGAACGGTGTTATTGCGTGATTTAGATTTGTTCATTGCCGGTGGTTGGAGGTGGTATTGAAGCGGGTGTGAGTTTGAATTTTGTGGATTATAAAAAATGGTGTAATTATAGTATAAAGTTGTATTTACGTAAATAGCACACCCTTACATTTTCATTATCTAATTTTGGTCAGGAAAATTATTAAATGCGGTTTTTGTTTTGTTGTTGTTTTTTTCCAAAACTAAATTCTTTTCAAAAGCCTAGAAAACCCAAACAAATTTGAAAATAGACTGCTTTCGTTAATATTTTGTTGTTGCTTTGCCTTTGCTCCTTATAATCTCCTGTCAATAGTTTGCTAGACTATCAAATACTCTAAACTACACCTACATACATATGTATGTACATCTATCCAAAAGCCCGAGTTCATCAAATTTCTTTGGAATTGAGTTTTTAACTTTGCAGTACACATCGTTCCAAAGGTTTAAAACTGGATTTAGATCGGCACCTTGTGTTGGCGAATCAAGTTCTTCCTATGAAAAGCAATTCTTTAGAAGACACGGAGAATGCTTCGAGGCAGTGGAAAGCATAAAGGTTCACGTTCATGTTAGTTTATGGTTCCATTTGAACCCAGAATATCATCAATTTTAGATATTAATCGGAAGTCATGGAATGACAACTCATAGCTTTATGCTTTCACTTTAAACTTTACGGCCTGGGATTGTATTCGCAGTCCTCAGGTCTGCTCACATACTTTTTGTCCCCCGATCCCTTTGAAAAGTACATCTACAGTCCCTGTGAGCCGTTGCAAAAAACAGTTTCCTTATGCCTTTTTATTGAGACTCAAGAAGTGTCCTCCAGGCAGTTCTTCTGTGGAGCTCAACTTCTATCAGGGAGCGATACACAGTCGTGGCTAACATTTGGGTACCATGCTGGCCAGCTAATTGGCTCCACTTATTCCAATTGGTCCAGCAAAAACCTCTGATCCAAGCTTGAGGGAAATACTTGTAATCGGGTTGACAGCATCAAAACTTCTCTTAAAGAAGCGTTCCAACAAGACTGGGAACTTATAAAAGTCTGATTTTCCTAAAAATTAAACTTCTTCACAAGACCAATAAGCTTATAAGCCGTAATTCAAGCTAAGGGTGAAGCGTGATATTGGTATGCTGACCCCCTTCTTAACCATTTTCATCTGTAGAATATCTTTCGCCACTAAATTCTCGTCCGTTCGTTCTTCGCCTTTAGTTCTCTTCTGATCATCCTGTAGAGATCTAGAGACTTTACAGCATAAGGGCCATACTCCAATCACCATTTTAATTAAATTCACCTTAATGAGCATGACCTCCATGCCATGGCTATAATCAAAAAGGTTGTAGTTATACTTGTTGGTAGGGTACCATTTGTCAATTTGTGAAACCACCACATCCACATTTTCACCTGGCTGATCTCTTCTCATTTGTCAGCTTAAATTATGATCAACCAAGCCAATCGACCAGAAACTTTGTCAATATTTTCTTGGTCACTAGGTTTTGCTTTTTCCTTTTTTTTTGTTTTTTGTTTTTGGCAAAATGCTTACCTTACTTTCTGCAAACTATAAACGGAACACCATAACCAAATGTCGCGCCAGACCTTACATTCACCAGACAGGATAGCCTCATAAGAAATTGCTAAATTAGCCAAGAAAATCACTGAGTGTTCCAACAAGGACGCATGGTTGACTTTTTTGTTTTTCGTTCTTTTTGTGTGCCAACATCATGGTCAAGTGTCTTAAATTTAGGTATGCCAACCTGATGGTGTTATGCCTACGAATTATGAATGTTGTGTGCGATGTCTCGCCAGTTATCGTCTGGCGGATGAGCCCATATTGATACCAAGAAAATTCGTTTTTAGGTTACTGATTCGTTTCCCTTCTTGGATTCGGTTCAGTCAACCATAATCTGGCGGGGACAACATGCAAAACAGTTTTTTTTTTTTTGGGGAAATTTGTACGCAACATGGGTCAGAGGAAATTTCTTCACTAACCGTTAGGGGCATTAGTTTTTCTTGAATAAACATATCAGATGGTATTAGTGATTCGAACGGATGACGAGCAACAGTCCAGAGGGGTCATCTGGTAGGATCGTAGGTCTGGGCTACTACATGCTAACATATTCCATGTCAAATTCCAACTCATCTTCGTTTCCGAACGTCAAACCATGCAACTGCAGAAAACATTAAGTAGCATAGCCACATATGTGGTCCGCCAATATCTTTAGCAAATGAGACGAAAATCCGTCATCTTTGGTTAGTGACATCGATCGATTCATAAAGCGGGCAGCCATCGTCATCGTCGGTGCAATGTGGGCACGGTCGGTCCATGGTCTTTTCCTTTTACTGTTTCTGCAGTTAATGCCTCCCTGTCCGAGTTTGTGTGTTTTTACTTCTTTTTCCCGGCTAAAGTCGATGTCGGTCGCCTACATCACGATGTGTGAGTTTCCTATACCTCTGCCGTCATAAAGAGCCGCACAAGGTGAACAGCTTTTTATAAAATCCCTCATTAAACTTCACAATCACCTTATGCAAGTGCTCTGCTTAACATGTGGTTGGAGGACTGTGACGGTTCCAATTCATCACTGTTCGATTTCATGAATGAACGTCTTTTTCCCGGACGTGTTTCCTTTCAATCGGATTTTAGTAAATCTTGAACTTTGCTTTCAGCGATCAAAGTCAAATAATTCTGTGCGTACACAGGGAAGAAGGATGACGTTTATGAATTGGGTGCCATGGACGAGGGTGTATCCTTTAGTTTTTGGAACATTTTTTGTTGGCCATTGCGCATGTTGCAAGTTGTTGGGGAGTAGAAAAAGAAAAACAACACCAATCCGATTGTACGTATACACCCACGAAACACACACATCCAAGGATAACAGCGAGGAAGTAGAATTCTCTGCTCTTTGGGGGAATATTTCAAAATGGCTGTTTAAACAATTACTTATGAGTGTTTGTTGGAGTGTTTTTAGGAGACTTTATGTAGTTGCACAGAAATACTCTCGAGGATTGTGGAGTAAATTTAATCAGCGTTAAGGCATGTTTTGTTTAATAATTTGTAGTCGTTGATGATACAAGGTGTCATCTAAGGTGTTTGCAAACTTAAGTAAAACATTTTTTGTCAAGAATGACGATTCTTCAAGTCAAGAGTCTTTGGGAAATATTCATAGAACCAGTATTCGCAAACCTCTTTAACAGTACTTTCAGATGAACCATTTGGTCATAAAAGTTTGAATATTTTTCGAGTGTGAAGATTGAACCATACACTTTTGTGTAAAACTTTCGATTTCTACAGATTATTCGATGATGAATATCTTTTTCAAAGTCTGCAAATTTCGTTCCAAATTCAACATTTTGAACGTTGTTTACCACGCGAAGATCAGACAGCACAAAATTCCATGGCATCTGATTCGATTACTAAGACAATTTAATCTACATTCTAGCCACCGATTCATATCGAATTTCTCACCCATCAACAGGAAGACTCTGAATGCATGCAGTAGATGCCCATAAGTACGCTTACTTCTAAAGTATCTTTCTTTTAAGTTGCGCGATATGCAGCAACGCTTCGCTAAACCGCGAATGGACAACCAAAGAAACAACCAAAAGCTGGGAAGCTAGACAAGTTAATAAAAACAAAAAAACAAAAAAAAAAGCATGAAAACAGACTGACAGTTGATGGCATTCTATTATTGTATTTCGATATTTCACCACTACACCAGAAAAAGAGGTATTCACTGCGACGAGATACATATGCGGATGCAAATCACTGTACCGGAGAGGCAAACGGTTTTCAACGAAGTTGTACGTACATACATATGATACATATATTTTTTCCTTTTACTGAAGGCGACACCATCACCACCAGGGCACCATCAATGAGCTACTTATCCACGCTGCGTTTATCTGCTTCGACTTCAGCTCTAGGTTTAGTCTGTGTCTATGCCATTCAAATGGAAAAATTTTGCATTTTAGAATTTCAGGTTGACACGCTTGCTGAATCTGCGGTTTTTAGATCACAAACGGTAATCTTAGATCTGTGAGATGACATTTGTGCAACTGCTGGTTTTTCACTGCATACCTTTCTTCAAAACGAAGAGGCGCACACAAATCTAGACACAAACAGAAAGAGGCGATAAGCATTGTGCGCAATGTGTTGAAGAAAAGAATCTCTGGACGATAAGATCCACAAAAAAATACAAAAACAGATGTAATATTTCGAGAGTAGGATCTTGTTGGCCGTTAACGGCAGAGTATCAGATTCAAAATAGTGTCAACTGATTCTAATAACCATACATGGGATAGACAAGACCTGTTTTGTTAACTTTGGACTAGACTGACATATCTACATATGCCGGAGGTTTCTTTTCAAGTAGGTATACCCACTTCAGGTCTTTCGTGTATCATGGTTTGAATACCAATTCTTATTTTTGAAAAATGAGTCCGGATTCCTTGCGAATTTCTGTAAGCCTGGCATCCTAAGCCTGGTATCCTATAAGTATCCCAGTGTATGCAAACGTCCTTCTTGTAAAGTTGGGCAGTAACATGGTAGGTGTGTTGGTGGTCCTAGGGTCTAGACACGACTATGTGCCATCTTGTACTATAATTGGCGCTTACAACTAGGTGGTTTTTGTGCGTCGGGCTACATTTCTTAGCTCCTATCTTTTAGACAACTGTGTAAAGAGCACCGCCTTCGACTGGTATTGTTTTCCTACTTTCTCATCGGGCAAGGGACCTTCGTTTGATGGCCTAAGATCTAGAACTCTAGATTGACTGATAGATAGTCGAGAAAGTAGCCAACTGTCCATGTTTAATGTTGCACTTACTTAACATCCTAGGTCAGGTAAGCTTATGAGCCGCACCTTAGCAAGCCTAGGTTCTTTGTGAAATTACATGGATCAAGTATAAACCGATGAAAGAGAATGTTTACGTTAGACAGTGCCCCGAGGTGTACAAAGGTGGGCAATACTGTATGAGTTGAATAGATTTTCCTTACTGCTTACATCTTCGTTCTTTTTATCCTTTTTCAACATCAATTGTCTCGGTAAGTTCGACCGACCTCGGTACTCCATCCGAGTACTCCATCGTTATCATGTTGCACAAGCGAATGAGTTTGGTAGACATGCTAAAGATCCTGCCATACACCGCCGTGAAATCGGTGAAAAAGTGATCGATTTGGACTTTTTAAGCTTTTTTCCAGAATCTATCGAAGTGTTTGCCTTTCCTGGGCTGAAACGTCACTGATAGTGGCCGATCAGTTCTCACACCTTAGCCATGACTGTCATTCTCTTCTTTCACTTATCAGACAAAAACTCAGAGTATAGATAATCTGCCGATATTGGTGCAGAGGTTTAGTACAGGCCGACTTATTACACTTGAGATTGGATCCCTGAGAGTACAGCCTCTTCAGAATTTCGAATATCAAGACATGGTCTCTGCAGATTGAAATCCAATTAATCAGACAGCATTTCTGAAAAATCTATAGAGTAGGGTAGAGTTTTAGAATGTTGATTGGAAAAAAGTGTTCTAACCATGCATGTCTCCATGGTCTTGGGAAATTTAAGGTACATATTCTGAGGTTTCATAGGTAGTCGTTGGCTGTATTTGCGCCTATAAATAAGCAGTAAACCTAAATGGAAAAACAATAATGCCATCCATTATAACTTCCAACCGCAAACATATGGGTAATTTCGATTGAAACCACTCATTCTCCCACCCTCACTCAGAGGACCACACCCACTTCAAAGTTAATTTCATTAGAAATACATTAACCTCTGGGTAAACACGACGATAGCTGGTCGCTCTCATCCGCAATGGAAACATCGTCGCGTAGCCTTTTGTTTTATTTGTCCTAATGGACCGCTCCTTGACAATCATGTGCAACCGAGAGTGGGAATAATACGCGTACACCCAAAGGTTCTCACTGTGAAATTCGCCTGATGATGTCCCAATGGTTGTTGATGATCCTTTCTCCTTTTTGAATATTTATCTTGTCAAAAGTTAAATAAATATTTGTCAGTGCTGCCACAAGAGCAGCAGCTGAGATTTTTCCTAGTTTGACAACAGTCGTCGAGAGAGAGAGAAGTGCGTTAAGAGCTCACAGGACTTCCGGTGCATCACACTTCAAATGAAGTTAAACTGGAAAGAGGTTTTCTTTAATTAAACGACTTCGGTTTGGGGTGACTCCTTGCAACTGTGGCTTCTGTCAACACGTCAAGACTTTCACTGACCTCTTCGATTTCGATGGAAAAAAGGATAAATTTCTCAATGCACGATATTTGTTTCCATTTGAATGAACATTGTCCTTGCAGTTATGTACACATCGATGGTTGTCACAGAGAAAAAAAAAGAATATCCATCGTCTGTTGAAAATTATAAGGAATCAAGGAGAAGGACAACAAAAATTTACTCAAGGTAACTTCCTCGTTTCAAATTTCATGCACACATTGCCTGAATTTGTTTTGGTATCCTAAGGAACAAGAGAACTGAAAGAAGTTTCAGAAATATTCTGAGACATGAAAATCGATCTATTTAAGATAAATGCCACCAAGAACCCCTCGCAAAATCTACCTTCCTAGAGTAGATCGTAATAAGTTCATAAATTAGCACAAGCACCATCGCAATCCCACAAGATACAAAGACAAACCGAATCACTGATCAAATCTATCGATCGATATCAATCATGTTTACATACGTTCCACAGTGCGAGAATGTCGCGATAGTTTCAAATATCTGTCCCATCGCATTGTCATCCACACGACCACCCGCAAAACAATTACATTAAAATGACATTACCAATAAACCAAATCAAAGTCACAGACTGACAAGACATGAAGAAGAAAACAAACGAAAAAAATGTATCTACGATCAGAAATGAGGATTTACTATCCCCAATGACAGAACCATAAAAATTCAAATGCACAGACACTTTGTGACAAATATCGTAGATAATCATGATGCCAATAAAATGTGTCAGTTAGGATTTTCACTCAATTACCACTTCTTAGCCTAAGAAGATCTTTGGTGATCATCACTACTACCAGCGGAGCAGGCGTATGGCTGGAACAGTGCAAGAAAAGTAATACTGGGATGATTGCAGTTCGTTGCAAGTTGTTGTGTACCCTATAGCATTTGGTGGTCGTTTAAGAGTATAACGAATAAATACATTTTGTCAAGGTATTTCTAGGTTCATCTGACAAACTTCCGGGTATATAATGTCATACAAAACACGAACACATGATCAAACAGAAGGGCTCTTCCATTCGTGTGAAGAATATAACACGAATGATAAGAATTTTGTGAGAAACTAGGCCGTGTAGTCCGTGGCTTCTATTTTTGTGTTTCCTGGATTGACCGTAATCTTGTATTATAACTAGAGATTCGGTTTGATCTAATCAAAATGTGAATCGCATATTCTATTTACGGTTTGTCAATATAGGAAACTGTTTTAGGATCTCCCGCATCGCTTAGTGGCTCAGTTTCTATTATAGTTGACTATCTATAAAGATTGGTATGCCTTGAAACCTTTAGTTTCTTTGACAGTACAGTGAGTGCAGTTCAGTTCTTTCACATTGAAATCAAATATCTAAAATAAAAAGCATAGCGCCGAATACAATACCATTTTTTACTGAGCCTTGCAAACTTATCTGTCTACTGAACTATTATGTAATCCTCACGGTCTCCAAAGATTGTTCTTTAACACATTTTATCGAAGTATCTGACCGGGCCGTCTACCGTAAAAGGTAAAAACATATTTAAACGCACCCTATGCGGAGAGCCATGTGAAGATAAATTGAAAATCATTTCCACACAGTCTCCCCACCACACAGAGGCAAGCAACACCAACCATAAGACCAAGAAGATGCCCAAAGAGAAGGAAGTCAGTCTCGATCCCGATTCCGATCCCGTATCCAAATCCCCGATCCCCCGAAGAACGGGCGCAATGAAAAAAGATCCATAAATGTCTGATAGAGAAGAATACGAGATGAAAATCTCGGACCCTAAATCTTTCGGAAGATTTTCTGTTTGGGGTCTTTATTTTATTTATGTGGATTTACTCTGCGCGCGATTATTTCTTTTTATATGTTTTGGGTTTCCTTGTTTGTTTTGTTTGTCTTTCTTGTTCTCGTCCAAAGGAAATGGGTGCTTAAGGTTGCTGCTGGTGCTGCTGTTGCTGTTGCTGCTTCACGACGAAGACGACGACGTCGACGACGACGACAACAACGAGGACGACGACGATGGCCTCTCTTCACTTGTTTGTGTCGCTTTTGTTGGGCCATCATATGGCGCTTAGTTGGGCATAAATCAAATTGTAGCCCGAGTTCGTTTGTTGGGGAATACTCCGTGCATTCTTTGGAGAGCTAACAATAAAGTGTATAATCAGACAATAAATGAATTGATTTGAAATTAATTGGATGTGGGGCGCAGATAGGTGAGGACAGGTGGTGTGTGGGCATTAAATAGACGGTTGACTGATGGGACCTCCTCCCCCCCTTATCTGAGATCTTATTCTCTCTCTCTCTCTTTCTCCCCTTTTTGAAAAGGAAAAATTAATTCTTAGCCAGGTGACAAATCTTTCCTCAGCCCTGGTATGTCGCCTGCGCGCCAGCCCTGTCAGAGGTAACACTCACTCTGGGACCCACAACGGTGCGGTTGCGGTCCCCTTTTTTCTCGGACTATTATCGCGAACCCTAATAGGGATTTGCATGCATTTCAACAGCGATTTAGTGTGTTGTTCGTGGGCATAAAAAATTACGTACCTTGTCAATTCGTATGCGAGGCTCCGCTGTACAGAACTCTCTGAGGTGGCATTCCTTCTTAAGCGTTTAAGATCTCACTACGATAAGATAAGCGCGCGACGGAATCACCCAGTGAATAGACTTCACGCGCCGCTCCAATACGGGGGAGAAGTCTTTTCGTCTCTTGGATGGAGACTTCCATATGCCTTATGCCTTATGCCTCTTGCCTTGTGGCATATGGAAGTACATGTGTTGTGTGGTGATAATGTCTTGTTGCTCGCGCCTCTGCTTCGCCTCTCTTCTGACCTTTTTTTTTTATTATTTCTTTTATTGTGAAACAACAAACGTAAAGTGATTATTATTATTATTATCACTCTTCTGTTTTGTGTGTGTGTGCCTTGCCTCATCCTCCTACCATTTGCTGTCGGTCGTTGCTGGTCGTCGCCAGGTGAACCGATGCACTGGCCTGGACATTCTCGTCCCAAATTGTCACCGTAATAAATGTGAACTCGTGGTGCGATATAATGGCCTTTTGGTTATATCGTTAAATCTTTGCCTTGTTAATTGATTGTAACGTTTTCAGGTACCTTTTTTGTTTGTGTTCGGTTGTCGTTTGGCTCGTTGCTCTTTGTCCAGCTTTGGGGCTGCAGGCAGCCATGACTCTGCCCTGTGGACGTCTCGATGTGGATTTTCATTGACCTTTTATTGTGAGAAATAGAATTATTGTTATGGTTAGGTAATTTAATTATGTATATTTTATGATGTGTGTTATGGTGCGGACGGATTTCCAGGAAAATTGGTCGCTAGACTCTGGTGTTTTTGGTAGTAAACTTAGATTGAGATGCCATGATTACGGCCTAGAGACTGGTCATAATATTTCGATTTTATTTTATGCATTGTTCTATGATTATGTGGATGCTGAGAGGCCATACTGTGATCCTAATGCGCTGTGCAGATAGTTTGCGTAAACACTGCGTCAACAAGACTTTATTGACTTTAGAGTTAGTGCTAGATAGATACATACACTCCCATGCACTTGAATAGGGACAAAATATTCTGCTTAACTTTGGCAGTATTCCAATAAAAGAGTAAAACATATGTACGGGAATTTATTTTTTTAATATTTGGAATTCAATTTTTTATTAAAGAAAAAAAATTTAGACTTCTAACTTTTCCCGTTATTTTTACACAAATAATTTTGAAAGTGTTAAAAAAAAAATCTACATTTTTCTTGCTGCACTTGAATAGGGACAGCAACTGAAAATAAGGATAATTAACAAAATATTGCAAGAACTTAGTTTAACTTCATTTCTCTATATTCTTTAAAGCTTAGTTAATAATGTGTATACCCGCCTTTGTTAGAAATGATTTCATAAACGCGCTTGGGAAGGGAATCATAAAGAGATGTAAGGAAGCTCAAAGAAATGTCGCACCAGGCTTCATTGATGGCTTCTTTTAAGGAGTTAATTTCTGAAAATTGTCTACCGGACTCGTAAAATTTCCGTGACAACCATCCCCACACATTCTCAATTATATTAAGATCAGGCGAATATGGTGGCCACTGCAGTATAGGCACATTTTGGTTATGAATCCACTCTTTTACCACGCGTGCAGTATGAATTGGGGCGTTATCGTGTTGGAAAGTCCATGACACGGGTCCAAAAATGTTGTTGTAGTAAAGGAAAGCCTTCTCCAGCACACCCTTATAATGATTCGCATTCATTCTTGATGATAGAAACTGCAATTCACATTGGCCATAATAAGAGATCGCACCCCACACCATTACACCGCCCTCACGGCTATGGTGACGAGACAAATAGTGTTTTTCTTTGCGTATGTCATGAAAATAGTAATTGTAACCATCAGGGCCATCTAAATCAAATCGCTTTTCGTCCGAAAAAACGATGCGATGCCACTCGCTATTCCATGTCATACAATTACGAGCAAAATGCTGGCGAGCCTCCTTACGAGCCGGGGTAAGTGGGGGTTTTTTTTCAATTTCAATCGTTTCAGATGTTGAGCTCTTCGTAATACTCGCCTAACCGTGTCAACACACGCAGTGATTCCCAAATTTGATCGAATTTGTGATGCAGAACAGTGAGAATTTGAGGCTTCTCTGACAATCCGTGTGTCTTCAGTAGATGTGGTCGCTTTTTTGGTCCGTCCTTTCATGTTATTTCTATAGTTTGATTTATTTTTAAGAAAGTTACAAACCACCGACTTGCTTCTTCCAATTTTTTTGGCAATAGCCCTGTAGGTAAGATTACACTCTTTATAGGCAAGAATTTTGCCTTTTTCTTCTGCTGTCAAAACTTTACCCCTACCCATTTGTTTTAAAAAAGTTTAAAATTCACCGGAGATAACAAAAAATTACTTTTAGCTTCGATGAGTTAATCCACACTAAGCAATTGCCCTTGTTCCTATTTAAGTGCTGCAAGAAAAACACTCATTTTTTGTATGGTCAAAGCAAAACTACGATAACACATAACGGTAAATTTGTTTGAATTTCCTTTTGTTCCTAAAAGTTATCAATTACTATGTACTAAAAAAAAGCAGAAAACAAATGCCGATAGTCACTGAAGAGAAAGTGAAAAACAGAATAAAATGCTTTAAGAATCTTGTCCCTATTCAAGTGCATGGGAGTGTATGTCTTTCTAGGATTGGTAGATGGAACCTGCACTAGTGTGTTCTTAAAATAATTGGAATTCGCTATGAGCTTACTGCTGTACTTGTGAGAGTCCCTTCTAGCGGGCTTAGGTAGGCACCCATTTCCGTATCTCACTTGTAGCCTTAGTGTATCATGGTACCCGTGGGTAGTGGTGAAGTGGTAAAGTTAGTTAGACAGTTGGCAAAGAATGTTTTTGGGAAAACAACTGGTGAAGGAAGTATGATGATGGTCCAAATACAGAATGGGAGGCAGTAAATTGTCTTCCACTAGACTACGTCACTAGTGGGAAAGATTAGGGTTATGGCTGCGCAGCTACTTGGGGTCCCAAATGAGTTATGTGTGCCTCCTAAGACGAGGTTTTTCTTCAACTGCGTTTTCACCTAGATTGCCTTCAAAGCTTCTGTGCACCGGAGTGCTTGTAATGTACTATCCATCTAAGACTCAGCCGCTGTGTAGTTCGTATAGTTATTTGTTGAATTTGCTCCTCTAAAGCTCGTCACCATAAACGGGACAAAATATGTTATGAAGAATTTTTCTCTTCATTAGCTGTTAGTAGGACTAATGCTTCAGCACTACAAATTAGGACTGGGATCCGTTCCGTTGGAGATACGTTCTGCCTGACAACGGAATGTTGGTAAAAAGAAGTATTCCATATTCCCAACACCTACTGTGACTCTATTACAGGGTTGCCTTTCTTAACTTCCAATTCGGTTTTGAAGTTTGAAGAAAATCCTCCTTAACGATGAGGCTAATTTCTTACTTTGGGTTTGTCAATAATCAAAGTATGCGTTATTGGACAGCAACAAGCCCACGTGTTCTTCAAGAGACTCCATTGCATCCACCAAAAGTGTGGATTTTATGCCGGAGGTGTAATTGGACCGTGTTTTTTTTTTCATAAAAATTATCGCCATGTTACAGTCAATGCAGTTGCCTATATGTTGGATGACTACTTTTGGCTAGAATTGGATGGACTTGACATCAGTGATATGTGGTTGGAACAAGATGGTGCCATATGCAATAGATCTGATCAAACAAATAATCTATTGAAGGGAAAGTTCTGTAATTATGTAATCTCGAGAAATGGTTCAATCGGATATATAGAAATACAAAAGTGACCTACATATCTCGGATGACACCAGGCATCAACTCTATCAACACAGCTCGAAGTAGACTAAAACAACTTGGTAAATAATTCTTTGACAACTTAGAGGAAGTTGGGTCTACGAACCAATTAAGTGAGATATTAAAATTTGAACTAACTTAGGTTTAGGTTTGTTACGACAATGGTTCCGTATGGATCACGATGGACCCACTATGGTGCCTAGTACCTTCTAATAAACTCATAGTCCTAACTCCTACAGTACACATCTACCTACCTATCAAAAAGTGTGACAGTGAACCACAAATGTCAAAATAAATCTGAACCCCTATTTGTAGTTAAATGGCGAACCGCAGTCAAAAGAGAAAAAGGCGAACTGTGATCCGTTTCGCTTTACTCCAATTGGACTCTTAATTTTCGACATCGCAGGGGATTTGATGTGTATGGGACTCATTGAGGTTTTGGAAAAGCCGTAGGAGCTAATTATTTGAAATTAAGTAAACACTCTACAAATTGTTATTTCGACTAAAGCGTGTTTTAAAAGCGAATGTTATTGTACAATTAAATGATATTTTATCGAACACATCCCTGAAGAGCGACAGAATGGCACTCGTAGCCATTTTTTTAAGTCTTTTTGTTTAGTCTATCCTAACCCTACTCAGCCTAACTTTGCTTCCATTCGCTGAAAATTAGAATATGTCTTAAACAGATAGATTATGCAAACAAATTTAGAAGTACGTATGTATGTATCTTTGTGTGTATACATATCTATTACACAAAGAGTGTTGCAGACTGTAGTTAATTTGATCTATTTTTCAAATCAAAAACTAAACAAAGCTAATCAAAGAACAATCAGCTTAGTTATTAATGCAATTAATTTGATTTTAATTTATGTGTAGATTCCTCCGTCAATACTAGTCCATTTATCAAAGCGACAATCCAATGCTGTATCCCGGATGATAGGTGGCTGGCATTTAAAAATTCTCGCTCTACAATTAATCGAGTATCGTCGATGCGGTGCGTATTTATGAACAGAAACAAATCTCATTCAAATATTCAAATCATCGAATTTAACCCGTGCTTCGTGCCGTCCAGATGAACACCTCCGATAATGAAAATGAGAATGTATCTCACCTGTTACCATACAGCGAGTGAATAGGAATAAAAGCAACACTACGGGTAGAATAGACAAAACATGACAAACACAATGATTTAAGTAAATATCCAGCACACTCATTCAAAGGAGAGCGCATCCCAAATGACATTCCTAGCATTTCTCTATCCGTTTGAGATCTGCATATCTTGAGCATATCCTTTCGTAAGCCATCCCCATTTGGTCACATTAAATAAGGCACTCGAAAATAGTCAGTTGCTGCAGATTCAAATGTTCAAGGAGCCGATTGTGGTTGAACTGGCTAAATCCAAGTGGTAGTGTACACCGCACACACCGGTCTGGGACCATAATTTGTTTCGGGTGACAAAATATCTGCGATTTAACAAGCCAAACGATTAAACGCGGACAGACACGATTTGGGTACGCTTGTCTCCACTACACACCGCGCTCCGGGGCTGTGTGTTAATGTTCAGGTTACCAAAGCGCGCTGCTCGCTGTTGTGTTATTTTTGCGTGCGTCTGCCTCAAGTCGATTCGGTTAGGTTGCTTGGTTGGTTCTTTGGTTAACTCCTGGTTAGGTGCACCACACAGCAGTATTTATATGTGTGTTTGTGCAGAAGATAAGGATCGTGTTCAACAAGGTGTATTACTTGCGTATATCTCTCAGATATTTATTGATTCTCGATAATTTGTTGACTACCTCAATGGGTGGACAATACTACTTAAAGGCACGAGATAGATATTAATGATGGTATTTCATGTTGGTCGTTTTTCGAATGACTTCTAGTTTGTTGCCGATGGATACGGCCAGTATGCCGGCTATGGCTGCGGGTCGAGTGTAAATTATTTTCAATTGGAAGTTCGATTAATTTGAGGATAATTTTTGCACTAATTGAATGCGTGAATTAATGAAATTAATTGGGCAGGCGATTTCATAGAGTTTACATTATGAGGAGGAAGTATGTATTTGTTTGAATAGGTTTCATGCAGACAATGGGTCTGCTTTCGGTTGGTTCACCATAACGATGAGTTGCCATAACTCATTTGTGCAAATAGAAGGAGGAGACAAATTGACGAAGCATAAATGATCCAAAAGTGGGTCTTACGAGTATTTTACAGGGCAACAGGATAAGGGTTTTCAATAAGAAATTTAAGTATGGATCATGTTGATATGACCACCGCTACCACGTTGGCAGGGACTGATACTTTGGTTTCTAAGCACTCTTCCACACATTTCGTGTTCGATGTTGTTCATCTAACATTATTGGCTTGTTGGCATAAAACAACGACTTAACGTAACGAAGTCACACGATTATCGAACTTCCTCTTGACCAGCTGTGTGACATGTGCCACCATGTTGTTGAAAGCACATATCACTTGTGAAAAATAGTCTTCCAGTATGGTAAGATCCATGCCGTAACATGGCAATCATTTTCATTTACGAAAAATATGGCACATACACACCTCAACTTTGGCATTAAATCCAGACTGTTGGAGTCTCTTGAAGCACATGTGGGTTTGTTGCTGTCCAATAAAGTATACTTTGCTTATTGCCAAAGCCATAGTCAACAAAGAGCCTCATGACAGATTATGATTTTTCGATTAAATTCAGGATTCATCAGGATCAAACTTTTCCAAAGCCTACTCGGAGAAGACACTTCAAAAGATCGAGAGCTAATTTGATCTTGTAGGGATGTAGGCCAAGAGCTTTACTCAAAATTCGCACAATGTGAAGAATGAGAGATTCCCAATTGCGGAATTTTGCGAATGCCGTGGAATAGACTAATTTGGATCATTTTGAACAGCAGCACTTAGGGCTAGGTTAAGTCAGGTTGCTATCCTGGCGATAGTCGGGATACACTTACTAACACTTGTGATACCACATGTTTAGTAGACCGAAAGAGTCGCCGGTTACCCCGAAAACCTAAGGGTTGTGAGATCTATTGTACCTAAATGGCTGCGTAGGGAACTGACTCAATTTTCCCCCACAGTCGGGTGGAACGGAAAGGTATGAAGTGCAAACAAGTATTGCGGGTGACTGATTCAATCGAATCCTTGATACTATCGTGCAAATGATATTGTCATACCGTGTAGGTGGTGGAGTGCGTAAGAATAGTGGAGGTTACTGATTCAATCAACCTCTGCAGTCGAGCTCTTGGTTTGTTACATAGTAGGTTTTGACTAGGCAGGGTCACTGATTCAATCGCAGAAGTGATTTGACAGGACTCCGATTCTGGTCGCATGCCTTCCTATAAGACACTGTCCTCTAATTATTCCTTCTGGGAGGTATAGATTTCTTCTGCTTAGAAATAGAAACCTTTTGGTTTTCTTAACGTCAGGTAAGGGCCAGATCTTTCTGGTTGATATGCACGCAGTTTGGTTATTCCATCTGTTATTTACGATGGCTTATACGTACTTCGATCAACGATCTCTGTTAGCAACTAAGTATAATCCGGTATATAGTTTGGCTAACTCATCTGCCTGAAACAGAAGCACTTACGGCTGCGATATTTTCTAGCTGTGAATTGTCTCACTGGCACAGAAACATTCAATAGTGAATATGTTGACTCGAATTAATCCACTATAGGCTGTACGGGACAGCGTCAATGTGGCTTATATGCATTATTTTTTCGTCGCGTAAGACTGGCGTTTCAAAGGTAGCGAATAATAGCCGTCTAGTGATAGCCTTACTTTGTGACTCTAGGAATAAGAGGCTCAGTTTAGATATAGGTTTAGTTTTAGGGGTTTTAACCTTATTACTAAATTATTAAGTTTTTCCACAAAAGTCCATCATCGTGTGACAGCCATAGTCTTCAATAACACTCAATTAGTTAATTAACTTATTAACTATCTGCTTTCTCGAAGCAATACATATATTTATGAAATTTCGAAAACTCAAGAAAACCCACAAACAATACCAACCAAAATTTCTCTCCTCATTTACTTTCAGTTGTGATGCCTTCAAGCAGATGAGCTTCACTTTCGAATTCAATGTCAAAACTTCATCCCAGCACTGCGCAGGTAATTTAATCTCTTACTAAAATAAAAAAACTAAATACAAAAAAGTATAAAAATAACGTCTTGAAACATATCAATTAGCCTCCACTGGGACGAATTAGTACAGAATCCCACAAAAATACTTCCGGGCACTTCCCGGTGAATTACTTCAACAAAAAAAAATATTAATGTGGCGTCTAGCCACATTACCCAGGGGACACCGTCCTCTTTTGTTTATTTTGTTTTTCTGGAAGACACAAAGAAAATATCCTCAAATGGGCTGTTTCCTTGAGAGTGCCATCCCGGTCTTCCGTGTTGTGCTCGTGTGAAACTCACAGATTTATGTTCGCTCTGTAAGGAGCAATTAGTTTAACTTCGTTACATGTTTCTCCCTTTATTAGTGGAAGTATCCTAATGAATTGCCATCGGGTGCATAAATAAATCGGGGGTGCTGGTGCTAATTTGAATACTGGGAGGGTATGGATTTTTAATTGATAAATTGCATTTTTGGTTTTAGAAACTCTAACTATGCTGGTCCCACAATGATTGAGTTACCTTTGGTGAGGAAATATTGAAAAAGTACTTGGACGTGTATTTATTGCGGTCTTTTGAAAGGGTAGACAATGAATAGATTCCCTTGGTGGGGTTACTCGAACATGCACTAAAAATAGATTGGTTGAAACACTTTAAAATGCATAAGTTCTTTTGTTTGTTCGGCAAACCCGTGTTTGTCTTTTTTAAGTTATTCTTCCGAAAAGTGAAGAGAAAGTACCTATGTATTGTGTGCGTATACTCATATTCGGGAAGCTTTTTAGTCCTAGTTCGACAGCCAAAAGTAATCAGGTCCGAATCTTTGGACCTTTTAAATATTATAGAGGGAAACATGTCCTTTGCAACGACATGGAGCTGAAGAAGTTCTTTTAGTTGCATTGTACAAAGGCCAAACAATCAGCATCAGAGAAATTGCAGCTTATTCTTATACATAATGGATAAGATTGGTGGAGCAGAGAAGTAGTATAGACGCAACTGTTCCGACAGTCTTCGACTATGCCTTGACTAAGGTATTTGGGAACTTTTAAATACGAGAGCAGTACATATGTATATACGAGCGTCTGCATTGATAATCTATTCCACACCTAGCAAGAGGTTAGCAAACAGTTAACAAAGACACCTCAAATAGTCTAAATCTAATTCTCGGGAATTCTAGTTCAAAGTAGAATTTTTTAATTCATTTTTCATCAATTACCCTCCGTAGCCCTTGGGAATTGACTTCCTTCAGCTGGGTTTATTTTCTTGGAAGGGTTATTTGAATACAAAACCACTGACAGCTGGCAATCCGGTTGCTTTAGTGTGCTATTGCTTGTTCATAAGAACTAACTTTCCAGTAGTTCAGCAGATAATTCTTAAAGGTCGTCGAAGAAGTATTTTCCTACGAAGAAAGTGAAATGTCGTTCTAGTATGGCACAAGGAGTTGTAAGGCATACCTAACTTGACTTAGCTTGTGAAAGAGAATGTAAAATGTAGAAGTCGAATAATGTTGAGTACTGAAGGGTCCTACTGTTTATTTTCATGTCCGAAGGCAATGAGAAACTTTTTCATGACAACTTAGGTGTAAGTCTGGGAATTGAACGTAGAACTCTTCACATCTAATTATGTATGTATGTATGTATGTAGATTAAGGTATCAAAATCTTCGGCCATTTTTCTGTTCTTTCGCCTTATTCTTTAATGACAGGAGTTACCTAAGATTTAAATTGTGGATTTTGTCCCTGTGAGGGGTTTCACTGAGGCCATAGAGCTTAGCTGTTCAACACCCAATTCTTAAGCCATTACGTAAATTAAGTGCTAGCAGGCGTGAACGATTTTTTGACATAAAATCAGTGGACTTCGTGATCTATAATAAAGGAGCCATATGAAACATGCATGAGGCCATACTCGGTAGAATATGAATTGCTTTTAACGGACCAATCATTCCACAATCATGTAGGAGAATGCAATAATCGGAAATGTCAAGGAAAACAGCAGTGAAGTGGTGAATATGGCAATATATGTAAGTCCGTTCCTCGTCCTGAATAATCGTATTCCTTGAGCTTTCTACTCTTCGAAGCTAATTCAGAACATGAATCGCAGAAACTTTTGTGACGCCCATGTTAGTACTTCTCTGCAGTAGCTAGCTCTTTTAGTGTTAACCTATTTCTGCCGGAAAATCTAGTGAGACTTATGTTTCAGTTATATTTTCTGCAATTCCAACACCAATCTTGAAAAGCTTGAATTTGCTTTTCTGTCTTCGGGTTGTTGAGTTTGTGCTTGACCGTTGCAAGCGGTGCTTCAAGAAGAAACCTTTCTCTATTTCTTCTATTTGGTTTGGTCGCTTAGTATAAAGATATTTAGACTGTATAACCAAGAAAAAACAGTTAGAACTCACACACATTCATGGTGAAAGACAAGACATTTTCCTTCTCTTTGGCGTTTGAGATTATTACTTCCTCAGAAGTTGACTCGATACTTTTCTTGAATATCAAGCGATTTCACTGCCTTTGAATCTACATTCTAGAATTTGGCCTTCTTGCCTGTCATTGCAATTAGAACCAAGAATTTGTTATTTCACTTCCCCAGTAATGGCGGAGCATTTCACAGCACCTTTACTCATCTTGTTGCAGAGACTTCACACAACAGGAACAGGATGTCGCCTCGTTAAAGCATTGCTTCCTTTCTTTTTGACATGCTCCCAGAGATTCCATAATATCTTATCTTTGCAAAGACTGTTTAGAATAACAATGCAACTAACCAAGCACATCGTCAACGTCAAACTTGCTGTCGTCGCTATCCGCTATTCGGAAAAAAAAATTCTCAAATTTCACAGACAAAACAAATAAAACCAGAAAAACTATGGAAAAATAAAAGTATTACTAATGAAAACAATTAATAGCGACTGTGTTGTCGTCTGCAACCCGATCCTACTGCATGTTCCACTTATTTTTGTTTTTCTATTCTCTACGAGCATGCTTGGTCGCAACTACCTATACATACCTAGAAGAAAAAAAAAACTTCATCAAACACCAGTCGAATCCTAATCACGCGATTGTTTCCTGATCTCAAAAGAGAATGCAAAAATTTTATTATATATCCACAAACATATCCTATACATGCACATATCGGAGTACCTATGCCTACTCATCGGAGTAAGGCTTGAAGCTACAAATGCCCACAGCTATAATGTTTAGAATTTCTCTGGCAGGCATCTCGCGTCCATCACTCGGATATACACCGGTTATCCTGGCGCATTCCTTAATGTAATTCTCTAATTCCTTGCCATTGATTGGCTTGCGTGGATCCTTTGCCTGAATCGATGATAGGCATTTGCCCGTCATTTGTGTCAGCTGTGACCGTGACGAACTGAAAACCTCATCAAGATTGTATAGCTCCAATGGTGGCGCCGGTGGTTCGCTGAAAATCGGTGGAAAAGCCTGCAACAGAGGGCGGGGACATGGTTTTAAATGAAATGCAGCCATGCAATGTTTGTATGTACTCACCGCAAGCTGCAATGGAGGTAATGATATCTCGAATTGTGGTTTAATTATCTTAAGCGGCTCGTATTTAACATTTAATTGCCGATACGTATCTATGACATCCTTCAATAGGTGATTACTTAGCGAGAACAGTGTCATATCGAACATTTGCCTAAAATCGGACGGTGTTTCGGAACCTATTGAGTCCACTAGGCATGGGCGTGGCAAGTCGGCCAGGAATGAGATATCCGTGAATACTTTGGTGTCGTTTAACTAAAAAGTTTTAGACAGACATAAGCCACAATGTGCGGGATTAGGTGTGTTTTATGTAGGTACTAACCTCGACATCGTTAAAATCCAAATGTGTGAAACGCATTTCGTCATTCGATAGGAGGTTAAGGAAATACTCCAGAATCGCGTCATTAGTTTTATCCGTCAGATACTTATCATGCCAGATGTACCCTGAGCCAATGGCGAGAATTTTTCCATTTCGTTCATTGCAATAATAACCGACCAGTGGTCGATTAAATGGATAGACAACTGGCCCGGTTGTCATAAGGATATTGGCTGGATCAGTGACATTCAGAGTGGCACCGTAGGGGTATTGAAAGTGCACTCGGTGTTTCTCATCGGTAAAGTCGTAGTCAACAATTTCGATATCTTGTTTGAGAAGGTGTCGCCACATGGATTCACAAACGACACCACCGCCGATTACACACTCCTTGGGATGGAAATTTTTGTAGTAATGCGGGCGAATAACCGTATCTGAAAAGTAGTAACATAAGTGGGGTTGTTAGACACTCAAGTAGAGTAGATGTGTGTGTGTGTGTTTTTGTTTGAAGTGTCTTTTTGCGTCTATAGACGTGTCTGTTTCTTTGGTTGGACTCAATATCCACTTATGTATGTAGGTGAAAATTATAAAACTCCTTACACAGGACACTGTAAACAATATGAATCCCTTTGATGGAGTTGAGTTTATACATATGTATCTCTATATGTGCATACGTACAATATTTGTTGCAAAAGAAGTAATTGTCCTGTGATTAATTTTTTCTTCTTCTGCAGGCATTTTGAGCACCGTGGGCAAGTGGCTAGTATGTTGGACTATCGAGCGAGATGTTCGTGGTTCGATCCCCAGACCACACCTAAAAGTTATTCCACGGCCCCCTCTCGTGAACGTCTCAGGGAGTATAATTATCATCCACATTGCCCTTAGGATATAGAATTACAACAGTAGGACCCTTCCATTCCATCGGGTACAGGCCGAATTGGTGTGAGAAACTAAACCATTACTAACCGCAGACACCTGCGCTTCTATTTTGTATAGGTACATACTTACAGACAGAGTGTCTAGTTCGAGCTTTATTGGCCGCTTTGTTAAATCCTTTAGGTTGTTCGAGTGCCTTCTTGAGCATGACTTAACCAATCTGTGATCAATGATCGATTGCTTGATTTGTATATTCAAAGATATTGTGTAAGTTTGACTCGGGTTTTTCTGACTACTTGCTTTTTTGTTTGCCCCCATGGCCTAGCAACTAGATGAGACTTGTTTTTAATTTTCCACCTGTTTGTGACATTTGCAAATACATATGTAGGCCGTATTTCATTTTAAGCTAAAAAGTATTTAGTTTGACTGTCAGTCATTATGAATACTGTGTAACGATAAGTGTTTGACCCATCTGTCATCTATTTCCTAGAAGTTTTCCCATTCATTACTGTCGAGAATTTTAGCATCGTTTTAAAGGATTTTCATGAGAGTTGTGTATAATCTTGAATATTGGCCACGAAAATTAAGCCTTAATTATTTTAATAAGCTTATTGATGTTTGTTCCTTAAGCAGTTTTGTGTCACCCTATAAGTGAACAGTAAAGAGTACTAGGCTCCAATGCATTTAGATCCAGAAAACAAGTATATTGGGCCCATACACAACACATGCATGCGTGTATAATCACGAACATGCACAATCACACTTCCACCATACGCCATACATGCAAACTGCACAATATTTGGTATTTCATTCGTCATCATATCGTCATCACTCCTCGAATTATTTCACTAACTGAACAATTTTCACCACACATCACACACTCTTGCATGCACCAACAGGAAAATATCAAACTTTTTGGAAAGCACACATGCCGCATCCGCAATCATACAATCACCACCAAACCTCTCAATTTGCAAACACAATTACTGAATACTTAAGGTAGTCGCCGTGGCTCAAGTGGTTCAGGTTCAATCCCTAGACAACACTTAAAAATTCTTTAACGGCACCACCTCTCACGAGCGTCTGACAAACAAGCGAGAGTACAACTGCCATGAAAAAGCAACAAACGGCATCAAACAGCAGGATTCTTCAATTCCTGTAAAGAATATAATATGTACAACACGAATGGTTGTGAGAATATAGGCCCTAGGTCCCATAGACCTGTCGTGGCAAATATTTTTAATTAAGAGGCAAAGACATTCCTTTCATCTAAGTTGACGCCACAGTCCAGGGTGAAGATGTGCACAAATCAACAAACGTCTCCAGAAACTTCAGTAGTTATCAAACTGGGTCCAGTGAGCCCTCTTCTGAGTAAATCGTAGTTATTATATAAGCCACACAAATGAATGTACAAATTTATGTGTATATTTTCTTTCCCCCAAGACTGACAATTGTCATGCGTCTGGGTTGTATTAACTTTTGCTGTCAAGTTTAGTTTTTGAAGCCTTCCATATCCGGGTATTCTGTTCCAGTTGATCCTCTTTGCTGGAGCATTATTCAACATTCTCATTGAATTGCACATGTACATACATCCACATCTTGGTATAGCTCATAGAATTCGCGGTTGTATCTTCTCCTTCATTCGCGCTCCCCCATACGCGATTGAAAATTCGTCGAAAGACTTTTATCTCGAAAGTGCTCGAAATTCGTGAAGTTACTGTTGCCAACCGTAAAGGTTTTTTTTTCCTAGACGTTAGACGTTGATCCTTAACATCAGATATCCCGGGGCCTCGAAGACAGCCAGTGCTGTTACATGCGGCTTTGAAGTCGATGAAGGAATGAAGAGTATCGACTTGACTTCGATGAAAATTCGTTGTTTTTGGGAGCGAACACACCTAATTTGTCATTGCCCGGTTCACTAAAAAAATGTATCCATACTGCACGTATGCTCTTTTCAACACTTTACACTCTGTTTTCACATCTGGCAACAAAACTTAAGACTTTCACACTCAGACCACTTGAGTACGAGCGGAAAGTACGTTTTTTTTTCTCTTACTTGAGAAAAATACACGGATTTAAGAGAGAACATGCATACAAGACATATAATTCCTGATAGATTGACAGTACCTACTTAAATGTTCGTCTTTCATATCCTTTTCTGGCTTAAAATAGGACAAATCTTAACCAATTAGGTACTTTGGGGCAAAGGTGATCAGATGGAAGTCTTAGGGAAGTAGTTTAGAGGGTCTTATTTCTTGGGAAGACAATCAATCAAGTAGGGGAAAGATTCATACATATGAATGGTTTTTGTTCCAGGAATAGCTGAGAAAGTCAGACTACAACATTTAGTTCCTTATAACCTATAAACCTTTTTGTTGAATTTTCTTTGCGTCATATAGTACACCCAGCTTCTAATTGAATCCAATTAGAATGAGAAACCGCAAACAATAGATCCCTCATAGTCTAAACTAATCTAAGAAGTCTTTACCCAAAGTTAAGATCATAAAGTGAAACCTTTTCTTACAGCAACTTCTACGAACCAAGTTTATATAGACATTTTCGATTCAAATGGATATTTGTGATTGATCTACATATGTATGGAGGTATGTATGCACATATGTATGTATTTTTAGGCATACCAGATATTTTAGTCGAAAAAACTTACCACTGTTTATGTACATTCCGTAGTCTTCCAGAAAAAAGTTAACGTTGGTATTGTAATCGTTCTCGCCGCCTTCGCCCAAGAGTACAACCACTTTTCCTCCATTTTCAACGAATTCCTAGAAAGTACAGTAATATACAAATACCCAGACAATTTCTATCATATCAGTTATCTGAACCAGTACCCTATATGTAATAAGCCGGCTTCATTGCAGGGATTGGCAATAACAACTCACCTTCATTACAATAAATTCCTCCTCTGTGAACTTATCCTGCGGTCCAGCAAGTATGAATATGTTAATCCTTGCTAACTTCTCCTTGGTTAGTTCGCCATTATTCCTTGAAATAAAAATAATTTCAACAAAATCCATTCCATGGACATAACATTCAATCTTACTGTTCAACCTTCCAGTTCATCTTGATTTTACGATGCAACATCTTGTAGTTGTCCGACAGCTGGAATCGCTCATTTTTGGAAATATCAAATGAAATGACGCCCTTGGACATTTTAAATTTTTTATTCTTTAGCTGCGTTCAAGAAAATTTATGTGAAATTTAATAACGTATCTTGAAATTTGTTTACAATTTTTCGTTTCCCCGGGTAACGACTTTTTCACGTAATGTATTTGACAAGGTTAATATGACTGTTAGTGATGCCAGAGACATCTGTCGCTTGAATAAGGATGTGAAAACAGAGTGGTAATATACTAAACTACAGGGTGAAGAAATCGGAACAAAAACTTTGTCTTCTGGTTTAAGTTTGCGGTGTTATACCAAAGACAGAGTATTGTGTCTAAAATTCTAATAAGATTTTAGAATACAAATTCAAATAAAGTATTGGTTGGTACTAAGTCGATTACGAAGTGCCAATTTATTTCTGACAATACAGCAGTTTTCCATAAACTTAGACGAATACCAAGCGGCAATAAATAATAAAAAAATGAAAACGATGTATGAGAACAAAATGGCGTAAGTATGGAATGGAGGGTTTGTGTATGAAAATTTTGTAATTCAAATGAGAGTTAAACAAAGATGGATCTTAAGCACGCTACTATTTGATTAACAATAAATGATATAGTAAAAGAAGTAGGAAGGATAGGGCTTAGCACTAAAGTTTGACTTGAAAACTGCTGTAATCTATGGAATTTGACGATGAATTTAGCGAAATTCAAGATGTTGATTTTTGGAAGCTACAGTAGAAATCACTCTTTTAGTGAAATGTGTTCCTTAGGAATGTAAAGTAGCTGCTGCTAAAAGTGCTATGAAGGTAAGTAACATAATTTCTTCTTATCCCAATCTAGCTCTACTAAAACTGTCATTATATGTAAAACAATTCACAAAATCCATTTGCCTTTGAATAAAACGACAAAAGTTGACAACCAAACTCGAAAGCAATTAGCACCTTATCGAGTTCAGCGCCGCGAATAGCATTCGCCGCCGCATCATCATTCCCTAGCCATCTCTGGTCTATGAAAACGCACCTAACTTCAGCCTTAACGAATGTCAATTCCTGGTCGATAGCACTGAAGAATTTTCTTCATCCTCCGAGTGTAAAATAGTATTCGTCTTGTCCATAGGTGAAAATTTTCTTATTTAGTAAATCCTAACGAAAAATGGCATCGGTTTGTGGTCGTTTAGCCTTCCGTGCAGCAGCTCGTCAAAATGTCACCTACACTCCAGTTCGATTCTGCAAGAGTGAGTAAAATCCCCCGAAATGTTAACCCCTCCATCAGATAAAAGCCTGACAAAAAAAACGAGGTTCAGCGTCTGACATTTGTCCATCAAGTGCTTTTGGTGTGCCCAACCGACCGAAGTTACGTAATGTCACAGTTTTCCTTGGAAAAACAATGAAAATCTCTTAAAATTTCAATAAAACCTCAACCAATATGTTTGACGGATTATCTCAATGGTGTTATGTAACTCAGATAATGTTGAGAAAATTAACCTTTCTTGTGCAAACAAGGTGTGTTGAGCTTCGAAAACGACCTCAATTTTCTGGAATTCCAGCTAAAAACCCAAACCTCTAGATCGTGTTTCGTAACATTAACGAGGAAAAAATAAAAAAAAAATTCTTCAAACTAGCTTCCTCAATGACATCAAACATTGTTTATGTAACAACCAGGCTTTGAGGTGGTGGTATGAAAACAATGGAAACTCAAAAATAGATTTCTTTCTCTCTTCCCTTAACAGTGATGAACGATCCATTGGAACACGCTACCGGTATTGAAAAGCGTGAACTTTTGGCAAAGGCTGCCGGCGACGATAATCCCTTCGACATGAAAGTCTTCAAACGCGGTGCTGGTACCAAAGACACACCAAATCTAATTCCATCTGCCTTTGATGCACGTATTGTTGGATGTATTTGTAAGTTTCAACACTGAATCATTACTTTGGAATGCTGATAGTACACATATTTATTCTTTTTCACTTCTAGGTAACGAAGATCAAACCTATGTCCAGTGGATGTGGCTGCAAAAGGGTACACCAAAACGTTGCGAATGCGGTTTTTGGTTTAAATTGGTAGAGAAGGCACCTGTATAAATATATTAAAGTACGTTTAATATGCAAACAAAACACACATCGCCGCCTCCCAACTATAACAACTTTCCTAGTTTATCTATAATTTTTGTTTCAAGTACATAACTGAAATACAACACAAAAATGTTGGTAAAACATAACAAAGAGAGAGATCGCTTGATTCTGTGAAGCCATTCAATTTTAATGTGAGGGATTAAAATTAAAACATTATAGTTAACTATTTGTGGTGTTGTCATGATTGCCTTTACAGATCGCTGCGTCACAAACTCGTGATCACGTAGGCCAACGCAGCCATCAGCTGTGTATTAATCGGTTTTTAGCACTATTAGTTTTTGGTAGTACCGTGTACATCATACATATACACATGTAGTTGGTTATCGATTTTTTGCACAGAACTTCCCGTCTAGCGGGTATGAACTTTGGAAATTCTTTGCTTATCTAACCTGAATTGTTTGTCAATAGAAATTCGTTCTGCGTAGGGAGAATGTTAATCCCGGTTATTGGCGATTGCACGCGAGGGTTTTTGTACATGGAATTGTCATCTGAATCTCTGAGCTCTTACTTCGTGGAAAAGAAAACAATTAGCGCATATCGCAGTGACGAACTCTAAGATAATCAAATAAACACAAATATCGTGAGCATACACCACAATTGTCTTACGTTAGGTGATCTTTGCACTTGGCACGGGTTTAAGTTTTATATCATAAAGGCAGGGCGGTACATCGATTACACAAAGCATCAACAAGAGCCAAATGTCGATTGTAATCTGTTTATAGCTTCATACTTTCAGAAAGGTTGTCTTATGATTTTCGAGTGAATGTCTGTGATATTGCCGGAATATATAGAACCTTGTGTAATTTCTAGTTCTGTGTAGATTTGACGAAGGTCAGCATCTTTTCTTAAAATAAAATGTCGAGTGGGATCTCTGCTAGGCGCCAAATTTCTTTTTTACAATAGGTCTCGGCGGGTCAGACGAATAAAAAAACCAGAAGCCCAGTTTGCAACAACCATTTAGCAGATTTAATAATAACCAATATAAAATCGAAAAGGTGCGAGTACAAAAAGTAAACCAGAAAGAAAGCAAACGCATCCTACTCAGCTCTGTTCGAAATGGAAATTCTGAGAGACTAGTGCCAAAGAACTTTTTTTCTAGAACAGTGACGTTGACTACGTTCAAAGAATCAGCTGAAGAGCAGATATTTTATAAAACAGAAAGGCAACACCAAGAAAAAGGCAGTTCACTACGTCGCCTGCTTCCTTTCCCAAGCATACTTCGAATTTCATAACGTTTACCAGAGTGTACAATTCTTCGTTTAAAATTCAGTCCAGTGTTACTAATAAAGGTCAATTAGAACCATCTTCTGCTAATTATATTTGCTTTCAGCGTGTTGAATAAGGGACAAATTAAAACTCTTACCTCAGATAGTCATGTGCAGTCCTTTTGATTTATGAAATCCCTCTACGGCACCCGATATCACGTTGTACACTTTTTATCTTTGTGATTCTTTCGATTAAAATTTGTTCAGTTAAATAAGACCGCCTATTTTGAGAGAGAGAGATTCACATGATTCACTTGAAATCTTTTTTCGAAACTTGTCTTCCAATTATGTATATACGCAGTTTCGAACGAGATTGTGAAATCTGTACAGCGCAGAGGCCACTATTAAAGACGTACAAACTTATATTGATGGAATATATGTAAATACTGGGACAAGTAAGCCGACAAGACATCAATGCTGCGGTTTATTGTTTTCTACGCCATTTCAGACATCAATCAGCTTTACACTTAAAACTAAAAATCTTGGAAAGATATGTTAATTAAAGCTTAGGGTACGTCCTTTACTGTACCGTCATGGACAGTAAAGTTAAAGTTAGTGTCTCAGTACGTTATTGGTTTGGTTTGTTTGAAGTGACTCTCAGTTTGCAAAACTAACGGAACGTAAGTTAATTTCTTCCAGCTCGTTAAAACCAGTTCGAACTTCAAATGGCGCGTAAGAGACTGTTTACGTTTATATTCTTCAGATCACTGCAGAAGAGAGCTGGTCAGCAACAAGGAAGGTGGCGTATGGTTCCTTCCTTTCCTCGCATTCATGCAGCTGCTGCAAAAATTATTCGTAGTCTTGCGGCATGCTTGCGTCTTAGACTGTCCCATCATGACACGTTTGTTATCTATTTTAAGTTTTGATTTGTTCATTGGCTTAATAATTTGCTGGTATGTCACGATACCCCGGCACCCAACACTGGTGAATGTTTAACTATTCAGCTATCTCCATAAGAGACGAAAGATTGGGTTTGAGAGAAGATGCGGATATCCTTAGCAGAAATCACGTTTTCCTTTAGCCAAGATAAGACGGCTGGAACACAATACAGTGAGTTGGAAGACGGAAGGAGATCCTAAGACTAAGAAAACAGCACCATCAACAATGTCCTTTGTTGTGCAGCCATCAGTGCGCGTTCTTAGTGAGATCTTATTTGAGGCTATAAGTGTATTATTGTATCGGTGTTGATCGCTGTTGCACCGAATGGGAAGTGATTATCTGTTTATTGTTTGTCATGTTAGAAAATTATATTTCTTATTAGTTTCATCAAATCGTCAGAAATTCGCAAACAAAAAACTCGTCCGCTGCATTATTTTCACACTTTCTTTATCAAAACAAACGATTACAGTGTTTCTTACGTCTAACAACTTAGAAGAAATTACACTAGTAGAGAAATTCCAAACGTTGGCCTAATGCTAGTAACTGGAAAAAGAAAATATATTTCGTTAGTCGTTGGCTTCTTGAACCCAAACTTTCTTACTCACCTCTGTTTGAAGCCATATTTCTTTCTTTCGTAGAAAAGATCAGTTTTCGAGCTGCCCAGATTGACGATTTTCGGACATCCATCGCGCTATAGTATACAAAAAACCAATGAATTAACGTAAACGGCATATCTCATTCTAGACCACGTACATCTTTCTCCTGGATTGTACACTCCTTGCAGTAGTAAGCATCAGAAACACCTGGACCTCCGCATATTACACATCGTCCTTGGTAAGAACCATAGTTGCATTCATCGCATATCCTTACTAGGGTGCATGGCCGAACGTAGGAATCGCAAATAACGCATTTGCCATCGCATTTTTCGCAGAGGCGGCCGATGGCTGGGAAAAGAGAATGATTTATTAAAGACATAAACACATGGTGGATTGTATAAACACAATTAATTACCAACTCCCGGCTGTTTTCTGCAAAAGATCAGATCTGGATGATGCTTAGCCATGATTTTATTTAGTAATCCAGATTCTTTTGTCAAAAATGTTCCCTTAAACGTTGATAAACAAATTTCTGCAAGAAAATAGAAATGTCAAAACCAACATTGGATGGAAGGTCTGTTGTCTTACGTCGCTAAACTCTGAAAATATTACAGCCGCTGTACGGTGGGAGTTTAAAAATTCGAAAGAGTTTCATTCAGAGGTAAACCCTATTTTTAATTTTCAATCAATTTCTCTGAAATTTTAAAGAAATCCTCATCAGCCAAAATCACAGCCATTGATGAACTATACTATATGAACTATAGGTGATTTGTGATCACAGCAAAGACATTCCGGACTGATCTCAAATCTACCTAGCAGATATTCTGACAACTAAAACTCCAATCACCTCTATTTGCATAAACAAACAGAACTTTTACAGCCTCGTCTCTTTGACAAATCGCATCACGTGTTCTTTGTTGTTTTGCATTCTTCTAGCAAAGCCGCAAAAACTTTATAGTGCAGTTTATTTACACATCTTCAGCCAAAAAATTAAAGAAATGCTTGATAGTTCATCAAAAATAAAAACCGGAGACTATGTCATCCTACAGCGACAAAAATATACAAAACTTCACAAGTTTGGAAACCTTGACTCGACAGCAATGCTGGGTAAGGATCAACTTGAGCTACGTGCCATCGATGGACATCCATACCACTCTACGTTCAAGATGGTTCCGAAGGAGGGGAAAGGACGTCAACGAACTTGTATCCTACAGCTGTGCTCCGAAAGTGAAATGCGAAACATATGCGAAGTACTGGGCGGCAATGAAAGTGGTGTAGACAACAGAAACATCATAGATGACGGAGGGTCACAGAACTTGGGACCCGAAGATATATCAAAACTACGCGAGGAGTGCAATGAATCATCGAAAATCATTGAGAAAATTGTGGAGAATTCAAAGACATTCAACTCAAAGACAGAGTATTCCCAGGAGAAGTACCTCAAGAAGAAGGAAAAGAAATACTTTGAGTTTGTGCAGATTAGACAACCATCGATAAGGCTGCTTTCGGAGATTTACTATCGTCAGGATGCAGAAAAAATCATGGGCATTCGGATGGACACACTTTCGCAGATTGTATCTTATTCAGGAGTCAGTGCTTTCGGAAACTATCTTCTTTACGAATCGGGAACGAATGGATTACTGCCGGCTACACTACTCAACGCTATAGGCGCAAATACAGAAGCTCAGCTGGTGCACTTGCACCCAGGTAATGTGCCCCAGAAGCAGGCGGTTCTGGCACTTAACATGCCAGAAGAACAGACAAAGCGATGTGTATCGGTAAATATTTACTCTGTCTTGAGGGAATTCTATCAAGGCACTTCTGGAGAGCAGGAAGCAGCGGTCGAGGAATTGGTCAAGACACCAACTGATGAAAATCCAAGCAAAAAACCAAGATTAGAGGAGTGTAATGAGGTCGCCCAAACATCATCGGAGAAGCCTTTGCAAAAGTGGCAAATCGAAAACAAGCGGGCTTGTGAGTTAATGAAGGATAAATTCGATTCGCTGGTAATTGCAGTTAAGGAACATCCTTTGAATATCACCAAAGCGTTGTTGCCATTCTTAAAGCCCTCTAGACCAATTGTCATATTTAGCCAATGTAAAGAGGTCCTCATGGAGATGTACGTGGAACTGAAGTCGACTACAGAGGTGACAAATCTTCATTTAACTTCAAATTGGCTGCGGATGTATCAGATATTACCAAACAGGACCCATCCTGAGGTGAATATGAACGGGAACAGTGGGTATCTACTGTGTGGATACACGATTAGATAAGGAATAAAATGTTTTATATGTTTTTACATTACTTCAAGTTTTAAGCTTATTATTTCTCTTTTTTTTCTAACTTATAAGTAGTTCCTTTTACTTAGGAGTCACGATATGTGCAAAAGGAAACAATTTAAAGGCATGTATGAATTCTGCATGTTAGTCCGATGTCCGTCCGGTGTATGAGTGAAAGTTATATCCGTAGTGTCATAATCTGCGGATTATACCAGGTATATTTTATAAAGACATAGTCAGACCAGAGCTTATCCATACTTGTATTGGGATAGTTTCACTGGGTGAAAATCTCATACAATTGACTTACTAAGCCTGACGATAAAAACTTTATGTTGTCGGAGCAGATGTATTTCGGGTATTTCTTACCTCAATCATGTCAGCCCTAAAGTTTAGGCTTACAGGACAAAATTACAGTCCGAGTCTCAAGTTTTTTTTTATGTCTGCCCATTATCACTGTATTTTCTAAAGTTCATATATCCACTAGCGATGGGAAAAATTCATTACTTAGGCGGTACTTGAGTTCGGGGTAAGCATAGACTTCAATTAACAAGCTCTCCAGTTAGCCTTTTCGACTCCAAGTCAGTTAAGGTCATCTTCTTTTGTGCGAACCACACCTGACGGGGTCTTCGTCTACTGCATTGTCCCTCTGTCTCTGTGGGTCAGAGCCTCGATGTGCATTTGCTACATATGTCCTACCTAAGACGAAGTATACGATACTTACCAGACCATTTGAACGCTCAAATCAAACTTATAGTAGGGCTGATACTAAGGAAGAAACCATCTATTTCAGATGAATTGTAGTTTTTTTTAGTCTCAGCACTCCATTACGTTATCCTTTGCCCGGAGCTTAGTTAATATACGAGTAATAATTTATGAATATCTGTAAAGAAAATATCCCCACCGATATGTTTCAAACATATCACAAACAACAACTTTAATAGAAAAAAATGAAAATAGTATGTATTTTACTTTTTTACTTAAAATCTATTCACTCTCCAATGCGTATAACAAATACCTAGTAATCAACGAGTTATCATTGCGTAGCTCTTCAATGATGGTGAAATGATCATATCCAGGAAATATCGGAAAGCATGTTGGAACATCTTCTTGTTTGAGCTTTTTGAAAAAATTCTCAGATTGTCCACGAAATGTACGGCTGTCGTGCTCCGCTGCAATAATGTGAATTTGAAGATTTTCACAAGATTCTGGAATAACGCAAAAAATTGGAGACAGTTTTTCCGCTGATTTCTCATCAAGAGAGAGAATGTTTTCAGGATTGGCAGCTTCAGTTTGTCTCAGCTCGCGGAGGTCATAAATTCCTGAGATAAGGAAAATTTCTTTGATAAGCTGGGCGTCTGGTAAATCTAAACATTCTGGTTGCAATAGAGTAGCAATAAGCTGCGCACCGGCTGAATGACCACAGAATGAGATTTTTCTACAAATTTTTAAATTTATATAAAACCAATATTTTCAAATTTTAAGGATACTTACGGTGCTTTTGTTCTCACAGCATATTCCAGTAAGACATCGTAAAACTTTCTCATTTGTTGAACCAGTTCCTCCAGAGTCACACTGGGGCAGAGATCATAGTCCATCACAACGACCCGATAGCCTCGTTCAACCAATGGTGCTACACAAATTCCAGAATTACTTTTGTCCAATGCTATCCAATACCCGCCATGGACGTACACAAAGATTGGAGTATCTTAATCAAAAACTGCATATGAATATTTCCTGCGAGGATATGAACTGTTTACTTTCTTACTCGATTCCTCATTTTTAAAGTAGATATCCATAGTTTCTCTCTCACTATCACCATAGTGCACATCGCGGCGACATTTGTAGATCTTACCCACTCGTTCTGTTTCTATTCAGAAGCAATATGTATGATTGAAAAATTTACATATACTAACGTACTGCAGCATACGTCAATGCAATAAATACCTTCTCTATGAATTTGCACAAAATTATTGACTAATACACTTGGATCGTTGTCAGCAGCGCGATTGCTACATTGCGAGGGCGAGTACTCTTTCTCTAAATCTATATCAGCGGATGATGAAGATGCTCCCGCGTACATTTTGTGCGCGATCGCAGACAAGCTATGACTGCAGTAACTTATTGCACCAATGGTGTGTATAGCTGATTCTATTGGTAATTAGACTCCTACAAATGCGGTTAGTATCAGTTTCAACAAATGGTGGTGTACAAGTGAAAGTGTATTCGTTACCCAGCTTAGTGTGTCAGTTTTATAAGTGATTATTGTGAGGCATGTACGTACATATGAACAACGAGTTTTATTATAAAAATGTTTGCTATATAATTTTTTAAGGAAGTATATTCCCGACTTCAAGATTAGCTAGCACGCACATTGAAATCATATACAATCTCTTAGCTGTGATGATTCCATTCCGTTGGATATTATCACAATGGTAGAGCCTAGGAGGGACAGCCGTGATGCTAATATCTCGACCTTATTACTCAGGCATGCTAAATTTTCTGCAAATGATTATTTTTTTTCTAATCAGTAGACATGTCTACGCACTCCCTTTTTTCGAGCAATGTTCTTCAGTGTACTTTGGATTATCTATTCATAATGTATTAAAATACTCGTAAAATCATTATCAGTAACCAACCGTTTTGCCTATATGAACAGATTAATTTATCTTGGGCTCGCGTGCTTCATCGCCTCCTAGTTATACCCTGTTCTTAGGGTATATTATGTTTCACAAATAGTTCGTAACATATAGAAACTATAGAATCTTTGAAACATATCCATATGCACATACGTATGTATATTCGTGTTCAGTATTAATATCAAAATCCATTAAGACATGTCCGTCCGTCTTTCGTTACTGTGGTCTGTTAAATTTCGAGCTATGAGGATGAAATTCCACGAAAAACGGAAGCATCATGTAGTCACGCCCATTATTTGAGGACTTTTAATTAATTTACAAATTCTACATACAGTTTGTCAAGAAAGTGTTTACACAAAGTAGAAAAACAACAATTTTTGATTTTTTATTACAAATAGATGCACTTCTAGTGACTTTATTTAATTTCTGTTTTTTTATTTATAATTATTCATATATTGAATAATAAATAGCTCACAAAAAACACTTCATTTCACTTAATTACAACAACAAAAAAATAACAAAAACTAAAAGAGAGCGCAAATGTTACTGTCAAGAAAGTGTTTACACATCTTAATAGAATAAGCAAAATTATAGTAAAAATTCAGTGACTAATACAATTGAACCAATTCAATATTTGGTGTGACCACCTTTAGCATCAATAACTGCCTGTAATCTTCTCTTCATTGATCCGATTAGCTTTTTAAGGTCATAGTTGCTGGGTATTTTAGCCCATTCTTCTTGTACATATTGGTAGAGTTGGTTTCGGTTTTTGGGGTTCCTTTTTGCGACGTTTTTCTTTAAATGTACCCATAAATTTTCGATCGGGTTTAAGTCTGGGCTCTGGGCTAGTGTATCTAGCACTTTGCTGCAGTTGTAGAGCAGCCACGTCCTGACCGTAAGCTCTTTGTGCTTTGGGTCGTTGTCTTGGTAAAACTTAAATTTTGGTTTTCTGCTTCCTTCACCGTCATTAAAACCCAAACTACTGGCGCTACTCAGCAAATGATCTTGCAAAATGGTAAGTTATTTCTTGGCGTCCATTGTATTCTCAATAAAGACTAGGTCTCCAACCCCTTTGCTGGATATGCACGCCCATACCATAACAGACAATTTACCAAATTTTACAGTTGGAATGATATTCCGATTGGACAAAGCTTTTAAAGGCTTCCGCCACACTCTGTTCGGTCCTTCATTGTAGTACAGCATTATTTTTGTTTCGTCGCAGAATATTACGTCATCCCAATATTCTTCTGGGTAAATATTGTACTTTATAGCGAATGATCAACGTCTTTCTTTATTTTGAGTTGAAAGCAGTGGTTTTTTTCGTGCAACTCTTGATGAGTACTCATGTCTCAACAGCACTTGCCTTAAAGTTTCGTGGGAAACTTGTACACCACATTCTTGTTGTATCTCCCTTGACAAGGCTCTAGTTGAGATTTGTGGATTTTCGTGCACTTTTTTCAATAAATAGCGTTCATTTCTTCCTGATAACTTTTTTGGCCTACCTTCTGAAATAATATTCTCCAACCGATTTTCGCGTTCTGCTCGATTGATAATGTTGTAGATAGTTTTTCTACACAAACCAAACATATCAGCTATTTCCTGAACACTTTTACCCTTGTAATGGTTGTAGTACACTAACTGTTTCACATCAAGTGATATTCTTTTGCCAGGCATATTGAAACTGATCAATTAAAACACGTCAATCACTCTAAACACCATAAATATCACTAAAAATTGTTTGCGCTCGAATTCTTACATCTGTCACAACACAGAATATACAAAACCGCTATAACGGTACCGTTATAGAACAATTCATACGCAGCGAAAGCGGAATTCGAATAAAATGTGTAAACACTTTCTTGACAGTACAATGTGTGTCCTTTTTTAGTTTTTTTTTTTTTTTTTATTGTAGTTAAATAAAATAGAGTATTTTTTATAGGGAATTTAATTTTTGAAACATCAGTTATTATAATTTAAAAACAGAAATTAAATAAAAATTACTAGAAGTGCCTCTTTTTGAAATAAGAAATAAAAAATAATTGTTTTTCTACCTTGTGTAAACACTTTCTTGACAAACTGTATGTACGTTTGAGGACGTCATTGTATCTCAGTTCAAAAATGTAGTGCGTTACGCCTTTGGTAAGGGTAAGAAAGGTTAGGGCATTATAGACCGATTGTAGCTTTTCTGTATGGATTTTTTTTTCAGACGACACCACGTTTTGCTTAGACTTATTGACATTTGACGGAGGTAAGTATTTCAGTTGTAATTACCGAAGACGTATTTTTCATAGGGAAATCGATCAGTATACATAAGTATATACAACATACAATACATATACATATGTATATATGTACAATATACTCGAAATAACATTCTCTATTTCTCGGCTGTTTATTTAGCAATTCAGCCTAAAATTTATAAATAAACTATATATGACATGTATGTATTCAAGGATATCAAGTGGGAACCTTGATATTTTCTACATTTCCCCTTAACATTATAAATGGCCACCCCAAGGGTCAAATATCTTCTTACTCATAAAGCCCTTCAGATAATATTAGTTAAATGTTGGTCTGAAGAGAAAACCATAATTTCAATCCTGAATAGTTCATAAACTTATAATTATAATAAGCACGTGCACATGAAGGTACGATAAAGCCGGAGTTAAGAAACCGTTAAAAATTGCAGAAGTAAATTAGAAACAAATTTGAGTTAAGATATATGTAAGTACATCCACACTGAGTATCGGGGCTAAAACCTGATATCGTGCTTTTGAAGTTTGAATGGGAATAAAACAAAAATTGTTGCGCAGCCACCAGTATTTATCAAAATAGTGGCTACTAAGCTTTACTTATAATCTATTTAGTTTTTTGAATCGAGATTAAAACAAAAGGTACATATTTGTTTAGTATAGTTTCTTACAGTCATTTGTGTTGTGCGTATTTCATATTCTTTACACGAATGGCAGTGGCCTACTGTTTAATGAGGTTTGAAGGGCAATTTGTTAGCTTTCTTATGGCAGTTGTACTCTCGGATGTTTGTCAGACGCTCGCGACAGGTGGAGCTGCGAAAGAAATGTTTGGTGTGGCCTAGGGATTGAACCTGAAACCGTTCGCTCTGTAGTCCAAAGCACTAACTACTCGAGTCACGGTTATTAGTTTTTTTGTATTAATTTGTGGGGCTTACATTCCCAGACCGCAAAAATTAGGAATAGAACAAAGTTACATTTGTTAGCGACTCTCATATATGGTACACAGATGAAAGAGTTGGGGCTGAAGAACACGATGCTAACACAAAACATTCATTTACATAACACATAAGAACATTTACATTCTTTCTGATAGCAAAGCTGGATTTTTAGCCTTAAAAGCCTATAGAATTACATCAAAACTCGTATTTGACTGATTTCAGGTACACATGTCATTAGTCAGCACAAACAAAGTTCATCTCATTTGGGTGCTAGGGCACAGCGGACTTATAGCCAGACAGCGAAATGCTGTGTTAAAAACTGACTGAAAACCAAAGCTCAACAGTACTGGACGAATTCAGAAGATAACAGACAAGGTAAGATATTCATGCCAGACACAAGAACGAAATAACTTTTCGGTCTTAATAGAAGTCAGATTCGTATAGTCACAGGATTCCCTACTGGTAATTTCCAAATCAAAAAACGCCTCATGACTATGAGAATAGCTCAAGATAGCTCTTGTAGAATTTGTAGCGAAGAATCAGAAGAACATATTTTGTGTCACTGTAAGTACATATATCTGCTAGCTCACTTAAAGATGTATTTGGATTCATCAAGATCTTAAGTGTCATAAGAGCTCTAACTTTGTCGCGGCGACAGCAATGAAATGTTGGCACCTTTATAATATATTCACTAAATACAAAACAAATTTGTTTCTCTCAGTGCATTTGAATACAAAGTGTAGACGAGAGTATAGCATCCGCTGTAAACTTCCAAGGCCCGAACCCGACACTCGACAGACAGTTCAATTTGACATTTCTACCAGTCGAGCAAAAGTCAAAATGAAAAAAACCAAAAACGTAAATAATAGTTAAATTATCTCTTAAAATTTATCACAAAATCATGTTTGGATAAAACAAACCAATAATAAAGTCAAATAGAATTTATTTCAAGTCGTTGGGAAATTTAGTTTACCGTGTTGTGCCTGCCTGCATGAGATTCTAGTTTTTTAATTAAATTTGGAGTGAGACAGTATTGGCCTTACAACCGGCTACGATCAATAATAATTATTCAATCAAACAAAACAGACGAAAAATAATACTCCAATGCAATATTCTTAGATGGCGACCAGCAGCAGTAACCTAAAGCAATTTTAACTTTGTGTTTCATTAGCGAAAATGACCCACAACACCGACTACAATGTAGTCAAGGGCCTACCGATTGTACCTCCACGCAGTATTTGGGCCGCCTCTGGCGGTGCCTTTATCGTTTGTTTCGTATTTTATTTCTTTTATGGTGGTTTCCTGACGCTCGGTCTGTTTAGTTGCCTTGCTATTGGTAAAGCCTGTTAGTGTCTAAGGATAGATTTGATTCTAATACCTTCCCGTTTTCTTAGGTATTTTTTACTATGCTCAAGATATACTTCTTTATCATCCGGACTTGCCAGCAAATTCCCGGATATATATTCCCATTCCGACTATGCACAATCTGCCGCACGAAACAGTGAGTATCCACACGCCAGACAAGGTTACGCTGCACGCTTTTTGGGTCAGTCAGCCGCAGGAGAGAAGCAAGTTTGTGCCGACATTTGTGTATTTCCATGGCAACGCGGGGAATATGGGACATCGAATGCAGAATGTGTGGGGGATATTCTATAATCTTCATTGCAACATACTTATGGTTGAGTATCGAGGATATGGTTTATCTACAGGTGCACCATCCGAGAAGGGACTATCAATAGACGGAAGGGCTGCAGTGGATTATTTGTTTACGCGACATGACTTGGATCATGGCCAGATTGTGGTATTTGGACGATCATTGGGTGGCGCGGTGGCTATTGACGTAGCTGCAGACGCCAACTACAATGCGAAAATTATGTGTGCCATTGTGGAGAACACCTTTACGAGCATACCTGATATGGCTATTGAACTAGTTCACCCGTATGTGAGATATATACCGAATATATTTTACAAAAATAAGGTAAATTGAGTAATTACAATAGTGATTGTTGTGAGCAACGTGTCTCGGTGTTTTTTTTTTTTTTGGCTTCGTTATCTATAATGTTGTTATCTAGGTTGCTTTTTTTAACCAGTATCTGTAGAAATTCTAGTATTCTGGGAATGTCGAACGTAGGCAATTGACTGTTTCTTTACTTTTGCAATGTTATCTGTATATTTTAGTTTTTGGTAAAATTATGTATTTCGAACGTCCAAGCTAGACTTTAACAAGAAAGCAGTTATAGATTGTGGTTTAGGTAATCGAAATCCTTCGTCATATTTCGGAAAACATCACAAACCCAGACTTTGGTTTGCTAATTCGGCACCAAAAATCCTGTTTGTTTGCACCATTGCCAGACACAATACTCCTAAGGTATTGAAAATAATACATACACGAGGTGAGAAGTTACAAAGTTTTTTCCCTGCGACACTGCTTCCTAATTCAATTTTGCTGCTATTTAGAGGATGTCCATGACCCCTTGTGTGAGTATATTATCATCGTAGTTTAGATCACGGAGTTCAGATAAAAAGTCCGTCGATTCCATCATCATTTGCCTTCGACAAAGAACCGGGAATTACATCGGTAATAATAAAAAAAGTGGGTGTAGGAGCTAAGCCGGTGTTATCAATCCTCTTAAAAGCACTGGGGGTATGCCGTCAGGCCCCACGGTCTTGTTGTCTTTCAGTGCTTTTATTGCAAAATGCTCCTTCTACCTTTTGAGCTGATATTGATCCTCCTGCATGTGTCCGACAATTCTTCCGACAACATATGTTTAAGTATTTTTTAGAGCACGCAAATGGTGATCAATATTTTCATATTATACTTAGTACATACATACATATGTTCATGTACTTCCAAAACTTTATCAGGCCTTTAAAGCCTCGCTTTTGATTATATTCTCACATACTTCACAAGATATTTCTATAATGTTTGGAGTGCACTCATAACTATGTTTTATTGGCTGTTCGACAGAAACAAAAAAATAAACAATATTTGATAATATAATAACAGAAGTATGATAGAATCTCTAAGCGAGTTATTTTTATATTCGCCATCTTCTTTAGCTTTATGCAATTGAGCAAGACGTGTTTTTCATGTTTCTTTGTAGTCCAAAAAGATTGAATTCTTGGGTGAAACCAATGGAAAACTACATTCATACATAATAAGGCTAGGTCGCGTCTACTGATTTCTGTTTTACTACTAAACGCTTATTGTTGGTTAGATAAACTTGCTTTACCAAACATCATATCACTCTTTTTATAAACCAGTCTTCCATCTTTGCAGTATCATTCCCTAACAAAAATTCGCAAATGTACGTCTCCTTGTTTATTTCTATCGGGTCTTGCCGACAATTTGGTTCCACCACGTATGATGCGAACATTGTACACCCAGTGTGGTAGTGAAAAGAAACGAATTTTAGAATTTATTGGAGGTTCACACAACGACACCTGGGTAGTGGATGGGTGAGTAACTAACTACACATACTCTTCTAAATAAGATATTAAAATAAAAAAAAAAAAATTATTTTGTAGATACTACCAGGGCATCAAGGAATTCCTCAACGAATGTCAAAATGTTACACTACCTCTACAGAAGCCACCGGAAAAGAGCAACGTGTGGAATGAAATAGAAACCGTATAGTAGTCCATTGTTATAATTAACAAATTAAATATTTTTTTTTATTTAAGGTTATTATTTTTTTTAAATTAATAAAACGTTTGCAGTCATAGTTTAAAATAGTGAGCAAGTATTGTATTATTATTTTTAAATTTAAATCTTTGGAATGTATTCGAAAAAATTGAATGAAATAAGCGGCAGTTGCGAAAACTATTTTCTTAGACATAAAAAATAAAACAGTAATTCTAAAATACAGACAGTGAGACCGCAAGTAATATGTTTTATTTAACAAGTTCCAATTGCGGCGGACGGTCCCACCTCTCGCGAGCATTTAACAAGCATGTTTAGGTAACATGCAAAATAGAATGAAAATCAATTCAGTAAAATGTAATTAAGTAAATCAGGAGTAAACTGTCTGCGTTTCCTTCTATTTCAAATGCTATGCTGTGGCATCATGGTACCACAATATTTCATACGCATTTGCTCTGCACTGCTCGATGAAAGGCAAGGAATACAATGGTCGATGACATCTGATAGCTTGGGCTATCCAGGTATCACATAGGTTTTTGGACATTCATTAAATAACCAAACACAGTAGTTCTTAAAATAACCACGTCCATCTCTGAAAGGCAGTATTGACGCAGCAGCAGCAGTACATTATTTAGTTACTACTTCGTATTACCAACCAACTTGATAATATTTGAAGGAGAACTCGCAACCATAGAGTACGCCCTGAAATAAATTTTCAGTAGACAACTCCTCAAATCATTTCAAACTCAAAATTCGTTCTCCCATTACTAAACAAACCAAAACGAGACTATACTACATCTTAGAACAAACAAAGCTGCATCAAGCTACAGTGGATACCACGCCTTTTCGGCATACTAAGAAACGCAACAGCAGAAAAGGAGCAAAGCAAGGAGACTGTAACAAATAAAAACACATCTCATACACAAAGAAGTCAATAAGAAAGAATGGTATTTAGCTTTACAACTTGAAAGAATGGGAATATTTGAATCTGACATACCACCTCTAAAAGACAAACTCTCAAAATAAAGCGAATGACTAGAGGTATTAGTTTCGAAACGATTTTAAACTGAAAATAGGTAAGAACCTAGTCTGTCTTAATACAAGGGTTTAGGTTTAGGTCAGTGGGCCACTTTTGGTAAGCAGAACTGATGCTGTGGGATGAACCAAATGAACAACTCATGCAGGCTTTAAAAAGACCCAAGAAGCAAAGCACAAACATTTCCCACCATTATTGGACTTCTCGAGAAAAAACGGCATCAAGTCAGCTCTCTCCATTGGAAAACAACAACAGCATTTATTTCATTTGGTTATAATATTCAAAAACCGAAAAAACACACAAAGGCTTCTTATCTATCTACTTCGGATTTATATGTATGTACGTTATTCAGACCGAATGCAACGGATTTATTCACAACATAACGTTGATTTATTTTAATTTAAAAACTAAGTTCTCTGAACACACTCATTCCACCTGCGTCGATTCCGTACTGTCACCGACATCGGATTGTCGTCACGGTGCCGTTGATATCGATCGATGATTTACTAATTGCTTTGACAAGGCTACATTTTTCAGTTTACTACACAGGATTTTGTAAGTAAGAAAAATGATGGATAATGATGAGCGATATTCAAGTTTACTTAGAAAGAAAATCGAAATGGATGACGAAAAACTCATTGAAATGGTTCGTCAAAACAGACTACTCTACGACGCCGATCATTGTAAATACGCAGACACACTGTACAGGGAAAAAGTATGGAAACAAATTAGCGCAGAACTGAAACAACCTGGTAAGTAGTTCATTTGGTTTCCATTACTTTACAAGGTTTTTGTTTTATTGATAAATTCTAATTCTTCCAAGGGATCAAAGCAAAGGTAATCGAATGTATATGTACATCGTCATAGAATACGGTTTGAATTTTGTCTCTGTTTATACAAAACACAGGGTAGAAAGTAAAATGAAAGTGAACTAAACGCTTTCACTTCGTTAAGAATACGTTAAGGAATGTTTTGAAAATTGTCGAACCTCTAATAGACTGCATTGAGTTTTTTGTTTATTTGGTGTACCTAGATCTCTATGTTTTATTTTCAGCAATATTCTGTAAGAAACGATGGGGTAACATACGAGACAACTATAAAAAATCTTTAAAGAAAAATGCATTGAAAAACGAACAAGGAAAGACTTACGTAAAAAAATATAAATATTCCGAACTACTTGACTTTCTAGGATTACTCGAAGACAGAGATTTGTTTGACATTAGTCCCATAGAGATAAAACCAGAAATAGACACAGAAGATAACACGGAAGAAAGTGAGAATATTTATGATTTTATCGGCCAAACTGAAATGAAAGCTAGTGACACCGATGATGACGAGAAATGTATACAGGTGCAGGAATTTTCAGGATACAAACGAGGAACTAAAAGGAAGGTGGAGAGATCGTTAAGTAGGATTTCAAAAACATCAAGGTATATTGTGGACGAAATAGCAACAGACTACAGAGCACAAGAAAGACATCCTGTTGACGCGTTTTTATCTGGTATAGCGCCAACGTTAAAGAGTTTGTCGCCCTACTACTTGAGTTTGGCAAAAACACAAATTTATTCTATTGTTCAGGAATATGAAATGGCTATGCTTATGGAAGAAAGGAGCGAAAAGAATCAAACGTAAATAAAAAACAATATTAGTGACCTGCGGAAATGTTTTCTTTCTTAATTGAATGTTTGATTAGTAAAGGATCTTATCATCATTTACCAATGCTGAAGGATGTTGGGTCTGAGCTTACACAACAGCCATTGAGTCTTATTTTTTTTTTAGTTCTTTACATTCTTTATACATTCAATCTAAGTGATGTTAGGTCCCCGGTGTCACGGTAACCTTATACATTCAACCATTTATTGAATGTTTTCTTCAAAATCAGCTGCATAGCACGACAAAGTTGTAACAATACGAATATACGCCTCTGAATGATGGCAGAATTAAGCTGTGAATAAAAGGACAATTGGTAATTGCTAAGTGTAATATTCATAAAAGCGATTGATTGCAAGAAGACCTCAAACTTAGCGTTTGCGGAGTAAGACTTTATTTAACGATGAACATCGTCCTCTTCTTCATCCATACAGTCACATCAGAAGTCGTTGGCCAAAAGTCCAAGCCTTATGAAGTGCTTACTTCCTTCAGTAATCCGACTAGAGTGCCTATGCTTTATCTGCTGATGAGTATCAGAGTCGTTGTCCTGGGTCTGCTCAACTATGATCACGTACCTGGCGTTATTACACGTATCAAGATTATGGCATCTTACGTTTACCTAATGCAGAGGTAATGTGTAGATATTGTATCTTGGCGTCTCAATGGATAGATGAAGCCCCCGGTTTGCAATCGAGAGCTCCCTTTTTGTGCCTCTTTTGGCTAGTTTGTTTGCCTTACAGTTTTCTTGGACGCTTGAGTGGCCAGGAATCCAGCACAGAGTGAGATTACAATTGTTGGATATCTCATTCACAGAAATTTGTATGAAATAGATACTTTGATGCCAATTTGTAGTATTTAACTCTTCATCTCTAAAAAGCGTCTACTCTTAAGGAACAGTTACTAGTTTAACTTCTTTATTATAGAAACCGTTGACTTCTATTTTAAATATTTCCAACAGCTTTTAATTTATAATATAACAAATCTTATATATATTATATGCAATTAATTATATCTAGTAATCACTATCATCGTCTGACGGAGAATCTTCCTCATCGTCAAGGTTTCTCTTTTTCCGACAAGGCTTTTTCTCTTCCTTGCTGTCTTCCTCTATTGCAGGCTTTGCATCACCCTGTGACCTATGGTGGAATACAAACGAAACACATTTACTTGTCGACCATGCCTGAGCTAGTATACTGTCCGGCAGTCCTTTGTTGTTCGAACAGTGATACCATTGAGATAAATGCGAAGTGCAATCACTGTCCGCTGGCGGAGGATTTATTTGAATGTTGTTCATACATCGTTTACACTTAAATCTGAAATGAAATCATTAGAGAAACTGAATCACTTAGTGTCCAAGGGTAGCTTACTTATTATGTGTATCCGAGAGAGTATCATTCTCAAAGCGGAATAGATCCTTTAAATCATCACGCGAGAAGTGTTTCTCCGAACTCTCGTTATTGTCGATAATTGTACTCGAAAGTGATTTCTTGTGGGTTTGTCGTTGAAGGATTTTCTCCTCGATTGATCCAGTCTAAGAAATATCCCATTTGAAATATATAAAAGAAATGAAAGACTGTTAACACTTACAGCAACCAATCGATAAATGAAACACGGTTTTTTCTGACCATCGCGCCACACTCGTGCCATTGCTTGTTCGTCATTTGCAGGATTCCAATCGGGGTCAAACATGAACAAACGATTGGCACCTATTAAATTTAATCCACAGCCACCAGCTTTGGAGCTCAACATGAAGATGAAACAATCCGATGTGGGGTCATTGAATAGATCAACGACTTTTGAACGTTTCTTAATTGTCATCGTGCCATCAAGACGAACATAGGTATATTTTCTAAACCAAATTATTATCAGATATAAGCACCCTACATATGTAATTGGTTCAATGCAATACCTCTTTCTTGATAACCTCTCAAATAAGTCCAATGTTTGAGTATAATTCGATATGAGCACCACTTTGTCGTCCGTGTTGGCTTTTATTGAGGCCAACATAAAGTCCAGTAGCATAAACTTCCCACTTAATTCTGGATTTATTTCTCTATATAGTAAATAAATTGTTGATTAGTAGGTATACTTAAACAAAATGCGCATTGCGATTAGAAATAAATATATTTACGAAACTAAAAACGAAGCTTGGAACGCTATAGAGAATTACCTAATTTCCATAAGTCTACATCAAGAATGCAGCTTCGGAGAGTACCTCTTTGGAAGTTTGAAGGAATCACCTTTTGTCCCAAAAGACTCGATAAGAAAAGTATCAGAGTATTAAATTCTCTCTTTGAATATAACTCAGAAGATCAGCACAGTGAAGAGACATCTTAGGGCAAACGCACAATTCTAAGGTAAACCCAAAATACTTGGAGGCCGTTAAGGACCAATTTAACAGGCTAATGACATGCATATTGTTTGAGGCCCATGTTCACCCCAAACTCCAGGGGCACCGTATAAGTCAACAATGGATTTCCATACCAGAAAAGCTCAATTGTAAACAAGACATTTACTTTCTCTCTCTATTAGTCTAATTTGTAAAGTAAATCAATGTATTTTGTGAAATTTACTAAACATGTTTTGTTTCCTCGAATAGAGTGCACGAACCATTTATGGAATTCAAAAAATTTATTACCATTTTCATTTCTCTCAGAGTAGTCAAGTGTACGCCAGTGTACGCCAGTGTATTTTTAGTGATGTCATTTATGTATGTCAAACTCTAGATGGTATGTACACGTCAGTGAAATGTAGTTTAACCTCAAATTGGCAAAATAAAATTGTAATGTTTCTACGCAACAAAAATTGTGCAAAATTAATAGACAGTGCTATTCTGCATCAACTCTACAGCGTACGATCTTTGAATAATTCCAAATTCTTGCAACCACAATTTTGAGGGTAAGTAGGCCAACAAATTAAAAAAAATCAATTATTATTCTCAGCTTTTGCACAGGTAAATTGTAGCACAGTGAAAGTAAATTATATATTGGGCGTTTTCAATTTATGGTTATAAACTATGCATATATGTCGCAGGTTTTACTGTTGTATAAAATAATTGTGCAGATAGCAAGGGATGACCTCATTTACAGCAGGCGTGGCCAAAGCAAAGTCTGCGACCTGTCATTAAAGCTAATGGTTGTCACACGGAACACTTCCTTGCTTATTTCGCACTTTAAACTTGATCCTATCCCCACAATTTGTTGAAAAAATGTACATATACGTACGAAGATCATTCATGTCTACGACTAATTTTAAAGAAAATCAGGAATTGCGCCACATGCAATAAGAACCGATAAAGACTTCTCCTACAGTCTACAGACTGAAATCGGAATATGGAACATTTGTTCACTACATATCTGCATAAACCATATTGAATTTTAACAAGTTTGATTCCTTTCTCAATCCCTGTCAAACTAGTACCCCCCTCCTTACTTACTTGGGATTGTAATTACTTGGCAGCACATGTTGTGAACCCTCAAATCCATTTTCTCTGGCGATTATCTTTTCGTAGATCAAGTCTGGGTGATTGCAGAGCTTTTTCAATGTTGTAATATCAGCCAATGCTGTCAGGGTCGTTCCTTCTTTTTCAAAAGTGTTCCCTGGAAGAATTCAATCTTACTACCAACTTCGGAATGCTTTAACACCCGCTCGCTTACCTGCTAAACTTCTGCGAATTTTGTCAGACTTTAAAAAGTTGGTATACAATTCGATCTGAACGGCGGTCAACTTGGAACAAATGACCATTTCAAACTTGACCGGCAGATACTTAGTCAATATCTGGTTCGTCCTCCGAATAATGCATTGATTGACAATGCCAATTAATTCCTGTGTCTTCGCCAGAGCCCTCTCTCTCTCGGCATCAGATGAGTCTGAATTTTGCCCACGTAGAATGGGATTCTCATAAACCCTTTTGAAATCGTTCGCTGAACCGAGCATATTGGGATTCACGAAGTTGATCAAACTGAAGTATTCAGTCAAATCGTTTTGGATCGGTGTTCCCGATAAAAGAACACGACGTTTAGTCCTAAGTCCCATCAGTGCTTGATAGGTCTGGTTCTCGCTATTCTTCAGGCGGTGGCCCTCATCACAGATGACTATACCTACTTCAGAACGGTTCAGAATTTGCGAGTAGAGACGAAACGTCTCATAGCTAATCAACAGAACTGGGGTTCCGCAGCGTTGATTAGTGTTAGTGATGTATTGTTCGAGACTCTTTGTAGTCTCCTCCTTCGATCCGCTATCGATGGCCAAGCAATGCAACCGTCCGTGCAGCCATTTGGCAAATTCTTTTTCCCAGTTTTTCACCAGTGAGCTTGGGGAGACTATCACCGCCTTTGATATCGCTGGCTTGCAATCTGGACTCTGTCTCAATAATGTCCAAACTAGTGTAACACACTGGAGGGTCTTTCCCAAACCCATTTCATCAGCCATAATACATCCATTGAAATCACCCTTATTCCCAATAACGCAGTCGTACATGAACTTTACTCCCTCGCGCTGATGGGGACGTAAAATGTTACTCAACAGAGGATCAACCACCACATGTACCAGAATCTTACTACTGTCCATTGTCAGGCGTTCATGTTCTGAATATTGCGGTGGTTCATACAAAACCAATGCATTACAAGCAAACGGATCGTGCAGAGCCTTTCGAACAGTGGTCCTCCGTATGCCCAAGCATCTATTGCTATTATAATCCGGCACGTAATCCGCAATTGGTACTTTGAATGGACGCGAAAGTGTCTTAGTGATTGCTTCCTCATACTGCGACTGGGGTATCGCTTGTTGTGGTTTTATTGCAAGATTTTCTGAGTTTTTGCAACTTCTCTTTCGTTTGTTCTGAAAGGGTGTTACAAATGCACTATTTCCGCTTTTTCCAGATGATTGGCTTGGCGCCAGACTTCGGCGCTAAAAGGTTTGAGGCTATTATTGAATATATTTATTACTCAAATAATATTTTACCATTATTTTAGAAGATTTACAAAAATAAATACAATTGCGCGAAATTCAAGTTCATATTCAAAATACGAATTGTCAAAACAAAGATATGTCACAACATGAATGGTCTATTGTGAACCAGTCGATAAGAACTGTTCAGACATGTGATTTTCGAAAACATGAATGCGTCGTTACTACGGCGTGGTTTGTTTATTTATAATTTCGAAATAGTGAATGAAGTGTGTTCCTATCAAAACAGACATTTTTTTATATTTATTGTTTGACTGATATTTTGTAATCCCTATGTATGGTTGTTTGTGAGCATGAAGGTGTATGTTGTTGCGAATATTTTGTTTGAGTTAACCATACTTATCATAAAGTTTCGCGATGTTTGTACCCGTTTTCATATTCAAATCAAGCAAATAAAGAAAGTTTTAAGTTCTGTTAAATGATTCCAGTTCAGATCTTAAAGTTGTCTTTTAGTATTTTCTTTAATTAAAGAAATCAACAACTATGAAGATAATTTCTGTAGAATAACCAGTCTTTCTAATCGACAAGGCTTGGACGTGTCGTGAGATAGTGCGCGAGTTCGTAGCAGATAGCCGTTGATTCTGCTCTTGGATTGTTTGAGTTTAAAATCCTGTCAAAATTTACATTCTGACAGTAGTTTCTATAGTTTGCTTGTTCTGTAAGGAAAGATATTATAAACACTGTCACTCTAGCGGGCTGTCTAGTAGGGCGCTCCAATGTGGAATATCTATGAATCATTCCATTCGGTACATCTCCTTTGAAAGTTTGTTTGATAGCTACGTTTAGTCTTAGTTTGATCAGATTTTTAACATTTTTGACGGATATCCGAATTTTGTTATTCCATTTCAATGGTGTAAGGAATACAACGCGCACACACAAACCAATTGAATGCAATCGTTCTATCATTTATGATTTATTTATCGATACAAACAATCTAATCCAAAATTTACATACATGTGCGTGATTTTTTGACTAAATTGTCAACTGCGACGTTATAATTTTATTGGTTCATTGTTCCGAACCCTAATATTATATCCAACTTATAAAATTGCGTTTCTAAAGTCTAGCAACTAAGTTTTCCACTAGTTTATGGCTTCTAGTTCTAAATATACAATTCTTGAGTTTTAGTCCAAAGCAGTGTGACTTTATATATACTATAAATACCAAATTGTAAACCTAAATGACTCTGCAACCCCTAAAGCTGTATTTAAATATTTTTATATTTTTTATAATATTTTGTTCTTAATTTTTAGTTTTAAGTGTAAACTGTTTTTTCCAATTTTTAGTCGGTGTTCTTCACTTATATACCACTGTAATTGATTCACAATAGCCATATCCACTGAACTATAAATCACCGCCACCATCCTCTTCGAATTCAATCTACCCGCCTTCTTTCTCGCTCTCTCTCACGACTTTATTTTCGAAATATATTTCTTGGATGAAATTTTTCAAAATGGCCGTACAAGTCGATATTCGTGGATGTGTTTCTCACAAGTTCTGCCAAAGTAATAATTTACACTAAATACTAAAAGAAAAACAAAACCACATTAGTTCCCGCAAAGTGCATCCTAAACAATACCATTCAATACAATAAAGAAGAGTTTCAGGAATTTTCTGCGAAACAAAAGAGAAAAAAAGTTATAATTTCCTCTACATTTCCGAAAAAATTTCCCTCTTTTCCCCCCACATCTGTGTGTGACTCTTGTGTGTGAGCACTAGTATAGCAGCAGCCCAGCGTAGCTTCGAAAAAAAAAAAAAATTTGCCACTCGTATGACAAAATGGCGTCCGAATGAAAAGTTGAAAAGGCCATTGAAAAATTTGCTTTGTTGGAGATTTTTGGATTTTTTCAAAATAAATACCTCAAAAGTGCAGAAAACTACAAAAAATTAAGTGGAAAATTTTGCGAAAATTGTGTTTTATCTAATAAATTGGATTTTTCCTGAATGTTTAATGTCTGCGACTAAGAAAATTGATTTTCTTCAATTATATCATGAGCCAGGTAAGATATTTTCGCATGAAAAACTATCTAAAACTAATTTAAATTGGATAAGAATATGTTTTTCGGATTGCTGATGTTTTTTACAATGAAATGCTGATGAAAAATTATATTGGGTGTGGTTAATATTCGGGATTTTTACGTCTTAACAAATGCCTCCTTCTATCGCTGATTCTAAGAGTATTTTTATAAATTAAACAAAATTATCAATTATCCTTGATTGTTTCATTGGTTTCTCGACGGATTTATGTTCTGTATGATTTTCTCCGTCCGGAGATGGTGAATTTTTGAAAATCCATTGGGGACCCTTTTTCGCAATTTTAACTTGAAATCTAACAATAAATCTGGTTTTCTGGCTAATTCCCGCCAAAACGAGGTCCTTTTCGACGGTTTTGTACGTTTTTCGGTCAAGTTTTTGATTGCGTAACAGGGCATTCTTGGTACGTTTGTCGATTGAATTCCATCGACTTGTGAAGGAGTTTTCACTGATTTTTAGGCCATAAAACGATCCTAAACCAAGATTTTCATTGGTGTCTGGTGTTTGTTTTTATTTCAAGGAAAACGATGAATCCTTCAATAGCGTTGGATCGGAGGAAAACGATGATAATCGCGAAAATAACAACTTGTCGGGCAGTAGCAGCTCGTCCGGATCAGAAAGGTGGGTTATTTTGGCCGTTTTTCCTCCTCCAGATCTCTGACTGGGTATTGGTGTGGTTCTCTTCACAGTGATTCAGATAGTTCGTCCTCAAGTTCGGCTGGATCAAGCGATCGCAGTTCACAAAGAAGACACTCGCCTTTACCGGCAGAAGCAGCCGGTGAAGCTGACGCAAATGATGGCCTCGATTCCGCGCCGAGTTCCCTTAATCACGATGTGGAGGCGCACCAAGATGATACCAAAACCAATGGCTTCTCCGAGGAGGATGACGAGGACGACGACGATTCTGAGGAGGAGAATACAGCGGTAAATGGTGATAAGGATACGTCGCATTCCAATGACACAGATGAAGACGATGATGATGACGAAGGCGACGATAAGGAGAGTGATGACAGTGTCGGCGATGACGGTGTTCATGGTAACAACGATGCCAATGATTCTTCTGATTCGGAAAAGTCAGATGAGAAGTCCTCCTCAGCCCAGTCGAGCAGTGTAAGACCCTTACACAGAGTTGTACAAGGTTTGTTAATAAGATTTTCTCCTGTTGGTGCTTTAGGAAGAAGAAGAAGACTACCGGCCAAAGAAGCCGGCTAGAGTGGCGAGAAAAGCTCCAGCAGCCATTGTACCACAGAAGAAAACCAAAAAGAAGAAGCAAAAGTAAAGGATTCTCTTGGTGTAGAGTGTTTTGTGCTAGTGTGTGATGTGCTTTTTTTTCTCTGTTTTATTCCTTTTCTCCAGTTGGGAGTCTGAAAGCAGTGAAAGTGAAGATGACAGCGATCGTAGTTCTAGTAAGAGGAATAACAACAACAGAAAGCAAAAACGGAAAAAGTCCAGCTATTCGACAGATGACAGCGAGGACGACAGCAAAAGGTGAGTTTAGTTTATACTACGGATCCTTTTTTGTGCCTGTTGAAGATTTATAAAAATAAGTCATAGGGTTTTGTCATGTTTTTGACGTTTATATGTCAGTGGTTTCAGGTAAGTGCATTGTTATTTACACTTAATCCTATGTATGAGTTTTGTGTGAAAAGTTGTAGATCTGTAAAGTTTTAGTAGGTAAACCGATATGGGCTTTGCGAGTCCTTAAGCTGACTGTCAAACACAATTTATATCTTCACAATTTGACAGATGATGAAAACTTGCGATCAACATTTTATCTTCGCTGTTTGGGGCTCTTAGTATTGTCAATTTGTACGACCAGTCCTTATACTATTTGGTAATAGGGTAATTTGACAGCTGTCAGATCATATTACTGTTCTACATTCTTTAAACTTCCGTATACATACATATAAACTTAGGTCAGAACAGTTTAAATTTATTTTGTTTCTTGGATTTTAAGTTTAGGAAATTTTTTTGAATCTCAGCATGATGTAGTACATACATATGGATATAGATTCTAAGAACTGACAGTCCATCTGTCAACTGGTTAAGATTGATTTTGGTAACTTGAACTTCATTGTCAATTGTTTGTTTTAATTATTACTCATTTCTATTAGCAGGGATTGGTGGATACTAACATCAATTCATCATTTTATGTAAAGTTTTCTTAAAAAATTTTAATGTATCCTTCGTTATGTCGGTTCTATTCTTTTCTAATTCATTTCTTTTAAATTCTTTTATTTAGTCGTTTGAAAAGATATGTGTACTACTGTCTCTAAGAAAATAACTTGTTTTGTTTCATAGTTTAATTAATTCTAATGTTTTTTTTTTTTATTTTTCTTAAAACTTATAACATCCCTGATGAAAGTGATTTACTGTCCCATTTTTACTGTTTTTAGTATTTTATTTAAAATTTTCTTATTTTTAGTCAATGGTAAGTACTTAAAATACTGTTTTCTATAAAGAAGTTTAAGTTTTAAAAGATTTTAAGTATGTAGGTCAGTTAAACAAGTATTCATTCGAGCGGACAAAACACTATGAAGATATTTTCAAAAGGTTTTCCTAATTCATTTTCTACCTGGTTTTAGGTGCAATTACGGAGTACGGAAAGAATTGTTCTTTAGACAGCTAATTTAATAGGACTATCTTTTTCATACCAATTTGTAGTTGCAGTTTCTGGTTCAACATTTTTCGAACTTAATTCAAATCAAGTTCTACGATATCGACTTTAATGTATCGTCCATCTATTGGTTTTGTAATTGTTTGAAAACATTCTGAGAAAACATAAACTTGTCGAATGTCGGATTCCAACCAAATACCGTAAGATCATCTAACTTCGTTTGGAAACATTGAATGACATCAACTCGCATCATGAAAAATGTATTATTAAGATTCTTTGTGGGACTTGGTGGCGGTATAAATGTCGAAGGCGAACAATTTCTGTAATAAGTTTATAAGATTATTTCTGTTAAACTGATCTTCATCAGCTATATTGAAATTTCATAAGCTTCATCAAGTTTAACATACATATGTAAATAAATATTTTAACAAGCCTTTAGCAGTGCTTGTGAGTTTTGTTCTAGGGGCAGATTACACCTACCACCGAGCAAATACTTCAGGTCATTAGTCAGAAAATGCATGCTAATTATTTTCGCTTCAGTTTGTATTAAGTAAGAACAGGCATGTAATTTATTCTTTTCTGGGCAGTCAAGCGCTTAGTTTTGATATATCTTTTGATTCTTCACAGATCCCGTATACATATGTACATACATATGTGTGGTAATTTCATTTTTAGATGGTATTTAAATGAGCATTTTACTGTCTGATAGGTTTAGGTTTACTTCAGATTGTCTGTCAGCACAGGTGTGGAAATGCACTTAACCTATAAAAGGTGTATTGTGATGCCGTAATCGTATCATTTGGCTATCCGGGACTAATTGAACCAACTGGGGCTTTTAATAAAGCAAAGGAGGCTCATAACCCCTGGTGGCGCCAGTTCGCTTAGATTGTCAAAGGAAGGAGCTACTAGATAGAGTAGTTTCTTATGGGATAGAGCAGGGCAAGCGCATAGAAGATGTAGAATGGTTTCCTCGTCCTCATCCCCACAGCTTCTGCAGAAGTCATTTGAAAAGAAGGCCAGCTTTTTTGCTTCTTGATTTAACAGACAGTCTAGTCAGAACACCGATAACGTGGCTGATTTCAAAACAAGCCAATATCAGATCTGTCATGTAATGTTGCAAGTAGGGAGATTTTTTCATATACAATTTTTATACTTATATACTTGATGTATTCTAGTTGCAGTGGTGTCAATTTCCAATTAAACACCTTGGGTGTACCAAGTTAAAGTCAATTCACAGCTCAGCGATCTGCGAATGCGAGAACTGCGAGCAACCAACACAACTAAAAGCACTCCATTACCAATTTTACTATTCCAAAAGAACAGAACTTAATTTTTCTATAGAATGATATACAAAAAGTTAAATTTCAATTAATTTTAGTGAAGAATGCAAATTATCAAAGTTTACTCGCATTCGTGGAGTTTAACCTCACAATTCGGCTGCTTTGTGCTATATGGTCGGTAATGACAAGTAAAATTCGCACATTGCTGCAACCAAAAAAAAAGTGATTGAAAATGAAATGTCAAAATTTGCGAATATTCGCTTATTTGCTTACGTCGCTGAACTCGTTATAAATAGATACATAAGCATGTATCTTTAGACATGACTTCGAGCTGGGATCAAGGCTCAAATCCCAGGAGGTAACACTTTTTCCACAATATTTTCATCAACTGCTCGTGTACACCTGCTTTGAGAAAGATTTTTAGTTTTTCCCTTTGACCATATGGAATTGTGATTTTAAATATTTATTTATTTTATTGCGTTGTACGTTTTCCCAATGCGCTATTTCACTTTTTCCCTTTGTATAAGCAGTTATTACATTCACACTGTGTTTCAAAAATTTATAGATCATTCAACTAACACTTCAGTTAAGCATCTTTGAATACATATAGCAAAACCTATTAATGGGTACTTTTCTAAAAATCAGAGATTCCAGTCTTGAATAACAATCTTTTATTATTTAATGTTTCGATACCGACTATTACGTTTGCTTTGCTTTTTGCTTTTTAAAATAGTTCAATTATTTTAAGCAACGTGAAAAGAATATATAATAAAGGGCTTTGACCTTCAAATGACATTTAAGTCATTCATAAAATTTAAGTCGCACAAGATGTTGACTTTGAGACGTCACAATTATTTATACATACATGTGTACATGTTCATGTGATACAATACGTCTATAACATCATAATTTAATCTCTATGTATGAGTCATCAAAGTTTATTCATTAGTGAAGCTAATGGATAAGTCATTTGTTTGCGCTAGCTTACTATATGTATGTATAATATTTGATAACGCAAAACGTTGGTACTTTGTGGATAAAAATGAAAAAAAACCTAATTTCTTCATTGGATGTATACGTATAATGCCTACATACTTATGCATATAGTACGTTAATATTACACTAATACGGTTGACTTTGAATTCACACAAAACATTTAAACGATATATTTCTAATTGATTAAGATATGTATGTAGCTATTTATAATCTCTTCTAATCAATTCTGGGCCAATGAACAATAAACCATATGAATATGAACAGCATTATATCTAATCTTTACAACAGCAACAGACTAGTTCCACTTTAATAACATCAACCAAAGTAAATAGTGATTATTTTTAAACACTTTTGTCGTATGCTCGGATCATATGATTATTATTTGTACTGTCACTTCGGTGTGATTAATTAATAATAACATAAAAAAAACTTGTTTATCGAGCAACTAAACATACATACATAGGTAGGTGAATTTATTTCCGAGGTTAACGACTTTATTACCAAATCAATAAGGAATTAACAAAGATATGACCTTACTGCGAAAGTTATGAATATATTTATATTTATTCTAAAAAAAGGATTCAATTCAACGTCTGTATTGAAACCAATGGATAATTTGCAAGGAGCCGTATTGAATTCGAAAGATTGGATTGCTGAGAGACTAGATCGTCGAACCAAATTGGCACTGTTGTAGTTTTGCCTTAAGTATGATATGCTTAAAATATAATACTTTACATACTCATAAACCTTTTGTAATTAATAAAATGGCTAAAAAAAACGACAAGGTGAATGTGCAACTTACCTGTTAAACAAAAAAAATCGTGAATGATACGTATCAATGAATGTCGAAGCTGATCCTTTTCTGGGTAGTATGTCTGTCATTTCATTGCCTATGTGTTCGCTGTGTCCCGGCACCCAAATAAGATAAACTCTGTGCTGGTGTATGACGTAAGCAGTTGCAGTCCCATACTAAGTTTGATGTTATTGGGCCTTAATGGTCAGGAGAACAGCTTTGGTATCATCTTTTCTATGAAACATACATTGTTCTATAGCAAAGATTTCTGCTTATACTGCATATATGACAATTGGTATAGTTTTGTTTTTTTTAATCGCGTGCCAAAGAAGTTATGAACACCCTTGACTGACAAAAAGTGCACGAGCGGTAAGGAAAAGGTGGAAGAAGAAAAGAGGAGGTACCGGTTGACGTTGGCTGGTTCAATGTTGTAATGATGGGATCATTCCAGATTTGTGTTGTGCGGCTTATAAATGAATATTTGACAGTACGTCCGAAGTTAGGGTTGAGGGTAAACTGATATGCATTTGAAACATGACGCGTGTTGCGGGTGAAATTTTGAAGCGCTGGAATGCAACTGGCGATATCGCTGGAGAAATTATGGTTAGTTATGGTGCTGTAATGCCACATAATAATTCTGGGGCTTATGTCGCACATCTTATAAATTAGACCTCTGCTCATCTTTCGTGATGTAAGAGTTCTAAGTGAGTTCTTCACCTAAAGTTGACTTCTTTTGAAAATTCTATTGCTTCACTGGCAAGAATGGGTTTTGAAGTTCATCACGATTGTGTCTCTTTGGCAAAGTAACTGCAGCGCTTTTTTTCGGGTTGACATCTAGGTCAACTGTCTTCCACCAGTCAGGAACAAGGTTGAGTGCGTTATGAACCTCTGATTAGAATCGCAATGGGCATATCCTTGGGTATACATGTATGTATGTATGTAGATTATATATGGCATATATAGTATGTACAGCAGTTGATTTGCTGCGATGGACCAACGGAAGGAATGAGAATACCGTTTGGGACCAATTTTTTCCAGCAGTGAACATCCCTGATATGTGTGTATGTTTATCAAGTATTTTTTCCATTGTTTTTAAGAAAAGAAAGGTAAATTATATGGTCTAGGACCTGGTTTGATGCTTGTGATGGTCTTATAGCAATTGTCTGTGGATTCCATGAGCTCTAGTTTAGATGTCCCAATCTGTGGATCTTGGTTATATATGTATAAGACTTCTTTGTGATTTTTCAAAATGTTAGAATCCCACCAGATTTCGAAGATGGTCTTGGACAATTTGCAATTATATTTGCAACTAAATTGTAGACTTAAGATCAGCAAAAAGCATTTCAGCTTCAACAATCATTCGTACTCAACATTGATCCGGTTAAAGAGATTAAGGTTTTATAAATAAATGGTAAAGACGGTCAAACATATCTGTTCTTTTTTGCAATTGAAGTAAAATACTATTGTTTGAATTCTTAAAACGCTTACCAATGAATTTAGTTTTTATATTTTAAATCTTATATGTAAATAAAGATCGGAATTGTGAACGTTTTCGAACTAACGGAGATTTATTTACTTCGGACAAGAGAATTTGAGTTAATATTGTGATGTCCTCCACCTGCAACTATGGGGCACATAATCTAACTGAAAATAATTATAATGGAGAAGTTTAAAAGAGTCAATTCTGTTCTGTTTTTGTTACTTCGACTTCACTGCATGGATTTTCTTTAAACTTAATTTTTTTTGTAAAATACTTACATTCAAGAGGTTATGATTACACTTAAATTCATTCCGGTAAAAGCAGGTTAAAGCGTGTTAAAGTAGGAAGCTGGCTTACAGTGGACGTGTTATACATACATACATTTACGTACGACTCTATCACACCATTTTCTAACCCTAGTTGGCTTTATTTTCAATTTTCAGATTTGGTACTCGAAGAGCAGCAGCTGCAGTCAGTTACAAAGAAGCTAGTGAAGATGAAAAAACTGATTCTGAAGACCTGGTGGAGGTGGACTATGCTGCTGAGGAAACCACCGCGGGTGTGGGTGCTGATATAGAAGAAGAAAAATGTGAAACTATTGAGAGAATAGTTGCGAGAAGAAGAGGAAAGAAAGGCATCACAGGTAATCAAACTACGATCTATGCAGTTGAAGAGAATGGCGATCCCAATGAGGGTGTAAATGAAGACGACACCGAAAACACCGAAGTGCAATACTTTATCAAGTGGAAGGGCTGGTCATACATTCACAATACCTGGGAATCGGATAACTCACTGCGCGAGCAGAAAGTCAAAGGCATGAAAAAGTTGGATAATTTCATCAAACGCGAGCAGGATATTGAGTACTGGCGAAAACATGCTGGCCCCGAGGATATTGATTATTTCGAATGTCAGTTGGAGCTGCAAAATGATCTCCTTAAGAGCTACAATAATATTGATAGGATTATTGCGAAGAATGAGAAGCCTGACGGAGCCTGTGAGTATCTGTGTAAGTGGCAATCGCTGCCTTACGCCGAAGCAACTTGGGAAGACGCTAGTCTAGTTATGAAAAAGTGGCAACGTATGGCAAAGGAGTTTATGGACCGTGAGCTATCAAAATGTTCTCCATCGCGACATTGTAAAGTTCTGAAAAATCGACCGAAGTTCTCGAAGATGAAAACTCAGCCTGACTGTCTGGGGGAAGGTTTGATACTTCGTGATTATCAAATGGACGGCTTGAATTGGCTAATACATTCATGGTGCAAAGAGAACTCAGTGATTCTAGCCGACGAAATGGGCCTGGGAAAAACAATCCAAACAATTTGCTTTCTTTACTCACTCTTCAAGGCACATCACTTGTACGGACCGTTTTTGTGTGTCGTGCCGCTTAGTACAATGACGGCGTGGCAGCGAGAGTTCATACTCTGGGCACCTGACATGAATGTGGTCACATATCTGGGCGATGTCAAGTCCAGGGAAATGATTCGCCAGTACGAGTGGTCGTTCGACGGTTCCAAAAGGCTGAAGTTCAACACAATCCTAACCACATACGAGATTGTCCTTAAGGACAAAGCATTTTTAGGGAGTCTCCAGTGGGCGGCTCTGTTAGTTGACGAAGCGCATCGTCTGAAAAACGATGATTCACTACTGTACAAGAGCCTGAAAGAGTTTGATACAAATCACCGGTTGCTGATAACAGGTACACCATTGCAGAATTCTCTGAAGGAGTTGTGGGCGCTGCTGCATTTCATTATGCCGCAGAAGTTTGACACTTGGGAGAACTTTGAAGTGGAGCATGGTAACGCGGCCGATAAAGGATACACGAGACTGCATCAGCAGTTGGAGCCGTTTATCCTTAGGAGAGTCAAAAAGGACGTGGAAAAGAGTCTGCCGGCGAAAGTGGAGCAGATTTTACGCGTGGAAATGACCTCCGTTCAGAAGCAATACTACAAGTGGATTCTAACGAAAAACTTTAATGCGCTGCGCAAGGGTGTAAAAGGATCCACAAGTACTTTCCTCAATATTGTGATCGAGCTGAAGAAGTGTTGTAATCATGCGGCACTTATACGTCCATCCGAGTTTGAATTGACCGGAATGCTACAGGACGAGGCGTTGCAGACACTTCTAAAGGGCTCAGGAAAATTGGTTTTACTCGATAAGTTGCTCTGTCGATTAAAGGAGACAGGTCATAGGGTGCTGATCTTCTCACAAATGGTTCGGATGCTGGACATTTTGGCCGACTACCTGCAGAAGAGGCACTTTCCATTCCAACGTCTCGACGGCAGCATAAAGGGCGAAATGCGACGACAAGCGCTAGATCACTTTAACGCCGAGAATAGTGCGGACTTTTGTTTTCTCCTCTCTACCAGGGCCGGAGGATTGGGTATAAACTTGGCCACCGCTGATACTGTGATTATATTCGATTCTGATTGGAATCCGCAAAATGATTTACAAGCTCAGGCCAGAGCACATCGAATCGGGCAGAAAAATCAGGTGAACATCTATCGCCTGGTTACAGCGCGATCGGTAGAGGAAAATATTGTGGAGCGAGCGAAGCAAAAGATGGTCTTGGATCACTTAGTTATACAGCGGATGGATACAACGGGTAGAACGGTCTTGGATAAGAATAGCTCTACGAATAGTACACCATTCAATAAGGACGATTTGTCCGCAATTTTAAAATTCGGCGCCGAGGAGTTGTTCAAGGACGAGCAAGAGAACGATGATGATCTGGTTTGTGATATTGATGATATTCTGAGGCGTGCTGAAACACGTAACGAAGATCCCGAAATGCCAGGCGATGACTTGCTGTCGGCGTTTAAGGTCGCCAGTATTGTTGCTTTTGAGGAAGATACCGATCCGACCTCAGCGGATGCCAACGCAGAAGCAAACAACGAAGATACAAAAGACTGGGACGACATAATCCCCGTAGACTTACGTAAAGTAATCGAAAATGAGGAACGGAACAAGGAAATGGAAGATCTCTACCTACCACCAAGGCGAAAGACGGCAAACATGAATGCAGGAGAGACGCCGCGTCAAAGAAAGAACAGCAAGAAGGATGATTCTGAGTCGGAGGATGCCAGTGACGCAAGTGGTGACGACCGGCCCAAGAAAAGGGGTCGTCCACCAGTTAAGGAGAAAATTCAAGGCTTTACCGATGCTGAGTTGCGTCGCTTTATCAAGAGTTATAAGAAATTCCCCTCTCCGCTGAATAGATTGGAGGCAATTGCATGCGATGCGGAGTTGCAGGAAAAACCTTTGGCTGAGCTGAAGCGAATAGGACAGATGTTACATGATCGATGTGTTCAATTTCTTGAAGAGCACAAGGACCTCGACGGACCTAAAGCGGCACCTGCAGGAGGGGCAGGAAATTGTGAAGAAGCAGCGAAAAGAAAAAGTCGTGCGACCTATTCAGTTAAGTTTGGCGGCGTTTCTTTCAACGCGAAAACGTTGTTATCATGTGAAGAGGAACTGAAGCCTTTGAATGAGATTATACCAACCGCAGCACAGGAGCGTGCAACATGGCAGTTGGAAGTTCACACCAGACCGGCGAATTTCGATGTTGATTGGGGGATAGAAGAGGATTCTAAACTGCTTTGTGGTATCTACCAATACGGTATCGGTTCTTGGGAAGCAATGAAAATGGATCCATCATTGAACCTCACGGAAAAGATTCTTCCGAATGACACAAAGAAACCTCAGGCCAAGCATTTACAATCGAGAGCTGAATACCTGCTGAAAATCATCAAAAAGAATGTCGAACTGAAAAAGGGCGTCCAGCGACAGAAACGGACGAGAAAACCGAAAGAACCGAAGTCGGAAATAAAGAAGTCGAATTCAGAGTCGAACGCCGCTGAGGATGTATCGATGGGTAATGTTGATGATAAAAAACAAAAGGCAAAGGATTCTGTGGAAGGAACCACTGGTGACGGAGCAGACACAACAGCAGGTAAGGCGACGGCCAACACGTCGGAGGATGTTCCGAAGAAGGGTAAAACAAAACGTGGCAATAAGGAGCAGAAAAAATCTAAAAAGAAGGACTCTGAAAACAAACCAATGCACTTTACGGCGAACAATGAACCGCGGGCACTCGAAGTATTGGGTGATTTAGATCCAAACATATTCAACGAATGTAAAGAAAAAATGAGGCCGGTGAAGAAGGCGTTGAAAGCCTTGGATCGCCCCGATTCTACACTCTCCAATCAAGAGCAAGTAAATCATACCCGCGAATGTCTGCTAAGCATAGGAAAACAGATCGACGTCTGCTTAAATGAGTACAAGGATCCGGATAAGATCAAGGAGTGGCGAAGTAATTTATGGTACTTTGTTTCCAAATTTACCGAATTCGATGCGAAAAAGTTGTTTAAGTTATATAAGCATGCGTTGAAGTTAAGCGAAGAAGACGGTAAAAAGAAAAAATCGGCTAGTGGTACGTCAAAGGAGCAAGAAAATGGGACAACGACGGGAAAGAGCAGTAAGGGTACAGGTAAAAGAAAGAAGAAGGATAAGGACAAGGATCCTAATGCGGCAAAAAAACCTGTGGACGGTAGTAGTGCGAAGGAGAAGAAACGCTCGGCAGCGGCAGCAGCAGCGAATATATCAGAGTCTCCGTCGAAACGGAAACGTGACGAAAGTGAAGCAGAAGCAAAGGCCTTCAAGAGAGTCAACACTGAAGCGAGGTAAGTTTGAGTGTGAGTGCGAACTTAAAATGGTTTGTTTTTGATATTCGTTGAATTTGAGGTTTAATCTTATCGGAACTATCATGTGCGTGTTTGTTTTTATGACATACATACTGTACATTATGTTTATTTGTATAAATTAGTACAGATTTTTTTTTTTTTTTTAATTTTTGATGATAGTCAGCCTTACGTTCTAACTCATGTAAACAAACCATTCGTACTTTCGTGAAATTTGTTATAATGTTGGAGGCAAACTGTTTTATAATCTACTTATTTCAGAAATCGTGAAAGTCGAGAAAAGGAAGAGAGAAAGAAACGTGAAGATTACTTTAACGCCTCGAACAATCCCGAGACGCCAAATCGTGATAGAAGAAACTCAATAACATCGCCTTCAACGCCAAATAATCGGACGCATCCAGGTTCAAGTCAACGAATGCCCGGTGGATATCCAGATGCCCGAACGAACTCACCATTTGTCGAGTCTGATCGATGGAATCACAGGGATAGGTCAGTTGTTTTCCTCTCCAAACCTAACGACAGTAAATTAACATCAAATGTTTATTTGCAGATATGGACCGGGTGATTTTAAAAGAGGTAGCGGTGATCGTTACGATGGTTACGGTGGTAGAAGCGGTCATTCGCACGGTTATCACAGAGATCATCGGGACCGCGACAGAGATCGAGATAGAAGACCTGAAAAACGAAGGTAAGTTGTAATTAAGTTGATTCTAGAAGTTGTTTTTTACTTGTGAATATGTGACGCACGGTGGTTGATTTTTTTTCAATGCGATATCATCACTCTGGTCAGAGATTTTATTTTCTCAGTAATCTCTAAGAATTTAATTCCCTATTTGTTTTATTTAATCCATTGTCACCGATATAGTGGAAGTTCTCTCCTCTTATCATAAATAAATCTTCACATTTCACTTCTGTGATGTGCTGCTTCATTCTAGCCACTAGAAATGCATTAAAGCCATCATTGCGTCACACCATACCACACAAGTGTGGTTCTGGCTCATGTGACAATTTGTGTTTATCTGTTATAATCCTCAAGAGGGATGTATCCTTATCAACCAAATTCTCCCAGTATCTTCCCCTCTCTAAAAAACCTTAAATCAATTTGAAATTAACTTTTTTCCTCTATTTTAGATATCAACCGCCTCATCCGCCTCCACAAATGAACTATGCTGGTCATTATATGCCGCCAAATTATTACATGGCGAATGGTGGTATTCCTCAGCCTCCTCCGCCGTCACATGGTTACCGAGACAATAGGTATCCGCAATCCAACGATTGGCCGCGAGACGGTCGAATGGACTACCCGCCTGATTATCGTCGAGGTGGTGGCGGCGGTGAATACGACCGGCGTCCACCGCCTACATAATCGCATCCCAAAAACAAATCGTCGTCCCCCCACACACACATACCTTTTGCATAGTTACTATTTAATAATTTGTGTAAACACAATGGAGCTAATTCCAAATTGGAATTAAATATTTAATTTAACTTTAATATTATTTAGTTCTTAAGTCCAAGGGTCTCTTTTAAACAACAACAACAACTCTGTCTGTCTGTCCAAGAGAAGCAGAAATTTTTAAGATTATGTAAAAAGGAAATTAAACAAAAAAAAAAAAAAAAAATACCAACAATCTTTCGGCATATAATCAATTTTTATATGTTGGTAGCTTGTATAAAGTGAAAATAACGGTAGTCTGAGTAAAAACTAGATAAAAAAAACACAAAAAATGAACAAAAATTTAATCTATCATTATTTATAAACAAAAAAAACACAACTAACAAATAAAGAAATTAAGAGTATTAGCTTTTAATTACCGTTTAGTGTTAATATTTTAAATATTTTTTAACAACAAATCAACTTTAAAATAAAACCAATCAACCTATGCCTATGTTTCATGCGAAAAAAAAGATTTTTTCTTATTATTTCTGAAATCTCATTCACATTTGTTGTATCTAGATTTCTTTTCTACTGCAGTAAGTTTGTATAGACGCATTTCTTTAAACAAAATAAACAATAAAATAAAACAACAAAAAAAAAAGAACTACCGAATGCAAATAAACAAAACACCAATAACAATATTTAAGAAGTTAACCATTTCCTTTTGTATTCAATATATATAATATAAATAGCGTATTATACATACTTATATCATATGTTATTCGTTAATGAGATGACAATGAGAGGTTTTTATTAAACAATCACCGACACACAATTGCATATGAAGAACGTTGTTTCCCGACAACGTCAGCAGCCTAAATGAGTTTTTAAGGAATATATGTATAAATTTTTAACTTAAATAAGTAAAATCTACATTTTTAAGTAGGTAAATGTAAGTTTGTAAATAAATCCAAATATGATTTACTTTGGAATAAGACAACTCCAATTAAAAGAAAAAAAAAAAAAAGAAAATCATTAAACATACAAAGAAATTCTTTTTGTTTCAGTTCATTTTCATTTGTTTGATATGATTTGTGTAAATATGGAAAAACTAAATAAACAATTTATATTTTAAAAGTGAACGTTCTGATAAGTGTACTGAATGAAGTGGCGATATGATCGGTTCTACAGTTTGTGATTGGTAACTGGTTTGTTCACGCTTAAAACATATTCGGTTAACGTAGGAAGGTTGTGCATTATTTTTGATGGTTCTCTTTGGTTTTTGTCGCTTGATCGTTACAGTCGAGGATAAGGACTGAATCACATATTCAGATGAAAGGGAAGGACTATTATTACAGTGTAAGGTAAGTGTTGCATATTGTGGATTTTTGTCTCGATCAATTAGGTCAGTATCTTCTCCAGTTGGATTCAATGTGTACCTTCACTATTGTTTGGATCTTGTCACGTGTATACGAACAAATTCATGTATTAAAGGGTGTCTTATCAACAACATGCATTTTAAATTAAATACAAGATACTGCTAGAAATTTATTGTAAAGTGTAACTCTAGCTTTTAGAACAAAAATATCAGTTAAATGGCCATCATGGACAGACATTTTAAACACTAAAAATTCACGACGTGTTTTGATGAAACACCATGCCACCAAAAACTTTCAGAAAACACGAATTTGTAATTTATTTGTTGACAGATTATGTATCTAATTTGTGATTTTTATGTGATTTAAGATAAGAAAAGGTTTTTAAAAAAAAATAAATTGGTTGATTTGAGTGCATTGGACAAGCTGCACGGATTTCAGAAATACAAAAGGCTTCCACCTAGTTACAGAGTTGAATTCGTCAAGTAAATTTAAATGTATGGTCTAGGAAACACTAGTCGCCCATAATCTGTAGTAGGTATCATCTAAAAAATTATGTATCGTCAGTATCAGAGTTGTATTGGTTTGCGTATTATGCCTTAACTTCCCATCAAGGTATGAATATGAATAGATACTTTCAATAGTTGTCAGCAATAAATGGTTACATACATACATATGTTTGTATGGCTAAGTGTACTTTTTACGTAAATATTGAGAGCAAATCAGTTAAAATTGGGATAACACATTCAAACACAATGTCATTGAATTTCGTTGTTGCAAATGGCAAGTCGTTAGTGAGCATAACTCAATGAATATGTTTGCGTATCCATGTAAGTGGACAAGTCTCCAAAAAGTTAGTCTTTATAAATAGACAACAAAAGTCATTGAAAAACAATAGAAAAAACGGATATATTTACGGTATTTGCGCTCACAACTATCTACAGATCAAGATTTAAACTTATTTTATCCAGCAACCACAGATTTAAGGTAACATACATACATACATACATATGTACACTTATCAAAGTTACTTCATTTACATATTCAAGTTGTCAAGTAATCTCCGAAATATGGTATCGGTTCTCAAAAAGCTGCTCTGCTGATAAATGTAGAGACGGTTATAGTTGTACACAGATTTTCAAAAGAATTTTTGTAATCGCTTTCGGAAGCAGAAAAAAGTAAAGAAAGCCAAAAAACTAAACTTGCTGTCGTATATACATAACAAGCAATGAATTTGACAATCCATTACAGTTGAAAGGTAAGAGTTAACGCAGACTTTATATCGAAGGACCAATAATTTGTAAACCTTCAAATTGGTAAGATAAAATTTCTTATTTATTGTTATTATTGAAGACAATTCAGATGGCAAAAAGGCCTTTATAATATTTGGATACGCTAGTCACGAAAATGCTGTCATAAGACCTGACCGACAAATTTTAAATATAGCAAAACCGCAGAGATTAAGCGAAGAATGGGTCATACGATTCCCTAAAACAACAACCCCTTACGAAGGACTAGGAAGACTTTCGTGATTTGTGAAATTGTAATTATAGAGCCATGTTGGTTAAGGGTCATTTGGTCATGTACATGAAGCACGGGTAGGCTTCAGCGTTAATAAGGCTTGTTATAATGTTTCTACTTTAAAGAAGAATTACTTAACTCATCTTGAAAAAATGACACATACATATGCATGTACATATGTATGTATGTATGTATGCACCTAGAAAGAGGGATACAATAACACCAAGAAGAGCGAACAGACCGATCTCTCCAATCAGTCATTTATCTGTATCATATATCGACCAGGTTCATCATTCCAGATTTCTTCTCGTTTCTATTAGCTACTTTTTGTAGGCTCTTAAAATTTTATTTTTACTTTTTTTTCGAGTCTATAGGCAATGCGTTAAATGTGAGTGTTTTTTCATGTGAGCAATACTTAGTCGAAATTATTTATTCATATTATCGTCTAGGCATTTATTGATTTCGATAAAACAAAAAAATAAAAAATAAAACAAAATAAAATTTAAAGAAATTCTACCAATAAAAAAAAAAATTAATAAATTCTATTCCAACGAAAACTTTTCTTCTCACTGTTCAAATTCCAGCAAATTCTTGCAGCCGTCTGTGCACTGTGCAGATTTTTTGACAGTTTAGCTCAGCTGTTTTGTGTTTTCATCGTTGTTGGAGGTGCCGCCGCGGATTTCCTCAAATAATATTTCAATTTTCATATATCTCAGGCAATTTAAAGAATAAACGAAAATGTTTTTCAAATTATTAAATCTGCATACAATGAGGACTATTCGGAAATTTTCAACCGCTCGGTTGGTTGACATCCGCGACAACGTGGGAACATGGAAGACAAAGCTGCATGAGGCTGGTGTTGGCGATATCGACTTTAACCTCAAGTGCATTGTTGCTCATGTAATGAAGAAGAATTTCGTAAGTTTTATTATATATAATGGTTGTAATAAATTATTTTATTAAGAAATGTAGTGGTAAATGGGAAATGAAGTAGAAAAATGATAAGTTTTATTGGCAATACAAAACACAATCTTGTGCGGCGAATTAGCGTCCCGGCTTACAGTATAGGCTATGTCGATTATATCACTTGCAATTTATGCTTTGTTACGGTGTAACTGCATGCAATATTAAAATTTTAAATATTTGGATCTAGCTTTTCCCAATTTGCGTGTATTAATGTAAGGAATGTACTGTTTAATGCCGTGTCCGAGGGTAATTGTTTATTTATTGGAATTGCGAAGTCGGCTTTTGTTCAGTTATCAAGTTAATTCAAAGCTAGAAATTCCTGTCATTGGTTTAAGGCTCTCTATTGTGTTGAGAACGATTTCGCGTCTCGTTCTGTAGATTGGCAAACATTTAGCAACCTACGGAGCAGTTACATTTCAAAAATTTGTCTCCATTTTATTACTGATAAAATATCTCTCCTATATACCTAATAAGTACATATGTACATACATAAGTATGTATGTATGTATATGTGATGCATCATTTGAATTAAATCTAGATTGTCTTATCGTTTTTATCCATAGAGCACTGTTGGGGACTACGAAGATGTTCTCCTGTCAGAAAATGAATATAAAGAATTAGAACGCTTAGTTGAATGTCGTGTTGCTCGCATGCCCCTACAGTATATATTGGGCGAATGGGATTTCATGGATTTAACGCTAAAAATGCAACCAACTGTTTTCATTCCTCGTCCAGAGACAGAGGAGTTTGTTCGTTTGCTATTGGATAATTTGGATTCCAAGAAGCCGTTTACATTGCTCGAAGTTGGGTGCGGTTGTGGAGCGATGTCTTTAGCAATTCTCAATCGTATGAAAAATGCTACCAGTGTTGCAATTGAGCGGAGTGGCATTGCTACAAAGCTAGCAATGGAAAATGCAAAACTACTCAACTTGGATTCTCGTTTTAAGGTGTACCACCACACTACAACCAAAGAAGCGCTAGTACCTGAAGAATTGAAAAATTCTAAATTCGACCTTGTGATTTCGAACCCACCTTATGTTAAGAATAGTGAATTCCCACTTCTTCAACCAGAAGTTAAAGTGTAAGCTTAGATAATATTTAGTATACTTTTTGGAAAGAAGTAATTTTTTTGTTTGATTCTTCTTTTAGGTATGAAAATGCGAATGCATTGCTTGGTGGTCAAGATGGATTAAATGTTGCCCGAATTGTTTGTGATGTAGCCAGTGAGCATTTGGTTCCTGGTGGAAAGTTATGGATGGAATTGGGTAGCTCTCATCCACCACTAGTACATACCATTATTAATACACAGTATGAAGGTAAACTACAGTATTTGAATGGATATGAGGATCAGTATAACCAAGAGAGATTTGTTGAAATTTCCAAAGTGTAAGATATATATTTTTTTAATCCAAATTGCTATTGTAATAGAACAAATCTTAGAAGAATTAAATGCAACTTGGCAAGAGAATTAAATTTTTGTGTTTTCTTTTTCTAGGGCACCAGCAAGAGATCTTGAATTGGATAGGATACAAGTCACTTATTCATGTTTTTAAGAATCATTCATCTTTTATCGATTTCTTCTCATCTTAATCAAGTTATATTACATTATCTTCATTATCATCAACCGTGAGTACTGCTTATTATTACTTATTATTACGTAATAATTTGAATAGATAAGTAGCTTGTTAGAAATATCCCCTTTAGTTAAAGATCAGTTACCCACTCCAAATCGGTTGATATCAGTTTCTAATTGTGCGCGCCATCCAAGGCGAAGTCTCTCTGCTGCGTTATGTCTTCGAGTTAGATTCGAATATCTTATCCGCCTTAGACGATGGAATTTTTGTAATTAATTCATGTCGTACAGTTGATCGTTATTATGAGATGTTATTCTCAGAATATATAGCGGAGATGAGGTAGATAAAATTCATTACTGTATATTGTGGATGATTATCCTTTATTGTCGACAGCATATTTCGTCAGTTTCCGGGTGAATACTAGCGGACAGACTAGTGAAAGTTTGCTCTGTTTTGTTAATAATGTCAATATCGTCGGGATACGCTAGCGCCTACTTTATATGAATTTTGCACAATCCTGTCGAGTATGTTGTTAAAAAAATCAATATCAGAGTGCTTTACCTTGTCTAAATCCTTTTTTGACATCAAAGGTCTCCGAGGTAGTTACTGACCTTGATGAACATTTCCCTTACACGTTTACCGACCTTGCAAGATAAGATAATGTACCTCATGTTGAGGAGATTGACAAAATTCGTCGGGTCCAGCACACTTGTTGGATTTATGCTTGAATAATTCTATCCGGATATTGTTTTGGGCAGATGGACGGAAGTTTAGTTGTCATCGACTATGTTGAATGTTTCATTTTACCGAAAAGCGGGATGTTGGTCTTTGCTGTCGTTATACAGTTTGTTGTTATACGAGTATTGTTATACTTTTCTTGACAAGTTTTTTTTTACCTATTGTTAAATCTTCCGTACATTGCTCCTGGAGTCTAGCAATATCTTAAATTGCGGGCTTCTATTGCGTTTTTGTTGAAAAAATTGAAAGTCTTCCTGTCTATTTTGCCTTAGAGTTCACTAGTAGCCCATGTCTTTTACAGCGGCGTATGTAAATGCAGTTATTAGTCGTCGAACTGTGGTGCTTGGTGGTCATCGGGAGAAATCCAGCACATACATAAGATGCGATGCTTCTGATGGGATCTTACAACCATTGATCACTTAGTGTTGGCGGCAAAACAAAAGATTTGTTGAGAGATTTTGGGATACACGTTGCGAAGGTTCTGGCGATCTCTTGGGATTGCAGTTTTTCGATGTTAAATTTTGTCATAGTAGTTCTTCTTTGTTATGGTGCTTGGAATTTCCGCGTACTTTGGTTGCAAGAAGTTAGTGATCCAAATCGATAAGCTGCACAGAAAGTTCAGATATTCAGCATACTGGGGGCATGAATATTGAGACGAGAAAACCTTCTACTTGCTGAAGTGAAATTTCAACCAGCAGTTTTAGTTGTTAGACGTGAGTTCGCGGAGGCACCTCTTTAAATTAAAAATAAATTTATTTATTTGTTTGACGAGAACTTCGGGCGAGAAAGAGCTTCCAGAAGCTGTGCTTCTTCTTCTCAAATCAGGGAATTTTGCCGGTCAATTCAATTCGTTAAAATATGATATAAGGGGACACGAAAACGCATCCTTCGATTGTCACGTGAGATGTGTATAAGGTTGCAGTATCCTGCTGGATATGTCCTAAAGTTCCAATTCACTCATTTACGGCAATGAAAACTCGATGATCATGGTTCTGTATCGCGCTCTAGTCACAGTAACCATGTTACGTACGTGGTACAGCCACAACGGCGATATTCTCTTCAAAACAAGCACATGAAAGCAAGCAAAAGAAAAATTAAAACTCAGTTTAGATATTTAAAGGGTTAAATTTAATTTTTAATAAATCAATTATTTAATCGATTCATCGTCCTCAGTTCGCAAATGAAATGTCATGCTTAATTATTGCTTACAGCACAAACAAAGTATAGGAAATCAACTTCAGCCAAATATGTAAATCTGTAACGCTACAAATCCGATTTTAAAACTTAAATCAATAATTTATTCCAAAATGTGAACCCCAAGCGGAAATGATTTCTGTTCCGAATGAGACACTTTTTGGCTGCTCGTAGCCATCATGGGACACAGCACACATTCATTTCATTAAAAATCGAAACCTTTTTCCCTCACATAATCTAAAAGTCTCTTTTGATTGAAGCAAATTGAAAACCAAATCAAGTTCCAGTTTAGGTATCCCCGTATTTATAATTATACTGGTACTGGTGTATATATTTACCCACAACGGACATCTGAATTGACGTTTGAAATTGCATGCCTAATGCGTATACGGAATTTAAAATCGAATCCTACTGGTATACTTTTCTGAAAATTTATCATATGTATATCTATTAGTTTTGTATTGTACAATGTTCAGTGTACCCACTATGGTGTAGTGGTTATTGTTAAATCGGCAATGGAGGGGAATATTGAGTTAGTGTGTTTTTAAATGATTATTTATTTAGTACAAGTCATCACATCATGACGTGACATCAAAGGAATGTATAGATTTTGTCGGATTTTGGGGAAGAAGTGTGCACTGTTCCACCAGAAAGTCATGTCAGCACCTTCTAGTTCCTAAACTATAAATGTTACATGCATGATCTTTTGGTATCTATCTAGATTTTTGAGTAACAAATCTGACGTTGTTTTTGTAAGAAAATGTATGAGGGTGACTAAGGTTACTTGCAGGTAAGTGTTTTATGTGGATGATGCAAAATGCACACCACTGTGAAAAAGCGTCAGAAACCAAGTTCCAAAATCTAGCAACTTCTGTAGAAACACACACACTTAATAACTACCTAGATAACAGTCTAGACGAAAGATTAAGATTGTAAACCAGCACAGTGCGCCTAGAAACTGTCTGTTGTATTATGCAGATAGACGTGATCAATGATTAGTAAAGTAGGGTTTTATGACAGGGAGGATTGCGCCCGGTTTGATTGAGGTTAAAGAGCGTCATTATATACATATAATAGACCTTCAATAATTCAAACAAAAAATCATTATTTTTCTGACAGTAAGTGTGGTTGTTTGGTGGAGAGGTATTCGTGTGTCATTTCGGTTTAGACGACATTTCACAGTCGTAGAGGGTGGTTATAAACCCATTTTTTTTGTTTCTTGTTTATAACCCTTGTCCATATGGCTGACAATGCGGCTTATGAAGGAAATTACGTTCTAAGCCGCGGAGTTTTTAATATCTGCTGACGAGAAAGATTCCCTCTGGGAAATGCACCACCTCAACCAATGTCTAATATTTTCTCCATATTCAAAACTAGGATGGGTTTTGGTACAGCTCACACAAATGCTGTAATTTAAACTAAAGAACATCCAGTAGAAGTTTCATCATATCTACATCTGCGGGATTTATAAATCACCATTAAACTCTGTAGTTTGAAAGGAATATGCGAAATGGTGTGGGCTTTTTTATGTTAATTGAAGTTTTTATATAAAATGTTTAACACATAACCAAATTTTAGGGGCTCCAAAGGTGTCGTATTAGTCGGAATTCATAAGAAAAATGCCTTTGCTTGTTTGCATACACATTTCTTATGGCCAAATCTTCAGGTCTTTTTCCAAAGCGGTCACGTCTGCTCGCGGACATTCGACACCTACAACAGATATCATATCTTGCCAGAAATCTGGTCTTCATGTTTAAATAAGAATGTTTGTAGTGAGGCTGTCTTAAAATCTTAGTTCTTGCTCCAAAAATTCGTCCTTGAGAACTGTCTATTTTCCAAGTAACAACAATAACTAAAGAAAGTGAAATGTACACGTTGTTCATTATGTTCAGTATCTCCTAGATAACGATGTCTTGTCACGAAAACGAAATACAATCACGCATGTGATTAGTTAGCGTCAGTCGCAGTCAAACATTCCTAAGTATTTCACTTCAGTGCTTAACGATATCATAAAGGCTTGTGTAGTGTTGATTTATATTGCCACGACGATGATATTGTAACAAAGGACGATAAGGCGACACTTTGCAACATAAAAATGACGACAGATTTATGTAATGAATACGAATGCGAATCAACTGGAAGGATTTGATTTTGATGTTCAGTTTCTTATGTACATACATATGTATACTATGTTATACATACGGGTAGTGTTAAACATTTTGTAGGGAATTTAAGTGATTAGAAAGAGATATATAATTTACTTATGATGTCTGTGCTTAGCATGGTTCTTATCGACGATCACTCTGTAACTTTTACATTTTTTTAATTGACCCTGGCCAACATAGGTGATGTTGGTAGCTAAAAAGATTTATTTTATCATCAGGATAGATAAAGTCTAAGAGACATACCATCTCCGTAATGAAGGATAGTATGTCCTTAGAAGTAAAGCTTTTCAATTTCGCCGACAAATATATTTCTTTATGCACATTACGTCTCCTTAACTCTGGGTATTCTGAACAGAACCTACCTTCCGTAACGGAGCATAAATAAAGTTTGTTAAGGAAATAATTCAGCGCGCAATGGCCTGTGAGAAAGCTCACCAGCTTTCTAACGCTTACCTTGTTTACATTAAAGAATTCCTTGTAGAAATAAGAAATGATTAATCTTTTGGAGTGTCTCAATCCTAGAACATTTTCCAAGTGGGCCAGACGAAGTTTATGTTCCCATTTATTAATCAACGGAGGCTTAAGAGCCTTAAACTTTTGAGTTAATTTGCTTGTAAGGGTGTAGGCCAAGATATTTTCGCAAAATTCGCTACAATGTGGGGAAAGATGCCCAATTCTTGTGAATGGCATGGAATCTACAAATTTGACTCATTTCGAACTGAAGCGCTTACGGCTGAGATATTTTCTGTACTTCGACCTGTGCGTCGTCGAACTGCCACAGGAACATTTAATAGGGAATATGTAGACTCGAATTTATCCACTAGAGCAAGCAATTTTTAATAATTTCCGAACGTTGCTCGTTCATCAAATCCTTGACTGACGTTGAGAGATGGAAAGGGTGCGTTTGTATTAAAATAGCAAATTGCTATGTCCCTATTGAAAATCCGTTTAGTACTTTTAATTTCTTCTTAACACTCACTTCTGTGACCCCTGTGATCTCAAATCTAATACTGATTCAACCATCAATTGGTATTCAAAAACCCACTTCAGCTTAGCTGTTAGCGTCTCTATTTTTACAATCAAGGTTGTATTTTCGATCAAATTAGTAGGTTATTGATCGGATGATGTGGCTTGATATTTACCATACATATGTCGACAAGTTCTAAATATTGTTACTCTCAAGCTTCAAAGGATGGAATCTAGGTCATTTCCGTTTTTATGCTGTTCCCCCACTATAGTACAGTCAATTCTTTCATCCAAATGTTTTTGGCAACTTTAACAGTCGTATTGTTCCACATAAAGTATTCGGCAAAACAAAGTTCTATTTAATTAGAATTATCGGCTCCACGACGACCTCCAAAAATGGTAATGAATTCAAGTTTCCAGACATCACATTTTTGCTTTCACTTTAACTAGTACCTATGTATGTATAGTTTTCTACAATTTAACCCTTTGTCTAATACTCTAGACTCATTGTCCACCCACCACGTTCTGCTGCTTACGTCAAACTCGTGATCTTTTCAATCAATACCATCTGGCGGACAGATAACACCAAAGCTATAAAAAAAACCAACTGTTTGCCCAACTAGACGTATACTTGTTATTTTTTTTATATTTTTTATTTTTAAAGTTGTCTCGTCGCAATTATTCGCCGTCGTTCTTCGTCTCTTTTTTTTTATTATTATTATTCTCTTTGAGGGCTATTGTAGTGTATAAACATCTATCACTGCTGCCACATCATTTACTCATTGACATACAACAGTGTGCGGCATCCGGCCTAACAGATCATCATGATAGATACGATATAATGTGCTCTATCCCCAAAGGCATGCATCATCGTATTGGCCTGGTTCTTAGGCTTTTATCTTTAAACATTTTTTTTACTACCTTCTTTGATACTTGGAATGTAAAGATTTTGGGAACTCTCCCTTTTGTCCGTCACGAAATTTCCTGTTGCTCTGGGCTAACACATCCCCGAACGGATATCCTACCACAAACGAAAATTCGGTGTTCTTTGAAGGAAAACCTCCAATCGCCTTCTCACCTTCACTCCGCCAACAACAGCCAACTCAACCCACCACAATCAATTTAAGTTCGATTTATTTAATCAGTAGGACAGGTTCTTAAAACATGCACATACATATATACTCAGAAGAGAGATGTAGAGGCTCTCTCTTTACACTTTGTGTCATTAGCAATAATGAATGTTATGCCTTTCAACACTCATTACCAGCAGAAAGGACATTCTTCACAAGTGCTAAAGTGAAATTATTATTTACATATCAGCGGATAAAAATAAAGGGAATACAAAACCAAAAGGACTAAATATTCCTACACATATACGGCACATGGTACGTGAGAAAAACACAAATTTAAAAAGGATATACTGTGTTACTACTAGTGTGTCGTACAAACAAAACAGAAAAACGAAAAGAAAAACTAAAACAAAAAAATATACACAATGAATAAACGAATTTTTTTTCCAAGGTACTGTGCTAAAACTTTCTCTCCAAGTATATAGAACAACACCAGCAGGACCAGAGGAGAATACAATACAAAATTCAATTTGGAGTGTGGAGAGCTTTAGTTAAATTTTTTTTTCTTTATTTCCTTTGATTTTTCCTTTTTTCAATGTCGAACGGAAGAAGAAGAAGAAAACGCAAAGTTCTTCTAACTTTACTTGCAGCATCCTTAACATCCTTGGCATCTATCATACTCATACATATAGAGAGCAACGCGCATACATATGTAAGAGTAAGAGAGAGTAAGCAAAAAAGTTTCTAACGAAGTATCTGTAGTACCCCACTAACGATAGATGGGTGGATGGAGCACATTCGAATGGATAGGATACGTTTTTGGTGGGGTGGTTGGATGCTACTGGATTTCCATTCAAAAAAGGAAGTTCCTGCGCAAGCTTTCGCACGCTCCTTCGCTCCTTAGATACTCACATTTCCAATTCAATTTTACACACACAGTAAACAACAACAGCAGCAGCAGCAGCAAGACCGTGGATACATCAGGAGAAGAAGAGATATTTTCCATTCGCACTGGCGATGGGTCCATGGCCAAAAAGCTGTTAGGAATAAATTTTTGCTCAATAAGTTGCAAGGGTACACAGAGAAAGGACACACAAACTGTTCGTTCGTGGAGTCGCTCGGAGTTTTAAAAATTAAAATTTTTTTTTCTCATAAAAAAGTACAACATACTCATCAGCAAAAGAACACTCCAGAGGAATTATAACTTTGTGCAAAAAATGAGAAAAGATTAATTTTACCCTGTGCGAACTTCAAAATAGTTTTTTTTCCTGTTCTTTCTCTTTTCGTTCTTCTTATTCTGAGTTCTTTGTTCTCAACTATTGATATTCGTTTGCGCGTTATCCTTGAAGTAATTATATCGTATTTAAAAAAGGGCCTTCAATTTTCTGTGTGGAACTGTTTTTTTTTTTAAATAAACCAGAGTCTACCAAAGAAAAAGAACTTAAAAGAAGGATACACCATTATCGTTGATGAAAAAAAGTGTATCTCATATTTTTGGTTGGTCCTTTTGCTTTGTGAAAAAAAAAATTAAATAGAAAAGAAGATTAAGTGAGTGGTACTGATGAACATATTGAGAGAATTTTTCTAATTTAAGTAAAATTTTTGTTTCTTTAAAAAAAATCTCTTCACAAGTGTAAAGTGAATTCGAAACCATTTAGTGGAGGGTTAGGGCAATTGTTGATATCGATGAATATTCCATGATTTCCAAGTGGAAAAAGTGTATCTTCTGAGTGTGCTTTGGAACTATAGTGTGTGTTCATTTAATGAAGAAAAAAAAATACATTCATTTCAAAATTTCATGAACAGATTTATCTATAAATTATCTGATAAGGCAACAAAAAAGAAATTATTTAATTCTACTGCGTGTGTGTATATCTCTTTCATTCTTCTTCTTTGTGCTGAAGAAGACAAAAACAACAATAAATTCCTTTCATTCACCTCAAACTTAATTTTTTATGTACACACATATGTATATCTATAGTATTTACATACATTTTTACTTTCTAGATTGAACTTTATAACAGCAAGCAAATAGAAAAGTATAGCAAAAATAAAAATAATGCGATAAGCCCACATTTATGTATAGACACATATGTATGTAGATATTTTTATATACTTATATATCTCCTTGCTATATACTAAACACAGAAAAAGAATGAAATCGATTTTATTCAACAGAACAACTTAAGTTTGTTGCTCTGATTGTTATGTTTGACTTATTTTATTTATTTTTGTTTTCGTTATTTTTTTTTTAATAAAAAAGGATATGGATTTGATTTTAGTTTTAAAACAGCCTGCTGCAACTTTAATTTAAAACTGCTTCCAATACATACACATATAAAAAAAAAACAAAAAAAAGGAAATCGAACTTTAAAAAAAAATATTCTAACCAACCAAGTGTACAAAATGTAAAAATTTAAACTAAAATCATATATGTAAAAATATAAATAAATATAATAAAAAAAATCATCCCACACATCGGAAAGCAAAACTAAACCCAAAAACAACAAAAAAAATTAACAAAATGCTAAATACAAAGAAGAAAAAATAATAATCCTTAATTAACAAAACAACCAAAACAAACTAATCAGTTAAATAGTTTAAATCATTTTTATTTTAATTTCTTTTTAATAGTTCAAACATTTTACTTTGCAAATTTTGCACGTATTTCTCTATTACATATTCTCTCTGTCATTTTTGAAACAAGTTACTAAATTAAATAAGAAAATAATAAATGATTAAGAAATCAAAGCAAAAAAAAAAAAACTTTATAAACTAAAATGATAAATAAATGCAAAAATTTAAATAAAATCACAAATTTAAATAAACGATTACGTTTTTAGTTTTCTTTGATTTTATCATGTGCTGAAACGGATTCAAGTTTTCTTCTTATAGTGTTCGTCTGCTTTGTTATTTTGTTTGAGTTAGTTTCTTCCTACCCATCTCCTTGTTTTATAAAAAATATATATTACTGCGTTCTACTAAGTAGTTAGAAGTATTTATAATATAATAAAATTCGTTAAAACTAAAACAAAACAAAAAAAGAAATTTCAACGACATAAAAATAAAAGCTATGGAAAACAAATGCACTTTAAATGATCAACATTTTACATCAAATGGAAAGTTTAACCTCAAACGAATAACGGTATTGAAATAAAATTCATTATTAAATAGTTACATATAAATATATAAATGTATTAACAAAAAAAAATATAATCACACTGGTTGGGAAATTGCACGAAATTGATTATGAATTATAAATATTTTATTTGCTCATGAAATTTAGTATATATTTCGGTGATTGTGTTGAAGGATATGAAGGAGGTGATAGGTGTGGGTGTTCAGGATGTTCTTCTGTTTGTCATTGAATCTTTTGACGGAGAATGATAAAATCCGTACATATTTCGAGTCAACAGAAATTAATATTTCGACAAAATATCGATGATTCGTTCGAAAATTGAAATGTGAAAAACTTAATTTTTTATGTTTTACTGCGGCAGATTTTTTCTGACCAATTATCCAGTTCTGTCTGGAAACCACGCATTTCGAAGAGAACTGATGTGGGTTTATGATGAATTTCAAAAAGACAAAATATTCTCTTAATGGAATGAACTGAAGAAATCAATGATTTGTCATTAAATTGGTTTGTTAGTTAATCATTAAATTGCGTTGGAGTAAGGGGATTGAAATTCGATTGGTGCGTCAAAGTATGTTTAAAAATTATGAAAGACATATCTGTAGTCCGTGTTTGATATACTTTTATATAAGTGAGTTTGCTCGGCTAGGAGCTCTTGGAAAAGTTTTCCCGAATTATTTTTTAGAAAATTATTATTTATTGAATTTAGAACGAAAGCGTTTGGAGCGCTGTTTTTTTAATGGTCTCTAAGTTTAGCTTGACATCACATCAAATACTTTGAAAAAGTAGACCCAGTGAAGGAATGGTTCTCAAATATGCAAACAAATTTGGAACCATTTCACGTTTCCCAACAGGACATTGATTTTCCGAGTAACGGGTTTTTTTGTTGCTCTCCAAAAAGCCGCGCCTAGATATTTTTTTTAAAATAATCATGTAAATACTTAAATTTTTTTCTGGTTTTCTATTTAAAAAAAAAATATGACTCTAAACCATTATGTGTGAAAAATAACATTTCTTAAATGAAGTCTACAGGCTCTCATACGAACATCAACATTTTCAAGGACTCGCTCACTTTATTCAGTTCATCAATTTCGATCCGATTGTTGTGTGCTGTTCACATAGACTTTAGTTTTCAAAAACTTCCAAAGAAAATATTATAATGGTGTTAAATAGAATAATATAGGTGGCCATTTTAAGTCACCATTACGTGAGAGTAGTTAGTTTCCAATAACTCAATCTTTTCACGTGTTGTGCCACTCGCCGCTCCATCTTGTTGAAAATAAACATCGTCTCCGTTTATTTCTTCAATTTAAGCTCACAAAAACTTTTCAATAATTTGTTTACATCGTTCTCTATTGGCAGTAACAGCTTTTTCATTTGCCTCTTCAAAGAAAAATGGACAAATAATTGAACCAGCCCAAAACCCACAAGAAACAGTACATTTTTGTGGATGTAATGATTTTTCTAAAATTATTCGAGGATTTTCTCCTGCTCAGATGCGACAATTTTGTTTGTTAACGAATCCATCCAATGAGAAATAAAATCCATCTCTAAAGATGATTTTGCGTGAAAAACCAGCATCATGTTCTAACCACCTATTGACGAATGTTCTGCATTGATTACGATCTCTTGGCTTCAATTTATTTTAATGGTTAAAATTTACCATGTGTCTACAAAAATGACAAATGTCAAAGATGACAAAAACAATGATAGCGTTCAGATATTATTCACTACTGACAACTAGGCGCTACTTTTAAATATTCTTCACTTCTCTTTTCTTTCTTTATTTTTTAAAGATTATTTTTTTCGAATGTTGGTCGTAAGTGCAATGAAATGTCAGACAATACTGAACAAAAATACCATGACAGGTTAACACGACTTATGCGTCATCTGTCAAAAAAATTATAGACTAAAAAGTAACTTTAAATAAATCACCCTTTTGAATACTAAATATACTAATAACTATACAAATACTTTCAGCTAATATCTTTTATGCGTGCTACAAAAATATTTTTTTTAACCATTTCGAGCACATTTTTGAGAGAAAGTTCTAGTCTTGTTGGTTTAAGTAGCAGATTAGAAAGAAATCTAACGATGTCATACAAACTCTGAAATCATAACTTGACAATAAAAAGGACTACTTTTTCCTCTATTTCTTCAGTGGGAGTTTCTGTTGAAATCTAAAACTTTTTAACGACTGTCTGCTTGTTTCAAAATAAATATCAAGAATGGTGCATTTCGGAATTGTATCAATGCCGAGAGATGAAAGTCGAATATTTTATATTCTGCCAAAATGTTCGCATTGTTTTCCAAATGTATATATCCGATGTAGACAGGCATATACCTTTTGTATGAGAAAATATGAAAATTCGTCATACACGCAGAAAAAGTTAAACAAAGAAAACAAAAGAAACGCTAAATATTATCTCCTACTGTTTTATTTAAAAGTAAAAATGGGTATAAATCGCGTACAAGAACTGTGACTGTTACGAATTATAAAAGATACAAAAAACAAAAGAGATCTGGGAAATCCTGTGGAGTTGAAAAACAAGTGAAGTTCGGCAAGACTTTGCCTTCTTTCGACTACACCACCAATATTGGGTGCAATGCCTAGGAATGTAGTCGTCACTGGTTCAGTCCGATTCGATTGAATCACAAAAACCTTTAGTTTATAGAATTGTAATAAATTCAACGCAGTTATGTATGTTTTATCCTATTCGAAGTTCATGCTCCATATTCCTGTGCATAACCTGGCAGGGGACATAGTTTAGCACCCTTTCGCTATGGGCTCACTAACTTTGTCATCAAATTTAATTTTATTAATTTATCGGTCCCTGATATGCCGCTTTAATTGTCAGCCGATTCTGTTAGAAAACAGAGGTTTAAAAAAAAACCTCATCTGTACCTAAGATAGAAGGTTACTCTGCTCTCAGACAAAGCCTTCTGCTTTTCTTCGGTTGTACCTTTCTAATAGCTATAAAGCATTAAACATTTTCGAAATCGTTTTCTTGTGACGTTTATTCTTTCGAGGTTCATTTAAGAGAGCGTACACCTTAATATTGTATTAATTTCTGTTTCAAAGATATCGTGAAATTTGTCCCTGAATTTTAAATGTTTGGTTTTGGGCCGAATACTGCGGTCCCTGTTCCCTCATTTGTTAAATAGGATTTCAAGATCACTTTCGTTTTAAACGCAGGCGTAGTTCTTATAAATTGTTTTATGGTTTGTATTGGTGACTTTTACATTGGTGTGCTGGTTATGGTCGATCAAATTAATATTTGATTGACCAGAGAAACGTCAAACCATATATTTTGATCGATGAGTTTTCTTCTGAAAACCAGGTTCTGGCACATGTTTGCGTTTATTTATTCTAACATAAGGTAGAAGTGAACCCTATTTTAGGTTTTATTTTGCTCTTTGGCGTTTGGTTGAAGGTTACGAACCTTACACCGCATCTCCATGAGCAATATTTCATAGCTTGCCATCTGTCATTTTTTATAGACAGGACAAAATATAATTTCGGGAGTGTCTTTCATTTTATTCTTGAAAATGTCGCAAAAGAAAGCCTATCAGTCTGTTCTTGGATTAAAGGCACTTCTTTACGACTGCCTCTTACCAATTGTAGCCAAGCAGTTTCTATAAATCAAGTCTTTTGTACTCAGTACTTTTAAAATTCAACAAACACTCGAATTGTCGATAAATTTATTAAATTTTATAATTTCCTCCATTCGTCAGTCAGCCATCGTGAAAAAACACAAACGTCAAACAAAAAATGACAAACCTTAGGATACTATCCATAGCAAGCAATAAGATGAGCAATACATACAAAACCATTTTTCATAGAATACTATTTGTGGTCTCCACCAGCAGTGTTCATAGAATGCCATATAGCAAGCTGTGAAATATTGGTCGTGGATACTAGGGGTTAGATAGGAGCGAGCGAACTTAAGTAATCTCATGGGGACTAAAAGGGTACTGGCCGTAGAGTAAAGTTAAAGCATGAATTGGAAAATGGAACTATTTTATTCCCCTAAAATACGAATTTTCATGAGCAAATATCAATCTGAGATGTACAGTAAACTTTCATTGCTGTACGAATAAATTTCCTAACCACTGTAGTACGACAATTCACATAAAGCATGCAATAAATACAAACAAAAGAAATCACTTTGACTAAACTATTTGCCATTTGTGATAATCTCGATTAAAAAAAAAGAAATCTAAACAAATGGAAGTCTCTCTGTCCTTTTATTCATTGACTGTAAATATGTATAACAAAAAAAAAAAAAAAGAAAACTAACATTTGTTTAAAACAAATCAATGGTACTTCATTTGTTTACATTTTTTGCATAGTTAAAGTATGTGTCCTGCTGTGCGCTTTTATTCTCTTTCCCTTATCCATTATCTATTTCATCGAGGACTTGTTGTGTGTGTTTATGTTGTTGTTGTCGATTATGATGGTGATGAGTTTGTTTTTTTTTTTCGCTATTTGGTCCTGTTTTCCAGTCTCTATATCTATTGGCATAGTATTTTCAATGCGTTCCTCTCAAAGAGAATTATCGTCTATATCGAGCGAGAGAGAAATGAATACTCTCGTAGTCGCACTGCTCCCCATTTTAATGGGGAGGAGAAGGAATGGAAATTTATATGAGCAAGGACACGGCCGGTCGTGTGCCATAGAATGTGTGTTGGTTTAGCATAGACTGTTGTAGGTTGTGTGTACACAGTGGGTTTGTTGTTGGGCAGGAATACTCGTACATATCGAAAGGCAGAGAAAAAGATTTGTTTTTTTCTCTATTATTCCAGATTGTTTTTTTCTGCATAAGGGATGGATGGATAGGGCTTTCTTAGAAGCAGCACCATCAGGAGTATTTTGGAAAAGGGAATCCTGTATCTAGGGCAGGACGACGATATAGAGATAGAGATAAGAAAAACAATTGGTTGGGCTTGGGAGAACTGTGAATTGTGTGCGCTGCTAGCTACTACTGCTACTGCTGCTGTTTCTGTTGCATGTATCGTATACTCGTAGAGCGAGATATATTTCTTGTTCTTTGTTGCGGGAGGTTATTGCTTTCGTTTTGCCCCTCTTCCCACTATATTTGGTTTCTTCTGTCTTTTAACTGATATCTGTTAGTTGGATCGTGAGAAGCAGAAGGAGTCGGGTTGAGATAGAAATCGTTGGTTTAACGTTACTGCAACTTTGAATTGGCAGTGGAGCAGGGCCATTTGCATATAGACGTGGTTTTGGTATTCGAGGACTCTGCAATTGGATTTAATTAATTTTTCACGAGATATCTAGATTTAGCTGTTTAGACTGAAGCGGCCTAAATGGGTTTATTTCACTTGGAGAATGCTTGAATGAGGCCAGATGGGATGTGTTCATTGATGGGTTAGAGGGGGATGTACTCTATAGTGGTGTGTTCAGTTATCGAGGAAACTTCTTTATTAGCTGATGCGATGGCAGTTTTGGGTTTTGAAAAAGGACAGTTTGGTAAAAGCAAATCTATGTATTTCAGGTCAATGAACGTGTATCTAGAAGGATTTTATTAATAAGATATTGGGTGGAAGTTGGGTTCTAAATTTTTTTGCGTTTTATTCCATGATGAAGGTCTCTTTTACCTTCTTCACTAATATCTATGTGTTTGAATATGTATTCTTAATGTTTAAGTGTTTCTTAGCATTTATTGACTGTTTTGGAATGCTAGGTATACATGGACAAATGTAAGGTTAAAGGGTATATGGCGTGTAACATCCATACATATGTATGTATGTATGTACATAGGTAGATACATTTATCTTCTTTGAGGTTACTATGTCAGAAGATTCTTCCTCAAACGACTTCGGCGTGTCCTACTTTTTGATGTTCTTATGTGTAGTTCTTTCTTACTGTAATAATAAATTCCTTCCTAATAGAAAAAACATGTTTTCTAGACATAAAGAAAATTGTTAATTTATATATTTTATTACTAAAAATGGTCGTATGATTTTCCTATCATTTTCCACAGAAAAATCTTTTTTGATGGAGCTGCGTACACAATCTTGTAAATATTTGTAAAAGGGGTGGCATCTATGAGGCTTTAAATGTTGGTTAGTGTTCATAAACATAACTACATATGTATATCAGTTTTCGAGCATTGTCTTTACCAAGTTCGCGGATCGCTTGTTTGCCTGCTCTAAGCTTAGTTGTTGATATCTGTTCTCTTCCATAACTTCTATATTAGAGTTTGATAACCTTGCCTGTTCCTTATTTCCACATCATTTGAAAATAATGTACGAATATCTCAAAACGAATGGCTGTTGCTCATCCAATCCACCTTGTTCGGTCACAGTACAAGATTAAAGAAATTTTATGACAGCGCATCTCCTTGCCAAAATCGAGTGCATTTTTGGATAATTAACCGGAACGTTGTTGAATTGTACATTGCACATTGCATAATACGTTTTTCAGCTTCACACAGCACGGCTGGATTTTTTTTTGCCAGGATCCCGAATTCGGCCATCGCCTTGTAATGCTCCTGATGATGAATGCTGTCATATGCGGTTTTGAAGTCGATAAAGAGTTGTTGAGTTTCGACTTGAAATTCGTTAGTTTTTTCCAGTATTTGTTTTAGTGTGTAAATTTGGTTGATCGTTAGTCTGCCGGGCCGGACACCCGGAAGCAGTTATTTACACAGTACTTTGGATAGGATCTTATTTGCGACAGTTCTTACAACACATACATAGGATCTCCTCTCTTGAAGATGGAGCATGTGGATATGATAGTCTAATCATTAACATTGAAACCATGACTTCATCCACACATACTTTGTTGAAGATTTGGTGCATGCACTCTACTCAAAAAAAAAAAAAAAAACAAAAGCTCCGCTGGTTTGGCATTAAGACCGGCGGCTTTGTTGTTCTTCAGGTTTTTATAACAGAACCTACATCTTCAAAACTTCTGGGAGAAGTATGGATTCTACATTGACTGGATGCGAGTTCTCTACTTGCCCTATCACTCTTTTTACATGATGCCCATTAAATAGTTGCTGCTCCTTAAATACATCTACTTTTCCCTGCGCTTCGGTTTCTTTCACTGTTCCGAAGAACCTACTAACTGTTAGCTGCTTGCCTCTCCTAAAAAACATTCAGGGGTTGTTCCTATAGCTGGACCCTTCGATATCTTTGAGATACTTTTACTTTTTTTTCTCCCTTCTTCTGGCTCGATATTTTCCTTACCACTCTTGTGCTAAAGCGTTTGTCGGTGTACACTTTTGTTACTTTTTTCGACGTACACATACATCATCACACAAAGGGGTCCTATGACAGTCTCAGTTACCTCTTTGATGAACTCCCGATACTGGATTCTACAGATTGTTGGAGAATCTCTCGCTTACGCGCTTTCTTTAGATTCTGGCTACTCTTGTGTGTTATGATCCATTCTCCATGTAACTCAACGAAAACTCAACAAAAATAAATATTTCCATGAATCCTTTTTTTTGCATCATTACACCCTTTGGACACCCTTTGCAATCAATTTTATGATAAGTTGCTTGCTACCTCGAAAATTCATTTTAAACTACATCCTTACAACTAAAATTGTTGGCTCGGTTTGCGGATACGTGATCCAGTCAGTATTATACGCCATGTAAGGCAAATTTTCGAACAATTTTCACGAACGAGTAATAACGTGGTCTTCTCTAGCGCGGTTTTGTTACTGTGCACCATTAGGACGATATAGAGGATGAGACAAAAGAGTTGCGGTTTTTGCTTTCCAATGCATAATCGGTTTTAAAGTGCACTAAAGCTATACTTTCACGACTTGTGCAGGATGTTTTCACTTTTGACAAAACCATGGTGGTTCATATCCTTTTCAGTTAATTTAGCCTAAATTTGTTGGTCGTTTGCATGTCGAAGCAATCAATTTCGGTGAATATATAAGGGTTATCTATTTAGGTTAGAGTGGCTTAGACCATTTCAGTATCCGGGACTAATTAAATCAACCGGAGCTTTTAATAGACACGAGATAGCTCGTGACACCTAATGATGTTAGTTCGCCTATGTTGTCAAATAAAAGAGGTCCTATATGGAGTAGTAGGGCAAATGAATATAATGTGGAGACAGGTTTTTTCCTTCTCCTCATTCCTACAAAATCTGCAGATATCATGGGAAAAGCGCGCAAGCCTTTTGGCATGTTGGCCTATCATACATTGTCCAGTTGGAACACTGAAAACGTGACTGATCTGTGATCGCTTCAATAGAACCAACTCGACAACAGCTTACATGTAGTGAGGAGCATACCCAGACTCCGTCATTTTGGCAAGATCCTTACAGTCGTATCCACTCTTCCTCTTAAAAGGATTCCCTTGAGAATATCAGAGTCGTTAGCATAGGCAATCACTGTGCAACCAGTCCCTTACAGGTTCAACAAGAGGGGATAATACACCACCTTCTGGAGGCGGTTTTCCGCAACTAACACGTCCTTTGGTGGATGCGCTGCCCAGACGTGAGTAGTTGATTGATCAGTACTCCAAGCGAAGAATCGATTGAATCGAATGAATCGATTTTGAGCCCTGCAAGTGGATCAACTGATTTGCCATGTTGGTACGCAGCGAGCAGATATGGCCTAGTGCTCTGGCTAGTTGGATTCCATATCTGAGCTTCTGCCTGCTTCGGTTATGAAAACAACTTCCGCCTCGGAAGATCTTTGACCCTATTTTTTGAACAGTAGTTTAGTGGTTAGTTCGCCAGACTAAGGAAAGATTGAACCAAGTGCGAACTTCTGACAAGTATTGAAGACTATGAGCTCGTATATTGCCATTAGAAAGCTTTTCAATTTCGTCCCGTAGAAATGCCATAGAACTTGGTGTGCCTTTCTTTTGTTCAAAACGAAGACTAAAAATGCACAACATGAACCCTGACCTTGGCTTTTTATTTCCTGCATTGCGATGAGTATGTAGAATCTATTTCGGGCTACGACTAAATGTCATACACCTCACCTTATTTAAAGACTCGATGGTTTTATGGGTTCATTCATGCCCATATGCAGTTAAAAAGAGATCCTTGGCCCAACGGTCAAGCACCGTCTTTTGACCTCCGATTTTATTTCGCACAATCATCAACCCTAGTAGTCCATTGGATACCTACCCTGTATTAATTTTATTAACCTTACAGTAGTAGCTTCGCTTTTTAACAACTCCTCTATGGTCTATTCACAATTTATCAATTTATCCTTGTTGGTGACCCATTAGACCGAATGAATGGTCTGTATACGAAAGCTCTTCTATTTGTTTTTAATCAAACGTTAATGAGCATCAAAAATTCGACTCTAAATACAAAAGAATTTTTATCGTAAAACCACCCACGTGGAAAAAGGTTCACCTATTTAAATGATGTTCCTGAATGTTGAAAAAAAAAATCAGAATAGAAAAGCCCGCCCATACATCATTTTACATGACGTCGTCCTTTTTGTGTTGTTTGTGCTGTGTGGCGGCGGGCTATTGTACAGTAGGAAACAATAGCGAAAAATTAACCCATGAACGTTTTCCCAAATTTACTTAACAATAAAACCAGCATTTTGCTTTTTACAAATCTAATTAAAATTAATTTGATCCGTTCTGTTCGAAAGGACTCCTTTCTGATGATAAAAAATTCAGGTTTTGGTTTTTTTTTTTTGTGATTTTGTGACGTCGATTTGATGCTGGAACACTCTTCGTCATCTTCGTCCTCCACTATAGTTTAATGATGAATGCCGCGCTCGCCGACATCGACATATCGATGGGGGAATACTTTTTCTTTTATAATATCGGAGATTTTTATATGTAGGAGTATATCGTATCCGCCGCCGCCGCAGACAAAAAAGGTCATGGATTTTTATTTTATTTTCGCTTTCTAAAGAAAATATATCTTTTATGAAATTGCAGCTTTAGTGGAGCAGAAATTTCCTCACACAATGATGATCGGTCGACCAATTTATGGGGGTTGGCTCATAAAGAACAGAAGTGCACAAAAAAAAAAAAAAAAACAAAAAACACGAAAATGAGCATTGAAAAGAGTTTTCTCTTTGAATAGTGAATGACAGCATTGAAAATATTATGTCCTTATATAAAAAAAAAATTGATACAAATATGAAATATAAAAAATAATTCGTGCACCACTACTCCTAAGTATTTGCGCAGTGCAGGGATGTTATTAAATCTTTTTATCGACATAAAGCTGTGCTCTAGAAAAATAGTTATTTTACTGCTGCAGCTAAACGAGAAATAAGATTTATCTTTATTTGTGTTTTATTTGAGTCATAAATAAATGGTGAGAGCTTAACCATAAACGAATGTAAGTCGCATGTGTTTTTGGTTAAATTTATTGGTGGCTCCTTTCAATTGATAGACCAATTTTATCGAACTGACTGTGAATTGTATTAACAATGAAATTACTTGCGCCCTCGAATCGGGATGAAAGTTGTAGCTGATTGGATCATTAAGACTGGCTCTCACGTATATACTGGTTTATGTCTATCGTTGGCTTAATTTGCGCTTAGCTGCTTCGGGAAAGTTTTTATGCCAATTCGCCAAGGAAATTATGGTATAGATTCAATCTATTATGTGCAAGGCAGGAATAAAATCCTACTGCACTGCGATAAAAGATTCTACTTGACCTAAAACCGTGCCAATTTAGAAGTTATGTAGCATCAAGCATGGTTAGGGTTTGGCCTCGATTCGTAAGCTTTTACTGGTAAACATCCAACCATAGATGAGTCCAATATTAAACCCATTTTTCAAACATGTAGATTTAAATTAGACTCACCCTCCGAACAAGTCTGGCTACGTCTTATCCTCGCCCGACTTTATATAAATTCGTTTCATTCGTGTCTGTCTAGTATCTCTCTTTGATCTGTCCATTATGTCAATCCGTGTACGCAAGTAATTTCGTCGTTTGGATTCTTGCGTCTCTTTGATGTACAATTGTAAAGCAGTTGTTATCTAAATCCTTTTTTCATCACAAAATTTTTCGAGGTAATATCCGCGGTATGTATCGATTTGTTGATTCTAAATTGCTTCTCAGCGTCAATCCATTTATGTGGTTTTCATTTAAAAGTACATATAAATATTTTTTCCATAACCTCAGAAACTTCTGCTGTATATGTACATATGTATGTATGTATACACTCGTGCAAGCAATATCGACACGCTTTACTAGATTTTATGTTGAAAGTTCTAAGCGGGTGTATTATTAATTCTGTCTGGGAAGGATCTGGTACTGTTTTTAATTTTGATGATGTCCTGCAATTACATGATGTATTTTTCAGTTTTTTGTTCGATGGAGAGCTTTAACTCCTTAAAACAGTTTTATAATAGTTGAAAACTTAATAGTACAGAGTTCTTTTACATACGTTTCTTTGATTGAGACTAAACGTTCTAAGGAGATAACTCAATTGAAGTTGGAGACGACCTGCTCATTCAAGTGATAATATGTACTATAAGATCATCCATTTTGTAGTTCCTAAGGTAAATTTACATAAAACACATTTATGACATTTAAATGTCCTTCACGGGAGTTTTTGCAGGACTTGATTCTGACAAGGTTGTTTCCGATGGCTTTTTGGCACATGGGTCATAGCTTAACTATTATTCGTTTGCAAAACGTTAAGACTTTACGGACTACGCACGATTTTGTTGGCCAGTTCACATCACCTTAATGCGAAATAACTCGCCCAATAAATTTTTTGCAATGAGGCCGAAAAGGGCTGTGTTGTGTGAAATTTGGAATCGTCTTGTTGAAACCATATACACATATCACATATCACAAACATCCATATCGTTGACTTGATGTTAAAAAAAAAGGTTATGATTTGGCTATAACGATGAGAATTGACGGTGACGGTTACGCTTTTTCATTTTCGAAGAAGTACGGACCAGTAGCACCACCAGATCGAAACGCGCCTTTATGTGAATACAATGATCTCTCGACAGACATCTGTGGATTTTTACTTCCCCATATGGGACAATTTTGTTTGTTAACGTATCCACCTTACCTCCTAATCCAGACCATGAATTGGATAACCTTATGTAGAATCCTTTATTGACCATTAGGTCGTTTTGTTTTTATCCTTCAAATTAGTTGGACTGACAAGGTTGTTTCCGATGCCTTTTTGGCACATGGGTCATAGCTTAACTATTATTCGTTTGCAAAACGTTAAGACTTTACGGACTACGCACGATTTTGTTGGCCAGTTCACATCACCTTAATGCGAAATAACTCGCCCAATAAATTTTTTGCAATGAGGCCGAAAGGGGCTGTGTTGTGTGAGATTTGGAATCGTCTTGTTGAAACCATATACACATATCACATATCACAAACATCCATATCGTTGACTTGATGTTAAAAAAAAAAGGTTATGATTTGGCTATAACGATGAGAATTGACGGTGACGGTTACGCTTTTTCATTTTCGAAGAAGTACGGACCAGTAGCACCACCAGATCGAAAGGCGCCTTTTTGTGAATACAATGATCTTTCGACAGATATCTGTGGATTTTTACTTCCCCATATGGGACAATTTTGTTTGTTAACGTATCCACCTTACCTCCTAATCCAGACCACGAATTGTATAACCTTATGTAGAATCCTTTATTGACCATTAGGTCGTTTTGTTTTTATCCTTCAAATTAGTTGGACTGATGAACTCATTCTTGACCTGATTTGAAGGAAATTTTGCATTCTCAACCGTTCGAAGTTACCGGATTAAATCAGTAGAAATGGTGTATGCCACGCCTACTTTGAAAGGATTATAACATCCATTTCAGATGGATTATAAGCTTTCTGCATCCATGTTTTTGTAACTTACAGATTAACCGCTACCCGTTAAAGACCGACAGATTTTTCTTTCTGAACATACTCGGACTATTAAGTGTATATAAGTACATTTATTTAATCGTCCTATAATTCGTAAATGTTTGAGACATTTCCATAGGGAATAAAGGTGTATCAATTTTAGGTGGGCGCTGTTAGCACCAGAGATATCCTTTGCTAAGGGCACTAAGACGTTCTGTAATTTTTTCTTCCATTATGTTCATAGTGTGCATAAATTGTTCACATACTGATGCTGCAAAGATAGCTCGAAATAGACGTCAGTATCAGAGGAAGGTGCTTGACAAGGATGAAGTATTATTAAGGCCTTAAGAGTTCAGTAATAGAAATTGTAGTATTGTCTTGAAGTGGCCCATATTCATAACCTTTTCTTGATGTAGTGTAGTTGTTGGACACAAAAATTTTTCTTCGTGTTTGCGTAAATGATGAACTGCAATATTTTTTCTCCTAAATCACTGATTTTAACAAGGCTTGACTTGGCTACTTCTTCCTTGCTAAATTAACTTTCGATTTGCGCTAGCTTACGATTCGTACTTTTCTTTATAAGTTCCATGAGTTGAATGCATTGCCCTTCCTTTACCCAAACATTTTTATTTTTTTACTTGTAAGTCATGTAGGTCAGGGTCCCAAAGTTCCCTAACAAAGCTGTCCGAGATTTATTTCACTTTTGGCATTGTAAAAGTTAATCAGTTTCCATCCAACACTCTCGCTACCAATTAGGACCAGTTTAGGGTGCTTTTCTCTTTTGTTTGTTCTCTTTTAGGAAATAGGTTCTAAAACGAAAATTCTTTGCTTAGAATAAATAAATTAAAAAGTACCTTCATTGCATACTTAAAAGCGGCGGTGTACCTCCCCTCCATCTTTCTCTCTCTCTCTCTTGTAAATATGTAAATAAAAATTATTCATTTATTTAATACGTTTTTTCTTTATGTCTGTTCTTACCATTCATTCATTTTAGACTTGGCTTTTAAGTGAAATCCATTCATAATCTCAATGATGATGTTATAGCGAACAATTTTCTAAATAAAAAAAAACAAAACAAAACAGCAAACCGATTGATATTAACACGAAAGCGATAACTTTCGCGTGTGCTCTCAACTGCTCGGCTTTTGTTTTATTCGAATTTTGATTTTTGATTTAATTTGTTCGCGAACGAAATATACACATACATACATACATATATTAAAATAAAGAACACAACAAAACAAAAACCAAACAATAGTGTGTAAGACGTTTTTGTAGTGTGTGTGTAATGCGTGATTAGTGTTAAGTTAGAAAAAAAAAAAAAATTATCCTAACAATCCAAAGGACTTGAGCTTATATTCGACAATATTTAATTGCAATTTTCGAAATCAGAAAATCGGAAAAGAAACTTACTTGAAGTACCTAAACAAAAATAACAAAAAAGAAAAACAAGAAACACAATCAGGCGAGAGGCAAATAATAAAACATATTTATCGAAAACGGCGGAATATCACGCATGACTTGCAACAGCAAACGACAAAGGACATAGCATCCTCATCTGTGTTTGGAACAAAGAAATTTTCGAATTTGCTTTTGTTCGGGGCCAGGACATAGGTAGGAATTGTCAGTTCAAACGGTGCTGCACGCTGCATTCGTTAAATACTTTCTTGGGATCGAACGGAAGAGGCGTTTCACATCGCCGGAACAAAACAACCAGGGACATGGATACTCTGCTGTTTGCTCTGTTCATCTTTCTTGTGATAATTGAAGGTGAGTGAAGATTTTAATATAATTTTTATGTATCTAATTTCCATACTATCAAGTATATTATTATATTTAAAAAATGTTGAATTTAATAGTTAAGATCTTTAACTGAATACTTATTGAGTAACAATTAATCATACATACGTACTGGTACATATGTATGTATATGAACTACCAACTTAATACCTCGATAACTAGTTATACATGTTTTGTAATTTTAACGAAAGGTTTTGACATCAAAGGTTTGGGTTAGACCATTACATACCTTGATTGACCAGAAGTAATCTTTATCGTGATTCGGCAAAGACTGACATGTTTGTCGGGGATGCCAAAACTACTAGTAGAAATTGTTTTGCATGGTTCGTCTCTATAAATGCTGTCATATGCGACCTTAAAATCGGCGAAAATGTAATGGATATCGATTTGGACTTTTGGACTTTTCTCCACGATCTGATGCGTTGTGGACGGTTCTACTCAGAAACCTGTAGTCACATACTTTGTACATTGAAGACAGCTCTTTCATTCCCTGGTACACATTGATGATCAAGGATCGAGCAGAGTCTTTCCTTATGCTATGTTCAAGGAACCTTAAGCTTTTCTCGGGAACACTTCATAACTTAGATTATATTTCTGTAGCAGATATTGCTATTACGTTGGCTGGTTGTGGATGAAAAAGGTGATATCTTTACGTGCTAAGAGCTCTACCAAGATCAGCCTCATACTTAAAGGATCATATCGTGGCCCGATGTGTTCGATATTCAGCTGTCCGATTGACTTATCCTTAGGGGGCTTGTGGCTGCTGATTCTTGTATAAAAAGTTCTAGACTGACATCTCGTAGATATAAATGTTTTCGAATAGACGACTCTTTATAGTATTTGTGTTACCATGTTTCTCCTTTTTCCCTGCTAACCCATCGCACTGGATGGTCCTAGTGGTAATAACTTAATTGCTTGTTACATGCACATGCAGACCAAATATGGTTGTCCGTAATTCATCCACATCCAAGTCTTGAGGTTCCGTCCTCTATCTAAGTTCTTTTTGTATACATAGTAAACCAAAACCCTCAAATTGAAGGACCATGTCATGTATGAAAAAGTTGTATAAATGGATGGACACCTAACCATCTAACCGTCCAAAACTATATTAGTATGGATATGCGTTGAAGCTGAACATGCTGACATAATAGGAAACAAAGAAGTTTAAAATATTTTGGTATTAGATGGATTACAGAATTAGGATTTCTAATATTCGCTCTACGAGCCAACCCTTCAAGGGGCCCTTTAGCAGTGAGTTTCTGGTGAACCCTACCTCAATTTAGTTCTTTAAATATTTAAGGAAAGCAGTTGCCGTTGCCACGAACCGGAGATCGAGCATAATTTACTCACCCTGCTCCTTATTGGTCCTGCAAACTGATGATTGTATGAGCATACATCCCTTTTATCTGACACAAGTGTACACAACAATGGCTTACATGACAGAGTCGACAGAAAATTTTCCATTCATATGCATATGTAATTGAATTCAGTGATTGGAGTCACAGGACAACACTTAATTTATTAATCCTCGTCGATAAATGCTGAAGAGGTGGTCCAGGAAATCGAGCACAGTTATTAATTTATATAAATAATATTTATTTTGTTTTCGTTTTATTTTTTGGTCCTTCCTTTTTCTTATTTATGGATGAAACAATTTCAATACAATCAGGTGGCTTTACTAATAATTAAGTTCATCTTTTTCGTCTCTGGTAGGGAGTGACTGGTGGCGAAGATATAGTGTATGAGGCACATTCGCGAGCTGCCGCGTTGCATAAGTGATTGCATTAACTTCGCTTTGTCGAGCGAAATAATTTAATTAATTATAAGTAGATACTTGAGGACGAAAACTGAAAAATTATTTAATTATTTTAACGTAGGTGACGCCGGAAGACTGCAGGTAATATGGAAGTAAGGTTAATGGTGATTAATTTTCGAATGGAGTTTATTAATTTATGAAGGAAGGAAGTGTCTTGAGCATACATATGTGTCTTTCGTTCGAATTTATGAGAAATACCATTGGTTCTTTTATCCACAGTTTATACTTCTGGGCGCCGTGGCTCATGGTTACGACACCCTGTCCCTAGATAATACCTTTTCTGAACCCACCTCTCGCTAGCGTCTAACAAACATCTGAGAGTATAACTGTCATGACAAAGCTTCTCTAATAACAAATATCCCTTCAGACACGGCACTGAAGGTCTCTTCCATTCGTGTAAAGAATGTAAAACACAGAACACAAATGATTGTGAGAAGCTAGGCCCTGGATTTTATGGGACCTGTTGGGCCAAATATTTTACTGCTGACATAGTGATTTAGAATGTCATTATTTTAAGTAATATTGTTTCTTCTCTAAATTTTTCTCCAGAAATTTAACATCCATCACTATGCTTTCTGACTATGTACCTTCCTTCTGAAAAAGGAATAGAATATCGTAAACGCCTTGATAAGTGCGAGCGTCAAAACTTTGTTTAACTTCTGTAGCCATGAATTCTAACCTCGGAAATTTCTATAAAACTGATTGGTGAACATTGTCGCATTTAGTCTGGCATTTCATTGAGAATTGATTTCAAGACTTCGAACTCGTTTACGAAAAGAAAGGTCTTTGACTAAGTTATCATGCGATTGTTAATTGCGATCTAAAGGTTGCTTCTACTAAGAACAGCGGAGTCAGATCTCTTTCAGATGTTTTAATGTTTATTTCTGTGGTATTACTATTACTACTACTGCGTAGGCTAAAAAGATTGTTGTGGTGTTTTCGACAGAGTTTATCAGGTATCTCGTGAATATTTCTGCTAAGTGGTGTACCTCATACGACATCCTCTGCAACACTGGACATTTTGTTTCACTTGATACCCCTTGACATTCTGGGTAGCAAATGGCTGTTAGTGGAGCTAATCGTGGTTTATTAAAGATTTTGGCCACTCTTTTATTCTGAAGAAATTCGAAATAGCTTCCGAGAATATAGACTACAATATTCCCAAAATAAGGATTGATAAGAACTTCTGCGTAACTATTCCTTCCAGGACATTTAGTTCCTGGAAGACAAGTCGATTTACTTTCATACCGGTGGTCCCAAAACTAACGCCAGGGTAGGTGATGATATTTTCTCTGATGGACTTAATCCTAATCTCCCCTTCTGTATTCCTAATCATTGTGGCGTATTATAGGTAGATATAAGATCTTTTCTTGATCTCATCTTGGAATCCTTCTCTAATAATTCAAAAGTTTCTTTAGAGTGCCGTTCGTTTCTCTTAGAAATGGCAGAGTAGTTTAATATTCATTTCTGTTGAGTGTCAGGGCATAGGGATACATGAAACTACTGTATATATCTACATATATTTTTAGAGAAAGGTCTGGTACCTTGCACTGTAATAGGAGTCATCACTGGATATTGTATAATAGAAAACACGCTAGACTTGCTGTAATTTCAAAAGAGTTTTACAGAAGTTGCAGAGTTCAAGAGAAAGAGGAATCTATTCTTCACCTTTTCTCCATTTATCCTTGGTGATCTTTTTACCACTGACATTGGGGATCTCTTATGCTACGATTAGCATTAACCATTTGCTATGGTTGATTTTTCGTATCGTACGCTCTCGCTCTTGAGGACATTGTATGGTTCATCCTTACATGCAACTTCTTAGTGGGATTGATTTGTTTACTCTCTATTGTAATTCATGTTGCATAATTGCTCCTCTGGAGCATCTTCTCCTTAGAACGGAATTGGACTAAATTTTTTTGATAGATACAGATAAACATGGATCATGCCATATGGTTCTTAGTAGCCATTAAAAACGTGAACTCAATTGGTAAAGGTTATTGTCTGTTTCATTTGTGCTGGGGTGTTGTTTCCAATATCAGAGTCAAGGTAGACAAAGTCTCTTACTATTTCCAAGTCATAGCTGTCTATTGTGACGTTCTGTCGATGTCATTGATGTTGCGTGTCCTTCTGACTCTGATAGTATAAGGTATAAGCTAAATTTTCTTTGATAAAAAACTGAAAAAATAACAAAACAGAAGTCAAAAATTATCTCCATTTAAAGTGGCAAACAGCTTAAGGGTCTTTGGCGCTTTGAGCAACAAAATTTGATAAGATTCAAAAGCCCCTAGGAAACTATCCGCAAACACCACTAAACACTTTTGAAGCATCAATGTAGAAAATAAAACTGTAAGCAGGAATTCTCTCAAAATGTTGAAAACTAAAGGACTTCCCTTTAAATTACACAAAAGTCTATCTCATTAACGTACTTAAAATAAAATTAGAGCACTTGTATCTACGAGTATACCGGCGGCGCCTATGCCAACGACAACGATGAAGATGACGCCTTAAGCGTTCCACTTACAGCCAAAACATTTATATGATACAATCCCTCCATAGACTCGGCACAGTTGATGCATTCAAGTGCTTCCGCATTCAAGACGTCAAAATCATATTTTTCACAATTTTCCGTTTCTGAATGAAACGAAAAAAAAAAAGGAAAAAAAAAATTGTGCATGGATAGGATATGTCCTCGAAAAGAGTAGGTACATATCCCCACACACTTTAAAGTTCCGTCCCCACATCCATCTCATCTCATCTTATCCCCAGTCGCCGCCGCCGACTCATCCTCATTTAGGAACGCGCAACACGTATCTCTTCTTCATTGAAACAGCAGCAACAGCAGCAGCAGTAGCAACATCAGTAGAACCAGCAGCACAAAAGCGCTCCTTTCACTTGAGAGATATTTATACAACGTGTCTCTGTTTTAAACATCCAGCTATACAGCTATGCTGCTAGTAAACAAGGGCAGCACCAAGAGCAGCAATAAGAGCAATCATGTTTTCTCCCCTTTTTTTGTTTTTTTGTTTTTGTTGCACCACCCTCGTCCTGCTAGATTATCCTGTTGCACTGCTACAATTGTTAAATGGGGCAATGGGAGCCTTCCTGCTGATAGTTGGGGAAGCAAAGAGGTTCCTTTCATAAATCCCATTAATAATGATACTTGTACACACATGCCCATGCAGAGACAACGGGCCGTCGTCGATGATGATGACGAAGGCTTTGACAGCTCGAATTGAGTGAGCAACCCATTCTGCTTTCGAAAAAATTCTAAGCATCGGTCTATATAAAGGGGTATCCACGTCATGTCATCATTCTGATGATCATCATCATATCAACCACAAGCACTATACCGCCATCATTACATCCTTTTTTACTTTTACAATATGAATTGGGAATCACGACATTGAGGCTCGAGAGTACTGATACACTGTTTTGCTGGGCTGCCATTGTTGTAGGTGGTCACTGACGGGTTGTAATGGGTGGATCTGCTATGGCATGCTGAGGTTGTTTATCTCCCCCCCTATCATCATCATCATCATCATCATTGCTGTATCCTTTTTAGTTGATTGTTTTGTTTCGTTCCGTTTCGTTCATGTTCATTGAATGATGAGACCAGGTAAAAGGTTAAAAGCTTTCGATAGAAAAAGCTCTCTCTTATTCGTTGTCTCTGTGTATATAACTGAATTCAGTGGGAAAATTTCAATGAAAAGTAATAATTGGGAAAGAGTTGGAAGGACCATTGCGCAGCTTATTATTTCGTTATAAAGGAGAAGAAGAAGAAGAAGAAGAAGTTCTTCCATTTAGGGATATACCTATAGAATCCATTGAATACACGAATACAGTGAAAACGGTGAAATCGTGCGTATGCTTACTACAAGCGCAGCTGCAAATTCATTGAAGGGACTTTTGTCTGGATACTGGGAAATGAGTAGAGGTGTGGGCGGTAGTGGGTTTGATTTCTACGTGCTGCAACGTATTGTGCCACAGACAGGGTTGTCGCTGTGATGTTTTGACAAATTATAGTTTACAGCTTTTAAAATAAAATTTAAAAAAACACATTCTTGTAGAATGAAAAAGAATCTCGAAAATTTATGAATTTCGAAAGCAAAAGTAACGAAATGAATTTTCTTTCGAGATTATTCAGACCCCTTCTGTTAAATTGTGAAAATAACGAAAAAGTGGGAAAACTTTTTAGTCCCCGAGGCGAGCCACCGTGGCCTGAAACGGGACACAACAAGCACTTGTTTTTAACAGTCACGCTGTATAAAAGGTGAAGGACATGGAATTCATTGGGATTTAAGTGTACAAATCCTCCGCATACCGAAACGAAGCAGAGTACATAGTAGCGGACAATTATCTTCGCAAAAATTGTGGATCCGATGGTGTAGAACATAAGTTTCATTGTTGTGGACTTAGCCATTTTTTACTGAACTGCGCCGCCCATCAGGAGTCCTTTTTGTATTGAGTGTAAGTGAGTGAAATATTTGGGAGTCGACATGAATACTGCCACATTTTTAAGAACCAATGTACATCAGTATGTTCTATGTGGTCAACCTAACCTAATTCCTTACTCTATTTCTTAATAGTAAGAGGATCACGTAATACCTTAGGTTCTTCATAAAGTTTTAGGTGCACCAAGATCCTTATCCTCGTTTCAACTGATTTATATTTTGAGGCGCTTACGAACACCTAGGCGAGTTGAAAGCCTAGAGTATTAGCCCCTCCTTGATCCACTTGTTCAATATCAGATCAGGGTGCGCCTGCGATGGAGGCGAAGAATATCTCTGGTGATTCTTTGATAATTCCTTCCTTCAATACCTACTAATTCAAGAACTGCCTAGATCTTCTTCTTTTGTATTCATTAGCAAAAAATACTGGATATGCCTTCTGATTGAATGGTACCGGAAGTTTGGCTGGTGCACAAATTTAGTGCCGACTTTCCCTGCGTTCAGGACTGGCTTTAGTCAAGTTTTAGCGTGAACTGCGCTATAGTCGAATCTTCACGGATAGCTCCAATACTATAAGTAGTCATGCGTCCGGTGTCTTCGTGAAGCAAGCATGCCTCTATTTTTCAAGCGGAGATCTATGCTATCCGTATGGCTGCCAACTATATTATTAAGAGTTGCGACAGTCAGGCTGCGCTTAAAACCTTTCTCAACCATGTAACTTATTGAATTCGGTCGCAAAACTGATCTCTTCAACTCCTGTCTCGGTCCCAGGTCACACTGGGATTGAGGGAAATGAGATATTTGATTGATGATAATGCTAAGCAAGTTTCATTGGGTCTTCCCGCGTCCTCGGCAACACTATTGTGTGTCGCATGGCATTCCAGTAAACGGGCAGACTCAAAGTGTGCTTCCGAACGTATTTAGGAAATTAGGAGGATTCTTATTGTGTCTTAGCAGGAAAGATTGTAAGACCACTTATGGAACATTTTCCGTTCGCTAGGCATCTTCTTGTTCTAGGCATACGAGACATCTGTGTATGCCACCCTTGTGGAGAGGGCGACCTGCTTTTACTCGGCTCAGGTGGTAGATTTTCAGTGCTGATACTGAAAGTCCTTATCGCTCAAGTCTAATTTCGGTCTTGGATAATACTGGATTGTGGTTCGTGGTAGTGCAATAAATCAGTTACGTCTGAGTGCTCCAGTGATGGATTTCCGAAGAAAATATTTGAGTCATACTTTATTCGAAGATATCCCGAAAGGGATTTCACTGAAAATCATCATCTTTTCAAATTACTGTACCTAGCATTGTACATCAAAAAATTTTTATATTTTTTCGTTTGTTTTTTATCTATTTAATTTTAAAAAACCTATGTTTTTGAAACCTGAAAGTTTATTGTAGAAAAGACAATCTATTGATTTAAGTCAGCTTACCCATCCAATTTCTCAGTATCTTATCGAAATGTATGGAATTTATTGACTCAGAACAAGTCTTTATATCGATTTAAACAAAACGCAACATGAGACTTCTTCGCATCTCACGAGGATATTTTCAAACTTTGAAAAACTTTCATTGAGTTCGATTTAACTTTTGATGCAAATTTCTTGTCCCAAAAGCCATAAAAATACAGCCAACTCTTAAAACCCCCCCTGAAATCTACTTTATTGATTTATTTCGGTTTTGTTCATGGAAAACGTTATCCTTCTACTGTTTATTCAAAGTTCAGTCATAATCGTCATGTTGCTCACCCATCCACACTAGGCCAAGGTCTCTAAACCACTTGACACAACTTAGTATAAAATGCACTCGTCACCCTTGACAATTTGACATTTGCAATCTTTAGTGCTTCTGTTAAATGAAATGTCACCAACAAACCCTTTGACAGGAACTCTGTGAGTCATTATCAAATTATACAAAATCCAGCAATCAAGAGTTTACAGTCTTGAAAATGAATCAAAAATTAAAAGAAAAAAAAAGTAATTTTAAATATAAATGTCACCTGTCAGTTGTGTCATAGCTGTCACTCCCTGCTAAATTTCCCCTGCCATTGTTATGTCAACTGCGACGATGACCTAGGATGACATTTTTCCATTGTGTATTGCCTTGCCCTATATATCGGGGCCAGTAAGATGTAAGCGTGTAGGCGAGAGCGAGATAGAATGAAACTCCTCGTATTTGTCCTCCATCTTCTTATCCGACATTAATTGCATGGCTTATGGGGAACTTAACACCTCGATGGCATGTGACTTTGGCGAGCCCAAGAGAAGAAATTCCTCCACCACATCTTTCTTTCATTTCGGTGTGAAATATTCATGGCGAAGAGTCTTAGCAGAAAGTAAGGGCTTAATGCATGTGGCAGGTGGGTTGATTGTATTGGTAGTACGTGGTCCTTTTGGATGTAACCTATAAATGTGTTAATTAACACTGTTTCAAGGATATGGCTGCGCATGACTTGCATGGTGGATGTGCGCGTTTATTCTCTCCTGGCTGATGGACATGGAGAAGTTTCCCCAAGAGTGTGTATTAAGTTATGTATGTGCTCTGGCTGACTCGTACCTAGATTGAAAGTGAAGGCCCTGCTCTATATAAAGCTGGAAGTGTTTGGAATTTCCAATTTTCCAGCGTTAACTTGGCATACATACATATACAGGCACGCATACACCAATAGTATCCCAAATACCTATCCTCTTTGTTCGGGCGAAATACATTGAATGTTGAAAATTTTTTGTGTGTAACATTTGTATTCACGTTTTCACTCACGATTTCTTGTACAAAAAGACGATGTGGGGGTGGGAGGTAGGCGAAGAGCATCACTGGGTGATGTATAAGGAGCAACTGTCAATTGGAATTTCCAATTTTTCTTATTCTTGTTCTTTAGTATTTTCAAAGAGTGTTGCCAGACTTAATTGATCCTTTGTTTGAGTAATGAATTCAATAAGTCTACGAGGAGGACGTCATTTACCTTTGGCGGCAGATGCGGTGGAAAGATGGAGGACAGATGGCGCTTTTGAAGTGAACTGAAATTGACAGCGCGCACACAGGTACTTTAAAAATAAGTTTAGCTAATTAGTTGGGAAATTAATGGAGAGATGTGGTGGAAAGAATTTTAAGAGATGTCGTCGTCCCACATATTTTAATGGGACAACTGTTGCGTTAATTGGTTTATCGATTGGGAAGTAGCAGGGTTTGTGATGGGATAGTTAAGTCTATATGTTATGATGGGTTTTCTCTAACAGAAGGAATAGAATTTTCTTCCATATGGGATTTGTATTCCCCTATAGTCCAGCATAGTTTGAAGGATGTAGTGAAATGTACAGTGATCTATGTACATACATATGTCATGTAAATATTTTGAACGTTTCCTTATAAATGCAGATAGTCAACTGGTTGCAATAGCACCCTAACAGATTATTTACGTTCTCGAGTTATAACATTCTTTAATTCCGTTTACATCTTAAATCGCCTTTCAGGAGGATTCTGCTTTGTAAAATAGTATTGATTTCCTTAAAAAATTTCGAATTCGACATTTTAATCAAACCTGGCATTAGGATCATATGCTCAAGAGGTTTAGTCTGTCTGTTTGTACGCCCGAATGCAGCTTAAGTGGCTGAACGGATTGACTTCAAATTTCATATCTGGAGTCTAAGGGTCCACAAAATTAGTCGTCGTCGATTTAAGTGTCGATTTTTGTAAAAATTGATTTGTTGTAAGACAGCTCTAACGATTTTGATAAAAATTAGTATTTGGCTAAGTTTGGTGGTTAAAAGACAAATGAAAAGGAATGGTGCAGCAAGTTTTGGAACTGCCACACTAACTTTAAAAAAAATCTATTTTTTTCAAAGTTTTTACTAAAAATCGAAAAAAATTGTTGAGGCAAAATATATAGGCTGTACAATTCTGTTTCAGTCTCCTGAGCTTTACATATGACTACGCCCATAATTTGTAGGGATTTTTGTTAAAAAACAAAAAATAGTTAAAAGCTCCTTTGTAAAAGCTTCCTTTGGTCCGAAGGAAGTCATAAATTTAAGTAAAACGCACCTCTACAAACAACATAAGTTGGGAACGGTCTGACTATTGCGTATATGTAGATCTTTATGCCTAAATGGTACCTTTGTGTAAGGAGTCCTATAAGAGCGATTTACATTTGATATGCTTTGACCAAATAAGTGGTTTCTTGTTCTTCTAACGCATTTTGACTTCAGATTGGCCTTGATTCATTTAAATAGAACCACCTCACTTAAACATTCACCATTAACACAAATATTCTCCAGGCATGACCCGAAAAAGGCCGTAGAATCATCATTACGCGTAGTCATCTTTACATTCATTTTTGGTACACAAAACACTAACCAAATCGTGTATCACTTGCGCTACCTTTTTTTTCCTACTCTGTCCAATCCCGTATTCGTCCTTCTCCAGTTTCCTGTACAGGTTCTCAAGACGTTAAGTGTCCTTAATGCTTTATAGACATCCACCTTAAGTGGTGTACTAAATTGAACAATACCATTTATTTAACCTCAACCGCCTTTCGACACCAAAGTGATCCCGAAATGTACAATAAAAGAAATTAAAATATATACACATATAAGTGTATGTACATACATTATATTCACGTCACCATATTGGCAATCAATCTGAACGTGTCTTCACCGTTTATCCTCGTTCTTTTTTTTTCCAGGGTGTCTATGTGTATTTTCCCTTGAATGCATTTTACGTGCCGCAGTGCAGCAAGTTCGACATTTCCATCTCAATATCCGAACTAATCCCATTTTATTGCAAATACCATAGCGCACACATCCTTCTTCTCCTGGTTTTTTTTTTCACAATACCTGCATCCTGAATCAATTCGCTAATATTTGCACGAACTTTCATTTAAACGAGCGTATGTATGTATATTTGCACCCATTTTCTGTCTCTCCTGCTCATGTTCGTTTTGTTGCGCTCCGGGCTACGGTCGGACCTTTATCAAGGCACAGACTTTTATATCTTTTATTTGGTTCTTAAATTTCCAGATTCCACTCACATTGCCCAAGAGAAGAACCCTTTTCCTCATCGAACAAACTACTGTTCTGCGAGCTTGTAAGGGAAATACCAGCATTGGTGGTGTACTTTTATTTCAACAATATTTACTCACGATCCTGCTACGTCGTTTAGAGTTTTATAGCTCTCGTTCCCAATCCTCACCACCACCTTTCGGTTGACAATAAACATAAAAACATAAAAAAAAAACAAGTAAAAAAAAAAAAAGAAAACGAATCCCTAGAACTCGTCTTCGATAATACAGTGCCATCGTGCCCCCCTTTTCCACGTGCGTCGTGCTTCATACGATGATGGAGGATGGCATTTTATTTTTCAATATCCTGATCCTTGTTGCCTCTGACTAAGATTGAATGAAAGAGAACACGATTCGAACAAATACCAACGACACTGAAGGAATCCGTGGATGTAGGTTGGTACATCATCCTTTGCTGGGGCGCTGCATTGTGTCCTCGTCCATATTCACCACCCAATGCTCCGTCACCCTTCAAAATAATCAGGACGTGCATTCAACAGGGCATAACTTAGGGGAGGCTGATATAAATTCACGAAACACCCTCTTCACGCTTTCCTATGTCGATAACACACTGCCGTTGTTGGTGTTAGGTGGTCGACTCCGTTACTGCTCCTCTTTTGGAAGCTCTTTCAAGCATTATGTCGGAAAACTGTGTCGTCCTCGGTTCAGAAAGATATATATATAAAAAAAAAAACAAATACCAACACAAACACACCCAGCGATTACTCGTCGCGGTTGTTGATATCGTTTTTATCGATTTTCATGTCTTGTTTGTTTGGTTGTCGTATAGTATGTGTCCTTTAGATTATACTCTCTGCTGCTTCTCCTTCATTCGTGTACAACACCACCGTGTGCCGCTGAACGTTGTGAAGGACAATGAAGTGCGGTTGGGTTCACTTCGGTTATTTTGATGGCTTTTTGCACTGACTGCAGAAAATAACAAAAAAAAAAATATCGAGTAAAATTTATAGGCACTGTCAATGTGTAATGTGGACTTGATTTTGATTTTACGATTCAATTCGGAGCAGATATGCTCTCACGAGGACGAGTGTGAGTAAGAGTACGTCAGTGCCATGTTAAGAGTTGAATCATTAAACAATGTCAATCTGATGGAGAGGGATTGCCACAAAGATCCTTGCGTCGGAATGTGGACAAATGACGCAAATGAAATTCATGGCAAATTGATTTCTGGTCATTTTGTTTCAAAAATTCGCAAAGGCGAGTCATTTTTGAGTGGAAAAAATGTCAAGCTGTGTATATACAAATGTATGTATGAACATTTCAAAAGTTTGTATTGTTTGGGAAGCTAATGCCTGTCTGTCTGTTCCAATAACATATCTCAAAAATATCCATAAAAGCTATTCCCAAATGATCCGGTCAGAAGATAAGGTAAATGAAATTAAATTAATGGAGCGAGTATGCGAAGCAACTAAGTCGAAGTTATTTTATTTGAAGTTGTCTGAGTGGTTCAAGTGGTTCAATGTTCTTACCCCAAGATCAAGGAGATGTTAGCTCATTTGTTATTCTTTTAATGAAATCATCTTACCTAAACCTACCTCTTCTTAACTAATTTTTTAACATTATTAAATTCTGTTTTGCTACCAATAATGTGCGAAACGAAAATAGAAAAAGAATAACAATCTACCTGTTCACATGAATTGGGAATATCTCAGTCCACATTGTGGCGAACTTTGCGTAAAGATCTTGGTCTACACCTTACAAGATCAAATTAACTCAAAAACTGAAGCCTCTTGATCATTTGAGGCGGTGACAGTTCTCCAAATGGGCTCTGCAAAAGTTTGAAAAAAATTCTGTATTTCAGCGAAAACCCATCTCGCTTAAGATGAAGCTCATTTTTGGTTTACTGGTTTCGTCAATAAGTAAAATATGTGTTATTGGACACCAATGAAACCTATGTGTGCTTTAAAAGATTCCATTGCATCCACAAAACCATATTTTTTCGTCGATAAAAATGATCGGAAGAATATTTGGAAACAATTTAATGATATGTGGTTCCAACAAGATGGTGCTACATGCCCAGAGTTACAATTGATCTATTGAAGGGGAGGTTCGGTAATCGTGTAATCCAGAGAAATGGTCTAATCTAATGACCACCTCACTCATGCGATTTAACGCCATTATGCCAACAAACCAACAATGATAGAGCAGCTCAGGACCAATTCCCCATATTTCGCCCGATAAATGTGGAATCGATCGCTGCAAATCTGCTCGCGGTGGTAATATTAATGAGGTTGTAATCCATTTAATTAGTATTAGTATTACATATGAAATAAATTTCAGCCCCATAACTCAGTTATTCTGCATTTTATTTAAATACTACATTGCTATGGAAAAAACCCTTTAGAAGCGTTCTCATATTGTGAAAATAAAAAGAAGATGTGTTTAGAACTGGTAGGTAGTTTCTTAATCTCGTAAATGATGGTGTAAGACGTGATATTATATCTGCTTCTCTGCATCATTCTCTTGCTTTACTCAATAACCTTATGTCAATGAATTTTCTATTGTTACAAAACACACTCCAATATCGAGGACATAAGGAAAAAATAATCTCTTCTATGGATTCTCTTCCTTAGAAGTGTTCCTGCTTTTGTACAAGAAATTTTAGACTTTCCCAGTCTCACAATTAGGCAAACAGATTGTTGTTTTTATGGCTTTTATTTGTTTTTCTCCTGTTCAGAACCTTTACTAAACCACTTCCCCCTGAGCCCCATTAGAATAAAACCAAAAGATTTTTAAGACTTCACTTTCAAAGAAAGCTTTAAAAGTTTTACAAAATATACACGAAATAGCAGACTTCACTATTTCTGTAGACACGTAGAGACAGCAACTATTTCTATAGACGCTGCAGAGATAAAGTAATTGTAACCGCCTTTCAGAACAATTGCTCTGTGATAATTAGTTCTAGGGGACATATCAAATCTCAACCTTTGTAGGATAACCAAATTTGCGGCAATGTAACTCCACGTCCGTAAAATAGTAAAATAAAGTACACGACTCGATCGTACGTATGTATTTGCACCTTAATACTTTAAGTGTACAACATGAGAATTGAAATGTAAGTCTTGCTCTTCTTACATGAGACCCAGTGAACTAGGCGTGGCATTCTCCATTTTTGATAGAATTATAATTACAATTTTGTTTGTTTTTTTTTTTTAAAAACGCCATCAAAAAGTGGGTGTGGCCATGTATGGGGCTCAGGAGAATTACACCGAACTTCTAGTAAAAATTTTGAAACAAAGTTAAATTTTTTTAAAGCTTGGCAAGAGACTCCAGTTATGAGGGTAGAAGTGAATATGACGAGCGTACAGAGAGATTGACAGGATTAGCGAATCCATTTTTCGAAGTTCTACAAGTTTCATTAAAATTTCGATTTCGAAATTTTTCAGGAAACGAATATTTGACCTATAGATATGTATATGTACATATGTACATATGTAGATGCAAGTAAAAAGAGTAACCAGGGTTTATTTACTTTCCAATGTAAGCTATATTAAGTACTTCAGGCTACTAGGCTTCAATTTGTTCAAGAACTGAACTCAGAACAGACTTAAGTTTAGGTTTAAGTGTGTCAAGACGCACGCAGCATGTATGCTGTTGCTAGTATCTGAGAATGAACTTACAGAGGTGTACTATTTCCAGTTCAGTTTAAGTACTATTTACTATCGTGATGAGTACTCTGGTAATGGAGAAACGCTGGGTACTAGTTAATAGCGTCAGATCTAGCCACATCTATAAGCTCACTGAAAGAGATGGTACTATTTCTCAGGATTTCTATAACAAGATCATTTTCGAAGGTAAAAAATATAGCACTGTTGGAACAGTAAAGTTCTGAAGTCATCAGCCTGTTTTGTCAGTGACTTTCTGTCGAAATATCATCGTTATTTATTTGTTGTCTTGCGATTTGATATTTAATTTGGTGACGAACTCCTTGAATAATTGTATATTAGCCACTCTTCATGTTCCTTCGTTCTTTTCGGTTTTACAAATGCACGGCTTTTAAGGCGATCGTAAGAGTGTACCTTCTATAAACTGTTCCCATATTAAAAAAATGTAGGATCATAGATAACATTTCGATATTTAGGTAATACGTATATATGTATGTTTATGTACATGTGTTAATCAAAGACATCACGATACCTAAACTAAACAATTGTGTTCTGACACCATTCATTTAATCCTAGATGTAATGCTCGAATCTATTTAGATTAGGAATTCAATCAAGCTTCAAATATGTAAGTTCAATTTGTTGTTCAATGCTTAATACTATCAGTATAATCAATCTGGACTTCAACTAACAAATTTGCTCTGACAAGTATCTTCAGTTACAACATCTCGTTTATATCTGTTTCGACGTTGTGCCCTTCTCTGTGCGAATCTTCTAAAACATTGTTATTCATCCAACATCCGAAACCTTTCCTACATCTTCCAAAACATACCATCAGTCAAAGAACGACAATGAAATGTAAAGTACATTTTCAATTTAGCATTCGCACCAACTCCATGCCGCACCATGTGCCAAAGAGGGCTTTAGAAGGAAAACCCCAGGTGCCCCACGTCTACATAATTCCATGTCCTAAGTTACTATAAATCCCCTCTACCCAGGTCCTCGGGAAAATATTAAATTTCTACCGAAAATTCATTTGCCACCCGTCTTCACATTGGTGGAGGAGGACGAACGAGACTACTCTTTCAGGTCCTTCGAGAGTGCTCATTCATGATTTTATATCAGAATTTCAAGTGAAACATCTGTCAAAGATAAATCTCAGCATCTGGCAGAGCATACTCGTCGTCGTTGTATATGTATGTATGTACGTCAACACACAAATAAGCTCTCTGGTTGCTGCGCCCGTGTGTAATAAGATGTTTCGTCCTCGCAGCGGGGTGTATCCATTTTGACATGAATCTGCGCAACGCATGACTGTCATATGACAGCAGTCTAGCCTGTAAAAATCCAAAACCCAAGGTATACTCGTAGATAGAGAGTATCCAGCTGCCTTGTACTGTTGCTGTTGCTTGACTTTGTAAAGAGCTTTGCAATGTAAGTAGGTATATGGGACGAAGTCCTTTGCAAGCAACACAAAATACTATAAAAGGTTTTTTTTTGTTTGTTTAATTTTTTTTGTATACAGGACTACCTCTACTCCAAAAGGATATACTGTTCATTGTTTATTTTTTTTTTGGTTTTCTCTCCACCCTTTTGCTCTCTCGGACTGCTGCTACTGCTAATGAAAGTAGTGGAAAATTACAAATAAGAAAAAGTAAAGAGAAAAAGAACGAAACAAATAAAAAGTTCGCTGCTAAAGTTCAAGAATGAAATTCTTCGACATAATACTTTCGACCCTCTTATCTCGGGAAACCTTGACATATTTTAATGCGATGCTGCTCCTCGAAAAATAGGGAATGTAATTCATGCACACAGTGTACACACTCGAAACGGCAAGGGCACAAGGGCGCAGTATACTACGGACAGAGAGGGAGAAACAGAGTGAGAGAGAGAGAGAGAGCAAAAGCAGTTGTTTGGTAAGAACGGTTTTTTAAAAATTTATAAATTGCCAGTGTTGTTTTTCTGTAATTAGTTTTTGTCAGTTTCAAAGGCGAAATGAAATTTTCCATCTTCCCCGAGCACACACTCGTACACATTTGTTCGACGACGACAAGGAGTGTCAGGCGAAGTCTCATCACAGAAAGAGAAAAGGAGCAGAGAACGTGGATTGAGTATTTGATCGCTTCTAAGTGCTGTACATTCTACAAGTGACTTTAAATAATTAATTTTGATCTAGAAGTCGGGTTGGTCTCTTGCTTTTTTGTTACTGAGTCAAACGGAACATCATCAAGGATACTATTAATTTTTGCATTGTCAAGAAGTCTTTGGTGGGGATGAGAGTTAGGTTCAGGAATGGTTTGCTTCTCATTTGTCTTCTTAAGTCAATCTTCTTTAATTTTTCGGTGTGTACTGGTGCGCTTATTAATGTGCTGCTCTGTGAAGTGTGTTCTTTTGAACTTTTTGGATTTAATAGCTTAATTGTTAGTTTTTTGATGAATAGTAAGAGAAAGACAGAGAGGACATGAAGAGTATTATTTAAGTTACAATTCCTTAATTGCATTTTTGTAAATTAGAAATGGTGCGAAGGACGGTTGAGTTTCTTAAATGGGGAGCGGAAGAGAATGTTGACAGAATTTGTTGGTTTTTCTTTTTCTCTGTTTTGAGGATTAATACATAATTAGTAAACTATTTTAAATTATGTAGTAGGGTCATTCAATAAGAGGTGTGATTTTGAATTTCCCGCCATTGTTCAACAGTCAATATTCAATTATCATAGCGATGATTTTTGATAATTAAAATGCTTATAAGGTATAGGGTAGTAGGCACAAGTTAGTTTAAGCCCCTAGACCATGTATGAAACCTTTTTCTATTGATTTAAAATGATACTTCTTGTTGAATCACCATGCATAAAGAAGGTCGACTCCGTGTAGTAGAACTTGCAGGATCAATGTTTTGTTTCGTCGGACCGAAGTAGCAATGGTTTCCTAGGGTAAATCTTCACCGAATCTTCAATAAAGTATAATTTTTGATATTTCCTTCGAAATAGGTAAACTCTTTAACCACTTTGAAGTTACTGCGGACAGGTTTCTTTGTTTGTTCAAGATAGTCCCTTCTGTGTGGACAACTGGTCTGCCAACTATTATATGCGACATTAAGCAGAGATATGACTCGGTAGTCATCGGATTGTCTTTGTTAAAAATGGGGCGTATGAAGCTTCTAGTTCAGTCATCGGACATGGCTTCATCCACCCAGAAGTCCATTACAAATCCGGCGCCTTTGTTGTTCTTCGGATTTTTGACACCAGAGCCAACCTCTTGAAAACTGGGAAGGGAAAAGGCTTCTTCGCTGACTGAGTGGGAGTTTTCTTCTTACCCTATCTTTCTCTCTATATGATGCCAATAAAGTAGCTGTTGAAAATATTCTTCATGTTGGCAACCGTTCTGGAAAGTTAAAACTCGACAAATCGAAACTACAACTGTCTTCTCAATGTTTGTCAACTTCACAAGGTGTGTTTCTTATTATATAATTCTAGTTCCATTAAAAAATTAAATCAGATATAATACTTCTCAGGATGAGATCCTTATTAACTTGTCATAAATATAGAATTTGTAACTTGGTCAGAATTCGTTTAAAATTTCGAATTCGCACATCCATCCCAATAAATCGTACACAAATCACAGATGCGGTCAAACATTTTCATTTGAATTCACTCATTGCAAGCGACAACAAGTATTGAATTCATGAATACCAAATTCAATATCGTTCCCATAGAAGGACAGAGCACAGCATCACCCCACAAGCCTACTAATTCCAAAGGCATAGCAATAAATCACACAAATACAAATACCGTCAGTCATTTGTAATACGAAAATCCATTTTACTTATTCAAACTTGTTAGGGGTACACATTTACACCAACAACAGTCCCATCTCCCTGCTAGCACTACATCAAAGCAACACAACAACATGACACGTTTAAGCCGACAGTCATTATCTTCACATAAAAATCGAGTTGTGTGTGCGTGCCTGCTCCTCCGGCCTTAATGTTTATATTCAAGCCGAACCCCGCCCTCCCCACATAAATAAGTAAATAAGTGGGCCTAGGCATCGCCGCCCTTGTTAACTCATTCATTATGGAGCTTATGTAGCCAATAATTATAAAAGCGGCACATAAAATGACATCCACTCCTGCCCCCATTCATGAAATTAACTTTTACCCATCCTAGCGTAAAAGATTTTAGTCCGTGAATTTGCATATGTTCCACTGAGTGCTCTCGTAGACGTGACACAGCTTCCAAATCAGGCTACGTACCTACCTACTCGCTTTTTTTCTCTCTGTTGAATTTTTTAACTGTGTCCAATTGGATGAAAGTTTCATAAGCAAAACATTACCATCTCATACATAGTGTTACATCGTACCCATCCCCGGTCTGACCTGAATTTTGAAGTCAGGCATTGATTTATGCTCAGGAATCTTTGATAAGCATTTGAAAGTTTTATTAGTTTGACACTTTGTCAATAGAAGTGTCACATAATCAGGTTATCATTAATGAAGTGGCAGCTTCACGTGAAAGCTTTTTTATCATGTGTGTGCAGAGCTCTTATACAGCCTTAAGCTATCCTTGACATTCCTTGCATCTGCACTTGAAAGAAAAACGTGGAGGACACACTCGACTAACACTCAGCTTACACTCGACATATACTCGACTTCTGTATGGGGAGGAAAAAGTAAAAAACAGATGCGGAACCCCACCTGATTGCATGCAACTTATGCACTACGACGAGGACGTTGTGTGTGCGAACTGAAAATCATATGCAAACGGTTGAAAGGACGATGTCATTAAAAATGCCCAAACATGTTTATCAAGAAGAGAGGCCTTGCTTCGGCTATTGCCATTGCCGTTCGTTCGTTCGTTCGTTCATACATGTTTCAGTGTGTATGCCGGGTGGAGGCAAGGTAATAGTGCGGTTCCTGTGCACATGTACCCCCATTATCCCTGACCGAGAGCGCCTTGTCTGGCCGTCAAAATGTGTTCCCTCTTCAGGTAATTAAAGCTAAAAAAAAGCCAACGGAGGTAATGCATGGTTACGTGCCTGGGATTGTTCACACAAAAATGGGGTAAACTGTACGTTGCTCTTTGAGCTATTTAATGGATTCGTGTGATGTTTGTCTGGCTAATTAAGTTGAAGGATCCAGTATTGAATGCTTTGATGGGAGGGAATTCACCATGAACAAATGAGCGAACTCGATTTCATGGTAATGGGGCTGAAAGTGAATATTTTTGATTCCCCTTTACTAATTGCACAATTACGTGTCAACGGGGTGGCAAATGAAATAAATCCTTTGGAGATCATCGACCTAAAACGATTTAACTCGATTCTGCACTTAGAAAGTAGTCGGATCCAGTCCCTTGGCGAATTAGATTGTATTTCTCCAGCAGTCATCTTCGCTAGTGGAGGAGTTTTATGATACTTTATTATCCTTTCTTCGTGCTTGGGGTTGCTAAGGTTATGATTATTGGAAAGTTTCTTGACAATTCGTTGAGATACTTTAATGTTAACAAGATTACATGTTGTATGTATAATTTTGTTTCTGTTATGATCGATAAAATCATAGAAGGTTACAACTTAATGCTTGAAATCCATTACATAAATGTCGCATTACTGACGTTTTTTGAACCGCTCTTTTGAACTTAAAACAATAAATTATTGAAAGAGGTTATTGCATACTTTTGATTACCAATAACTAAATATCGTGGCACCAACAATCTGCATAAAAAAATATTCGATTTCAATTAAGTTCACTGTACACAGATCACAGGGCATAGGGCGAGATGAATATTCTACAGAAATACTCTGTTTAAAGGTCGGATTCAATTCCAGAACAAAAGTCTTAACAATTTGCTGTACCTGCATGACACCCGCACACTCAGATTGAGAAGTCGTACCGACCTGGAACTCAAGCTTAAGCTTGTACATAACGTCACCTTATCCAATGCTAATAATTGACCCTACTAGTTGGTGAATACTCAAAGAGATATCCCACTTCAGGTGTAATCTACAACACTTTATGTGAAACAATGTTTACATACATAGCACTAGGGATCATTGGTAAGTCTCTAATGGAAAAGCAAATGCGATTGGCAAATGTGCAATCATTTGGTGATGCGGACACACAACTCCCCCTGGTCAACTGTTGCACTTCGCTTGATTGCATCGGGTAAATCAATTAAATAAATCCTGTCTAATTCGATTCACTTTATCGTAAGTAATTTCGATGCCAACTACCAGATTAAATAGAGGTACCCCGTTTAAAAACAAACGCCCACATCCTTCACAGCGCACACAGTACACAGGATATGCTTTACAAAACACAAGATACAGAGATTCCCCCGGCGGCGGCCGGCGTGACAAACACATCTTGTGTGAACATCTAGCAGTATCACCCACCAGTCCACATTGTGTCAATGAACAACACCCCGACGACAGGGCAGTAGAAGAATACGACTCGACTATTCCGATGAGGTACAAGCCAAAGGATTATTGTACACTCAATTATATGCACATACATAAATACATATGTATTCTATTATGCACTTTTGTATATGCAACGAATCTTGAACACCTCGGCCTCTCAAAGGGCATCCACTCCCAAGTCCCAACATTGGCAAATATAATTCAGCAGCAGCCCTCACAAAGGGGACTCGGCCTTTCTAACCTAGTGCATCAACCAGCATCAGCAGTAGTTGTGTACAGCAAGTGTCCTTTTGTTCCTGTTTTCCTGCTTCTTTTTTTTTTTCTTTTTTGTTTTTGCCGCTCGTCGTCGTCCTGTACACAAGAATCCTCAAATTATGTTGTGGACTGTTTGTCTAGATGTAAATTGCGTATGTATAAGCAGATGCTGATTTTGTGGTGACGACCCGCTTATGTTTCTGACACTTCATCCGTTGTAAAGCTTTCCCAGCCATACCCAGGGTGTATTGTGTATACAATTGAGAGTTCTACATCCAGGTTCGGCTCGGATGGTGATGTTACTGCACACAATCACTGCTGCTTGTGAGGAAACAAAAATAATTTCACTCAACTCATACACTTGTTCTGTTAAGTACAGTATGCCGACGATGACATTGTCAGCAACGACACGCTCTAGGGGATAGGTTCCGTTTCTATATAGTTTTTTTTTTTTTTTTAAACTAACACAAACAGGAAAAAAGACACAATTATCCTTTGAATGAAGAGTTTCCTCAAAATAAGTGCGGTCCCAACTACTGAAAAGGCACGAATCCTTGTCGTCGTAGTCATCGTGACACGTGAACCCTAGACACGAGAGAGAGATCTACATGCATAGGTATAGGTAGCACTCAGGCGATTAAGTAAGTTGACATATACTCTGCGGAAGCTGGGGGAGCTCTTTAAGGATGTTGATGCAATTAAATTTTGCCAGAAAATACGTAACATCGGACAACAAAAAGCCGTCGATAAAGCGACGGGAACGAGAAGAGTCTGTAAAGTTTATTTGGAAATTATTACCTTTTCTCGTTCGAGTAATAAATACGCGTATTGCCTCCGGGAATTGTGTGTTTAAAATTATTATTTCCAAGTTGGATTTGTGGCACGAGAAGCACTCGATCTGCGGATTGCGAATGGAAATGCCAGAGCATTAAAATTGTACCTTAATGGCGTCCTATTAACGGCGGAGGCAGTTAAGGATGGCTGTATTTTTTTTTTATATTCAAACACGTGCTTATTTATTTATTTGTTCCCTGTAGGTCGGAGAGGCTTAGGATTTAAAAAAAAAAATGAAGAAAAAAGTAAAAGACCGTTTCGATTTCGATTTTATTAGCATTGCTCCCTATCCCTGTGGAGATGTGGAAATATGTGTGTGTATATGTCTGAAAAGCAATAATCCACTTATTTGCATTTAATTTAAGTCCAAAGGTGAGGTACATCTATTGGAGGATAATCAATAACGAAATGTAGGTTATGTGTTTGGTGGGGTTAATAATTTAAGTTAAGCAGGTAGTTAATGTCCAAGGAGTTTAAAATAATGGAAGGGGCCTACTATTTAGATGGCATTTTATATTTGAAAACTTTTTTATGACAGTTATGCTCTCGGATGTTTGTTAGACGTTCGCTTGTTAGTATAGTAAAAAAAACTGGTGTTGTCTGGGAATCTAACCTCGAACCTTTCCCTCAGTAGTCCGACTAATTAACCAATGAGTCAAAGAAGGTGAATAGCGTTGACCATATGAGATCATTTGGATTTATATATCAGTACTGAAGCTCTTTATGCTAGCTTATCTTTCATTTCAGGGGACCCAAAAGTTGAAATTGCTTGATCTGCTGTTTAATGCCATATTCGATGTTATGTGAGAAGCTTTCTCATGACAAATCCACTCTCGGATTTTTAGATGTTATCTAAGGATTGAACCTGTAGTCCAGCACTAACCACTTGTACACAAACTTTTACAAAGACTTTCTAAGCATACTTATTTAAAAAAAACAAGTTCTTGTGGAACTTTTTTTATAAGTGGATAGTTTCGGACGTTTCATATTGGCGGCATAAACAATTGGATAACAAATGCTTAGTTTGTTTTTTTATAATTTATTTACTCGCGCACAAGGGTTTAGTGCTACCCTTTTAATGTCAAGACACAGCGCGGGCAATTTGGAAGAGAATATAGGAGATACCGATGGACGTTGGTTTTAAATATTTGTGGGTTATAATGTGAGGGAAAAATAGAACTTGGTAGAGCATTCCACATTCGTGTAGTACGGTTTAGGAAAGAATCTCTGTATTTGACCGTACGTCCGAAGATAAGCTTGAGGGTATACCGATGAGCTTTCAAAGCGTGACGGGTATTGCCAGAAAATTGTTGATGGGGCGGAATGCAACTGGCTATTTCGCTGGAGCACTGTTTATGAAAAAAGCGATAAAATAGGGAAAGACATGATACCATTTCTGCGATGTTGGTGCGAGTTAATCCACTCCGCTATGCTTCTGTTCCCTATTAGTTTTAAAGCTCGATTTTGGATTCTGTCCAGCACGTGCAAAGAGGTCTTAGGAGCTTGGGGCGGATGTATGCCTTATACATACATATATTGTATCCAGATCAGAGGGGGTGAAGAACTTCTTGCATCGTTTGAGGAATCCTAGACATTTCGCAGCATTCTTGGCAGATTCGAATATGTGGTCATTCCAACGCAGATGGTCGTTGACACACATACCGAGAATGGAAAGTTTTTCGGTTTCGACGATGCAAGTGCCATTCATTGATAATGGATTAAGGTTACGCTTGAGCGACAGCTGACAGCAGTGGGTTTTCGAAGCATTAAATTCCACTCTGTTGTTTATACCCCATTAGTGATACGTATTGTAGCATTTTATATTTCTTACTTATGTACATATACAAGTTAGAAGTGCGAACACTCAAAATGCGAACACCAACAAAATATAAAATGTCATTTGCTAACCTGAATTATAAATCAACAGGAAAAGTTCTAGCTTGGAGTCACACATGGTTCTTGACAACTGATGTCAAATCCATCCAACTCGCCCAAACATACTCTTCGAACATAGTCAGATAATATCTTGGGTTCGATGTTGATGTGACTGATACCTCTGCAATTGGAGCAATTGGGGAGGTCTTGTTTCTTACGGATCAGCCAAGAAATATTGAGATTGAAACACACTCGTTTCATCAAAACGAGGAAATTAATTGGTGTATACTCTTAACCAAGTCATTTCCAGATACTCGGCCGACAGCAGCTTTGTTGGACTAAAGACTATTTACTTACCGCTGCATACAGTCTATTTCGTGCTTTCTATGACTCTTGCTTACCTGCAAGTGCTTAACTCCATTCTTCGTGAAACCAGTTCTGTTTGACGGCTGCGGTTAAGGGTCGTTCGCATTGCCACGCACTAGGATTTTCGTTAAAAAGTAAGGTTCTCATACCATGTGCATTCATGGTGTGATAGTTTTTAAAGTTTAATTAATACTTTGTATGTAGAGCGCTGGTTAATTCCAGGTTATAAATTAACGTTCTAAATATGTTTGCATATCGTGATCATTACAAAGTTGTTTCAAACTCTCCAAAGACCTCTTGTCATCATTTACTCGAATGTTGCAACACTTATTACCTCCCACTAAAGTCGTTCTTAATATCAAAACTATATTAAAATGCCACAAAATAATTCAAAGTACCAATTCCGCAGCACTTACCCACTACCAGCAGGTAAGTGCCCGCGAAACACTATTAAGAATGCACACTTGTTATCTGCTGCCAACCAAAGGCGAAGTGGCGAAGAGAATGAAATATTCCTTGCACACCCACTCAAGCCTTAACGGCTTCAAAAAAGTGCTCTAAATGCCCCCATCCATTAGAATGTTTAGTGGCTCTTTATTATTCACAAGAATAAATGTAGGCCACATGTCTGAACCAGAGCCGTTTTTCCACAACGCCACCAGATCCTCATACATAACACAGTTATGCTACAAACAATATAATATCCCGGCTGCTGCTTGCTCTCCTGCTGGAAATATCAAAAGTAGAAGAAACATAATCGGAAATAATTGCGGAAGTTGCCACAAAAGATGTCACAAGAAATTAAACTTGAAAGCGTGCAAGCACTTTAGCTGCCAACAGATTGTCACCACGAGCGTTATACACACTGGTACCGTATGTACTATGTATAGTGTTGGTGAAGGTGCTGATGCATGAACAAAAGGATGACTTGTGTGTCGTCAGCATATACTCGCACCTATAGATACATTTTCAGATACATTTCTATCCAATCCGAACACACATACATTCATGCAGATGAGTGAGACGGGTTCATCGGCGATGTTAAGTTGTATCTACTGTGCCTAGCCTTGGGGTGTAATAACTTTATTCGTCACCACCCCCTTGATGGTTGGGGTTGTGCGTTTTTTTTTTTTCCGCCAGTTGATGTGTTTTGTATTTAACAGCGCGGGTGTGAGGAAACTTTATACGGATGTGCGCGCCTCAATAGAATGCCGAGCGATATTTAACGAAAGTATTCGGGGTATGCGTTAGGAATAAATTCTATACAACACACACGTTCGGTAATATTTAATGAAGTTAGTTAAGGTTCAGCTAGAACGTAAGGTGATATAGGGTGGGCAGCGCACCTGCAGGAGAAGAGTTGAGATTTATTGGAACACAATGAAATGGAATAAGGCGAAACCCATCTAGTCTATTACTAGGTAAATGTTACAAATATTCAAATTAGATTCTATTTAATTGCAATCGGGGTGTGGTTGCCCGATGTTCATCGTCGAGGTTGTCAGCACCTTCTTCTGATTTACCAACTGCTGTGGTTGTGGGGGAGAGAGAAGGAATTTGTATAAATTGGATGATATAATGCGCGCTGGGAATTGTAGATGATTTGTAATTATCCGGCTCGAGGGACCAAAATCTTCGAGTTGAGTTGAAAATTTATCTCCTTTTCGCGCTTCGGTTAGTGGGATATCTGGTTTGCTTTCGTTGATTAATATGACATTGATTGGAACATCAGCCTGGAAAAAGCCGCCGCTCCACAATGTAATATGTCTCAACTTTCTTGACTGGCATTTTGTGTATTTAGAAGAATTTTTTTTCTAATGAGATAAGTTAAGCCAACTCCTACGCAATTAATCAGCGCTATGGTGGAGTAATTGATTGCAGAAAGCGGAAGAAAACTAGTGAAATCTGCAAGTTATTGGGGCTTTGTTGACGTAAGCTGTGGTGCGTCATTACGTGGAGGCTGTGTACGTGAAACCAAGTTCAATCGGTTGGTCTGTTCGTAAGTAAACTCATTAAGAAAAGTCGAAAAAGTTCGCATCGCATCATTGATATACTTAATTATTAGTGGTAGACGATAAATTTTACGAAAGAACGCTTGCTCCATTTGTGTTGTTGTATCGCTTAAAGATGACAATTTAAAGAAGAACACATTTTTTATCGTCAAACTCTCCAATGTCACGATATATAAATGACATGACTAGATAAGAGGAAGTGTTTCCTTACTTCCTTACAAATATATAGAGCATTTTTATGCATGGCAACCTTTACATTCGTCTATGACAACGAAAGTATTTTTGAATGCATTCTGTGTCTCAACTTCGTTAAAGTAATAGATACTCGTAACAAATCAGTTGGTGAGGTAGGTTTTCATTAAATAACTCATTGGCTTACCATTTGACATACGCCAACATTTCTTGCGAACACCCTCGTAACCTTCTGGTGTTTTTCTGGTAGGTGAATGCCAACAATTTGTGGATTAAAATTTAATCCACCCCTTAGGGAAAAGGCTGGTACACCATGCTGCACCCCGAGGACAATTGCTTCGGCAAACTTTGTGTAAGACTTTCACTGAAAACATTTCTTGCTCTCACCTTGAAAAACTCTCTGTCCCGCACTCTAAGTAGCGCACTGTGGATGTGACGGCGCTGCAAAGGCAAATACTCGTTTTATTTAGATTTATAATTTCTATTAGCATAGTGCAATTACGTGCCTGTTTGCATATGATTAAAAAACGTTCTTTCCCCCGAAGCTAAGTGGTTGGCAAACACATCCGTTTTGGGAATTCGCCTCGCTCTCCCTCTTACTTAGCAGCTTAATTTCGTGTGTATCTGCGTGAGCCCGAGTGCTATGAACGGATATAGCATGCAATTTTCCCAGCCATATCCCCGGAGCTGCTGACGGATTCCGACTTGTGTTTACTTTGGCTCATTTTAGTGGAAATTAAACAACGCTTTACGAGTGAACGATGATGCCAAGTGCCAATGTATGTACATATGTACGACGAGTATATAGCGGAGGAAACATTTTTATTCAATGCGCTTGAATCTGGCGAAGAGATTCTCCCAAATGTAATACACTTTTTGGAGGCGCAACAGGGCGACGGTGGTGCCTGATAATGATGATGATGATGATGCTTGGCTGCGTAGGATCTTCCGAAGCACTTGAGTGCTATTTGGGAAGTAAATAATTTTACAAAATCTAGGTCAGCGTAAATATTACGCCATAAATCAAAGCCAGCCTAGGCTTAGAGCCTAAGTGGCAACGAGCAGTGCACTGGATATTTTCTTTAATTATATTTTTGTGTTTTTTTGTACATAACAAGAGTGACATTAAACAATATTAAAAGCGATGCTTTTGTGTGTTCGTTTCAAGAAATAATGAGGGTTAATGAGATGTTTTTCTCTGAGAAAAACAGGCTCAAGTATCTGTTTGTTTTTTAATCTAGTAATGACGAGAACAATACTATGTTGTCTGTGGTGGAGTGAGAGTAAATAACAAAAAAAATCACAACAGATATATTGAAACTTAATGATATTCTGACTGTGAGCTCTAGAAACTAATTACGAGTATAAACTCATTAAGAGATGAACACAAATATTGGATAATTGCACGTGAGTAAATAAGATGTCAGTGTCGCTGGTGACTAATGCTTCTTTGTTTTCCTGGAGTGTTTTCTAAGTCGAAAGAGAAAACGACTGCAATTTGAATGGCAAGGTTAAGCGAACTACTTTAGAGTCCTTGGGCAATGATAGAAGACCTAGTCGACTTACCGGCTTAAGCTGTTGGAGCTCATAGTATTAATATATGTCCCTCGTGTAAATAGATTTCGGCAAACGGCGAACAATCTTTCAGGATGTGTATGTGTATGAATCCAAACTCAGACACTCAGGATAGTGTTACAATTCTACTTTAGTCGCAGCAACGTCACTTTAAAAGTCAGTATCTCTTCTCAAATTTATATGTTTGGAATACGATAGGACATGTTTTATTTATTCGTAATAAACGATTGCCTTCGGTTTTGAAAATTTAAAATCTACCAAATAACTTTTGGTAGTCTTAAATTTCATAAGACCACCTCTGTACCAGGTTAGGTTTCTGAAAATAATTCTCATCGCAGAATAAATGTTCCGTGACCTTCGCGCTATATGTTATTTTTTACATTGAATGCATTACTTAATTAAAATGAATAATCTTTTTTTTTTTTTTAATTTTAGAAAGCTGCCAAGGCCCACACGAAAAACGCTTATTAAATCACCTACTATCTAACTATAATACCCTAGAACGACCCGTAGCGAATGAATCAGAACCCCTCGAGGTAAAATTCGGTTTAACCCTGCAACAAATCATTGACGTGGTAAGTTCTATTTGTCAGTATAACAATTGAATCACTCTTATGATTTTACCAATAACTTTAAATAACTAACAAAAAGCCTTTGGATAGGAAAACCAAACAAAAAAATGAGTACAAAAATCATTCATTACTCATAATTAAGTAAAATAACAACAAAAATATATAGAAAAAAAAAGAAAAATAATAAATCAATCAAACATAACCATTATTACTATCATCATCATAGTAACAAAAAAAAAAAAAAAAAACATGTTGTGAAAAGAACAACATTCGAACTTAATTTGACATTTCGTTTAACAATTGTGTATTTTTTTAGGACGAAAAGAATCAGATTCTTACCACGAACGCGTGGTTAAATTTGGTAAGTGACATGTACCCGAATCCGAAGAGCGACCCTTTTGTTGTCATATAAGCTATTACTACATACCTACTATACACATATATATACTCGTATTCGTATTTGTCCATAAATTTGTCGCTTATTCTCTGCGATATTCTAATATTTCTGTGTGTTAACAAAAAAAAAAAAAAATAAATAAATGCAAATTACTAAATAGAGATATACATACAATACGTTGTCTAAGTTTTTTTTTAATAGGTTTTCATTTTCGTTTTTATATGTTAAATGTAAAATTTTACTTTTATTCTGTTTAGAAATGTTTCTTCGATGTGTTCGAAATATGTTTTTATGGTGTAGCTGTGTATTTGATTTGATGTTCAGCCCTCAAGAAGGCAAACCCCCGGGACTAAGAAATGGAAACTTTAAAGAAAAACTCTAATGTGTAGAAATAGCCCTTCCATTTTATTTACTTTCGTTAGTTTCTCGATATTTAAGTTGGGTTACATTTTCGGTTTGGAAAATGATATGTAGTTCTTCAACATAACCTTCGACTTATTCTTAAAATGTTATATTTGTTCATTGTTGAACATAGTTGGATTTCCTTTTTTAAAAAAAAAAGCTAAATGTTCCCAACAAAGTATCAAACAAAACAGAAATATTTTTATCAAATGAAACTAGATATATTTGTCTTCATTCTCTTTAGATTTTCCTCAACCTAATCTTTAATTTGACTTGAATACAGCACCTGATTCTTCTCATATAAATATATTCCTTTTGTACAGGAGTTTGTAAAGTTTTTTTTTTTTTTAATTCATGTTCAAGTTATTACACACTGTAATACGTGGCTCTTAGTACTTCTGTAGACTTTCTACTCTCGTATCCACATACTACTTCTTTAGCTTGTAGAACAACGGTGGCTATATGATTTCCCACCATGTGCAGGACTTCCCTTTTCACACAGTTGTAAGCCTCAGACCCACTCTTATTCTCTGCATAGGTAAATGGCCAAATGCTGTTCTCTGGGTGGAGCTGTAAAATGTTCGACTAAAGCCCGTTCTTGAGACTACAGAATTAAGATATTTTAAGACAGGTCTCAATATTTCGAAGTTTTGAATAGACGTTTGGGTTTGAATTGCTGCTTATATGATAATTATCCAATTTCACGTGTTCTAGGTTCCAGAACAAGTACCATGTCACAGTACACAGTACCCGCAGATATGATCAAATCTCCTGATACCCGTTTTTATGGCAACGCCAAAGACTGTTCTCTTACTTTAAAGTTGCTTTATATTCTTGGATAAAAGTGAAACTGGGATACATACTTACTTTATTTAATGGGCTTCCGACCCGTGAAGTGTTTCTGCCTGAGACACAGCAGCCTTTCATCCCTTTTGATTTGAGACACGCTGCGTCCGGTTGTCCATAGCAAGCGTCCTAGCATCCCAGATTGTTTGATCCTTAGAATGCGCCAGCTTTTCGTCTTTTGGGACTGTGCTGTTTTTTTGGCGTTCCACACTACATCCGCATTCGGTACAGCTCATAGAGTTTACTGTTAAATATTCTCTTTTAATCGCCCTCCTTGCATACAGAACGGGAAATCCGAAAAAGAGGTTTGTTCTCGAAAGTGCTCAAAATCCGCTCTGCTTTCCTGTTTATCGTTTAGCACCCAGCTCCATATAGTAGAACTGGCAAGATCAATGTTTTGTAAAGCATGTATTTTATCTTCCGAGGCAGGAGTTTTGAACCCATTTGTTTCGCCAAACCGAAGTAGGAGCGATTTCCTAGAGTAAGTCTTCGCTAAATCTCCAGTATCATTTGTGGAGTTAATGTTGTATTTCGAAGTAGGGAAACTCCTTAGCCACTTCGAGGTTAATGGTGCCAACAGTGACGTTTTGTCTTTGGCGGTGGACCGATGCTTCTTTATTGGTACTTGGTGTTATCATCATTTATTTCGGAACCAATTCTCGAGAAATCTTTTTTTGGCCTGATTCAGTGTCTAATGTTGATCTAGCTTTCAATATTGCTGGTCGCAGCTTGTACATTGACAGGGAATGTTCCGATCACTTTCCATTTAATTCATCGTTTGAGCTTTAAACAGGTTCAAATTTAAAAATGTTGCCTGACTACTTTTAACACCTCCCTTATTGTTAATTTATTTCAGCAACTCTTCTATATCTACAGATTTTCCTAAAGTTGTAGATGGTAGAACAAAATTATATACAAAGGGTATAAAGTGTCGCAACCAAATTATTTTTTATATTTTTTCTTTTTTTCATTTTTTTGTTTTTCCTTGTCTTCTAAAAACAACGTACTAAATAAGAAATTTGAACTAAATTAAAAAAAAAAAAACTAGCAAAGCTTGCGAAAAAGAAGCTATTTTACTTGTCTGTTTTTTATATTCATATACGTATTTGAAAAATACAAAATACACACTGTTATCGTATGAAGAAACAAAAATGTAATACTCGTTTGTGTATGTTACTGAAAACGTGACTGTTTTTCTGTGATCCCGCTCTCAAAAAAAAAAAAAAAATTCACAATTTGCCTGCATCATTGAATCACATTAAATATTTATGTATAAATTTTGTGTGTGTCGCCAATTGCTGGGTACATGTCATACGGGATATCTGCATGCACTCGATTTTTTCATATATAATTTTATTTGTTATAATTTTGTGTCTTAGCAAAATAAACGCAAAAAAGTGAACAAAAAATAAATGTAATTAAGTACAAAAAAAAAAAGAAAATGAAAATAAAATACAACAATACCCCAAAAAATGGGTGGTGGTGAATGGGGATATAAAATATAAAAATAAACCAAAAGAGAAATAAAGAGAAATGATCAATTTCGTCGTGGCATTGTCAAAAGAAAACAAAAGAGAATGAGATTTGCAGGAGAATTGAATCAAAAGAGGACAAGACAATCTGTGCGCTTAAAGCCAAGAACTTTCATTGCGAAATTGAATCATAAATGAAATGAGAGAGTGTTATAGTTTATCTTTGAATCAACGCCTTCCTTCAAGTGAATGGTTTATCTGTACTAAGATTTAACTATGTAATTCGAAATTACCACATTGTTACAGATTTTCCAACAAGACCTTAAAGTTCCTCTTTACTTCGCTGTTGTGTAGTGAACTCCTACACTTCTTGAGTATGTGGTTGGAACAAAAGTTTCAATTCACTTGCCGTTGAGGAGGAATCGAAATTGATGTGTGTGTAGTTAGTTTTAAGTGAAACCGTATAAGTTTTTGAGTTACAATGAAGATTTTTGGATTGATAACTTGAAAGGTTTATTGAAAACTGTTTCAGCATACATATATAAATGAGTTGTAAAAGCGCCAGCTGAGATTTTGTTCCAACTCATTGATATTTACGAGGTGAGCTGTTTCAAAGATGAGAATCAAAAAAAGACACAATTTCAGTTTCTGCAGTTTGCTTTATTTTTCCAGCGTATAGAGTCCCATCTACTTTAGTGTTGGCAATTGCCTGGTTTCTTCCGAGATAATAGTGTAAATATTAATTTTTCACAATTAATATTTTCCCACCTTTTAAAGAAAGATGAATGGTACAGGTAGCATTAGGGAAGAAGTTTATACATACGTTAGTTTTGAGTCTGTCAATTATATATACTTACGCTGCTATTAGGGCTATTCCATAGCAGTTAAAATAATGCTGAATCGTTTATAAAAATCTCAAAACATTTTATGTCATTAACATAACAATTTTTGAAAAAATTGCACGACTCTGTCCGGCACGCGGCCTTGCCTTGTCAACATTTTTTACGTTCCAATCAGACACCAATCCGATGATGCCTAACATACCCAAAGTGCGGTTTGTTTCCTTTCTTATTGATGCTAGGCCCTGCCTCTCCTATCCTTTCACTCAGTGACCTGAATGGCAGCATTAACTCTGTCGGTTTAAGAGCTATCTTCAATTGCTGAGCTCTAATAATAACTACCCCTGGTAAAATTTACGAATTTGTGGTCAGCTTTGCTAAGGCAGTGTTTCAAGCCATTACTTCTATCACTCGACGCTATCGGCTTACAGATCATACGTTAGTTACTCTCATGTAGTGTATACAAGATACATAGGGAGTCGCGGTTATATTTTTATACTCGCATTCCGCATTCATTCTCATACAAATGTACTTACTTTTTCTCACTTCAGATGTTGTGTCTGGTTCACAGCTTTGAGATTTATGGACCACCGATGTACAATGGATTGCAATAAAAGGTGTCGCACGCAATGAATTTCAATTTATTTTCCTGCTTACTAGTCAGAAAAAAATGATCGATTTCATTGACCTTCTTCATCTAACAAACTTACCAGTATGTGTCGGTCCAATTCTCTTTAGGGATTGTGTTTCCATGCAGACCCAAAATTATTAAAGGAATTTTAAAATTTCCATTACTTCCCACTTAAAATGCCTTTCAAGGCAAACGTCCACTGCATATTCTGTAACGAATATATATATATGTAATGGATTACCCATAACCTTTAGTTACAAAACTTAACGTAAAAGAAGGACGAATAATCACATTAAGCAAGAACTTCTTCGATTTATTGCTCCATGTTGCAAATTGATTCTTATTTGTGCTGCCAACATTCGCCCTTTTTATGGCGGCCATTTATCCTTCGACTCTTGGCTTCGATACAAATGGTGCACACACTCGTACACATTACTCTAATGAACAGAGCAATCTGTGATATGAAAAATATGATTTCGTCGAACAGATTGATTAAAGCCCATTAATACGTTTAAACTCTGCCATTAAAATCTCATTTGCAGCGCTCTTCGATCGCTCATAATCCTGTTTCTAATGCACCTTTTCTCAAACGATGACTACAAGGACGACGACGACGACGACGATGTCGACACGTAACGACAGTGACAAATCCCCGATAAGTGGAAAAGTTGATGGCAAAAGTCCTGTTAAGGATAATGCCGCAACCCTCGCGTAACACATGCACACAAGGACAATATGTCATAACCATAAATTCACCGATTAAAAATGCATTTAGATACTTTTATGTGTGCCAAAGAAAATGTATATTTTCACCTTATAATTCGGAAACAAGCTCGTAAATGTTCACGATAGCGAGCGATGGTGACAACCACGATGACGGCAGTGAATGTTCCTTCAACCTACTACCTATCTACCACGACCATCCTTGCTTGCACTCATATGAAGCGCCCGCCACAATAATTGTTGTTGTGGGTCCTTTCGTTTGAAGATTGGCATAGTGTTGTACACTCCTCCATCCCAGCATCATCATCTTCGACGTTTTCGTGTAATAAATGATAAAGGAAGGAGTTCAAGGACTTTTTTTTTTATTGTGGAACAGACCGCGCAGAAGGGAAGCAATTTTTGCTCCGATTTCATGCTTTGCCGCGAGAACGAACCGGGAAAATTCTTCTCGTTTGGCATCATAAAAAATAATTAAAATGCAATTAAAAAGAGATCTAACTTTTCTGAGGAGTTTCAACAGTTTTCTGATGTTTTTTTTTTTTTTTTTAACTGAGAGAATTTGTTGATAGCACATAATCTTTAAGTGAGGAGGCGATAGGGGGTATCAGTTGATGTGATGGCGGAAGATTATTGAGAAACTTTTGGTCTCCCTTTGATGGTTTGGCAGGAGGTAACGACATTACTTATAGGTTGACGATGTTTTGAGTGATGCAGGAATGAAATTAGCTTAGAATTTGAAAGGTTTTGACCTAGATTCTTTTTAGCAATGGAAGTCAAAATTTTTTGTAAGAATGTGTATTGGCATTGCCGACGGCAGTGGTGGTGTTGAAAGCATTGAAGCCATCAATCTAGGAAATGAGATGGAGGAAAAGATGACAGATGCAGACTTATAGGAATGTCGAAAAATGATAATCTTTTGGGAATCTTTCCGTAGTACCTTTACTTCTTTTGCTATTGCTTTATAAAATTGCTCTTTTCAGATGTTTTAAAGGGTGGCTTAAAAAAAAAGAGATAATCCCTTCTAGTTAAGGCTTTTTGAAGTGTAACAAAAACTACTACTGTGCTGCTTGAAAATATATTCTGATCAGATTTTCATTAACATATTTGCACCGTTGAACTTCTAATTAAATGATGATTAGGCTTTCTGTTTAATGCAAACTGAAAAGTGTGTGTTTATGAAAGCACAAACGTTCTACGATTCTGTTATTGTCATATACCTAGTAATCTCTTATCAAAAAAAGATCTTGCAGACGATGTTAATATCTTAGTAGCTAATGATTTTATTTGTCTTCTGCATTGAATAAATCTTGATTCTCTTTACTTCGACATATTTCGACAGTAAAAGTGTCAAATGCCGTTGCCCACTCTCAACTACTTTCGGGGGGAATAAGTGGATTTCCATTCAATTACATGTAAGGCCAGGTCTTTAGGCTAATCGGCATTCTTTACGTGTAACTGATTACAAAATTGTTCTTAACCCTTTTGTGTCGAAGATCTTCAATGTGCCCTGTCGAAATTGGTCATTCTATAAATGCAACTATTTAATGCTACTCTATAATCAAAACAAAAAGTTAATTGCTTTGAAAATGAAAAAAAAACCTAAGTAACTTAAATCCTTACAAGAATAACTTTAAAAAAAATCAACCACATATAAATAAATTAAAAAACATAAATAAATAATTAAACTAAAAACAAAAATGTTGTTTCTCGTTGTTGATATTGTTATTGCTCTGTTTTTTCTTTTTTTTTTATTTATTTGTCATGATTATGTTGTAGGACGAGAAGAATCAACTTCTTATTACCAATCTTTGGCTTTCTTTGGTAAGTTTTAAATAAAACGATGCAAAATTAAAACTCATATAAACGAAAATCAAAAGAATCTTTTTTTTTGTTTTAAATAAACATCATATAAATCACATTTACACACACGGCATTCATGAAAAAAAAAAATAAATAATACTAATAGTCCACTGTACAAAGTTATAAATATATAAAATCAACCTGTCACTTCTGTAAAACATTTCAAAAATTATTTAAAAAAAAAAAAAGAAAATTATATTTGTATGCTATATAGTACTACACTTTTTCTTTATGCATTCGTTTATTTTTTTATTACTTTCTCTTTACATACATATATAACCATTCGAGAAAAAAAAAATATAAAAATCGTTAAAAAAATATTAACATCTTAAATCTATTCGTATGTACTGTTTATCCTTTCACACATTCGCATCGTACATTGATATACATATACAAGTATTTAATCGAAAGCAAGTTAAAATATAAAAGATTGTAACATCGTATAATAGAGTAGCTAACGTTGAGACACTTTTTTAAAATTATTCGCTATTTTCTTTAGAGTTAAAGTATTGAAAGAAAATCTCTTCTCTTGAGAGCGCCTATATGAATTAGTTAAAATTTTAAACAGTAAATGGTAGTTTTAATCGTATGTCTCAAAGAATGGCTCGGTTAAAGTTCTAAGCACGATATCTCGTAAATAGGTTCTGCAACTATTTGATAAAACTTTTTCTCTACCGGGTCTTGTTATTGAAATGTATCTATGGACAGTTAAAAATTTCTCCAAATTCTCCAAAACCATTTTTAATATCAAAAACACTTTACACTACTTTGGCCGTGTGTGCTAAATTTTTAACATTAAAACTTTCACTTAAAACAAAAATTAAATGCTTAAACATAGAGAACGCGATTAAATAATGCTTTGAGTGGTTAAAACAAAATTATTAAAATAATAAACACATACCAGCGCTATCATTTCACTAAAAAAAAAACAAATATTTCTCCACAACCTTTTAAGTACACAATTCCCTGTTATACTTACATATACATAGTCGTGTTGTGTTGGAATTAACTGCAGAAGAGAACCATTGGGCAGTCACAAGCAGGATCTACTAATGTTTTATGGGTCCTTAGGGGTATACGTACATGCGTAAACATTTGTTTAAGTGACATTTGAATAAATATTAAATTATGATTTTAGGTCTGGGAAATGTAAATGCAATTGTATTATGTGGGTGAAGATTATCATTTGTTAATGTGTGTGATAAAGGGCTCCCTTAATGATTTATTCAGTGATGTGTTTAAAATGTACGTTTTTTATTTATTTTCCTTATGAAAATTAAATTGAAATTGATCTTGAAGTTATATTTTATGGAATGAAATTGCATTACATTGAATGTCATTCGAATTCTCTTTTAAACAACTTTTTATAGCTGAATGGGAAATTCGTCTGAAGGTTATTGGATCAATGTATATGTGGGTTGATGATATGTCTGGAGCACATATACGTGCTGCATAGAATTATGAAGAGATGTAGGGTACCACCTTATTCCTGGTTTTCTTTTCAGAAAATTCTTTTGACAGATTTTTGAATATTTTATGTATGTTGTGTATTCATACCAGAAAATAATATTTCAATGGAAATAGTGAGTCGCTAAAATTCTCAACAGATATTATCTTGAAATAAATAAATAAATATTATGTTGTGCGTGAATATAGAATATATATAGAATATAATCTTAACACAAATGGAAGGGGCCTATTGTTTAATGCCGTGTCGGAAGGACAATTTGAGATTTGAGAAGCTTTCTCATGACAGTGATACTCTCGCATGTTTGTCAGATGTATGAATAGTTCTGTTACTTAAATTTAAATGCACTAGCTTGACTAGTGCCTAATCTTTCTTGAGCTCTTCCTTTACTGCGATGCATCCGGGTTAAACTCAAAATAAGTACGTGGTGAACCATTTGTGTCTGCCTGCTCTACATATCGTAGCCATCTTAGGTGACTGATGTCCACTGATGGTACATAATTCTTTCTCTCGAAGCACTTGGCATTTTTATCCGGTTCAGTTCTAGAAAGGAGGGCTGAGACGATCAAGGCAACAATTATTCTTCCTTTAAATTCTGCTAGGGTACCATACCCACAGAATTGAAATCTTGATTTTAGGCACCTAATATTTACCCTGTAGCTACAAATGTTAAGGGTTTTAGAAGGCTTTTTTTAGTCTTTCTTGCTGCACACTTGCATCGACAGAGAACTATTTTGTTTTATTATTTGTTAATTTTTAAAATCAATATTTATAATTTGTATTTAGTTAAATTATTTTACATATTGTTTTATTATAATTTTTATTTTTTTTTTACTTTTTAGCCAACCTAATCGCATCTAGTATTTGTGTACATTCGTGTATATTACGTTGATTTTTATAATCACAAACAGCAGCTGATTTTAAAAATGCCTGCAAGATGCTAAAGAATATCATTGGTTTTTTCAAGAAGGCCGCTGGGAAAAGTTTGAAGAAAATTCTTAATGGAGTGTATGCTGAATTTATGATTGATTACTATTTTTAATTTATACTTAATTTCATTTGTTTTTTTTATATACTCTAATAAAAAACAGATTGCACAATTGTGAATTTATTTTATTGTAAACTGTTTAAATGCTAAAACCTTATCAAAAATGTATGACTTGGTAAATTAAAGAGATCCATGTTACTGACAAGGAATATAAATTCAACTCAAAAATCAAGTGGAGTTCAGTAGTTGTTATTGAACTTTTATACCTATCGTCTTTAATAGCAATAGTACATACATACATAGGTACTGTCCTTTTTTTTATTAAATCATCCCACAGTAGTCCAAAACTCTCTAGATTGACACAAGACATGTGCCTTATCTAGTTTGGAGTATTCTGGAATCATGCTTTCCAAGATTTGTATTTATAAATGCACTATCACCAACCAGCAGCCGAGTCAAACCAAACTGGAATGAAATTGTCTGTGGGAAAGAAGAACAAATATTTAATGTTCCAAAGAGTACTACCAGGCGATCATGATTTACAGAAGGTATTTCTTAAAAGAAAGTATTTGGAGAGTGGAGACTAGAAGTTGTTGACAAACACATTCTAGCTTTTAAAACATTTACATATGTAAAATCCTCTCAGCATCTATAAAGATACCTATAGTGCTGAAATGCACACTGGCACGTTAAAGCACACGTCCAAAGTCTATGAGACTATGGAGAGAAGTTTAAAGTGTTAGTCCGTATTACATTTACAAAGGACCTCTGCTTGTATACTCTTTCTGACAGTGGCAAGAATTTTTTTTCCGACATTGACAAAATGTGCTTTGACACCCGGGCGCCGAATATCGCCAGCTGTATTTTCGTTATATCTTCCGTTGCTATCACGAATCAATTTTGTCCCACCTTCCGACATTTTTGTTTTTTTAGGAATTGCTTTATTTATATTATTCCTTTCTGATCGTTTCTGTGCAGAAATAAAAATAGCATCGTAGTTGTTTACACCCGCTAAAACAAATGCATCGTTAGACTCCAATAAGCCAGTCCAGCATAAGCGAAGTTGATGTATGTATGTACATTAAATACAGATCGGTGGTATGTTTTGTCAGAGGGTGCTTGATTATTTCACCTCAGTGAACAAATTGGCCTTCGGTAACTCTTACAACAGGAGTTGAATTAACCGAATCAGATCACGAAAAGTACATATCACATGATGCACTCGTTGAAATGAGTTTAGGAACATATTGCTTTCTCAATGTTGCTAGAGTAAATAGTCTATAAGAACAGTTCATGCTGTGTAGACAACGCTCTCTCGCATGATCTATACACATACACATTTAAAGATAATTGTGTTTCGTTTTCGTTGCCAAAAATGTCTCCAATTTTGACTTGTGTTCTCATGATACCAAGGGGCTGATTTCATTGTGGGTGTAAGAGCATGTCAAACATGTCTGCAACATCAGTATTTATACGTATTCTCTCCGTAGGCTCACAATACTTAAACTAGTAAGTGTAGATTGACAAATTTGCAAAGTTCTCCTTTGACTCCGTTTTCTTTAGTGTTTTAGATTTTAGTGAATACATTTCTATCGAAATATAGTTTAGTTTAATTTTTAATTAATGTAGTGGTTAGTGAACGCAGTGGATTCTATCTTGTTTCGTAAATTACTTAAGGTAAGAATGAACAGCTTAAAAAATACTGAAAACAAATTGTAAACAAAACAAGAGCAATCCTGTTGCACAGAAGTCTGTTCGCTTTACATTTCACTGAGAGAGAAAGACAGTTTGACAGCCTTATCATCTATTTGCCTCCGTAATTTTCAAGGTACTTGTTATGCAATTTTTGTTGAGTCAAGGGAATGAGGAATTTTGTTCTAAAATATTGGCTGAATTCCGAAAACACAGTACTGCCGAGTCAAACATTCCTAAATGCAATCAAAAGCAGTGTTGCAAAACATGAAACGTTTTAAAACGCATCATGAAAATGATACTTTTGTTTTGTGTTTAATTGGCAAATGAAAGTTTTTGGAACTTATTGAAGCGTTTAATTTAACGGAATTATTTACAAGTAGACATACTGGTACAGTTCCAAACTCTGAGGTTAATCTTATCGAAACAAATATCAATACCTACTTTTGACCCGTAAATTTATCTATGGATTATGTACTCAGTTGTTTAACTTCATGTACAAAACATGTACCTGATTTATAAAGAAGCTTTTAAAACTTTATATTTCATAAACAAAATATATTTATCATATGAATTATATAAGCCCACATTGCATTGCATTCTCTGCATTTCAATGGAGCCAAAATCTCAATATACTTTTTACAATTCAATTCCAATTTCCATCACACCAACCAAACTTATGAGACTATTAAATCTTTAGGGGTAAAGTTTAAATGTGTTCTTAAAACTGCATTAGCAAACTTCTTTATAGTATGGTGGGTGGAGTCTAAAAATTATTCCATTAACACTGCCGAAGGAGATTGCACGTTCAGTTTTCTTCATAAAAGTAGAAAATAACGAAAACTTTAGGATTTTTTGTCAGCAAAAAATAAAAAAAAATAAACTTATCGATTACTCTAACCTATAATATTCGTTTATTAAGAGATTATGCATATGTTGTTTTTTTTAGTAAATTCAGAATTTAATGGAATAGCAACGCACAGTTCAGACAAATGGTTTTGAGACGCCCTGAAACAGCGCCTCCAGACAAACTTTCTATAGTTTAGTTATAACTAAAGGAGGTACTGTATGTACATAGGATCTGTTACTACAACTATTGATTGAAATACAAATAGAAAAGTACTTGGCACAAGATCATTCATGTATTATAGTTTTCAGACGAGTGTAAGGAATCTATAGTTTATAAGCGGGTTCGAAGGGCGGTTTTCAATTTTGTTTTGAGAAGCTTTTTGTCGAATTTAAACTTTTAGAAGTCAACCACTCGGGAGAGTTGAAAAACAAAAATACAAAGGTGTTGAGTTAGAATTAAACCTTCAACTTTCACTTGATAGACATTTAGCTAAAGGAACCTCCGGTTCGGATGATGACTAAATCCAGTTCTTAAGCAAATGGATTACGGGAAATGATAGAAAAGTATTATAGTTTTGGGTCTCATCGAGCAAGAAATTAATTTAATCTATTTTATCATACATACACAAATCATCTGCAGTTAATTCCAGCTATTAATACTCCTCCATCCTTCACATGCATATATAACGTACATATCTCACTAAATTAAATTAAAAACAATTTAAAGTCTCACAAGCAAACTAAATGTTTTTTGCCCTTAAAACTGAAAAAAAAAATGTAATTACTGAACAAGCCAAACTTCATCCCATCCTCAATCCCAGAACTCCTTCAAAATCCAATAAATATCTCGTCCCATCGTGCCAGGCTGATTGTAATGTGTTGATATGCTGCTGATGTTGCTACTGGCTGCTGTACGTGTTTAGAGTATAAGTCTGCATGTCTATGGCTCATCCTTCGTGTTTGCTCTGTATTCTTCTTCTTTTTTTTTTTAGTCTCGAATTAATCGATGATATGAATGTAATTACGATTTATTGCTATAGCTACTTCAATAGTGTAAATACATATATACTTGGAAGTCGATTTCATTTGACTATTAACATGCAATTATACACAGCCACTCGTACTCGGTGTTTTGGGTATCTAAACTTTGAAGATTTTCCAATCAATGGGTGTGTACTGCAGTTGGATATGCTTTGACATCTGTTGCACTTGTAAATTGCACTCCACTACATTCCATAACACTGCTTTTGTGTGCTCGTTGTCCTGTGTTTGCACAATTAGAAGAGTATGTCCTGTGAATTAGTTATTGTTGCATGGCATTTGTAGCAAATATTTTTTCTAACACAAGATTATGTAAATACGTAAATGTAATTGCTCTTGTTTCATACAAATTTTCGGGATATTACAACATTTTCTCACCAACTGTACAGATGTTTGATGTATGTAATTAATTCAGCATTTTTTTCATGCATTTTTTTTGTGTGAAATGTTTGCTCTCTAGGAATGGAATGACTATAACTTGCGGTGGAATGATACAGAATTTGGTGGAGTTAAGGATCTTCGAATAACGCCGAATAAACTGTGGAAACCTGATGTCCTTATGTATAATAGGTAAGTGATTTCGATCCAATTTTGTGTCTCTGTCTCTATCTGTGTGTCTCTATGTAAGTGTGTGACAAAGCCACACATCAACAATAAGCCAATGAAGAGAAAGACCTTTTTAAAAATTATTATTTAAAGAAAAAGTAACGGATTTATATAGATAACATTAAGGAAACAAACTAATATATACACAAATTTTTAATCAAAATTAGTTAGATAAGATTTTCTACTGGAAATTAAAAAAAAAAAAGAAATCTAAAGGTAAGGTAGATTGAAACAAATAAAGAATTCTGTGGTAACAAATCGTAGGTCACGGGAATTAGGGCTTGAAATCTTTACAACAACACGACAAATGAGTAATAATTATTATAAACATTTGTGTAGAATGTATCTGATTCAAATGGCTTGGCCGCCAACACAATGGCATCCGTGACTCATTGAGAAAGGTATCGCAATCATTATCGGTATTTACGATGTACTTTATAGCGTTTTCCATGATTGAACTTCCGTTGAAACGATTTTGTTCACAATGAGGCTGAAACAAGAATTCCATTTAACCCACACTGTAACCTGTGCAGTAGATGTAAATAATTGATGTACCAATTTCGTACCACCGATGGCCCACTATGCAGATACTGACAATTATCGTCGGTAGTTCCACCATCAATTAATACTATTTTGCTGCGCTTAAGAGAAACGCTTTATGCTTCGTTTAAATTTGCGCAAATATGCGTACTAAGCACCAAAATGGTCTTCCCAAACTTACATCTCCTAGTTGATAATTGCGCGCTAAATCGAAATAGGCATTGTAAATTATCAGAACTAGTTTGAAGGAACAATAGTCCAAATAATATATCTTACTTAGTCGCAACTGATTTGCGGTTCACAAAAGATATTGATTGCTTCATTGCTTCATTGAAATTGATCTGAAACTTTAGCAACAGAACATTCTTGCAAGGTTTCTTTATTTAAAAGCTTCCTTGCAATTATGCGTTGTTCATTTATTGTAATCAGTCGTTCTGTTCTCAGGAGAACATTGGATTCCACTTACAAGTATTTATGATATATTTTATTTCAAAGAGCGATCTTTTCAACTACTTATCGAATGTTAATTACAACGCAAAAAATGTTTCATACTCATTTTATTTGGACTGGTATCATCATTACCATAATTCGTAAAAAACTAACGAATCTATGTTCCAAATATTGTGCGCATAATAGCACTTACAGTTTAGAAGTTACCTTGTGGTCGGATACACGGACAGACGAATAAGCCACTACAGTAGGCTTAAGACATTTTTGGAAATTAATAAAAATTATAACTAAATATTGAAATTAAATTATTTGGCTTAACGAAATACCTACCTAACAATTATGAATAATACACTACGATTTGTGACTACAGAAACGTTTGTTTATTTTCTTGCATTTCTTATGAAAGTTTCAAAAGTATGATAATTACCATAGTTGACAAGTTTTTTGCATTTTCCACTCGCTATTGTGTAAAAGACACTCTTTTTTATTTACTTAATTATTTCTTTTAATTTTCGCTATTTATAGAATAAATCCCTATAATAATAAAACCTTTCATCACGAATTTTCTTTTTGTTCATTGCTTCAAATTTAAATGTTAATACGATTTTTATTTGGAAAAAAAAGTTCTTTTCCTTTTTGTTTGAATAACAAAAAGAAATATATACTATTTATATTTGTTTATTTTACAATAAGAGTAGTTTACACGCCTGTCGTCTAGTCAGTGGGAAAGTACATTGTCAGCTTGCCGTTGATGTGGGCCTTACAAAATATCTAAAGAAAATGCCTTAATCAAAATAATAAACAAAAAAAAAAAACAAATAAACATTGCATTAAACTTTAAAATTAATTTCAAAAAAATCTTAAATACGAACGAGTTAAAAGACAACAAATTAATTTAAAGTTTATTATATAAAATTTGTTTAACCAGATATTATACGAGATTTGTTTTCACAATTCAACAGTGTGAACTAACTATTCACATTTTAAATGAAATACATTTCCACAAACCACAAGAGAGGAAATTCTCAATCTTAAAAAGAAAAGAAAAACATGATTTAAGGAAGCAAAACAATATGCTGGTGTAATATCTCGTTAAACAGTCGGTACTATAATTTATTTGCGAAAATAAATTATTGTATTGCACGTAAATCAAATCCCTCAATAAACTATAAATCTTAAATTAAACTTTAAAAAGAATACTAAAACCTAAACCGATAAAAATAATAAGCATTTAAAGTACAAAAGTCGAATTCCCCTAACTTAAGGTTAAAAACAAATAGAGAACCAATTAAAATAAACCAAGAAAACTTGCTAGTTAAACGCTTTAAATAGTTATTTTATTATAAAAGAAGAACAAACAGCAACTAAAGATAGATAAAAAAAATATATAGTAGGGACCTCTAAATATGCCGCTAAAAAAACTATAAAGTGCTTAAAAAACAAGTTAAATTAAATCTAAAAACTACATAATAAATGCCAATTACTGTTGCAATTGCTGGAAATAATTTTTTTTTTTTGGTTTTAAATGGGTTATATTTTTGTTTTTTGGTTACTAATACGATATATTTATTAAATATCTGCTTTTTGTGTTTTCTTGTACAAGTGTTTTTTAAATGGTTACATATTAATAATGTTCAATTATTCACCATAATAATTTTAATTGTTACACTCTTTTGGCAAATAGTCAACGGCGGTCGTTTTTAGTATAGTTTTTGACTTAAAGTAAAAGAAAAAGAAACCGTAAAGAAATATGGTAAGGTTTTTTTTTAATAATTTATATAAGAGTATGTTTATCTATTGCATTAGTGAATTATTTAACTTAAAGTGTAATGAAAATTATTGAAGCAAATTTGCAATTTTTATCTGTAGGCTTTTTGGTGGTAAGTAACACAGTGCAGCAGTGTTCCTTATGTGGACTTAAATGTCAAACTATTCAGGCGGACAATTGTTTCACCAAATTACTGTGAATGGTGCCTAGTGCCGTTTCCAAAAATATTTTGCAGTGTCTCTGGTGACCTAAACACGGTCTTATGTGAAATCATTCACGTATTTATCTGATAGAGATCTGTAATTCAAGAAAATATTTCCTAATATAGTGAAAAAGCATTCTGAAAAGATTCTGCTAACTGTATGCACAGGCACACATTCGTATAACTTTAGACACAACTGCAACTACTGCACGCCTGCTGGCTGTGGTGTCCACTTCTGGTTTTGACCAATTCTCGCCTCAGTATTAAACATTTCTCTATAATTCACCTGAGCACCATATATGGCCATGCCCACTGTTGAAGGCGTTTGTCAAAAACGAAAATTATATTGCAGTGGAATGTTATCTTTTAATTCCGCCGAAGTACTGTGTAACATTTTAAGTTTCTCGTTTAGGATTTTCGAGAAACTGTGATTATAAGCCTAAATGTTTTCAAATATTTAAGATAGTGCACGATTGCTTGCTTTATTTCCTGAATATGTTTGAGTCTTCTAAGATTAAAGTCTTAAGAATTCTTTCATTTGACAGACAAGTTACATATACAGCAATTTCGAATGGATCTTTAATTTGTCTATCGGACCACATTTCTCTAAAGTTGATACAGTATTTCGTACTTTCACCATCCTAACCGATTACACAGCCTTCATCTTTGTTAGATATTGCTAGGATGACTGAAATCGGTTCTCATTAAAGTTTTCCGCTGGCAGTGGCTCGTGGAAACTAGAATTTCAATATTTGTCCACTCCAAACGAAACAAGAGTATAAGGAGCACAAGCTTATAACTCCCCACGCTATTTATGTGGTCCATGTGGTGCATAAAGCACACAGCAATAGGATTACGAATGAAACATATTCTTCAAAAAGTTTCGCAAACACCGCTGTAACTTGTATTCATTTGTACTTGGAGTTTGCAGAAGTTTTCGCACACCTCCACAGAGGATGAAAACTCCATCCTTGAATCACACCGACTGACTACGACCTAAAAAAGACCTGCAAGTAGTGTGTTACTACTAAATTTTGTAACACTAATCTCTGTAAGCATTAAATATTTTTCAAACAAACCACACCTGAGCTAAGGGTATTTCTCTTTTGAAAGGATGCAACCGAACAGGACAACCATTCGCAATAGAGTCCTATATAATTGCAGAGATTTTCCACCTTAGTAGTTTTTCTTCTCCTCTGATTTCGTTTTGTGTAACATACTCATCACTTGGTTTGTGCGAATGCTGAGGATGCCGATAAACTCTACCCAAAACCCGCATCTTAATCCTTCAAAAAGGATTTAGAGACATGAGCGTATATTCAGTGGATGCTTTAATTTATCAGTAAAAAAAAAAAAACAAAAAACAAAAAACAAAAGCAAGCAAAAATGAAACGAAGTGGATGCAAATGATATTATCATCCCGTATGTATCGCAAATCTATTCTGAATGCATGGTATCCTTCTGAACTGAACCAGTGAAGGATAGAAAAGACACAAAATTGAAGAGAAAATATAGGTGAAGAAGGGATAATTGAATTAACCAGTTTGTGACTATGGCATCTTCAATTAGCGTTATATCCTTCTCAAAAATAAGCATACAAATCCAGATCGATATATGGAGATGTAGACGTGTCCTTTTTTGCACTTTACTCGTTCTTTGGGTTTATATAAGGCGAAACGTGCCAAACATGTTAACACACCCAAATATAATAAAAAACCAATTTTCAATTTCTCAATTGGAAAACGTATATATGTATGTATGTACGTGAATAGAGTATATACTCAAACTGTGCATGTACCTCGGGGATCCATTCAAACAAGTTTCAAGGATATACTAAAACAGAACTATTCAGCCGATTTAAATCCTCAAGGAATAGTGAGACAGCGAATTGTGAACCACAAATATACGCCTCTACCTTGTGGTCCTGACCCATCTAATTCGGCCTCGAAATCTTTTTGCGAGACTTTTTCAATAGGTGCGCGCTTAGACCTCAATACAAAAATAAAGTTATTCCTTTGAGAAATTCCCGCTACTTTTAGTATCTTCCTTCACGTCCTGCTGGGAATTGGTTGGTGGGGAGAAGTAAAAAAGTACCTGGTGGCAGTGGTGGTGGTTGTTTCAAGAACAACGAATGAATTGAAAGCGTTGTGGTAGGTTCCTGCGGTTGCTGAGGATAAAAAAGTTAAAAGGCTTTTAGATTAATTGGACGGGACGGGAAGACAGCCAGATTCATTTCACAGATTCCTTTAGAGGTGGAGCACTGTTGAAAATGTGTGTTCATTTTTTCGAGGGAGTTTTGTTTTCATAATGAGTACGAATATTTTTTTTATGCGATCTCCTACTGTGTATCCTGTGTGTTGGCGTGTAGTGTGAACTGTGCACTTTTAATGCGGTTGCATATTAAATGGAAACATGATGACTTTGTGAAGTTTTTGGAAAATGTTTCTGCAACTCATATCGAAAGTAGATGGGTGTTTGTTTTTTTTTTTTTTTTTTGAGGATGAGAAGATACGCCGTGCATTGACCTCGAGGGGAGGTTTAGTTATACACTTTAACTTCGTTGTCCGTCGTGTGGATGTTTGAAGAAGCCTCTTCTCATTTTTATATCTTCTAGCAATTGGTTGTTTGAATTTCTTTCTTATCCTCTGAGTCGTAATAATTCAATTCTAGCGGACGTAGCATGGAACGGCATAATCATCTGAGGTGTGGTTTCGCATAATTGCTAAGACTTCCCACCCAATCGAGCTAATTAATTGTGTGTTCTCCGAAGTATAAACACCGATAGAAGTAGCAATTATGACTTACCATGCAGTAGATTGAGAATTTCTTTATCATTTTATCGTAGGCAAAAAAAATTAATTTTTTAGCAGTCATTTTCATAAATTTTATTTATATATCTCTTAAATCATTATTGGCTCATACCTAGAATTAATCGTGCACACTTGTAGCCCTGACTTTTATTTTGGCAATGAAGGTTACGAAGTTAGCTAAATTAAATACCTAGCTATCTCCTGCATTTTCGTATTGTAGCATTACGTACAAGAGACTATAAAAGGATGCGGATGAAAACATTCGGTGTTCTAATATCAGCTTTCAGAATTGGGTTCTGATTTTGAGTTTGATTGACCTAAAATCAGTACTAAATACACACATACATATACATATGTAACTAATGGTCCCGACAGGCAACTTGACTTTATTTTCTCATCTGTTGCTGAATAATAAAAAGTACTGGGCTCGCGTTCTAACATGAGGAACAAACTTTGGAGACAACCACCAACTTATCAGAGTTTATTTCTTGAGTGCTGTAAGCGCTTGAAGATGGCTGCGAATAGCCACTGACTTCAGTAAATCTGTTCAGTAAATTAGTTAAGTTGACAGTTTTCGGTTTTTAACTCGGTTAAATCAGTTGGATCCTTTCCATCTTGTGCATCTCATCCCTTTGTAACTACAATAAAGGGAGTCACCTCGGTATTTTAATTTTCATCCCTATAGCCAACGATGTTACATTATAAAAATCCTTGGACGATTTAGGAATCTAATTTCCATTCTCATATTGATCAAATAATAAAGAGAGCCAATTCCATGCTTGCGAAACGCCGATCTAAGGAATTTTCAGATTCCTACTTTAGTAAATCACTTTAAATCATCTACCATCGACTCATCCACGAAGCTTGGTCCCTCTGTAGCTAGTTCAATAATTCAATTCAATAATGAATGCAGCATCACATTTTGGCATGTTCCACAGTTTGATTAATAACACGTTGCCAATAACATATCTGCCTTAAGGCTGATTACATTTATGGCCGTGATTACAATATGTCTGTTTCATCAGTACTGTGAAAAACATATCAGTTATGTGTTACTGCTAAATATTTGTCTGAACTCTAGTATTATCATAAACTTTCTTCTACCTTTATATTGAATTCATAATTTTCTTTATACAAGACCTCATTCTACTGCCTTTTTTTTCTAAGATATATTTAGTCAGATGGCTTGTAGTTCAAACAAAAGTAGTGGGACAAAAAAAAATTAATATGTATTTGGAAAAGATAATATTTTCCAAATTATGTATATAGGAATAAAAATATTTCCCCAACGGCCTACGGTTCATCACTATAATTTATGCTTGTTGCCTTCTGAATTTCATTAGAATGCTTTTAACTCTGTTTTCTATATGCAAATTTGCTTCACTAATTATTAGCATTTTATTGATCAATACTCTTCGTGTAACCTATAATAACATGACAAAAATCTAAATATGTGTAGACCCTTTTGTAACAAAAAAAAAAAAAGAAAAGAAATAGGATATAGTAGACAAAAACGAAAGGATTCCCATTCAAATTGGCTTATTTGCGATATTAAACTAGGGAATTATAAATATTATCTTGTGTATCTGTATTATGTATGTATCGTAATATTTATTAGTGCGGATGAGGGATTCGATGGCACGTATCACACCAACATTGTGGTCAAACATAACGGCAGTTGTCTGTACGTGCCCCCTGGTATCTTCAAGAGCACATGCAAGATAGACATCACGTGGTTCCCATTTGATGACCAACACTGCGAAATGAAATTCGGTAGTTGGACTTACGATGGAAATCAGGTATGAAAAAAGAATAAAAGAAAACAAAAGCTACAACAAAAAACTATCAAAATCAAAACAATATAATCCAACATTACACACAATGTGTAAGAAGCTAATGTGTGTCAATAATGAGAACAAACCGATGTTTCATTTGACAAAAAAAAAATGTGCTAATAAACATGTAGGTATTTTATTTTTTTTATTATTATGGTTTTTATTACTTTTTAATTTATTTGCTTAATCCATTTTTGCCCAAAAAAGCTGATGAGTATGTGGAAGGTAATGGTTGCAAAGCGTGTGCAAAAAGTTTGCTTTTGTTTACGATTTTGACTGGATTTTCCTCTTAAGCGCTTTGACTGTCTGCGTTTAAATACGATTATATTCCCAAATATCAGAAATATTTTCATACAAACATTCCAATAGTCAATGATGAAGTTCAGTGGCAACCACTTGACATCATGAGAATCACCAAGAAGGAACAATTTATAAATGAGGAAAACATGTATTCCATCTTTAATTGATGGAAATAATTTGTCTTTTTCGAGAAATTCTTTGCAATCTCACAGTTAGGTTCAATAAGTTTTATTGACTTTTTATGAGGTCCTATTGAACCTTGTAATTGTTAAATTACTTTAGCACAATTGTTTCTGATTCGAAAATCCTTGCATTTATTCCAATGAAACAGGATGCTCATTTCTCTTTTGTTGCACATGAATTTGCCTAGTTATCCACATGCTCAATTAGTTCAACAATTAATTTAAGCTTTTGAACTTTAAACCCATCCATCAGTATAACTATTCCATTAATCTCTATTCAATCTTACTATGTATCGTCCAGAGAACTATATATATTTTTATTCATCAAAATGTTCATTTGCAAATATTTTATTAACTTTAAGCCTACGTACAAAAAATAAAAAAAAAAATTGTAATTAACAGTCCAAACAATCAACTCACTGCGTTTTTGAGAATTGCAAAACCAGATTATTTATTTATTTAAATAAACTCCACAATCAACCGACCACAATCAAAATGTTCATTTCATCGAAACAAATACCTATCTTACTTATGAGCATATCGTCAGTGAAGGTGAACATTTTGTTTGTGGTATTTATGGTGCGAAATATTTTTTCTATATTCTTCTTTTTATTTATTTATTTGAAAACAATTAAATATTAATTTTAATATTTGATTTTGTCTGTAGCGAGTGGTGTTGGAAATAAAATATACTTCAAGGGAAGTGTCTTCATACAAATGTGAAGATTAACCATCTTAAATCATTTTTCATGGAGTCTTTAAATTTCTATCAATTTGACGATACATGAGGATGTTTACATTTAGCTTTGTCCATTAAAATTAATCATAAAACAATTCTTTCTATACATTGGATGTAAAATCAAATCATATCAATGTAAAGTGTGTGTTTTTAGGGAAGCGATAAAATAAATGACCTTTTACACTCTGTTATACGCTGTCTGAGAAATGACCTGTTTTGAAGTGTCAGCTCTTATTTATTGGTCAAACATTTACTTATCTTGATAAGTCAACTCGTCGTATTTAGAGAACAAAAGAAAGGGTTAGTTCTTTTTAGTTTAATAAGGGACGATCGGAAATCTGAAAACTCTTCTCTTCCACCACTTTGTACCTTAAACTTTATAAATTTATTTTTTTGGTTGCTGTCATAAATTTCTACAATAAAATTTATCACCGCAGGGGCCATCAGTTTAGATTATTAAAGATCTTCTGGAGCTTTGCTCTAGGTGGCAGTGTTGCCCTTTATTCCACCTAAAAACTTTGGTACTTTTGTTTAAGATTTACTTTTTCTAGTTCATTTAAAAGCACTGGGAACCTCAAAATTATTGATGTGCCGTTTTAACCAAAAGAAACTACTTGCAAGTGTTGTGCGATGGTTGTAAGTTCTTTATCAGACAGTAAATACTGTTACATTTCCACAGTATTACATTATCTTATCGATCATATCACCCCTGTTCATCGGATCGTTGTGACATTCGCAAATATTTTTCCGGCCATATATGCGAACCATAGGAAGCATCGTCGTCTAAAAACAGGTTAACATGTGGAGAATGTTCCAATTTCACTTCGAACCATTTCCTTTCAATCACCACTCGCTTATAATTTAACTAAAACAAAAAGAAATCAAAACTGAACCATCCCTAATTGGAATCATGTGAGAAAATGTGGTTTGAAACAGTTTCAGACTATTTTGCATGGTTTAGCCAAAAACTGCCGTCAGTAAAGACTCTTATTACAAAAAAGAATAAACAGAAAAAACTTTGATTTTATTTATTTTGATTTACAACTTTCTCCGTAAAAAAATATTTTTTGTTTCTTGTAATTTGAAATTTTTCCACTTCTATCTGTTTTTATTTTAATTTGTTTCATTTCTTAGTTATACCTCTTTCTATATCTCTAAGTCCTTGAATTGGTTTGATGTTTGTTTTCTTACAAAGACAAATATACTCAAACAAATTCAATCTCTGTGTATAGTCAAACTCTGTGTATATTTTATTAAATATATAAAAAACAATTATCAAAAATTTATTTGGCTTATTGCACCGAAAAAAACTTAATCATATTATTACAAACAGTTGGATTTGGTTTTGAATTCCGAAGATGGAGGGGATCTTTCCGATTTCATAACAAATGGCGAGTGGTATTTGCTTGGTTAGTAAGAAATTTCTCTAAATCTCTATCTATGTACATATATAGTTGTTTCTATTTACAAAAAAAAAATACAGTTTCTCTTATGTTTCGGTTTTGTTTTTACATATAATTTTGAATGAAGTATTAAATTTAGTTGAGTAGCCATATTTGAGACTGCTGTTAGAAATTTTACTGATCTGTAGATAAAACATATTGATATAAACCAAAATTAAATTTATATACAAAATCTTACTAATGAATTTTATCCATGTACAAAAAAAATTAAACAACGTTTAGCAATGCCAGGGAAAAAGAATACAATCGTCTATGCATGCTGCCCAGAACCTTATGTTGATGTTACATTTACAATACAAATTCGTCGTCGAACACTTTATTACTTTTTCAATTTAATCGTACCATGCGTATTAATATCATCGATGGCTTTATTAGGATTTACTCTTCCACCCGATTCCGGAGAAAAACTAACATTAGGTATGTACAAAACATTTATATTCGATATAATCATTTTTTACATTGTTTACAAAAAACAAAGAAATAAAATTTGATTTAGATTAGATTTTCAGAGAAAAAAAAAAAAAAACAAAAAAACAAAATCGAAAATCGACAAATGGATGAGAGGTGAAATGGTAAATGTTTTTAATTAAACGGTTGAGTGCTTTACAAAGGAGGGATTCGTTAAAATCTGTTGTTACATGGAATTTTGTACTGCTACAAAGGGAATACATTTTAGGAAAATGCAAAGTGGTTTCATTCATAGATAGATAGATACGAGTATAATAAAACACACATATTTCCGGATTACTATGAAATTATATCATTGGTTGATTTTTTAAGCTATTGTCAGGATTTTTTATTTTTAAATGGGAAACTGGTTTTTATTTATATATTTGGCTATTATTTATTGGTTTTATTTTACATCTGAAACATATATTGTAAGCGTTATTGATTTAAAATAACGATTTTTCGAATATCAATTGAAAATCAGTATTTACATATAAATACTGATACACCCTGTTACAGTCCTTTGTTTTATATATCTGTTGTTACAATTAAACCATTATTTTACACGTTTTTGAGATAATGGTATAAACTGAAGAAATTTTATACGATGTGTGTGAAGGGGTTAGGTTAATTGGATTTTCCCATGAAAGCCCTTTTAATGCAAATCGAATACAATTTCGTTGAGTTTCATTAAACGAAGTCCATTTCCGAGAAATGCGAATGGCCGGACAAGTTACATAATTATATGATCACCCAAGGTTTTACCAACTCTTTAGGCCATGGTTTAAGAAATTTATATACAAATGAACTTGTTGACAATGGAACTAGAATTTTTGATTAAATAAACACTGGGGTTCTATAAACTGTTAACTTGACAAAAAATATGGTTCCATTTTCGTCATGTTTAAATAAACTTTGACTATCATTTCTTGCATTTCAGATGTTTTCTGTCAACCGATGATATATAATTATCTAGTAAAATAAATTTTCCACATACATAGGTCCTGTTTCTTGTAGTCAGGGTGGATTATAAACAAATTCTATTTATAATTTTATTTTCCTAATATTTAAAATTAATACAATAACAATTTCGGACAGAATAATTTAATTACCATAATAATTTGTATGTTTTGTCTTTTTTTCTATTCCTTAATTTCGTCCTAAGTTTTTCTCATTTCTCGTTTTTAATACTTAAATAACTAAACAAAAAAAAAACAACAATAACTTCGAAGAAAATGAATTATATTTTTCAATTTTTTTCTATTTTCTTTTTTCGAAATTTTTTTTCCAGGCGTTACAATACTTCTATCATTAACAGTTTTCCTTAATCTCGTTGCCGAATCAATGCCGACAACGTCGGATGCTGTTCCTCTTATAGGTACAAGATCACAAAAAGGAATTTTCTTTACAAAAAAAAAAAAACGATACAAATAAAACTCGCTAACGAAAATCGAAAAAAAAATATCAAAACAAAACAAAACACATGCAATCAATTCAATATCTGCCAAATTAAAAACAAAAAAAAAAATAGTAAAATCTTTCGCCTCCTATGTATTTCATAAGAAAAAAAGAGAACTTACAATTTTTTTTATAAATGTATATTCTGCAATAAAATTATCGAATTTTTCATATAAGTCCGTTGCGGTTTTGTGTGTCCTGTAGTTTCAACGTTGAGTTATATGAAAAATTTAGCAAACAAAAAATTCTTATGTTATGTCTTATATAACCGCGATGAATTTCTTAAATTTTTGAATTGGTTCCTTGTAAAATGTTATGTTACAAAAAAAAAAAAAACAAAACAAAATTTTTATTTGAATTCTGTTTCGGATTGTCAAATTGTATGCGAACGAACAAATCGTCTTTAGAGAATTTTTCTACTGTTATGTTTTTAATTTAAAATTAAATTTTTTTTTTTTTCAAAAAATGAAAATTTAAAAGCAGTGTATTATTTTATTTTTTTTTTATTTTTTGTGCTAATTCCATATGTCTATATATATATGAATTTAATTTTAAATGGGTGCTTAATGCGAGTATATTTCCAAAAAAGAATATATATAAAGAAGGATATGTTTGTTTCATAGTGAAGAACAAAAAAATGTGTTTTTTGTGTTTCCTAATTTTATCTGTTACACTTTTGTTTACATTTTTCATTCATTAGATGTTTCGTTTTGTTTGGTTTTGTTTCATTTCAAAAATCAGCATAAATATCGTTATCTCGACGCAACATTTTTCAAGTGTAAATATACTCATATATGTATGTATACCTACCTATGTATATATATATATATACTACAAACTTCACATTCGAGTGTCCGAAATTCGTTTACCAACCATCAGAATTCATCAGTGGCCACAGATACATCTCTAAATGTATGTGTTTTTGATGTTTTTCCGATATTTTTATATTTATAAATGTTTTTTTTTTTTGATGGTGTTTTTTAAAAAAACAAAGAAAAAAAATTCAAATTACTTTCAGGACTAATGTCATTTGATACTTGGTATACTTGAGGAAACCTACCTACTACAGTGAGACAGAAAGAAACAAAATATAAAAATAATTTAAACACATTCACATCGTTTAAGGATAAACATAATGTATATCTTGTCTATAATTTTTTTCTTTCAATATTAACTTCGAATTGGAATTGTGTTGTACGCTGTTTTAAGAGAAATAAGGGAAATATTATGTATATAAATCAACATTTTTTCGGCAACCAGGTTTTTTCCGAACTGCATGTTATTTTTTAGTTTCCTCTTAGCTTGCATTGATAGATTTGTTTTATGCAGATTATACATTAGAATGATGAATCTATATCGATTCTTTTAAGTAGATATATACATATATAGGATTGGAAGACATGAATTTTGATATAATGCCTTGAAATGCACAATTTTTCTTGCAAAGAAATCTTACTTCTCTTTTTCATTTCTTTTGTTAAGGAAACATTTAACATGTTATTTCACAAATTTTTCATATGATTGACTATTACATCAGTAATATACATATAAGATTTGGTGGGGCTATACAATTGTATAAGTTGTGAGTTAAATTTTTTTGAAAGCAAAACAGTTTGTATTTTTATTAAATCTTCTGTCAGGTTTCTTATTTAGTCCAAGGATATTCTCACGAGCAATGAACTTTCAAGGAAAAATCTTTCTACATTATATAGGAGCCAAAGGTTCTTTCTTACTGTTTTGGCAATTTTTATTTTTATAATAAGGTTTGTGTAGAACAATGTCTAATAATCATGTATGTAATTTAAGACACAGAATTGGCACGGTCCACTTTGACCTTTCTCTTATTAAGATGAGATTTTTACTCAAAATATAATACCCAACCAAAACTGTATTCTTTACATTTCTTTTTATGAGCTCTTGTACATGACGTACTGCTCATACATATGTAAGTACAAATACTCTATCTATACTGCTAGGACCTCTTTCGCTGACTATCCAATTCGTTCAACTTTTGATATATAAGGTGGGATGCGGAAGACCGAAATGATGAAAATGTAGGCATTTTTTGCTTAGTGAAGACAAAATAATACCAAATATTGGAATTTGCCTTTTATCATTCCCAAAAGAACGTATATCTCGGCACCCTTCTATTCATTACCATCCAGACCAATATTTGCGTCCAGTATAGTGTATATTTTTCGATCTTGTCTAGTTGTTGATATTATCTGACATAATCGCAAAGTCGTGCTTCACTTTCTTGGCAATCTCTATTTCTCGATCAGCATATTTCTTTTAAATAAATACAATTTTCTTGACCTGAGTCAACAAGGGTTAAGTTCTGATTGGGCATATCCAAATCTGTATCCAATTTAGAATAATGACTGTAAACCAAGCATGACACAGTGGCTCACAAGTTCTTCCTCTAACATATTTTCCAGTCTAAGGTTTTTGTCACAATTATATGTACCTATATTTACTAGCTTTTGTAATGATAGCCTAACACAGAGGTCCTATGTGGATGGCTTTATAATTAGATGACTGTAGTGGTGTTTTGCAATCGTGCAGTTTATTCTCAATTTTTAAAAAACCTTCCATAACAATATGGTATTATTTCTAAACCTCCAGAAAATTATCTTGAGTTATTTTAGTTTTGATGCAGTGATTCATGTAAAGGCAGGTTAGTCATCTCTATGGTCCTTAGTATGACTAATGTTAGGTTGCTTCGCAGCTAACTAATGTCCCATAATAACAAGACATGAGATTCCGGACATAAAAATGTAACAAATACGAGTCCATAAACAACTATAACTTTCTTAGCTTTTTCCATTTCTAAGGAGTTGTCTTTATTTAAGAACAGAAATTGATTGTTTGCGATGTATCATTTGCTCAAGACGAGTGGTTAATTTTATTATATTTCACGGCTGATTGAATTATCACTGTTCTTTACTTCTTGTTCTTAGCTTTTCTTTCAATGGTTATCAGGGAGTTCTCCACACTGTCTTTCGATAATTCTTTTCTTTACTTTTTTTAATATCACTGCAATTATCTTAATATGCAGTGAAAATACAAATTCTTAATATGTTTATAAACGAAATGATGCAATTTTTAAGTAAGTACGAATATATCGCATACCTCGACAGGTTCAATAATACACTTCTTAGCACAACAAACTTAAATACAAATCTCAGATTGTAATAAACAAGAACTAAACTAAACTTAAGACACAGTCATTTTTTTTTCAGTTAATACGTTAACTTTAAAATAACTAATACTAAAAAATTTATGGCAATTTTAACATAAAAACGCACAATTATCACACTGTTTGCACAAAAGCACAAACCATTTTTTAGAAATCTAATTTTCATTAGCTCACCAAAACTTAATTTACAAATTCTAATAATAGAAGATGAAGACAACAAGATAGATGAGTTGCAACTCCATTTACATTTAAGACAAATCTTAATCGATGATGAAATTACTTAGGTTCCATAATTTATTAGTCATCTAGAGCATCTTACAAATATTGAACCGAAATAGCAACATCATTGTTAATAGTAGAGTGACCATAATTTCAAATCTAATTTTTCTGTGTGGCAAATGAAAATGATAAAATAAGGAGAATTTTCTTTATTAAATTAACTTAATTTTCTTAATGTGTTTTTTATTGTCGTCGCAAGAATGACAGTAAGGGCAACCGCAAATCCTGGGCTTTAGAAATTTTCGTGTCTGTGTTTAGTGAAATTGTGCTGCTGCGAAAAATGTTTGAAAGGACATTGATTTTTTTTTTTATTTCAGTTGAACTGAAGGACGTGGGATATTCTGTATCTGAATGCTAAACATTTAATAAATCTTGTCTTCCTTTAAAAATGACATAATGGACAGCGTTTTTCATTACAATACCATATATTCAAAGCCAGTGTATTAAACCGAAGTTTTATTAGCTGACTAACGCAATTACTTCAAACATTTATTATTGTTATGTTCGTTATAGTCGTTGCTTATGAAGATGGTTTTAGGAAGAGATAATCAGATCTTTTAATGTTTTGTAGTTTCCTTTACTGCGTTGGGGGGAAAAAATGACGACCTAGTTGGAACAAGACTATTCTTTTAGATTCTTCTTTGAAATAAGTACTCTAAAAGTATATTGGTCAAAACGCAAAGTAAAATATACTAAAACAAAATTTCTGAAACCCAGTAGGTGTTATGGAAATATCAGTCAATCTTCCAGTTATTATGATAGTTAATTCAGTGCTTAATGTCAGACTACTAAGTGGAAAGTTCTAGGTTCAATTCTCAAACGCCAGTGTTTTTTTTTACAGTTTCATAATCAAGCTTTTGAAAGAAAATCTGCCCATCCACTACGGCATTAAATAGTAACTTGGGACTAAGATTTTGCTACCTCTGCGGTTGTCAAACTTAAGACAACAGAAAAAGTCGATAATACTCTGCGTACAACCAGACATATGTAGCTAGGTCTTAATACTGACTGGGAGGTAAGTTGAATGTGAAACGAATCAAAAACTTTCATAAGTACTAAAAGACTATAGGTCGCTCGCAAAAATTTTTCCTGCTTCTAATAAATATTTTCGGGCAGCCATCAACCTACAGCAACACATCTAAGCAGTTTGATTCGGGTCCGTAGTTGAATAAACAAACGCGTCCAATCTTGACAGTATTCCCATCTTGATATACCAGGCCAACAGAATAAACAGCAACATACTCAGATCTTGAGAAAAGAGCAACCAACAAGTAAGTAGTACAATATTATAAAATGAAGACTGCACGAACGCACTCAAAAGAAAGTCTCCAAATGTGATTCCATTGATCGAAGCAAAACACATTTCAATTAGGAGTGTGTTCGGCAACAATAAACTCAGCAACAAATTTCTATCTATGTATGTACATATACAAGGATCCGTAAAGCAACATGCTTACAGACCAATCACCAAAGCAAACATAAAACATAAACATATAATTTGAAAAGTGGAGACTTTGCGTTTAGTGGTGTAGTGTCTGTCACTATCTCTTTTGAAACAAAATTTTTGTCTATTTTTCGACAACTGAATACCTTTGTAGACCAACTTTGTCAACTTTGTCAACTGTTTATACTCACTTCAGGGAAGGCATTATTGATATTGTTATTCCACTATAAATCCAAATGAATTAACCACTTTAGAAAAGTTTGGAAATTTCCAGCTTCAAACATAGTCTGCGACAAAAGTTTATAGCAAGTTTCGGTCATTAATTAGATACATACATATATGCAGGGATAGAATGCTCTCTAACCTTAGAAATTCATTGCTTGTCTAGTTCCGCCTCGCTGTTATGAGATAAAAAGCAACATTTTTTGAACTGTCGACTACATATTTAAGTAAGTGTGGGCCTGACGTTCGGAATTGTCCAAATACACTGACACTAATGTTTTGGAGACTTGGTCATACATGTGTAAGTTATACATATTTCAATCATATCACTGACACCAATGTTTTGGAAACTTTGTCATGAGTGTGTAAGTTATATTTAATCGTAAGCTTTTTCCCCAAACCCGTAGTAAGCTTGCTGTAAATTCTGTTCGCCTAGTACATCACGATTGGAATTTGTTCCTAACACAGAATCAAACTTAATGTGAGTTGTTTACTGCCTACTGTCTAGTGTTTTATTGCTGGTATTTTACCAAAAGCTAAGTCAATGTTCTGTAAATTCTGCTCGCCTAGTACTTTATGAGTGGATTGTTTGGAACCTGTTGCCAAAGACATTGTTATTAACGATTCAGAATTCAGAGAGAAAGGCTCAAACACAGTCCAAATTAATTGCAATAAAAACAAAAAGAAACGTCTTTCGTATATTTCAAACTGTGTAGGTTAAACCAGGGTCTTGTTTGACTTGTAATTACAAATAAAAATATTTAACACAAGTTCTTAAGGGATCCATGGGTTAGTTAGCTTCTCATATCCATTTATCTTGTGTGTGAAAACTTTGATGATATCTGCTAATCGAAACTCGAATCTCTCGCCAGTAGTCATAAACGCTAATCAATGAGGCAACTTTTAGACATTTAGCTTGTTCTAGACTTTTAGACTTATCTTCATTATAGGTTCTGGTTCTCTCAAATTGAAGCTGAAACAAGAAGAAAAGAAAAGATGAGAAATGTTTATTAGTGCACAAAACAATAGAATTTATTTTATAATCGACGAGATCACTTTTTTTACACGACTAAGACAATAATGCTGAAAGCTATAGGAGAAGGATCTTTTTAGGCAGTTTCTGTTTTCAAAATAACGTAAAAATTTGCACTTTCAATTTCATTCACTATTAAACTGGTATTTGGATCCATGATAGGATGCATAATTTCTTTAAATTGAGAGAAATAAACCAACTGCCTTTAACCCGCCATTAAGGACGAAGTAGGGTTAGAAAAAATTTCGTAGGATAAAGGTTGGTTGTTAAGTTAATAGAGTATTCTGTTGATTTAAGCTAAGAAAAAATATGTAAGCAACAGAGGGGCCACTGAAAGGATTCATTATCATGGGAAATATAACCAGCTTTTATCATAAAAGTTTAAGGTGAAGATGATTCAATAATATACTCCTATTTGGTTATACAATTTTGCGGTAAAAACATGTCATTACATACAAGAAGAAAAGAAGTTACCTTTAAGTTTAATTATAAGTCATTAAACAGTTATAACCATTTTCTGTAACTTTGGCTTTAAGTTCGGGTGATTAAGAAGTATGGTATGGACTGTGATAAAAATACCATCAATTTTTCTATCTTCGTTAAGACTGCACTGCTTCACATCGATAACAACGAAAATAGTTCTTTTTGTGGACTCCATGATGCCAGCAGCTGGTTTTCATATCTGAATCCAAGCAAACAAGAACGATTGTCCAATCTTATCATCGAAGTTATAATCCCTCAAATGTTCCTGAAAATAAAAAAAAGGAAAATTGATTTTATTTTATTTTGATATTTAAAATTATGTACCTATGTTTTGAATGTATGTACTTATGTTTTTGTTTGATTTAACTATTTTATTTTGTTATACCTTAGTTTTAACGGAAGCTTAACCGCAGTGTTGTGACCTTAAACAAATGTTATCAGAATATAGGAAATTATAAATTCAATGTAAAGGCTTTTTCTTACAGTTCAGGCTTAAAGTCATTTGCTTATACTTATTTTTAATTAACAAATAAACTATATACACATATGTACATATGTTTAAGAGGTGGCAGCTATATTAAGGGCATTTTCCTAAGAATGATATTCATACAAGTTTTATTTTATAAATAGTCTTATCCACTTTACCACAACACTCTAGGGTAAAGGAATCAAAATCAAATCTATATAACAAAAAAAAAACGTTTTAACAAAAACAAAAACAAAAAAAAAAACAATCTATCTTTGTGACATTATTTTTGGTATTTTATTTTTGTTTCAGGAGTTACAATTCTTCTATCGCTCACAGTGTTTCTCAACCTTGTAGCTGAGACATTGCCCCAAGTATCTGATGCAATCCCCTTGTTAGGTAGTGATTGCATTCAATGCAATTTTCAAAAACATTCAAAACAAAACAAATACTAACAAAAAACACAAACTAATAAGTGATTTCAATAATATTTATGTTAACTATATATATGATTATATCTTAAATATATATAATATATGTGTATGTCAAGGATGTTTTTTGATTTAAATATATATCCTTTTTGTCCGTTTTCTGTTCCCTTATGGGTTGGTTCTCTCTATTCTGTTATTCTTAATTGTTTTTTGTCTTTTTTTTTCTTTTCGCTCAAAGTTGCCGTGTTAAAATATATATATATTATATTTACATATATAACAAAAAAGATGTACTAATTAATAAATGCTGTCCTGTTTTCTGTTGTTTCGTTTTTCTTATGCGATATTCTCTAAGTTTGTTGACCTTCAGTTGCGGATATTACTTAAAAAATAATAATAATAATAATAATAATACAAAAACCTTCTTCTTAAATGATGACTTCTATGAAAGTTGTTTAATTTTTTTGACAACAAAAAGAAAAAAAAATACTTCAAGAAAAGTTATAAAATTAAATTAAATAAAAAAAAAAAAAACAAATAACAATTCTAATGCCCAGAAAAAGCGCTTCTTCATTTATATTGTGTAATCACGAATTTTCATTTATTTAGAAAATTATCTAATTCACCTCTTAAACTTCACTATAACTGTCATATCGCTATATAACTATTTTCTTTGTGCGTTTTTTAATTATTTTATTTTATGTTTTTTTTTTTCATTTTTGTACTATCCTATGTACTTTGACCCATTTTGGAATGATATTTTTTGATCAGAACCTCAGCAAACAACTAAAACTAATTTATGTAATCGTACGATTAAATTTAAATAAAGATATGCGTATAAAACTAATGGAATTTACTTTAGACATCCCAGAGTAAAATATCATTTCACTTAGAATGGGTCTTAGGAGCATCCATTATTATTACTACTAGATGTTCGTTAAAAATATTCTACACAAATTTTATATATATATATCATATATTATTTGTTTTTTTTTTTAATAATACGTAAATAAGAACTATTTTTGTGTAAACTAGTAAATTGACAGAACTTCACCAATACGAGGATTTATTTATTTTCCTTCTCCTGTATTTGTGGAAAAAAAACTATATCCTGTATTAATTTTAAATGTTTGCACTAAAGATTAATTTTTATTTATTATTTGTAACTCTTCTGTTTTTAATGTATTTTTTTTATGTTGAGATGTATATTCAGTGATTTTCGTATTTGATGCTTTCTTCTGTTTTAGGAGTATATGACGTTCAAACAAAGTTACTTAAAATATAAAATAATAAAAAAATAAATCGTGCGATTACTTCTAATTCTAGGAAGGTTCTATGATATCAAGAAATATTATTAACCAAAATGAGAAGAGGTTTTAAATTTTATTTTACTTTCCTTGGGTTGGTTTGATTTTGTTTATGTTTTTTGTTTTTTCTTTCACTTAAGACTTACTCAGGGGGGTTCCCTCGTTCTCGTCTCAACCTACTACCACCAAGGATAACCAACGTTGCTCTTAGATTTTGTTCTTGAAAAAAGGGATATACATGTTTTGCTTGTTAACCATCTATACTCATGTCGACTTGTTAACATTCTAATTCACAGGTGTTACAATACTTCTGTCGCAAACAGTTTTCTCATTATTGGTTGGTAATGTTATCACCAAGACGAGTGAAGCCGTTCCATTGTTAGGTATTAATTCAAAAAATAACAAAAAATATCTACACACAAACATTTAAAAGTTAAACTTAAACTTAAAAAAAAAAAACTACAAAAAAACGTTTATCTCTTTTAGATCGCTCTCTATTTTCAATAGAAACAGATTAATTGCATATTAATTCGATGAGAAGACTAATTAAAATATAAAAACAAAACCCAAAAAATATATATACCCTATCTGCATTGTGCCAAAATCTAAAGAAAAAAAATCTAAATAAAGAACTATGGTTAAATAATTTGTTTAACAAAGAGTGTGAGAAAAAAAAAACTACTACTACTACTATTACTTGTAACATATGAACAAGATATGAAAGCAAAGAAAAAAAATCGTTAGATAATAATTTGCAGTTTTCCATTTGTAGGTCTTGCGCATGATATGAACGAATCGAAAAAAAATATACAAAAACTACAATTTCACCTAAAAAAAATCTTATTTAATTTTTTAGTTCATTTTTTGTGTTTTCTCTTTCAAATTCGTAAATATGAACTTTTGCCTATGTTAACATAACATGTTGCGTGACCAAGACAAATGTATGATTCTCTGAAATTTGAATTAGAAGTAATCAATCGATATAACATGTTTTCTGACAATGGAAAAGTTCAATTAAAAATATTAATATATTAAAGAAAATATTACTATTAAGTTTTTGATTTTTAGTTTTTTGATTTTAGTTAAATCTTTTGAATGCAATCGCATTGTAAATAACATGACATAGGCCATTTGCTGTAGATTCTGTATAAATTAAGGTATATTCGTGTGTTTTTTGAGTTGTTATTATTATTTTGTATTTTGTTTAATGCTTGTTATGAGGTAGTTATAAGTACTCTAATAGCACATTCATTTAGGTCCTAATTTTTTAAATAGGTTTAAACGAGTTGTAGTAATGCTACTTTCTTTACAAGGCGTACATATCTGCCCTACTGTAGATGCTAAGTCTTTTCTAGAAAAATTAAAACAGTTTGCGAAAATCTTTCCTCTACAATTCGACTATGTTTTTAAGCAAGAGTTCTTTTTCAGTCTGTTACACTTATTAGACAATTTTATTTGAATTCATTTTGAAATAAAACTATTTCAAGGAGATGATACTATATGTGGTATAGAGTACAGCACAATGTGCGTTGCGTGTGTCTTAAAGTACACAACGGAATAGATACTTTGTGTCAATTGGAACACACGAATGCATTTTCCAAATGATGATCTGACGAAACTACTGTGGCGATTCTTAGATTTAATACCGTACACTGAAGTTTTAATGTTAAATACAATAAATGTTTTGAGTTCTGACAAGACAAAAACACTCTCTTTGAAACCCACTTTCGTAGAAAAAGTTTTTCTTGTAGAAACAATCGAAAAGTAACGGTTTTCTATGATTGCATTTCAACAAGTTTTAGAAATCGTCGAATTTTAATTTCATTTTGAGAAAATTTACAAGCGCTTTAGGAAACTTAAAAGTTAAACATAGATAAGACTTTTACTGGAGGTTTTAGAAAATAATAAGATTTAAATCCTAACTTGAACGATTACAATCTTAAAAGATTTATCGTTAAGTTAGTACTGTAATATGTGAATACACAAATGATTCTTCCAAACGCTCTAAAAAAAACCTTTAGACTATTAAAGTCTTCGAACAATTTTTGTACAGTGTCATGAAGTCACCAGTTGTGAAGAAAATTAAATTCATTTGAGAAAGAGTCACATAGTATACAACAATCAAACATTATACGTGATAGAGCCTGTTCACATAGGACTGTCGGGCCGAATTTTTTCTTAAGATTTGCGTACAGGTTGAAGCTTAGTAGTCAAAGCAAACAGAAGCTATTATCAAAACTCTACATTTATGTATATATAAAATAAGATTTGGGCGATGACACTTCGACAGGTTTTCAAAAGTCTTACATTTGATTGCAATAGCAGAAATTGATGTTATTGTTGCAAGGCTGTAGATATGATATGTAGTATTACATACCTTCAAGATAGTCTATTGTTCGGCTTTTGTCACTGCTAGGACGTTCGTTTAAAACAATTTGCTATGGTTTGGGAGACTTTGGATATCAGCAAATCAAAAAAGTTGCGAATACCTATGTGTCCATGATTGTAGTCAACTATAATTCATTTGTGAAGACAGAGATGGAGTGCGCTTTTCCACTGTTCTCCGCTCGTGAATGTGCTTATGAAAAGTAAGTACATTGATTTGACGATGTATTTGGTCTTCTGATTAACAACTTGTTGCCTGATTGACTTATTTTATCCCACTAATTGGCTTGTACAAAGTGAAATCAGGTGGATCACAGAATCGAGTTCTTATGTATGTAGGTGTAGTCATTGCACTTGCGACAATGCACGACTATTCGTGATGTACCTTGCTGGCGATAAATCACCAAACAAAACAGTCGTAATCATATTAGGTAGTATACAGTAATCATTTAGTATAATGTTAAATTTTGGTTTCTATGTGTTCGCAAATATGCTTTTGCGTGCATAAAATCACGATTTACTTCTAAAGGATTTGCGCAGATTCTATCTCGTAATGAGTTTTAAAATTATCTCTTAGTACAATTATTTACAAATTTCTAACTTTTATTTTAAGTTTGGTCTAGAGAGTTCTGTTAAGCATCGAAGTGCAACTTGTTTGTGCACCTGTCATCACGAACATAAAATTAGTTCACATTATATAACCCCGTATATGTACATATGTATTGTATGGCATATATTATTATAACTGGCTTACCTTACAATTAGTTCTAATCTCTGACGAATGAATTCCGGGTGCGGCTTCATCAACCTATAAATAAAAAAAAATACAATGTGCTATTAGAGTATAAATATTATTAGCCGTGTATAATCACAAATACTCTCTATATGACTTTAATTTGTCGAAATTCTATAACTAAAAAAGGCAAGATATTTAGGACACTGTCTCAATATGTTAGGTTCATCAAAAAGTGGAACTAATAAAAAAAAAACTACTTACAAGTAATATCTAAACCTATTCAAAGCTTTGCACTGATATGTATTCCAATTTTTAAATATATTTTAAGAAACCTTTTGTATACAATGACTTATCAAATAGGTGGGTAAGAAGACGGCAAAATATCATTTCTTTATTTCGTTATATTTTTTTTTATATATACATATACTACTTTTAAGTTTTTTTTTAACCTTATTTTAAGCCTCATAAACGCTTTAAAGTAGCATAGATATATATCACGTAACGAAAAAGTATATCATAGATGTAGTTCTGCTGCACATCTTCAAAATAACCTAAACTAGCTCAATAAAAACAACCATCTAAATCAACGAAAAAACAGCAGCTTTGCAACACGACGTATTTAACCAAAAAAAAAAATGTATCCTAAAGATAGAATATAAACCAAAGTTAAATTTGCAAGAAAAAAAAACTTCCCCCTTGTGAAAGCTTCTTAAAATAATTTTTCAATTGCTAATCCCACACAAATCACAACCGTATACAACAAGTATTTTGTTGCAGCTTTGTTGGCCTTTTTCCATATTCTTTTCATTGCGAAAGTATCTACTAAACTTTTTCTAACTCCATTTAGAGATATGAGGTTGATTTGATTCTTATCTTTAAAAATAAAAACTAACCAAAGTTATAATTTGAAAACTGCGTTCTATTTGCTTATATATGTATATTAATATGTTAATACCAAAATTCCTCTTCTTTCCAAGTATCAAAAGCGACTAATAAATAAATATTTTAAAAACAAAAAACCAAAAACCAATTTTAATAAATAGAAGTATAATGTTTAAAGTTTAAAACATAAATATAAAAAAGTAACTAAATCTTTTTTCAAACAAAAAAAAAAAAGAAAAAAATCAAAAAAATATTTTAAATAAAATGAGTCAATCGTTTTGTGTTAATTTCTAGAAAAAAAAAAAGTTAATTCTAATACATTTTGTATGTACATACAATCCCCACCCTACTCATTAAAATTTCACCCTTAAATATATTTTTTGTTTGTTTGTTTTATTTTCTAATGGCACATGTTTCGTTAGAACAAGTCACATACCCAGAAGGTAGATTATTTCCACAAGATGTTTGATTTCTTTTTTAAATTAACGAATTTTCAAAGTAAATTGTAAATATAAATATCTAAAGCTTTCCTTCTAACGAAAATGCCAAAAGGATATAAATACAATGTTGGAGAAGTATTCAGGCAGATCAATTTTTAAAAGGAACAATTTGGAATCGGTTTTATTGTTTAGTTTTTTCTCTGTGAATATAGAAACGTAATATTCATATGGATGAGTGGCGGGGTATATACACCTCCTTAGTCTGTGCTGAAATGGTTGAAAGAAGTTCGGTAAACATACGCCCTAATACTCGAGGCGATATATAATTTCTTATAATATACCCACTTAGCCGCAACTACAAAAGCACTAAAGGTGTAAATATAAGGACAAGACACTTATATCAAAGAGATATTTTTTGGAATTAAGACCGTCAATTTGATAATTTATCACCAATCTATTTTTAGTATCGATTTTCTTTAAAAAGATCTAAAAAATTATTCGATAGCTTGACGAGGTTTTTTTTTATAAACAGCTCAAAGAAAATGTAACATGCCATTTGTTGTAAAGAACAAAACATTTTGACACCTTCAACGTGATTTAAAAAGAAAGCTGGAAGTAAGTGGTCTCGATTGCTTAGCCAATCAATCCTTGTTTACAATTTAGAGTTTTTAAATCATTTGAGTAGCTTTGATAAAATTGTTTCTGTAAGGATGAAAGAAGGATGAGGATGAAGGTTGAAAATATACAGAAAAAACCATTTCTGAAACGTATATTCCCCAAAAACATTGATGGATCCGTATCGTACGCGAACTTTAACTACTTTCGAAAAAAAAGGATTTTGTTTTCGAATGGATCAGTGCAAGTTTGGTTAGAGGTCACTTAAATTTTAAATTTTATTAACAAATTCTTTCTGTAGCAAACAGAAACAGAAAATTCAAAAACCTTTCTTTAAAGAATTGCTGCCCTTGCACACATCTCCAACATAATATGCATAAAATATTTCATTTGATTTTCCTTTAGTTATTTCTTTTACATTTAAATCAAAAAATATTTTAATTTTTTAAAATCTATTTTTAAATTGCGTGTGTATTTGTGTAGAGTATGCCATGTATGTTATATGTTTAATTCCATTTGTTAAAGAACACATGTTCCCCTTAATATAAACAAAATAAAAAAAAAAAAAAAACTATAAATAACTAGATTAATTAAACCAATTTAGTTAAAAACTTTTTTTTTTATTAAATAATGAAGAGCTTAAATAACGAATATAACTTAATTTAAACCTTAAACAACAATAAAATAATAATGTATTTATTTAATTTTAAAATATATATATATAAAAACTAATACTTACAACTAAATAAACAACATGAATGTAAACAAATGATACTAAATACCTAACATAAAAATTTAAACAGAAAATACGTCTTTCTTAATATTGGAATGTGTTATGTTGAATGCCTTCCCAGTTTTGGATATATGGATGTGCCTCTTCTCAATGTATTGGTAAATGTGAATTTTTTTTTGTTTTTCAGTTTTTTTTTCACATTTTTCTTTTGGTTTTTATTTTATTTATTTTTGATTATATTTTATATAATATATCTTTCAACTTCACTTTAAGTTAATTTCACTATTTTACTTTTTTTTTAATCAACTTTTTTAACTTTTACTCTTTTTTAATATATATTTTGCCAGTTATTATTTCTTTCACATGAAATGTTATAATATTTTTCATCAATAAAATTAATAAACGTTAAGATTTAATAAAAGTAGAAATGAATTTTAACCACAAAAAAACATACTGAAAATTTTAGGAATTAAATTCGATTGTCATTTTGTAGTTGAAATTTGAAGAACCAAAAATTTTATATCAACCAAAAATTTGATTTAACACAATGAACATAAATAATTTTCTTACCGATATAACTTTTTCTGAGAGGAGATCACAATGTACACACAGTTGAATTTGTGCACTATTAATGAAGATGGGTTCTGTGCTTAATTTAACCGATTTTAAAATCTGTTTTTATTCACCTTTCGATGACTAATAAATAGTTTGTCTTTAGGTAATGAGCGCATACTTTTCGTAACTTCGATAAACGATACGTCTGGAAAATTTGGAATATTCAGGAAACTAAAAAAAAAAGATTTGCTTATTTAAGTAATTCCTTAAAACGCCTCGACTCAACGTTCTAAAACACTCCAAATTTTGTAATCGGTTGACTGTAATACACCAATCAGGACATAATAAATACAAAATAGTTTTCATTAAGTAGGTATTCGCAAAAAATGGTTTTAGTAAATAGGACATTGAATTAATTCGTTTAAGATACATATAAACATAAACTCGGTTATGGATATAAAAATGATATTCTCTTAAACGATTTTATAAACTTTTGCGGTGTAACAACACGAGCTATCTAAAAGTCTTTCTATGGAAGTTTTTCTTGTTAAAATAATACGCAACATATCAGTCTCTCCCATCCAAGTTGTGCAACAATCTATCATACATAAATCTTTACAGAAAACAGTAATTTCTCCCCTTCGATCCAAGATATACATATGTACATTTTCTGGGAACGTTAAGTCGCCATTCTGTAAAGGCCAGTTAAACTTAGTTTACTACTTAATTTCTTTAATTTTTTCTCGTAGTAAAAAATGCCTTATTAAAAAAAATCGTAAACGCTGCAGTCTTTTAAAAAAAAAAATTATTGAAATTCCGCGTCCAGAAAGATAAAAACCAAAAAACTATGTTTTGGAAAAAGTTTCAAAAAAATTTGCGTCTACAGCCGAATTTTTTTGATGCGGTTCCGAATAATACGAATTCCGCAGCACAATGCCGTCGACAATAATGCCTTTGACGCAATAACTTCTCCCGTCGTACATTATTCATACTTCCTGTGTACGGTAGGCTTTATTTTAAGGAATATTTCTGTACGAAGCACGCTGCATGTCTACCACTGAATATGCATATCGTCAAACAAAATAAATGTTTTCTCTTTGGTACTTGTATACATACTTTTGTACATATGTACATTCCATATATGGGAAGCAGTGAATTTAATAAAGAGGGATAAGAAGACATTCTCAAATAACTTTTACGAAAAGAAAAAAAAATTATGTACATTTGTACAAAGGTACATTGTGCACCAAAACAGTTCTTTCTTGTGAACATTTCAAACGAGTTATAGAGGATTCTGACAAAAATTTATGTTTATTTCAACACTCATTTCACTTTGAAGTATTAAACGTATTGAACTTATATTGTTTGTAAATAGTAATCATCATTACATGAGAAATAATAGAGAGTGACCAGATAACGACAGGAAAAAAATTTGAAATAAAATAAGGACAGCGAAAATAATCGATTGGTCTCAACACTCATTTCACTTTGAAGTATTAAACGTATTGAACTTATATTGTTTGTAAATAGTAATCATCATTACATGAGAAATAATAGAGAGTGACCAGATAACGACAGGAAAAAAATTTGAAATAAAATAAGGACAGCGAAAATAATCGATTGGTCGCATAATAGCCGCGGCCAATTTATGAACGCTCGCTGTGACATGACCCAGTCGCCAAACTTTTTCTTCAAAACTTCGAGCGTTGCGTTTTGTTGTTAAAACCACAACAGAAATTCTCCATACTGAGACCATTGGCCACAGTGTCGCTATCGGCAATTCAAAAGATCCAAAGATGCTGCCATGTAATAAAACGTACCAAACAGTCAATCTTTGTGGATGCATTGGTGCTTGGTCAAACACTTGTAGATTGTGTTCGCTCCAATAAAAGTCATTCAGCTTATTGACATAGCCGCTGCGCCAAAAATAAGCTTCGTCCGAGAAGATGATCCGGGCAACATTTCCAGCGCCCTATTAGCAAACTTACGGCGTTGTCGTTGGGCGACCGGCTTGATTCTTAACGCAGCACAATTTTATATGGATGTAGGCTCCAATCCAATCGCAAAATAAGTCGAGTTGACTCTTTGGCGATGACCAATTCAGCTGATCGGATCTTCGATACAGGTCGCTATGGCGGCTGTGTTTTCTTCATTTCCAAGCAATATCTGTCTGGTTGGTCGATTAAACGTTGCTTGTTTTCAACTGAGCCGGAATTTCAATGATTTCTTTTTTAATGGCAAAACTTACTAAATATTTTGACAGTTGCTAAAAGACAGCAATTGGAAAAAGTATCATTGCTATGTGGTCACTCTTAAGGTTTTTTTTAAGGTTTTCAGTTTTAAATTTTAAAAACATTAACTTTATTAGTATCCTCAGTATTAGCAAATCTGAATGAGGCACTGCTATTGGATTATACGCCTTAGTATACATTCCAATAACTGTCCAACCACAATGCAGCTATTGCTGTCAATATAATTTGAAGTGACCGTTCAGTATCCACAACAGTAGCACACATACGTACATATAAATCTCCTCTCATAAAAAGTCTGCATTTATTTAAAAGTTCGACAATCGAATCTAAAATGATTATTTCAACAAAATGTTTTATCTCAAAATACATTTATCTCTCACTAAAATTACTTTAGATTAGTCCTGTAAACTGTTCAAAAATAAATTTTATCTAAATCACAGTATTAAAAGCATTAAATAAGATTATTTCAATTAAAAACCAAACAAATTAAACATATCAACAAATTCGGCGACTATTTAGCAACAAAAAAAAAAAAAAAGTACTATATTGCTTATTAATAATATTAAAAATAAAAGCCTTCATTTAATCATCTTTATCTTTTTTAAAGTATCATGCTCTGTATACCTCTACTTCATTAGAAACAAATGCGAAAATCACTTAAGAAAAAAATAAAAAATAAAAAAACAAAACAAAAAACACAACTTCAAGTAAATAACATTTGTGCCAGTGCTGCTAGCGTTCATCATTTAGTCTTGCATGGTATTTAGCGTTGTTACATTGAAATACATTGTAGTAGTCAGTAGTGGTGACAGCCTGTCATTAGCCAAAAAGCATTTGCACGTTCTTCATATTTCATTTATTGTATTTTTATTTAATTTTTTATTTATTTTCTTTTCTTTTTTTAAGAACGCATGCATGTTATATAGGATATTATAGCCTATCGACTATCTTTATCAACTGCTTAAAAAAAACAAATTGGCTAATTAAATGTAATTAACAAAACACAAAAAAAGAAAACAAATATTGTTATTATATTTTGTAAAATTCAGTAAAAAAAAAAATTTCAAAATACATTTCATAAACATAATATCTTGATTGTTAAGCTTTCTGGACAGGTACTAATGTATTCTTTTGTCTACAAATAAAAACAACACACAGGCACATACTTCAATTGTATCATGTTCATGGTGGCGTCATCTGTTGTGCTAACTGTCGTGGTACTTAACTATCATCATCGCACTGCGGATATTCACGAAATGCCACCGTGGGTAAGTATTATTAAATTGTTTTATGTATGCATAACTTGTGTGTGGTTCAACGGTAGAAAAGGAATGATTTGAAGCATCCTTCCCTGCTGATATATTTCTGAAGTACTTTTACTTGATATTCATCAAGTATTGATGTTTACCAGCTTAATTTTGAATGTCTATTCATCACAAATCAAACAAAAAATTTAATACGGTAAATTTGCTAAATACCCTACCTACATCTGTCCATTGACAGATATACAAAGCAAAAAGGTGAAAGGAATTTGTCTTTCACTTTGCATTAATATATAGAATAGGGAAATTATCATTGTGAGGAACAATCTTTACTTCAAACGACTTCGATAACATACATAAGAGTGAAAACAATCAGGGAAAGCTCCAGGCGAACAAAAAAAATTCCACAAAGCAACCTGGGTCAAGGCGTCTATGTCTCTGTTGGTTTTTGCACCAAGTTTTTATTTTGAGTATTTCTATGTTCAACATGAAGTCTCCATAGACATTTTTTATCTGGAACTTCAACCAGAAATCATTGACTTCAACCAGCCATTAATATAGCTAATGGGAATGCCAGATGCCATGACAATTATAACAGCGTGCCATAATTGAGTAGATTGTCCGCAAGTCGATAATGGTTCGGTTTGGTTGTACTTAATGGGCGTGGTTTTTCTTCCTTTTTCTTTTTGAGTGCAGAGAAAAGTTGCAATTTATGCAGAGAATTCAAAAAGAATATTTCAGAAACAAGTAAACAATTAATTATTAAATCAACGGGACCAAGGACATCACGCAGAGTTACGGAATTTATGTTTCCACTTTCTAGTACTTTTCTATCCTTTTTAATTTTTTCACATTTTGAGTCCCAGAGAGTGCTAATGTTTTTTGATTTACGATGTTGTCATTGAAAATTAAATATTCACCCATAACTAAAAATGCAGAAAGAACAGATGTACTCTTGAACTACTTATTTTTCCATTCACTCTGCTTTATCCACTTTCTAGCAGATTTGTCTCACGGTCCAATTAAATTGACTGTTGAAGAACTAATACACCTATGTATGGATTAGGTTTCTGCTCTAAGAAATGTTTGGTTTGGTTGAAGTAAAATAAGTGCCAGTAAGACACTACCACACTTAAACCAAAAGATACCACGCGGATCCAAGATGTAAGTTGTTCTCTAGCTACTCGTTACTATTGTCGCAGCGCTGCCTGTTTTAAAAGATTTAATGTAGGTTAAGGATAGGTGAGGTTAGGACCTAAGTTCATAATTCGATTGTAAACACAGTGCCTCGACATAAGTGCATTATGGCTTTATGTCCCTGCGTCTATATCAGAAGAAGAGTAGGATTAACCAGACGTCTTGTCTTTCATTTTAAAGGTTCAACATCATCTTCGTATCCCAGCAACTGGGAGAATTTGAAAAAAAAGTAGTGCATTCCAAGTAAACATGTTTCTTACACACTTTTTGCTCTTTCACTGAGTCAACATTATGACCCTCCAGCAGCAAAACGTCTACGATATTCCGCGCATCGGTGACTATGTTTCGTTTACTAATTCAAAGAGTCGGCGTTCCGGTCTTGTAGCCAGTTGCTTGAACTTTTATAGAACATCCTTTAGTTGAGTACTTTTCCTGTACAGCTCTTGGTTTATGTTGCAACACCATCATCTGTTTCCGTTATTTGCATATCATCATATCACGGGAATCTGTTCGGGAGTGCTTAGTATCCCCAGGTAGATTCGACAACTAAGTTAATTATGTGTTGGGTTCAGTCCACCAGTTGGAAAGGTTATCATTTACTCTTTGTAGTCTCTGCCTTCTCACGTCATGGTAAGGTATTGTGAAGGTTACAGTGAACTTGGTGCGCTACTTTGTGGAAGCTGTACTTTCCAACTAATTTTTTAAACATTTCTTTCACGATTTAGGGTTTAAAGTCCCTGAGTACAACTTTAACATACATAATTCTGCGGACAGCCTCTATGTAGAAATGCATTGAGTTGTTCCTTCCTTATCGGTAAGGGCGTTCGCACAAAAACCAAATCATAGTGTGTTTTAGAACATGGCTATGATGCGGATTATCGGTTTAAATTTGAAAACTCTTGACGTCAGCACATATTTTAAGATCGACTAAACTAACTAATTAAACAAACTGTATTATAATTATAGATAAAATCAGTTTTCCTGCAATGGCTGCCATGGATTCTACGAATGGGTCGACCCGGCAGGAAAATAACTAGAAAAACAATATTGCTAAGCAATAGAATGAAAGAGCTAGAATTGAAAGAACGTTCTTCGAAATCCCTGCTGGCCAATGTATTAGATATCGATGACGATTTTCGACATACAATTTCGGGATCACAAACAGCAATAGGATCATCGGCGTAAGTTATTCTATTAAAAAAAACCCTACACATAAAGCCTATCATATATTTTTCAACTTACAGAAGCTTTGGCCGGCCGACGACGGTGGAAGAACACCACAATTCTATAGGATGCAATCACAAGGATTTGCATTTAATTCTTAAAGAATTGCAATTTATTACGGCGCGAATGAGAAAAGCAGATGATGAAGCGGAATTAATAAGCGATTGGAAATTCGCTGCAATGGTTGTGGATAGGTAAGTAAGCCATATGAGATAAAAGCACAGTACACATCTATCTGTCGGTATTAGTGTCAGAGATGGTGGTTTTGGTGTTCGATTTTCGGGTTTAATTGCAACACACAGGCACTACGTGTTTGATAAATTATTGTTTGTGTTAGTGTAGGTGAAAGCATGTCAGGAAACTTGAGATTTATTTATGAAGTTCATTACCTAATCTCAGGTTTTCATCAGGGAGATAGTAACACTTAATAATGCACAGGCTACAATGGATGAGTGTAGAATGTGTATGTATGTATATCAGATGATGTTCTGGGAAATAAACCACCTTTTTGGCCTCATTGGATGTTTGATAATATTTTAATTAAGGAACGATGTTATTTGGGGTAGGACAAGGGGTGAATAGAAGTGCGAGGGGCATTTACTTTGACTGCTTGCACTTGGCTTCCGGGTAAATTGCAAATTACTTAGGAACATAATCGATATCGGTGGAGAGCAGGTTTAGTATTATAGAGATTTGACAATGTGTGCTATTAAATGGATATTATAACTAAAGGCATGTTAGTTGGGTTAGGTATTTCTCTAGTGGTTTGCAAGGAGCATATTGTTTGATGCAGGAAAAATCGAATTATTTAAATGGGAAATAAGACGTACACATACCTACTAAAACTATTTATTATTTTGACATTGTGCAACTATTTTTGAAAACCCAAAAGAAATTCATATTCATCTGCTCATCTGCTCTTTTGTACTCGTCGAACTGAGAGACTCGAGAAATTAAAATACTGTAACCAATCGATTTCCTATCCTTTCCCTCAGGATTAGGTTCCTTAAAGCGAAAAATCTACCAATGGCGTGAACAACAAAGGCGTAGAGAAGAATTTATAAGTTTTTGGAAATAAAGGGGAAAGTAAATTATTGCACAATCACCTAGCGATCGGACCATTTCTTGAGATACACGATTACCGAACTTCTTCTTCAATAGATCGATTGTTTCACACAGGTGTGGCATCATCTTGTTCGAACCACATACCACATACATACGTATGTATTACTGATGTGAACTTCATTCATGAGTTACTAAAGCACGTCTTATCTCTTATTTAAGTGAAACCGATGTTCTTTCTGTTTCTCTTCTTCGTTTACATGTAGTTAATGGCATTCTTTATCAAGTGGTCAAGTGGATACGCATTCGTTTCAAAGTAACTATTCTTTGTTGTGGTCCTTGGAATATCACCATTGTTGCATTAACTGCACAAATTCGAGTCTATGTTGGCTCTTTACTAGATGTATGACTTGTTGATGGTTATGTGATTAGGATAATGACATAGGTAATTCCTTGTGTATATACATACATACATCATATCCCTACCAGATGATATTCTCCTTTTTTTATCTTTGCATTAAAATCATCCAACAAGAGATCCTTCGTCTGGTTCATGCGTACTGAAAAATCTTGCCTTAATCCATTTTATATCACAACAAGTCATCTTCTGTGTAATTATCGAAAACAACATGAAATGCGCAGTTAAAATTTCTAATATTATTACTCGCTGCAATGACATGTACAAACAAGGACATGATCAAGTCTGCGGTTTTAATTCGAAACTATCAGTCTCTTCGATTTTTTTTTCTAAAAATTTAGGAGTTAGAGCAGTAAGTTGGTGGAAGTATGACAAGTTTCCACCTCTTTAAAAATTGCAAGGTCCTATAAACACCCAAACTACATACTGATAATTTTGTTTGTATAAATATTTAAAGACTAGTTAGCTCAGGTGGCCCAAAAAAGGTGGTAGCTAACAGTTTGGTTTTCTCTTTGGTTTGCGTGATGTTTTTAACTTATCTCCTTTTCGCTGATGAGCGAAAAGAAATGTTAGCCGCGTAAAGCTTTAGGTCGTCTTCTTTTTTGTCTTGTGTGGTGCATTCAGTAGATCAAAGGTTCTCTTAAGCCAACTCTAATTTTTTCTTTGTTTTACCATTTCTTTTAGAATTTGCCCATCTGCCAAAAAAACTCCACATTTTTTGATGCATTTACTCCGATATGTGCCGTCTGTTTAACTACGAGACATGATGTTAGTTAGGATTCTTTTTCAGTTTACGATATTGGATTAATTAACATTAATTTCCTTTCGAGTACGTGTTACTTTTATTCGAATAGTTTCCCAGTATTTGAAATTTTAAAATTTAGGTTAAAATCTATTGCAGCATTGTGTCCAACGTCAGAAAAATTGCGATGTACCGTGAGAACCTTAGCATTGATATATGCTGCTACTTGCAAAACTGTTGGCAGTATTAAAAGAATGGTTCTTGCGTGAAGCTGATGCATCTCCAGATGGGTATGGTGTTTAGAAAACTTAGGGAAACAAATGAGTTTCCTAAAATAAAAACCAGAATCTGTACAATAGAATCAAACGTTTATTTAAAGTCACTCGAGAACAGGACATTAATTTACATACAAAAAATATATATTTACTTAGATCTATATGAACAATATTTTCTACCTTATTTACTAAATGCTTATTAAGTTCACACTAGAGCCAATTAGATGGGCTCAATTAATTAATTTCAAGATTTTATAGTTTCCATTGATAAGTTCTTATGGATCGAAGCCAGAAAACTCCTTTTTTTATATCAACTCATTTGAAGGCAGCATAAATCAAAATATTTATCCTTCCATGTTGCCTCTAGTGAAAAAAATAATCATACGGATGTTACTAGTTTAACAATAATTTATAAATTAAGACTCATAAGCATAACGGTTTCCTATTAGTGATTCGAGTAACTCTAGCATAATAGTGCCTTTTACAAGCTAGCACTTGAGCTATTTCGACGTAATTATTTGCTTCTGACTGTTAAACGTCATATGAATATTGCACTCGATTCCTTGAACAGTAGTCCAGCAAGACAACACCACCCATGACGCTCATGAACGATTATTTTGTGAGGATTGTCAGCTTCCACCACTGCACTGAGTGCGGCTCCCTTTACATTTAGATCTAGAAATCTTTACAGAATCACAACGTTGTAGAACAGAAGAATCCATTAAGAAATAAAATGCTTTCTTGACTTTTGGTGCTATTATAACGGTATCTTCTTCATTCTAATTGCAGTTCACCTTTAAAAGTATCAGTCTTGTTATTGCTGTTATGTATTTCCCTTTTTGATTTCTTCTTTCAACTAATTATCATCATCTTTGTCTTCGCCAATATCCACCCACGTAAACGTTGCTTGTCCATCTTTACCCATCTCTGTAAATTGCAAGTATTTCACCTCACCGTCTTCATCCTTTATATATCTGCCATCGCCATCTTCAACTAGTATTGTGTCGGACGTTATAACCTCATCGTATGCCGGTCCACTTACAATACATTCCGAAACATTTCGATTATTCAACCCCAGCTCTTCGTCTGTCAACTCCTTGTCGACTTCTTCCACACCTTTGTGACTTATTTGCGGTTGATTAACAATAATCGTATCATTCACATGTTTCGTGTGCTTCATGTGCGATAATAGCAATGGTTTTCGCATGAAACCCATTCCGCATTCCAAACATTCATATGGTTTCTTCTCGCTGTGGATAAATCTATGTGCATTTCGATTGTCTCTGCTGTTGAAGAGCTTTCCACAAACCTCACACGCATATGGTTTTACTCCACTGTGAATGCGCATATGTTTTTTAAAATGTTCCGGATAGACAAATGTAGCACTACACACATCGCACTTATGTGGACGTTCTCCAGTATGGGCCGACTGCGTGTGATATTCCAACAGCCTTCTCCTCTTAAACGATCTATCACACAACGTACACTTATGCTTCTTATCATTCAAATGCGTAGCTTTCTTATGCGTCATCAGATTTGATCGCTGAGCGAATGCCATTGAACACAAGTCACACTTGAATGGTCTCTCCCCCGTATGTGTTCGTTCGTGATCTCTAATTTCGGCACGACGCGCAAAGCCCTTGCCGCAGGTACGGCAAATAAATGGCTTATTTCCCGAATGCACTATCTTATGCACATCCAAATTGTGCTGAGTACCAAACGCCTTTTGACAAATCTCACAGACAAACGACTTTAGTCCCGAATGCAGCTTCTTGTGCTGCACCAGATTCTGTTGATTCAAGAATGACTTTTCGCATTCATCACAACTATATGGCCTTGGCCGTTTTGTATGTATCTTCATATGGGCTTGCAGTGTATATTTCGAGGCGAAATCCTTACTACACGAAACACACTTGTAAGGACGTTTACCCGTATGCATATTCATGTGTTCATCAAGGAGATTCTTCGAGCTATACTTCTTGTGACATTCAGAGCATTCATGCTGCTTTGTTGATGTGTGCAGGCGTTTGTGGATACGAAAGAGGCGGTGATTTAAAAACACTCTCAGGCAGGTTTCACACTCGAACTCGCCTTTCTCTGTACCGTGCCACTCTACCATGTGATCGTGAATTTCGTTCCGTTTATTGAATCCCTTGTAACAGATAGAACACATGTAGTACCTGTAATTATGCATATTTTTTAAATGATTCGCAAACAACATTGGCTCGTATTCAGGCTTGTCCGGACACAATGCGCAAATATACATAATGCCGGTGAATTCAAATTCAATCGGTTCCGTTTCGCGTTGCTGTTCTCGTTTTCCTGCACGCACGGATCGTTTTTGTTTCGTTGGCTTCAGGGTGTCATCGGAGATTAACATTGTATTATCTAGAAAGAAAAAAAAAGGACATAAACGTAAATAGTTCGATTGAGAAAGTTTGATATTTTTAAAATGTCTTACCGTCATTGTTGCTGCTATTGTAGTCGACTCCTGATTCAGCAGCGTCCACGCTGTTATCGTAGCTTATCACCGAATTTTGCTCAATGATTTGTTCATACGTTATTTCTAAAAATGTTGAAACATGTTTTGTTTTTATATGCACTAACACTCTTTGAAAATAAAACGCACTTAGAGTAAACTTAAGATATGAACTTAAAAAATGTTAAAATTAGCAAAAAAAAAAAATACTGCACTACGCCCGGAATTATATCAATTTTCACACCGAAGTTCGGAGTGAATTTTCAATCAATATCCAGCTTGAGAATCCCATCATTATTGGTTTAATTGCTACTATGTATGTCCGATAGGTATCGGACGGTCGCAGGATTTGTATTGTGGACGTATTAGCTAATTCATAACTTTATGCAGTTGTCAACATAAAAATATCAGAAAATCATAACAAATAACTTAAAATAAAACCAGTGATGCAAAAAATAAAACACTTGTAAGAATCCTTATCTCAGCGAATGACTAAGTAACTAAAACTCACCTTCACTAATCACTTGAATATTCCGTTCAGCATATGCACTGCTCTCCTCTTCTTCCTGCGCTTCACTAGTAATAACAGCAGCTGTTTCTTCACTGAATTCCTGCACACTGTCATCATACTGCTCCGACACATCCTCTATCACATACCCGGTAATTTCTTGATTTTCCAGAATAGGTATATGCTCAACTTCACCTTCACTCTTCACTTTAACTTCTTCCTTAACAATGGTTTCATTGTCAACAATAGGTTCTTCCTGAAACGCGGCGGATTCCTCTACATCCCCAATTTCGAACCAAATCGGATCTAGACCATTTTCTTTGGCTGTATTATTGTAGTCAGATAGTATTTTCAAACGAAACTGATAGAATCGCTTCTCTATACTTTCATATTCGATGAGAATGAAATTGCACTCATCGCACAGCAACTAAACAATTTGAGAATTAGGTACATAGATTCCAGTTTAATTCTGATTTATATTACAATCTTACCTTGGAATGTACACTTTCTTCTTCGAGTTCCTTGCCCAGAGCAGATGATAGAATAGATGATAATGGATTATCTGTTTGACCATTTTCTAGGAGCTATAACAAAAAGGACAACTAAAGATGGAATATTAAAATGCAAACCAGAAATTACCCACCCTTTTCTCGAACATATGCCATGGTTCATCGACGTCTGTGAAGATTCGATCACAAAGAAAACATTTAAGGAATTCTGTCGAGTAATTTGTAATTATTTGTCCGACGATTTCCGTCATCTATTTAGAGAAAGTATAAAAGATAATTTCAACAAATCATATAAGACGAACTTTTCGGTAGATTAGTAATCAAACCTTTTTCAAATGAACTCAGACGAAGAACAGTAGTAATTTATGAGACTATCTTTTGAATATCAAGTAAATTCTACTCAATTGTACAGAAATACAACCTTTCTTGTTTAGTAATGAAAAAAATGTGTATTTTACGAAACGAAGAACGACGGCAAATGTCAGAAAACTTCTTGTGGCACAACGCGCAGGACAGAAAAGGTAAAGGAAAATGTGAAAATATCATAAATAGCAAACAAAAGAATGAAGTGTGCAGCCATTTTGTAATGACTGTATTCAGCGGGTGTGGCGCATGATTTTGTAGTAGAACTGTGGTGAATTGATTTTTCAAATATGTTTGATTAACGTTATCGCTGAGAAAGATGGCTTCATTAAATGCTTTACTTTATTTTTTTTTTTAATTTGTAAGGCGTTTACATAAGTGGTTTTTGGATTTTTTTTTTGTGAATATGTAGGTAGATTTCAACCTTTTTTTCACCTGTGAAGAAAAGTGATATGGGAAACCCACAAACTAACGTCACAGTCTTGTCGATATCCCATAAAAATCATAATATATGAGAGCTGCTGTGTAACTTACAGAATATGTACACAAATAAAAATAGAAATTATTGTTTGTTATTTTTTTAAATATATTTGTCTTGTCTATTTGAATTTTGAATCTCGAAATTGAAATTGTTTTTTTTTTAGGTAAAGTAAATTACAACTATGTTAATATTCAATCCGTCATAAAGGCTTTCCAATTAACTTCGATGGAAGACACACTTGTGTTATAATACTAAATTCACAAAAATATATACGATTATTCTTGTGAACAAAATAGCAGATAAACTAGCTAAATCTGACTCTGTTGTAAATGAGTAATATTACATCACTTACATATTACTTAGAATCTATATTGTATATTCGATGGGAATAGGTTCATGAAGGTTATAGGGTTTAGTCGTTGATATCTTAATGGTATATTTCGCATTAGACTGCTAGAACAGTTAGATCAAAATAAATAGAAACGAAGCCAAATATAGTCCTTCACTAGAAACTAGAAAAACACATTTCGACATTTATCTTGAATCATTTTAGCCTACAGAATTTTTTTTTCACAGATGCACTTTAAATTCCAGACAAATACGATTTCAGTTCAAAGCCAAAGGACTTTAAGTAATAGAGAGATGCTATATTCGATAGAATAAAGGCACTCCTGCCAGGCTGACAAACACTAAATCAACTAAATCAAGAAAAGGGCATTGTTCTTTTTTCTAATTCATATTATTTGGGATAGATTACGTAAGAAATTGTTTATTTCTGATTAGTATTTTTCTCTGAGTGTAAACTGAGTGTAAACCTGTTCAGAATAAATTCTCTTCTATATGCTTTTACTACCTGGGTAAGTAAATTACGTCTACAGAACCCTTAAGTACTATAACTCGACAGAGGAGGATAATATTCATGATATTCAAAGATATGATTGAGATTTACTTGTTTTCAACAATATTAAAACTAGTGTAAGCCTGTGTGACATCACTGAATAAGATTACAACAATTTAAAATACATTTTCAAGTTTACCTAATGAATCTCACTAACAAGAGTTTACTTTCATCCCTTTTCAGATTTTGTTTAATTGTTTTTACACTTTTTACAATTATTGCAACGGTGACCGTACTGCTGTCAGCCCCTCACATCATAGTGCAATAAAATAAGTATAACATTTATTTAGTAATAATAGTTTCAAATGTAAAACCAAAAAAATTGAAATAATATTATTTATAGCGTTGTTAAATATTTAAAAAAAAAACATCAATACACATTCATTCAAAAAAAAACCTACAATAACAGTAAATTACCAAGGTAAATAAAAGATAGAAATCAAGAAAATTGTAGATAAAAAAAACAAAATTAAAAAATAAAACTGCCGTAATTTATATATGAATACGAAAATTAATAATAATAATTTATAAAAAAAAGCAAAAAAAAAAATAGTTAAAATTAATGAAATAAATGCATTGGACCCTCATCCATGAATTTTTACATTAAGTATAAAAAAAATGAAGAAAGCAAAAAATATATATATATATTATTTATTTTTTTATTTAGGACAGATTTTATAAAGACAGAGATTGTTCCTATGAAACACACAAAACAAATAAAGAAATATAAAAACAAAATAAAAAAATATATGTATTTATTGTAAATTGAAATGATGCTATAGACAGAATCGCATGCAGAAAGGCCCGGACCTAAAGAGAAAATGACAAAATATTTTTGTTACGAGTTACTTTTTCTTTTATTCGTTGTTTCATTTTGTTTTTCTATTCACTTTCAATTAAAAGAAACAAACTTTATACATATATTATACATTAGAGAGAAATAGGAACACAATAAAAAAAAAATACTTAGCAATGCAAAAACAGACAAAAAATAAGAATATCAAAAAGAAAAAAACAAAAAAAAACTAAATAACTTAGGCAAAATAAATTAAATTAATTGAAACAAACAACAACCAAATTTAATAAATATATACATATACATACATAGGTAAATAAAATAACATACAAGACCATATATGTATGTACATAGATAAACACTATTCTCATTATTTTCTTTTCAATTTTATTTGTTTTAATTTCTTAAACCAAGGAATGTGAAAAAGATTAGTTAACCAAATCTATGAACTAAAGGAAAAAAAAAAAAACAAACAACTAAAATATTTTAAGTTAAAACTAAAACTATATAAAATAAATATGATATTAAAAAAAAAAAAACTTAAATCATCTATATGTAGATGGATATGATAAATATTTTGTTTTTCAAAATTAATCGTATATGTTTAAAATATACGCCAAATAAAATGATTTCATTTAAAATTTATTATTTCAATTATGTCACAACCAACAAAACATAGTAAACAAATTCGATAAAACTGACAAAAAAAAAAAAACTAAACGCACAGTTTTTAAAAATTTCCAAAATAAAAAAAAAACTGAAAATGGAACTGCTTATATGACTATCTGATATATAGTTTTGATTTTATCTACTTTTAATATATCATTTTTATTTTCTGTTTTATTGTGTGTAAAAGGAAAACAACTAAAAACATTCTTTGGCTATATCGCTATTCTTACTAAAATGTTCTCATCTAAGTCTTATTTGTAATTATAGCTAAGCTAAGGAAAATCATTTTTTATAAGAAAAACTTTTCTCATGTATAAGACTTTTTCGACTTTCTAGGCATTTAAACATTTAACTCTAAAAAATCTTATTCTTAAGTGGCAATGCATACAAATTGTGGCAGTGATTATTTCAATTAACTTTATAGTTATTTTATGTTTTTCTCTTGTTTTTGTTCTATGTATCCGTATTTCCATTCAATTTGAAATCATTTGTCGGTACTTTTATATCATATAAATGATATAATTATCATGGTTTGATAGTGAGTTTTTACTTGAGCCGGTGGTCACCTTCTTAGCTCCATATTTTAAATCATCCCAACCTGATTTAGGCAAGACCGCTAGAAGACTCTATGAGCTTCAGACTTTTAAAATGAGATGCAAAATTGATTGAGTTATAGTCGTCACTGTATCCAGTGCAGAGAATGCCATTATTGTATACTAATACTAATACAAATTCATCTTAGTTCACTTAAGGAGGGCACAGGCTTTCTATCCTCCTTATGACCTACCGAAGGCATATTGTAATTGTATTAACCCACTCAATACGTCAGTAAAGTAACTTCTAGTTTTGGAGCACATTTGTGCACACATATCTGTAAGCTGAAATATTTCTAAATCGCTCGGTAATGAAATGTTATCTTCGATACTATAATACTGAAAACAGTATTGAAAAGATATTTCTAATATAATGAAAAAAGTGGCCACAAAAAATAGTATTCTTAAAGAAAGTTATATGTATATGTATAGCTCTTCCTACAAAAAATAGTTTACGGTTTTCCTTTTCCATTCTTCTACAGGTTATTAGTTATGATAAAAATGACTTTGCCTGGTCAGCACAGACTATATAATATAATAGGTTATCAGTTCTTGTCGTTCACATTTTAATTGTGTATTTACTTGAACACTCCCTATATAATCAAATGAAATTAAATTTTATTTCAAAGAGATAACTGAAATAATCGTTGTCACTTACAAAACAAACTAAAATTCTGAAACTCTATCTAAGCACTTTATTTGTCGGTATATACGTAATTATTTGTACTTTTATAGCAAAAAAAAAAAAAAAAGAAACACAAAACTGAAATCAAATTTTTAAAAAATATTATTTAAAATGCAAAAAAGGAATGCATATTGCATTTCATAACGAGACTCACACATTTATCCCTATTTTTGATTGATTTTATGTATAACTTTTTTTCATAAACAAAACAAAAAAAAAAAACAACTAAAAAACATCTTTAAAAAAATGTTTCCTAAATCCGAAATGCCATCCGAAGGCAGACTAATACGAATTTAAATTAAATTTAAAGTAAAACAAAAGAAAAAGTAAATAAATATTAAAGTAATATTACACTCAAGCGACATCGAGAAATTCTTTTGGTGTTGAATTTTGATTTTTACTTAAGAATGGGATCTTACAAAATGCCTAAGTTCTTCAAAATTAAAATCAACAAAAAACTCTTAAAATAGGAAATAAAAATATATAACAATTATTTTCGAAAAAGAAAATACAACAATGCAAGAGAGGAGTAAGATTAATTTAAAGTTTTAAGATAGGATTTACATCAAATATTTACGATAAGGAAAATCAATTACCTATTAAATAATGAAATTGCAAAAAAAAAAACAAAAATCAAGAAAACACTATATAAGTTCGTTAATAATATTATGGATGAAATGATGGAAATGATATATTTAAAGAAAATATGAAGAAAAAAAAATGTGCAAAGAAAAATTATTTAATAGTGAATATTAAATATAAAACAAAAAAAACTATAAAAGTCTGTTGTCGATATACGTTATTGACAGACAAAATTTCGTCACATTGACGAATAAAAAATAAATGATATTGAATTATGTTAATAAAGTTTAATTATGAAAAAAAATGAAATATATTCTTTCCTTTGATAGGTAAACTTCTTATTGCTGTTTGGTTGTATGGTATATGGTAAGTATTTGAGCCTGAAGGGGAATGATAATTTCTTCTAGTTCATCCTTACTCTCAAAAGATAAGTCTTCAAGTTAAGAACAATTAGTCAAAGAGACAGTCATTCAGTAAACAACAGCAGGAAACTTAGTCAATGACCATTGGATAATAATAGATAATATAAGATTCCAGGGGAGGAAATATCCAACCTAGTGGAGGTTAGATTGTCTTATCTCCCGGAACCTATAGCTAAGAGTTAACCTGAGGCAAACAACAAGTTTGTGTCTTGAAGTGCGTACACTGTGTTTTTAACATAATATACTTATATACTAGGAATTGATTAATTAAATTTGGGCAGGAGATCCCAGTATGATCACTGTGTAATATAAGTCTGTCCAAAAACAATCTTTCATCATAAGGGAAACATAAAGTTAGTTCAATCAATTTTGGTTAGTTTCTCATCTTAATCTCAAGAACTTTAAAATCGACAATGAATAGTTGTAACACAATTTCTTCGAAACTAGTAGACAGAAAAACACATAGGCTGTATGCGATGCGAAATAACGAGGGAGTTTTTCGAAATTCAAGATCTAAGTGGAAGAAAGCGGGGTTAAACCCAAACCTAGGTCTGTTCGGGTACTTTCTGCACCAAAATTCGTAGTTTGTGAAATTCTGCTTTACTCGTCCGTTTTTACAGAAGGACAATGGTCCATTTGGACCGATAACCATATCACCGAGATCTTTGATGTTAGAAATGGACTTAGTGGGGAGCCATGGTGTGATTCTTTTATGCGAAAATCCAAGGGCGACACGACGGAAGATCGCCAAAATTGGTTTAGCCATGTCACAGTCAACAACTTTAAGTTTTAGGTACCAATAGTCTTTGGTTACCTTGGCTCTGTATAAAACCTTGATTATCCCATCTCTACTTTATGGGGATGGTGCATAGACTCTACCGAAAGTGGATGAAGCTATCCTAGGCCCTTTCGAGAGAAATTAGAATACATATTGTAAGCGTCGACAATAACATATGTAAGTCCAGTTTCCCCAAACGCTAACAAACCTTTTATTGGTTTTACACATTTTAAGCAACTCTAAAGTAGATGAACCACAAAAGAAAGAAAGAAACCACAAAAAAGAACTTCACTAACGAAAGTAAGAAGCCTAATGGTTCTCTTAAAGACACTAAAAAAAGTCAAGCAAATCAGGTACCTATAAAAAATAAAGTCAAACTAAACTTACCTGCTGGGATGGCTTATTTTGTTATTCATTTACACAGGCATCTATCCATGGTGTATGGATTTGGATATATTTCAACACGAACTTTTATTCACAAGGTCCACGTGAAGCACGAATGTCTTTTCTTCATTTAATCAACTTTAACAATTTCAAGTGATTATCTGTTTTTCACTATATATTTGAAATATTCACCATTTGGAAAAAAACATCGTCAAAATCTGATCGAACACTCGGTCGACTGTCTACTTTTTTGACAACTCGAGAATGTGTGAGTTCACTCAAAGCTTGTAATCGAAGTGATACATTTATGTAAACCGTTTCCTCAGCGATGTACAGTTAGGCTTTAAAAGTGCTAAGCCTGATTTTTATGTAGATTCACATTTGTGTTTATTCGTGTGGCTTTTCTTAACATGATTCTCCAATATTTCCATTCGTATAACTTTCCAAGTACTACTTCAAGTAGTACTTCAAGTAGTTGATGATCACAATTTGTTAGCCTTCCGTAAAACGATCACAAAAATGTGATGATCAAGTTGATGGACAGCTCAGATAAAGCAAAACGGATTGGATATTGACACTCAATTATCCACGTAAAGCAGTCGATTTGTGGGTTAGTTTTTTCAATTGCTAGAGGAACGATGAAGACAGTAATTTGTTTATCTGATTTATAAACAAAATTATACAAATATGTATGCACAAAGCCCAGGTACATACTTATGTGAACAGAACCGCTGAAATCGTCAAAGTCAAGTGCCATTTAAGTCCTTCTTTTACTGTGATTACTGTGATATATCACTATGTACGCTAAGGTTTATTTCAAATAAAACAAACAACCAACTATTTTTCTTAAAATATTTACAAAAAAATTATTCTCTTTCTATTCATTCTCGCATTATTAACTACAATTGTTTTTTGTTTATGTGTTATCCTTTTTTACAGTTTTTTTTTGTTTGTTAAAAAGAAATAATACAGAAAAAAGAACCCATAAAATATCTTTAACAAATGAAATCAAAAATGCACGGCAATACATAAAAAAAAATATATAACCTTGATTTCCTTATGCATAGACTAATAGTGTTACATTACTCCATCTGCTCTCATAAATCGGTCTTTTTCTTATGATTGATTTACCTACGGCTACAGGTCTTTTGTTTTAGCGTTCTGCTTCTGCAGTTGTCGTTTAAACTCAATCATCTGCATTATGCGGACATTGAGTCGGGGATTTTTGGCAATGGCGTTGCCGAGGGTTTTGTACTCTACGGAGAACATGAACACCACTGGAATGGTGACGTCATTATTGCCATCGCCAGACATTGCAAACATTGGTTGTGTTTCACCGGAAGATCCAGAAACATTATCACAGACTATGACAGCTTTTGCACCTGCTTTTTGTGCTCGGCGTGCTTTGTCGACGAACGTGCAGTCACCACGTTCGACAATTAAGATTTTCCCTCGTATATCATCGGTGTCATTTAGATCGGTACATCCACGTAGTGGGCTGGCTATGAGAATTTCTGCTTCGACAAATTCTTCGGCAATTAGTTCGGGCGAAAAGTGACTCGGTCCAGCCATGAGGGCTGTCCAATCATCAGTATTGTCGAGTTTAAATGCAACAGCCTTTGAAAACAATATTTGCTTTAATAGGTTCCGTGCAAATATATGACTTTTTCTTGTGAATCTTACCTGTAATTGTGCTAATTGATTGAGACTTTGCATTTTTGTCAGCTCCAGCATTTCCTGCATAAATAAGAGACCCATTTCTCCATCTTCAGGACTCTTTGCCTAGACATGGAGGTGAAAAATGTTAGAAAATACAACTTAAAGTCGGCAGTGCTTTAGGATTACGTTATAGAAACTGTGAAACAGCCGAACCTTTCCATCGCCTAGAGAAACCATGGTGATACCCATGTCGTAAACAGCTCGCAAATGATCAGCATTACTCGCTTGAAAATCTAACGCTCGCAACCGCTTGTTTGATGGTGTACGCGGGCAGGAACCAGTTATAAAATTTCTCAGCGGCTTTCGCACTTTTTCAGGGAATAACTTTGTTGAACTGGGGCATGTGCGCATAAAGTCCAAGACATTATGTTCGTCTGTTTGACGGAAACCTAAATGATAAGATAGAATATTTAAAATATATGTATACTTTATACAGAAAAAGTAAATAGAACTATAAAACGTTATAATTTATAATTAATATAAAGCGATTCATCACTGACTTTTAATTAAATTTAAATAAATAAGAATCAAGACAATGCATTTGAGTTGGCTTGTCAGAAGAGAAAATGTTAAAATAAGTTATTGAAGCAAATTAATGTTGGTCATATGACAATGACTTAAATAATATTCCAACGGAAAAAGATTCTTAAAACAGAATAATTGTAGCATATCTAGGCCAACAGACTGATCAAACATGAGCAAACAAATAAGAACAACAATTTTTCTCGAAAACAAAAACGGATACTTACTGAATGTGCTGTTTCCCAGCTGTGCAATCGATAGCGGTAGCAAATGTGCTTCTGTTGTGAAAACAAACTCATCTAGGTTAATAATGACATCTGATGGATCGGAGAACAACAGGTACAGGTATTTGAATGTCTCTGACAAAACGTATGAATCCATGCGGTCTTCGTGTTTTCCCGTCCGCACGTCATTTACAGCGGCATAACCACAACTTACTTTTGCATGTTTCTGCAGTGTTTTTAGTGCTTTCTTTCCCACTTGTAGGTAATGATGGTCATTCGTAGCTTTGTACAAAAAGTAAGTGGATTCAATGAACTCTGGACGCAAATGATGTTGTCCCCAATGAATTTGAAAGTCCACAGTAAATGCCTCCGGAATAAAGGTATGCATTTGCATAACTTGATACAACATTTCGTGTGTCTGTACTGCAGGCTTTAGGTCACCGGATAGTACCTGCAGTCCGGGCCAGAATGCCAGTAGAGAGTCCATAAAATTTCTCGATTTTGCATGTGGTCGATGCATCAGCACGTCCAGTAGCATTGGACCTTCACTCACGTACTTCATAACTGCGTTGTAATGTCGATTGAACCTCGCCAAATACTTATCATCACCGAGGAGAACGTATGATTTGAATAGATATTCATAGTAGGAATCGATTCCAGCCCCCACTCCAGAATCTCGTCGTACCCAATCCCCAGAGTGTACATTAAGTACTGTGCCCATTAAATCAGACCCCCTGTGTCGAAGTTTCCAAAGTGCATCCATTGCACCGTGTGCTCTGGCTTCGAAGATGGGCTCTCCTGTCAGGCGGGAAAGAGCTGCGAATTCCAACAGAATTGTCCCCGCACATGCTGTGCACGTTTCACGAGATTTTTTCAGTTGCTCGTCTTTCATTCCAGTTCGTAGGTTTACTCTTGCATGTGGAATGCCAGTTGATGTATTGAAAGCTGGTAATAAACGATAGCCAAGATCTCTTGCCATCTCAAGTAATTCACCCTTATACCAGGGCATTATCTTCAAATTCTTTTGAATGTATTCTGTGAGAATGTGAGCTGATAGCAAACCTCCAACCATTCGAATATTTGTCTCGAATACGGAGACAATGATGTCACTATCGAATTGCACATCTTTGATTACCAGCTTGACGGCACTCTCGAACTCAGCAAAATCACCGAGAATTACTAGTGTGTCCAATGAATCCACCAAGGTCATGGAGAAACTGAAAGAAGAAATTGAAAGAGTGAGAGAAAGTTGTTAAATAAAATTGTTTAGGAAATATCTATTTGTCCATATATGTATGTACATCATGAGTAAAATAACTCTGAGATAAAAAAAAGAGCCTTGATCTTGTCAGTGACCTACGTACCCTACGACGACCCGAACCCCCCACCTACGGAAGCGTTCATGAACCTCTTCTAAGGAGCGACCAAAAACAGATGGGACTTCGCAAAACAAAACTCACATTTCACGGGGCAGCATCGATAGAAACGCAAGAGGTGAGTCGTTGTTCGAATTTATAATTGGTAACAACTTAAATATTGAAAATATTTGGTCAGAACCACACTTTCAATATCGCAACCCCAAAAGAACAGACTGAATTGCTTTCAGGAGCTTTCTAGACTGATCATGGGTTCCTTAATCTCACACCCTAACCAACCACTCAGATATTGACGTCAAGGTAAAAACACTTACCTTAAGTGATCAGCCGAGCTTTCGACTTTATGGAAGGAAATTCTACAACACACGATCCCGTCGACCGCTATAGCGAAAGTAAAGGAAGCGAACATTGCAGGAAGCCCTTATAACAGAAAAACCAGCACATGTGACACCCTGGTCAACCACATCCTATACGAAAGGAATATCAACTGGGCTATTGACTGGTTCGCCCTCTACAAAGCAATAAGGACCACCGTGTCTTGCGAGAAGTCAGTGATAATCATACCCAAAGCGGTATGATGGTTTCAGTGGCTTATTAAAACCATGCAGTTCAATGTGGCCGAATAATCGACCACTACCTCAACCACTCAGATTGGTGTATGAATCTCAGGACTTAACTTTGCTCAAAATATCGTAGCTCATTAATCTCTATAAAGAAGTGATTAACAAATGTTGCATTCCTTCTATAGCCCAGGGCAGAACAGATATGTATATAGAGACTATAGCTTATCCAAAATTCGTTATACGTAGGTTAAACTTATCCGGGGTACATGGTAACACATCGAGAAGTGCCTGGTTTGGATGCCGACAGTAGTAAAAATGTTTTAGCTTCAGTAGATTAATGGACCTCTTACCGTAGTCCGTCTACACAACGATATATGTACATAGTACATATTTTAGGGTTGGTTGATGTTGTTCATATAAGCCTGGTAACAATATTCAAGGGTTTATGCCAATCTACAGGTATAGGTAGGGTAGAATATCTAAGAGAAAACATTTTCTTCATTAGGCTTAGTAATGACGTCAACGGTTTACTGTAAACTGCTTCCAATGCATCAAACAGTACCATGGCCTCAGCATTTACTTTCGTTCTTACCGGCAAACATAAGAGAAATCCAACACCCAAGAATCTCTAGAGTGGAATCCATACAAACACCAAAACATACATACATATGCCGCCACGAATACAGTAAATCTAAGCAAAACAACTTCTCATCTAATATCTAACTAAAGTAACCAGTTCCAATCTATTTGCAGAACAAATAACCAAACTGATAACAAAACCATGCTACTTAAGATAAGAAACTTGTTATTGCAACACTACATCAGTGAGCCTATCACAATTCACCGAAAACAATTCGACAACTCTACGCAGCTAGAAGTAATTATTCGAATTAACAACCCACAAATCAATTATTCATGTAAATAATGATGCTTCTTGCACTATCGCCTCGATATCCGCTCTGGAAAATGCAAATTAGAAAGTCAATCTCACTTCATACGGTTCAATGGCACTATAAGCGCTGAATTAATATTCCGCAGAGCGGTTGACCTCGTCAAATTATCAACTTTAACGAAAATTCAACTTCGAAACAGGTGTTGCCTTCGCAACGCTCATATGACTCGCATTTCTAAGCCAGGGTCAAGGCCGATGCGCGTTCAACCTGCTAATTACACTCACTCCAATGCTATTACTTACTTGCCCAGAATGTCGTCCATGTCCCCCCGGGACGGTGTTACTCCCCGATATCGGCCTTTACACGACAATGGCATCAATTCATCGGCTGGATAGGCGTTCTCCATATATGCATAATACGCATGATAAAACATCTCTCTAGCTTCCTCCCTAAAGATGAAAAGCGGATTACCAAATGTAAACAAATCGAAGGAGACTACTCGTACTTGAGTTCCTCGCGCTCCTTTTTCGACATATTTTGCGTTGGTATCGAGTCGGAGAGGACAATCGTCACGCAAAAAATGCACACCAGCAATACCCGCAAAAGCAATTCGTTTGATTCGCCCATTTTTCTCGTCGTGTCGCTGGCTGAGTTTGGCAAAATCTCGACTCGACACAACCAAAACGAGAGCAAAAAAAAAAAACCAGAAATTTGGAATTACTAAACGAAATGAAGTGCGCGAAATGAAACCGAGAAAGAAAAAGAAACACAAACAGAACACACACGATCGAGAGAAAACGAGACTCCTACTTAAATCCGACTACAACTATGGATTTGCGGACTCGTGTCCAATTTCATTATTTTATCAGTTTATTGATGCGTTCGTCAATGGATTGGACATTTGTGATTCGGAAAATAATCGAAGGAAATCAAAAAAAGCGAGCACTACTTTTTCTGAGCGATTTTTGCGTCAGCTTCTAGTAACAAGTTTGCCTTTGAAGAAATGTATAATTTTTTTTTGACATAATTTTTGATGACAAGTCAAGTGAAGAAAGAGGTTCAGGTAAGGAAATGTCAGTTGAACTGTGCTGTCTACCGATGGAGGCGACATCTGTTTGTGGTGGGCAATGAAGAGAATTATCTGCACAAAATTTTGGATTCGATTTCTATTGTATAGCAATTGCACGAAAGATTTTTTTTCGCTAAAAGTATAATTAATCTTCATAGCTTGAAAAGGGAGAACGTTTTTACACTAGTTAAAGTATTAATTGTTGTACATGGTACGTGACATGACAGACGCTTGCGACAAGTCAAGCCGTTAAAAAAACCGCTTAATTCACTATTAAGGTAATAACGCTCCTATTACCTTCTATGAAAGCAATACAAATAGTGCCACACAACAAATTTTCAATCCACTACTTGGTGCAATTCTTGACCTTAGTACTGACAAATAAGGAATGAAGCATCAGGACTTAAGACTAATCTCCACACCGAAATATTCAAGTTTAATACTAAGAGACGTTTTCACTACAAATTTAATCCATTGTCTCACCAAAAGCTAATGCTTGAGTTTCGAGATTAACCGAAAAAGATTTAAGATTTACATATGTAGCGATTTAGGATTAACGTTGACAGTTTTTAATATTATTATAATTTCTAGAAGTGAATGGAATTGAAAATAAAATAAAACTGAATTGCTCACTGTATTTTGAATTTACATAACATTTTAATTTGTATCTATCCATTTGTTAAAGACACCTAATCGTACGGTTAATCTTAAGTATTTAGTGATGATGTTGGTGGTTTTGTTTTGGAGAAGATAATCACAAATCCTTTGACTAACTTGCATCTACTTATATTAATAGAGTTGTATGTGATTGCATCTACATATATTATCAATTGGGAATGCAATAACCCTATGGCCCTACGTACAACAAACTCCCTAAACGCACCCATCTCGACTGCAAATGTCACACAAACAACAGCTGATGGCGGAAACAGCAATTTTTAAAAACATATGTCTTGTTTTTGAAACTTTGAAATCATAACTCGAATATTAGAATCTTTGACAATGTTAGCACCCATTAAGCATTTACTATCCAAAAAGCGAATAATTCTAGCCAGTGGTTCACCACGACGGCAAGAGCTTGTACAGAAAATCGTATGTATACTTTCCCCTCCATGGTTCGAAATATTCGTTATGTCTCATTCCTCAGGGCCTTAATGCCGAGCTCTGCCCATCCAACTTCGAGGAGAATCTCAACCCTGCTGACTACAAGGAGTTTTCTGAATTTGTTGAACTTACTGCCCAAGGTAAAGCGGAAGAGGTATACAATCGCCTTAAAGCTGAGTCTCCTGATGCGGATTTGTTGATTATTGCCGCCGACACCATGGTCACTATGGGCAAGGAGATCTACGGGAAGCCTAAAAATGCTGAGGATGCTATAAAAATGCTAACTAGGTATACCAAAATGTAGAAAATATAAATAGTTTTGGTTAAACAGTTTTGTCATCTTTTAGGCTTTCAGGAAATTGCAACATAGCGCATACCGGCGTGGTTTTAAAGCACACTCAAGGCGTTGTTAGGTTTACCGAGTCAGCCAAAGTGTATTTCGGCAAATTGTCAGAGGAACAGATTCAAGCTTATGTCGATAGTGGAGAGCCCTTGTATGTTTCGTAAGATTTGGGTGCTCATCACAGCCGTGGGTAATGATTGTTTTATTTTTTTCTAGGGACAAAGCTGGGGCATACGGTGTCAGTGGGATTGGTGGTGCTATGATTGAAAAGTTTGATGGGGATTTCTATACAGTGATGGGACTGCCACTGTATCGTTTGTCAGTTGAATTGTGTAAATTGTTTGATTATAAAGTAGAATAAGGCGATTAAGTCTTCTAAAGCTGGACAACAACTGTTGTATTGTTCTCAGTTGTTCAGTAAAAAGTAGTTCATTCAAAAACTAAAGTTTTGCTTGGAATTATATTTCTTGATGTCAGATGATAAACCAATAATCAAAACCGGGTACATGACATTGTTCTCGGCTCGGTATTCAAGACAATCCAAGGTTCATGTCGAAGGGAAAGTTTTGTAAGATTAGAACAACACTAATATGCCTAACAATGTAGTTCAACTACATCAGGCAAACATACCCATGGAAACCATACCGCCTAGATTTCCTGTAAGCAGCAATGTATGGAAGGACTTCACCATCAAACTAGATAAAGATCACAATCACAGCGAAACAGTCATCTATTTTGATTGTCATAGTTCTCTGTCATACTATGCAACGGAAGATTTAAAGGTTTGTAGCTATCGACGTTAAGCAAGGACATTTTAATTGCGAAATATTCGAATTGCAGGTCGCAGCAAGTTCGACTAAAAATGAAAATGAAAGAGCAGTGATTGCCGATTATTTAAAGGGCTAAAACCAGACTCATCCCAAGTAGGCCAAATGTACAGTTTTAGTTTCGTTTTGTCTGTAGACTGAATGTTAAAAGTAGTTTAGATATATTTTTTGTTAGTGTAAACATGGTTCATGGGTCAAATGCGTCTTGTCCTTGTACCTTACTCTGTTTAGCGAATTATTCGATTATAACTCTTTGAATTGAGCATAATAACAGGTTGGAAAACAGAAGCAGTGCTGGTTTTCGGGTCATTATTTTCTACTGAAAAAAGAAATAAGGAATGGTTTTGAAAAATCTGAATAGAGAGTTGTGTAGTCTGACCACAAATTATTGCTCGATGAGTTTGGTAAAATCTGGGCATGCGCTGACAGACAGGGTTTCCATCTTCCAGTTTGGCTTAGATTTCGGGGTTTAGATTGAGTATACCCTCCAGACCTCCTGTATTGATGGTACTTATTCTCAGTGGTACCGATGCAGCCCATTATTTGAGTTTTAGTCATCGTCGTAAGTAAGGTTGGTATCGTTCTTACTACCGGCATGCGACATGATAATATCAGAACTAGGACCCCAGATTTTAGCGATGTTACATACTGAATTTTTTACAGACTGAATTTTTGCTTGCATTTTGTTGGAATACCAGTTTAATTTCCTGTCGAAAATATAATTGACCATCGGGCATGCGTTTCCATCAAAATTAGTTGAGCCCCCCAGCCATTTAGTTCAATACCTTAGGTGAGGGTTGTCTTAATTGCGTCGTCCTTGAGGAGTAGATGCTAACACTCTCCGCGCAGGAGTGTGTATTTGGCTCAAACCAACCCAGGTTGGCTTCATTCACTTTTCGTGTAGTTGTTCGAGGGGGAATTCAGCTGCCATCTTTGTGTAAAGAAATAGCAATTGCCAGTAATTGTTCTTTGTTTGATTTCAGTGCTGCTATAATTTTTTGAATTAATAGCGGACATAGGTATACAAAGTCTTTTCTCACATATTTAAGTGTTGTATCTGCTACGATGACGTTCAGTGAGAGACGTACATACATATGTAGTTTTTTTTTTATCGGGAGCTGGGCCGTTGAACCTTATCTTAGCGACGTCCGTTTTTATACTCACAAAAGTATCCCAATATCATGGTGTGGTGATCTGATTACCTTTATGTGCATCATTTTAATACTCAAGCAATTGCTCGAAAGGATTGTTTTGGTACTGTACTTCTGAGCCAGAAGTACCTTAAGGTCGGCTCGACAGAAAAGTCGAAAAGTAACAGTAAAATCATGACCTTTGTCGTTTTCAAAATCCTTACCCAGTCTTAACAAATCCTTGTTGACCTAAGCTTCAACTGCTCATATCGAGATACTATAAAAGTTAGCCAAGTAAAGTAAAAAAAGAAGTTTTAACGACAAGCTCCTAGAAAAGACTAACCAGAACCTGTCGCAACTGAAAAAGTAGTATATGTGTTCTAATGATAAAAGTCAAATCAATAGCTAGGATGGTGTAAAATAGTTTCATCTACATAAACCTCATAACCGAATCATGATAAACCAATTAAAAGTCCTTTCCAAGACAAGGCTTAACTAAATACCAATAACAATTTAAAATTGCCTTCATTAAAGCAATGTATTACACCAAATAAAAGTTGCATAGTTTACTGCTACTACCAGTCAGTAGGTACGACGCAATATTCAACATTCCTTCTGTACAAAACAGAAGTTAGTGCGGAGGTGAAGTATTATACTCCGTTTTGGAGTCTGCCTACCAGTTTTTGGTAGTACATTTTAATAGTTACCCATGGTAGACGGAATGAATCGTTCCATTAAAAGACGAATAAGTCCGCCTCTCTGTATGTATGTACATACATATGTATTACAATCCAAACACAAAGACTATTTCATTGCAATAAGCCAAAGCAGACTGTTATACAAATCTGCGAGAATCATAACGTATTGCAAATTGCTCCGTAGAGAAATATGTATGTAAATATGAGAGGCAATACATCTTGTTGTCTTTTGATAAAAGAATTAAAAGTTCTAGCCAAATCCGGTTTTATTTACCTAAAATGATAAGAGTAGTGCCACCTACGAGATATGTAGTAATCTGTCACGAATTGTGCCGAACCGCGTTTAATATTGCAATGATTAGAGAATCGTTCAGACCATTTGGCGGTGAATCCTTACAAACATGCTTCGCAAAACTGAACTATTCCCTGACATGAATGACTCAGCCTTTTTATATTATCGGCCATGAGATTCTCGCGTGTTGATAACGATAAGAGGTACATACTTGGCTCTTATTGACATTTTTTGGTTGTTAGTTGTTTAATCGCATAGTTTGAACAAGGTAATGCAGTAATGTTGAAGACGTTTTATTCCATTTTCTTAATATTCGTAATGAATTCGCTCAAGACATGCAATTGTTTTTCAATTGACTTGGAACTAGTTCCCCCTATAGCGTTGTATGTCTCAGAAATTCGATGACAACCCGCCACCTCGACGATGTCCACATCAAACTGTGGACAGATATTTTGCAAATCTCCCAGAGGAACTTCTGTCAGTTCCAAACCGCGCTCTTCAGCCAATGCCACCACTTTACCGATTATGTGATGTGCCTTTCGGAACGGAATGCCTTTTCTCACCAGATAGTAGGACTGAAAAAATATACCACATGGAATTTGTTTAAGGACGCAATATGTTTTACTTCTTACCCAATCTGTGGCTAACATATCAGGACTCAAACATGACTCCATACGATCGATGTTCACTTCCAGAGTTAGAAGGACTCCTTCACAAACTTTTAATGCCTTGCCTAGCTGATCAAATGCCGTGAAACAGTATTTCTTATCGAATTGTAGATCCTTGTTGTATGTAGAAGGAGTTCCCTTGATAGTCATCATTATTCCTGTCAGGCAACTGAAAATCTCCCCAGAAATACCCCTAACTAATTCCAAACTGTCAGGGTTACGTTTTTGTGGCATCAAACTGCTGCCAGTGCAAAAAGCATCCGAAATGCGAACAAAATTGAATTCCCTACTCGCATAAATAATGAGATCTTCTGCTAAGCGAGACAAATGCAGACTGGCCAGGGATGCACTGTAGATGAAATCAACTGGAATGAAAAATGAACTTGAATGAGTCTACAGGGTCTATCATAGGTCCACTGTACTTACTCACAAAGTCACGATCGCCGACAGCATGCATGCTGTTCTGCGTAACTCCACTGAATCCCAACTTCTTTTGCAGGAATACTCGATCAATATTTAAAGGATTTCCAGCCAGAGCCCCACTGCCCAGTGGCAATATATTCACTCGCTGCTTTAAGTCCATCAACCGCAGACAATCCTCCTTCATAGCAAACGCATGACTTAGAATCCAATGTGCAAAATGAACTGGTTGCGCCCTCTGCATATGCGTATAGCCTGGCATCATAACTCCAGGATACTTTTTCGCTAGGACCATTCCAGCATTAATCGCCTTTCTCAAACTGGTTAACGTTTCACGAATAGCCTTTCTCATCCAGAGTTTCATATCAGTAACCACTTGATCATTTCTACTGCGTCCCGTATGCAACTTTTGTGCTACATCTCCAATCAGCTCTGTAAGTCGTCGTTCGTTGATTGTATGTACATCTTCATCGGTAGCTTTAAACTTAATCAATCCTTCCACCCAATCATAGCGTACTAATTCGAATCCCTTTTGGATGGCATCGCATTCCTCGGCTGTAATAACACCGGCTTTGAGCAAACACTCTGCGTAGGCTTTGCTTCCATCGATATCGTCAGCAAATAAACGCGAATCCACCGGTAAGCTGCAGTTTAATTCCGCGAGAACTGAGTTTGTGTCACCACTGAAACGTCCGCCCCAAAGTTTTGACATTTTCACATGACTTTGTCTAGAGAACTAAATTTTCAGATTTAGTAAGACAACTTCAATGTGAGCTAATGCCCAAGGTTATCAGTAACAAGCTAATCGCTGTCAATCACATGAGAGCACACGAGATAATGCTTGCTTTGCTTTAGAAACAGAATCTTATCTTGAATGATGCTGTAAATGTACGATTAAAGCCGAGTTAAAAGAATATTCGTTCCCGACACGGTACAGTCAACAATGGCCTGCACTAAGTAGTGACGAAATGAATTTTTGAATGAGGCACAAAAAAAGATTTTCGTGCAATAAAAGTGGAACCTTCGTAAGTGTGACTTTTTAATTAGTATCTTATGGTATTAAGAGCGATCATCTATAGTTTCACATCTATCTGTGAGCTAAAGCGTATTGGGACGTGATCACTACCGGTTTTAAGCATACAAAATTTTTGAAATTTATTAGATAGAACTAGTTGGGAGTAGAATGGGTACATGAATAAAACTCTTTCTAGCTTTCAAGGCTTATACGATTTGTACATACATATACATTTGAGAAACATTATTGCATTTTTACAAACATCTGTCTAAACCATGGCAGCCTTCCCCTCTCTTTGATACCGGGCATGGTGTTTCCATGCGCTATGGCATCCACAAAAACGTAGGGTCGAACGGCATACTTATGTTGTGCATATTTTTTGTAAAAATCCGGTACACGTTTGAAATAGTTCGGATGAACCGTTCCCGACTTGGTCATTGTAAGTTTTGCCTAGATAAATGATAACCTATGCGGCATTGATGTCGATGAGAAGAAGGTGGGTCTTGATTTGAAATTCGTTCAAATTTTCGAGGATTTGCTTTAGTGTGAACATTTTGTCGAACATTGTGTTCAGGAAAGGCGTCAATTATTTTTTTTTGATACATTGGACGGGTGAAATCTTGTATGAATATTCTGCAGCCCGTACTATGAGTTATGGCAGACTCCATGGTCCCGCATTTTTACGTGGCTAAAACAACTTTTTGCAGTTTTCCTTCACAGTGTTGACAGAATCGGTCTTCTGCTATATCGTACTTAGAAAGAAATTAAGAATTGGGTAAGGTAAAAGTTTACTTCACCGTGTTTTCTTCTTGTTCACTCTTCTATGTTCGCAAACATTTGGCATGTCTACACACCGTTTGTAGATGGGTCCCATTGCCGTTGCCGTACGATTTCAGCAGGTACTCTTATGCCTCTTCTCTCTGGGCTATATGCGACATTAAGCAGGGATATACATTAAATGTTCTTTGATAGTCAAGGCATTGGGCTTGGTGCCAGTCAGATGTCCATATGATTCAGAACCAAACCTGCTAAAGCTGCCATTTTCTCCATTTTAATCATCCTGATGCCGCTGGCATCACTCAGTGTTCTTCTATTGTATCTCTTCGAGATGTTTTCTGCAAGGATGTCGGTGGACCCCATTGTCCATTTGGCGATAGTTTTCCTTCCGTTTCATGGTTGACTAGTATTAATCCGGGGGCCAGTCTGTTTAGATATTGTCATTGTCATCGGCGGATCATAACTCCTTTAAGCGGCGGTAATCGAAGGGCTCAGTCGTATGGGATGTTCCCTTGGACTGATACCGGGGTTACTGCTGCAGTGATAATGTAGTATTTTTCATCGGTATAGTACCTCAGCTTCCTGGTGTTGGTTTAGTTGTTCACTATACGCAGCAATATATGCAGCAATAGGGCATGTTTCAAAAGAACGACTAGGTCGCAGAGTAAAATTACTACTGCACAGTCCTCTTTTGTGCATAATCCATCTGCATATCCCCTACTCCGGTATTGACTTCTGTTCTTATGACATCGACGGTAGATCTGAAGCCAGTTTAATAATCTGTAAGCGCTCCTTTGTTTACTGCTACTACGAGTAATCTGTAAATTATCGAATCGGCGTACTAATCTCTTGGCGGCTTCTTTTCTTTTAGTACCGTTGTTGTGTTTTCCATTTTTAAGATAAGGTTCTTTCTTTGAAGCACTTTTGCATAGTCGTTTTGAATGGGTTATAGCCTTATGAAAAATACGCCACATTAACATTTTTTACACCGGCGGTTCAAACATTTATGCTTAATCTCAGTTTCTCATTTCGTCTTCCTAATCATTGTACCGTGTCTCAAGGAGAATTAATGGAATTAAAGAAGTTTTATATTGGTTGTCAACAAATATGTGATATCCGCATCTTCACAGATAGCCAAGTTCGAGATAGTTCGTCTCAGAAATGACAGAACAGTTTCATATTCACCTTTTTGGGTTTCGGGACATAGACATATTCTAGGAAATTCTAAAAGACATGGAATTACTGTACCTGTCTTATTAGGCAAAGCTACTTTATTTATTCTTATAAATTTGGACTAATCTGGATTTGAAACACTCTAAGATTTTGATCTTTCTTCCCAGATTGCATATCATTACTATAATAGGTGTCATCACTGGTCATTATCTAATAGGGATCCAAGAACTTACTTGGAACCGCCTGCATATTTTTAAAATGAACAGAATAATTGTGTTACTTTTAAGAATCTTGGTTAGCTTTTATAACGGTGTGATAGGTACTTAATTACTCACTTACTGAGATAGCGCTGCAGCTCGAGGTGAACCTGGGGCTGCATGTGTGCTAGTTATAGAATAGAAAAAAAAACATGTGTTTCCTCATCTCTTGGATTTAAAAGCTTTTTTTATTTCTAAAGACCATTCTAAATATATATGTATATTAGTTCTCCAAACTTTATAGAAATATTAACTTAACGCTTTAATTCACACTGGGACTGGCAGCTGTATACTCCTCTAAATACTTGTCTTGTTTCTCTAATTGCTGATAACCGGCTGGTGGTGGTGACATGGCTTTAGTTCCGGCAATTAAAACACCCAAGCTCTGTTGCAATTGCCAACGTCGAGCTTCCCGAATCGACTTATTACGACGCAGAGTCTTGGCTAACATAAAAGCACAAACAACTCCAAGAAGCTAAAAAATAAACAAAAAAGAAAACGCATTTACCAAGGTATAATCAAGGTGCCAAGGTCTAATTGAACTACAAACCTGAACAAAAGCTACAGTGGTAGCTCCAGTTGCAATCAGCATAGCGCTCTGTGAGATAACAAAGTCCATACGATTCAAACATCCAGATTCAAACTTATAAAGACAATCATCGGAGTTTACTTCGAATTCACCACAACACGATGGTGGTACATAGATGTCCATTGAATCGGTATTATTGATGTTCTGGCTAAGTACAGGTTTCCAGTCGGAGGGACTGTTAATACCGCAACATTCCAACTAAAAGAGAGAATAATAATTATACTATAACCTACAGTGTTATTAGTTGGACCTTACTCCTCTTTGCATAAAGTCAACTCCATCTTGAAGGTATTCATTTTCTTCGTATTGAGATAGTGATTCGTTCATTGTTCTTACAAGCATTTCACGTACTTCACCCTGAAGTACGAATGCAGCGATAGCAGCTGATACTTCAAGGATAAAGATCAGGAAGAGGGATACACCATACTGTTTTGATTAAATTACTTAAATTACCTTTTACGTATACAAATTAAAAAATAAAGTTTACCAAATTGATAAGAAGAACACTCTCCTTGATAGCTCCCCAGGATCCAAGGACCGCAACGAAGAACATGATAAAGCCTGTGGCAATAAGAAGAGCTGGGGGTGACAGGAAATGATCGTCGATGAATTGCCGGAAGTCACCGAAAATCGCTTGAATCGTGGTGCCAACCATTATCAAAAGGATCGAAGTGATCTGAAATGAAAGTAAAACTAGTTAGAAGAGAAACGAAAACAAGGTTTACAGCGAACATATGGAAAGTAAAAAGCGTAATTCTCACACATTCACATCGATTCCATTTACTTTTTCAAAACTGAATTGGGTTTGATGGTTTTTATTGTTTCATTTCAAATCGTTGAAACCGTGATCTTGGAAATTATAATCTTGCAATCCCATGCTCGGACTCACGTGGGGAGCCATTTTAATTTCGACTTTTGAGATTCATAGTCGTGTTTAAGTTGAAAAGTTTATCTTGTTTACGTATACAACAGAAGTGTAAAAATACTGTCTCTTGAATTTAACAATAGTAGTACTAACAGAAAACTCTAAGGCAGTTCGGAGTTTGTATAGGTACCTCAGCGATTTTTGTGTGCTCTTCCGAAAGATTTTGTCTGTACGCGGTTTAGTAATCTTTACAATCCATTCTTTTCGAGCATCTTAGTTCTAGCTTGGAACAATTGACACGTAATTAAGTAAAGACAGAAGGTACAACAATAAATATAATTAGCTCAACGGGGAAGTACACATCGCGCCGTAACTTAGCAATCAGTTTATGAAGTGGCATTATTCTCTTTAAAGCTAAACTGTTGTAGTTAAACGGGCATTTTTATCACAATGTCGTAGGCTAGAATAGACAGACGTAAACTGATTATAGACCTTCGTGTGTTTCAGTGATCTTCCGTCTACCGAGGGACTCTAAATTTTTTTCGAACGTTGTGACCTCGTAATATGTACATATGTACATCCGTCATGAGTTAAGCATGAGGTTGTTATTGACATGGGTTCGTAGTAAAACGTTTGCTCGATCTTTAGTTAGATGATGTAGTTAAGGTAAAATTAGATCAGACCTTTTTGATATAAAGTTGTTGGCTCATATTTCTTCGGTTTTAAAAAGTTTTTCACTGTTGCAATCACCAAAATACTCTCAGAAGTAGGCGTGGCTCTGCTTGATGATACTAATTGTTTGGAAACAAATTTTGAAAACATTGACTTTCAACTTCTGTAACTTAGAAGTGCCAAATCCAGGATTTTATTTCTGGTTGCATATAGACACTCATACTGGGATATACATTCATATGCAACATTGAACCTAAATCATGGCTTAAATATCATTATCCGATCAAATAACGAAGCTTTATAACCAACTAGTTCTGGTGGTATTTTTTGCGTCAAAAATTGATAACTGAAAACCCTCAACATATGGATATTTCACAGTTTTTAAAGTACCACCGCACCCCATTATCCGCATTTTCCTCATACATATCTGTTCTTCTATATTACTCATCAAAAAGCACAGTAACCGACATTTTTAAGTGCTTATTGTGGTACGGCTCCATTGTATTGGTTTGTATTTGTGTACTGATTATTAATTGTTATCAGTTGCAATGTTGAAATTGATAAGAACTGAATGCTGATAAAATACAAGGGGAAAACTCCTTCGTCTGACAATGAGCTATGAATAACCACCTTAAAGTTGAGATGTGTAATTGTGGTATAAAACAAACACGTACTTAACGTGACCCACCTGATGCAATCGGGCTTAGGCTCAAACATATACGAAAACAATCATTTCAAATTTAAAAATATATTTACTTACCCCAAACATGAAACTGATGATCAGTAGCATGTACTTGGCACATTTCATGCCAGAATTCAATCTGTAGGCATCGGTTATAGTTGCCATTTTTGTTGGACGGCTATTGTAGTTCGGAAAATCTAATGTTTTGGAAAATGTGTTCCAGCAGCTATTGTAAAACTTTTCTTCCCTGAACTTTTAAAAAAATATCAAAATTATTTCGTTACAACCGACACTTCACATAGCCTCCTCGTTCAGTTGACTGTGTCAGAAAACTGAGGCAAAGGCGTGTAATGATTGTACTAGAAGATTGCGGAGCTTTTTTTATTTGTGATATTTACTCGATTTTATCAACTATTTCAGATGGGTAATTGTTAAAAAAACACAGGTGAGAACTTATCAGAGGCGACTGATAAGGTCGGCGATAAGGAGATAAGAAATTTGTTTTTTTTTTATGATTAATTGCACTACCACATTAAGGTAATTATGGGTGGGGATGATATTGTATCACTGACGTTCGTGCTAAACACACATTTGTACCTACGTTGGGATACGATTTAAATAATTAAAACAAATTATAGGTATACCCTAGTAAGCTGATTAAAATTAACAGCTTTTAGAGATTTTTGAAAGTAGTCAGTTTTACGGACTTCAGTACAAATTTTTAGGTCAAAAGCTGAATAATGTTTCTATTATCCTTGCGATTAAAGTTTTGTTCAGGTAGGCAAAAATCGGGGGTTTACAAACCCCGCTACTAGTAAAATGCATGTTTTTTCCGTGTTGGGTAAACTCTAGAGGCAAATACTTCCATAACTATTCACTTACGTTGGATAATATCACTTGGTACTATTTTAATGTGGTTTTAATATTATAAATATACATAAATAGGTATGAGCAAATCTAGAGTTATACAATTTAAGGATGTGTGACCCACTAACAGGAAAGCTCCATTTTCTCCGCTGGATTATCAACGTGATTTTATTCCAACTCTAAGGCAGCATCAACAACTGTCAGAAAAGTGTCTATAAGCGATTAGGCTTTCCAATCCGTTCACATATCAATCAATAACCCTCATCATGCAAAACCAAACTTTGATTGTTATCGATCAGGTTTCATCCGACTATCCGTGGGATTGATGAATCTATCACGAAATAAAAACAATTTTGGGAGGTTTCTTTTCAGTGACAGAACTGTCACATGGGCGCAGCCATTTTGCAGAAAATAGTGTCAAAAATCGACGAATTGTGGAGGAGACGCTGTGTCCAATAAACCACCAACCAACCACCAGCAATATTCTTCGTTTCGTGGTGAGCCCTATAAAAGTACGTAACATTCAAAATAGTTAAATTTCAAATGTAACGTATTTCTTAAATCATTTATACTAAATAAAATACATACGTATGTATCCATATATCAACAAAACAAATGAAACTCTTTCGCCTCGTGTTTTGAAAGACTAGTTCGTTTAAAATATATTTTTATTCTATTGTAAGTAGAAAAAGCCAAAATACGTCGATTACACTGGCTCGGCCACATCGAGCGAATGGACAATAATGCTTCAGCAAAGAGGATCGAGACGACAAGGAAGACCGAACCTCCGTTTTAAAGACCAAGCTATCGCGGATGCCAGAGCGCTTGGTCTGGACAACTGGAAGCAGCGTGCCCGGGATCGAAGAGAATGGAAGGCTACCGTGTCTCAGGCAGGGACTCTTCACGGGCTCCCGACGTTAAGTAAGTAGTAGAAAAACCCTAGCTAAACCTTAAAACATTTGTTAACAATAAACTAAAACAAAACAAAATATTCCGACTCATGTTGCTTTTATATATTTGATAACTATCACTCCTTCTTACTGTGAAAAATTGATATACATATGTATGTATTTATGTATATGTACATATGTATGTATTTTTTGAATAACACAAAGATCAAAAATCAAGCTAAACAAATTGAAGAAACAACACGTCAATCCAGTACGAAACAAAAAACGTCATATACATATGTATAAGTACACAACGAAATAGGTTATCAGTGATCACAACTGTTCTCCATGCTTGCCTTAAACAGCATTCCAACTTTTTGCGTGGTGTATCTAGAACCAAGAATTGTAGAACCACTTTTTGCAGCTCGTTATAAAAGCCATTTTCAAGTTACGCCTTATTTGTCAATTAATTTTTCAACTAAGCTTAAACCTTCTTTATTTTTATATAAAAATTGTGGTCATTTTTAAAGACAAATCACATAAAAATATTAAGTAAAAAACAGAAAAAAAAAAAAAATAATTTAAATTTAACATTTCATCCTACATATACATATATATTGTTTTGTTTTTTTTACATAAATCCACTGATACCATTTCGAATCTTAACTTCACGTGCGATGTAGCATGCGAAAATCACTCCGAAGAACTAAAACGATAGAAATACATATTACTATTCCTGTAGATATTAGTTTAGAGAATAACTTACCTGCAGAACAGCAATTACAACACCAGCCGCCCCTAGACTAACAGCATGGGCACTAATGAAATTAGAGAATTCAGTCAAGCAACCATCAGTATAGCGATTTTTATCCTCAATATTCGATGTGCAACTGAATGGTTTGACAATACCATTTGGAATATTACAGCATGAAAGTGGAAGATAATTATCCGTGACTATTCCATTTGCGCTCCAATCGTTGTAGTTGTCAATCCCACAACATGTGAACTAAAGAATATTAAAAAAAAAAAAACACAGAATTCAAATGCGCAAAGAAAAACGGAAATTTGTACTAACCTCTCTCTGAACGTAATCCCACAAATTTGTTGTAGAGTTGTATTTGCCATTGTTGTAGTTTTTAATCGAGTCCTGTAGTGTGCTATTGATAAGACCCTTTGCATCATTTCTAAGTACGTATCCACTGATACCTGCTGCCAATTCCAGAATGAAAATAATACCCAACAAGATGGAGAAGATCAGAATCAAGCAGTATTGTTCCTTTAATGCACCCCAGCATCCCACAAAGGAGATAATGAAGATAAATGCACCGATGACAATAAGGAATGTCGGAATGGAGAAGAAGTTCGACGACAGGAAAAGTTCATATTCACCATAGACGGTTCCGACTCCTACACCGACTGCTATCAAGATGATACCGGTGATCTATGAAAGACGAAACCTAAAATGTGAGTACTACATAAAGTTTATACCTGAAATTATTATGGTTAAGTGTCAATGCATGATAAAATCGGCGTTAGGCAATAATTCCAAAAAAAATTCCTAACATCAAAAAATTAATAACATAATCGATGACTCTGACTGATTCATCGTACGGTTTTTATCTTTGTTACTATAGAACGATAATTCATACTTTACTTAGTCAATTCATATGATATAAAAGGGTTTTCAATAAAGATATAATAATAACACAGAATTATTAAGCTTCCAGGTTGAACCAATTTCCCACCAATCTCTCAGCTATATCGGTCGGAACGTTGGAAATTTCTCATTCGATATTGTTAATGAGCTCCTCTATCTGTGTTGATTGGTCGGCATAAACCAACGACTTAACGTAAGACCATTCGACCGGACGATTTCTCGAGATTACAGGATTACCGAAATTTTCCTTCAATAGATCAATTATTTATTTGTGGGCGTCGTGGCTCAGTGGTTAGTGCATTGTACTATGGAGCAAGGGATTCGAGATCGAATCCCAGTCGGGGAACACCTAAAAGTTTTTCACGGCCCCACCTTTCGCGAGCGTCTGACAAACATCCGAGAGTAAAACTGCCCTGAGAAAGCTTCTCAAATAACAAATTGCCCTTCGGACACGGCATTAAACAGTAAGCCCCTTCCATTCGTGTAAAGAATATAACACGCACAACACGAATGGTTGTGAGAAGCTAGGCCTTGGGTCCCATTGACCTGTAGCGCCAAGTATTAATTTTTTTTTATTTTTTTTAGATCAAAATATTTTGCCAGCTGTGTGGCTTGTGGAACCAGATATCACTAATATTCAGTCCATCCAAGTCTGACCAAAAATAGTCTTCCAACACGGCACGATACCGACCTCCAGTGACCGTAAGTTGGTGACGATTCTCATCGATGAAAAACTACGGTCCAGTCACACCTCTGGCATGAAATCCACACCACACAGTCGCGTTTTGTAGATGCAATGGAGCCCCTTGAAGCGTATGTAGGTTTGTTGCTGTCCAATAACGCATATTTTTTCTTATTTTCAAGGTCATTAAGCCAAAAATTATGAAATTCAAGATTTCTATATTTTTGCAAAGCCCGAACGGAGAAGTTTCGGTGCTTTAAATGATCAAGAAGCTTCAGTTCTTGAGTTAGTATAATCTTAAAAGGGTGTAAGCTAATATTTTGACCACAATGTGACTTGAGAGTTTTGCAATTGCTGTGAACGCCCGGTAATCGACTGATTTGGGTCATTTTGAACTGAATCACTTACGACTGCGATATTTAAAATTTATAGGGGCATCCCCTTACTCGAGTCTAAATGAAGATTTCTGAGAAATGCTAAATATGTAAATATCAACAAAACTTATTAGTTTTTTTTCGACGAATCAAAGAAATGATTGTGTGACACATCGGTGGGGTAGTGAAAATTTTTAAGGTAACCGAATCAAGGTATAAGCAAACCGAAGAGGGTCCTCGCAGATTGTGACTTTCAAGAAATTCCAGACATGTTTAAGACACTCATGCCCTTGCCGACAGCACCATAACAAAGTCATTCCCCGCTGATTCTGTTCAGCTTTTTCTATTTGCCTGTACAGACCAGTTGAAAAAGTCTTTTTATTTACTCATGAATTATATATCATACAAATAAAACCCTAGGTACTTACCAAAAATACTAAATTGAATGCAAATAGAGTGTACTTGACACAGTTAGCACTGCCAGTTAATAACGACATCTTTGTATTCTATGGCTTTGTTTTTGTATCTATCAAAAATAAAACAAAATAAATTAAAAAATATAATATTAGCTTATACTACTCAATTATTAATCTCGAATGCTTTATGCAATTTATTAATTTCTTTTCGGTATCAAAAGTGAAATACTTAAAACAAAGAATACAAGAGACCATTTTAAAATGATAACACCCGGCCAGTTGATAAGACATTTATCAGTGATTAGATTTCTAGAAATTGTTTGTGAAATTATATAGAGAGTTTGGCTTTGTTTTTGTCCAAATACCTAGTGATAAGTGGCATTTATGGCCGGAATTTGTAATATTTTCCTTTAGACTCATTGATTTGTCACTGTTTAAGCCATGCTAGCTAATGGAATGAAAATAACAAGTAAATTATTGATGAGCTTTTGTGTCACGAAGGAGATACTTGTAGTTAAATATACTAAGGGACTTGTCGAATATATTTTCGGACAAATTTATTACATTAAACATGGAGTGGGATTACTTAGGTAGGTTGATAAATACATATGTACATAGGTAGGTAGTAAATGGTAGGTGCTGTAGTGACCTATCAAATATAAAAAGGTGTTAACTGATATTTAACGAATGAGATTTATTCAAATCCAGCCCGTTACCTAGAATGCGCGGTTTAGCCTTATCTAGAGATGGACACGTGCATACGAAGTTAGAAATCTTTCATTCTTGTTAGTGATATTGCAGCTGTAACAATGTTCATTAGACGGAATTCTAGTCTCGTGGACCCCGATGGCAACGGCCATTACTAATTGCCAGAAATCTAGCTATATATCTCCGGCTTCTTCGCAATAGTTTTTCTATTCTACTTTAGTAATATTTCGGCATGGATATGACACAGTTCCACACCTCCTGACATCTAATATCAGATTTTAATACATATACATTACAATTATTCTACCCTTAAGGCTCTCCTGCTGGATGTTCACCGTTCAGGAAATACATCAGAAGAGGTTAGTTTATACTTTGAGATATATTATAAAGATACCTACATACCAGTGCTTTGGGGACACTTTCTTTATATCAACGCCCACTTTTCAAAGTGAATTTTGTTTTATTTTTGATACTTTAAAATGAAAAAAAAATTGCATTATAGAGGACTACGCCTACTTTTTTGTAGCTTAGTTTCTTAAATTGCAAAAATGGAGAAGGACAAGCCCGTTTTATTCTAACTGATGTAAAAAAAGGCGGATAAGATCACTTCCAAATAGAGTTGTGCAGTTTATCTTTTCCTTGTTAACGATTCTTAAGCTATATATAGGTTTACAAACGCTGCAAATGAGTCGATAATGACGAAATAATTGAATTAGTAGATTTTGTCCCAATTCCTAAAAATTAAATAAAATTCTTCTTCACTCACTCCCCTTTCATTATTTATTTTCGGATCACAAAATCAAACCTGAAACGAAAATAGTCGCAGTATGCAGCTGAGAAAATACGTATCACACATCTGAAACATATCAACAAAGAGAAACAAAAACATCTTCTTCAACAAATTAATTGTCACATGTCATAAGTTTCGAACGCCTGCATATTTACAAAATAAGTCTACAAATGTCCTAAACGTCTGACAATGGCCTCACAATGATACAAAAGAGTGGAAGATACCTGCATATTTATTGTCAAATGACAAATGGCATTTGTCTAGCTATAAAATTGTCAGAAAATAATTGGTAACGATTGTCAGATATTTGCGACAAATTTTTCATTTGCATATCCGACAATATTTGTAGACGATTGTTAGTCATCTGAACATACATATGTAGCTGTACACTTATCGATTTTTGGCAATGATGCCACTGTTCATCATCTGAACATACAGTGGCGACAAAATAAATAGCACACTTTGATCTTATTTTTTCAAACTTAAAATTTTTGTATTTATCTACAGTAAAAAAAGATACTACTTATGTAATAAAATAAAATTAGGTACAGTTCACTTAAAAAACTAAAAACCTGAAACATTTCCTTCATATTTACAAAAAAAAAGCTAAAAAGTATTCTTCGTTCTAATTTCTTGCAGTCAAAATAAATAGCACACTTTACGAAATTCATTAAATTTAATAGAACAGTGAAGAAAAGAAAAAAAGTAAATATGGAGATCTCATCAATATTTAGTCGGGTAGTATTTACTTTTATAACTTTAGTACATCGACGGCACATTGATAATACCAGGGCCTTACACCTCTCTCCAACGTATCGCACTCCAAGCACGTAGAATCTCTACACAAAGTTGATCTAAATTTGTGGCCGCAGTTCTGTCTATTGATGTGTCGACATCCCTCCACAAGTTCTCAATTGGATTTAGATCAGGGGACTGAGCTGGCCAACTTAAATTGTCAATTTTCTAGCTGTATTTTTAGCTGTATTCTTCGGGTAATTATCGTGCTAAAATTTCCGTATCAGTCGTATTTCCTTATTCAGCATAAGGAAGCATAACATTGCTCAAAATGTCCTTGTATTTCATTTGCTTCAGAATGCCCTCAATCCGCTAAATCGGACCAACACCACGCGAAGAAAAACACCCCCATACAAGAACGTTGCCTCAACCATGCTTTACCATTTTTATGACGTATTTAGGGTTGAATTCTTGGTTGATCCCGCGTCTTACATATTGTTTCCCGTCTTATAATGGTCCACATAATATTCTCCCACCAATTTGAATTTTTATTAACATGGTTACGGTCAAACTCCAAATGACGTGACATATTCCGATTTTATACCAATGGTTTCTGTCTGGTAATCCGATTTTTATGTGTGCTAACAGAAACATCCACGTTCACCTTCCTTTCAATTTTTAATTTTATTTTAGGAGCTGACAAAAATGGATCGAGTTTGCTCGAACGAACAATGGTTGAGTCGGTCCTAGAGATGGGGTTACGCGACCGATCCTTACGCAGTTTGTTTTGGATCGAGCCCATTTCTTGGTAATGTTGTAATGTTTTCGTGACCACTTCAATTTTCGCGCTATGTCCAAATTCGAGCTTTCTTTATTCTTATAGGCAAGAACACACCGTCTGAAATCCTCCGTGGAATGAATTCCTCGTCTCATACTGTTGTTGATATACCAAATTCTTTAAATCTTTAAATTTCTTGCGAAAGAAACTCTTTATTATCACTTACTTTAATACTATCAAGAATAAGATTTGAAAGTGACAAATTAATTGTAATAAACAAAAGGTGTGCTATTTAAATTGTCCGCACTATATCTACCAGCCTTTACAAAATGTTATTTAATTTCAAAAGCCAAGGATGAATTAAGAAGTAACATGTACCGTTAGTTAATAGGGAAGTTAAACTTTATATAAACTAAAACTATTTTATGTTTAATCGATTAAGCTGCAGATTTAGACCATTATTATTAGTTACCATGTAACTGTGCTATTTATTTTGTCGCCACTGTATGTACATACATAAGTAGCCTTATAGCTTCCCCAATCGATTTTTGGCAGTGATGTCACTGTTCCTAATTCATATTTATTGTCTTGGTTTGTTTGTATTTCTTAAGGCGTTTCATGTGTAAAAGGGTTTGCTTATTTTTTTTTAACAATATCTAAATACGGAACTCATATTTATTTTATATGTATATCCATATTTGTAAATGCTAACTTTATGACAAAAAGCCTAGCTAGAACTTAGGTTGGCAACAAAATTTCATGAGAAATGAAATAAAACAAGTGTAGTTCCTGCTAGTTGGCATTTTGTTCAGCAGATTATACGTATATGTTAGTAGATAATGATCCTAGTCCTACTCTATGGCAGTGAAAAATCAACTATATTCAAGATGTATACACTTGGTTTTTGGTTGGTTCTTTAGATTTGTACGTTAGTATCTCGAGTTCAGATCATTTAAGTTATTTTTATGTCACTGACGTTCACCATTTGTTGATAAATAACAAGCAGTGTTTATTACTCTCACAGAGTCAATCTAACTAAAAATATATAAATGTATGTACATGTATGTATTATTTGATAACAAAATGCTTTTCTCTTGCCACATAATAAAATGGGTTATCTTATAAAAAAAGTGAAATACCCAACAAACGTCCAAGAAAAGGTTCTAAAAACAAGCATGCTTCTTCAAAACGACATTGAACTTTAGATTTTAGTTCCACAAATGCATGAAGGGTTGTGAGAAACTAAACCTTGAGCCCTATATAAACACCTAATTTAAATTCATTTAGGGCTGCCATCACTGTTCAGCGCTCGATCAATGTAAATAAAAGTATTTGTAGTTCCACACTTTTTGGAAATGTGCGTCGTGGACCTTAATATCCATCGACTGTTGTCAACATATCATAAAGGAAATAGAGATTATATTCCCTTCTTTAGTTATAAATTAATCCCCCTAGTTCTAAATTAGGCCCAACAAGTAGTGACATTCGGATAGATGGACATGGCTCATTTGTTTTCGTTATTGATTCTGATCACGAATAAATGTAATTGTATTCTTTAAAATGTTTATATTGATTATTTCTCTATGTTACAAACTATGTATCAAACGTAATATACCCTTGTATATGGTATAAACAAATTTATGGTTTTTTGAGAACCCTCACTTAGTTACTGGAATCCAAACAAGTGCAATAGATTTTCATCATTTGACAGTTAAATTTGGAAGAGGCTATAAAATGGTCACAGAGCTGAATGTCCAAAAATATGTTGATTTGGGCTATGGATATTGGTAGGGATAGGAGGGACTCTTTTTATTTTTCTGCGTACCGCTTTGATTGAAATTAAAACAGTTTTGTAACTCTATTTTTATCATGTCTTTGAAGAAATGACATGAATGAAAAAGGGTGAAAGAATGGTTTAGATAAGAAGTCCGTGATTTTCATCATAGCAATGCCGCCAAATCTAGAGTAGCACACACGTACATATGTATGTGTTTAGATGCATTTCATTGGAAATTTATTTTTGTCATGGTCTAACCTATGGCGAGTGTCTGGTAAACATTTGAAAGTATAACTGCTATAAAAAAGTTTATCAAAACATGTGCCTTCAGACACGGCACTAAACGTCTGCTTCCATTTGAATGATTAGAGAAGCTACGATCTGCATTTTTCCATAGAGACATTTTTGCAGCATAAGCAAGAACTGGAATTATACGGAATAGAACAAAAATAACTGCTCTGGACATGTGTATAAGTTTAATTGCAAAGATTCTTTTTCTCTTTAGTTAATTAAAATCGTTTATCAATTCTATTTTCCTCATTATTGGTTGCAATGGAAAAGTATTCGGTTTTGGCTTTGAATCCGTTTGTGTGTTTTGTTTTGTACTTACAAGCAATCACAAAATCATGCTTTAATTGTTAGTGTGTCGGATTACAGAGCGGAATATTCAAGGCTCGATACTGAAACAACATCAAACATTTTCCTACGGGCGAACCTGTGACAAACATCTGCGAGTATAATTATTAAGAAAAAGCGTCCCTCAGCTTTGAAGACAACTCTTGCTGGGTATCGACTGTATGTGGTATATCAAAGTTACTTCAAAGCGATATCAATCAAATTTTGACAAAACGACATTTGACATTTGCACGTAAAGGGTTCAAAAGACGATATGTTATGTTAACAGCTATTGCAACCCGCAACACTTGCTGACATGCTTATCTAGTATCAGTTAAATTGATAAGAAGATAATTTAATAATCCTACCACCTGCCAGACAACATCCAATTCAACAACAACTTCACCCGATCCAACAAACAAGCACGTAAATACTCGTAAGTTGCCCAAAAAACCAGTCAGTAAAATCTGATTTTCAAAATATTTAAATCGAATGGAATTTTTGCTTATAATGATCACACACTGGAGCTGCGACTTTTTCAATTTTTACTTTATTTATTGATAAGAGCGTGTTTCAATCGAAGATATAAAACCCAACTTGACAGTAAAAAGTGATGGATTGCCTTGAAAGCTTTTGTTTTTCCTCTTTCCTATCCAATCACGATATGTCAAGTTGGTTTTTTCAAATGTATGATTTGAAAGCAAATACATTTTCATTTAAAAGTCATTTTGATGTAGCTTTTGGTTTTTCCTACCTAACCAAAGCAATCTGTCGATTTAATGACTAATTGCAAATAAATAAATAACTAATATTGCACTTTGGTTATCTTATCAAAATGATTGTGGATAGAATATGCGCCTTAATTAAAACGATAATAAAAAAGAAAATTAATCCACGTCAATTGTAATGTTACAAAAAATCACACATCGCACATCGAAATTAATTAATTAAGGCGCGACAATAGTCTGGTTTTAACGACATTTTATCTTATTATCTAACTCACCACAGTTTGAACAAAAGATAAAAAAGAAACAAATAATTTATATCTCCTCCGGCCAACTAACGACGAAAGTAAAAGTGAATCTTTTTTCCACCGAATCGCTGTTAATATTAAAATTTCAATTTACTAATTGTTGACAGGGTCTAGATACACCGGTCTAAAGCTAACGACTTCAAATTGTGAAATACGACTGACCTTATTCAGTCCAATATCAATGAAAATGCTCGACTGGGAAAAGCTCTAAAGGTACTCGAAACCGGAGTGGAAGATAGTGCTCACCTGTGGTTATCTATAATACTTGTGATACGGTTTTAGTAGTACCATAACTAAAAGCTTTGTTGTAGATAGGCGAGCTGTTATCAGTTGACTTTATCACGTTGGTTTGGTGCTAACCAGGTGTAAGGGATGCTTTTGGCACTCTTTTTTATATTTTTGCTAGAGTTAGTGGGGTTTATGCGCTTGTGAAGGTTCAAGATCAATAACAATCCTGAGAACCCAGTTTTTTGTTTCTCCTAATTAAAAATAGAATTACTGATTGTGATTAATGGCGTATGAGTAATTTTTTTTATCAGGTGGATTGTTTTATTCTTTTTATAAAATGGCAAACAGATTTGAGATTCTTTGTATTTTTTTTTTTGTATTTGTCTTAAGCTGTGGTGTAGACCACTACTGGAAAAGTAATTGGTTTTACGCCCGTACATTACCAAGTGGATTGATACGACTTACTTAAACACATTGGCAACGTGTAGGATATGTGTACCTTGAAAGAAAATAAATATTTGGCGCGACAAGTCTTTGGGACCCATGACCCAGGTTTTCTCACAACCATTCGTGTTGGGCGTATTACATTCTGTACACGAAGGGAATAGTCCTACTGTTTATTGCCATGTCCGAAAGCCAATTTGTTACTTGAAAAGCTTTCTGATAGTTTAACTCTCGGATATTTGTTAGACGCTAGCAAAAGGTGTGTAGTTATTGAACCTGCAACCCCTTGTTCCGTAGTCCAACGCACTATCCATTTGAGCGATTTATTTTTACAGTGAAGCTTAAACGTTTCGTTTAAAGTACGTTTGATACTATTTTGCATTTCATATGACATAAGTTAACTTACGTTTGACAGAGTGTATGGTAGAAGTACATTTTAGGTCTGTTCGCGTACTCTCCTAAAACAACGAATTTTCACGAAAATCTACGAAAAGACACCAAATCCTGTTGGAGTACGCAAAAGTTTCGTAGTTTTTCACGGAAGAGAGCGCTCTCGAGAGAGTAAAATATTTCCCCATGCTACTAATTAAGTGCAGGAATTTTCTGTGCCCTGATTTTTGAGATCTGTCAAATGTGTCAGATACCTGTAAGAAATTTTTTGTTGTTTGTGTATTTGCATACATTTGCTTTTGACGTCTAAAAAACGGGCGATTTTCGTAGCTTTCGCGTTCGTTTACTTTTTTGTGATTTTACTACTCTTTGAGAGAATTTTACCCCCACTCCTTTAAATTTCATAATCTACGAAAGTGCAGAAAGTACTCGAACAGACCTTTTATTTTTCCTCGCGTTATATGTCACGTCATTTTAATGTCATAAATGCCTCCTGAATGGCGCAAAGAACGTTGGTTTGAAAAAATCCTTTATAAACTATAGGTCAGGTGTTTGCTGAAAAAGCATTTCATACATTTGTGAACCCTAAGTCGGTGGTTTGTGCTATTTTTTATTTTAGCCATTTTAAGGTTTAGCCAGTTAAAGTGGTACACCAGTTTAAATGACCAGTGGTATGACCAGTTTAAATGAAATAACTTCTAAATTATTATAGCTATACATTTTTAGGAAAATTCAAAAAAGTGGTCAGGTAGGACGAATCGTCAAAACGATACATAAAGGGGCCCGGAAACGTATAGACATACGTAAAAGTAAGTCGGGTGCCTTTGCTGTTACGTGTTGCACTGGTCTCTTTATAGCGAGTTCCCAAACGTCTTCGTGTTTGAACAGTTGGCGTAGTACGGCTAGAAAATCTGCGCCCAAAATTCACGCAGTTAAAAGCTGACGCCATTTGTAAAAGTTATACCATACATTTTGGGCCATCTTGTATTTTATCTCTTATGCTTAATATCCTACTGTTTTGTAGGATCAGTTTCTCAGTACGGTACATATGCACATATTCCCGATCATCGTTATTAGCGAGTGCCAACAAGTTCTGTATCTTCGGGTCGTTCTGCTATCCACAAATTAGGAACAATTTTTTTGGAGAATTTCGCATTCAGATGCAAGAATCAATTAACAGGCTCGTCATCGCCACAGAACTTTAGAACAAAATCATAAAGTAGCTTTGTTAGAGCTTTTCGAGAATTGAAATGCAAGCGAATACCACATATCCGATTCATTAGCATGCTGCAGCTCCATAATATTTCCTCGTCTTTCATTCGAGTGTGAGCTTGAACAATAGCTCTAAGCAACGAAATATTATCTTCTCATTAAATAGTTTTCTCATTACGTCTCTGGAAAAAGTAAGTACTACCCAAGCTTTTGGAATAACATTAAATGATTTAATAGAAAATACTATCATGATTCATAAGGAAATTACTAATCAATCGTGATAACAATTTTAACGACAGAACATAATTCCGCATGACTAGAACTGTCACGACTTCATATTAGTTCGTCACAGGGTAAAGTTCAATTAGGATTGCTAACACAACGAAAAGTATCCCTATTCCCTGCTCAAATAAATACATATGTACAATTTGAAGTGAAAATTTTGAATATTTATCTAAGTGACACGGTAATCTTATTTACGTTTATTTTCTGCCTCGATTGGGTTAAAACGTAAACCTTGAACGGGTGTTTGTTAACTCAGGTGTTAGTTTATTGTGCCTTTTTTAAGTTCTTATCACTATGCGCGACCTTCTGAAGCTTGATGATACTTTATCTTACTCTGCAGTTCTGGTTTTTCATCCGATAAGGTAAACGAGGCAATGTACTCTGAAGCATAACATAAAATATTAATAAATTGTTTATTTCAAACTAACTGAGCGAGTTTATCACACATTCGTTCATGCATACATTTTAATACTCGCAGGTGCTTTCATTGCCCAACTATTCTTTATCTATTATACTGGTCTCAGGTATTGTTCTTATCATCGTTTTGCGAGTTCTGACTATCATTGGCAATAAATCCCTGATTTTGATTTCATTGTCACTGAGCGAAAAGGCACAATGGGTCATAAAATATCTATTTGATAGAGTTAGGATAATCTTTTTGATTTTTCATCGATTGACTGATATCTATGTATGTATATACATACGGCGGATATATAAAATGGATAAGTCCCCATTTCAACGACTCGGATATAAGCTGTAAAGACGAGAAGAAAGTGGAGGAAACCATGATACACTTTCCTCTATTCCCAAAAGCTAAATAGAGGCCGATTGAGTGCACCAAAATCTTGACGTCCATTTGCGTTTTATGATAAAGTTTTTTGTTCTATTTCTTTGATTTGAGCAAAAAGAGGTATGTATCTATCTTGCATTTGCGTTGGATCCATCCTTTATCAAGGTACACACAATCCTACCCAAATGCTAAATAGAGAGCAACTGAGTGCACCAAGGTGTAAATGATTCGATTTGCGTGTTTTCGTTAAGTTTTTTGTTCAAATTTGTTCATTTGACCTAAAAGGAGAGGAGATACATACTTATGTGTCGATATCGCATTTTAATTGGAACTATAGTTTTTCTCCATCCTTCAGCGAGGTGTACTCAGTTCTACCTAAATGCTAAGTTTTTAGTCCCATGGTAACCAAGCGATGCCAAAATGATTAATTTTAGGTTCATCCGTCCACCTAACTCTAATTGATTGTCTTAGTTTTTTGTGGCGTTTTATGCGTCCGTGGAATCTTTTTTTTTCGCAAAATTTTCATAGCAGCCTAAGTTAATACATTTTAACCGTCATTCTGTTGGAAATCTATGACTATTTGTGCTGCATTTGCAACTTTATTTGACTTGTTATATTCGATTCGATCGCGCGTGCTTTTGTCAGTTTGCTCTGAAAGCATTTTGCTTTAATGGTCAATTCACATACATATATACATATGTATGTATGTATGTATTTATGTACATAAATGAATATATGTGCATAATATATGTATCTTTTTTTTAATTTCTTTTAGTTTTCTAATTAATTTTTTTCCTTTTTCTATTTGCAGTTTTTCTGATCTAATTTCGGATCTCCATAAGTTAGAGTTTATCACCGTTGAAGTCACTTTTGACCTACTATTTGGCTGAGTTTTGTTACAAAAAACAATATGAGTATTTATTTATAAATGTATTAGCTAAAATAAAACAGAAATTTAATTTTAAGATCATTTTGTTTCAATTTATTTACTTATTTTTTTTATTATGAAAATACTAAAAGCAAAAAAAACAGTATGGTATGGCAGCCCTTGACGCAATTCAATACATGTTTACTTCATTTCGCAACATGAATCAGCCAAGTTGTCAAGTTGAAGCAACATATTCACCCACCCAGAAAGAAAAGTGGAGAGATATCTAGCTTTCTCACACCTACATCAAGGGAAAGCTTATAGCCCCACAAGCATGACTAACACGGGTAAAGAAAAACGCAAGTGTACTTGGTATCCCTATACACACACCTTCACTTGTTTTGGCGCGCAAATATCGATCGATCGGGGTAAACAAAATTCCAGCTGAGAAAATGCGTACCTACTATGCCGCCTGCTGGCCTGGTGTTTTATTCGATTTTAGTGGAATTCGTTGGTTTGTGAGGAAATTGTTTGACGATGCGAGGTGATGCGAGGGTGACTCAGTATCAGTATGATGGGAGTTTTGGATATAAATATGTAATCATGTACTAATCAGTATTTTGTTTAGTTTGTTTTAGTAGTGTCCGATCCTGCAGGTAGTTCTTTTGTAAATGATATTGGGATGAATGCTTACTTCATTTTTGCGGTTTTGCAAATCGACAATCTGCTGAGCTGACAATCTTTAGCACAAGAGCTGTTAACTGTTAACTGAAGGCTTCACATTTAATAAAGAGGGTTATTTTAGCAACTGATTCCTGAATAAACAAAAGGCGCCTCACAATTCCAATAGATTTTTGATTTATTATTATTATTATTATAATTTATTAACATAAAAATGCAAAGATTATATGCTAAATATTAAAGAGCACTAGCTGCAAAAGCTTTCCACTCAAAGTATAAATATATTGGCTTAGATAGCTAATTTGTTAATAGTAAGATATTTATGGATTTTTAAAATATTTTCGATATTGATAATGTTTAAAAATGAAAAAATATTTTGATTTGAAGGCAAGATGGTATTTATTTTTTTGGAGATACTGCATGTAGAGAGGCCAATTAAGTGTGAAATGGTCACCGCACTGTTACAGATTGGACACAGTGGGGGATTCTCTTTCCTTAAAATGTGTTGGTGGGTTAAGGAAGTATGCCCCAGACGAAGTCGAATGAAGTTTAATACCGCAGCTCTGGATATACTCGGTGGGTAGATAGGAGTGCGTAGATCTGTGTTAATTTTTGAATAATGGTTTTGGTAGTCGCTCCATCTTAGAATTTTGTTCTTCTTGATGATTTCGTCAATGTGTCTTTGCAGGTCCTTTCTCGAGAATATGTCAAACGTGAAGACAGGTAATTTATTACAGGACTTTGCGGCTTTATCGGCATATTCGTTCCCTGATATACCAATGTGGCTTGGCACCCACATAAGTTTAAGTCTGTTGGGGTTTTTTATAAGAAGGTCCCGTATTTTGTTGATTAGCCTGCTATTGTGGTTTGAGTTGGAGACGGCTCGGAGAACTGAAAGGCTGTCGGTGCAAATAAGTAATTTAGAGGTCAAATGCGGAGACATTTTAGCAGCTATCAGGATGGCTAGCGCTTCAGCAGTAAAAACTGATGAGAATTCCCATAATATTCCAGCTTTCAGCAAGGTGCCATTTTCTTCGGTTACAGCAAAGGAAGTGTTATAAGCGGATTTTGAACCATCTGTAAACAAAGGAGTCCAACCTTCAAGTTTAAAGGTTTCCATTATTTCTACAAAAGTAGAGTAGTAGGCTCTTCTGGGCGTGTTGTCTTTATTGTACACTGTAAGGTTAAGTACAAATGATTTTCTGCTTATGTTCCAAGGAGGGAGAGATCTTTAACACGTTTGAAGGGTAAGTCCATTTCTTTGGCTTTTAATAAAGCCTTGTTGATTGTGGATGGAAGACGCTTATTCATTTTTGACTTGCTAGTTAGGTCGATATCTTTGTCGATGATGGAGTCATTGGAAAAGATAAGTTTTGTGATGATTTTTAGAATACTTTCGGATTGCCGCTGTTCCAAAGTGGGAAGGCCAGCTTCCGCCATGATGTTGTCAATTCTGGTCGTGCGGTAGGCGTTGATACTTCTTCTTGCCGACTGGTGATATGGAGATTTTTAAGAAGATTCAAAGTAGTCCTAGGACATTTCCCATAAATAAAAAGGCCATAATCTATTTTATGTAATACAAGAGATTTAGTTATGTTACATAAGGTGTTAACATGAACATTAAGTTTTTTACTAGATAAGTAGCTTATAATATTGCTTCTTGCGGCTAGGCTCTTTTTAAGTTTTATACAGTGCTGTTTCCAATTGAATTTACAATTAAATCTTAAGCCTAAAATGTCTAAGTTTTCTACGTTTTCTATATTAACATTGTTTATAGCTAACTGGAGTTTAGGACATGATAATTTACGGCATATGTGTAAAAGTTTACATTTGTTGAGAGAAAGATTAGCTCCAGAGTTATTACACCAATCAATAATATCTTTTATAACTTTTAAGAACGTATTTTTTGTGTATTCTAAATCATTGAATTTACATATGATGTAAACGTCATCAGCGTAAATGCAATGGTCTAGACGATTGTGTTTATCAATAATACCACTGATGTCATTAAAAGCAATTAGAAATAGCACTACCGACAAAGGTGATCCTTGTGGTATGCCATTGTCAAGTGGATGGATAGAAGAAAAAGAATTATTAATTTTAACGGATATTTTTCTGTTCGACAGAAACGATTTGATAAATCCATATATTTTGGGGCCAATGCCCCAATTGACTAGTTTGTTCAGAATTAAATGAATTCCTATCCTATCGAAAGCTTTCATGAAATCCAATGAGAGTATCGATACATGATTACGCGAAGACAGAGCATTTGATATGTAATGATCGATATGTAGTAAAGCGTCCGAACAGCCTTTTTTTGGTTTGAAAGCAACTTGGTTTGTGCTGATTATTTTCTTTGTTTCTAGGAACCAATAAAGGCGTTTAGCAACAATTTTTTCCAAGACTTTGGACATACATGGAATGAGGGAAATTGGACGGTATCCATCTACAGGGTCTATTGGCTTGTTTGGTTTAGATAGGGGGTTAATAGTCGCAATTTTCCAAGATTGTGGGATGATGCCGGTTTTTAGTATTTCGTTGTATAATACAAGTAGCCTAGATTTAACATAAGGTGGTAGGTTTTTAATCATAGGATAGGAAATGCGGACCCAAGTAGGGTTTTACCTTTTAGAACGCTTAAGCAGCATTCAAACTCTATATGCGTTATAGGAACTTCAATTTGTTCCGCTAATGTGTTGCCAGGAGTTAGAGGTGGCGTATTGGAAAGGCTGTCGTCTTTTGAGTCCTTGAAAGATTTTGAGAAATTGTTATCTTTTGAGAGTTTGGACCAAGAGGAAGCGAAAAAGTTACCAATATCTAAGGGCGAGGAGATTGGACCCGTGGGTGTTACTACACATTTTATTGAGCGAGGAACATAGTTACCGGTGAGGCAGCGGATATTATGCCAGATTTTAGCGGTGGGGGAGTTAGGATTGATCGTTGAGGTAAATTCGGCTAGAGATTTGGCTTTGCTTATTTTCATTTCTCTCCTAAAAAGAGCATTTGATTTCTTGTAAGCTAAAAGGCTAGAGAGCATAGGGTGCTTTTTGAAATGTCGCCAGAGTCTCATTTTTTCATCTCTCAGCTTCTTGAGGACAGGGTTCCACCAGGGAACTGTTCTGGTAGTGGAGGTGGGAGAGCTTTGAGGAATTGAAATGTTGGCTGCGTGCCGAATTGATTTTAGTAGAATGGCTGCTTCTTTGTTTGTGTTGGAAGATGGAGTTTTATCATTTAAGTATTTGTTCGTTGTGATTTGGTACCGGTCCCAATCAGCTAAATCGGTTTTAAATTTTGGGCTAGGAGAAATTTTGTGCTTGTTTGGGCTAATTTGTATCTGTTTTATAATAGGATAGTGGTCACTATTATGAAGGTCTTCTAATATATTCCAGGAGGTAAGGGGATAGAGGGTGGGTGAACAGCATGATATATCAATATGAGTGAAGGTGTTGTGTGTTGAGAAATGTGTTGGAGAGCCGTCATTTAAAAGCATCAGGTCGGAATTCAGTAAGAATTCTTCGATTATAGTTCCACGGTGGTTAGAAGTGGGAGAGCCCCATAGGACGCTCCACGAGTTAACATCGCCACACAATAATATAGGTGTATGTATTTGATTAATGATGTTTTCAAGGTCAGATCGGGAAAATATTTGTTTGGGCAAAATGTAAATAGAGACGATAGTGAATTTAATTGCTAAATTTACTTGTAAAGCAAGTGTTAAGATGGTTGAATTGATCTTTATTTGAACATGGGGTATGTTATTTTTAATAAGAAGACCTATGCCTTGTTTCCCGGTTAAGTTTTGGGGAGAGTTGCAAAAATAGCCAGAATAAGATTTCGGAATGATTGGGGTAGATTGAAACGCACAATGTGTCTCTTGGAGAGATAAAGCTCATGGCGATCTTTCTTTTATTAGCAGATTAAGCTCGTCGAAGTTATTAGAATATCCTTGCATATTCCACTGGAGAGCTTTAAAAAAGTTTGGAATTTCAGAAGATTTATTGTTTGTTATTTGAGGGTGGTAGGTTGCGTGACTCTGCTGTCTGGTGGTTAGAAGTTCCACGAGGAACGAGGCTCCTTGAGGAGCCAGAGTGATTCAACCTCAAGCCAGCAGAGTAAGGGTTGAAGTTACAGTTTTGTGTTTTATATAGATTCATCATCATCATTTTCGGTGTTGGGTATATAATAGTCGTGAGTTTGGAGAAGATTGTGTGTAGTTTGCGAAATAGGTGAGAAGGTTGAGATGGTTTTAGATTTTGTAGAGGTTGTTGGCATATTTGTTTGTGTATTGACGTGTGGGCTTTGGTAGTTTAGATTGGTGCTTTGTATGTTACTTGAGGGGAGATTTGTTGGTTGAGAGTGATGTTTATTTGAATTTAAATGTGAATAGTTTACATTATTGATTGTGCTGGATGCAGAATGTGTTATTAGTGGAATTGATTCCGATTCTGGTTGTGAGGGGGTTTTGTTGTTGATGTTGTTGGAGGTTGACGGGGTGGAAGTGACTATTGTGCTATTGCTTTGAGAAGGTTGGAGAAGGTTTGTGCTTTTGGGTGGTGATTTAGTTAAATTAGCGCAAGCTACTTTTGCAAAGGAAGTTTGATTGAAGTTTGATTGTGTGGGGTTTTGTTCGTTGTAAAAACGCTTGGCGTCAGCCATGGTACACTTTTTCTTTGTTTTAATTTTTAATATTTCCTTCATTTGGATATATTTGGGGCAATCTTTAGAATCGGACGGATGGGGGGCGAGGCAATTGGCACACATTTCTCTAGTCCAAGCGGAATCTGCATGTAGGGGCAAGTTGCATATGTTGCATACTGGAGTGGGGTTAGTGCATTTTTTTGTAGTATGGCCTAGAATTTGGCAGTTCCGACAACGCATCGGATTAGGGAAGTATTCGGACACTTTGGCCTTGTACCAACCTATTTCTACCGTCGCAGGTGGCCGGAATGAATCGAAAGTAAAGAGCATCAAACCAGTTGGTTTGCGGTTGGAATCGACAGTTTTAGTGAACTTGTATACCTCTGTGACGTTTTGGGATTTCATTTCGGAGACGATCTCTGATTCAGGCACATTTATGAGACATGGTGCATATACTATGCCTTTTGAGGCATTAAGTTGATTGTGCAATGTGATTTCAACCGGACATAACCCCGCGAGATTTTTTTTTGACACGAATTTATCTGCAACTTTTTGATTTTTAGTCAAAATAAGGATTTTGCCATCTCTAGGTTGAGAAATTTGTTCGTATTCAGTGCTAATTGCGTCTATTGCTTTTCTGAGGGCGAAGATGCTTATTGATGTAAGTGGTTGATTTACACTTCCAGGGGAAATTACGATGAAACGTGGATTACTACCCGGGGGTTTACTTGGGAGTAAAGGGAAATCATCGAATGGTGTATTCATTTTATGTTTTTTTTTGCACTTGGACCCGATAGCGAGACTTCAGAGAGTCCGTCAAAACGGTTCCCAGGTTTCATTTTTGGCCCTGGGGCCATGTGGTATTTATGAAAAGGCACTACACACGCGATGGATTAGCGGTTAGTACTGAATGGTGTGAGAAAAGGAGAAAGAAAGAGTTGTTTTGGATTGAACGGTGTATAAGGAGATAAGAAAATAAGCGCGACGAGAGCAGCTGAGTTGACTATATATGCGTATAGCACGAGAGCTAGTCGGAGACTGTTTTTGATTTAGGATTTGTCCATTGTTAGAGAAAAAACGTCAAATTACAACTGACAAACAACCTTTTCTTCGGTGGCTCACACATGTACGTAGGCATTACTTTACTACTTTTTACTTGGCATCAGCAAACAGTGCACTCTTCATTGTAGAGTGCTGCATTTTCCTTTTGTTCTTTCTGTCATTTGGGAGTTTGAAAGAAAGAGAAAGCCCTATATGTAACCATAAACCAATACTCACGAAACTCTTGTTCGAAAGGTGCCTGCTGAAAGTTCTGATGGCCTGGTATTTCAGTACTTTTAAAGCGAAATTTCTGATTTTGGCTTTGAAACATCTGTCGTACATTGTGGGGTCATTTGAGTGTATTCTTCGGTACCTTTGAATTGTGTGTTACAGACTTTTTTTTAGAAGCACAACTCTTGAAGTGTACTTGACACATATGTACTTATGTACATCATTACGATAGTTTAAGTTTAATCGTTCAAATCCAAATCACTTTTATGAGCTCAAGTGTTTGAAAATACCTACATATCTTTTCGGATCACCAGTTGTTCTGTTTTCCAGTTTAAACAATTTCGTAAAGTTTATTAATTTTTTTTATTGTTTCTGATTCGATTGAGTATATAATAAAACTCGTAAAATACTAAAAATTATGAGTATCATTCTTTGTTAATTTTATATACGCGATTGTTTTTGTTTTTACTCGTAAATAATTCAAAAAGATATTTATCGGTTAAAAGAAAGTTATTGTTATTTGTTTTCATTTATGTAAGAACAACAAATATTGTAATAGCATATTAATAGTATCCTTAGTATCTAATTATGTAAATTATTATTTTTAAGTCAAAATTAAATTTCCATTTAGAATTTACGAAAGCAAAGACTTTGATTTTCTTCGAGAAAATAAAATAATAGTTTTTCTGTTAATACTTATAAATTAAAATTAAAAGAAAAAAATATCTCAATCACATACGTTGTTTTTTTTCGTGTTTTTTTTTTAAATTAGTCTATTAGTGTCGTTTTGTTTTGTTTTTTTTTTATCGATACATTTTTCTTCATTTCTAGGGCAGTTGTTAGAAAATAATAATTATTTAAATTAAAACATAATTTAATATATACTTTAAAAGAAAAATCTTTTGCAATGTCTTTTCGATGCGATGCGGAGCGGAAGTACGTTTTACTTCCGATCCTTATTGGAACTTTTTGCTGTAGTCTTCGATGATGATGAATGTGTAGCTGCTGATCGGCTGGTGTTTTTACTGTGACTGCGGAAAGAGAATCTATTAAATAAAGTTTTTGCTTTGATGGAGAGAAAAGAATCTAAACACTACGATTTTACTGCTAAATTTCTAAGAGTCCGTAACTACTAGTAAGACTAAAAAAAATACAACCAGAATGAGAAAAAAATTAATAAAAGTTAAATTCTTTTGAGTTGGTTTTGTGTAGGTAGTTTGCTTTTTTTTGATTTCTAAAAGTTAAGTCCATTGATGAGGCTGAAGAGTCCAACCAAGAGAGCATGTTCATAGCCAGTTAACTCAAAGAAAATAATTTTAATTTTACTGCCGGTTAATAAATTAGTAGTTTTGGGAATAAACTGGGATACTTGTATGTATGTATGATTCGAAGGTGTATTTTTAAAACCTGGTGTTTTGCTTTTAATGTTTTTGTATCTACTTTCAAGCTTTCACTTTCAAAAGAAGGCTTACCAACCAGAGCAACTGGCAACCAGCCTAGAGTAATTTTCGCAACGTCTCAAGTCTATGAATATATGTATGTAAGTAAAATAGGACGCGATAGTATCTGGCACAGTGAAGTAACCTCCTTCACTAGATGAATTTGTTTTTTCCACACAAACGATACGAGTTGATTACAAGATAGCTGGGTGGACAAGCCCTCTCTAACAACTTGACAAGCTTCAAAACTACATGAAGTCTGGCTGTAGAAACGTTAAAGACTTAATCGTTTAGAACATAGTAGATTCAGTACAGGTTGAAATGTTCCAATATACTAAATCTCTTCTATAAGGACACGACATATGATCCAAGTTTAAATGAACCGATTCCTAATAAAAAGAGCTCTTTTAAATCAGAGGGAAGAAGGAATTTAAAATATTCATAATTTATAAAGGATGGGTGCGAAAGGATTAGCTGATAAATGAACATGTCAAATGCAAACGGATAATGAAATCAAATGATTATAATTGAAGGAGCTGCCACTCAATCAGCAGAGAACTAATTGATTTGTAATTGAAGCCAATAAAGGCACGAGTAATGGAAGGAGAATGCGGATCGATGATCGCTCGATAAAGAGTGTAGTGGAGGTCAACAAGCCTTCTGAAAGTCTTATTCCGAAAAAGTACTTTTCCATCTCATTTCCATCCCATCTCCTAGCAGCTATGTATTTAGGTTGCAGGTAAAGTACAAGTGAAGAAGAAAATGAATTGTCAAATGTTTCGTTACATAAAGGCAGTATATTTAAAAATTACATCCTAAGGACTGTGTAGAAAATGAATATTTCTTGGAGAATTATTGAAAAAATATTTAAGTTCTTTAGCTGTTAATAGCCGGTTCTCTCTCCTAGAGATGTCTGAGCAGTTTAGCATTCACCTATGAGACATTGGAGGAATTGGCAAAGCTGATAAGCTTGCCAGACTGGGTACATTCCACAGGATCATTCTGAAATGACGGAACGTGTGTATGCCCCTCGATACATTCCAACACGTACGTTCGGTTGCTTTCAAGGTAGATCTGGCTCGATCTGAGACATAGTGCGGAGTTGGTTCTATTGAAGCAATCACATATCAGCCTAGTCATCGGCGTTCTCAATTGACCTCTTTTCACATGACTTCTGCAGAAGGTGAAGGAATGAGAAGGAGCAAGAAACTGTTCTCCAACTTCTATGCAATTACCCAACTCTGTCGCATAAACTACTCCACCTAGGAGCTCTTTTCTTTGACAATCAAGGCGAACTATCACTAGGAGTCACGTGGCTTCGGTTGGTTTAATTAGTGTCGGGTAGCCAAATTGTGCCATCCACGGCACCTTCTGTCGATGAAGAGAAATTGAGACATACGTTTACCATAAGACATATGTACGTTCACGATTCAATGTATGCACAATGTAATGCATAGGATTTGAAAGAACTGACCCAGCCAAAGGTATAGATTTTGGAATTCGGTGCTTCTATGGTAGGGACTATTATCGAGGTATAATAAATTGTTGAACTCCAGATGGATGTGCATACAAACGTGGATGGGTTGCAGAAGCTTAAAGATCGTTACATGACAATGAACAATTATTAGACAATCTGTAAATTAAGTAGGGTGTTTAAATTCAGAGCTTTTTAAAGCTCATGGACGACCGAACGATCAGAAACTGAAGAAATAAATTGGCAGATGTCAACCAACACCTATGAAAGTGGGAACCTTAACTTTTTAAAGGCCTAAGTTTGCGAAAAGTGGACATAGCGCTCATTTTTGTAGAAGTCTCAAAGGATTAACTCAGGCAATTTAAAATACATGTTCTTGTTCAAGCAATTTGGCATCAAAGATGTTAAGCTATAAATCAATCCTATGTTGAGCTCAAAGCGGTAAATTAATTAAATTAGGATATAAAGAATTTTGAAAATTAGTCCAAAAGGTAAATTAATAGGAAAATCATAAGAGAGAGTGTGTGAGAGAAAACGTTAATATCTGAAATAGCATTATACTATCTTTCTACGTAATTGATTAGCATTGCTATGCTCACTAAATAGTTAGTTTCAACACACTACGAATACGAAGTAAGTAGGCATAATACTGCTCTTAAGAAAATCACCGGGTTAGATGTGAGTAGAAGAGTCAAAGGAAGAGAAAAACATAATTAAAATGAGTATCCTTACGCGAGGAAAAGTAAAAAAGTTTTCCATTTCACGCGGTGGGAGGATGCTTTTGTTTGAGGACTTGTTTTGGTCCCGTTTTCTGTTTTTTTTTTCGTTCGAAATGGAAAGTTGGAACAGAAAAGTTCAACTTTTCTTTGGCTTTCGATCGTTTTATCTAAATGATTATTCGAAATGTTTTTCTTTGTTTTTTTTTAATTTGCAAGGATAAGCAGAGAGGTGTAGAGCAGTAGAATGGTGGTGGTAATGTGTTTTAGTGTTTTGTACGTGCTTGTGTGCATATTTAGGCCGGGGTTAGAGTGCTCCTTTTCGTGTGTCTATCTGTGTATATTCCTCTGGCTATGAACATGCACATATCGCAAATGGATTCGTCACTCGATGCACTCTACGTGCCAACGACGGACGTGGCAACTGCTGTTCGGAGCCATCCTCTGGCTGCTGTTTCTGCGCTGACTTGACGGCGCTTGGTGTCGCGTATAAGAGATAATTGTCGTAGATATTACTAACGTCGGAGTTCCGCTTTGCGGGTAAATAATACTTAGTCGGTAGAAAGGTGAATGACGACGTCGAATTAGTTAGAGAGAGTTTCTTCTCTTTCTTCGGCTGGCTTTGGGCTTTTAAACGTTTCTTACGCGGCGGCGGAATGATACGCGTTACAAGTGGTTGTTCTAATACGTACATCAGAGTATCGGAGTTGTTGCCGGACGATGACATTGTGGCCGATTTACTACCCGTGGAACGATGTGGTTTACCCTGAAGGTGGTGGTCCGATTGGGAATGGCTAGAATGAGCTGAAACGAAGAAAGGTTTAGACCGTAAGGTCATCTCTACTCTACTACTTACCCTTCGATCTTGACACTCGTTCAGTGGAAGATTTACCAGATTTCTCGTTTTCAGGCCGACTGCGGGTGGTTTTTGTGCTGCTACTCTTCGAATCCACAGTATGTAAGGTGTGAGAGCTGCGTTTATGTTCCGCATCGGACTTCGTGGCTGCTTGTGAGCTCCGATGTGAGCGACTCTGTTGTGGGTCATGACTCTCGACACGATCTCTAGTTGATGATCGTGGGGTGACCTTGTGTCGATCGTGACTTTCGGTACTGCTTCGCAACGACCGCTGCTGTTGACTTTGATGATGTCTCACCAAGAGTGGTTCGTCTTTCGTTGAAGATCGTTTCGTTTTGCGGATTACTTCGACTTTGTGCGCGATGTCCTCGGTTGAGCTGGTTGCTGATTTCTGGGATTCTCGACTACTCGATCGGTGTTTGATGGACCGAGTGCTTGCTTTCGGTTTAATGTTTGCATATTCGACATTTTCTCGTGATCGTGAGCGTGATCTTTGCCTGGTGGGTGTGCTTGGCAAGCTATCACCAGACGACGCAGATGACGGGCGATTAGAACACTCACGGACAATGCGATGTGTGGTTGGTTTCGATCTGGTTGATGTTTTGTTGATTGGTTTTGTGAATTTCTCATCAATCGTTTCAAGTGGCTTTGATGACCGTCTTGAGATGGAGCGACGACGCAGATCCTTTTGGGCGGCTTCATCAGATACAGCCTAAATCAATGAAATTATAGTCAATACGTGCATAAGACGGTACCTATAAGAAAAATGTTACCTTCAAAGTTTGATCAGCTGTCCTAGTCATCTCACTGAGGATCATTTCGTCCCTTTCCAAATCTTTCTGTCTGCAATACGGCCCCGATGGCTTTTTAATGTTTTCATATATACCATCAGTTTGGTCGTCTGAACTATCTACCGGACTCTTGCTACGATGGCGTTGTGAACCAATAGATGGTGCTACAATCGCAGTTTTTGTTATAACCTGTGGTTCGATCAAGATTGGACTGTGGCGTAGTAAGTCTGGCTTATCGTTTGGTAGGCTCCATTTGTTATCTTCTTTAGTTGCCGTGGTTAATTTGCGACTGGGAAGTGATCGTTTAGATGTGGTGTTTAGTTTCGATTTTGATGTTGTAATCGTGGATCGTGTATCTGTAGTATCACTGGATGTAACTTTAACTCCAAAATAGGAGAGTTCGTGTTCGCGAAGCTTTCGGGCACCTCGAGCTTCTTTAACGATTTTCAAGTGATCAGTTGCTTCTTGTGTAGTTAGAGGAGGAACTGAATTCATAGATTTCGTTTGGAATTGATGGTCCTGTTGCTGCTGTTGCTGCTGTTTGTGAACTGTGCTTTGTTTTACTAAAAAAAAAATGGGAGAGACAAAATTTGAATATAGTATGTTCGAACAGAAGCATAATGAAGTGTTTCTCACCTGCAGTTAGAGTTCTCGGTTTAGCAATTGGTGCCTGCATTCGAATTGATTCTGGTTTCTTGATTGTTGTTGCCAAGGGAGAGTGCAATTCAATGTTCATTATGTTCGATTGTGGAACTTCTGTTGAGATGTAGAAACAATTAAACAGTGATTCATGCAAGTACTTAGAGCCGACAATTGCTTGAAGCTCAAAATTACTTATTTACTTGCGCCTTCGATTATTTTGAGTTATTCGTTACTTTAAGTGAATGTTAATTCATAATGTGCGACATATGGTGTAAATAAAAAAACTGGTTAATGACGTTATGAACAATCATTGTTAAAACATCGAGCAACAATTCTTTACGAGGAATTTATGTTTCCTGGGGTATTTCCAAACGTTGTGATACTCTTTACGAAACCATTGTGTGCGTCGTAAAATAGAAGAAGCCCTCTGTACTATTGCCAAAGAGAGGTCTGATTTTGGAAATAAATTTTCCAATTGGACCTGAACCATTAGATTCCATATTGTCAAAACGTATGTATCATGACTTTGCAACTTTTATTTGTTCTGTTTTACAAAATATTTGGGATTGGAAATCGAGTAAAATTGTTTATATAAGAACACAAACGAGTGACAATCAATGTTTATGACTGTGGTATAAGCAAGTCAGCAATATAATAAATAGAGACTTTATATGACATCGTAATTGCCACAACTGGATGTTGAAGCCTGTAAAGGAAATCTACTGTAGTAAACCTTAATAAAATATTCAGCCATAATATCCCAAATTTGTGATATCTCTGCTTATGGCTTGTCTTCTCCTCTGGCACGTAGAGATGCTATGTAAAGGGTATGACAGCCCATGCTCCTGCCCAACTGAGTGGTCGTGGGATTCTGCTTTCTTGATGGCATCACATAAACTTAAACTCTCTAAAACGACCATTTTCAGGAGATCACTTGCTCTGGACGTAGAACCGATTCGAATATGTAAATTTCTATAAGCTGCATTGTACAGCACGGGTAAGTGGAATAATTTCGATTATATTCATTCCAATGTTTAAGAACTAGATGTACAAATGCTCCAACATGCCCACTCAGACATGTCTCCTACCGAACTTTGTTTTATCGCCTTTTCACAAACAGTTCTTTAAGAGAAATAGCGAGTTCAACATTCCACTGCTTTACAAGTCTATTTTCGGTCATACTGTGAAGTTCAGACATCCTTCCTTAACCACTCAAGGCGTATGAAGAATGTGTTTGCCAAGTTGGACAGAAGAACCAGCATTTATATAGCACAAAAGGATCAAGAAATTGAATCAAATTAAAAAGTGGGTCAGTGGTTAGTGCATCCAGCTGAGTGCTGAGCCCAGACAAAGTTTGGGTTTGAATCCCAGACAAAGCCAAAAGTTTTTCCATTGCCCCCACTCTTGGTGAACCTCTGACAAATATCCGAAAGAAAAATTGTAATAAAAGGACTTCTTTGCAACGAAAATTTTGAATGAATTGAATTTTGAAACAATTCGCGAACGGACCCTGTTGCGGGACGAACAAGTTTTGTGTCAAAAAGAACTATAAATTAACAGTTCGGAGTGTACTTCCTCAGGACACATCGAGGAACAGAAATGAATACCAATTCCCTGGGCTGTATAGTCAGTAAACTTTTGATCTCAAGCAACTCATTCAGAACTGTCAGTCTGAGGTCATACTAGAGCTTGGTGTTGTTCACAGTTCTTAAAATATAGCGCATTCAACATATCATAACTTGACGATATGATAGTCTCTCGTCCTTTGATTCTAACTTAGTCCTTCTTTACTTGTAGTTATTTAACTACCTACGACTATTTGTCTTATTGGCGATCATTTGGCTTGGAAAGACACTAAGTAACATTCTGCAATCCGACAGAAATTCCTTGTCTGACATACAAAGATAAAAAAAGCATATTCATAGAACAGAGCAGTACCATTGGCTAAACTAAATGTTATTTGCGTCCTTTTTGTAAACTTGTTATTCGTCACAAATTCCAAACAAAATGGTAGGAATTAGTACCATGCTTAATTTGTATGACATACGGCATTATTATGAGAAGACCCTCCCACAACGTTGAGTATTAGAATTTCGTACTAATTTATGGGAAAGAGAGTATTTTATACAAATAACAGAAACAGAAATATTAACTAGCATCCTTAGCCTAGGGATGATCTACTCCTTTTGTAAACGAAATATTTATTATCGTCTTACCTTGATGAACTTTCTTGGCGGTTTGAATTTTCAAAACTGTCCGTTTCGCTTTCATTCGACTCCAACTGCCCGATAATTCGCTGGCCTCAAATCCGCCATCATCATCATCATCATCATCGTCATCCAAATTTCCATCAAAGTATCCCTTGACTTCCTCGTCGGCTCTAGCACTATCATCACTATCCAGTCCAGCATAGTCATACATTCGTCTCAGCTGTGACAACTGGTGACTTATAGAGTTCGTTGTTGAGCCAACAACTTTCAGTCTTGGTGCGGCAATGGGTCTTAAGTTACGATGATTTTCGTGGCTACACTCAGAGCTATAACTTGTTGATTTGGACATTTCAGAGTTGACTTTAAAGTCACCATTCAACGATGAGCTATATGACGAGGTATTCGCAGACTTTGCTATGTGACTCAAACTCGAAACATGCTTGGTGGTCACTGCAGCCATTGCTGTAGTCTCTGCTCCACTCGACGTATTCGAAGAGATACTTAATCTCCTCATAGCCTCATCGAATTGATTAGCCGATCGTAGAGTTTTTATTATAAGAGGTGTTGATTTTAAGCCTTCTTCGGTTATGGGTGATGATAGTTTGTTTATAGACGATAGTCCAACGCCGTAGAAATCATTTTCCAGTTGATCATCATAGTGTGACCTCGGAGCACCTGAAATTTGTTGGATTGGTGTGTGTTTCTTTTTTTTTTTGGTACAAACAAAGTGCTATGACTTTAAGATTTTGTGTGCAAATTTGTTATTTTTTTTTGTTGTTCCGATTAGATTAGAGCCAAGAAGCTTGGGTTTTAGTATTGTAAGTTGGGTTAAAAGAATTATAAGTTTCTTAGAAGAGCAGTTTCCATGCATTAATTGTGAGAAAAAAATTAGTTAAATATATATAATAAAAAACAAAAACATAATAAAAGACGTAGATCATCCCATAAAAGGATCAAAACGAAGGATACAATCTCAAACTATACACTACAGACAAACAGATGAGTATCTAGAGAACAGGCAATTCTAGAAGCTCAAATTTGAATAAACATCGATACGTATGTATAAATTAAAAACTACATTAGGAGCACACATGTTTGTTAAAAAAATACTTTTCTTTACCTGTGTCAGTCCATTCGAAAGGTGAATTCGAGAGATTTAGATTGATTTTTGTAGAATAGCCGGTTCCTTCTTTGCGTTTTTCAACGATTCGTACGCGTTCCGCTACCGACTTGGAGCAAACGGTGGCTTCTTTGAAATCTAAAAAAAATAAAATAGAAAATACATGAGGCCTGTTAAACTATAATGATACTAAGTTTAGTTCAAAAATTTAAGGAATTGAAGAACAAATGAGCTGAGTTGGTCCTGGAGTAAATGAGAACACAATCAAGATCCTGTTTTGAACGATAAATAGGAATATAGAACACTTTCGGTCCCGTATGTGCACTCTACCTATGTATGTGAAGATGTAAAAGCAGTCCAACAAGCTAAAACACGTCTACTTCACAAATTCGATCACATCGAGAGAATGGGCAATAATTTTTCAGCAAAGAAGATCTTAGAATCACATTCCCTAGGTTCAGACCAAGCTACCGCGGATGCCAGAGCGCTTGGTTTGTAAAACTGGAAGCAATGTGGAAAACTGCAGTGTTTCAGGCAGATACTCTTCACGGGTCAGGAGCCCGTTAAATAAGTAGCAAAACGGAGCACTCTGAGGTATGGACAAAACTTGATCTGCTCTGAAAAGTGAAAGTACTACTACAACAGTGGATTTTATAAAGAATAGGCACTCAAACACTGTTAATTTGTCGATAGAGGAGGAGATAGCGAATCTCATTACATGGAAGAACTTGCGTTGGGCTATTATGTCATTCACGCCAATCAAGGCGTCCGGGTCTGATGGTACTTTGTCAGCTATGTTTCAGAAGGCCCTAGCAAAGGTAAGGGCAGACTTATGGAAATCCTCAAGCTATGTTTAGAGTTAGGCTACATAACAGCAGTGTAAAGGAAAGTGAGGGTCATCTTCATATTTAAAGCAGTTTGATCAAGCTACACCGAAACGAAAGACTACAAAGTAATTTTATTAGTCTTTCGTTGTGCCTTTCTTCTTAAGATACTAAAGAGGGTTCTAGATACATACATATATTCGAGGCAGATGTAGCTATTCAAATCAAGCTCAATATGCATATCTTAACCGTAAATCTATGGAGAATAACTTAAACTTTCATTACAAGGAATTACACTAGCTGCTTTCCTTGACAGAGAAGGATCCTTCAATAACGTAAAAGATGATGCCATCAGAAGCTCTCTGGAAATTTTCAATGTCGAGCATAGCCTAATATCTGGATTTGTAAAATTAAGGGAAACGAAAGTTCCGATGAACAGCTGGAAGGGCTGGGAGTGTCGAAAGCCTTGTGGCCTATGCTGGATCGAAGGAAATCTATGGAAATTATGAAAGCAGGTCGTGCTTGCATTGTTGCAAAGGACTGATCCAGTAAATACTGATTCTTAAACTTTTCAAAACAATTACGATTCATGAAAGATATAGAATCCACTCACCCTCTTCAGTCTGGTCCCTTTCGCCACTAAAACTCCTCGGTGCAACTGGTTTCAGCTGTACACCCCACAAGGCGTCAGCACTTTCGATGTTCTCTCCCAAATGATATGGTTTCGGTTTGATCGGTTTATTCTTTAAAATTCCACGAATCGATATCTCGTCTTGATGCTCGTCACCATCTCTGCCCTCGGAGTCGAAGGGTCTTTCCAAATTTATCGGAATCGATACTGTAACGTTACTCATCGGCGATTTGTCATCTCCCAGTTCGTCATCTACCTCCGAGTTTCCATCGAAAATTGCTTTACGTTCATCGCCAAAATGGATTACAGGTATTCCATTAGTTTTACCAGTTTCCAGCGCTGAAGTAGTACTGGTAGTGGTCGTGATACTGCTACTGGTACTGCTACTACGTCGTCGCCTGCGAAAGTTATTCGACGGTGGTGGCTTGCCATCGGTTTCGACTATGTTCACTCGTCCCGACTCGGCAGCGAAGTGTACCTCGGTCTTACAGAATTCGACACGTTTCTGACGACGAGAGTTATCGTCACTGAAGTTTTGTGGAGAAGTGTCCTTCGAGTAAAACCCATTCAGATGAACAGCAGAGGTTTTCCTTAGATTTTCTCGAACATACTGACTCTCGTCGACTGCAATCGAATGGCGTTTCATTTCGGCGGACTCAGCCTCTGATTGGGGTTGTGTTCGATTACGTAAACGCCGTTGGACCATGGGACGGATTTTATTATTCTCCTTTGCCTGTTCACCAAAAGTGATTACTGTGGCTCTGGTCGCGTCCGTAGTAGGAGACCAATTACCCAAATCGCTGGAACGTCCCAATCCACTGTCGGTTGAGTTCTCAAAGCGGAACATACTTTTGTCGTCGGGAGGTGACATTTTCTCAAAACCATATGACTTTCGTCGAAGGTGCCATTCGGCCGAGGAAGTGTCCTTATACTTAACACTTCTGGACTCCAGACTGTTTGTGGTGTGAAGGCTGCTCCCATTTGTACGAGAAGGATACTGAAACTCGGTTCCTGTTACATTATCAGGACTGTCGTCACGCTCAGCTTCGTCTTTTTTTGACACAAAGTCGTCCTTGTACAGTGATTCGTCACTCAACTTCTTCAACTTTCCACGTATTTCTTTCAGGGATTCCGCTGTCAAAAACGATGCAGTTTTCTTTTTTGTTGTCAATGGGGAGGCTGGACCGCTGCCAGAGACAGAGCCTCCATTCAATATACTGTCCAATGCTACAAGGTCCACGTGATTATTCCTCATCGCTGTATTCAATCGTCGACCATTCTCCAATTCAGCACGGATTTTCGACACACTCACTGATCGTTCGGGTAAATCAGCAGGACGTGACCGGGACACTGGTGGAGATGATTCCGTAGCCGTTGTCGATGGAAACTGAAATGAGCGACGAATTTTGCTTACACGTCGCCATTCAGCAGGTTCGTCTTCATCATCATCACCACCACCAACACGACCATCTGCATGTGTAATGGCATTTCCATTCGATGTCAAGTCGTCTGTCGAAATGGAACGCCCTCGCTGAAGCTTCGTAGATGATTGCCTGAAAAACAACCAAAACATGGAACATGACTAATAAGAAAGAGGGACGTAAATACACACAAATTGACAACTCACCAAGTTGTTGTTTCTCGCTGTCGACGTGACGCTGATGACTTGACTCTATCATCGTCATTGTCGTCATCGTCATCGCCAACTTCGTCGATATCTCGACTGCAGATGTCGATGATTTTACCGCTGGTACTGCTGCTGCCGATACCTCCTACATAGGAATCTGTCGTGGGCAGATCATATCGACTGCTGTCGTAATGAAATGCTCCCGAGCTGGTAGTAGTTGGTTTGCGGCTGTGGCTAGATGCTGCAGCTGTGGTCGATGTCGATGACACCGATGATGAGGATGATGTCTGTTGCAGGAGTGCTGCTGTTGCAGAGGAATCCGTCTTCTGTTGTCTTAAAGAGGATGTCAGGAATTGATGATGGCGCTGCTGTCGATGTGATATCGGGGGAACATTTTTGTTCGATTTGTGTAGGATGGCTTTGTTTTGACTACCGCCGCTGCCACCAGTGCCATTTGTTATACTGGGTGTGCTTTTCTATAATGAAAACAAAAGGATGAATAAAATGAAAAATGGTTTACCCAAAGATTTCGTTTAATTAAAATTCAATTTTGCATGGGATTGGCAAACTGTTTGAGTTGCTTTTAACAGTGGTGACTCTCTAACACAGTGGGGTTCACTTAGGCCACATTACGATCCCATATCTGTCTAAGGAAACACATCACATCCGATTGAGGGAAAAAAACAATGTTCACTTTGAATCCCCACCACTAACATACCACGCTCCATGTAGAAGTACTTAGTCACCGACTAAAGAGGTTGGTCTATTTTCAAAACACTCTAAGAAACCGAAATTCGTGCTTATCTTTGATTACACAGGTCTTATGGCCTGAAGTATGTCAGGAAAGGTTCAACAAAGCAATGAAGATGGCAGAAGAATTTCATCGAAGTTCTGATCATACCACCTCTAAACTTTTTTCGCAATCTGTCATTGTCAAACGTCAGCTAAGGTTTACATTTTTATTGTGGTGAAATTTGCGAAAAATCAACTCTTGGAAATTATTAAATATTACTACAGAAGTTCTGAATCGGTGGTTGCAACTTTGACATCGCTTACTCCAATTTTCGGTAGTAATAATCGTTCCACCAGACAGGCTGTGGAGGCTATAGCAGATAAATTCAAGTCATCATATTCACTATTGAAAGTTCCTGTCCCAATGGGACAACACACCAGTCGAAGTATTAAAAGTATCGCAGTCGTAAGGGCTTCATATCAAAATAAGCCCAATTAGTTGATTTCATACCGTTCACAGGAATCGGGATTCTCCGTGTCCACATTGTGGTATATTTTGTGTAAAAATATTGGCCTACACATATACAAGATTAAATACGCCAAATAAATACTTGGCGCAACAGGTTGATAGGACCCAGGGTTATATTCTTTACACGAATGGAAAGGGCCTACTGTTTAATGCCGTGTCCGATGTGCAATTTGTTATTAGAGAACCTTTCTAAGGACAGTTGTACTCTCGGATATTTGTCAGACGCTCGCGAGAGGTAAGCCGTGAAAAACTTCTTTGGTGTTCAGCGATAAAGCTCGTTTTTGGCTTAAAGACTTTTACAAAAAGCAAAGTATGAATTATTGGACAGAGATTCCATTGCATCAAGAAGTGACCGTGTGGTATGTATTTCATTCCGGAGGTGTGATTAGACCGTATTTTTTTGTTGATCAAAATAATTGCCATCTTACGATCAATGAAGTTCACTACCGTGCCATGCTGGAAGACTATTTTTGGCCAGAATTGGATGGAATTAACATCAGTGATATGTGGTTCCAAGAAGATGATTTCACATGTCACTCAGCTGATTAAAAAAATTGATCTATTGAAGGGTAAGTAAGGTAATAGTGTAATCTCGAAAATGGTCTGGTCGAATGTGCAACTCGTTCATGCGATTTAACGCCGTTGGAGTTCGTTTAAAGGGGTTAGGTTAATTCGTTGATTTATGCCAACAACGTTAGAGGGCGTCAAGAAATATCTCAAAAGCTATATTGCCGCCGATATGCTGTATAAGTGTTCACGGTGGTCCCATGATCAAGATTGAGTTCCATACTTAAATTTAACATGAGAACAATAGATCCGCCGGAATCCGAGTCAGACTGCACCCTCTTCATGGTGTTAACCTAACCTAAATTTGGTGTTCAACATTTTAAAACGATCACATGCATATCATTTCGTTGGATTCGATTTGATTTGAGAGAAGTTAAAACTCTATGCTGCTTTCCACCGCAACCATCAGAATACCAGATTACGACCAAAAATAGTTATGAAAGACTACAGCCTTGTTGGCCTCCATTTCGAACTTGAAATCAGCAAAATACTTAAACGTCTAGTAGTTATGGCCGCTTTACAAAGCCAAAAAGAGTTTTGAATTGAAAATAGTCTAACCTTCTCAGAACCCCTCTCATATTTTCAAACACGAACATAATTCGACACCATCTTATGTAAATGATCACCCATTACATCTACTGTAATTGAGTTCAATTTACTAAATTGTACTACCATAAGTCAACAACCAGGTGGTGTGAGACTTACGCATAATTCTCAAAATTCGCATCTATCCAGCCTCGAAACTGTTTCACAATATCCCACATCTAATGCAATACAAATCCGCCATCATCATCTGTCGATCTATTACCCCCTTAACTAAGTATATGTATGTATCTACTATGCGTATCTATGCTTACCATTAGATTGCTCAATTTCAAACTTGGCGTCGTACTGAACAAATGATGCTGTTGTTGCTGTTGCTTTGGATGGTGATTTAGATGTAAATTGCTTGTCAAATGATCCTCATCCGCTGCTGGTCCATTATTATTACCACCACTATCAGTAGACTCATTCGTTAGACATAGATTTGTGTGTTGGAATCGCTGTGAATGGTTACCAAAGTAACCACCTATACTATGACCACCACTTAGTGAGGTCATTAGAGGACTCGATGAGTTCGATGATGAAGCCGAGGATGACGACGTCCCTGTCCATCGGGAGGATGTCGTTTGTACAGTGTGCGCTCGTATCACCTGCATAGACCCAGAGGATGTACGAGCCTGTAATACTTCCAACTGTTTACGTTGGCTGTGTTGTGTGCCGTTTGGCTGTGAGACGTTCTGTGAGTCGACCACCTGGAAACAAAGAAAAACAAGAACATTATAGTTTTATCTGACTTGGCTTTGGCTTTGTCTATGAAGGTTAGTTTTCATTCTAAATTAACGACTTTTGGGTGACCATTCACTCTGGTGAGTCACCCCATTATGGCTTGGTCAAGAAGACTAACCATTGGCAATGGGTTGCTTGGTAGCCTAAATCGATATTTCATTGTTGCACTGTCAAACAAAGAACGGGGGTTGGCTATAATGTAATTCTTCGACATGGTAAATGGGGACATGGAAAACACTGGGTTACTCATTCGATCTAGTAGACGCCGTGCTGTGGTTGCATGTGCTCAATTGCATGAGCAATGGCTCAAATATTCTCATATACAACGTCGCCTGTGAATAGAATTTAGGTGGAACGATAATGGTAGTCTCTGAGTTGTTGCAAGATAATGGGAACTTTTTCGAAATGAAATAATTACAGTTCTTTTCATTCAGTGATCATGTTTGATGGCAAAAGACAAAAGATCCGTCTAAGGTGATTATGTTTGCATTCTAGCTGAGAACAAACACTGGTTGCTTAAGTATAGTATCTGGGACTTAATTGCATGATATTGTCACTTAAAAGTAAACCAAAAATAACGGTCAATCACGGTCATAACGACAAGGTTTACACTTTAAAGAAATACCGGATTGTGACCAGATCTGGGAAAAAGTATACTCAATGAAGGGCATATCCAATCCAAATTCTTCCGACCCGGCAGTTCGACAATAGACTGAATTTTCACTTGAACAGATCCATAACATACATATTTTTATGTATGCAATATTATTAAAAAAATTCAGTACAATTCGTTTAAGTATATGTATTTCTGTACATTGGTAGGTCGACTTCATGATGAATTAAACTGAACAGCAATAATCGTGGAGAATGGGGTCATAGGTTCGTTAAGTCCATAAGTTGTTCTGTGACTAGGAGTAGGAGGAGAAAGTACCTAATTCTTAGATTTCTTTCAGAAACGTAAGGAGACATATGTAAGTGTGATAATGTCTGGATTTTAGAACAATTAATGAGCATCTACAAGTGTATCTGGACAAACCTTTAGGCCACATAAGGTTCGTTAAAGCAAAGTGAATCTTCTCTGAATATGTTCAATCCTTTCAGAGGAGTTTTGGCTAATGGGTACTACCAAACATAGGTAAAGTGTTTTTAAGGTATGTTGCCTCTCCCCGTTTCCATCCTTTTTATCTGTGCTGCCCATGTAGGTGCGATAAGCGTCGTCTTGCGGCGAGCCACCATTTTTATGATAACCCGCGTTGAAGTATCCGTATGCAATTAGGAACTGGGTTAGCTAATAGTCGACTTCACTTCAGTTGACCTTCCTTAAGAGGGTTGCTTAGAAGAGTGATCTCAAACAGGGACAAGAGATTGACACACTTTCGAATTAATCGGTTTTAGAGTTGAGGAGTTGCTATGACACATTTTTCTTAATTATATTTACTGGAAGGGTTAAGCAACTGCTCGTCGTCAGAATAAATATAGACGGACCTTGAGTAACCATGGAAAGTATATGATTTATACAAAATATGAGCGGAAATGAATAATACATAAGATCTACGTTAGTGGCTTAGTGAAGAAAAGCGGCACTATAGTTTGAGAGATCTTTTACAAGAACTTTCCATCTCTCACAAATCCGTTCGCCACATTTGAGGTGATATTTTGTACATGAGCCTCGTCGCAGCACGGCTTGTTCTAAAAGAGCTGAATTTTCTTCAAATAGAGTTTCTGCAGATATATTAGAACGAGTCAATTCAGACACCACATTCATGGACCGCACCATCACAGCTGACAAGACTTGGGCTTATAAATATGACTTCCAAACAAATCAAAATGCTGCAAAACCGAAACGCAGAACCTCAACCCAAAACCACGTCAAAGTCGCTGAAAAGTCGAGGGGTTTCTCACTATTTTCTTCTATATTCATGGTATTGTTTCCTCAGAATGTCTTCCGGTGGGTCAAACAGTGAATAAACAATATTATTCAAGCGATGTGAAACATATGAGTACAAGTCTTTGCGAAAAAAGATCGTAATTGTGACGAAAAAATTCATTGACTCATTTACACAGATAGTATACTTCGTAAAAAGAATCGGACCCAGTATTGAACCGTGTGGTATACGTTTGTTCAGTGGAAGAAATGCAAAATGGAATGCGTTAATACAGACAGATTGACCTCTTCCATTTAAATAAGAAGTAATGTGACTACGAAAATAGTTTGTTTTAGGTATAGTAACCTGAAGAAAACCTGACTATTTATTTAAAAATTGCAAGTTACTGTTGGGGTATAGCATACTTTCGAAAAAATAAAACTCGAAGCCATACAAACCTTTTACTCTTAGATATTGGATAAATTCTAGCAGGTTTCCTTAACAGACAATACAAAATAAAACCCACCTTCGACACAGATGAATGCTAATACGAATATATTCGAATATGAATGGTACCATCAAAGCTTTTATCAAACTTAAGGACATACGATTACTATCCCTTTGCAATGATTACACTCAGACTTTAAATCATCATTATCACCAATCAATGTTAGAATGACTCTTGTACACTCTTGTACACACACATCCTGTTTTCATCAATCTCTGGGCCTCCTTCTTCTAGCATCTTCCCATGCATAAACCAGCTTTTATACAGGAAATGATAATTGAATGCAATTTATCGTTCAAGTTATAAACCAGCTGATCCGTGCTCCATGTGATCCAGAGCTACAGTGCCATGCCAATTTATCCAACAATCACTTCATCTTCACTCAGTATTTATTAAGAGAAAATCCTAAAGGAAGTTCAACGCTAATTTATCAAACGGCTTAAGTTGGGTGTTTAGCAATTACACCATCCGATGAGACACAGCCCCAGACACGGATGGAGGGGAGTAATGCAAGCGATCATGCGAAAAGTGCCAAGCGTGTATTAAAGATTATAATCATCTATCGTCGTCGACGTCGTCGTAGTCGTTGTTGTGCCAGAATGCCAGTAATAATTGCTTGGTGTACTGGGGAGGGGAAGGAGATGTAGGCTTCCTATTTGCAGTCGTCGCGTCGGGAGGAGTACAGAAGATTGAGGTGTTGTAAAGTGCGTTTGTACATATACTCTTATACCCTACCCCTAAACAATTAATAGGAGACTGGCGCTGTAGTTGGCCTTAGCTCTAACGAAAATGACATTTGATTCATTTGGTGATAATCGTTGCGGTCGTTGATGATTTTAAGTGGTCAACAAATCGTTTTATGGCTGAGAAAAGTTGATTAGGCTGTTTGATTGATTTTTTACAACTGGCGAAACAAATTGGCAAATGCCGAGTGGCAGTGTGGGAGCGAAGGCGTTGTGGGAGTGGTATGGAAGGAATAATTACTAGAGGGATTCTAATGACCCATATATGGTCTGATTAAGCAATCAAATAGAAATCAATCCACAGCGTAAGGGGCGTTAGGCCAATTAGTTAGTTGCTTCTATCCTATAATTGTACAGATAAAATGCTACCACACAGCCTATGAAGAAAGACAATAGAAGTCAGATCGTTCAATAAGAAGATTTTTGAGGAGTTAAACCTTAGAGGAACTTTAAAAGTAGTGAAGTTGTGTTAGAAGAAGAATATTACAGTTAGGAGAATCAGGAATGCAGGACCAACTTTGATTTCTTCACAAACAGACACAAAACAGAACTCGGACTGAAGGAATTAGCATGTTTAGTTGTATTTTTCATAGAATCACACCAGGTAAGCCCCACCGAGCCTGTTATTTGAACGAAACTTCCCTAATCGTAATGAATGAGTCAATGCTCCTTTTTCGGAGGTCAGTTTACATCACTTCTACACGTACGGTTCCAAGACTGATGAAGGATATTTTTGGGGTATTTCCTCTGACGAGCTCAATCTGACCATGCATTTGTCCTGTGTGAAATGTAACGCAATATATATCAGCATTTTTACTAATAGCTAAGCGAAAATCAAATACCTCAAATCCTGCTCTTTTACTTTAAAGGTCACTTTGAACTGCTTGTTGTACCTCTTGGTGTGAGTACTTCAATATTCACCTGTGGTAAGTGCCGGGCCACAGCGACATTGCAGGAAATTACAAGGCTGACGAGCTCGAGTACGACCCACAGGATCCTGCCGAAATGGCAGAGCCTGAGTATGCCCCTCGCTATATACACAGTCTTGCTAAGGCTAGACGCTTTTAGCTGTACCAACTACAGAAGATAAAAGCCTCCCAACTTGCAACACTTCAAGACAGAACTGGCCTAGGATTGATCTAAATCATAGTGCGGAGTTGGTTCTGCATACCTATTGAAGCGATCATAGATTAGCCACGTTATCAGTGTTCTCACTGGACACTGTCTAATAGCCAAATGTTAGAACTATTTTGACATGACTCTTGCAGTAAAGCTAAATGTAACACTTTCGAGAAGGAAGAGAATGAGCAATTGATTATATCTCTATCAGGAGTACTATAATTTGTTAAATTCGAAAATGCGTAAAATCGGCAATCAGCTTCATTCGACGATAACAAAAATAATTTATAAGATATTTTCAGATGAACTCACGGATACCCAAATCACTAAAGACGAGATCGTTTCAAAAACTTTAAATGCGGCACTTAAACTTTTAAAAATTAATGCAGACTTAATACCTTAAAATGCATACACACCTTCCGGTTTGCCCCACAGCACAACTCTACTGACTTCAAAGACACGTTCATAAGTGTTAACAAAACCTTCCCACGATACCACCACGTCATGTTCTGAAGGAACGCAAAAAGTTATCCCAAAAAGGCACACATCACCCGTTTCCCACGACTTAACCTATCCCAACGAACTCTTTGGCTTTTTTTTTCTCTTTATCCTTCATCTTCTACCGATGCACATAGACACTTTGGTTTCTATTCTTTGGAAGTAAAAAGCCAAACAAAGCACACGCTCTTTGTTATGACAAGAAGCACTCTAAACCAACCAGGAATTTGCATAGATTCTCTTAAAAAAAACACCAACCTTATTCAGGTAGTGAATCCGTACCTGTGTACCTATAAATTGTTTGCGGTAACACCAGTAGCCAAAGGGTATTCGGTTGAGTTTTCCCTCGCATAAACAGGCAAAAAAAAAATGAAATACAAAAACAGAAACAAAACTCCCAAGGCCAAGGTGCTGACAACATCTTGATAATCCAAACCAACTCCATTTCGAAACCCAATCAATACCAGCACCATCAATACCATTATCATCACGATGATCATCAGTAACCATAGTTTCAGCAGCAGAAGCAACAGCAGCAACACAACATCAGGAGCATCATCATCACCATCATCATCATCATCGGCATCATCATCGTCATTATAGTCGTTGTCGTCGTTGTCTTCATCGTCATCTGCCAATAATCCATACGAATGAAGATTGAAGCATAGTCAATGCAAGCAACTGAAGACTTGCAACCCAACCAACACAATCGATGTCGTTAACAAAATGCATCCCGATTAGAGACCTCGCAGTGGATGTAAGATTACAGTCAAGAGGTTAAGGACTCCCTTATGGGGCGCATATACGAGTATATATGGGGAATCTTTAAATCTCTCCTTCCCTTCTTTGTTATCTTCATTTTCGCACACAGCTCACACAGCATCCAGCACACACTAAACAAAACTCCACTTAGCTACCATCCACCAGAGTCACACACTAGACGCAAGAGGAAGATCGTGACAGAAGTAATATATTTAAAAATAGTTTGCAAAACCACCTCCTAGCCACCTTCTACTACTACCTTCATCTTCATTTCTTATTTTTTCAAAAATCTTTTTTTTTTGTCTCGATATTTTTTTTTGCGGTTCAGTGCAATGCCAGCGGGTATCATGCAATCCTCAAGTGCCCTCCTCATCTGCCCCGTGTGGATGTGAATAAGCCGCAACGACTATAGAAAAATAGACAAAAACGCGCTCTCGTTGAAAAATGCAAAACACTTCTTGTATAACGATCTGTCTACGAATAAATTTTAGAGACCTTTCAGGTCCCTATCCTCTTCTTCTCTTGTTGGGTGACTTTGAGAGTCTCAGAGTGGTTTGGTGTAAACTTAAACTTGACTTTGGTCTGTTAGTAGTATCACCACCACCATCATCGTCATCATCGTCGTTGTTGTCGTCATCATCATGATGCATCAGCTTAGTGAATCACAGTGGGGTCGAGAAGACACAATTTAGGTAAGCTAGCTTGTAGAGATTACATGCATTTTCACGAGGTAGTCTCAATCCGTGGTTCACATCCATGACCAGTACTTAGTACTAGCAAGGGAGAATATTTTAGTAGAGCGGTCCAAGTTAGTCCTAAGTGCATTTAGAGGCTTACATACCCTAGCGTTGCTTCTGCATTGTAAATAGACTTCAGTCTTAGACTTTTCGGCAACCTTAATCCAAGAAGAAGTAGTCTTAGATTGGGTTGAATTATTGTTCAAAACGAGGCACATCAGCTCAAAATTAGGAAACTGTCAAGCCCATGCATTGGCCTCAAGACACAAATTTTAAAGAAAATAAGAAAAAGTGGAGTCCAGTCTGTCGTGTATGTGGACATTGTTGTTTTTTAGAAGTTTTAGAAGTTTATTTCATTATTTCATTAATTCATTACATTATTTTTACCTGCGAAGCCACATGGCTTATCTGCATGAGGTTATATCTCGAATGCATATTTGCAATAATAGTATTGTCATTAAAATTGGTAACAGGCAATTCACCCTCAAAACAGAATTCACCCTACAGAAATGGGCTAAAAGTTGTGTTAGCTAACTTCCACAGATAGAAGGTTTGAAACTTAATGATACAGGCAGTTGAGGTACTCTCACAGGAAATCACTTTTACATTCAATTTGGTCCAGGTCACATCAAGGGAACGACCTGGCAAAGAATTTAGCAAGCAAGGTGTTTAAAAAGAACCTAACAATGGTCATTACCACAGTCTTATCACCTCTATGACATCTAGGGCCTAACTTCTGGCAATCATTCATGTTGTCCGTGTTATATTCTTCACACGGATGCAAAGGTCCTACTGTGTCTGTGTCCGAAGGGCAATTGTTTTTTTTGAGACGCTTTGTTTGGTTAGGTATATGACAGTTATATTCTAGAATGTTTGTCAGACGCTCGCGAGAGGTGGAGCCGTGAAAAAACTGGTGAAAAAACTGGTGTCCACCATTAACCATCCTAAAATTTATAATAATCTCGGGTAGAGTCAGCAAACCTTTTTAGGTTACTCCACGACAGGGGTTCACTATGCATTTATTGATGAACCGTGTGACGCTCCTTCTATCTACCTACATACCTATTTAAGCACTAATCCATTGGTAATTGTAAGCCACATCCCGAGCTATTTCAAAACTTTTTCAGGCATAAAGATCAAAATGTCAAAGTGCAATTATGAAGACTTACATCCCTCGAAAGCATACAAAGTATATAAGGCAGGCACTTTGGATGAAAGATCTTCATAAAAGTTCATGGAGTTGAGTATTTCAGAACGAAAAATTGGACGCATTTGGAACATGTAGGTTACTTTTTAAAATAGGTATTTCTAGTGACGACATTTTGACTCTCTCGACATTTTGGCACCTGATTTGACAGTGGAAAGCATATTTTCAATAAAATAAATCGGTTTTGCCAAAAGCTTTGTTTACTTTTCAACGCACCTTGTACTATGGAAGGATATATATTTTTGGAACCACGTTTTGGGTACAATCTCTATCGTTTTGCTAAACGATAAAAACCGCTGTATTCGACTTATTTTCGTCCTACCTCACTTTGATAAACCACTGAACCCTAAAATCATAGAGATTGCCGCCTGGTCCCAATCAAATTTTTTATCGAAACCACCTATAGATTTGTTGGAATCCAAAGATGCTCAGACAAATCGCAGACAGCCACTGAGAATTGTTCTCGGTAAACTTGTTCGCCAAAAAAAGAAAAATAATCTAATTCAAGGTTTTTTCGTTTGTTTCTGTGCGTCTGGAGCTGAAGCACAATGTCGTTCGGTGAAGATCAAAGTACCTGCGACGGTGGCGCTGCTCCATCTCTAAAGACATAGCATCATGAAATTCAGGGAACGAGTTTCATCGATTCAACTTTCTTTCCTTTTTTCCCCCATCTACTGTGCGGTGTGTGTGTTTCTATTAAACGATCCAAATCCTTGTGTCACGCGCTTTTGAGAAAACAAGAAAAATCAGTGACTCTTCAATGATAGCGATCTAATTCTGTAGCTGTCACATGAAACATGAGCGGAATAAATGAAAATAGAAAAGAACAAGTAGGTTGGGGATGCTTTTGATTTTGTTACTGATCAAAGGGCTATGCCGCCCTAGGTTGTTTTTTCCTCTCGGGGGAATTGAAAGCAATCGATTCGAGGGTCGTTCTCGTACCTATTCCATTGGGAATGACCACAATGACACATTGACACGGGCTTCAAAGCGGTTTATGCCGATTTATAGCGATCTCTCCAAAGAGGGCTTGAAAGGTACAATTGCTTCCAAAGTGGTGCGGACCAATTGATTGATAGCTCGTAAGCTCGATAGCTGTTTTCTCGAATTGAAGAACCCCGCAATGCCATATGCTTCACTAAACTAACCGCTGACCAATGTCATGGTCTCTGGTGATGACGACGACGACGACGAATGCTTTAAACCAACAACAGTGTTAAACCATCTGGAAAACGCGCAGCGCGAGATGAAAATGGCGTATACGAGGAGACGAAGAAGAAGAAGAAGAAGTAATTGCACCATTGAATTTCAAATCTCCTTCCATTTATTTTAACCTGTTCGAAACGATATGGTCTAGTCTTGCGGTTATACAAGGCGAACGGTCCCATTTGCTGCCGCGGCTGGTGATGGAAGAAGAGGAAGAGGAATAAAACGAACGTTAAGATCGTAGAGAGATGTAACAATGGACAGGACAGCCGGATAGACATAAATAGACAATTGACTTGGATGATGATGATGGTGATGATGGTAGTGGTGGTATTACACGACGACGGTTTGTACAGTGGAGCCTTTGGTATTAAAAGTGGATGATATCACTGTATTCATACGAAGGGAGGTCGAACAGTTCGCGGAGGACTTCATATATAAAGTCTTTGACAGAAGTCACTTTTAAAGGAAACAGGTCATCAACGGCTGCCCGCCTAGTAGAAGCCCTCAACGGAAACCAATAAGTTCTATGGATTGGGTTAGGTATACAAATGCAAAACTCGTACTGTTTCTACATATATAAAAACCAGGATCAATATCTATTTGGTTAGAGATTCCTCATTGGAGCCAGTCTTACAAGAAATTTAACCATTTAATGTCACCAAGAACTGATTCTATTAGCTGATACAAAAAATTTACAAGCGATGTCCGAAATTTGACATTTGGATTGCACTCCAGCTATTTAAGACAAGACACCTAGCAATGGTCCATCCAACATTTGTCATTTTAAGGTGCACGCCATTGTTGAACTGTCAACGCTTAACTATCATCATGATGACGTTTAATAAGTCAAAATTAGAAGATTATGAAATATGCACTCGCGCAATGTGTTGAAAATTTACTTCTTTTGCCAAGAAATAGTAAAACTTTTTTCGGCCATCATCAAGCTCCTTCTCGCAGAGCTATGGTGAATTTAATCGATAAATTTATAAATTTTAACGTCGTGATACTTAAATTTATTACTCCGACAGGGTCGGCTGAAAATATTGACGGCTTAGCTGAATGTGTGACTGAAAGCTTAGGTATGGCCATTTCGATACGATTACACAAATTGTGCCTATCCGCAACCACTTTGCACTGCATTTTGCGTAAGCATACAGGCGTACATGGTTATAAGGTAGTTTCGAAGATTGGGTTCTTTCGACAGTATGATACACATGGGTGTCGAAAGGAGTGAAATAGCTAGAGCTAGCTAGAATAAGCTCGGAATCAAATTACCTACCAACAGATCGATAAGTCCTAACGCCCATCAGTCTTCTCACGTTCGAAGCTATTTAAGGTCCAACTATGTTATTACTTCGACAGTTCTAAAAACTGCCTATGCTGTGGCACACAACATTGGTTTGATAAGAGCTATAAATACTCTTACTGCACCAAATATGGAAAGAATACATATTAAGACGGTAAAAACGCCGAAGAGGACGGGTACGATTTGCTCGACAAATTCGGCTTTGGTCACCAATTTATGACATCCGTTCGTTTAGCCTTTCTTCCAAAGAAAAATCATTTCCGAAATGAAAGATCATTGAAGTACCAACGTATTCTTCTTAAAATTAAAATTCTCGACCCAAAATCGTAGTTCCAAGAAGATCCTCCGCAAAGACTATATAAGGAAACCTGCGACCCATATTTTTTCAGCACGTGGAAATGAAATTAGATAAAAGATTTAAAACCGTCTACTAATGGTCTCTAATTATTTTATGAACACAGAGCGGTTATTTATCACTCATTATATAGTCTTCTTAATTAAGTTCGCGGCTGAACTTAAAAGATGATTCACAGAAACTTCACAACTACGCCCTACTGCCATTGTTCAAATTTTATTGATCTCACGATCTTATTTTGACAAATTAGATGGATCACGACTAGTTTCCTTTTATACGGGACCGGCTTGCGTATTTACATATTCCCACATAAATCACTATTCGCCTATGAATTCGCACGAATCCATTCCAAAACTGTTAAAGCATCTCATAAATATTCAAAAAGATCCCCAAAATCATGTACATAAGGTTTGAAGCGTCCACGGTGACAGCATCATCAACAAAAATCATTAAGAAGTTCATTGTTATTAAAAGATTTTTTTTTTTTTATTAAAAATGGAAATGAGACTCAAAATGTTACCTAGAACCAAAATTCACCACAAAAAGACCTAAACCTCACAACAAGATACAATTTCATTTCATAAATCAGAAGCAGAGACACCTCCATGCGTCGTTAGCTTAAAGAAATATCAAATCTCGAGTAGAGAAACCGCCACAGGACCTTGTCTTGTGGTTGATGATGTATAAAATAAAAGAACTCTCTGCTGTGCAGTGAATTACAATTGACACACCCTGCGTTGAGTGTTTTTGTTTTTTTGTTTTATTTTTTCGGCGGCTGTGCGCAAAATTGATTTGGCCTCGAGAAAATTTTGAAATGGAATATCCATCCGAACGACAGCGGCAGCAGCCGTTTGACTTAGATCCACTGTCGAGATAGTCATGAGAGTTCCTGCGATTTATAATGACCAAGTGTGGACTTGGCAGCTGTTGTTGGTCGACTGGTGGTTTTTTGGTTTCTCTTGAGGGGGTCCCTCGGTAGGTAGACCTTGAAACGTAATTTTTGGTCGCCTTTTGCGAAACGAAACCAAATGAGTGTGCTCCAATTCGAGGAATCGAATTGCAGGCACCTGGTTTCGTTGTGGTTCTGGTTCTGGTGCATGGGTATTCGCTTTTCGAGGTTATTTATGGGTTTTCTCAGAAGGGTTATAGTCGAGTGTCAATTTTTAATTATAACATTGACTCGCGAATAATATCCATGATGATGGAGCCCGCAGTGTTATTCTAGAGAAATGATCATTAAATTAATTTATGATCTAGAAAATATGTTAATTCGATGACGGGACTACAAGGAAGAAATTAATGGCCTTATAGATATGGCCTTTGCTGAGCATACCCTCGGACTGACACCTACTATAGTGTATGGGGGCAAAGATGAAAAGGATTACTCGAAGTCTTACAAACCCTGTCAATCTAACCATAATGATATTCTGAGACACATACATACATAAATGGCTCCAGAACGTCAGTCACTAGAAAAATGACTTTGGGGGAGGTTTGGATAGAACGGATATTACAGCAAAAATAGATATGAGTCTCGTCGGGTAATTAGTGTGGGAAAGATTCATTATGAGTGCCTGTTTCTACATAGACAAAAAGAGGTATATTGTGATACCATAGGGTTTTGAGAATCTCGTCAGTACAGGACCAATGTCCTGATTTCTCACAACTATTTATGTTGAACATGAGCTACTCCTTGATGGCGTGTATAAAGGGCGATTTTAGATGCGAAATGTAGATGTTAGTTACAAGTTCTATAAAAACGAACGCACTTAAAAAGTGGGCGTCGGCCTAGCTACAAAAACTATACACAATTTCAATATTCATATAAATATTGGAAAGTTTAAAAAAATTGTACGCTTATACTGTTTCTCATTTCTATACTGCCAGGTATAAAAGTTCATTTCCCAAGCTAAAATTTTAAGGCTTAAACAGTGGACCGACGGACGGATATGGCTCAAAAAATTTCGCTAAGGATACTAATTAAAAATATAAATCTTCAAGGGGGTATCTTGAGTATTTCTTTATGTTACAAACTAGGTAGCAAATTGTATACCCTCTTAACTACCTACTACAAGTGAAAATAAACCAAAACAAATTATTAGCTGCAATTCCGGTACTCATAATGCCTTCACAATTCAATCGGTGGTGTACCACAAGATATTGTAGGACGGCATACATGCCCATTGTTACTGCTGAGGTAATAATTCAACAGTTAGGATCGTTAGGTATCCCTCTCTCAACTTTACACTTGCAGAGTGTAAGTCAAAAGTAGTTATAAAAAAAAGATGTGAACGTTAGGCACCAAAGTTCTTTTTAGTGAACGGAAAGGTCTGAAAGTTTTATCGACGGGTTAGAAATGGTTGTGTTTTGGAACAACTTAATATACCATCCTTCGGGGCATCTTAAATCTAACGTCTATCAGTCAGTGAGAATTTTCATCAATTGAACGAGTTTGAAACAGTCATGTTTTGTCTAATACCGAGGAATGGTGGACAAATTTGTGCTGCGCTTGAATTGTCTTGAATTTGATTACAAAAAAAACTCCGACGAGTCAGAATTCATTTTAAAAATTATGATAGCCTTTGCTTTCGGTTGTAAATTTGCTTATAACAAAGTGGGCGTGGTATTCTGCTGTTTGGATACAATGATATTCAAGATTTCACAAAGAAAAATTTACCTTTCAAAAGTGAACATAATGTTTCCGTGGTTTTTCGATTTCTTGTAACACAGCACATTTTTGGATACAAATTAAGGGCAGGTATTGGTTTCTTCAAAAATTTCGAACTTGAGATTTTAATCAAACTTTAAAAAAAAGTGGGTCCACCAATTCTGCCTGTCTATCTGTCTATACGGTCGACTATGGAATTTTTAGTCTAACTTCAAAATTAAGGGTACTTTACTTAAGACTGATTGTAGTTAAAACGGGTTTTTTCGAAAACGGCTCTTAAACGGCACTTAATAACGAGCCTTACAATGAGTCTATTCCTTGAATTGCAAGAAATTCTTCCCTTGTTTTCTCAGGCGCTTGGATTATGTCTTCTGTATGCTTTTTCAGGATAGGAATGTCAACTTATCCGCTGAATTCGTAAGATTTTATAAATTAGGTGTTGGGTGGGATCTGCCAATAGAGTCAGAGGCGTCTGCATAGAAGATATACTGACTTGTCGACGAAAGTACCTGATGTACTAACTTGGGAGTTTCGCTCTATTTTCTCATGACTGCATGGAAGTCCGTCGCCCTGCATAGAACCACTAGTGGTATTGAAGTGGGCGCTGAGGCTCAACTGGTTAGAAAACTCAAAAATTTTCTTTTTCGCCACCACCTTTCGGGAGCGTCTGACAAACATCCGAGAATACAACTGTCATGAGAAAGGTTCTCTTCATTGGGTGAAGCTAGACCCAGGCTCCCATGCAGTTGTTGCGGAAAATATTTGTATTTGTGTTTGGTGCAGTGATTCGAGAAACTCAGATTTTTTTCATCTTTTACACATGGGTGTGATTGCAGTACCCTGCCCAGGTTTGAAACTGAACAGTTCGGGTCACAAGCAAACATGCTATCCACTATACCATTCCCCCCATTCTGGCTCCATCATGAATATAAGGTTCTTTATGTGAATTTCAGTAAGATATCCATTGTTTATGGGTATACAAATCAAATATGCTAATGGAGCTCTAGAAAAACAAAGTTGCTGTAAGTAGAACGATTCTGGTTCAAGGCCCATGAACTTTCCTTTCAAATGTGGAAATTAAAACCGTTTATATCTACATCTAGCAGCATCGCTTCCAGCAGACGTAATCTCTTAATCGTAGCAAACATTAGCTTGATAAACCTTGCTCTTTTGCAACCCTACAGCAATTACGAAAGCACGAGAACTACTTAACTTCTCAATAAGAGACATGTTAAAGACATTTTAAAACTCAAAAGCTAATAGCTTCAAAATTAGAACATGACCCTTTTTAGCATGAAGATGAAATAACATTTGTTGAACTAACACTCCACATAAAATTCGCTCCATTAATTTCAGAGCCATAAGCCATGACTGAGTGGTATTCCACTTAAGCCCGCAATTGCCATCTGCCTTACCTAGGCTCGGCTCAATAACCTACGCTATTTACCCAACAAGGGTACGCTTGCACGATTCTCTCTTTGAAATCGATCTCTCCAGCTCAAGTGTTTTCCCTTGGACCACCCTCAATAATCCATTCCATCCATTTCGCTGCCCCTTAAGCAATCTTCACACATCATTCATTGTTTTCACATTTCATTCTCAACACAAAAGGCCTACGGAGAAGAAAAAAAGAAAGAACTCAGCAAAACCCTCAAATGGGTGGTTTGACTTATTCCATCGACCTGGGCTTCTCTCATCTCGCGAACCCAACAAAAACTGCGTGATATAATTACACCAACGTATCCAAAGCAATAAAAAAGTGTTAAATGACCGACTGCCAGGCGCGACAATATCCCATCAGACACGTTCTAGCCTGCAACAATTAAACCCACATGAAAATCAGATCACTTAAAATCAAAACACAACCGCGCAAGGCCATCAACCTGAATGTGGCCGAGAGGCTGAGCATGATTATGATGATGCGGATGACGACGGTGGTATGAATGACAACATCTCCAGTGGAAATAGTTCAACACACTACGATGCCAACACTTGCTAGAGCCGGGGAATTCTAGCATGTCGCCCGTTTAGTAATTATAACCATGGTGAGCACAGAACATATTTATAGAGAGCATTTATAATTAAATTTAATCACGAACGCAGCTAAGCATGCACGCGCGGCTTTGTCCACGCAAAAGGGTTCTGCGTTGCGCCTTTCGTATTGCGCTGTGGTTGTTGTTGTAGGGTTGCGTGTCGGATTTTAGTGATGTTAGCTTGACGCTTCGGGTCTGTGTCTCACGCGCTCGCGAATTCCTCGCAGAGGGTAAGTGGTGTTTGACTTTGCTGGGGAAAATTATTTTCCAAGTGTTTTTCTAGAATTACAATTGTATGGATATGAGGTGATGGGAGGCGAACGGAATGTTGCTACATTTGATGGCTTCATAGGGTGGAGAAATGATTTCGTCAAAGGGATGCAGTTGTACTATTGCAATAGTGCTTAGACTTCAATTACAAAACGGATGCTCTATGCATCGGTGTTTGAGTATAATCCTGTTTTATGAAATACTGAAGAAGATATACATAGGTAGTTCAAATAATGGCTTCTAGTATTTTCGGAAATTGCCATTCTTTTTATGGAATTTTCAACAAACTTTTCAAAACTTTCGGGCGTTTTTCAGAGCCGGGAGAGCTCTTGCGTTGTTAACACATACTGAAGACTCAATGAAGTACAAAGATTGCCATGAATCTTTATTACAAGGACCATGACAAAGTACCCAACTGCGTCCATGGATGTCACTCCTGGAATTTATATACTCAGGTGGGTTAAGAACTGAAGAAGGAACTGGAGCAGGCATATCAGGTCCTTGAACTATAGAATCTATTTGTAGATAGAACCATAAAAATCAATCTTGACAGAATCCATGACCATTGTATCTAGTTAGGTAACCAAAATTGTAGAGGGAGAAAATAGGATTAGAGCCAGGAATAACACCTTCGACATTAGGCAACAGACATCTAGGATATAAGGCAAGACTTCTAGTCCAAAAACTTCAGAAAAACATAGATCAGCATGAGCTAGAACAGCCTACTTATACCAAAAGGCTAGTTAAAGAGCCATTAGCAATGAGATCAGAGAAATTCTGGAAGAAAATACACATCGTCAGGTTAGAAAAGATTCCTTAGATTCTTAAAGCAAACTAAACTAGAGAGGAAGTGCTGTAGAACTGAGATCTTTCTCCAAGACGTAGTAAGAGTAAAAAATGATTCCGAAAAGATTCTTAATGTGAGGGAAATCCAATGTCTCCTCCGTTTTTGTTTTCCAGACTTTGCTGGTGTTCGGGAAGCATGCGGGTTTCTGAATAATTTCCGCATACTTAGTCACAATGTTGCTCTCTTTTCAGACTGGCACCATTTCGTAGATCAATGACGGTTACAAATAAATCACAATGTCACTAATCTGGGTCTCAGGGAATTCTAATTATTAGTATAAATAAAATGCTGACAAGCTGCCTGCTTGTCGGCCCTTAACTGCTCACTAGTGGATAGAGTCGATATGAGTGCTGTTAAGGGAAATGTGTACTTCACTTCACTTTCTCCAGCTCGTCAATCACGGGTAGAACAGACCGACTCATATCAGGAAGGACCTTATTACAAAAAACCTAAGTCAAACGAGCTATTACTGGCCAATCGGGGACCATGCAGTCAAACTCAGTACTTTCCGTGCAGATATCCGGTCCTCACGAGGAGGCAACACACCCTATGAAAACACTTCTTCGTAGATATCGGCGAGATAGCTGAAAAAAGGATTGCAGACCTAATTCGCTATTTGAATTCCACGGGCTGGGTTTAACTTACAATTGGATTTCGCAGGAGTTTAAAAAAGTAGTAAAAGAGTACACACTAGGACACACCTTGGATTTTTTCTCCAAAGTACCGCCGCCCTACCTACCTATCTACTTAGGGAAACATCACTTCAAGGTAGTAGTGAAGGACACAATCGATCTTAAGGTCGTGCTACAACATAACCCTTCTTGGAATAATAATAGTCAAGGGCCACCAAGTGCCACAAAAAGAAGAATTTTAAGTAAAACTAACTAGATTTAGGTCTATAATTCAAAATGTAGAGCACATCAGAGCACAGGGTCTTCTGTTTAATGCCGTATTTGAAAACCAGTACGTTATTTGCAAAGTTTTTTTCATATATACCTTAACGTAAGGCACCTTTTATAAAAGAATATGCCTAAACGAAGCATATCAATTTAAACAAGAAAATAATAAATACAAAAATACAGAGATAGCTTTAAGGTTCGGGTAACATGTTGGAAAAAGTTAATGAAGTAGCTCTAATATAATAATAATACAAAATATGCCGACACTTTTTTATTGGGCTTAACTTTGGGCATCCTGGTATGACTATATATAGGAAGAAAATGATCAAATGCCACTTCAACTAATCTTCAATTCGTGGTCCGGACTTGTCTGTCCGCTCCCGGCTTTTCTATTTCTCTCTTTTCTCACCTCACCTCGAATTATTGACTATTTTGCCTGTTACCCATAAATGTCTTTACTGCGACTTAAGGAAATCATTATTCGTACTTTATTGTTTTTCCTCAAAAGCTACCGCACTGCACTCCACACCCAATTGTAAGTATGCTGAGAAAAAAGCGATTTCTTCAATATCCCATCAATCGTTTGTCAGCAGTCAATCAGTCGAGCATTTTTTCCCACCACCACTCGAAAAAGTAGGCCCAGCGAAGCCACACAAAAACAAAACGTAAGTACGACGGAAGACACGACAACAGAAAAACGATTTATTGATCAATCGTTTATGTCATCATCACGATCAATCGATCCTGCCTCCCATTATATTCATCACCATTAGTGGAGTAGGTATTGCATTTTTTCCCTCGCCTCTACTCGTGTGCGTTATACCCTACCCAGTATCAAATTGTCATAAAGAAATCCATTTCCACAGAAAAGAAAATCACATTTTCACCGCCCAACAGCGTCAGCAGAAAGTGGTACGACTCGGCTACAATTAAATCGATCATCGCTGCCACATGCGCATCGCATCGATTTGCAGATCAATCCAAGAGAGGAGAGTGTTGCAAATAAATCTCTTGTGTGTTGCAATACGTTTTTCTTTTTAACTGAATCGTTTGTTATTCGTTTTTATACCAAGTTTATTGCATGGAATTTGGGTCAATATTATTTGATTCCTTTTGTATAAAAAAAAAAAAATAAAAGGAAAAAAAAAAACAAAAGAGTTGAGCAACGAACTTCGTGAGATTTTTGTACTACTATGTGTACTACTTCTTTTTTTCATTTTGTCGTGGCGATTTAATACTTTTTTCAAATGATATAAAAAAAGATATATTTTGCGTAATTGTTGTATGAAAATTGAGTGTAACTCAGCCGGTGTGTAAACAGAATTTTAAATGCATAACACTGTTTATACAGTAGCTGGAGAATTAGATAAACATTAGCCACAAACTGCGGGCCAATTTTGAATTGTCTGTGTGCACTCGATTAAATATTTACTTTCGAATATCGATTTTAAAGTGCAATAGTTGGCGTTGTATTACACTAGAGTGGAAGTGGCAGTGAGATAAGTTCCATGGGAATTAAAATTCTACACACCGTATGTGGCACCATCTAATAACTCAAATGAACAGGTCAATTCGAAATGTTGCTTTCAAATGTATTGACATGCTATTGAGAAAGACAACAGTAAAAGAAAAAGACAAAATTAAGTCATGTTTCAGAAATACTGTTTGTTTTGCGTGCTGAAAAGAGTTGGTGACAGATGATCCCTTAATAGGTCAACGGTAGCGCTCATACTCCAAAGCGAAACCTTAAACCTAAATTCGTCAACATCAGCCTGATATCTACCCATGCTTTTGCAGAGGAGAAAGATGACGACGCCAAAGATATGTAGTTTCTAGGAGCTCGTGGATAGAACGTACAATGCCTTAGCTACGATGTTAAAATAGTTTTGGGTGATTTTATTGGAAATGAATTTTATAGGAAGTCTTTGGTATTAGAAGCATAGCCTCCACGACACCACCTCCAACAAAGGATGGAGGCTACTTGACGTTGAAGTGGGATACAATTTTGTCTTAGCTAATAGGTTTACCCTTCAGGGATAGTGCACAGTGACTGTAGGTTTACCCGTACGTCATAAAGCAAAGTGTAAAACGACTATAGGTTTACCCGTAGATTATAAGGCAAAGTGTAACAGTCCAAGCGTTCCGAGGACCGAACATCGACTCGGAACACTACCTTGATGTAGTCAAGGTATGGAACGGATGCCGATATCCAGTACACCGGAAAGGCAAAGGAATACTGTGAGAAAGTTTGACTTCGGAAGGTTACAATCGCAAGGGGTCATATAACTTCAGCATTAACTTTGGAAGACCAGTGGCTGCACTACTGGAAACTTATCAGTGATGCCTCTGTTGTGCTAGGTTTTTCTTAACCACACACCATAAAGAAATCCCTGGTTCTGTAAACAAATGCAGGCGAAAAAAAATCAATAAAAAAAGTTGGGGTTCAAAGTGGCCCTGCATAAAAGGATCAGAGCTGCTCACAAACTCGCCAACCAGAAGAGATTGACACCAGGCTCTTAAAAGAAAAAAACGGGCAAAACGTGCAATTGAGAAAATAGAGAAATGTTATTGCAGAAAGGAGGTTCGGAAAAAATAACAAATCAAGGCTACAAGCTCTAACTCGAAACCTGCAGGGACGAACACGGAAAACTAGTAACAAAATCGTAGGCAATGCTGAGATCAAATCATTTCTGCAGAAATCCAAAAAGCTATTGGAGTCGAGGCAAAACTTTCCTCCAAACTCGTCGAGTCGTGCATGATGACGATGCAGAATGCACGGTGCTTCAACAGGTTCGGGAAACAGTTCATTGAGACCTTTGGTATCAGGAAAGGATTTAACAAGCGTCCGTTTTTAATCCTTCTGAAGTTTTTTCCAAAACCAGAGACTTGTCATCCGTTAACAATGTTCAGGAAGCAACAACTGCGATTTGCATAGAGGATGTACTCTGAAGCAGCAGCTCGAAGCCTATCTACTATAGGTACACTATCGGAACATATCACGGTGAACTTCAGTTGAACAAATTCAATATATCTTATTCACAAACCTACTAATATATCTTATTCAAACTAACCTACTCTTCCAAATCCTGAACTTCGTAAACTAAGAGGGGAAGACTATGAAGGAAAGAAATCTTCAGCCAATCTTGCCAATATGAAGCACCTCGACTCTAGAAGATATTATCCTGTAATTATTCGGAACCTTTTCTTCAACAGATTTCCCGAGCACATACGGAACGTGCAAATAGGCATCTATGAGTCTCCAGGTTTCGATGGCATTAGAGGGGCTTATATGTATTAATGAAAGTCTAAATAAAAACCATGATGTGCTGACACTTCTTATGGATTTTAGTAAAACTTTCGACAAACTAAACCATAAAATACTCATTTAAGCTTTAGAATGCATTGGAGTCCGAGGAGTCCTTGCAGGTTGGATCAGGGATAATCTTTCTTGTAGAACTTTCCAGGTAAGAATTATGGATGCAATAATCGAATGGAACATTACGCAGTATTACAGGGCTTCAAATTGGTCTCATCTCAACACTAATTGTTCTGTATGCAAATGAGCTGCTTCGAGTTTTAAAAAAATAGGATCCTATTTGCCCATGCAGACGATACACCCATTGATGTCCGGCACAGGTATCAGGATGTGGCTACGAGAATCATGCAAGATGAATCCAGCGAAGCAGGAAAGTGGTGCCACGATAATGAATTCCAAAAATGCATATCCATGGATGCATATGCAGAATAATGCATATGTTTTTCTTCAGCCTCCTAAGAATTGAAATGAGACAGGATAGACTCAAGAAGCTAGGAAATGAATTCGTGCGGGCCTCTAGTCAATAGTTGTTGGCAGTACTACTAATTCTCGAAATGCATAGATAAAGAGAATGATTGTCCGAAATATAACCATTCATGAAAACAAGTATTTAAACTTTTGGATGAGGAGTGAATGTTTCACAGTTGCCACGAAAATATATTAAAATATTCCTGGACAAGGATTGACCAATGAAATTTACAAAACTCCCCCAACACGTATGACATTTTAATAACTTATGTATGTCACATAACACTATTCGCACGACACGTCCTAATCAATTACAATTACAGAACTATTTTTACGATCTCCTCACCATCAATATGTCAAATCGATAACCATAAACATAAATTTCAAGGATACTGCCGGAGACATTTCCAAATGTCACCAATTAAAATCGCCAAATGATTTTAAATACACAGAACCAAAGAACTACATATTCCATCGTCGTGGCCAGTAGCAACTTGCAACCTTCACCATATTTGATCTTCCTTCAGTCATTTATCATGTTCGATGGAGAACCTTTACCGCCAACGTCCCTCCCTCTCTCCATTTGTAATAACAATAAACCATAAATTATCTAGTCAACCCCAAATGCAATTGCAACTATAGATACACAGATACACAGATATACTAGTCGATTCTCCACTTACCTTGCCATAGCTATTAAGTGATCCATTTATCCATCGATCAGCTTCCAAGCGGCCAGTTAGAAGGGCTCCCGTATTTGGATCGATTCGCTGCCATTCTCGTACTTCTCGTTGAAATGGTGAGCCACCATTATTACTACCTGGTATTGCAACTTCCATTTCTCAGTATATGTATGTGCAGCTCTATATAAATGGGTGTGTGTGTATGTGTAGTGGATAATATAATTTTTATTATATTGTACTATTCAATAATAATTTGTTGCTACTGTTCGCAATTCGCATGCTATCCTCTGAGTTGAGAGGTACTATTTAACTCGAACTCCCGATCTACTTTGTACCTGATGGTTACATCTAGATACGAGAGAGTAAAAATTGGTCTGGTTTAGCCAAGCTGCACACGCACTCTGTTAAAAAGAAGAAGAAAAAGAAGAGAAGAAGAAGAAGGAACAAAATTAATTAAATCGGAATTGATGAATTATTGATGATGATATAATGAATTGATTATTGGGTCGTCTTGTGTGTTGCAAAAAGTATCTAAAGCCGGGCACACTGCAAGATATTTAATTAGAAGCTAGGAATGAATATATCGCAAATCCTGTGGTAATTATTCTCCGGATGGCATCTAAGACTGGTAATTAATCTTGTGACCGTATCTGGTTGGTGCATCAGGCGGAGACGACCGTAGCGAGGAGTCGAGGCCCCTTTAGGCCTTTTAAGAAAGTTAAGACTATCATTAGGCAGGGGAGGCAGGGGCACTGACGACTGGTGGTGGTATCTAGGAAGTATGCCTCTGGTGTGCTCTCATTTTTGTGGTTAAGTTGGTTTTCTGTTACTTAGTCTTGTTCGTATGCCATCATGCGTGCGGCCCGGGGTGAGGAGAAGGAGATGTGTGCGTTCGCATTTTTGCTTGTACATATTCTGTGCTTAACTCCTTCTAACATGCGGAATGCGGAAATCATTTCTGCGTGCTAAGTAGATAAGTGAAAGGTGTTTGTGTGTTTTCTTTTTTCAAGACTAACATGTGTTCTTTATTTATTTATTATTTTTTTATTCAAGTCTATCCACCTTGTCGAATGCACTTTAGAGGCTGAGAATGTGAAATCGGAGATCCAGTGTATCCGTATCTGGAACTGAACTTGATTGATTATTTCGAATACATTTTTGTGGTGCGGTTTTTATCATCGCTGATCAGCGATCGAAAGGTGTCAATTAAAGCTCAATCATGCGTGAGAATAAATTTTTGCTTTCTGTGTGTTGAGGTGACTTTGATTAATGTGGACCGTTTTGTTTTCTGGTTAGGATAGGAATGCGGAATGGATGATGGTTGGTAGTGATTATTTTTTCGTTAAAGTAGGTCGATTACCAAATGAGAGATTTATTGTGGGCGGTTGGTATTTTTGCGGCCACTGGCTAATAAGGGAATTCGGGAGCTGAGTCATAGGCATTGGAATGTGTGAAGAATTTTTAAACTGGAAGGTGTATGTGTACTTTTGAACTTTTAATATTTAACAAAGAACAAACTTGTCTGCACATTCAAAGAAAATAGTAGTATTCCATGGTTGATTTCTGGTCTAAACTAGGCATGAACTCGATAGTAGTACGGTACGATAGTGGCAAGGGCAATTTATAATAACTCGTCCCATTTTCAGAAGATGCCAACCAACATCAAGATTATGCTGAGACCTTATACAATGTTTCAGCGAAGAAAGTTCCAGTTTTTATGAAAAACTTATTATAAACATGCATATAATAAAGCCGGTATTGAGTTAAAATAATGTGTCAAACAGTAAAACACGTTTTTTTCGGAATATTAGCGTATGATACACCAGAAGCTTTACATGTCTAAACAATTGCTATAATAGTTCCCTACTTCTCCTGAAGCCAATCGTCGTCTCTATTCAGATAAAAATATGTATGTACTATAGAAATATATATTGAAAAACCTTTCGAGATCGAGATAGAAGAAAATATTATGTACAGTTTACACTAGGCTTATGATTATCAAATAAGTTTAAAGAGTGTTCAGTTTAGTTTAAATCAGTTTGCTGAACTAGTCCTTTTTTATTTCATTTACTTTAGTTTAGTTTTGTTGACTACTCAAGAAATTCGGTCTTGTGTGATGCACACTAAACAGTCCTTACCAGATCTATATATACCCCCACACAACCGAAAGACGCTCAATTTATTTCAGTTGTTTCAATAACATGTAACTAAAGTTTACCCGAGCTAGTTTAACTACTGAACTCAATGAACTCCTGAACAAAATTTAAATGACATTGCTAGTTAGTTAACTTAGTTCACTAGAAAGAACAATTGAAAACAATTGATTTTGTGACCGCCAACCTTAGTGCTTAGTGCATCGAACTAATGAAAAGGTTAAATCCCTGGAAAAACCTACATTTTTCTACGATCACAACTGTTTTGAGCTGCTGCAATCATGATAACCCTCTTGCATCACTTATTATAGACCGTAATTTTTTGCTTTGGATTAAGACGTAAGATCACCTTACAAAGATTCGAGTGAAGACTTTAAATGCTATTTAGTTAGTTTCGGGAGTATTTCTGTACCATGCAGGTACACATTTATACCTTTGTTAAATTTTTGCTTGCACTTATATCTATAGAGCAAGTACTGGTTTCCTGCGTAAATTCTAACTCGAAGTTTTTATCAAACTTTACCTTCAATTCTTCCTGTCTGCCGGAAGACTAAGACATGGAGATTTCAACTTTTCATATCGAAAGCAAGGAGAAAGAATCTTTCACAGAAATTAAAGAATAAAATTCTGTGAACAAACATAGGATGATACACGAGCAGAGATCACTTTAAAATACGACATTTTACACCTTTTAAGAAAGGTAGAAACTCAAAGGTACGATTTGCCTCAATCCAATATGATACCAAGATAAGAATCTATGTACCCTTAGAAATCTAGGGTAACAACGATGAATAAAATTATATCGTTTTCACATTAACTATAAAACATAGGACTGATTAAGTCTAATGCTAGGCTTGTGCACCAGATAATACTTCAGAGAACAGAGAAATTCAAAGAACACTCAGTTCAATTTAAATCTGTTTGCTGAACTAGTTCGTTCTTCTAGTTCATTTAGTTCAGTACCGTTCGGTGGTCAGGCATTTCGGTCCTGTGCGATTCGAGTACATGGACTTTCCCTTCATATGACCAGCAAGGACATACATAAGTTTAATTTTTTCCCACTTTTTTATGTCCCACTTAAGTGGTTTAGTCGCTCACGCTACTTCCGCTATGGGTATGTCAACAACTGCCAGGCAGGCGCCTATAAATAGCAGTGACGTATTTCAAATTTGGGTTGGGTGGCTCGCTTTGCTCACTAAAATGACTTCACCCTTTTCCGCGAAGGACTTAGAGCGCACGCGACTTCGTCACTTCGCTAAACTAGTTCATTCGTGAATTATGTATATAAATCTATCTAATAAATGTATATTTCGAAATTGCTGTGGAGGTACAATAATAAAGGGTAAATCATACGCATAGCATACCAATATGATGTCAGAAGTGAACTACATTTTCAAATGTCCAGTAAAATTGAATGAGTACTAATTCACTCTGTGATTCCTGAATTAAATGGAAGTGTTTTAAACTTGATTTTATATAGGAAGAGCGAAATAGGATTCGATGTGCTGCTAATGATTAGGGAAATGTAGGATTTTCAAAAAAATGTATACCTATCGCATGAACAACTTTACATTAAATTAAGAAAGACCGACGGTTCCTTACATTAACCAACCACTCCTTAGAAGTCATTTAAAAAAATCTCATCCTTCAAGGTTAAATTTTTGCACATTCTTTCTTAAATTTATTACAAGTTCGGTTACCTTTTACTGCCCTAAGCTTCACAAATACAAAAATGAAAACCACATACATAAGTTCCCCCATGGAGTCCTATCTTTAAAGCATAACAATTCTATTATTATATACTATGTCTACACTACTAATCGAAAATTATTGCCATGATCATATACAAATGGAAACGAATGAATGTATAATTGGCTGTTAAGTTAAACAAATCTAAAATTGCGTGCTAGCTTAGCTTGAATTAAAATCCTCAACATTCGCCTTCCATTTTGGCTTTTAGAGGTCAAGATCAATTCCAATATAATTTGCCTGATCATTTCTGTTTTATTTTTATGATTCTCCCTCTTGAATCACAATCAAAGGTAAATGCATATCGAACTGAAAATTAATATAATAATAATGCTATAACAAAAAAAAAAAAAACACATAATGATGATGATGGGATGGTTGCTTCGAAGTGTGCAGTTACCAACCGTAGAACCAGAAGAAGAAGAAGATACAATCCACCGATACGAAATCAAATTAAATGATTGAACAACAATGGTGGCTACCTGTAATTTATAATCATTTTTATTCTGTGTGTAGATTATACGATGCTTGGTGGCCATAAAATAACAATGGCCAACAGAAGCGCGTTCAAACCGTGCTAAAATAATCGCATGCGTCGCATCAAACTATAAAACAATAACACAACCGACAACAGGCGAAAAGATACAATTTTTTTTCAGGCTTCTAAGCATTCGCGCAAATAAGTACATATGCACATACATACCAATGTATATCCCCTCAACCAGAGTAGGCATGGGTATGTGGATTTTTTCCATTAAATTTTATTATTTTCGATAAAAATCTACACAAAGTAGCTCTGGGGTATACTACACTCTAGCTAGCCCCTGTCTGTTGTTGATTTAGGCTTTGTTTTTATTTAGTTGATGCTGGGTGCCTATATCGATATGCACCATCGAGATAATTGGTTAGATCGCAATGATGATGGTTGTGGTGCTGGTGGTTGGTAGCCACACGAGCAGTTTGTTGGCGATTTCGAATCACGTGGATGGTGTTGTTTTTTTTTCTTCTGTTAGTAGCAATTGATTGTTAGGCTGGTATGTTTTTTTTAGTTTTTTTTTTTTTCTTGAGCCACCAATGACCAATTGTGTAGGTTAACATATATATTCGTGCTGGAAAGTGGATGTTTAATTGAGATGGAAACAGAAGTTGTACCAAACATCATTGAGCAATTGTCACGGTTTGATCTTTGGCTTTGGGTGACAACAAGATTCGATAGTGTAGTTTCAATTGACTGCAAAATGTCGTAGTGATGTAATGTGTGTAAAGTGCAAACTGGCTATAATGCTAATCCAAATTTATTTAATTATTATTGAGAAGAAATTTTCGAATAACATATTTTCTGATAACTTAGTGGCAGCAGAGCCAAGTACCAGTGAAAGCAATCACCCGGTTACGAAGCAAATTAAGGATCCTTCCACCACTAGCTCGAAAATCTGCTTTTATGTAAACTGCGCCAATGACAAGAAGATCAAAAACTTGCTTGACAGCGTTACCTTGATTCTACCAATTGCTCTACATTTGCACTAAGGTGGGGATTAGTCTCCTGGTTAAAACATAAAACCTGGTAGATTATCTAAATATAGCTTCTACAATTGTTTTATTACTCTATTAGAAAATCGTCTATACGAACTAGAGAGGCCTTTTACTGAACTGAAAAGACAATATTCCACTCGAAGCAGCAGAATATGCGACAAGATATGGGATCCTAAACAAGCCACCACCAAATGGATGTATACTGCCGTCGTTAAACTTATCCATACGATTGCCTTGTCTGGTGGTATACTCCCATAAAAAACAAATATGAACACTCTCACAAGAGTCCAACGTCTGGCGAGGGAACCCCACCATCACCCATGATCTCTTCATAAAAATATAGCGGCAAAAAATGCCTTTCGTCCGGATATAAAAGGTATGATATATGACACAGCATCATGTATGTTTTCCGAGTATATAACCCCTTTTACAAACTGCACACTCAACCTCGACTACAAATTTCCCTCCAGAGAGAGCTGGACAAGCTGGACAAGTGGTGAGGCCATCAAACCTACGTCCGTATCTATTTGTATTGTTCATATAACTCTGCAACCACGCAAGTCTGCACCTAGTCGAAATATATGGTTACGCCGAGGCTTGCAGGGACTTATCCAATCTGAACAGCAAGATCCACATACTAGCCAAGCAGCCATCAAAGACTTCACTTCCATAACAATCACCTCAAAATCCTTCAGTACAAGGCAAATCATCATACCCTGCCGGGACACATGGTCTTTCAAGGGAAGGAAATGACCGAAAAGCCAGCTAAAATATCGTCGAAATCAATGCCGACAGTTCACTCAGTCCTAACACCCAGCAGTCGTAAATTACCTACTTTGGATTTTCACAACATGGTCAACTTAAGGTAGAGTGCACTCTCCTCGTCCGCATTTCGAGAATTCCTTGGGTTTAATACAACAACAAAAAAAAGGACTGATCTATCACTCAATAGATCACAGCTGACCTTCCTCAGGCCAAAACCCAATGGCGATTCCCCTTAGAAGAATGAGAATCATCACCAAACTCCTATGCAGAGGCTATGGGGACGCAGATGGAAAGGAAGACATGGCACACTTCTTCTGTGAATGCCCAAGCCTCAACAAAATTTAACACTTAACCCTCGGAAAAATATCTTTTAACGAACTAGTTAACACGCCACCTAACACCACTCTCGAATTCATCACCAAGACCGCCGCAACTAACCTACCTGAGACAGGCCTAAATACTCCCTGGAATGATCGGCCGAATTCCACCAATTACCCAAAAGGGAATAAAGCAGATAGCAGAGAACTTCTGCCGGTCTTTAACCGGAAGAATGTTAAAACCACACCAACAATTGGGTACCTTCAGATCCATATCAGGAAACCGGACATAGAAGATGATGAATACTGCAATAAAGTTGAAGGAGCAATTATTTATAGAAGAAGAGACCAACTACTATCTCCTGCAGGTAATCTGATTTATCAATCTATTGCTTGAAAATCTGATCAACTACAGCCCCAATTGGACCTTCACAACCCAAATAACTATGAATACTTTTACATGCATTTCAAAAGTATTTTTACGGGTTGTGGTTACTTTGATTGTAGATATAATTATTGTAGTCAATGAACACATTTACCTAACTAAACGCTGTAACAACACAAGAAATGAAAACCGCTGTTCATTTATAATGGCAGTTTAACCCAATTTTTCATAAGCGCTACTACACTTTATCTAAACCAACAAACAAACGCAACTAATTGACCAACAAATCAGAAAAAAAATCACTACCCGTAACTAATCACATCTCAATATTTAAATAAACACCAAGCAAACAAAAAGTTTCCTAATGATCTGCAAATTCCCCAAAGTCGTCCTCCACCACCACTTTCTCTTTCTCTATTCATCATTCATCATCGCATATCGATAAATCCCTCGCACAAAAAACCTACCATTTAACTAATTGTTAATTGCACAGAGCTAAACCGTCCTACTTCGACACCGAATATTGGTTTCCTAACCTCAATTTCGAGAAAAAAAAACATAATTATATACCAACTACTCTTCCCTTTACCACCAGCGTGCAGAGCACAGAGCAAATAAATTTCACAAAAATCCCCAAACTGGGTTAATCTGTCCAAATTGACCACAGCAGTCACAGTCGCGGTACACGTTCGTATGTACACACATATTTCTATATGGTCCAAAAAAAGAGGAAAAAAAAATTGCAAAAAGAAAGCAATTGTAACAAATATCCATTCAAGGCAGAGTGAGAAGTAAGTAAGTAAAGATACAGACAAAGCCGCGGGAAGAAATTGCAGCATCCGAACACAAAAAAGGCCAAAACGATGATGATGTTGGAAATTAGAGGTCTAATGGTGCTTATTCATGTGAACACATGGCCCAAAGACAACACCCAGCCACTAGGTGTTGCTGCAAAGATGATGATGATGATGATGATGCCAACACACAGTGTTTGGTAATAAAAGATCCCATTAACCATTAACATCATTGTGCCGGTCTTTTGGTGAAAATTATGTTTCACTGCAGCATTTCATCTTTTCGAACATTTTCCTATCGTCATTATCTCTGCTGCTGGTTTCGGTTGAAGGCGATGAAGCCGTTTATGGGGGTGTAAGACTTGTTTGGGGGAATCGTGTGGTTTTCACTTTATTCATCGTGAGCGGGAAAATGGTTCATATGAACCAAAAGGAGATACAGAAGTGTGGGTTGCAGTGGGTGGTACAAATTAACAAAGTGCTTACGTACAGCTACTTATGTACAATGCACACATATATTTATGTATAGATATACGGAATATGCAGATTACACAAAGAGAAACTAGTTATAGTTTGGTGCTCTGGGCTGCAGTTTGTCAACATTGACACAGTGAACGCTCCTGACCTCAGACTGCGAATTTATTGTGTCTTTTGTTTGGCTTGGTATGCTGCTAAGAAATCTAGCGGAATCGAGTTACACAAAAAAGCACAAACTCTTCCTTGAATTCGGGTAAACCTTTCAATGATTTTCCTTAAGAAGAATGTAATGCATGAATTATTCCTCCTTTGTGATTCTCACATTTTTAATTGACACACAACTTGAATGGTTCAGTGTTATTTATTGGACTATCTTTTTCGAAAAGCTTTTGACAAACAAAATGTCGCCTCTGAGCAGAACAAAATCCTGGACTAATTTTAGAAAAATCATTCCATCCACAAAAATGTACTGCTTGGTGTGGTTTTTGGAGTGGTGGAATCATTGGTGCATTTTCATTTGAAGATACAAATGAAAGAGCTGTTACTGTCAATGGAAGGCACTATAGATAAATGATTAAAGATTTATTTCAGCCTCAAATTGAAAAAATAGATACAGACAATCTTTATTTTCAAAAGAATGGAGCTACAAGCCTCACAATACGTAAAACATTGCCCTATAGGGGTCTAAAAACTTGTCACCTAGATCATGGGATTAAATGCCATCATTTTACTTTCTTAAGGGTTTCTTGAAAAGTAAAAGTCTAAGTGGATAAGCCAACAGCAATTGCATAGCTGAGAGATAACATTCTGACCGAAATTGATGATCTTAATGCAGTAATGTGTGAGCGAGTGTTTGAAAGTTTACATGTTCGTATGAGAGGCAGTAGACGTGCTCGTGTTAAAAATTTAAATTATATTATGTTTCGCATATATGTAAATGTTCAGAGCTGTATTTCAATAAATAAAAGAAAACATGTTTTGTTTAAAAAAAACATTTAGGACCCTTTACTTGCCGTCAGGGCCATTTCTTCAGGAGGCAGTAGACACCATAGTTGCAGCCTTTCTTGTAAAGCTGCTCGCATATGAAAACATTTCGTCCCAGAGAATGATAGCTTCATGTCACTCTCCTCATCAGCTAAATTAGTTCCGTAATATCTTGAAACATCACACGCATAACACTTTACGTAACTATAAGCTGAATTCTATTGTGTGAAACTGCCTAAATAGCTTTCACTTTTATCTCCTGCCTTTATATTCCTATTGAGTATGTTAACTCCAACAATTGCACATTGGATTGCATCCAACGACTCCAAGGCGAAGAGCTTAAGTTGCAAGTAATTGTAATTTAATTGCTGCCGACCAACGAGAAAGAAATGTTTTTCCATGGCTTTTACCTATCCTTCGGTTGACAGCCCCAAGTTAATTACAACGATAAACCACCAGCGATATGTGAATTTTATTTGTGACATCAAAAGCTGTCACGTAAGACCTTGTCTAAATGAAAAATCTCAGAATTTCTCCCAATTTCTGTCTACGGAAATACATTTTATGTTAGTTAACCTTAACAGCAGTAACGCAAAATTAGAGCTCTGTTTCTTGTTTACAGTTTTCTCCTTTTTCTCTTACTCTAATCTAATTGTCATTACAATCAGCGAAACTTGGAGTTGTGAAAATGCTGCACAAACAAGTGGTACCGCTAATGTTTCTCTAAATGCTGCCTCCATCGTTTCCATCTTTCTCTCCCAGACTAATTGCCTGATTCAAAAGAAGATTAACACAAATTTAAAGGTCGTGAGCTGATTTTTTTCGTGTGTCTCTTCTTGCTGCAGTTGAAGATGGGAAAAAGTGGAAGAATTATGATTATTGCAAAGATGAACAAAAAAAAATGAAAAGTGATTGAAAGTTATGGAAGTAGACATGAGATTAGACTTTAATGACGAAATCTTTAAAGGAAAAGCGAAATTAGAGAAAATAAAAGTATCAAATCGCGACGTAATTCAAAAAATAAAAAAGCCACAACTCGAGACGTTTGCAAGAATTATTGCTATTACAGAGAATGGGATTTAATTGGGTTTAAGAAAAAAAAAAGTTCGCTGCTCAACTCTTTTGTTTCGTGTCAGCGGTATTGTTTACGATTGTTTTTCATTGATAGAGATTGCTTTTCACAGGTAATGAAATGTAAATGATATTATGTAATATGAAAAACAATCGAAGGGATTGTCTAGTAAGAGAGGGCTTTATGACACTGGACGAAGTTTATGTAAGCTATTATTTAAGCAGTTTCTTATTAAGAACAAGCATCCAAAACGAACAGGCTAGCAACCCGCACAAAGGTCCAGCTTATTTGTCCCCACAAATGGCAGGGAGAAAGACGATTGGTTTTTACGCCTCCAAAAGAATCTATCAGCAATGTCGATAAAATGATGTAATTGAAAGCCATATCTTGGTTACTCCGAGAGCAATGATACACATCTAACAATCTTTCCAGTATATGATAGACAAGTCTGTTTACAAATAAAGAAAGGCGCAGGTGATGCGATTTTCAACCCAGCCTTAGGAAACACCTACACAGACGGTGGGAACGCGAGTAGCGAATTCTTTTAAGGTTCAAGTGGCTGACGTTCTCCTCGCCCTGTCGCAAATATTAAGTAGGACAAGCTGGCGACTTTCTACATCAACTAACGGGGCACAATCTCCCATAACCAAAGACCTTATCCATGCAGTATCGACAGAGTTATACCAAAGTTAACTAGGAACCATATCGACGCATGACAATCCGTCACTTCAGATAGAGAGACTGAAGAGTGACCATTGTTCATCTCTGGTTTGAACAGGCCTATTGAATTACATATGTCGTTGTTTTGAGGATGAGGCCGGAGTTTATCATCCACGTGGATGCATTAAAGGATTACTGCAACGCCGTCACCCAAGGTAGGAAAGCTAGATGCCATCGATCAGTTTTCAGTTGCCGGTCAGAATTGGAAGCATCATCTTAACTATTCAAACCTTCTACAAGAGCTCGTACAATAGTTGCCATCTTCTGTTTATAAGCGAAACCATATATCGGTTCAAACAAAAACGTGAACAAAAGTGTGAGTAATAGTTTCACTGGTGAAATTTTTGGAATACAATGGTTATCCGTTTATAAATACAGGTCTCAGCTAGACCACAAGATTCAAAATAAAGAAAATCAAATATGTTTCTTTCATATCTTACGTACAATGAATGAAATGCGCTTAATTGATGTTCATAAGATTTTGCAACACACTTGGGACTCCTTTTAGCAGCTGGGGTAACTTATGTTCCTAGTGCTACTATTCTATTATTCCCTACCATCCACATTTTCCCCCGGCAACTGCTGCAGTTATTGTTTCTTCCATCTGCTGCTACTGTTGGCATATTCTTGTGTTTTTTTTTTATATTTGCTTCCTTAGAATAAGCCAAGACCTGTCAGCTGCTTCATTGTGGAGGAAAATAAATTCTCTTGTTTCCCAAGTTTGTATGCATCTACTGGCTTTGCATAAATGCATCAACAAAACCACACTTTTTTTTCAATAAACAGACGACAGATACATTGTGTGTAGGATACTAGATTTTTTTGCTGGGCCTCTCTATTCATGTTGCTGCTGCTACTCAGAATGGAATGGCATTCGCGACTCCTTTTCGTTTTCACAAAACAGGGAAAGATCCAAGTGTTAAGATTTCCAGCAGCAAATTCTTACAGCAGATACATATTTCTTCTCAGTTTTTGTCTTTTTTATTTCTCTACTCTACCATGCCACATGCAAGAACAGCTCCAAACACACTGGATTGCCTGCCTGGCAGAGAGAATCTAGAAATCCAATTTAGAATAAGTACACCAAGTCAGTTGTGTACTCTCTGGTCCGGAATGAGATCCTTGAATTTGATTAGAACTGACACTTTGGCCATAAATAAAATACTAGCTGCATCGATGCATGTATCTAGAGGGGGTTCCACCACCACTAGCAATAGTTCGGCTTTTTCCTTGTTTATGAACCTCCTATGAACTGGTGCTCTGTAAGTCGACTCTGTTTATGGTTAACTGAAGAAAAATATCCTTGTCGTGTTCTATTGGCGTTCGATTGAAAGTACTTTTTGTTTCCATTCGTGGCCGCGGCGTGTCCATATTTGGAGATTCCCGCATACAGCCAGCAAACATGGTGCTAAGTGGGAATTCTTGTTTCGTACTCTCGGTTCGGGTGATTTAATGTCCCTTTACTCGGATTGACTTCAAATTAGTTGATGTCTTTTGAGGCACCTTTTTGTAATTAGATGCGAGTGCTGGCTGGAGTGGTGAGGGTGGTGGTTGCATGAGCGCCTGCTAGGCCGTGTACGGCTTATTAAATATTCATGTTACAGGCGGCGCGGCGCCATACAGCTGGATATGGAAATGTGTATACATCGTTCTCGTACGTTTCCGAATCTGAATAATTATTTGGAGGGTGAACTGGCAAAGAGGATTGTGTTCACAATTGAGTTGTTGATGTTTGAGGTAGGACTAACTGAATGAAAGATATTTTTAATGACGTAATGGGAACGAGTTGGTATTTCGTGGAAATGGACACGTGGGGTCAGAGTTATTCTTGTGTAAGATGTGTTATGCGAATTTATTTGATTGAGGAAGTGAACAGAAACATATGAATAATGAATAAATATCTAGAAGGTATCCGCTTCTTAATGCAAACGGTACCCAAGAGACTGAGATACTATTTCACCACAATCTTAGTCTAGAGAAGTTTTTAATGCATCAGATCTTGAAGATCTTATAACAATAGCCAATCTCTAAACATTGACTTGTGACATGTAGACTCAGACATAACCATCATTTTGGCATATGAGGAATAAGACCAAAGAAAATTCACTGGGCTTAATTTACCAATAGCAACCATCCTTCCTACGGAAAGGCTATTCAAAAGGAGCAAGGAGTGACGTAATACGGATGCAATGCCCCCAAAGACTTTTGAAACTTCACCTATTATGCAACATCAATACCACCAACCTAGTTGGACATGTGAAAATCGTTGAAAGGATTTCATCGTGCCGAAAAGAGAATCCGTCTCTATAGCCCCCTTTAAGCATCAAACCAATAATTTGTTACCTCAATATGAATGGAGTACTGAGGGCTAAAATATGTCAAATCGCTGTTCGGATTCTCGAATTTATAAAGGGTTTGCCTAGTTTTCTGATGTCACCTCCTTCTCAACTCAAGCAATCTTAAGCTCATTTGCGAACTTGCTTCCAAACAGCATCTTTATGCATTGATCGTTGAAGAGGCTTATTGGTTGAGGCCCAGGTCCGAACTCTAGTGCCACCTAAGTAAGTAAATAAGATATTGAAAAACGTCTTTAGATTCCGATATGATAATAACCTCCCTCGTTCATGTTACGGAGAAACCATCAAAGATAGTGAACCAATACTCATACGGCGGCGCTAGAAAAGATGCTGCACATCTTTTCCTGGATATTTATGGGAAAGAGATCGTAATGAAGTCGGCGATGTGAGTAAGGGACTGATCGCTATGGTGCCCCAGTAAGACATAACATGCCATTATCCTCAACCCTGCGTTTATAAAAATAGAAACCATGGACTACGTTACCCCGTCCCTATTCCTAGCCGACAGTATTGGGCAGAGAGCACAATAATCTAAAATTCTCTGTATTGGTTTTAAGGCGAGGGCATAGGACCCGGACTATTTTCAGTCTTTCCTGCTGTAAGCACGTCTTTTAAACTACCAGACTTTTGCAGTGTATTGCAAGCCGAGGTTATGGCTATTGGTGAAGCCGTCATTTACACCGACAGTTAATCAGCTTGAATCATATAACTATTGGGCTGATCTAAATTGGTTAAACAATGTTGTGCATCTCTGAATGAAATATTTAAAAATTGTAATTTATCTGTTAATACGTGAAATTACACCCGACATATGAGACCATGTTAAGCAGACGTAGAGCAACAAGTCTGCTACCTATCACCACACCACGAATAGGTACTCTAGTTGGATTACTGACTTCACACTACGTGTTAAGAGGCACGTTAGAGGCACCTTAAGGCGTGGAATTTTGACTAACGACTTATGTTGTAGCTGTATGGATGAAATCACCATTTCCATTCTGTGTAGCTGCTCTCCATTATCCTCATCAAGAAAACAGATTCTGAGAGAATTCTTCTTCAAGGAGCTTGAAGATATTGCCGAGAGGATTATCAATGAAATTTGAACCTCTTTCATAAATCGAAATGCTTCCGAGACCCTAGCTATCGACTTATCGCCTTTTTGATAAGTAACTACACCACACAGTTTCTATTATCAGGAGAAGAACAAGGCTTCTGGCATAAACGCGAATCTAGGTATGCGAAAAAGTTTCCATTACATTCGCTATTTCTGCAATCTTTTACTATAAACCTTCCTCCGTACATTATTATTCAAAAACTTAAATCAGCTATGATAAGGGTACTTATCCAAACTTGCTTAAAAATTTGCAAAGTACTCTTAGCTTGTGCTTGAAAAGTTTTCCAAAAAACCATGCTACTTAAAGCGATGACAGTATCTACTTCCAAAGTGTATTAATAACAACGGAGACTTTGCATACATTATAAAAGTCCAATGGATATGAGCATTTCAAAAACTTTAGCAACTCTAAGCCAACTAATTGGACCACTATCTAGATTAGATCATATCCCCTTGCGTTCTAGCACTCGTAAACATAGTAAGTAACTCAAAACCACCCATTTACATTGCAGTATTCCATTTCTCACCATTTTTGGATGAGTCACATTGAATTAAACATCCATAGATACTTAGATATTCGCCAAGTTTATTTTTTTTATCTCTCCTTGCACTCCAATGAATATTTAACAAGGAAAGCAAACAAAACGTGCTGTGAAACCATGGGGACAGTGTTGTTGTTCTAACACAGCAGAGCGATATGATGGAGGTGTCACGAGAGGTGAAACAAGAACTGTTACCAAGTAACGAACATAACTGTGATTTGTTTCTATAATAGGTATATTCCGCTTTTAGCGAATTTTTGTTCAACATACATATGTATGTATGCGACTGTGTGTGTGAGTGTGTACGAACCTGGTGTGAATAGAACGTGAAACGTGACTACTCGTATGACTGGTATGGAATTTTCATTGTAGCCCCAGACTCCATATGGAGTGCGACTGGATTATTGTAAAAAGATTGTAAATATGCTGTAGAGAGGAACCCGACATGCTTTTAACCAAGTTATGAGTAATTTATAGGTTTTGTTAGCCCGAACGATGTAATTATGAATTTAATTATTACTGCCGATTGGTGCCAATGTAATTTAGTGGTTTTGCTAAAATTGAAGGGTATACCTACAAGCACAGCACGATTATAAAAATGACAATCAGCAACTGCACAAAGGAGATAAAGTAATGATTATGATTCAAAAGTTGAAGAGGCATATCGACTTCACAATGCCATGCAAATTGCGTTCATTCATTATCGATCCGGAAGACTTAAAACCAATAAAACGAACCCATATATCGTACTTTTTCCATTTCATCATTACCGGTCTGTCTTTTCTTTTTTAAAGAAATCCATCATTAGTTGTGACATGACAGACAAAAAACATTAAAATTACGCCCACAACAAGACCGAAATCAGCCAAGAGTGAAAAGTATCCGAATAGCACCGAATCCGAATGAAAGACAGCCAGTCATACATATAACAAAGGCAATGATTAACCATATGACACCACTCAGTACGTACTGTTACAGCTGCTCTCATATATATATGTATATGCATGCATGTATGTACATTTACTGTACTTAAACTGTGAAATGACATACAAAGTCAGGCTGGTTTCGTGTCGCGTGAGCCGCCAGATTTAATGGCATCTCCTACATTCGATTGCGTTGGCTGCTCTCGAAAAGTACCCAACCGGTGACGGCGACGGCAACGATTAAAGAACTTACCACCAAAGCGATAATTTCAAGAAAATGCGAAACTTCTCCGAAATACGTATCTACAGTAAAGAGGCAAATAAACTGGATTTGGCGAAAAAAGTATTCAATGAGGTACTGATGCTGCACACTGATTGCTGTTAGCTGCTCACCGCCCCCATATGAGTTTCAAAAGAAGTGATGAAATCACACACAAGAGTAAAACGAAAAAGAAGACAAGATTCATACGAAAAGTAATCAAGATGAGAAAGTCTTTTCTTGACTTGTCGTAGGTGGGTAGGCTGGCCAAGATGGGAATGGGCTATGCGTCATTATGGAGAGGGATTTCCGAGATGGGATTTCTGATGAAATTAAAAGTCAAGGGGTTAATACTGATTAAGAATAGGACTGGTGACTATTGAAACGAAACAGGGGCTTAAACAGATCTTTATGGAACGTGAATGTGATCAAGTCCATGATATAAGACTAGAGATATACAAAGGGCAATGCTTGATGGCAATTCTTTGAGGTCTAGCCCGCTAGGTACTAGTAGAAGCATAAACCAGAAAACCTTGGACATATCATCCAATTTTAGAATCTTAGTTGACCAAGTGGCCATGGTGTGGTGGTAATACTTTAGGTTGTTGTATCAAGCCATAGTCAGTCGCAGTATTAACTTAAAGTGTCACGAACCTCGACTCTACCTAGCATAAACACATACAAACTCGAGAAAATGCTTAGAATTACAAACCAAATGTATAGTTCAAAACAACTTAGTCCGAACACCATCCATAGAGCAAGCCTGAGTGTCAAAGCATAGCACGACAAAAATCGATCCTGTCTCGCTTCGAGGCTTCGTACAAAGGTCCCTTCCAGACTGCAACAACCACAACAAATGTTTGTATTGGTGTCTCTTTCTCTTTTTCTCTATTCATTTTCGACTGAAATCAATATTTTTCGCTGGGGTTGTGTCTTAACACTAAAAGGCTAATCGCATCCGAAGACGTATAAGAAAAGCTAAAGGCCTTTTTGCAGGGCAAATTTAGCATGAAGGATTACTAATTCTGAAAACCCCATGAATATGCAGCATCACTTGAAATACTTTTGTGTATACTGCCAACAAGGAAAAATCACCTCCTTTCAGGAAAATTAAAAAATTACCATGCCTCTGATCAATTAGTCATCGAACCAGTCAGTCAGTGAATGTACACTAATCAAGCTTAAAGCTGTTTTTATTACAAGCTATATATACCACCAAAGCCGACAGTAACTTAGCAACCACAATCCCAGCAAGGCTGTTAACCTTCACAAAAGTTAATTCAATAAAACCAATTCAACTAAAGCAACAAAGAGAAGAAAAAAAAACCCCAGTTCGCTACTCAACTCTTTCATTTTTGCAATCAAGCAATCTCTTCTTCGTTTTAAAAATCTATTTCAATCTTCAAATACTCACTCAATCGGGAAACAATTTAGACCTTTAAACTCCAAGATACTCGTGTTTGTCAATAAATCATTCCGAGATATATCTTCTTAGGTGTACACGTACATTGCCCTCCAAGAAGAAGAACAATCCCCTTGGGATTTCCTTTTCCAGAATCTAGATGTACACCCAGTTTGCCTATCTATGGGAAATCCAATTGATTTATTAGCACCGTGTACTGCAGAAAATCTATCTCCAACCCATTATCGCCTTAAAGGGAGAATACATGTTTTGTATTTATTTTTGTTTTCTCTTTTTTTTTTTTTTTACAAATCATAGCAAGTCATGACCTCAAAGAACGGAAATGCAATAAAAGAAAATATAAATATTTATTTCTTTCTTCTCTTTACTTTAAATGGATTCTCTAAGAAGAAAAAAATTTAGGTTACCAATACAATGAGAAGGAGGACAAAAAATAAATGATAAACAAAATTTTTCTAATTAACTTTGTCGTACTTCATTCTCAAACGAACGTCTTTAACCCAAATTTCGTCTTCAAAAGGCGTTCAAGTAATAAATTTAATGAGTTTCGCCACCTCAAAGGGTACAAAAAGAATGTACATATCAACAGCAATCGACAAAAAGAAAAGAAAGGAAGAAGAACAACCAAATAACGAAAACAATTTTATGAGTCGCGTAATGACTGGAAATCGAGTACGTATGCTCACATGCTCGAGCTCGAGCTCGAGAGTATGCCTGTATGATGATACGTATCTGTATCTGGGAAAGTTATGTTTCGTGTGGTACTGTGGTTTCGCTGTACCGTTAGAGCAAGTTTTTATTCCCTTTTCTTATTTTTGGTTTTTGCTAAGATACTAATCGATAAAGAGTGCGGAGGAGGAGGAGGAGGATGGATATACACACATATGTATATATGTACATATGATTGCAATTTATGCTTTGGACGGTTCGCAGTTGAGTTCTTTGACAGACGTGCGGACAGTAATTGATTATGGTTTTGACGGAGGAGAATTTCCATGGAAATTTGACAAGATGCGCAAGGAAGAATGCAGAGCTGTCTGTCTGGATGTCACAGTCAGAAACATTTCTTAAGAAGAAGTAAAATGCTTGGTAATTTTTATCAATGTCCCATTTCAACCATTTTGGCTCAAAGCACCATGCATTCATTCGTATTTTCTTACGAAAAGATATAACCCAAACAGAAACACCATTCTCTCTTTTGTTTCATAGTGCTGTCCATAGGCACACACAGGGTGAGTGCATTGCATACCCTCCTACATGAAAAACCGCAAGTGTCGTAATATGTTTAATTTTATCTTTCAGTTCGTTCGCAGTTTAATGAGAGTTTTAAGCCGCATTTTTTGCCTCTTTTAACACGGAAGTCAGTCTTTGGTATGTTGGAAAGAAACACCGAGGGTGGTTACACATACAAACATATGCACAGTAAAATAAAAAAAAACTATTACCAACAAGTAGGAAATGTTGATTATTAGCACAACCTATGCAACTGACATCTGACGAATGCTCTTGAGATTATTTTTGGATTTTAGCCAATTAAAAGTGCATACCTGAAAAAAAAAGAAAATGAAAATTTTATTAGTAAAACAATATAAACGGACGAAGCGGAAATATGTAGGAGGAAATAAAAATGTAATTTTGCCATCCACACATGTGCGAGATTGTCTGGCAAAATAAAATAATAAATATCTTCTTTCAATTTGATGAGGATAATAAAAATGTTAACAGCTTTCAATTGTTATTTTGCCTCCAATTTTTATTGAAATTCTCAGATATTTATTTCAATCAAATTGGCCATAAATATGTACCACCTACTTGTACTGTACTAATCGCTTAGAACATGAGTTTTTTCAAAGTCAGCTCTGTCGATATGTCACAGCGGGTTAAAAGGTTTTTAATTTATTTATGTTCACTACTGGTGCATTGAAAAGGAAAAAAACCGGTAATAAAAAAAGTTATTCGAAAATTTGAATATTGCCGATGGTAACTTACTCGTACTGCATCTGATCGGAGAAGGAAAAAATTAAGTGGTGTGTGGCTGTTTCTAGTAACTTTGCGGAATAGATATAGGGGAGTGACAGACGTACATTAATGCTTAAGTTGTATTCAGAATTTTACTGCATATGATCAGTCAGACAAGCCACCCCAAGTATGAGGCAATGTACATGCGACTAAGTATCGATGTCTAGTAAAGGGTTTTTCAATACTACACTACAATTTTGTATTTTAGTACAAACGGACCCTTAGACTGTTTTTATGATTTGTCAATTTTATCCTGGTGATATTTATGAACGAGCAACTTTTGGAAATCATTAGAAAGTTCTACCAAAGTTCTGTAAAGTAGTCGCAACTGTAAAAACGCGTACTACGATTTTCGGTTAAAATAATCATCCTACCAGCCAGGCTGCTTGTGCGCGCTATGGTGGATAAATTCGAGTTAACATATTTACTACTGAAAGATCCTCTGTTAGTGAGACAAAACACCGGTCGAAGTACTGAAAATATCACAGTCGGAAGTGCTTTAATACAAAGTGACCCAAATCAGTCGATTGCACGCCGCCCGCTCCCATGGAAATCTCCCAGTCCACATTCTGACAAATTTTACATGAAGATCTTGGACTATTCCCTTGCAAGATCAAATAAACTCAAGAACTGAAGCCTCTTGATCAATTAAAGTGGAGAAACTTCTCCGATTAGTCTTTGTAAACTCCGTAGAAAATCCTGAACTTTATCAAAATATCATCAGCTCAGAAGCTGCTTAAGAGCTTCATCAATAAGCAAAATATATTTAGTTATTGCAGACTTCATTGCGTCTATAAAATTTATTGGGAAGTAACGTTGACTGGATTTCCTTTTCGTCCCATGTTAGAGGACTACTTTTAGCCAGAATTGGATGGACTTGACATCTGTGAATTCAACAAGACGGTTCCACATGTCACACAGTTGATCTATGGAAAGAGAATTTCTCCCAAGCTTTGGATTTCTTTTTATGTGGTAACGTTAAATCGTTGGTTCATGAAAACAAGCCAACAAGGTTTATGAAACTCAGAACGAGATTGATTTCTTTACTTAAGTTTAGACAACTGGAATAAATTTCAGCCCGATATCTCAATTCTGGTGTTTTTTTTTAAATACAAAATTGTTACGTCCTTATGGAAAAAGAATCTTTATAAAGCTTTGCTGTGAACAACAGCTGTATTTTCTTATCTTACATGCTCGTCTGGTTACATTTCGAGCCCGATTGGTAAGACTACAAGCCAGATAAGCAATCTGTAGACAAGTTCAATACCGGTTTTCTATTCATACTCATATGATGATAACTTCCATCATCACAAGACCATGTCTCCCTTCATCATTTTCCACACGATACCCTTATGAAATAGCCATTCGATTCGCATGACTGTCAGTCAGCAAGTTCATATCTTCTCAATATTTCATGGGCTAGAAGCGACTTCAACAACTAATTTCCCTTCAAACCGAGTGCCTTAATCAATCTTACTTACATGCATGTATTTTATTTGTTTTTTTTTTTTGTATTCCCACTTGTATTTATCTTCACATCCATTCATCGAACTAAAGGGGCATGTATTACATGTGAAGATAAAAAATGACTGCGTATGATTGACTTTGACCATCACGGTCTGAAAAATTTGCATCGCTAGCATTCACATACTATGTATACGGATAGTCAAACAACGGAATAGAAATAATTTATAGATACATTTCAGCAGGTTATTGTGCTCGAAACAGGGAGACGGAACAAGAATTCGTTATTTGGTTACTTTGCTCTGTGTTACGGGTGTTATAAGCCAAATTAGTGGACGACATTTGAATCAGAGTATGCATCACACTCTTTGGATGTAGATAGTGACGGTTAAAAGAAAAAACCAAAGACTTGGGTCAATATTTGAATATGCTTTTGGTTATAATTAGACGTCTCAGTGAGCAAGATCAACAAAAACAAATAATGTCGGTTCAATGCCAAAGTAAACAACATTCGCTGTGCCAAAATAATTGAGTTGACAGTCGAGTTGTGACGTGGTTTAGCGATTGATGGAGTACAGGAAATTACTTAAGTTTTTGTCATTTTTGTTGAAAATACTGTTTTTTGGATTTTATGCACTTAAAACCAGGTCTTCCGTGTTACCTTTTTTTTTTAACTCCTTCAATTTATCAACATGAAGTACGTATATAGCTCCTTTCTTTGTTTTCTCTTACTCTTCCGTGCTTACTGGTGTACCCTCGCACAGTGGTCAAAAAAATTATTCAGACTCGGATTCTGATAAAAAATTTCAGGTTCCAAGTTGGGACTTTGCTGCTCGAAATCGACATCGAGACCTTCTGGTTGGAGAAACTTTGCTCCAGACTTTGACATCCCCATGACTAGGAGGATACTGCTGATAAGTCGTTCTTAGCATTTGTCAAAAATATTTTACTACTGGATTTGAAGTTATAAGAAGTTCTTCTAACTTTTTGAAGATAAATGTAACAATTACGATTATTGAATTAGTTTCTTATTAACTGATATGTATGCCTTGGTAGTAGCCGAAGGGTAGTGATGCGAATAAATGGGAGCACATGCGTTCACACGAAGCCTCTCACTACTAACTCCTACTCTACACTTCCACGTGGTGGCTGCTGCTACCTAGTACCTTGACTGAAAATTGGGTGAGGTGTGCTGTATAGCGAAATCGACCTAGTCAGAAAAATGCGCATCAGTCGTTTGAGATGGCTAAGACATGAAGAGCAAATGGAAACCAATGCTCCGGCCCGTAGAGTCTTCAAATCAAACCCAGAGGAATAACGAAGTAGAGGAAGACGACGTCTTAGGTGGCGCGCACAAGTAGAAGGGCTCATCAACCGACTTGGAGTGCCTCCTACAATTGGAGGCAGTTAGTTAAGGACCGGTGGGCGCGTTGGTTAGTGCGTTGGGATATGGAGCAAGGGGTTCGAAGTTCGAATCCTAGTCGGGGAACACCTAAAAGTTTTTCACGGCCCCACCTCTCGCGAGCGTCTGACAAACATCCGAGAGTATAACTGTCTCGAGAAAGCTTCTCAAAACAAACAAATTGCCCTTCGGACATGGCATTAAACAGTAGGCCCCATCCATTCGTGTAAAGAATATAACACGCACAACACGAATGGTTGTGAGAAGCTAGGCCTTAGGTCCCATCGACCTGTTGCGCCAAGGAATTTTTATTTTTTTAGTTAAGGACCGGGCTAATTGGAGTGGATTTTTCGTTGAGGCCCAGGTTCGCCCCGAACAGTACCGTAAGTAAGTAAGTATGCCTTGGTAATTTAGCATCTATGGATAATGTAAATGATTCTCCGGACAAATGTTTTTGTGCATCAGTCAGGAGAACCAAAAAAAATAGTTTTTAAGACTTTAGCTGCATCTCTGCACACTTGGTTTTTTTTGTATCAAAACCAAATCAAATGTCTTCTGAATCCAACAAATGATGCAATTCAGGCCGTTTGACCTAAATTGCCGAATGGTTTTCGGGATCTTCCCACCAAAAAAATATTTGATGGACTAAGTGTGGGCATAAAGCTTGATGAAGAAGAAAGTTTTTAAACTAACCCGTTTTAGGCTACTTATCTCAAAAATCCCTTGGAAAATCGAAGACACTCTTTCAATTTACTGCCTTTTTATTGCCAATTTCTAAAATTGATAAAAACTTGTTCCACTACTTCAGTAAACCTTTTTCAATATCAAATTTTGGTAATACTTTAAAGCAAAAGATCATAAGACTCGACAAGAGTCAGTACGTAAAATTTTGTGTGTAATTAATTTACTAATTAGTTTGGATTTGGCTGATTGGTTTTGGCCACTTACTTTGAAAGCTTAACCAAAGTGTTACTTTTCTTTTAATTTAAGTGCGTCTTAGGTATGTTAATCAAAATTCAGGAAAAAAAAAACAATCTGCTTTGTCAAATTGTGTTTTCGTTTCATATTAACCTTTAGCAACACATGTCATTATCAAAATTAAAGATATGTGTAATACTTCCACTTAACTTAGGATGTGCATTTAGTTCGCAACCTGTTTTAAAAGGCCAACTTTGAACTTATCTGAAAACGTTTTTTTTTTGAAGGGCGAACCTCAGCTCATTATAGCTTTGATCATTTTCCAAGACATTAGTTGGAAAAAAAAATGCAATTTTGAAATAAGAAATGAAATGTCTGTTATACACTAAATACTTTACAGGAAGGATCAGACTTTCTTGCTTGGTTCATATTTATATTTTTATTTATATTGGAAAGTTACGAGCATAGCAATATGGTTTTTTTTGTCAAGTCTATACTTTCATATGAAAATACGAATGAATATACACATGTCTCATTACCTAACCTTTAGGTTGGGTTAGGTTAGGTTAGTGGGTAGTCGAGTGGAAAAAATATTCACATCGTGATACCCATGGGAGAAAGATGTCCCTTGCCCATTGCTTAAAGCTAATTTTAAAAATATGTTTCATATGAACCACCAAATTAATCGCTAGAGGCATGAGTGCTAGAGGCATGAGTGCATTTCCTCTTGGGTAGATAATTTAGAGTTCGCCAATAAAACGTTCCCTCAGGTATTGAAACCTCAAGGTTTTTGCCTTAAATTTTCCGCGATTAAATGCTGTTTCTGCTCCTTATATCAATCACCAATCACCACAGTTTTTCATCCATTTTCTGCCCGAACAATTTCATCACACTTCCTGGATGGCTGTGGTGTCTGATTTTAGCAGTCTCGGATCTATGCTATGCTTCGGCTACACGGGGTTGGTTAAAATTATGAATATCTTACGAGCAGATTGTTCCATTTGTTGGGGGCATCAACAGTAATGTCATCTATATCCCAGACCTGTTGTCATTTATATTCCAGACCGACGCACAATCGTCAATCTGGAAGACTAGTTCCCGGTTATACCCTGGGTCGGTTTTTTTAAAGTGAATAACCCGCTTGGGAACTAGCTTTCAATTCACCCTGAGTCTACCATTCATATATCTCGAAGCAGCTAATATAGGGATTACACCAATAGTTCGTCCTAACCCAAACTATTCACATCACAACCTTTGGAACTTTCTCCCCGTTTACGTAACCTTAATTTTGGTATGTGGACTTTCGAACCTCGATGGACTAAGTCTCAAAAGTCTTCCAGTTATCAAGACAGTCCCTCGAAACTAAATCAATTCAATTTGTCACACATCTTATGTAACACAAGACCTTACATATGTTGTCACTTCAAGGATATCCCCAGATTTACTGCACTCGACTCCGGCATGAATGATTAAAATCCTCTCCAACTGCAAGCAAAAAGCAAAACCTCTTCACTTGAAGGCAAAACCTCTTGAATTGAAGGCAAAAAAATCGGTCAGTCGCAGCACGATTTGGAACTCGAATAAATTGCGCGATTTGTCAGCGCGTTCGAAAGAAATGTGTCCGGTGGTCCGTCCCATGAATTACAATTCCCTGAAGCCATCGTTAAGTGAAACAGCTGGCAAGTCGACCGATATGTACTTACACGTTGGGCGCGCGTATACAATTGTCCCAACGAACGTGTAGGCCTTACGCTATCATCCAAACCAAATGGTTTAGATTCAATTTTTCATTATTACCATTTTAATCGAACGACTTGTGGTGCAATTAAATATTCAAATTGATGTTTAATATGCGGTCTAGGTGGGAGAATCAAAGTCCACAGCAGATGGCCCTTTGCAATAAAAAATTGAAGTTTATTTCCTTGGGACTGCCGTAAAGACGTCAGAGAAGCTCAAGTGCGATAGGCATATCAATAGTAGCATTAATTAAATGGAAGATCATGGGCGAATTTATAGGGCCGGTTCAAGGTAATAATGTGTAGGAATTTTTATTACACGACAAGATTAGTACATAGTATATATGAACATAAAGATTTTGTGATTTTTTTAAGGATACTCAGCTCATGTCCTGCCTTTCCAGTTCACCTTTATAGTCTCTCCCCAATCAAGCAGAACTTGCTTCAGCAAGAAAGACAAGCAAAAGAAAGCGATTTCCAGGTTCTCTTTCGAATGCACTTTAGACCTTTCCGAGCATTCAATCGGAGCCATTTCTTTTCTTTCACTATCGCATATGACTTCATCGTTATCATTAAATGAGCATGTTACTGGCTTCATGCTATTTCCACCTGTTTTTAATTACGTCTTTTTCTTTAAAGAGAGAGAGACTTGGGTACGTAGGTAGGTAGGTAGTTCGAAGTAATTATCATCTCATTTCCTGCGACCATATTTCATTTGTTAATAAATTAGCTGGCTTAATAGGAATTTGTCACTTTGGCCAAGATGATGATGATTCCATATAAGTATACATATATGTATGTAGATGTCTTAAACTGGAACTTACGCATTGAAATAAAACTAGATTCGAGACCTTTGGACATTGCAAGGTCAAGGTGGTGGTCTTGGATCAGTTAGGTACTCAAGAGTAACACTTTTGGGTGTTTTTTCTTTCTGTCTTTTCCTCAACTCGATCTAGATTAAGGGCTTCTCAAGCAGCACATGATTTTCCCTCTATATTGGATTTATCACGAACTCTTAACTTGAGTTTGGAATTTGTGCCTCAAGCGGGAAAAGCAAATAAATTATCTTCTTAAGCTGTGAAAACAAAAAAAAACAATTTGACTTCTGAGGGAGCTGCTAGAGCTTATGATTGAAATTGATTGGGAAGGTCAATATGTGGTATTTCTTGAAGTGATTTTGAGTTTACATACATATAACCTGCTTAAATTATGTACATACTACGATGCAAACATAGTTTTAAGTACTCGTACGAGTATACCTTCTTTTCAAAAGTCGTGCTTTGCTAATTGTAAAATGATTTGAATTTGTTGTCTTTGATACTGAGTAAACCACAGGCTTCGGCTTGAGGGTTTTAGTTCCAGAACACAGTAAGAAGTTTTTCTGATATCCCAATTCTTGCATTCGTGTCATGAGCAATGGGATAATGCTTTGAAATGCTGCTTAGGATGTACCACGAAATCTGTATCCCCACATAAGTAGGGACAAGGGACTCCCGGTAAATCTTTTAAGGGAGCAACCTTAATTTTCAAGAACTGGTGTCAAGAACTAAGACTTAGTCTTTATAAGTTCTTCTATTGTCGTATGTATGAGTACATAAAACAGAAAACGAGAAACCTGCCCACATGCGATCATATCCACCTACTGAATGAAGATCTGCGAAAAATACGACATTGGAGGACGGCAAACCTAGTTGACTCCAACTGATTTTGAAATAGTTAAACCTTGATGCCAAAGAGACGGCAAAGGTTTACACAACTCTTCACTTATAAGTAAGAAGTACGACAGGGACTTAGGTATGGTTTTCCCGCAGCTTGGGTTAAAATCATTATTAAAGTTTACACGGCAACATCCAGAGATCAAGCCAAATTATTTTTATTACAAATTGCATGCCATAGTACATAAATTCAAGTCAACATATTCGCTATTGAGTGAAGAGAAAGCCAACACATTTGTCCACTTGCAGATACCAAAGTTCTAGAACAAGATCCAAATTATCTTGATCTTGACCAAGTTCACTAGAGACTTAGCTGATACATAACCATAAAATAAAGGCTAATTAATTGCATTATCGGATCTTTTCAGAAATACCAGTGGGGTCAAGTCATAATGTCACAAAACCGTACAGTAGAACTCAGCGAGCTAGGTGCAGAAATTAGAACCCGTTGTGGATGCTCCGTTAATATGGTCACACACAATGTACAGACGGGAAAAGTACTGAAGTAGTAAATTTGAAACGGTCATTACAGAAACCAAAGGTCATGGCGGATAATGAAGCCATTAAAGTGGCATGCTTTTAATACAATTAGCTGGAAACACATTACATATAAATTACGTAATCTATGTATTGCATATGTATGTATCAGCAAATCATCATCCCATTGTCAGGCAGAATTGGCCATTCAACATAGACGAAGATAGCCAAAATGTCCGTCCATCTGACCACAGCGAAGTAAGGATAGCATTATCCAAGCTCAAAACCAAGATGGCTGCTGGACCTAATGGCCTACAGGCCGAGTTGTTCAACACAGCTGGGGATGACTTGGTAGAGAGCATACACCAGTTTAACTCTAAAATTTGGTCGGATAAGTTCATGCCTGACGAATGGAATCTCAGCATCGTTTGCTCGATTCACAAGAAAGTAGACCACCTGAACTACTACAATTATAGAGGTATTAGTCTCTGGAACATAGCATCCAAGAGCTTTTTCATAATACTGTGTGAACTGCTAAAACCCTTCGCCTAATCAGTCCTTATGAGTGCGGTTTCAGGCCAGGAAAGTCCATAATCAATCAAATTTCCACACTTCACAGATACTGGAAAAAAACCCAAGAAGTCCAAATCAATACCCATTATCTCTTCATTTATTTAAGGGCAGAAACTTTGTCTACACTGGCTCTGTAGTAAATTCTGACAATGACATGCCAAGAGAAATAAAGAATAACTTCTGCCAATCGCTGATTCTGAGGTCTGAAAAGGCAGTTAAGTAGTGAAGTCCTTTCGAACTAAGGAGATTCTGTGTTAGACCCTGATCATCCCAATCCTTATTTATGGCTCTGAAGCCTGGACTCTTTCTTAAGCGAATGAGCATACCCGCGCCCGTTTTGAGAGAAAAATCATTCTTAAAATGTTTGGTCCCGCCTGCATTGAAAGGTTTTGGAGGAGGAGATTCAACGACGAAATATGCGAATTGCACAGCGACATCATTAAGCATCGGTCGTTTAAGATCGCTATGACATGTAGAGCGGTTGGATACAAATGCTCCGGCTCGCAGAGTCTTCGAATCCAACCCGGAGGGAAAACGAATTAGAGGAAGACCTTGCATTATGAATAGAAGGGGACGTCAATCGACTTAGAGTGCACAACCGGAGGCGGAGGTTAGTGAAGAACTGGGGTAACGAGAGAAGTTTGTAAATGAAGGCCCAGGGCTTTCTGTAGCGCCACGGGTGTAAACTTTCCAGTCATATACCGTTCTCATATCGCTTTAACGAGGAGCTATATAGAAAACATAGTTAGTTACCCACTAAACCTAGAAGATAGTTGGAATTCAATATATGGCGAGAATTGAGATAATCAGAGGGACGTAGATAGTTAAATTTTTCAGAATTACCATAATAAAATGGTGTTCATAGCAACATTTATCTTCCAAATGTTAATGATCTACCACACCGCAGAAACAATATTGGTTCTGCGCAAGTACATGCACGACTCGTACCCATATCCTGCATCAATGCGGAAGTATACACAGTGTGTATAAACTAATTGTCCAGCCCCAAGCCAGACGCGAAAAACAAGCCCCATTTACTTCCCCAACCAACTGTTCATATAATCAATCAGTTTTTTTTTACTGCCATTGATCAGGTAGTGAATAAAAAAAAAGCCAAAACAAGATAAAAAAAAAAAGTTTACCATGATTAAACTTTATAATGATAATTATCATCGACATACACGGGCACCTATAAGTTTAAGGTTAATTGCAGCAGCATTTGGTGGTTAGCTTTGACTGTATTGTATCTTAAAAAATCCCGTCGAATATATTTCACATTCAAATTGCTTGATAAACTGTATATTTGCATTTCATTATGCGGCCATCTAGTTCGTGCATATTTTTGTGAATACTTGTGTGCGGTTCCGTCATTGAGTGAGATGTAGCTATGCTGATCTGTACACACCGTTCTAGTTTTAGATTTATTCTCTTATTTGTGGTTAATTGCACCAAGGTTAGTGCAATTATATTTTCAATTTGCAAAGTGATTTTTATTTTTGTTTAACACTTTTTTTGAATGAGGTGTTACACGATACTTAAATGGACCTCGGTTGGGCGGTGAATTTCGCTTGCAACGCAACGATATTGGGTGTCTAGGCTCTTGCTGGTGTATAATTAAAAAAAAGATCACAATAAATTTATTTATAATTATGATTACGCGCTGGGGAGTGTGGGAGCAATGGTGGAGGTGGCTGTAGTGTTTTGTTTTTTTTTTTTGTTATTTTTATAGCCTGATGCGATGACAAATTATTTCGTTTGCAAAAGAGATGGTACTTTCAAAATGATGTAATTTCAAGAGAAATTATTGGGTTTTTTTTTTTTTATTAATTGTGGTTGGTTGTTTTACAACGGTTTAATGTGAGTTAATAAACCTTGGATGCAAAAAAAGGCTGAGCATATGATATAGCATATGCTATGCATATAGCGATTAAACTGTTGTTGAACGTTTGAACTCAGTATCCAGTTATTAGTTAAGGAGGGTTTTCATACCTACGTTAAACCAATATTTTATTACTAATCTACTTTCCTTACAAATACGTCTATGAGGTTTATCGGATTATGGTAATAAATATAACATTTATTGCCCAAGGTGCTGACGTTGACGAGAATGGCACACAATAGTATTCCTATTAATAGTCTAAGAACAACCTTTTATGGTGAACATTTGTAGACAATATAAGATGGATTTTTTCATTCTATAATTCATATGAAAATCAATCTCCAAGGATTCCAGAAGGAAACAATCGGCCAACATTAATAAGACTGCCATGTAACGCAATAAATCGATTTGATTCATTAATACAATAGCAAACAGTTTTAAACGCTTAAATGCTTATCCAATCGCCTATTATAAGACAAAAAGCGAAAGTGTTAATGGACTGGTCAATGTGTACAGAGGTGTGACAACACCAGCTGACACATGAACTCAAGCAGAACATTTATTTCTTTTACACGGCGACATGATATGAAATCCGATACTATGCAGCCTTTCACTTTTCTCTACTTTCGACTGCAAGCTAACCACAAAAAGTAAATGTTTTAACAATAAATCGTACCCTATGGCCGACAAAAAAAATGATCATGTGTGCAATAAAGGCGTGAAACAAAAGAGCTGACCAGCGAACTTGGTATCTCAGTACACAACCCCAACGAAAGTTAATTTATTTATTTTCGATTTCGTTGATAATAATCGATCAATATGCAAATTGAAATCAAACCGGCATATGCAAAACAGTTCCCCCCAAAAATAACAGATTGTTCAACTAAATAAACTCTGATTGTACACATAGCACTCGCGTCGAACACAAATTAAAATTTTATAGATGTTTCACGCCTGCTTGGACGACTATACCATGCTCATTCGTGTCGTATGGTGCTGCAAAAAAAAACAGAATAAAGAATCGTTGACCATTTTTATGAAACAAAACTTGCAGACAACAACAGCAGCCACGTGACTTTTGTACTTAATTAATTACCAACACAAATTCGAATCGAGATTTACTTAATCCCTCTCAGCTGCTAATAGAATCATGAATAGTTATTATCTATGATCTGGTTGTGTGTACCATATTCGGTTATATTTCAATTAACCGGACTGGGGCACTCCTTTACCACATAGATCAGACCAGGCCAAGCCAATTCGTGTTGTTGTGTGACAAATCGTAATACAAAAGCCCAATGTCAACATTTTGCGATGCATTATGATGCATTTCACTTTTTGTTTAATGTTCCTAATAAGTTTGTTTTGTGTTCAAACTAATTTACAAAGAAACAAAGCAAAGAGTCAACAGACAAATTGCCAGACAAAGTGTCAGACTTAACGATGAACTGCTATCCATTGTCATTTGAATTGAGAATTGTCGTTAATCTATGTATATGTGGTTGGAGAGGGGGATTTGTTGAATGGCAAATCGCCGATTGCTTAGGTGCTGATGATCTCAGTTCACTCGAGAACTGGACATATAGGAGTTAGAGCTATAGTTTGGTTTTTATTGCCTCTGGTTTTGGAAATAGATTTATTGTTGTTTGCGATTCAATTCAATAATCAAGAAGCCCAAGCTAAAGTGAATAGTTTATTGACAGTGGCATTTGGTAAGTTTTTTAATTTTGATTTATAAGGAAATCTATTTGTTAATTGAGGTTGTAAGCAGTTTAAGGCTACTAAATTGGAGGGAAGTTCGCTTAATTGTATGTAAGTGTTTCATTTTTATGGCAGTATATAAATATTAAATATTATTATTTACGCAGATGATGGGAAGATCTTCCGACGTATAACGTCCTCCTTGGACTGTCTTCTACTGAAGAAAGATTTGTATATATGTATTTTGTACTTAATATAAGCATGCTCCCACTTTACCTCGTAGTTAGCTTATATGTTATATTTGACAGAGAATTTAGTTTCCATTCACATACCGGTAACATTATAACGAAAGCCAACGCTTCCTTTTACATAACTTTTGTCCGCGTTCTCCTTGAATGTGCTATATTTTTCGTGAAGAAGATCTTCCCTGGGCTAGTACCTGAAACTTAGAGAGAAGTTAACTTAATCCAAATAACTTAGACCAGATTAAATAATGTGGAACTGAATCTGAGTTTTCCACTTTAGCTTACTCTCTTGTATTAAGCTTGCATATGCAAGAGAAGTGCTAAGATTATCTACTGTTGACAGAATTTTTATGGTACTGGTATGTGTCACTTTTAGTAAGCTAAACACCTGAATTTTTTGTGAATACCCGTGAATATCCAATTTTTTAGTCATTCCAAGACGAAGTAAACTATCCTTAGGTGTAAATAAGATTGATTCGAGAGATTTAAAGTAGTCCCACGAATGACACCTTAGTGGAAATTCGAAAAAAAACTTACTCTATGAAATTATTGCTAGTTCGGTTTAGCGAAACAAATGGGTTCAAAAATCCGAACGAAAATTCACTGGGACCAGCGTACCCAGAATCGAAGGGAGTGGAAGACTGCCTTCTTTCAGACAGAGACTCTTCCCGGGATTGCATTGAATAACCAAGTGTCAGATAATGATTTGGCTCAAATTATTCAAATGCCTAAGTCTAATGGACTTAGTATTGACGCCATGTTCGATTTATAAAACTTATACTGCATTACGTCCTCAACCTCAATGATTTTCTGTCTGAAAGTCAATCTGGCTTTAGAGCTAACCACAACTGTTCTAATATACGAAAGCAATTTGATAAAAGAAGAATAACGATTCTGTGCTTCCTCGATTTCTCCAAGGACTTCGAGAGGGTAAATCATAATATGTCATACCAGAACCCAGAGAATGGTGGTCGACGAGGATTCGAACCCCAAAATTCTTCTTTTGGAAGTACACCAGAGTTCAATACTGGGCCCAATCCTCTTCTGTATGTTGTTCATAAATGACATCCAGATTCAGCAAATATGTTTCTTCTCAAATTTCTGCTGGCGTACAAATTTATTTATCAAGACATATTGAGATCTCACGAAAATCCTTGGCTGGTCGGAGGCAAATGGTCTTTTCATAATTCCAAGCCAAACGTAAGCTACATATTTTTCGTATACGGATTGCAATACAGATGACTTTCCCTCAATCTATATGAATTACTTCAAAGTACCAATATCGAAATTAGTGACAAGTTAGGCGTTGAACTGTTAGACGCATTTATAGAACCCTGAGGAAACTCTAGATGCCAGTCTTACTTCTAATGGCACAAAACTTCGTTTAGCTAAAATATTACTCTTGCCTTGGTGACATATTCGAAGGTTGTGTACCCAACAATTGAATCTGTATCAGAATACAAACTGTTAGTGGCGTTGAACAATGTGCTTCGGCATGTCTAAACCTTGCAGAGATATGACCACATATCAACCAACCAAACAATAATTTTAGGTTGCATTATCTTGAAGCTATAGCAGGGGATGCAACAAATGAAATAGCGGCGCGAATACCTACTAAGTTGGTGATCAAGGTAGCAGCATCAATAAAACCATGTAACACAGGTGCATCAAAAAAGGCATAAATGAAAGTACATTTCTTTTAACTATAGATTTGGCCCAAAAAAGCATTCCCAATGAACAAAGGGTTACAAGACCCCGCTCTAAGATCACTTGTATTTGGACATTTTAAGAGAACAAAATCTTCGATTAATCTTGGCTTCATCTGCTTACTGGGGCAGAAGATAATATCAGATGCGGATCAGATGCATTACAATAACATAACAACTAAAACCAATTGCGAGCAGGTGACCCATATCATAACATTCACTGCAAAGAATAGGCCAAAATAGTGTAGAAGACACCTGAAATACACTGCAGATTCTTTACCCAAACACAGTTTTCGTATTACAAAACAATTTTGCATGCACATTTGGTATTTGAAAACTATTCCTCATGTCAAGCATGTGTCAGACTGCTTACAGTTCTGGACATATGGGCTTATCTACACCACCTTCAACATTTAGCGTCATCTGTGTTCAAGTGAGACCGGAACAAAACGCTCTATCATTTTGTATTGATAACCTTAAAAACCACATATCTACGTGGGCACACTTCTACCAATAACCATTAATCACGAGACTCAAAAAAAAATAACCCTCTTCGAATTGAGTTTACATTTTCGAAGAAAAACTAATTTGATTGCTTGTTCAAGCCAAAATTGGTACACAATAGAGCCAGCACTTCAACTAAAAACAAAAAAAAAACTATAGTTCATCTATATGTGATACCACAAAGAAGGCCGACAAGAAATAGCCGCTTGACAGCAACAAAACGAAATAGATAAATAAATAAAAATAATTTAAATGGCTTAAGCAAATGTATTTTAGCCGGAAAGCCAAATGATTCATTTCTTTGCTGAGAGGGACAAGCAGCGAAATAAAAAACTAAATACAATTTTCCGGTGGCATTGACCACACTCCTTCTCATCATCATCATCATTGAAACAGCTTACCATTCAGCAAAAGAAAACAAAAAAAAAAACAGAAATAAAGAAGCCAAAGGAGGCAGAAATAAATAATAAGAAGAAAAAAACTACAAGGGGCAACAACTTGAAGGCGAAATGAAATCAAAAATTTCGTTCATTCAAGAGGGCAGCAGACCAACAAAAACAAGCGAAATGTTGGCAATGAAAGGAAATGGTAAAGAAAAAACAAAAAAGAAAAACAACAACACTTGCACCTACCTATATATGTTATAACGTCGTCTGAAATGCGGGTAAAACCGTAGGTGGATAAAGATGACATATGATGCAGCCAAAAAAACTGCTTAGCAACTTTCCGGTTGGTGAACAACACAAAAAAGTGGTAAGTAGACTGTGCAGATTGTGTGTAGGCGCTACAATATGCGGTATCCTTGATTTGAGTTCCTGAACTCTTTTTTTTTTTGCTTTTTGTTATCTTCTCACTCGGGCTTATTAATGACACTTAAGACTTATTAGTAGTATGGTGTAAGAGGCACTCTGGACGTTTGTATACTTTTCACTTTTATCTCGAAACCGTTTCCCTTTCATTTGCTGAGAGAATTATTTATTTTATTTTATTTTTTGAGGGGCCCCCAAACAAAATTTTTCACACAGATTATTTTACACCTGAAACTTTGATCGATATTTTGCAATTGCTTCACTTTATTACACAAGAAAACATTCACATATGTTTAAGAAGCACAAGTAGAAAAATTGGCAACAAATAAAAAATAAAACGAAAACTTGTGCTAACCAACTTCAAGAGAATTGTGAACCAAATTCACCGCGAAACAAATCAAGACTGACTATGAGCTGACATCACAGCGTTTTTTGTTAAAAGACTCGTTCTTCTCGTTATAAATTAATACAACACACAATCAAATGCATAAGAGGAGGGCTACGAGTATATACACTCTTGATCTTATAATCCATGAGACAGTCGAACTTTGGCGACTCTTTTTTCGTTGGTTTTTATTTATTTAGTTTTCTTGTTCTTTTCAATACACTCTGGTATACCTTTCTTATTAATTTTTTTTCTTTTTTATAATAAATTCTATATTTGTTTTAGAAGTCTTTTTGCAATTTTCTTTCTCAGTTCCAGTAGGTATAACTGAATTAACAATCCGTTTAGGCTGCCCGCCAACGCGATACTGAAACCGATGTTAAGGCGAATTTCGAATATATAAAAAGATTTCTCTCGCTCGCTCTCCTTGTCTCTTCTTACATCTGTTGAGTTATTCTCTCATTTGTCGATGTGCATTGGTGGGCTTTGAGCTTATACAATGGCCGTAGTTGTAACAGTTAGTTGCCTGTTGGTTTGAAGTCAATGGACGGAAAGAAGTTGCAATTACCCGAGATCAAGAGACCGAAAACAAAAACAACAAGCAAAACCAAGTTTAAGAGAATTTTAAGAGAAAATACGAATACATGTGGATTGTGTTTGTGGAATATATCAAAGCACTGATAACAGGATTCAGTTTAGGCATTTCTTATAAATCAAGTTTACACATCAACGCTTTTGTTTCTTTATGTTGTTTGTTCTAAACCAATGAATTTCAATTAATTTTAAATAAATATGGAAATTTTAACAAACAAATTAAGATAGCTTGATGTGTAATAAATTGTGGAGATAATTTAAAACCGCTTTTCTGGAAAAGACTTAATAAAACAAGTGGATGTTGTGGAGGCGTATGAGTAACCTTCATGTAAAGTGAGGAAACCAATTTATTTAATTAAATTGAATTCAACGTTTTGCATGCGTTTGCCTTTCATTTTAATTGATGGGACTTAATTGCCTTATATAGGTTGATAAATGAATCGATCATTGCAGAATGGTGTTGTAGATAAAATAGAGATCTCAGCAGCAGGGATGCTAGGAAACACATCCGCCAATTGACAGTTCTTGAAAGATGTCAAGTGGCTAATTTTGGAAAAGCACGTGTTTATTCAAACTTGCACACGCTTCCAACAATAGATAGGAAGATGTACACTGAAGGCACTAGTATGAATGTACACTTCAATCGATTGTTGTAGAAATCACAGATGTCAGACACTTCGCACTTTGTTTCATTGTGTTTTTAGCAATGCAAGGTTATCAGAGACGAGGCCAGCTATTTAGCAGAAAGTATAATAGGCTGACTGATTTGAGATTTTAGTCTATTGTATCTGTCATCGTCTTTGTATATCGATTAACATATGCATAAGCCAAGTAAATGTCGGAAGAACAATAAGGAACCGAGACTCAAAAATGTAAATATCATGGTTCTTATCTCAAAACAAAACGAATGGTTCATCCTACCAGAAGAGAGAAAGACCCGCATAATATAATTAAAAATTATTTTCAACAGACATACTGTACTGTGGTTTCAAAGCAAGATTTATATTTTAAACTCGCAAGTGAAATTCTCTGCCACTAGTTCGAAGGTAGAACAATTTATTCCTTACATTCAACAGGCACCAGATGTGAGTACACCAACTTGGACAGTATGTACTATGGCCCTTAGACAGGTTTAAACTCCCAGATTGTACTTAGCCCCTCTCTTTATTTGAGCTCATTGAGTATTCTGTGGAACAAATCCACTTTCACACTCGTGCAGTAGCAAGAGTATTTAAAGATCTTAACATAAACACATCCGTTGGTTCAGGTGGTATCTCACCCATAACTCTGAAGAGGTGTTCTTCACTTCTAGACTCATCCCTAAAAAATACATATCTTCTTCTCCCTTCAACTACCGACCATTACACGTTCCTTCTTCCCAAGGTGAAATATCTTGAAATACGAAAACCCACCAATGACCGACCCAATATAGATTTTACAGCAAAAGGTCCACTGGTGATTTGAGAGTATATCTCACCGACGATGGCAAATATCTTCGACAGGAACCACTCTTCGTATCATTCTGGTAAAGATAAGATACATATTTCAAACGCAGTTGTACAGAGTTTGGCATCGAGCTCTTTTGTTAGAAATATGTACGTTCATTTGGAAAAAAACAATCTCAATAGATTAGAAAGTATCTTTTGAAATGTTCAATACAAATTCCTTTGGACGGTTTCAAGTCTGCCATATACCATATATGTAATTTCTGACGTTCCTCAAGACTCCGTTTTGACTTCGACTTTCTTTCTTATTTATATGAATGATTTCTTGTGTGCTACTTCTAATCTAATTCTCATATTCGTTTCCAGACTCATGTCCTTGCTCTTCGGCCACAGAATGGGAGCGCCCCTTGAGCGGGCGTGAATTATAAAATAAAGTGCACGACTGGGCCGTACAAACTTGCACCTATATCTCAAATTCTTGTGTGTATTTGAGGTAAAAAGAAATAAACGAATATACATATCTGTAAGTTGAATATAAGTAAACCATCGTTCTAAGCAGATTGGCCAAAAACGTTAGATATCATCTGTAGGATTTGATAAAGCTCTTGAAAATCAAGCAACGTCGTTACTAAATATGTTATTTTCCTTCAGTTTCACTCATAAATTCATTGCCTTTGAACTCCGGTGAATATGCGGAAACCCGAAGTAAGTCCCTAAAAAAGTAACAATATTGTCTTTCTCTCTCTCTGTCTTTTAACCAATGGAAATGAAATTCGGACAAATCCAGTAGCATATGCGCACCAATCAAAACTGTATCGTAAGGAAAAAAAAACCTTTCCATGACAACAGCTGTGTAGGAAAATCTTTTGCAATGGTATATAATTTTGAAAATCGGTTCAGTAGGAAGAAGGAGGGACAAAATTCATGTCTGCGTATTAATATGACATGAAAAGCGTTTTTTTGTTAAACTGGCTGCAAGGAAAGTAGAATTTTAGGCCGTTTTAACCAAAAACGTGGTATTCCATCTTATAGAGTTTTGTAAAAGTAGCCTAGATATGAAAATAAAACAGTATCGATCGAGAAAAGTTTTCGGGAAATCGTATTTTTATGAAGTTGGCTTTAAGTAAAGTACCTTTTAAAACAGTTTTGGTCAAAAACGTTGTATGCCATCTCATAGAGTTTAAAAAGGCTTACTCTAATATAAAATTTAATAAAAATCGTTGGAGCCGTTTTCGAATAAATTGGCTCTAACTGCTCGATTTCGAGAAGAATACCGTTATACTAACTTTTGGCCTAAAATGTGATACAGTTCCTGATAGGATTTGAGACGTTTAATCTTATGTGAAAATTTTAATAAAATCGTTGAAGGCGTTTTCAAGCAAATCGGCTTTTAGTCACCTCGGTCCTAAGTACCGTTGTATCATACTTAGACCAAAACGTGGTACACCATCGTATTGCATTACTGCGTACTAGTCCGGATATTAAATTTGAACTAAATCATTGGAGCCGTCTTCCCACAAATCGACTTTTTGTCAAATTGGCTATAAGTAAAGTACCATTGTTGCCAATTTTGGTAAGCAACACGATACATCATCTGATTGCAATTAACTAGACTAATTGAAATATGAAGTTTAATCAAAATCGTTAGATCCGTTTTCGAGAAAATCTCTTTTAACTGAAATTGGCCTTAAGTAAACTACCCTTAATTTTGAGGTTAGAATGAAAATTCCAATTTCGCCTCTAGGGATTATCGCACAGACCCTATATATGATCTAAATCCACCCACTCGTTTAGGCTGTAGCTTCGTGCACAGACACACAGACAGGCCGACAGACAGACAGACCGACAGACAGACCGACAGACAGACCGACCGACAGACAGACAGACCGACAGACAGACAGACCGACAGACAGACAGACAGACCGACAGACAGACCGACAGACAGACCGACAGACAGACCGACAGACAGACCGACCGACAGACAGACCGACCGACAGACCGACCGACAGACAGACCGACCGACAGACAGACAGACAGAAGGCATTGGCGGACCTACTTTTTTGGACTTCTCCATTATGGTAATGTCAAGTTTGATTAAAATCTCGAGTTCCAAATTTTGCACGAATACAATACTTGCCCTATAGGTGAAGGTGCAAGTAAAAAATAGGAAATATGTAGCTGTTAGCTTAGCAAGAAGTGACTTCATATCAAAAAATCCCACACTGTATGTTTTAATAGAACAATATAGAATGATGCAATGGTAGCCAAATTCAGTAGATACGAGATTATAAACTAAATTATAAAAGCCAATAGTAAAACCCGTTTCAATGTACATATTTCCCACACCATTCTGGTACTATGGGATATACAAAAAGAACTGAATGCAAAGATTCCAAAAGAAAGTTGTGGAATAGCTAATGCACTCCCAGCGTTGTACATATATCCCAATGATAATACCTTTTCCAAAGAAATTTTCAAAAATGGAATACCAATTATTTGTCCTTTTTTTTTAATTGGTCACGATTCAGGGTCAGAACTTCCACAAAGCAATACAATTAGACTCGTAAAATCACCAATTTGCGTGATTAAGGGGATTATTTTCGGTAGGATCATCAATGCGGCTGGCCAAAACAGATACGACTTACGAGGGCATTAGGTGTGTAAGGCCTTTTGGCCTATGTTAAATTGGAAAAAATCAGGAAAAATGATAAAATTAGGTAGGATAGGGTTAAGAATAGTAGCAGGGATCTTATCTGGTCATTGCCATGTGAAGAGGAACGCCATTAGATTAGGATTATCAAATATGGATATATTTGGATAGTATACTGCAATGACCATCACATTTGTGAATGGCAAGGTACAGCCCGGAGCGTCTTATGATAAATTCATAACCCTAAACTACCTAGCTACCTCCAAAAGTAAATTTTTCGGTGTACCTTACTTGAAACTCACTTTCTACCTCACAATACACTTGAAATGATTCTCGATAACCATATAAGAAATTAGTGTTGCAATGGTGCTTTATACCATTGTCATTGTGTAAAACATGTCATCAATTCCAACTTCAGATATACTTAGTTCAATGAGGAAATCTGACGAATTCCCCAGGAAGGCGTTATAACTCCCGTACTCTAGGATGTCGTGGTGGTTTTAGTTTTTAGACACAATAAGTGAAATGATGTTTTCATTAAACTACTGATCGAGGACAGTATCAAAACTTAAAAATAATATTTATACTAGAAAGGTCTTCAGGAACATTTGCATCGTACATTGGTCCACAAACGACTTGCAATAACTTGGTGATTTATCAATAATACAAGATGGTGTCAGAAGTGGGATATGTGAATTGTTTCGCCCTTCGAATGTTATCGAGTCACAAAGGTTACTTAGTAAAATGGTAAACTATTTGTTTTGAACATTTAAGTAGTTTTGTAGCATTAGTCATCGGCTAGTGAGCAAGAATTTATAAACTTAACATAACCTTTATCAAAAGTTTCTATTCTTACACTCTTTGATTCTGAAAAAAGCATCATACAGTGTCGATGCACCAAAAGTTGGAGTGGGGCAGTTGTTCTTCTTTAAAAGTCACCAATAGTATACGTTTCAGCAACATTGATGGAATACCAATAGAACTATGCTCAAACAGAAAAAGAGTTTTTTTTAAATTATTTTGTTTGGTTCCTTTAAATTGTCTCAATACATTGTTGGACAGCCAATAACAGTTGAAACTGACCATAAACCTCTGATCCCATTATTCAAACGTGAACTGATGACATGACTATACACTGTCCAAATATCCTTTAACAGAGTATGTCTTGTCTGTAATAGACCAAGCACAAGACCTCAACTGAAAGAATCAGACAGATCCAAGAATCGAATTCCAATGATCCAACCTTAATTAAAGTTAATAAATATAACCAGAATGCATTGTCAAACTCAAATAAAGTGCACGATTGGATCGTATGTACTTGCATCGTTGTGCTATAAGTGTAAAATTTTATCAGGATTGAAGTCCAAGTCTTGATCTATCCTGTAAGGTAGGCGTGGCATTCCGCGTTTCGATGCAATAATAGTCATAACATTGTAGGAGTTTACATAATGTTTTGTTTTTAAAAAAAAAACTCCTTTAAAAAGTGGGCGTGGGCAGATAGGGTGTTTGAGTGAATTATAGAAAATGTTAAGGCCTATTAATTTGCTGAAATAATTTTTTTTCAATTTCTAGTACAAATTTTGAAAAAAAAGTTTCATAAAAGTGGGCGTGATAGTTCCAAAAATTTGGTATGCCATTATTTTGCATTTGTCTTATAACCTAGAAATATTAATTTTAAGCCCAATCGCCGTAGAAAGGCCCAAGAAACATCCGATTTTCAATATTACCGCTATTCGAATTTTTCACAGAAAACGTGGTATGCCACCTCATAGCATATGCCGTAACTAACTAGCAGAGCACAGATATGAAGTTTGAAGCACATCCGTCCAGCCGTTTAGGCTGCAGTTGCTCATAAAGACAGACAGACAGACAGACACAGACGGAAATGCCGGTCCTACTTTTTTGGTCTTCTCCATTATAGTAATGTCCAGTTTGATTAAAATCTCGAGTTCGAATTTTTTCACGAAAACAATACTTGCCCTATAGGTGAAAGTAACTGTGCAAGTTCGTGGGTGACGAAGTTTTTAAAACCGATTGTATAGTATAACAAACCTATTAGATACCCCAACTTGTTCGAAATAGAGGCAATTTTTCTGGAAAGTCAATTATACATCGTTTCCGTACTCATCGCGATCTAATAGCAAAACAGATAGGATCCATAAGTTCTAGTAGTCATCAACTCAGAAAAAATGTTGTATTTCATTTGAATGATAAAGAGATAGAATGTTAAAAATAGGGCCTCACCTACATACATATTTACCTGTAAACTTGACGCCTTTGATCAAACATATAGAAAAAAATCAAACTTCCACCAATATATGCAAAATTCGTTTCAAACTTATTTCAGTAAATGATCATCGCAGAAGTAGAATTCATCTACATACTATAGAGGATGGTATCCACCTTCCAATGACTGACTAACAACCATTAAATGGGTTAAGAATACTTTTCTATATAATCCACAAGTATCGACAAAACTTAAAACAAACAAAATATACCAGCCTCCGGCTTAAGATACTTTCACAGCGCACACACTAATGACAACCTCATCAGACATTGCTCTTTAAGCCGGCAATAAGTTCTCTTGACCAATCATGATCTTATAATTTCCACATATTGACCACAATTTGTTTGCATTTCTCTGCACGATGTTGTGCTCCTCAGAGACTGATTGAAATATTCACCGAGACCAAACAATTACCTGTCTAATCTAAATGCGGCCTATTGTGTGAGTATATGGCATACCTTACCACGCTTTTATGTATGACGAACTCTGCATTGGTTTACTCCCCTGCCAGACGGAAAGTTTTGCTCTGTTAGATACATTTACAATTTCCCACTCAAGCCACCAGAGGTTCCACACACTATGACGACGACGGGAACCCGAGGCGCAAAACCCCCCAATTAGCGTATGCAACAAATGGCAATGGTGGTTGTTAAATTGGCAGTTTGTTGGATGATGGTGCAGTGTTATGCGTATGGTTGAGCGTAATGGCATATAATTAACCAACACAGACCCGATCTATTATTTATGAACTCCAAATTATTCAGGAAGTGCGTTCATCTTTTCCGCTCGAGATTTATTCGACATTTGGCCTAGTTTGATTCGTTTACGTGGTACTCGCAGATGAGTAATATTAATAACAGACTTTCCCTTTCGACAAGTTACGGGGGACCGCTTATGTGTTAATCAATTGAAATTCAAAGAAATTCTTTGATGACAAGCTTTGAAAGTGGTTCTGTTTGTTTGGCTGGTTAAGTTATGCAACTGTCGTTCGTTGGCTTATTATTCGGTAAAATCACAGAAAAGCTATTTGCATTCTTATGGTCGTTCATTAGTCATTTTGTGACGTAATTAATGACGTTTCGATTGATAGAAACAGTTTCGGGTATTCTTTGGTCGAGCTTCTGAACTTTATTTGAATGGATTGTATTTATTAGCACTTAATGGCTAATTGTGTTCAACAAACCGCTAAATCATTCATAAGGTATGCAGAGCTGTTGTCATTTGGAACGTCGTCAGGTCATGCATACATACATACATTATGGCGCCTATGCTGGAAGCGAAAAAAATACTCAATGGAGTGGAGAAATGAATAAATTTCCGAAGTTGGAACGAATGCAAAGAGTAAGTTGGTAAGTTAGTAAGTTGGCCATTAGCCAGTGTATTGTTTAGTGAGACTTGTTAACCTATGATGCAACATTTTCTAATTTGTTTATTTAGTCTGCATGTCAAACTACTATTGTGGCACTGGACTTTATCATTAGGTCTAAAATTATGGGAAAATGTCTGCAAAAACTTAATAAGCCGGGAGACCCTCACTTGAATACCTGGTTATGTGGGAATAGAGGGTAATGAAATGGCCGACACTCTAGCAAGAAACGGAGGGCCAGAAACCTTCATACGTCCTGAACCATTCCGCATAATCTCAAAGAAGAATTCAGGAAACTGGACAGAGGAAAATAGCCTAAGAACCTCGAAGAACGCTCAGGGCCTGAGGCAAGCCAAGAAACTTCTAGGATAACACAACCGAATAAGATTCGTATCAAAATGAGCAAAACTATCTTTCGTATACTAAGGTGGTTCCTTAGGAAATTAGGTATGTATATTTGAAGAACATCTAACTACAATAAGCTCAGTGAAATCCCACATGTGTCCGGATCCCTAAATGATCTTCAGTGAACCACAAACTGGGGAAGTACCAATAATCATCTCTTATCCTAAGATTCTTAAAGCCAACTAGATTAGAGCGTAGCAAGAACTCGTGACTCTGAATCGATTTATGAACCTCTGATTCAACTGAGTGCAGAGCACCAGCTTAGTGACTAGCTAAAAACTAGATACATTCAATTTACCCTGGGTAACAGCAGTATGCCTATGCGGATGATATCCTAATACTGGTATCAGGAATACTCCCTTCAGTTATCTGTGAGACTATATAAGGTGCTCGGACGAAATTAGCAAATGGGCCACTGAATGTAACAACCAAAACAAAACTGAATTGATGCTTTTTACCACTAAAACCAAAACACCGACCTTCACGCCTTCACGGATGAGCAACCAATTACTCATCTCATCCTTCAGCACCAATTACCTTGGTGCTGTACTTGATGTAAACCCAGCTGAAAACATTGAGCATCGGCTAAAGAAAGCCTGCGTGGGGACTCTGCTCGAAATTGATCTTATGGATGTATATCGCGGTGATGCATTCTTTACTTTCCTATGGATCGCTAGTCTGATGGCCTGCGGTGAGAAAAAATGATCATCAAACTTACCAACAAAATGGAAGGAACTACGGCTCTTAGCGCAACCGAATACATGAGGACATACCCTACATAACCTTTTAAGGTAATATTGCATCTTTTACCACTTGACCTTCATATTATTTTCATATCAGGATCGACTGCGACTTGTTTAGAGAAACAAGATGCCGGCGTACCACACTTTATAGTTACAGCAGCTACATAACCCCAGAGCAAACTAAAAACTACGTCACGGACAGACAATAAAGTTGCAAAAATGCGCATCTTCACTGTCAGTCAGTAAAGCCTATAGTGTCTGTCATAGGATTCTCGAAACTAGTAGAACAGTTTAAAGAAGAACTTTTCTCGCTGGGTCATCGGCTAAGAATCAGTCTTCTTTGGGTACCAGGTCACAGTAAAATCGTCAGAAATAACCGAGTGAATGAACTAGCAAGAAGGGAATCTGCCCTGCTGAAGCGCTGAACGTCCGGTTAAAGTAGTAGTTTTGGCCACAGATAGTGCGTAAAGATTAATATCAGATGGCAGGACGTGCGGCATTGTGTCATGTCCAATTAGTTGTGTGCAGAAATATTACTGGAATAGAGCACAAGAGCTATTAAATATATAACCGGTTCTGGCAATTCGTACTAGCTACATTTTTAGCTTATTTAACATGAATCGCGCCACTTCCAAAAAGAGTAAGTACACTATCCACTAAGCCACGGTGTTTAAACAATATTAACTACATTGGTGGCTGAAACTCTTTAATAGACAGAGAGAGACTGACAGAGGTCGACGATTTGTAGTAAATTTAACAGAAAATAGATAAAAATAACACAGTTCAAGGGTTAATGGATTGGTGACCCCAACATACCAACATCAAGTCTATAAAACAAAGTATAATCAACCAAAAGTTTTTCACCTCCACATTGACCCATGAATAGATAGTCAAATATTTGCCTACAGCTCATACAATCTCATCTAATCAAACGATTCCTTTACAATACCCGATGTTTGTTTAATTAACCTGCTACTGAGTTTCCAATCTCAAGTACTCTACCACTTCACCATCTGCAAGTTAAGCACACAACTGTGTGTAGGTGGTGTACCTCGTTTCAATTTTAATTAAATTATTGACTCAACAAGATTTCACATTCCACTTAGCCTATGATCATTTCAAGAAAACAAATCCATGGCACCTCTTCTGCTACATCTTCATTTGTCCCAAAGAAATCCTCCATCAAAACAATGCAACACGTAACATTTAACACGTCTAGGTCTACCGCAACTAAAAATATTCAAATTTCCATTTGTACGTCAATTAAACCGATGAAAACCCGAAAGTGAAATAGCAAACAGATACACAGATACCCAGTCTGTGGGCTGCCTGTCGAATAGAGCTGGCAAAACCCTCGAAACGTGGGTAGTTGGCTTTTTGTGCCCCATAATTATAGTGTATCTTTTGGCTCTCTGTGTCTGTGGGTCTGTCATTGCAGACTCATTACTCGCAACAACACCTCTGCAAATTCGACAATTTCTTCGTGTGGCACACGGCACGTGTGTGTTTATTGCAATATCGTTGTTCAACTACAAACTGCGAAGCGAAAAGGTGTTAAACACGTATTCACCGTCAAAATAATCCATCATTCGAACACCACACCATCTTTGGCGGTCTTCGGCCATTTTAGGTGGAACCACACTACACCACCTGAGACACTTTGACGACACTGCCCGCCGCCGAGTAAGGCAACAACAAGATGATGCCATCCCATTTGGTTTTATGTTGCACATTTAAGAACGAAAAGTCGTTAAAAACAAAACCAAGCTACACCGCGCTTAGAAAGTGTTAAATACTCTCTCGCGCTGTGGAGGAGATATCGCCGTGCGATGTGGGGCGATTGTGTGGTCGGATGTACTGAGACGGGTAATAGACCCCAAATCGCTATGTAAATCGAATCGGGCTAATAACATGGTACAATTGACACATAAATCTTGTTAGCTGTATCTGTTTTGTGTTTTTTTTTTTGAGATGATTTAGAGTGTGTTAAGCTCGTTAGTTGTGGGGTGGTTATGCAAGCGAATGGGGGTTGTTGTGTTGGCTAATGCATTCTCTTGGGCTGGGAGTTTCCGGGTTTGGTTTCATGATGCGAAGAAGAAGTTAGTTGTGGGTTCAATAAATGATTGATTGGGAAAGATAATTACAAGTTGTAATTAAAATTATGCGACATTGTGTTGTGCAAAGGGCGTTGTAGGAACGTCACTTTGATTTATGATGAGTGGTTTTACGGAAATGGATAGTGACAATGTGAGGAAGATTTTCTGGGTGTTTTTGTTTACCATTCGATTTTATGTGCCTAACACCTCCATTTTAGAACAAAGTCCACAAGATGCTAATTGCGTCAATGAGATGTAAAATTGATTCGGCCTAGTGTTTTACTGGCATAAGTGCGGAGGGCTACAAGGTCTATTTGTGGTATCTTGATTAATGTCTTGTGGTCTATTAGATGAATGGGTGTTAGTCGGACAATATTCTGTGAATGGAGTTACTACCTCTGTTTGTATCTGCATGTATCAATATTTTATAATCCTAGTCTTATGGTATTGCCTCCTGAGAAGGTAATGGCCAGAGAGAATCCCTACTCCAAATAATTTCCCCAAACAGATTTCCTACTATCTCACATAGGCCATGAAGAACTTGGATACCCCATGCCCTTCTAAATTTTACCATTTTAAGTCAGCCATATTGATGAATCTCTCTAGAATAAACCTCTCGGTTACACACATTTTTGTTTAAATACCTCTAACTGTGTTGCTTTGTGGAGACTTGGATCCTCTTGTGTATCCTGAAGCACATGAACAAACAGGACAGGACAACTCGATGCACGACGTTAAGGTCCAAAGCCAAGTGGTCACAAGAACAGAGGAGGTGGATTAATGACTGCATATCGATAGCGAGGTACGCTCCTACAATTGAGGTCTTCGAGTACTAGGAAACCTATTAGGGCCAGTATGGTCGATTATAGGAGACGTAGATCTGCCTTCTACAATCTCAAACGACTTGAAAAAAAGGTGGAGGTCATTGGGATAACAATGACTCAAGAACTCGAGTGGTTGTCCAAAGTAGTTGAGTTGTGGAAAAGTTTATTAGTGAAGAGGTTGGGTACTAGTTCGTATCTAAGAGGCCAGGATCTTAGGATGGACCTCCGCCCACTCCAAAGGAGACTAGAGACACCATTTCTATAATCAAGCCTTTCAATGAAGTGGTGAATATCACCTGATCGCGGGGTTATTGCACGTGGCCATGAAGAAGGCAGGCTTAGTCGGGAGGATTGAAGAGTTTTTAAAAATAAGGTCAATCTCAACCTCCTTTCTCTATGCAAATCAGACTCTTCCAACCCCTATTCCGTCTCTTGAGAATGCAACCTTGAAGCCGTGAGCAGAGATAATAATCGACTCAGGCCAAGAGCTTGCCTTAGGGTCGGTAAGCCGCAGTATTGAACAGCTCAACCCAGTGACCCTGCATATCTTAGAGGAGGTAATAAAGCTTTAATGAGCAATTCACAGCTTCCTTCCTTACAATTTGGCAGGCCTAGATGGAATTATTGTATGCCACTACAATTATGGAAATTTATAGCAGGGAATCTGTGCCCCTAAAGTGTTGTTAAATTATCACAGGATTTTTTTATTGATATAATGACCATATTCATCCAAATCTATCTGACATTCCAAAGCCATAAGCTGTTTCATAAATACCAGAAGCCCATACCTCCACACAACTGCCACTATTTCCTTATCGTTAACAGTGTAAAAACTACCATCGTCGGATACATGTACTAATTGCTGTTACAAGCAATGTTCCATAAATTCCAATTAACAACGGATTCAATTAAAAATCCATAAAGTATCATATTTATTACACACTTTCCTGCAATTATGTCGACATGACATATGTGGAATAAATAAAGCACGTGCCCTGACCTGCCTGATGCTGTCCATAGATATACTTTTCATTTCAACCTTAATTCTATACATGTACGTATGTATATATTTGTATTACAATTCAAACAGTTACAGATGTCAGATATCTTTAAGTCACAAACAACAAGAAGAAGAAAACGTGTTGAAATCGAAAAAAAAAGAAACACTGGGGTGCTTTCATTGTATGCGTTGTGTTTGTCACCCACGTTTATGCCCTCTGGCCAGTTGTACGTATCTCGTTACCAGTACCACGTACCCCACACAATTCAAAAGTTACCTTCTCCCTCTCTCTCTCTCTCTCTCTCTCTCTCTCTTTCTTAAGAGATCAGCTACGAAATCGAACTACCTCCAAGGTCTTATGAAATAATCGCGGTTAACACAGCTTGAAACCGCATGGTTAATTGGAAATCACATACAGAAACAAAATCTCACTTATATGTACTTGTTGTCATTTTAACACCTCGTTGTTGACGGTGATGGTATAACTCAGTGAACTTCTAGTTTAACGAGTGGCGATTTGCAGAATAGAGAATAATAGTGCAATGTCCCATATGAACGCTTTAAACTAGGGGTGCGACGAGGAATTGATTTTTATTTTAGAAATAGGTGACCGACCCCTTACAATGAGTAAATGATTGATGAACTTATTTACTAGTAACCATTTAAGCAAGACAAATCACATATACAAAATCCCACGCCTACAGAACGCGACGTCTTCATAAAAAACCAAAGAAATGGCTAATCGATCGTATGAAAACAAAAGAGTTGGTGTACGAACTGGATTTTATGAATTTGTGCCATAACTTCTAAAAGAAAAAGTTCACCCCACCTACGGAGGTTAAAAAACCGCTTGGAGTGACATTCAATTTCCACAGAATCAAACTTAGACATCAATCAATCGATAATCATATGCAAGGTTTGGTTTCTTATCTAAATAAGTTCTGGTAGAAGGCCATTTGCAATCAATCATATTTTTCGAATGGTCAACGTGGTGGCGCTGTAGGTTCGTTTTACAGTTAGATTTCTGAATACGATTGCTTATTAATTGGATGTTGAAAGGAAAACAAAGTCACAAAAAGACAAAAAACAAATTACCTTCTGTGTTTAGCAAGCAGTTATCGATATCGCCAAACTAAACCTAATGATTTGGAACTGACGTCAGGCACACTTAAAATTCTTAAAATGAAAAATTGTCATCACCCACCCCCAAAATGAAAATTATGGATATTACGATGACAAATTACTACGTTACTTAATGGATTAATTACGCTTAAATGTCTACCCACAAAGTGACAGTACGTGAAAACGTCTACATGCGGTAAAATAACTAATTAAATCCTACAACAGTTTATGGAAAATATGTACATGTCATTAAGTTTCGCCTTATGCACTAAAATGCGGTTTTCATCACCAAATAAAATTGGTTAACCACTATGTCTCAAGGCAAGCATATAAATTTGGTACACATTACTGGTGTGTGCAAGTCGCGCTAACACTTCTGCGATGCCTAAGTCTATTCATCTATCAAGATGCCAAATCTAAGTTGTTGTAAACAAAGTGCAGGGGCAACCCACTTGCCATAGACATATAACAATTAATCACCAGCGTACAGGGTGGAGCAACAACTTCGTGGTATTCTGGTTGAAAGTTTGTAAAATTATAGTTTGGTTGTTTTGACTATGCTGTTTGGCTTTAGATTATAGAATACTATTTTCCAAGTCAATCCTAGTAACGTTAACAAAGTCAGGTCGATACTCAGAGAAATGCCTTCCATTGAGAAGCTCAAAGGAATTAAGGCACCAGAATTTTGACTTAACATAACATAAGCCGATTAATTTTCTCATAATTGATTGCTGTGATACAGAGATGGCTCAACTTTTAACACAAAAAAGTGAAGCCAAACTCCGAATTGTGTACAACACACCCCATAGCTAAAGAATTAGAACCGAAAAATATCTGCTTGTAACTTTTTTCTATCCCCATTGTAGTCTATGGGTTCATCATCTTGGCTGAATTGTATCTTGTATTTTGTTCCGTGATGAGTATTAAGATATTGATTGTGCTTGAGTGGTTTTAAGCCGATTAATGAGATGAGTTCTTTTCAAACTGAATGTACCACAACCCGTGATTGTTTTTTTTCGATATTAATAAATCACATATGAATCAAAACTTCGTGGGGGCAGGGCAAGAAATTCGAAGTCTTAATGAATTACGGAAACAAAACCTACTGCGCGTGCGTGGGTGTGGTCTTGATGGTTCAAGTTAGTTTTCGAGAATAATATTCAATGGAGGGCAAAGCAGATATGGCACCGAAACATCGTTGGAAACAATAATAAACAACATCAGCCTCGAGACGCAACAGACTATGGTTTTATCAGTAAGCATGAGGCTAATCAGGAAGTGTTTACAATATTTACTATTGCTGATAGCTTTATAGAAAACAGATATATATCAATTCCTTGAAGCCAAAACTTGAGAGAAAGACGCTTTCCATGGAGAATAGCCTTCATGCCATGACAATAACTTTTGACCAATGCACTTGATAACATCTCGCATTGCGGTGGGAAGTAGCGCAACATTTTTCCACAAGGGCATCCTTATAAAGAAATACATTTAACATGCTTCGTACAGAATTTTTAGTAAAATTATGGACGGAGCCCCAAAATTATTCTGTGGATGCATAAAGCTATTGTAAGCCAGCAAGGCTACCAATCTAAAAGCCATCACGAAGGTACAAGGCTAGCTTGCATTGATACTACCAGTACAATGAGAAAAACAAAAACAAAAGAAAAGGACTCTAGGTCATCCTCAACCTACTCCTGCTATAGCTTTTTATATAAGAATTAACAGCCACAAGTACGCTAAGGATAAGTCAATCGGACAACTGGAGGCCGCAACGCATTGGATCATCCTATAAACCTCCATTAATATGTGGTGAATGTGCAAGTACATGACGCCTTATCTTGCCTTCATAAGACCTCTTACAACCAAACCTCTTTCAAATACCAAGCTCGAAAATCACAGAAGTTTGTACATCGGTGTAGGAGCAAGTAAATTTTTTGACGCGCTCAGCATATCTATATCAGTCAGACTCTCGAATTTCAGTAGCATTTTTCAAACAGAGATTCTGGCAGTGACGTGATGCTATCACCTTTTTCATTGATTCGGCGGATCCCTGGACATGAAGGTCTACGATACCACATGAAGGAACTAGACCTATGAGGATGTGCTGATGACAATATTCAGTAGGATACTTCCCAGTTTCTGTGTTATTGCACAAACCTAGATGAGGATGCGAGAATGTTTAGCGTTGACTAGCTACAATCGAAACAAACCGCCAGAACCTTTGTCGATTGCGTATCTTTTTGGACCTTTTACCAAACAGGGACCTATTAGTTGAGTCATTGTCGGTGTTGATGTTGATATGGAAAAATTAATTATGCAGAGTGTTAAATAACCATGATGACACAAATTCCGCTGTCAAAAAGAACGAACCATTCAACCTGAATATTGAAAACCCAGATTTTCGTTTCCCAACTAGAATAAAGTGAGGATCGCAATAACCAATCTTGAGTCCAACAAGACTGCTTGTCCAGATGGTCTGTAGGCCCAATTATTTAAACCAGCCGGGGATGACTTGGCGGAGACCATACACCAACTTATTGCCAAAATCTGGTTGGAGGAAAGTATTCTTAATGAGTGGAACAGCAACATCATTTGCCCGATTTACAAGTAATATTGAGAATATTACCAACAAGAAGAGACACACAACATCCACGAATTGGTCAGAAATCACAATAGACAGCTACAACTTTAAGGTAGTTAGGGACTTTGTCTACATATTACCAACAAGAAGAGACACACAACATCCACGAATTGGTCAGAACATCACAATTGACAGCTACAACTTTAAGGTAGTTAGGGACTTTGTCTACATCGGCCCCGCTATAAACTCTGAGAACAACATAACTTAAGAGATCTGACGAAGATTTACTGTTGCCAATCGCTATCCCTTTGGCCTAAGAAGGCAACGGAGTAGCTCGGCCTTGTCAAGAAATATCAAGAAGACTCTCATCTCAGACTAATCATCCCAGTTCTGCTCTATAGCCCAGGAGCATGGACGTTCATAAAGATGGATAAAGATATCCTTCGTTCTTTCAAAAAGAAAATTCTTCAGATTTTCGGTCCCACTTACGTTAACGGGCATTGGAGGACGACATTTAACAGCGAAGTTCAAGAGCTATGTATGTAGCGATATCGAACTGGTAGAAAAAATACACATCAGTCATCTAAAATGGTTGCCAAAGAAAACCTTGCCTTAGGTGGTGCGCACAAACGGAAGCGGACCTCACCCAACTGGGAGTGCGGAACTGAAGGAAGTTATCCAAAGTTCGTACTACCGGAGAGGCCTGTTGGTTGAGGCCCAGGTCCATCCCGTACTGTAGCGCCACCATAATAACTAGATATACATATGTACATACATATATGACTCATATGTTACGAACCGACACTAAGTCCACTGTTTTTTAAACAGTACCATGAAATATCCAACAAATCATATTAAATTGCCTACCTACGTGACACATTAATTCAACTTCGCAATCATTAACAATGCAGAATATGTTTTCAATGTTAATTGTCGATTGAGCGCCAAGAAAATTCTAGGTGTGAGTGAAAGCAAACGTCTGTAGAATGTTGATAGAAAGGACAAAAGGAAAATGTTGCTTCGAATAGGTTTAGAAGTAACAGCCACCTAGTGAGGAAATCCCAACGACCTTGGTCGTAAGAACAAATCAAAATTTCAGAAAACAATGACAAAACTGAAAGAAATCATGTGAAACTAGGTTTTCCAGCGAAATAAAAAAAAATAATAAAAAACACTTCTTTCGCCGAAGAACCATTCTCCATGACATCTATTCTACTAAAGCATTAAATAAATTTTATAATTTCATTTATCTTCAAACTTAATGGACTTTTTTCCGTCTCTTTGAATCTCGTACGTGTCTCACTGTGGCACGTCAGCCGATGGAGTCACAAAAACTCTGGTAAAACAAGTCAAAGAGAATAAATTTCTATGTGTAATCTAAATATGGTCTGGGCAAGGTAATTGACATATAAAACCGATATAACTTTTATAGTTTTCTTTTCCAATGTATTTCTTTACATCCGCAAAACCAGTGCGTCTGTTCATTTGTATGTATATGTATTTAAGGGTATTTAACTACTCACAAATGGTGCGGTGTGTAATGGATTTGCCTCTTGTAAGCTAAGAATCATTTGATTTGTACGCTTCACATCATCAATCAACGCGGAACTCGCCTCTCTGTCAGGTTGTGTTTATTTTCGCTGGTAAGTGGCATTTAAAGACTCAAAGAACAAATTTACATACTATGTGTTGTTATTCGAATGTAATCAGTCGTCGTTTGGGGATGTTTATATTGACTTTGCGGTAATGAGTAGCTCAGTGCGAAGGGATATTTTTGTTATTATTTTTAATGAGTCGCTGGAATGTGTTAAATTGATTGGAAGTAGCAATTAAGAAGAAATTAATCAATATCATACTCATATACAGGTTCCAAGTTCGCTGATCAACTCTTTTGATTTAGTGAGAACATGCCTGATTAATGCAAACACGCGAATGAAACGACTGAAACACAACTGACCTTGTCAAAAATGATTCTCTTCCAAGTGTAACTTCGAAAATAATTCTTTAAAATAACAAACTTGCTAAGAACAACAGGTAAACAGAAAACGGTTTGCCTAGCTTGTAACATGTGCCACAGTGCCAACGGTTGGCAGATTTATTAACAAACAGCACTTGGTACATAAAATAAATAAAGTCGTTGGAAGATAGTTACAGTTGACTGCACATAATACAAAATAAACACGTATCTCCTCAACATTAACATGTACTGGGCTAGGAGTTGATGGATGGTAACTGCACTAACTTTGTACCAAACAAGTGCAATAAAAGAGTTCGCGCAGGTAAAATATGTGAATGGTACAGATGTGACATCACCATTCTCCAGGAAGTACGACAGTTTGATTTAGACACTAGAAAACAAATACTATGCTGTCACAGGGGAATCCGTTTGCGAGATGGAGAGGACAGGATACAACCGGCAACCGATTCTCGATATTTAAATCTTGGTTATATGGAATAAACGAACCCTTACAGCCTTAGATGCTACTTACAGAAGATCCCCAAGCCGGTAATCTAAATCAAACTCCGAAGGATCTATCAAATATTTCACTCTACTATACGGCTTTAAGTCAAACCACAAATCGTTTCCTCTTACATTCATCACCATCTTCCGAATTCTTCCGTTCACAAGGAGTGCCGTCGACCTCAATCCTTCAACCTTCCACCCAATTTAGATATCTTACTAAAGAGCATTCATCGTCTACCACTGTCAGCATTCGAATTGGGAACAACGGGTAATAAATTGCATTCGATTAAATTCTGACTGAATCATCACCATGTCACCTCATCAACAAATCTCTCAGCCCACACTGAAATCAAATCAAAGTAGACGTAATGGCACTGACATACCCACCAATACTCCATCCCAATCCATCATGTGCCACCAGAGAATAATTACAATTTACCATTCCAACAATTCCTAACCAATTACGAAAGTTTGTTGAAAGCTTAATCACCATTCTTGTTAAAAGAAAAGAATTTGACTGCTGCCGCTCGCTCTGTCGGGCGGTTCACTTATTATTTGTCGGTCGCGCGAAGTCTAAGCCTGGGCCTTATGCAATCCTCGTCTAATGGTGTACGAGTACACAGGCCACTTATGCAATTGAGACCGCAATAAAATGTCATAAGAAGACGAAACCGACGAAGAGAAGAGAAATAGAAGAAATCGTCGGTAACTATGTATATGGACAAAAGTGAGGTCACAACTGTCAGCTGGCTGAAAGGGTCAAAGCCATTGGCAACAGTGCACAGACCGCTTAACTTGGTATTCGGGTTTAACTTTTGTTTCTTAATGCGCAACCGGTTAAAATTAGTTTAATGAGTCGAGTCAAGTCGTGTCGTGCTCGTAGTTGTTGTCGTAGTCGTTTGGCTCTTAACTTGGTTTTGTGCCAATCTTAAGCGATGGTTTGCCCTTAAGTAACGATTTAAGTTACTACTTTTCAAAGTGAAGGGGATGTTAACTAAAATACTGAGAGAGAGAGAGAGGGATCGAGAACACGCGAACGTGATTGATTTTTTTTTTACGATCTTTCATCGAGAACTTCTCTGATCAAGGTTTGCAATGGATAAGACTTTAACAGAATATTCGATTGAGTTGACCTCGATCTCGATTAATTGCTGCGATTAGCCAGAGCTATTGAGTGAAGTGAAGAGTTCTTGAAGGGGTCTACCCGTGCCATAGGGTCTCGACAGGCGTATACACACGAGATATGAAAGGAAATAATTAATTGGGGCGGTTCGTCTGTCGGTATCTGCATTGAAATCAAGGATATTGTAATTAGGGTTTGTAGAGAGGTTTGCTGGGAAAACAAATGAGTGTATGGCAACTACTAATGGAAACAAAAGTGTTATGGTAAAGAAACAAATTAAGTAGAGATTGTATACCTTGTCCCTGAGTGTATAGTGTTCCGGCTACAATATACCTAAACCTCTATGCAATACACTTGGTTTTGGCAAGGACATCTTCTACGATTCGAAAAACCAATGAATAAGAGCAATGCTTGGAGGTGGAATTATTAATTCCCTCTCTGTGACCGAAGTTAAGGATTCTTTCTTCCCTTGGCTTTGATTGGCCCCTAGTCATCGACAATATTCCATTCGATCTAAGAAATCAGGCTATATAGCCATTGGGTTTGAGGATGATTGGCTATATTTAAATAGAAATAGAAGTTTTTGACGCTACAGGTCTAAGGGACTCAGGGCCTAGTCTGCGTGTTATATTCTTTTACACGATTGGAAGGTGTCTACTGTTTAATGCCTTGTCCGAAAGGCAATTTGTTATTTGATAAGCTTTTTTATGACAGTTACATTCTCGGATGTTTGTCAGAAGCTCGCTAGAGGTGGGTCCATGAAAAAAATTTTAGGTGTAGTCCAACGCACTGACCACTTGAGTTAGGGCTCCGATTTGGCGATATTTATAGTGCTAAACACAGCATGACTATTTCTTGAACTGTGCAAGGTGATTACTGCACGTTTAGAATAGTGCAGTAGAGAAGGACTATCCATCAATTATGACGTTGAGCTTTCACCCATACAAATCTTCTTTAGAAAGATGACACCACGATTCACTATTAACCTGCAACTAGAATACAAGTACAAACCTGGTACAAGTACAAACCCTTCAGTCAACGAAGGGAAGATGGACCCATCGACTTATACCTGATATAGATAAATGGATGGACCGGCATCACGGAGAAGTGGATTTTTATCTCACCCTGTTCTTAACCGGACACGGCTGCTTCAGAGCTTATCTAAACAGGTTTGGGCTTGATGAATCTCCAAACTGCTCAAACTGTGGAGAGGCCAGAGAGGATGCAGAGCATGTGCTCTTTCAGTGCCCCCATTTTCGCTTGGAACGCAGAGGTCTTGAGGAAATAATTGGAGAAATACCAACTCCGGAGAACATCGTAAACCATATGTTGACATCGAACGCAGTATGGAATACTGTGAAACAAACAGCAGCGGTGATCATAAAGGAACTTCGGCGGCTGGAAAGGCTCAGGCAGAGCAACCAAACCCAAATGGAAGCCCCCTCAGAACAAGAAACGTCGAACAGGTCAAGAAGAGCATAAAGTGCTAACCAGCCCCGCGAAGTAATACTTAACGGTAGTTCCGCGGGGAGAGTGGTTGAAGTATGTAGGGTGTGGGTTAGTACGTAGGCGTATTCCTGGCATCGAGTATTCAGGTTTGCGAATCGTGCATGCCAGTAGCCCGGGTTACTGGTATCTTTAGAAGATTACACATCCGTTGGCGCAACCAAAAAAAATAAAAAAAATCCTGGTAACAAGGTGTAGGGCACCTGAAAACTCTTCTCAATTCCCAAAAGAGACATGTTTTGCACTATCCCTGACATTATGCTTAAAGAGTGATGTTTCGATAGAAATATTAAAATGTGCAAACTGGTCTAATGATGTTCTGGTATTGGAAACTAGAGGTCTGGTTTACAGACAGTTGGAAAAGCGAATCTGGAGTTGGAGCTGGTGTGTTTTGACCCAACATCAAAATGTTGATACCTATGGTAATGTGTCCCAAGGTATTCCAGTCTGTTCTATATGACATTGAGATCTGTGCTCAGGTAAAGTATTAAATACGCTGGACTTTAGATCTTTTCAATTCGTTTTCCATCACTTAAAACGATGTCCTTCATATCAGTTACCAGGCATACCAAGTTGAAACTCGGATGAATTCCTTCGGAAACTAAACTGTGTATCAACTGGACTTCTACTACAGCGCTGATTACCGATTGGGAGATGGTGAAATGTCCTGCAGCCGATACAATCCAATCGATTAATTACGACTACGAAAGATACATAGTTTGTACTAGAAAATTGGTGATCTGACACTAGCAGAATAATACACTGCTTAAATTCTTCCTCCAACATGTACATTAGAACTAACTTTGAGGTACCCATCCAATATAACATAATCCAAAACATTGAGTTAATACATTATGTTGTTTGGTTAAACTTACTATTGCTCCTGAAAAACACGTGAATGTACATATGTGTACCTGATCCAAACTATATTCGGTTAGAAAAAAGTTAGCCTGTGACCACATTTATATAGTGGAGCTAAACAATGCCAAAACGAAAGGATACAAAGTGTCGATGAAAAATATTTCAGGTCAGGGAAAGTTATAAAATTACAATGAATGTACCTAATTCCGCCTTAAACATAGCAAACTAATGTGACCTTTGTAAATGTCTTAACTACTAGATTGCAGTACCAAACGTCAATTCGCTGAATACAACAGTTTAGTTAATATCATTTACCTCATTTACTTATATCGACATATAAAAGTTTCACTTACCTGCAACAAAAAAAGAAATATAGATTAGTTTAAAAATGCTTTACATTGATATGTAGAGAATTATTATATATTATAGTACATATTATGTAAGTAAGTTTTAAAATTTCATCTTAGAACATAAATTAAAAGTGATTGGTGGTTCTCGAACATTTATAATGTGTAAACCCTTAAACAAAAGACTAAAAACTCTAAAACCCAATTGTTTAGTACCTCAATTCAAGGCTAAATAACATTCTGCGTAGGTAATCAAAAATGAATTGGATTCAAAACTAAACCCAAGCCTAGGACAAGACTTAATCATACTGTGACAGTCGTAAACTGAAAAATAATGGACTTCAGAGAAATGAAAACATTTTTGAGAATAAAAGTTCTCAGAAAGTCTCTTCCAATTGAATGTGATTTCCTATTACAAGAAGTTATACTAGCTTTGAGCAACATAGTGTACTCGTATTTAAAAATTTTGTTGTAGTTTCTATAAATATCCGGAGTGAGAATGGCGTTTAGTAATAGTTTTGACATTCAGATTAAATAAAAAACAAAGCAGCAGCTGAGATTATTTACGAGCTTTAATGCGTGGTTCGAATGATGGCTGCTGTCTCAAGAATAAGTTATTCATGGGTCAAGAGCCAGAGAGTATCATTTCGCATTTTATTTAAACACAAATCCTATCATCCACTTGTTGTTAAAATGACGATAGACATGGAAACAAGTTTATACTTTTTTTTACCAAATGATGGATTAGAAGTTAAGTTTGGATATCTAATGTGTAGACAATAAATAAACTTTTAATTATTATTTTGTTCAATTATAAAAAGAAATATCTTGTTGAGTCCGTTTGTGTATCATAGGTAAAAGCACAAGGAGATAGTTCATGGACGGAAAGTAGCAATAAATCAGTAGTCCGACACTACTTGAGGAGGAAGTATCTCATTACACGAAAAAACTTGCATTGGCTTATTATCTCATTCTCACCATTCGTGGTGCCTAAAGACCCCAGTAAAGATCAGGGTCAGATTTATGGAATTCTTGAAACAATATTTACCGTTGAGCTAAGCGTCCAAGGTCGTCTTCATACTTAATGGAAGTAAATCAAGTCACACCCAAATTTAAAGACTACATACCCATTTGTCTGTCATTGGTCCTTCCTTCTTAATACGCTAGAAATGTCGTAAAGCTCAACTTGCATATCTCAAGGGTAAATCGGTGGAAAATGCATTGCACAAGGTGGTAGGGGAAATGGAAAGTACCCTTCACTACAAGGAATATGCACTCACTACTTTCTTAGACATTGAAGACACTTTCAAGGGGAGTACAATCAAAAGCGGTCTGGAAAGTTTCAATGTCGAGCAGAGCACTACCAATTGGATTTCCCAAATGTTCATCTCAAGAAAGAATGATTTTGCGCTCTGATACTTTTCCTCCTAATGAGGCGTTCTTTTCCCCCTTGTGTAGGTTCTTATCACAGATGACATACTGAAAGAACTAACTACATACATAACACAAGAGTGAGCGTCACTGCGTATGCGAATGACGTACTCATCTTAATTCAGAGAAAATTTCTGGACACATTAGGTGAATTGTTGGAATTAACTCTTATTTCTTGAAATCTACTCTTAACAGCCTTGGAAAATGTGTTAGAGATTGTGAACCCAGAAAAAACAGTTGTAATCTTCAGCAGAAAATACAAGATACAAACTTTCAACATGCCGAAACTGGATGAAGTAGAGCTGATCTTCGTGGGTCCCGCAAAATTACATGGCATTGTCCTGGACGAGAAGATATATTGGAAGCTTAACGTACAGAAAAGAGTTCACAGGCCTTATAATGCTATTTGTATCTGCAAAAGAATGGTAAGAAAAGAGTGAGCTCGATAAACTGGCCAGATCGCGATGGGCCCCCTACGGTGCTTAGTGCTTTATGAAAAACTCATAACCCTACGTTTCTTACTACCTACCTTAAGGACAATGTATTTTGTACTTTAAAACCACACGCTTTAACAAAAATTAATAACAAAATCTTTGATCGAAGTTTAAACAGTTTTGGCCATTCTAAGAAAACATCAATTTCGCTTCATATCGTATAGCTAATAATTAGTGTTATTTTCAATATTAAAACTTATATGTATATATGTACATCTAGCTATATTATTAATTTCTTTAAATATGTAGCATCAGAGCTACTTAAAAACTTTCTCGGGTTTCAATTCGATACAAACTATTGAAAATCGATAATTTGACTACAACCGTTAAAGAGGTGCTTTCTCGCAAAATAAATGGAAACAAATTAGCGTTTATCCACTAACATTAATCAAGGTATTCCGCCCAAAAGAGGCAAAACTTTACCCAAAAATTGATTTACCCATCTCTACTCCATATCGACACAACACGATACTAATCGCTTGGAGACGATAATGGCATCGATTTTATGGCTATTTTGACCATTTTAAAATTAGCAACATAACGGTGAAATGTTGGACTACTTTTAAATAAATTACAATCCGCCCTCTGTGTCGGTTCGATGAAACAAGTTTGCACATCAACTCTTTCGTTTTGCGATTTATTTGCTTCTGCACACAACTCTAATTGGTCTTCCTGTTAAAATGTGCAAAACAGTGGACATACATACATCAAAAAAAAAATGTTTACGATCAAACATGTATGAGAAAGAGTAGCAATTTTTATTTGTATGTCATTTACATCACGTTGACCAAACGATGACAGTGGATACGCGTACTTCTTGCGTTATTATTTGGTTCTCTTCATCTTCATTTAGCTAGTAATTAATTTCATGGGTGCATTGACTTGGCTGCCTGATTCGTATGTAATCAATCAAAATGAATCTTAACATCGCCGACGCCATGGCAGTCTGTGCGAGTGATTAATGTATCTAAGGTCTATGGTTTGACAAGCCATAAAAGAACTCAACTTATGTTGCATGCGAAGTTGTTAAAAGAAGCAAATGAGATGCGATCTTTACTATTACGCAGACTTACGAGGAAGATGTAGCGCGATTAACCTACAAAATTCAATTTCCATAGAAATCGCTTCAAATGGCAATTTAATTACCTTATCCAATGGCCATGATTATTTGTCGACCAATTAAACATTTCGTCTTCATTGAGTGTGATACATATCTTATGTAAATATTTATAAACACTGAGACACAGAGACTCTGCGCGCACCTTTTGATCTGCACCCAAAATAAAGCAGTGTTTGTCAAGAGGTGCAAGCATGACCCGACTGAGGTGTTAACCTTTTCGTGCAAATCAGAAATATTCATCTTTGGAAATGTTATACCTGAATTTGGTAGTTGGAGTCAGAGAGCCCCACTGACAGATGGCCAACGAAGATAACCAACCAAACAATTACCATAAATGAAGTGCTTACGAGTATGTTGCATGCAAACCAAGTGGCTGCTGATCTTTTAATTATCATCAGCTACGTCGGTGCGCGAGTATCTGTAAGGCAGGCACAGTTGCCTGGTTACACGTTACTTAATTATTGTTAACATAATTTGCCTAATGGTGGTGTGGAGTAATTGAAATTAATTTAAAGAATTAACTGGTACATCATTTATAGCATGAAAGTGGAAAAACTGGAAAAGATTCCATCATAACGGCTGTGAGTATGGAGAAGAATTTAGGTAGCGTATGCCTTGTGGGCAAGGTAAGACTATAAGTACAGTAGTTAGAAGTCTATGAATTTGTTAATTTCCAACAGTTGTAGGAAGTTATTCAGAAATGACCTCATTATTTAAAGAACTCGTAAGAAAATGGCATCGTCTATTTCGAGCGATCTGTGGATTTCATTATTCTGGGTGGATAGATATTTCTAAGAACCTTGCTGCTCTGTTGACGTGGATTTCAAATACTCAAACCCCCTTCCAAGTTCACAAATGACTCAATAAGTCATTTAAAGAACTACGAAGATTACCGAGCTTGATAGTCTTCCCAGCATTCAACACAGACTTAAAGACTTTATTATTTGTACCATCGTCGCTCTGAATTCCTTACGTCATTATTAGCAGAACAAAAAATCACTCACTTTGTCAGGCCGACATTCGATCTAAATCATTTTTCCCAAAATGCTGTCTCACTTCGCGTCAATTAGCTCGAGGAGGTATCGAACTATGACAGCAATAAGACTACTCACTCAAGGCCACACTGGCTGCCTGTTTAGCTGGCCCGGCACACAACACAGGAATTGAGAATTAATGTGAAACGCACTTAACAAAAAAAAATCGTATCTCCAACTTCAATCAGATCACGTCAAACTCCTCCAACCAGTTCCCACAGTTTCGCTTTCAACCGCCTCACCAAACCACAAAACACCACACGCACTTCAATTGGAAAACGCTCATGCCTCTAACTGACCTCTCTAAGTCAAGTAATTAAAAAAATTAGCATAATCTCCATCTCAGTTTTAAATCCCGGAGCGCATTGCCAATTCAAGTCTTCTAGATCAATTTTAGATCAAAACAGAGTGACACATGAAAAGAGGTAATCCACCACAGTCCACATCGAACAACTTGACAAGCTGTTGAGAGTAATTCCTACTCTATGAGCCGCTAACTACAACGAAAATGTTAATAAGCACAACGGGAGGGTTTCTACTGCTCGAAGGTGTTTGCCCCCCAAATCATCATTGTTAGTAAATAGTGAGATCATTGCTGTTACCCAGGTAGGTGTCCTCCATCCCGTAGAGTTTAAGGCCTCTTTAGGATGCAATGACCATGCAAAGAGGTGTGTCATTCTTCAAGTGAAAAGTGAGTCTTTGTTTCTTCTGCTTCTCTACTTTTTACATTTGAGTGGAGAGTCAAGTGCCCACGATCATTGAATCGGGAAGTGTCGGTGCTTTATTGAATTTTTTTTTGTGAATATTTGTACAGATATCCTTTGAAGTTGTTTACTTGTTTTTGTGTTTACATAAACAGAAAGGTGGAGATGGGGGTAGGATAAATGACATGAAGCTTGACCGTGACGGGGTAGAAGATCTTCTAAGCAAATTAGACTCACATCTTCCAGAGGAAGTGGTATCGGAATATTTCCTTTTTATTTGGGTATCTCATTTTCTTAAGCCCGTCTCAGGCAAATATAAGTTTTGTACTGACCAGTAGGTACAAAGAGACCAGCTGCCACAGATCGCTGTTTCCGAATATCCTAAGAATATTGGCGAATATTGAGATCCATTTGTGTTCAGAAGCGGGGCTAGAGTATCAATCCAAAAAACTGTCATACTGTCATCTTTGAGCTTTCATTACATCTAAAAGGTTAACATGTAGCACAACGTAATCAGAATTTGGAAAGTAAACTACAAATCATCACTCTGGTCGACTCTAATGATACGGTGTTAGGCAGGAGGGCAAAGTTTTTGGACGATGCCTCCTAGTAGCGCCCACCTCTCATATTACAGCTGGGGAAAACGTACCACTGTGCTCTATACCTCCTCTCAGGTCACTTTGATTGGCTGGTTGCAGCAAAAGTGTAAGGTGTCAACCATATTATCGAATGCCTAATACAAGGTAGAACAGCTTACAGCTTACAGCTTATGCAAATTATGTTTGAAATCAAGCTTGGGATACTGGGTTTTTATGCAACCGTGATGGACCTGGTCTTTCAATTTGACACAGTGGTCAGTTAGAGTAAACTAACCTCTCTTAACTAAACAAATAGCACAATTTAAAGATGTGGTTACGTGGATTGGGCAGGTGGAAATCAGAACTTCGAACTTATAGAGAAGAGACTTCTTAAAACAAAAATAACACTTCGCTCACGGCTTTTAATAGAAAATGAATACACTGACGTATTACATACTGGCTTTCTCTTTGTAGCCGTCAGTGCAGCACGAAACGCAAAAACCATCCCGACAGTGGCTTGGTGATTCACTTGCCGCCTTTGGACATCTATAACAAATAAGTGCCACCGTGTGCATCAACAACGACTACGTACGTCTTCCACTTTCGTTCGATAAGAACGTCTGTTCACGTATACCCTCGAGACTATATTAGAGGCATGTCTTATGGCTACAAAACACGTAGTCCATATCCTTGCACACGGATAGACCAAAAAGAGAAACAGGAGTAAGAGCAGGTGTTTTCTCTAATGATCTAAACATAAATGTCTCCATTCGCCTTCCCAATCAGAATTCTAGGTGGCAGAATTTTTATAAATTCTTGTTCGAGTGGCATATACCTCACTTCTTCCTAAACGCTGAATAGCGGGCAACTGAGTGCACAAAGTCTAAATCCTGCGATTTACGTTCGTTGGTTAAGTCTTTACTTCAGTGTCGCCCAGGTCGTTGGGACCCAGGGCCTAACTTCTCACAACCATTCGTGTTGTGCGTGTTATATTCTTTACACGAATGGAAGGGGCCTACTGTTTAATACCGTGTCCGAAGGGCAATTTGTTATTTGAGAAGCTTTCTCAGGACAGTTGTACTATTCGATGTTTGTCAGACGCTCGCGAGAAGTGGGGCCATGAAAAATTTTTAGGGGTTCCCCGACTGGGATTCGAAACTCGAACCCCTTGCTCCATAGTCTAATCCACTAACCACTGAGCCACGGCGCCCACCTGTGACTGAGGTAACAAGGTTCAACTTTAACCCATAATAGAGATTTCGTTTTCTTATGGAATCAACACTAAACAAGAAGAGACTGCCACAAATGCATAAAGCATTGCAAGGTGTTCTATGAATTATATTCCTTTTGACAGATTTTCTGTCATTTAAAACTAATTTATACTGCATCCGGCCTCTTATTGTCATTCTACTACTAGTTTAAACTCATATCATTTACAAACTGTCAAAACCAGTTCATCCATTACAGCCGCTTACACGCTCTGTCAAAATATGTACACACTCATCCGCACAAGATAACAACAAGAGAAACTCTTCGCAACCGTTGCGTGAATTGTATCAAAAGAAATTTACGTCTAATTAGAGATTTAAAAGCATTTTTGTGCCGCTCTTCACTATTTTTCGTTAAGGTAATCCCCCGTGCCTACGACCAAAACCAGAAAAAGATAAATGAATTAAAATGCCAGACATAGACGTTGGCTAGGCCACTCCTTCATAAATCATAGCAGCCAAGACAGACCAGATTATCTGTGTGCTCTGTGCTACCTGATTTACTCCTCCATGGGTTGGCTACTGCTCTAGTCCATTTGGATGTGACACATTGTCACATTCCGTCCGTGTTGACTAATTATGGCGCGAAATGTGTTTCGAACCTTAATTACATACAAATCAACAGCGAGGAGGATTCTTTTTTTTGTTTTTCTTCTGTGCTGCCCATCGTTGTCATAATCTGCAACCTGGTCAAGTCTTGACACCTGACAGGTTTGCGAGTAGATGAAATCGAAATCTGACAGATTAAAAGCAATCTTGGGCAGCTTAGGTGACAGAAAATTACTTGAAAATGGTTGGCTGGCTGGCCAATGCATACGAGATTATACAACAACCAATGTGTTGTGTGCGTGCGCGTTGCAATGTGACGTTAATGGGCCACAACAACAAGTGTTGGAATGTTGGCAGGATTGTTACAACCTTTTGCTGTAGCAGAGTGGTAACTCATGCCAAAAATGGTAAAAAAGAAAATATTCGACGTTGCGCATGGAGAATAAGTAAAATACCAGAGATATAGACAGAGCATGCGCTTGGTACGCAATTGTCAATCATCTTTGCGGCTGAAAAAAATTATTGTTATTAATGGAGAACTCATTGATGGGAATTTGTGACGAGCTTGAGGTGAAATTAGTAGAGTATCTTGGGACTGAAGATTTCTTTTTCTTAACTTTCTCTGCACCTTAGCGGGTGACAAAGTATGAATTGGTCTCAATTTACCCTCTATGGGTGATCTGACTGGTGAACATCTGGTATGCGCTTGCAGTACTGTGACAGAGTGGGCCACAACCATAATTTTGTAATTGCAACTTCTTTGGAATTTCGTTTCTTTTGCAAGGTAATTCATAAATCGTTTCTGGCGAAAACAAATGAGTTTGTGCAGTTTCGAAAAATTTAATTAGCCAGACAGGAGTCGGGTAGTATCATCTTGGTAATTGCGGACTAAATAAATGTAACCTGGGGGCATAGCATGTATAAATGTGGACGAAAAACCTTACTACCATATTAATGATTATTTTAATGATAACCAAGTGCGGAAGACTAGTAACAACCTTGCCATTGAGCCGGTAGGATGATAAATGATATACTGAACAACTAACGACCTACTTAGTTAAACCTTTGGAGTGAGTCTGCGATGGCACTGGGTACGGTGACCTCGTAAAAGTACTATCTTCCAATAGGTCCTGGTTTCATCTACGCCGCGGCCCAGTCTAGGAATTTATTTAAAAGTTACAAAATGGGGAATACAAATACAAAGTTTTTTGTATCAGTGAGCCACAGCGAAAAACAAAACACAATTACTCCCGTATACCGACTTTAAGTTTTTAAATGTCGCTGTAGTGGAGGCAACTGAACGCATTTGCTTAACGGGGAAGATATTGTCTAGATCCAGACACTCATCTACAGAAACGAAGGAAGACCCAGAGCATTCCGAAGAGCATTTTAATATTCTTTCTTTCTGCTTACAGCGATCTTGATACGGTGACGAAAAGTCTGAAAGTGGGATCTCGGCTGGATTCTGACTTAAGTCGGTCTACCTTGCCGTGACCATCAATGGCTCTTTTTAACAGTTACTCAGATGCAGAGAGGCACAAAGCTGCATTCATTCTGAATTGTGATGCCAATCCACATCATATAGTTTAGGGAATTATAGACATTATTGAAAGAAGTCAGATATTTGTAAGATCGAGTGCGAACCTACCTCTGTTACTAGGAACAAGCAAAAACTTTTGGATATAAGCCTAACCTTTAGCAGTATAATACATAGGATGAGGGACTAGAGGATATCTTGTGAACACTCCTTCTCTGATCATAGAAATATCAATTCCGTCTTACTGACATCCTTCCTAGTCAATGAACCTTTAGGGTCTTTCAGGAAGACCGATTGGTCCAAGTATAGGGAAGATCTTCTCTGCAGTTAATATCCTACTCTTGTGGAGGCAGCTTATAACCCAATATCAATTTCCTATCCCACCACCAAAACAAGTGATAGTGATACGGCTGTCATGTCTTCAACCGGGCCAAAGGCCATCAAAGTTTACATAATCAATCTAAGAATTTCCATAGTAAATCTTGAACTCTTTTGAGAAAAAATAGAGACATCAAGGCCTTAGTTTTCGATTCTTTGGACTTGGACTTTGGACTTCAAGTGGATCTGATTCTCTTCAGTAGAAAATATAAAATTTCGAAACTGGATCCCAAAATTTCTTACCTTCGTACTGGACAAGACGCTAGATTGAAAGCTTAGCATATACCTACGCATAATGCTTCATTGATCTGTACGAGAACGACGGAGTAAAACTGGGGGCTCAAGCCTGCAATGATGCACTGGGTATATAGAATGATAGTCAAACCCATTTCTAAATATGGAGCCTAATTAAATAATAATACACGAAATTCAAAGGCTAAGGTATAAGGAATAGCCAGCATAACCTTTCCTTGTCCATTATAAGTGAGTCCTTGATGATCCTTGAATAGGATGATATGGTCGGTACCCTGGATTTCGATACACTATACAAAGTAATATATCCGAAAAGAGAGACAAGATAGAGGAAAGTTGTCTCTGTACAAAACAAGATTGCAATATATACGGACAGTTCCAAAACAGATTGGGGCACGGGCTTAGGTATGAATACACTCTATACTATACACACACACATGAAGTGTATTCTTAGCAAATCTCCTAGCTGTGCTTAAAGCTGTGGAGTTAACAGAGATGGGATCAATATCTGACAAGAATATTGCTATCTACATTGTTAGTAATGCTGCGTCTAAAATGCTAGAATCTAATATCATTGAATCTGAAATATACAATACAATACTCAGGACACTATGTACCCAGAACCGCGTCAGATTATGCTGGGTACCTGGACATTGCGATATTGAAGGAAACGAAAGGGCCGACGAACTGGTCAAAAAAAGATCTGATCTTCTACAAATCAACACAGTTAGAGATATAAGATTACCGATCTGTTTGGTTTAGAGGAAAAGCAGAGAGCTGTATCAATATGACTGACCCAAAATGGTCCAATTAAGGAAGGAATAGAGTATCTATATTATTAGTATTGTGGTCTATATTAAGTCCAAGCAAATGAAATAAAGCAGGTAGCACTTAAGAATCAGTAGGGCTTCTCTTTGATCATTGCCTTATGAGGAGGCACGCCATAAGGTCTATCAAATACGGATACATGCAGATACTGCAGGGACCTCATCGGAGGATATCACACATCTACATGTGAATGCCAAAGAATAGCTCGGAGTAGACTTAAATACGTGGGAAAGAATTTCTTTCACGGCTTAGAGAAAGTTGGATTTGCAAACTAAATCCTTGGAATTGTAAAGTTCCGCAGGGATATCAAATGCATGGAAGAAATGGTTTAGGTTCAGGTTTGTTACTGTCATGGTTCTCTAGGGATCGGAATGAACCCACGCATAGTTCTCAACTACCTTCGTTTAACCCTAATTATAATTATCTTGCTTTCTAGAAAGAAGATCACTGGATTTTCGACAATTTGTTTATTTGCCAAATCTAGCTTTTATAAGGCGCAAACTTCTTAATGCGAGATATTCTCCAGACCAATTCAGAATAATATATTTAGAACGTGACTGTCATTTCGCATCGCCCACCATGGTCTATTGTTACTATTCGCCTCACGTAAGCATATTTATTTAAACAGTAACATATATCTCTTCAAAAATTGTTTTGAATTTATTATACGCCATACTTTTAACCGTTTCTCTCGAGTCAGTTCTTTTCATCTGCATTGATGGATTGCGTTCCAGTTCGACTACTCATAATGCGAACGCTAACAAATTACCTGTGACAAAAAAAAATAATACGTCATGTGGTTAATGGCACATGGTTCATGACTCTCCATTCCTTTTGTGTTGGATAAATATTAAAAGGCCATATGCATACAAATATGGTCAATAACATCACTGATCTGTGTTGGTTACATGTACTTTTTTAGAACACGTTCCAGGTAACGGTTTCTGATTTTTATTCATGTGTCATTATTAGCACACACATTTAGCACAATGGTGGGGGTATTTGCGTTTCGGCTACCACTTCTGTAATCTGTGCCAATTTATTATCTCAAACTTCACACCAACGTGTTACATTTTTAATAAACCAGGCAACCACCTCCTCACCAGTTGCAGACGATTTACCTTCACCTTCTTTCCATTCAGCCAACCAACACCACCGCCACCACCACCACTACCAGCTGCTCTACCAACAGCAGCAGCGACAGAGCGCCTCAACACTTGGCGTCATTAATTTAATGGACTTTCGCATATTCAAGTCTTAAATCGGCGAAACAATTTTATTTGCATAAATCATTCGACACCCCGGCCTACACTCGACTTCAGTCAGTTTTATTCATTCGCGAATTGAAGCATCATGCAGTGAAATTTTGCTTATAAATTGTCTCCAACCGCATTCGCTTTAAACATTTGTGAGTTTATCACGAAATGAAGGTCAAGGTGAGTTGGACTTTGGGGAGAGAAAGAAAACTGTCAGCATTCAAAAGGGAGTTAAACGTTGCATTCGAGTCCCTGACTTACGTGACCCAGAGTTATATGTAAAATTTATTACTTTCAATTCCTCTCGAGCAAAATGACAAACGGATCTGTGACGCCCTGTAATTACACCATTCACGGATGTTGACATCTCGTGCCTGTTGTGTCCCAGCGGCAATCGAAGATAAAAGGAGTTGACATCGATGGAGAGGAGGAGAAAAGAAACCCCACCCGGCGGCGGTGGCGGCGGCGGCAACGAAACACGTCGACAATACTCTTAAGCCCCTGCACAACACAGACAGACACCCAGTTTCCACAACTTTCGAGGTGAAGTAATTGTGTCTTAGGTACCGTGCCAAGCCAATAAGTCATAACCCAAGATCACCGACAAAAGAGAGAAAAAAAATAATAATTCGTTGCAATTGCAACAATTGCTGGCTGACGCTACAATTTAGCCGCCATGCAAGCCGAGGTTTGTAAAATTTGCTATGCAATTGTTATGTTTCCACAGAAAAAAGTAAGCAAACAAAAATCCACCAAAGCCTCGATATCCCGACGACGACGACGACGACGACGACGACTACGACGAGACGAGAGCAAGACAAGTTTTCGTGATCAGATGATGGCTGGGTTTGTGTGCAGTTGGGTGCTGTCATTTTGCCGCAAGACACTGCTCTCGGCTTGAATTATTAGATATCTAACATGAACGTGTTGCTGTTGCAGTGGCACACTTACAACTGGAAGCACACAAACTGCCGGTCCAAGTGTAGTGCATTTTGACGCGTGCTACTCACAATTTTATGGAATTTTTCAAAAAAAAAAATATAAATAGAGACTTCAAAGTGGCTTGACTAAATCATAAATTTTAGGTTAGTCTTGAACATGCAATGTCAATCACTTTAATGGAGAAGTGTCAATCAATGAATAATGATAGTCAAGGACAAACGAATGGAAGTCAGGAAATCTGCCAGTTCATAACTCAACTCTTTTGTAATGATGTAATTCAAAGATAGCTTGTATATTGTAGATAAAATAGAATAATGATGTACACAGAAAGTATTGCATATCCATCGCAAATGATTTACTAGGTTTCCCTGTTCCAATGTCTGCTGTTTAATGCGGATTATTCACAAGTCTGCAGCAATGGTAAGCTCAACTCTATTAATGACATTTTAGAAGAGATGTGCTGAAGATTGACGCTGAGGAAACAAATGTGGCCAATATTTCTTACTCGGAAGACAATTGGTCTAGTCCTGCCATAACTACTGCCACGGTGCTGAGTTTAGAATGAGTACTTAGACGTAACTGACTCAGACGTCAAGGAATTGAATTTTTAAACTGTTTTGAAACGGTTTTCAGACTTGACGTAGGCTAGAGTGGCAAGACTCCCATCGTTGACAGAGTTCATAATTCGATCACAACCAGATGGTAAAAACAATAAATCGCATCTTAGATAAATCCAACCCGAAAGAAAGATTTGAATAATGCAGCGTTTATCTGTTTCGCAGATAAAGTTAGTTCACCCGTTTGAATCGCAAAGAGTGGATGTCAATTCACCAGCTTTTTTGCAATAGCGGTATTGGAAATCAGTATTCTTACACAGCATGAACCAAAACCGAAGTCATATGGATCAATCTGTCAAATATCATCAGACGAACTACGTTTGGAACAAAACCATAGTAATAGACCGACCGTCTCTAGATTCCTCGATAATCCAACAAAGAATGGCGCTACTATGAGAAAGGAACACATGCAAAGGTGTTTTGAATTAAAAAAGAAATCATTTTGAATTTTTAGCGGACATCTAACATCTGTTAGACAAAAAGAAATAAAGAAATCATGACGTAAAGTAAGACAATCAATCAACCATCAATACTAGCACTTGAAATATTCTATTCAGCTAGCTGAAAATGTAGACCCAGTAGTAAAGGTCTATGACACATTTGAATAATCAATCAAAATTCACTAGAAGATGCCAACTCCCATCACATACCGATCAACCATCAACTGGCCTTGTCACTCAATCCAAATACGCAATCCAACACTGACCTTCAATCACAGATTCGCAAAAGTTCCTTACCACCTCTAATCCCAAACATCATCTAGCACGCACATTCCTCGCTAACAAAACTTAATCGACCAGCAAGTGTTGGTAAGCCCAGTGGAACATAAAAAAAAGCTACGCGCTTAGAGTACAATTAACTTTTCACAAGTCATTGCACTGCCAACGAAAACATGGTCTGCCAATGGTCTCACAGCCAATCCTGGGAATAAGGTAAATGTACGTGTGTTACACACCAACAAGTTTATTTCACATGTTCCATCTCGCATAACATGTCTTTAAGCATTGCGCACCAAAGTCATCATTGCCGACACCGACACCGACACCGACAATAACATCTTCCTGGTAAAAATACAAATAAAATTGGGAAGCCAGTAGTGTTAACAGCCGGATATGCTCTACCACGGTTAGAAGAAGCACTTGTTGTTGAGTTGGCTGACCACCGCCATCGTTGGCGGCGACGGCCACAGCACAAAGACCACCGAGACGACGGAAAAAAAAGTCTTTTTCTCTAGAAAAAGTGTCAACAATCAGTGTGAAGGTCACTCTGGCATTAAGAATTAATAACTTTTTATTATTTTCCAGCTTTATTGCCTTTTATTGCTCAGACGGTGCGTGTTGGGTGATTAATTCAATTGTGATTCGATGCTGTGGTGTGTAAAGGTAAACACACCACACGACTGTCCACCTTGTGAGTTAAACACACACACACACAATGTAAGTACTCCGAGTGCTTCCCATTGTTAGGAGTTCTTTCTGTTCTCCTCTTGAATGTAATTAATTGTTTTTCACGCAGCGGAAAAACATGCAAAAACTATGAAACACGATTTATCATTACCATTTCCATGACCAAACTGAGAGTTCTGATCGTGAGAATACTAATGCCACGGGGCGGTTCGGAAAGTTCTATTTGGACAGCATTTGCTTCCTCGAAAATAAAGTCTCATTGAATGATAATTAACTGACTGCGACTGGGGTGCGAATCATTTTTCATCTCCAGAAAATGCATCCAGATTTGGAGAACAATAAAGAGAAGGAGTATGTTCCGTCTGCATGTGCGGCGATCTATCAAAACGATGACAGCGGGTCATCAATTGTGTCTTCTTCAGCGGCTTTATTATTAATAGGTTTGGTTTATTGATGACAACCTCTTAAGTTGTTGGACTTAGGGCGATTCAGCCACCTACGGGAATTTCTTTGTGTCCCAAAACAAGACTCTTTTCGGTTCCAACTTTGAAAGGAATGGGTTATGTATTTATCGTGTTCTTGGGGCACATGCCTCGTTTGCATCTGAGAAAGGTATTGCCAAACCACGATTGCTTCTCCATTCTTATACCACCTTGGACAGCGCCAATTTACATAAAGATCAAGAACCCATATCCGCAATCAAACGGATCACTGGAGGAATGCTTCAAAGCTTTTCAGAGTTCGTTCCAAATCGTTTTTTAGAGAGAAAGGTGATTGAAGGTTTCTACCGACTAAAGCTGATAAAAAAGAGTTTAGTAGTACCCCCTAGGTAGAATGTTCAGGGTAGTCGCTTGTTTGACGTTTGCTTCAAACAGCCTGAACAACTGGACCAAACAATGCGGTCTGAATCTTAATGTACAAAGAAAAGAAGAAATTAGAGGAAATGACCCGAACCACCTAGTCTGAATGGAACCCTATTCTGCATATCGGATCGAAAACTGAACTGGAAAGACAATACGTTTTCCGACTATCTCACCCCTCATACAGATTTTAACGTCAATTACGACTCCGAATTTCACTCTAGGGAGAGCTGGACAAAGAGTGAGGTCTTCAACCCACCCTTCATATCCATCTTCACCAATTACCCGGACCATAAAACTCCCAAACCATGCAAGTGCATTAAAAAGCGGAAATATATGATAACACCGAGGTCTGCAGGGCCTAATCCACTCTGAACACCAACAATCATACAGACATCTACACAAAAAACCAAGTATGTATCAAAATCATCACTTCCATCACAACTCAATTCAAAACTGATCAAGAGGTGTAAACAGAAACTTAAATTCCTCAAATTAAGGCACAGTACCACGCTCTAGTGGATTCCGCGACACAAAGACTTCCAAGGGAATGAAATGGCCGATGACCTAGATAAAAAAGGCTCGAAATAAAATAACTTACCAGCAGATCCCTCAAATATTACCTCCATCAGTCTCATCATATCCGAAATTACTTAAACTTTCCAAAACATGGCCAACTCAAAATGGAGTGCACTCTCCTTAGGATGCATTTCGAGAGTACTTTGAGTACACAGGTGACCTCAAGTCACCCTTCTCATTGATACCCTTAAAAGGCACAACCTCACCTTAGAAGAATGTGATTCAACACCACAGACCTATGTAGAGGATATGGCCATACAGAGGTAGACGAAGACACAACACACTTCCTCTGTGAATGCCCAAGCCTCATCAGAACTATGTAGATACTTAACACTCGGAAAAGTATCTTGCCAACTAAAACCACACTTGTAGCTTATTATTGGCATAGTGAAAACTATGCGGATGTTAATTCTGCTGGATGGTACTTATTAGATTATTTATTTATTTATATTATTACTGGTAACAAAGTCTTAAAGAGACTCAAGACTCCACCCAAACTGTAGAAAACTTCACACAGACTACAGTCCTTGAAGCTATATTAGCACTAATCCCATTAAACGGACACCATAAGATAACAGCTGCAAATATTGCAGCAAAATAATCCAACCTTTGGAGGGATGGCGACACGGATAACCGCAGTGTACCGAGATGGCCACATTTGGGTACCAAAACAAATTATATGCCACCATCACACGACTTCAGTCTAAGCCTCTTTCCCATAAGGGAGTAATGGATAAACTAGACGAGTCAGTAGGCTCATCTGAACGTGAAATTGCTTGCACAGTTAAAGTTCCGAATCACGGCAGTGTGTTTCAAGTACAATTAATATCTACAAACCTGCATTCAAGAAAGAGGATTAATGCATAATATTATATGTATGTACATATGTACATTAATCGACAGTCAAGTCACTATTAATGTCATCTCATCCACAATCGTCAAACTCAAACTTGTGAAACAATGCCGTAAAGAACTCACTAGACTTACATCAAACCACGTTACACTTCTTTAGGACACAACGACATTCAACGAAACAAACGAGCGGACGATTTAGCAAGAAAGGGGTCCGAACAGGACCTTATGGTGATCGTTATCGAGAATAAAATGATTTCAACGAATACTTTAAATTCTTTTCGACAAAATTACAATTCCCATCGAAAACTCTAAATACCCAACTACTAACTTCTTAGCCTTACAACAAATAGATAATAAATCATTAACCACCATTAACTTCAACTGATTTGTTTGCTATTTTCCTTCAATTGGCCTGTTACCTGTACCTAGATCACTTGGTTAATAAACCCGCACCTGATATCGCATTGAAATCAACTAAAATATAAATGAAAATCTACAATTTAAACTGTAAGTTTGTAAACCGAGGACAACAAAAAAAAAACAGAAACCTACGTTATTCGATTTATTAATAACAGTCCACCGATTTACTGACGCGCGCACAAAGCGCGTTCTCGTTGAGAAGTTAACAAGAAAACTGAAAGTACATGCAATATAGCGCGCGCGAGCTAAGAAACGATCGATTATTACAAACCATGGGCTACCAGATGGACAGAACAGGAACGCCTATCAGTTTTGCAGATTTTTTTTTTCTTTTTCGTGCAATACAAACCGGTGGCCCAAAAGCAATTCGACTTTAATTACGTTTGGGGGCGCAATTATTTCCTGATCAGAGAAAGAGACTGCTCAAGACGAGGAGAGAAAGACTCGAAACCTAAATCCGATTGAATAAACCATCCGCCCATGCAAAGAATTCCCGCATTGGAGGTGACATTGTTTCGCTAAAAAAAAAAACAAACAAAATCCATCCACGAAGAACAGCAACTATGGGCAACGGTCTGTATATAATCGAGCCATTGATCTCTGATGGCGTGGTAATGAAATGATCTCAATTTAGAGAGACGAGAGAAAATATACACCTACGCTCCCATCTGAAGCTGTAATTGGAGGTCTCAATTGTTGTTCTTTGAGTTGGCTAAATACCATTTACATATCGATGCGACGAATAAAAATACATTAAAGTTCTCTGATTACTCTACACAGTAACCGTTTATTTAGCAAACCACTTTGGAATACTTTTGTAAGCCTTTAGCAGAAATGCAAATAATTAGGTTGTGTTGCCGCTTCGTACTCCTGTGCCAGGTGATTCACAAAATCACGCGATAAATCTAACTCGCCTAGATCGTCCTTAAACATATCTTCGCGCTTAAATTGATCCAAGAAAGCACCACGTTTTTTCAACTTATCGTATTGACTTAGAGCACGATTGAATAGCGAACTGATTCCTGTGTGATTGGCCAGCATCAGGCCGGATACTTTGTGACTGCTCTGCACGTACGGGCTGCTACGTGAGAGGGCCACTTGTATGCTTGCCGGTCCCCATGAAATGAATTGCGCTAGCTTACGCTCACGGATTCGTTGAAGTGACTTGTGCACTTGAGTGGGGTCAACTTCGCCCTGAAAAGAAACACAAATGCGAAGCGAGAAAGTAAAACATGGTGCAGAGCGATTCACTCAAATGAACTAGTACCAGCACCGCAGTAAAGGTCACACAAGCACAGGATTGAAACAAAGTTACGTTCACAAAAGTGTAAAAACGCAGACCTGAGTCAGAATAATAATAATGTGGAGCAACGACACCCAACAATCAGACACAACAACGGAACACAATAACGAAGAACGACAATAATAAAAACAGGAGCCAGACAATTGAATATCTCCACAACCAGTTAGTACTCCCAACAATCAAAAACAACTTTTCAATCAACCACAAATAACGAATGATCCTTTATAGGCGCAAACCCATTTAGTTGTTCAACTAAAACTTGTAAAACTCTACAGCCGTTCAGCATACCTGACAGAAAGAAAGTCGACTGTTCAACATCGAAGGTGTCCAACTATCCAACAGAATAGTTTTACAACAGCGTAGTTATTCAAAACAGAAGAACTATTTAGCCCCATAGCTATCTACAGGTCCCGTAGCTATCTACAGGTCCAAAAAACATACGAAACGCTACCTTCTACCTTTGACGGGATATGATATTAATATAACAACAATCATTTAAACAAGAATTTTTTCGGTTATCCATCCCCAGAGTCAAAAAAATGTTCCATTCTAATCAACTACAGACTAATATTGAAAACATACCTGAATAATATTTAAAATTGATATGTAGCAGTGATGATTGGTCTTGTCCGGACCCATGGACACCATCATATTCTTCGGCTGCAGTAGACGTCGCATAACATCCAGCACTGTAGTCTTGCGAACATTGATACTTTGCTAGAAAAGAAATCACAACTCAAACACAACCCTTTCGAGATAGGTCTCCTTACTCACATCATTTTCCGTGGTCAAGGGGGTGTATCCCGTCATCAGAAAGTGCAACTGGGGCGTTGGAATCAGCGGAGCAGTCAATCCAATCATATTATTATTCATATACGACGGATACCGCAAGGTGGTGGTGCTTACAGACATTATCGTCGATACCAACGTGTTGATCTGGGTAAAGCTTGGATTCTCAATATGCAGCCGATCGGTTGCGATTCTATTCAGTGCCGTGTTGTCCAACACGACTACACAATCAGCGCACTTTGTCAAACGCTTCAAAGTCAACATGGAGTTATACGGCTGCACGACAACATCACTGATCTCATCCTGATTCGGGAACACACTATACGTTTGCAGGAGCTTCTTTGGGAATCGATCGGCAAGTCGTTCCAGAATGTACGAGCCCATCCCTGAGCCAGTTCCTCCCGCTATTGAATGACAAAGCACAAAACCCTCCAAACTATCGCTGCCCTCTGCTTCACGGTCAATTATATCAAACACTTCTTCGTGAAGTTTCTCTCCCTGACTATAGCCTGAAGCCCAATTATTGCCAGCACCACCTCCGTGTTTTGAGAGGAAGACATTTTCTGGATTATACAGCTGAAAAACCAAGCACAAATATACATATACTCCACAGGTGGTTTCCTTTTTTTCAAATCAGAACATTACCTTAGCATATGGAGAACTCATGATGTTGTGAATAACCCTAGGCTCTAGATCCAACAACACAGATCGTGGGATGTAATGATTATCATCCGCCTGATAGAAGAAAACATCTTTTCTATCCAATCCATCGCTAGCAAAGTCCTCCAACACACCATTAGGAGAGATTCCATGCTCCAGGCAAAGACGTTTCCAAAACTCAAAACCAACTGAATGAGGTTATCGATTTGCTGGACTGTGGGGGCATAAAATCATACTTACTTTGGTTTCCACACTGGCCCAGTTGCAGAGTTATTATTTCACTTGGCATTTTAGACAGAAAAGGTACGAAAAACTCACGAAATTAAATAATTAAAACAGAGCAAACACTTGCACGAAACGAAAAGGAACTTAACGGACCTCGAAAAGAAAGAATTCCCGTTCAAGTTGTGACATGATCACAATAGTTGATTCACGATTGTCATTTTATCTTATGCACACACCATTTGTCACAGATGGGGTAAAATACGTTACAATTTAATCGGAATTTAAATTTGAATTTCTTGATGGTCAATAAATTATCAGGAATAACACCACGATATGATATGTGAAGAGTGTTCCAGGCGGAATTAATGGCGATTAAGGAGGTCCTCTCTTGGCTCAAGAAAAACGTGATATCGACTACCGATATCCGCATCTTTTCAGATACCCAAGCAGCTATCAAATCCTTAGAATCGTTATCTAAGAATTCTAACCTTGCTCTCGGAAACAAAATCCTTACAGCGGAGTTTCTTATTAGAAAGTGTAATGCAGCACATACTGCTTTTCTTCACTTCTGTGATAAATATTCCTGCAGGTATTGCCTACAATATATTTAAATAACACTTTTATATTTCCTACCTTCCATATCTATCCAAATAGGTACAGTAATAACAAATTTGTGCAATTGCTGATCTTTTTAGTGTCCCTTGTCGTGTTGTTGAAGTTTTGCTAATTTTCTAGTAAGAACTATACCTTCCTGGCTGGCTTAGTGGGATATGAAGAGTAACTGTTAAATCTACTTTTGAATTTGTGGATATTAAAACATTCTCGGTCTATTTTTCTTAATTTTGGTAAAGATATTTGCGTGGTTGTTTGGTTGCCTTATCGACATCCTTAGCTCAATAAAGTTTTTTTTTTATTGAAGTCATATATACTTGTTTAACGAGTAGGATTTCGCTCTCATTTGTGCTTTAGCAATGAGAAGGATATGTACTAGTTCTACGTTACACCCGAGCTGACGGTGACACCAAGAAGATGTATATCCTTGTGTTTGAATATTTGGTTATTCATTTAGAAATAAGAGTACAGTAAACGTATTTCTTGTAGTGTTCCAGTGAAAAATTGTTTCATTTTATAACAATGCATAGTAAACCTTATGTCTGAATGGTCCACTTAGTCTAGAGTAAAGAATTAACATTATTAGCTCACGCATTTTTATCCTAGATACATACCTCAAGCTTTGCGAAAAAAGTAAACATTTTTTAATGAGTTGCATTTTTATCCTCTAGGAGTTCACAAATCTATTCATTTTCCATAGAACTTTTCTGCAGATTTCAACAAATCAAATTTGTACAATTTGAACAATAGCTTTACTTCCAAGTTCTTGTTCTAAAAAGAGCCCGCCAACATTTACCGTGACAGTATACCTATTGAGAAAAAAATGGAATTGGAATTTACCAAACACGCTTGACTTGACTACTTTTGTACCAATCACTCTCATTCTCGTCGACCCACTGAAATTACTTCTTTTTTCATTATGTATGCATCTCAACTGTTCGGTTAAACATTTTTTAAAATCATCTTGTCGGTTTCTTATAAGGTCGCTTCATTCCTAGCTTTCGTCCCAATTTTAAAAGTGTTTTGCGATACCGTGGATAGTCTATGTCATTCGACTTAGAAATCTACTCTTCCACACACGTGAGACAGACACACATATTTCATCTTCTCATCCAAGATACATACCTACTTGAAGACAAAAAAGCATTGGGTTGTAATGTAAACCGATTATAACAATCTAAGATTCGTAAAGTCCGCTACTAGTCTAGGATTTGTGATAAATTGTACATACAATTGTGCAAATATTGTCATTGGATACTCAGAAAACTTATAATGCTATTTACAAATGTTGATCCATTGTGTATGTTTGTCATTTAGGACAGACGGTTACCTCATCTCGAAAATTGATCCTCCACCATCTCGCTTATCCAACAACAACGTAACGATGTCGTTAAAACATTTAATCTGTGAGTGTTATCGAGTCAACCTTATTTTGATAAATACTTTACCTAATTGATCTTTAAAGGTCTTATGGAAGTCTATACCTATAGTGTTAGAGATGATTTCCAAGATAATAGTTTTAATTGCCAAACAGTTTTGTTTTTACATCGTTGTAGTGTCCGTTTCATTCTAAAAAAACTGACTCCGCACTGAATGACAAAGAATAGGTTAATAATATTATTTATCTGGAATCTTAAAATAACACTCCCTGAGTTGATTAGAAACAATTTTAGTTATCTATTTTACATTGGTACACAATTTGTAGTCACATTCATTTTTTGTTTTATTAATATTACTTTAAACATCGACAATGTCTCTGACATTATTAGTATTTCATAGTTAATTAATTTCTACATATAGTTCAATATATACTTTTTAGCTCTTTTAGGGGTTTTTTTGTTTTGTTTTTTTCTTTAATACAAACTCTATACGTATATACCAAGTGTCCATCTATGTATAATAATTTCGATTAAATTAAAACTTTAAGTTTTTCTTCATTTACTTTTAAAAGGAAATGTCATTTAGAATGAAAATAAGGACCGTACGGGAGGAAACACGTGTTGGGAGAATATCAATTCTCTTATTTGTCGGTTGAATTGATCATCTTTAGCACGAAATTACTGAAATTTTCCAACGCCAGGTGGTCATCTCCGATATCGATCACATTCTGTTTGCAACGCGCGTAGAATCTGCTCTGACCTTTTGGTGTTTTTATTTGCATCATGTACTGTGGATCGGAACAATCAATCCAAAGTTCCTGATGTTCTGCGTTGGTTAGAATTACATAGTCATCGGTTCGCATTGATGTTGTAAGTTCTTCGAACTCTGTGGGTAGCGTATGTGTGCAGACGAATCTATGCGATGGCGCATTGTGAGAGATATTGATTGCAATAATTGATAGCTCCTGAGGGGATGTCTTCTGGAATATTAGCACTGTGTTGTCCTGCTATAAACCGAAAAGAGAACAAACTTAGTGAAATTCGAATTAGAATGACTGGTAGTTATGTACTTACTCCAACTTCCAGAGATGGATAGTAAATGGAACCAAAATTACTACCAAGTTTAAAGTCGAGATCATAGTTCATTAGGATGTCACCGCTTCGGTGATCCCAGAGCGTCACTTGAGTGTCACCAAAACCGATTAGATTGTCATCTAAAGATGTGCGGTGTCCGTTAGTTATAGTTATATATGATGACGAATTCGAACTTACCAGTAGTGCATTCCAGATATCGGATTTCGTGTCGCATGCATTTAAATTCCCGAATGCTGGCTAAAGTATCGAGGTGAGGTGTTAGTGAATACTTACATAATCCAGAACGAGGTTTACCGAGCATGGTTTCTTGAGACCAACACATTATGAAGTATCGCGAGTCTGTTATGGTGGTATAGATGACGTTTTGTGGTAGACTGCAGGAAGAGAGAAAAATGTTTGTAATGAATGTAATCAACTTATTGAAAAAAGCGCAATAATTTAGAGTCATTAACGTTGTAAAATGAACACCTTTGGAATATTGAATAAAGGTCAGCGACAAGCAATATCAAGGGAATGACTGCTTTGATATGCTAATAAGACAAATAGCTATGGACTGGTATATTCGGGTCACAAGACGAGTTCCAAGTGATTCCGATATTTTGATTGTCTGAACTGAACTCTTCAGAGTTGGAGTTAAATGTGGTACAGTTTCGTAAGGGAGTGTACGCCAAGTATGCTTTTTTTTGCCTTGAATTATAGGGAAACTATCTTACCTCGCCACCGTATCCAATTGTATTGAATGTGCCTTCGCCACTAGGTCCTCATCGTGGTAATAGTATACGTTTATATATACGGATATCAGGTTACAATCCCTGCGCTCTTTGGAGAGTTCTTTTGCACGCATTTCTACATAAATTGGTATAGAGTTGTGCACACAGATTCGATTTTTGTAAGGTGCTTTGATTTCGTCATCTAAAAACAGAAATAAAACAATCAAATAAAATGAGCTTCAAAATAAAAATAAAAAAAACTCCTCCCTTACCGAACAACAGTCTCTTGCACTCTCCCAGGTATATCCACTCGCATGTGGATTTACTCAAAACCTGTATCAACTTGGAGGTCTTCCAAAAAGTTACCACCAGGTCTTGAATAACTGTGAGAACATCCAACTCGTAATAGGCATAAGCTACACCGCCATTCTCCGAAGTTAAGGGATTTGGCATTCGACTAGAAGATGGTGTTAGAAAACTAATTGGTAGTGGGGAATTTAACGTATCTGTTTGTGTTTCGACTTCTTCAGTTTTTGCGTTCTCTGCCACTTGAAGGCAAGTTGTCACAGAAAGCGGGTCATCTTGTGACGTATTAAAGGTGGTCTCTAAGTGCTGATCATCTTGTGCCTTATTACATTGTACTTCTTCAATAACTTCCATTTCAATCTCCGTCTGATTGGGTACCTCCTCTTTCGCTTCATCTGTACTTAAAAGCTCGACTTGCATTTCTTCTTTATCCGACTTCTTTGCGTCTTGATTTTGCTCTACTAATTCCGATTCCTTTGTTTCCACCTCTTCGCCATTTGCCTTCTCACCATTGTTGATCTCAGCAGCCTGCTGCGTTTGCATTGCCTTCTTTTTCATAGCTCGAATCTTCTTGCGCATGGGATGCTTGGAAATCTTTATCCTTAACGGTCTCAGTACCGTCCGGTTGCGCAAAATTCGTTGATTAGTAGTACCTCCCACGACACCATTTCTTCTAAGCAATCGACGATGAATGATCTTTTTCTTAGGCCATTGCTTTGCTTTCAACGATTTCTCTTTAGGTGGCTGCTCTTCTTTAAGAACATTGTTGTTCTCACTTGTACAGTTAACAGTTGCCTCTTCTGTTTTCGGCGAATCAATATTATTACTTATTGAATCTAAAATAAAAATACTTGGTTTAGTTTTACGGCTCTCTTCGAGGTAGCGTTGGATTTTCTTATGCAGACTCTCTGTTTGTTCTGCTGTTTCCACCTGCGACGTTGATGGAGTTTCGTCTTTTCGGCCTTCCGAGGAGGGAACCGTTGATGCACGTCCATTATGCTGGGGTGAACACTCATGAGCTTGTGGATCACTCAACAGGGATTCACTTACATCGCTTGTGTGGTTATTACGGCGGGTATGGTGCTGCAGACGTCGTCGACGCGGTGTAGCTTTGCTTGGAGATTCATCGCTCTGCGACGACCGTGGACACGTTGACGTACCATTCGATGTCGCACGGGTACGGCGAATGCGGCGGGTCGGTTGAGGAACGGAATTTGCCGTCGTCGCAGTTGAGGGCGTATGTTGCATTGTCGCTGGCACAGGACTATTGCAAATTTGATCGAGAATTCTTATTTCAGGAGCTTTGTAGAGAATTTCCGTTGCTGGTAAAATGGGTGGTTGTGGTCGTGCGGGTTTCGGTTCTTCTAACACTGCACGTTCCAGGATTTTTATAGTCACTGGGGATGAAAGGGAATTTCTGCAAACAAAAAAAAAATTAAATTGAATTTAAAACAAAAGGTTTGCAGGCAGGAAATGGTTTATGGAAAACTAGGAAACTAAAGATTATTACGATTACTGCAAGTCTGGGACCACCAAATGTTAATATATTTAAAAGAAAACGAGTGCTTAAACGGGGCAGTTGATCCAGACCTGTTGTTAAATAAAACAAAACTAATAAAGAGCCCATTAAGTTATACGATACTGCTCTTTGTATCGTACTTTGTCACTGGATGAAGTTCCCATTGACACCGATGCTTTGGTCATATATCGTACGACGCTAGCATCAACAAGATACTTTTAGAACTCAATGCTAGTTCTCTTTGTAAATGTTCTAGTTCGGTTGCCTTAAAAGGCACTGGAATGATCTTATAACTATTGAATCATTCTAACAAGGGTATGAACAGATTGACTGGAAGATTGTCGATAACTAACTTATTTTTCCGGAGGATGCAACAATTATTTGACATTCTAGCGCGGTCGAGCCGGACCTTCGGAAGCGTTGGTACGTATGCAGCAAGGTCTTTTAATGTTCCCTTCAACGCATTAGGTTACTAGATTTTCAGATTGAAAGAACATACGTAGCGTGGCGTGTGCCTACGAGAAAACTGAGAATATGAGAGATTTCCCTTTCGAAGCAAGTATAACCCTTTACAGAATGTCCTCCGGGCCCCAGAAGATCTACCGGTAGCTGAAATAAAGGAAAAGCTAGATTCTTTTTAAAACTCACCTCGTTTCGCTGACTGTTGTAGTTGTTACTTCCTGATCCTTTAGTTTTATCTCGCCTTTCGCTTCGTCTGTCTTTTCGGTATCAATGGCATCTTTCTCTTTTTTGGTGTCCTTCTTCTCGTTCTTCTTCTTCATCGTCTTGATCTGTTGCTGCTGCCGCCTCACTCGTAAGGAACGCCTCTTATTATCTGTTGGTGTTGGACTGTAAACCTTACCATTCATGCCCAGACCCAAATAGTTACAAAATTCATCCTGCTGAAAGGAGCTGACCTCCGGTTGGAACTTATCCGTGCTGGTACGATCCGTGCTCTTCCTCTCTGAACTTCGTTTGCTGTCACCGCTCTTGCCACCGGTACTGCGTCTAGTTTCAATTGTCCGCTGCACGACTTTACGTGCTACTTGATTTGCATGCTCTTCAACTCGTTTCACTTCGTTTGTTCCCTCCAAGCTGCTTCTTTGATCTGGCGAGTCACACTCGCTATTGTACTTTAACGGCACCGTGGGTGTCTTGAAAATGTCGTTCAGTTTCTTTAGGTTTACCTGCTTTTTCTGATCAATTCGCATCTTGATGAGCTTGGAGAACTTGTCAATCTCGGGGTTAAGACGGTTACACCTAAAAACCGAATCTTCATCTGTCCAGTGAAGTCGGATTGATGGAGATGCCTTCGTTGCACTACTTTCACTACTCGGGCAGAGTATCTTTTCATAGTGAATCACTGTCGTTGGTTCTGACTTCCCTGCCGGTGTAGATTTTAGGGGAACCAATGCTCCATCTAATTCCTTGGAGCATGATGGTTGGTCGGCATTATTCGGTTGTTTCGGTGCGTCAGGAGACGGAGTGTCTGTGAGGGGACTTCCCTTCAGCTTTTCCAGTATCACCATTCGAAAATGTTGATAGTTATAGACCGACTCTGGTGAATCCTTACCAGCAATACGCTTTCCCGATGTGCTTTTTTTGTACTGTTGTTCTCGCTTTTGGAACTGATCATCAAAGCTATTTACATCCTCAACATCGCTGAGGTCATTACAACACTTCCACTTTTCCAGCTTTTCCTGGAATGTCATCAGCGGATGACTTTGAGCGACTTCTTGCAACATTCGTTCGAACGCCCCTGCCGGTAATGTATTTTTCACGTACTTTTTCCGATGGCCAGCCAAAGGCATTGTATCTGACGGCGATGACACAGGAAATTTACTCGACGTATCGCTAGACACTTTCGTACGAGTCCTTCTCGGGTTTGTTGATATCGAATCAATGTCTGTAACAATTTCTACGACGGGTTCGGCCCGGTCCCCATCTATTTTAAGTTTCTTTCGCGCCGAAGGAGGCTCCCTAACTTGCTCGGCATCCGGTGGGAATCTTTTTTTCGCGCTAGGAAAGCCAGCAAATCCATTGACGCGCAGATCGCTGTCGTCACTATCGGAGATAATGTGAACATCTCCATCCTTTAACTGAGACATATTGCACTTGCTCCAGTTAATTAGGAATTTTCAATTCAATTACAAGTAAATTGTTTTTGTTTTGAGAATTGCTTGACTCTGCTGTGGCAGAGGCAAGAGTTCGGTGTTTGGCGGTACCCTGAGATGAATATTGCGGTAAACTTATGTTTAAACAAATTTTTAAAAGATTTCGTGTTTAATTGTAGATCCTATGACGTGGTAAGTAGAAAAATTGTAATTAATTCGCGGATATTTGCGTATTTTTTATCGGAATTCTGTTTTTTCACGCATCCATTGGAAAATATAAATTTTTTCTTCTACAGAGGGGGATACGTGATTAGATGACAGCGTAAAAGACAGCGTTAGTCGACAGATGGCGTCGTGTAGTTTGGTAGATAATAATGGAGAACTCATAAGGGCGTGGACGCACTGTTAGCTATTTAGCTGCAGCAAGAGTGCATAATGTTAGTACAAAATATTTTGGCTAAATAGTTTCTAAAAGCTGAAATTTTGTATATACATATTAAGGATAACTACTGCAGTTGATATCAATCCTCCAGCCAAACCAAAAACTATTTGAAACAGTCAAGTTTTGATCACTTCTTCAGGTGGTAGTATTTAAGCACTGATTACATACTTGTGCAATGAGTTGTTTTATCGGCCGGTATATCCAATGGATTATATATCTACTACGGTTACCTACCTACCTTGAATCAGTCACATTGTCCTATCAACTTTCTACATGAGAAAACTTTTCTGTACTCCCTCTGATGTCAAAAGCTACTAGTTTGACATTTCGCATTTAAAGATGTCAACACACAAATGTCGCGCCCGTTTAATTTGAATAAAATTCACAAAAACAAAAGAAAACTACATTCGACAAGAACATTTATTTGCTAAAAATAAAAACGACTAATCTGACTGCTTCTCAACTAGATTCCTACAATGCCTAGCGAGATAATAACCCTTCAACTGGGCCAATGCGGCAATCAAAGTGAGTGCGGCCATAGAATTCTTTAATCCTACATCGGAGAAATCAATTCCCCAAGGATTCTAGGTCGTCCATTGAAATTTTCTTACTAAATTCCTTTCGTTTTAGTTGGCTTTGAGTTTTGGAAACGTCTGTGTCTGGAGCATGGAATATCGCCAAACGGAGTGCTGGAAGATTTTGCGACAGATGGCCTCGACAGAAAGGATGTTTTTTTCTACCAGGTTGGAATTGTATCCTTGTTTCTATTTATACTAACTTGAATGTGAGTCTCTTTGTGTTAGGCTGACGATGATCACTATATACCAAGAGCGGTATTGCTAGATCTTGAACCGAGGGTCATCCACACGATTATGAGTTCTCCATATGCAAAGGTTTCTTTTCGATTCTCTTGAAAGCCAATCAATTCTTAAGTTTCTGTGTTCCCTTAGTTGTATAATCCAGAAAATGTCTATTTGTCCAAACATGGAGGCGGCGCTGGTAATAATTGGGCCTCTGGCTACAGCCAAGGTGAGAAGCTTCAGGAGGAAATTTTTGACATCATCGACCGGGAAGCCGACGGCAGTGATAGTTTGGAGGGTTTTGTTCTCTGTCACTCGATTGCTGGAGGAACTGGTTCTGGGATGGGTTCGTACATCATGGAACGACTGTCGGATAGGTTCCCAAAAAAGTTGATTCAGACCTACAGTGTCTTCCCGAATCAGGATGAAATAAGTGATGTCGTTGTGCAGCCGTACAACTCTATGTTAACTCTTCGACGATTGACCAGTTGCGCTGATTGCGTTGTTGTTTTAGACAACACTGCTCTCAATCGCATTGCTACTGATCGCTTACATATCCAGAATCCCAGTTTTACACAGATCAATACCTTGGTGTCGACTATAATGTCGGTTAGCACCACAACTCTACGGTATCCTTCGTATATGAACAATAATCTCATTGGATTGACGGCTCCGTTGATTCCAACGCCACAGTTACACTTTCTGATGACAGGGTACACTCCCTTGACCACAGATAATGATGTGAGTAACTTTCCTTTCTATATCGTTCCAAAATAACTCAAATATCTCTTTCAGCAAACAGTAAATGTTCGAAAGACCACTGTTCTCGACGTTATGCGTCGTCTTCTCCAACCGAAGAACATGATGGTGTCCACTGGCCCGGATAAGACTAACCATCATTGCTACATATCAATTTTGAATATCATTCAGGTGAGATTCACTCTCTTTGCCTGACATCTCCTCTAACATTTTCCTTTTCAGGGTGAAGTGGACCCAACTCAAGTTCACAAGTCCCTTCAGCGTATAAGGGAACGTAAGCTTGCTCAATTCATTCCCTGGGGACCGACCAGCATCCAAGTGGCTCTCTCTCGCAGCAGTCCATACGTTCAGAGCAGTCACCGAGTCTCAGGTCTGATGTTGGCCAACCATACAAGCATTTGCTCCTTGTTCGAACGTGCCCTGAGTCAATATGACAAGTTGAAGAAGCGCGGCGCTTTTCTCGACCAATTCAAACGCGAAGACATATTCAAAGACGATCTCTCGGAGTTGGATGACTCTAGAGATGTCGTGGATTGTCTAGTACAGGAATATGAGGCCGCAACACAACCTAATTACCTCCATTGGTCGGCAAAAAAGCCACAAGAGTAGAGTATATTAGTAATCTCCTGCGGGTTGTAACGCCGCCGTCTGGCTCGTATGTATTAACACTCACTACCTTGTAGCTCTCTAGCAGTTTGTCTCCATCGTTTGCGTTAAGTTTTTGTACGTTCTTTCTCCCAGTTAATCTGTCATTAAACACAACTGTTATTTCATGTAATATCTTTTATTTGTTATAAATTAAGTTGTACAAAAAAAAAATGGAGCCAAACAAACGAAGTCCATCATTAGCGAATCTTTCCATTTTATCCCTTAATTACAGCGATGGGCCGGAGTTTAATACATTTCTTACTAATACCAGCCGCATGACAGGTGTCCACCACATCGGTGACATCTTTGTAGGATTCAGGAGCTTCTTCCATAACGAGTTTGGGTGAGGCCACTCGAATGGCGATGCCCATTTGGTCTAGTTTTTCCAGTACTTGTTTGTAGTCGAGGTTACGACGCGATTTGGCACGAGACAGAGCGCGACCCTGTGGAGGTTTCAAATATCATAAACGAACTTGAAGAATCGCAATTCAATTTACCGCTCCATGGCATGTGGAACCAAATGTCTCCAGCATTCCCTTCTCCGTACCGGTGAGGACATAACTGCAGGTACCCATTGTTCCACCGACCAGCACAGGCTGGCCAGTTAACTGATAATCTACTGGAATCAGCGGATGATGTGGTGGGAAGGCACGTGTGGAACCCTGCGTATAAAATTTATTTGTTTATGAAGGACCGTCAAAAAAGTAATACAAAAGCAAAAAAGCGATCGGATAGGCTAGTGTTTCTCTGGAATATTTTGATTCGTGTAAACAGTAACGAGCTCAAGTTTTTCTGAATATCAGCACAACACAATGTCTACTATGAATGTCTAACTTTACGATCCACCCGCCCTCTTAACGTTTGAAGAAGTCTGCAGAATTATAAATTCATGTCACCGATCATATGCATAGATACAAGCACAAGCATATTACTGGAGAATTGAGACGTAAGTTCACTGAACCTGCGAAAAAGACGTTCTAACTACGCAACGTTGGATGCGAAAGGAAAAAATATTGAGTTTAATTTTAAGGTAAGTTCTATCCTTATACGTATCCCTCGTACAGTCCTCGATCATTGCTAACTTTTACAAGTCAATCGATTGGGATCTCAACTGTTTTTAACCCCTCTCTCATGTTTCATATGCTGCTTTCGGAAAACTAAACGTTGACCTGGCACAACACTTGTTTTGTAATTCCCGAACGTTATTTGTTCTAATTTTCGTATAAATATGAAACACAATACCTATTGACTAGTCCCAGTCCGTCTTAGTATTTTGATGACTCCACTTGTTTCTGTCCAGAAAAATCCGACTATATCCCCATTTCATTGACCCAGACTATATTACACTTCTTCGATTTCAGAGAAAAGTAATCATGTCTAACTAAGTAAAGTACTTTAGGTTTAGTTGGTGCCTTTCTTATTGGTTTTCGTATTTTTGTTTTTGTTTGGAATAGAGTTTGTGTTTTTGTTTGTATTGGTCATGTTGAGTCTCACGAGTGGCTAGGAAAATTGGTCGATCTGCATAAAGCTCCGCGTTTTTAAATAATCCGAAGGTCGCAAGTTATATGGGTACTCTGTTCGTGAGCTAGAGGGCCCTCAGAGTTGTCGATCATCGGCACTGATCGTATGATCGTATGAGGTTGGGAGATATAATTATCTTTTGGCTTCGGTCTCCTCTGAGGAATACTTCCGAGAGTCATTGACTGTACTGAGCCAATACACTGCGACAGGGTAAATAATTTTGTAGATGCCCAACCATGTTAACTTTCGTGTCCAATAGTAGCACTTATGTATGTATGTGGGGTAGTGTGTCAAGCGAGCTATATTTAAACCCGAGACAATAATTACGTCTTTTTTTCGGATTGGATGTGGATGTTCCTAAGACGATTCTTCAGTAACATTCCACTTACTGATACCAACAGACATTTCAAATCAAAGCAGGGAGCTGCAAAAAACGATTAACGTCTTCAAGGAAAATCTTCATTGCGTTTCACTTTGGCACTCACTACGAGAAAATATCACTGGCGTTCATTGAATATCTTGCGCTACACACTCGTAGTACATTGCATCGGAAATAAATTATGCCAGTCCCACCATACTCACCTTTCTGTGTACAAGCAGCTTCTTTTCCTTTCCATCGACCATGTGGTTCTCAATCTTCGCGATATTATGCGATACATCGTAGATCACATGCATATCCAGATCATCGGGTGTAGTTTTAAACATCTTGGCAAATGCTTGCCTAGTGAGGAAAGTCATCGAACTGCGGTTTACCCATGCGAAATTCGCAGCAGCAGCCATGGCTTTCAGATAGTCTTGTCCCTCCACACTGTTTATCCTGGCACAAGCCAACTGTCGATCATTTGTTTCTATGTTGTCCCTCTTCATCGCCTTCTCCATCTGCACCAGTGCGTCTGTAGCCACTTGATGACCAAACCCGCGGCTTCCCGAATGAATCATCACGCATACCTACAAATTGCATCATAATCAGTAACAAACTCAATTTTACTCTTAAGGAATTTAAGAAAAAACTAACCTGTCCCTTTTCTTCGATTCCCATCTTACTTGCGCTCCACTTGTCATAGATCTCCTCCACAATCTGAATCTCCGCATAGTGATTACCAGCACCTAGTGTTCCCAGTTGAGGCAAACCCCGCTTCTTCGCCCGCATGCTCACCTTTGAAGGATCAGCGTTCAACATGCGACCGTACTCCTCGCAATGTTCTTTATCCTCCGCCCACACGTAACCTTCCCGCAGCGACCAATCCATTCCCATTTCTAAAGCTTCCTCGAGATCTTTTGCATTCATTGGAATGATACCCTTCGAACCCACACCCACGGGAATATGGTCGAACAACGACTGAGCCAGCTGTTCCTTCAAAGGTTGAACGTCTTTTTCAAACAAATTCGTACGGAGCAAACGAACGCCGCAGTTAATGTCAAATCCTACTCCTCCTGGTGATACAATACTCAATGGGTCATCCACATCGAAAGCTGCCATATTTCCAATTGCAAATCCATAACCAGAGTGAATGTCAGGCAGACCAATCGATCTTCCAACGATACCAGGCAGTGCAGCGACATTAGCAATTTGTTTTACACCCGGCAGGAATCCTCCAACAGCTCCTGGACGACAGGAATTCCTCAGCTCTTCCAGCATAAGTTTCTCCAGTCGGGAGTTCACATAGAAACATCCTTCAACCTTCATATTAGGCTGGAATCCTATTTTGATGCGCCAACAGGAGTCGGAAATTTTCTCCAGATACTTGAGTTCCTCATTGTATGTACGGACAACCATCTTGACGATGCGTTCTCAAACTCAATAACCAGTCGTTTAAAAGTTTTCTGATGAAATGCAACTAAATATTTGTTGTTTTCGTGTAATATTTGCGTATGGTGAAATTGGTGATATTTTAGTGATAAAGCCGGTGGATTGGAAGGGTTAAATCCCAGGCCAACATGTTAGCTGTCAAAATCAGCATTATGGCCGATTCACAATAGGTGTGCAAAAGTTTACGGTGATACTGCCAACATAAATGTTTTGAGTTTCTTACAACTTTAGGAACATGTGAGAATTTGCTAATAATTTCGCTCTACGCCGCAAAGGAATGGACTAAGGGAAAAACATTGTGGTGATTTTTGGTCCTGTGACATGGTTAGTGGAGAAGCAGTTAGCTTATATAACGATGTCAAACTGATTAGACAATTTCAAGAAATACAAACAGTTTCAGCGGAATCAATAGCTCTAATGTACATAAGTAAGTCTCTGTATTTTTGTAATGGACGTTATATTAATGGTTTTGCTCTTTCCAGATCCATGCGAGTCCCAGGTCCTAGCCTTTCACAACTGTTAGCGAGTGGACGAAGTGGAGTTTTCTGGTGAGTTTTCACAGTACTTTCTACATCGTTTAAATTGAAGTTGAATTTGAATAGCCATCCGTATACAGTCATCTGAATTCATTAGCTTCTGCATCTCTTTTCCCTCCCCTTGCAAGGTCGTCGTACTTTTTCTTATTGCCATTCCTACAAAGCAGTCACTTATTTTTTAACGCAGTTGCTAATGTTTTCAGCGTCTTTCTTCTGACTCTCGACTTAGCATTATCATTCTAAAAAAGTTCTTAAACAATTAGTATTATATTTCCGATAGCTGATTTATTCGTGATAATAATATGTACATAAGTATATGTATATAGCCTGGTCTTATTAGCCCGGTTAATTTATGTTCCCCTTTCAGTCACCTGAGGACTCGTCACACAATGCACCACAAAAGATCTTTCAGGCGACCAGTTAGGAAGACTTATTTAAACTAACCAACAACCTTTAGGTTCGATTCATTGAGTATACCATATATATGTACGTATATGTAGATACAATTTTGTGCCAATGCGCTTCCCACTCCAGCAACCTTATGATTATTTTGTCTGAATATGACTATCGTTCTTTATTCCCAGTCTCCCGAGTGTAGTTTTGGTGGATCTGCTTCCACAAAAACGACATTAGATTGCAATCGGAAGCACGAAAACCTCGTTGTGATACAAATGGTGCGTCTAAATAAATAACATGCTCACAAATGAAAGTAGAAAGCATCCAAGTATTATTTAATCATAGATTTATTGCAGGTTACTTAAACATAAATCATTAATTTTTTATATAAAAAAATCCACTTAATTCTATATCACCTTTACGAGCATTCAAGTCATATCGTTCGACTTGAAAGCTCGTAAAGACCAGTTCTAATCATGCCAAATAGTTACTATGACAATTGAGCAGTTTAGAACGGCACAGAGATTTCGAATTCCTGCGGATTCGCCTAGTAAAATAAGGAAGGGAAGGGTTCAGATTCCTTCAGTTGTACGAAAATCAAATCGTTTTTTGATATGTTGGAGTTTAGTCGGTTGTTTGATCGTATGAGTATGAGAATTTATCAGGTAGGCTGCACTCTTCTATATGTACCAAGTAACTCCCTGGCTGCTAAATATTTGGCACTGTAGAGATGCTTCCTCGTAAATCCAAATACATCGACGACAATGACGAAGACACCCCATCAAATTATAGGAAACAATCTCAGTTTGAAAAAAAATGTTTATCGCCACCAGTTGAACACTATTCGCGGCTTCCAAAACAAAGCAATAACTATCTTTTTTTTTCATTCTAATTACAATACGCCTTTAAAAGTATCAGTCTCGTTAAAGTTGATTCCCCGCATGCACTATCTTTCACACACAAATCATTTCAGTATCTAATGGAGTTTCTTGTGGTTCACCAGATTGCGTTTATTCAAGTATGATTTGTCGCATACGTCGCACTTATATTCTTTTCTTCTGTTTGTATGTGTCTGAACGTGAGCTTTGAGTGTATATTTCGAGGCAAAATCCTTGCCACAAGACATACACTTATAGGGACGATTACCAATGTGCATATTCAGATGTTCATCGAGAAGTTTTTGCGAGAGATACCTCTTGTTGCATGCAGAGCATTCATATTTCTTGATCGAGTCGTAGTGGATTCGTTTATGGACACGGAACAAGTGGTGATTGAAGAAGACCTGCTGGCATGTTTTACACTGAAATTCGCCATTTGCTCCACAGAGATGCACATTATCCATGTGATCGTTGAGTTCGTTTCGTCGATCGAATCCCTTGCAGCAGATAGTACATACACAGTAGTTATATTTATGTGCACTTTTCAAATGACTGGGAAACGACATCGGTTCATGTAGGGTTTTCTCGGGACACAATGAGCAGATGTACATGTTTCCAGTGAATTGAAATTCAATAGATTCTTTGATTCGTTGCTGCCTTTGTTTCGCCGGACGTTTCTTCTTGGGTGCCTTCGGGATGGCCATGGTCATAGGCATTGCAGGGTTGTGTCCAACTGAAGTGAAAAAAATTAAATCAATTACATTTTAATTTTGGGAATGGGATTAACTTGTAATTTTTAAGTAACTTGTAGGGGGACCTTGTATCAAACAGTATCTACCCCGTGTCATAACGGATATCAGTTGGAGCTCAACAATCCTGGGACTCCAATTAGATCGATTTTATATTGGTCGGTCTATTCCTTTGAAGTAAAACCTGTTTAGTAACCAGTGCCAATCAATAGGTGAAAGGTACAAAGGTAGAGCCGTAAAATAGAACCTCGGATTTGTAAAGACACATAAGTTATCTATAATTGCTAGTGGAATCAATTTGCCCCATTCTGCTTATTTGAACTCCATAAAGCTTCCCAAATGACCGAATTTATGTTTTAGCTGATTTGACTTACCGTCATTCATTACTTGAATATTCCGTTCAGCATAAGCTCGATTCATTTGCGCCTGTACATCGGGCTTAATCATAACTGCCATCTGGTCATTGAATACTTGATGAACGCCCACAACGAAATTCGGCACTACTAGATTGTTCTGCGTCGGAACATGATCAACAATTATCTCCTCCTCCTCAGATTTAACTCCCTTCCTATTAAAGATGCGCCTAGAATGCGAACCAAGCCGACGAATTTCCTCCTCGTCCTTCACCTGGAACCAAATTGGTTCGAATCCGTTCGCCTTTGCGGTGTTGTTGTAATCCGCTAGAATTTCCAAACGAAACTGGTGGAGTCTCTTCTCTATATTGTTGTATTCTATAAGAATGAAATTGCACTCATCACAAAGTGCCTAAAGTAAAACAAAATTAATCCAAACTCTTGCCTCGTATTGTGTGTGTATACTACCTTGGAGTGAACTGAGTCCTGGGCGAGTACCTTACCCAATGCAGACGATAGAATTGACGACAACGCGCAATCTATTTGACCATCTTTACCGAGCTAAAACGTTTACAAACCGAAGTAAAATAGATAGATCGATAGGAAACTAAAAGAAAAATACCCTTTTCTTGAATAGAGGCCAAGGAACGTCACCATTTGAGAATTTTCGATCACAAAGGAAGCACTTCATGACTTCAGTAGTATAGTTTGTAATTCGATTGACAATTTCAGTCATCTTTTAGGACAGATAGATACAGAATCAGGCTCTCGATGAGGAAGTACGTACGTCTTTTGTTATCAAAGGAAATTGGATTGGATATACAAATCTTTTCGACCTTAATAACCCTGCAGGTTGAGATAAAGAATTTCTCTTGTTTTTTGATTAAAAATTTAATATTTTGTAATGAAATACACCGACAAATGTCAGAAAATCTCTTGTGGCACAACGCGCAAGAAAGAAAAACCAAAAGGGAATGTGAAAATTTGCAAAACAACAAAACAAAAAAATATCTAGTGTTCAGAGTATAATGGGATGGATGTATTCAGGTGTGGCTCATATTGTACTAGATCAATGATTTTTTTCTGTTTGCTGAAATTTTTTTCTACACGAGTACAGTAGAATCCTCTTAATCCGACAGCAATACATTATTGGATTGCACTGAATAAGCTGACACTTCTAAAAATCCACGTAATTTTTATGGAGAAAGTATGTCCTTTGTAATAAAATAGCAAGCATATATGGGAGAATAATGGTAGAATTAAACGCCAATTTTCGAACAAGAATTACGTTCCACAAAACCTAAAACGACTGTAAGCCCAGCGATAATGCTATGTTCACTCTGTCGTTTTCATGTCCTATGGTCGTTATGCAGAGTTCTCTGGGACATCGTCATTGTCGTGACAAACCTTCGGACTCCTTTTTAAGCCTTACTGCTGAATTGTTTATCTTCTTATTCACTTGTTTCACTTCATTTCTGCTGAGGTGTTGTCAGTATAGTCTTGTCCAATTCGTCGATTGATGTTGTCTTGTGTGTCCCTTCTTATTTGATTTATTTCCCCAATCAACCAACCACACTGATGACAGGCCACTGATTTCTCTCCATTATATGTTAATATCGTTCGTGTATGCTAGTAATTGCACAGATTTTCGAAAGATTAAGCCTTTCCTTGTGGGCTGGTGTGTTCTTTATGTGAGTAGAAAATTCAAGTAAGAACCACAGAAGGCGATATTGATCTGGTGAAAAACATTTGGTGCTTAAGATGGGCTTCGCGGTTAAGGTCAAGGTTTTTTTGGTAATCAGTAGTAAAGTAAGTAGTAATAAAGTAATAATTTTAACCACCATCGCATACCAATTGAACCATTACTATTTTTTCTATGATGAATTAAATGATTTCTTGCAATAGTACATATGAATACATATGAATATGTATGTATATTACATTATTTGATTAATTGCGAAGAGTGAGGTCACTAATTACCATCCCATTGCTAAGTTTTCTCTTAGTTGCTGTACGAAAAGCTATACGAAACAATCAAATCTGTTATTTTCCCCAGTTGGCTTGGGTTCCTGAACGGATCATTCTCTCTGTCCTCATTAGAATGGGGCAACGCAGTTGATTTCATTATAACCGATTTCAGTAATGCTTTCGATATATGTATCTCATCATTTCATGCTTCTTAAAGTGTTTTCGCTTGGTTTTTTGAACCCATAATGTTAGAATCAATATCTTCTTACTTACAACTCAGTTCTCATAGCATCCGTTTACGTCCGTCCTCTCATCTTTTTTTGTAGCTAACACTGAATCTCGCAATACAGCTTTCTAGGTCCCCTTCTGTTCATTCTAGCAATTAACAATTTTGATAGAATGATTATACACTTCCACGTTTTCCGTTACCCTTATGACACAACATTTTTTTTTAAAACTGACGAATCAACTTCTCTCAAATTGTACCATTTTCGACTTCAACCGCCGCAATTTCTGCCTCAAACTTGATTTCCTTCACCCTGAAAACCCTAGCTCGTAAGTTAGTTTTTAAGTTCTAGTTTTAATTTATATTAACCCCAAATAAATAGAGGCTTTCGTCGTTACCAACATAAATTATTTTATTTTCTAGATTAACGAGCTGGAAACATTGAAAAGCTGTTGAGGAAGGGCCCAGACAAAAATTGTTAGTTCAGGGGGTTATAAAACATATATCATTGTTAGAGCAGACACTATTATCAGATCTGACAATCGCCTGAACATAAGTAGACGGTAGACGCCTTGGAGAATAAGAGAATTTATAACTGTAGAACAACCTTCTCGGCAACTTTTTTTTTGAAAAAAAATGTATCAAACTGATATAAAATGTTTTCCATAATATTATGTATCTATTAAACAAGAATTACAAATAAATGCTAATTCAAATTAAACTACAAAAAATGCCCTTTATTTTAACACCTAAAACGTCAAAATCTATTAAGAAACAAGAAAGTTACGTCAAAAACAAATCGATACCAAAACCAACGTGAATCGCAGCGACACAGTTTGAGAGCGCCTGGTGGGTCAATGTGTACTTGCTGTTTTCTGAAAATTTCTGGTGGCCTGGTGTTTCACAGAAATGTGTGGTGATGGCTGCTCAATTTGAACATTTTTTTGAATATGTCGAGAAAGTTTGTGTAATTGACATTCAGCTTTTCAGGTGGGTTAACGAAATTAAACTAATGCTGCTATTTAGGTTAAAAAGTGTATTAATTTTATTAGCATAACATTTAGAACTACAGGGTGGTATTTAATTAAATAAATTATAATTAAAAGAAAAAGAGGTTGTTTTGTTTGTTGGCTTGAATATGTTTCGGAGATTCTAGGTATGGTGGAGTGGCATGGCATATTGTAGCTTGGGAACGTCCTTGTGGTGTGGAAGAACTGGCTGTTGGAGGAGTTAGACGATGCGTTTTGGTTCCCTTATGCGTATGTTCTGCTAGGTACCATCGAATTTGGAATTACTTGGTTTGTACAGTTCAGCTGCTAGTGTTTTACATATTTTGTGTTGCTGCGGGAGAAAAAAACAAAGTAAATATCTTTTTTATTTATAAAACAGTTACCATACCTTATTTTCGCAGAAAAATGAAGTTCTTTACAGCGACTTTTGGTCATGGACATCATTGTATATCGACAGATCTGTAGGAATTGAATTATATTATCCATTAGATTATTGAATATGTAAGTAGCTGAAGAAGGGACAAAAAACAGCTAGTAATGCTACAGTTTATCTAGGAATAACAACGAAAAATACAGAAATTAACTTACGGGGCTAGATGTTATTGGCTTTTCAAGCTTAGGCGTCATGTCTGCTCCATTGTAAGAAAGTATACATCTATTTGTCCTATTTTACCAGCAATGTCTAATCTAACAGAGTACACAGAAAATCAAGAAAAACACACCGCTAATCAGAAAGTCTCCATTTTGCAGATGAGGGAGTAAACAAAAACTTGACTTTTTGAAGACAGCTGTGTAGGTTGAGTTGATGTACAAATATCATGAATAAAGGCTAGACGACTGCATGGGCTTGATATGTAGCTTAAAATCCAGGAACAAGCAGAATGAAAGTAAATTTCACTACTTAAGCTGCATGCGTTATTTTTTTCAAAAATAATTAACGCTTAGACCCGAGTGTCAAAAGAAAAGTCAAGCCATGGAGAACGGAATTATACAGCAATATCCTCGTCGATTTGTAAGTATACCAATAGATCTCGTATGCGCTGGGTCTACATGTATTGGAGACTTCAAACTAAGTGAAAGGGAGACAATGATGGTGACCGTCTTAGAGAAAGATCGTTCTATGAATAAGAATTAATTATTCATGTATACAGACCAATTTGTACACTCACTGTGTATACTGTCTTAGGTTAGGCTGCAGTAGACTCTAAAATATGGTCTAACTTATGTATCTTGGACTCACTACATATGTTTAGCTTATGTTTGACCGTCTGCTGCGGGCTGGTAAATGTACCAATTTTTCTCTTTTACTAATCGTGTTATAAACGTTACAAAAAAAGCCATAAATTTGAGATTTTGAGAAATGGAGATGTGTTGCAGGTTTTTAGTGGGAGCATGTTTAGTGGAACCATGTTTTAACTTGCACTGCTAATAGTACATGATGTTGAACACCCATACGTGTGTATGTATATTCCGGACTCTTGTTAGGGTAAAGAAAAAGTTGGGCACTAAAGGAAAATGTGAGCTTGTAAATAATTTGTATGCACCATTCATATTGTGACTTCGTTTATCACGCAAACTCGGTTAGCTAGAATTTTGCCATTGGTTCGCTCCAACGTTTATTAATCTCAGTAGTCAAATAATTTCCTTCTTTTAGACAAACTTTCAGTTACATTTCGACCCCAGAATAGAGTTTATTTTAAAACCTCTTTATATAACTAAGGTTTTGGTTGTTGAAGGTAGACTTGTATGAGCTTAATTCTTCGCCTTTTTCTTGTCAACCCAATCTTTGGAGGTTATGTTTGACTTGTCTTGACAGAAATATACAAATTTGCGAAGTGTATGGGTAAGTCAGTGTGGTGTATGTATCGATGCATGCATGTATAGCTTCTTACTCCTACAACTACTCCCATGACTTATGATTTAAAATCGTGGTGTGGGTAGTTCGGAGACATATTGCTAAGATGTGTTTCCATTCAGTATAACATGAGTGCCTGCTATAAAATTTGCGTGCCTAGTATTTTATGATGGATTGTTATGTATGGAATGTATGCGGCCTTGTTTATCACCCAAACTGGGTTGCGAGGTGATGAAGGATCTGCAAATTTGCGACTATACTAGTAAAATCTAAGGCATATGTACATATATGGAAATTGGGCCATAGTCAGAAGTCTTTGCTTGTGTGCTGATGGGTCAATGCATGTCAGCATTCCAAAAATTACCTTTAATCAATTACTTGTTTTTCAGTTTGTTTCGTCGTCAGACGGGAACTTTCTGCTCGTTGAAGATAGACTTGTAGGGGTCAATTTGCTTCACTTATACCTTGTCAACTTTATTGCTAAGCTACTATGTGGGTGACTGTGTTTGAGACTTATTGACGTATCTCTCCAAATGGTGAGAAGTTTTGTGTGTATTCGAAACATAGGCAAACACAAAGTCTCCAACTGATCAAGAGAAATTGTTGATTGTAGTAGTGAATGGACACTCAATCCTTTTGTTTTTCATTGAATGAATTATTGAGAACCAACTAGCTGCTTCGAAACATGGGCGCCTGTTACTTCGTGGGAATTTTTTGAATTTCCTGAATCTGTTTTCACAAAGCCCATAGTATCAAAGTCGGGATTATCATGATATAATTGTGTGTGGAACATGCGAGACGAAATCTTTTCACTTTGACGTACCATTGAAAGAAGAATCTCCTAATATTTACCATCAGGCAATGCCACATAAACACGAATAAAGAATTAAAAAGAAACTGACTATCCATGTTTAACTGCCCGGCTTTATATTTAAAAGAAAGATTAGTTTTAATATTCCGTTCCCGATGTCTATACTGAATAAAGCCCCCTACCCTCCCATGTGAATTGAAACAACCCTTGTTTTATTAATTACAAATTCTTTGAATATATTTTATTATTCCACTTCTTTCCTTATTAAGTTTTTCGTTATTAACCATCTGTTTATATGTATTTTTTATTTTATTTCATCGTCGATGGTACTTAATAATGTTGCTTTTCTTTATTTAAATTAAATTTTGCATTTTCAATAAGATTTTGTGTTTATTTTTCGCAACCAAAAACCGAAACATAAGAAATAACATTTAATAAATTATTTCTCGTGTCCTTTTGTATTATTACTTGTTTTATTTTCTTTAAAAATACATGTAAAATAATAAATTTATGTAAGAAATATTGTGTTGTATTATAATTTGTTTTTTTTTTCGTATTCCTTAGTAATATTTGTTTCCGTAAAATAACATACCAGCGCGCACATATCAACCAGGCAAGCAAGATACATAATTTGTGTTAAATTTATTTTATTATTCATAATTATAGTTTTATATGTTTACATATACTTTTTTTCCAGATAAATACACTGTTTAATAATAATGAGTTTTTGTTGCTGATCTGTTTCTTTTTTTTATAAATATATAATATATTTTGTTTGATAAATTTTAAAGTGAAATTTAAAAAAAATGAACAATTGGAAATGGAGAAATATTCCGTGTACCTACCTAATAATCGTTAAATGAACGTTTATCTTTTTTTGTTTTATAAAATAATATGTTTTTTTTTGATTAATATTAAAACTGTTTCAAGAACTATTTTGTTTTATTCTTTTATTTAAGCTTCTTTACTCATTTCATTATGTTTTGAAACTCAATAAAAAAAAGTTACACAATTATTTTGTTTGTTTATTCCGATAATATATACTTATCCACATTTTGTTTACATATATTCATAAATATAAAATACACAGCTTCAATTTTGTTTTTTTCTTTTTTTTATTATCAATTTGCATTTTTCAGTTTTTCACTATTTTTATTAAATTAGAAAAATTTGTTTAATATTTCCAAGCAAGTATATTTTTGTTTTGATGTTTAAATTAAAAATTAAACGCAAATAGAAGTAAAAACTTCTAATTTAAAATTATGCTAAGATTTTCTTTTCTTTCTTTTTTTATATTTTTAGTTTGTATTTATTTAATTATTCTTAACTATTCATCAATTTACATTAGTTTTGTGTTTTTATTATTCTTCATACTATTTTATTATTTTCCATACTACTTGGTTTGAAAAAATATTGTTTTCTATTTTATTATTTTATTTGTTAAGAATATTTCTAATATTATTTTTCTTTTTATGCCAAATTAGTGAATTTTTATTTTGTTTTTTTTTTTGCAGTAATTCTTTTTTTAATTAAATATTTGAGTTGGTTTTAATGTTTTGCTTGAATTCTTGTCTGTGTTAAGTGAAACGGGGAACGCTGTTTATATGTTTTTGGGCAGAGATTTATGTTTTCCTCTTAAGAGAATGCATTTATTTTTACAATTAAATATAGGGAATGATATACATTTTTTCAACGTTTGTTTATATTTACTAAAAATTATATAGAAACAAACCAAGTCAAAAATAAACAAAGAAATAAATAAGGATACAAACAAAAGAATCTTAAATTTATTTATCTTTACTATTATTGACGGCAGCTTACAGAATTCGTCATTAGACCTCCAATAACTTTAGACGAAGACCTGTAACAAAATATGAACTTTTCGGAGTCTTACTCCAAGAATGTTGTCCCAATCATTAACTGGATTACATTGTTAAACATAATTGTATCAATTATTAAGTAACGACGTTGGTGTTTTTGTATAAATCATGGTTGGGACTTGATTTAGTAATTATTTTGGGAAGAGAGAATGTACACCAGGTAATGTGGAAAAAGCAAGAACTGTCGCGAAGATCTTTTAAGATGACGAGGAAGATCGGGTCCCAGTAGAAATACATCTTACAGATAGATCTACTAAAAACTGAGGAGACTGACTACTAGTGCTCGATGCTGGTAGCGTCAAAAAGTAATCTTTCAAGATTAGGAAACAAGATACAATGTTGAAGTTATTATAGATTATTCTATCGTCGGGACAAGGTAGGTATGTAGGTGGAAGTGGTACCTTCACCATTCCACGATGAGTCATGTCGGTGCCAAAAGAACTACGCTAGAAATACAAAAAAGCACAACTCGAAAAATGGTTGCATTTTGAAAAATAAAAAAAATTTAAATAGAAACAAGGGAACAAAAAAAAGGAAAACATCTGCAAAGAAAAAATTAAGTCAAAACTTATTAATATGAAGACCAAGATAAAATTCAATACTAAATATATATATAAAATCATTAACATATTTTATAGGAAATTATTTAGTTTAAAATTACTCCTTATTAGTAATAAAAAATAAAAATAAAATCCAATACTTACAATGTTTTTTGTATATAGAAAGAGAGAGCGGATTTGTGATTAAATATTTTCTAAGAGAGAGCCATCCATATAAATCGGAAATTCAATTAGTTTATGCTTAATATTTCGTGTTTTTTTAATTTTTTTTTCTTTAATTAATCGTTTTGTTTAGAGAAAATGTTTTTTTTTGTTCTTATTAGTTATGATTTTAAAATTGTTTTCTGTTTTTGTTTTTATTAATTCTACTATTTGATTTTTTTTTTAAATTTGCTTAGTTGTTTAAATGGCTTAATACAGGGGTTATGCCTTCTTTATAGAAAGAATTAAAAAACAAAATAATTTGAAGAAAAAACCAACAAATAAAAATAAGAACGAATTGTTTCAATTAAATAATATTTATTAGTTTCTATAAAAAAATCGTACAAAAAAGCATATAATAAAATGTAATTCAAATGCAACTGGGCAGACCTTAAAATTATTCATACAAAAAAATAAAAATAAAAATAATTAAAACACAAGGTTAGTTAAAGGAACATAATTCAAAATTGTTAAAAATAATTAAAATAAAAGAGAATCAGCAGAAGGAGAGCGCAAACATGACAGGTAAAATGTTAACTTAGTTTTTAATTAAAAATAAATCTAATCGAATTCGTTTTTTTTTTTGCATTTTTTTATATTATTTTTTAGTGATAATTTTTTTTTGTTTTGTTGTTTGTAATAATATATATATTTTATTTTATTTAATCATTTCAAAAACTGACTGTAACTGATGTTCGGAAAAGGGAGTTTTATGTTTCTAGCCAGATGATGCAACGATAGCAGTTTCACCAGAGTTTGTATCGTTGGTTGGTTGTAGAGCGGCCTTATTTTGACGCACTAACTCGGCGCGACGTTCCTTTTGTGGATAATAAATAAAGTTATGAGAAATGTTATTTATTTTTTAAATATGCTGATGTAAAAATTAAATAAGAATAGATATTATTTTTTTTTTATGATGTGATTTATATAAGTGTAAATTTTTATTTAGCAAATTCACATTAAGAATGCACTTTTCACTTGATGAAGTTTTGTTGTAGGTCGGTATTCTTTTTTATTGGATGATATCTAGGAATTTCTTGACAATCTGTATGAGTCTCCAAATCGGAAGTTGTTCGTATTATTATTATTGAATTCTTTTGAAATGTACAAGATAATTTTTTGCAATCGGTTGGATTACCAGAGTTTTATGTTATGGCGATTGGTTTAACTTTAAACTTATATTTTATCGCGATTTATACTACCGAGAGAACTGTGGAACTGAATGTATTCCTGTACATTCATATTTTGTATTATTTCTTGCAAATTGGGACAAATTTTGTTTTCACTTTACAAGGCGAATCATATGATATTCTAAATCACGAACTTAAGTAAACTACAACCATACTATAATTATTCGTGTAGCAGAATATCTCTATTATGTAACACAGCAAACTGTCGTTTTTTTATACCTTAGAATATTGTCGTTTCGAACCACGAAGAATAATTCCATGAAATTAATAGAGCAACCAAAAATCTAAAGTTTCACTAGCGATCATTTTTCATTACAATTGCAAGAAATATAAAGATTTGCTTCGGAATTTTTTATTTTAAAACATAAATTAACTTTTGTAATACGGAACAGAGCGATGGTTGAATGCTATAGAAACAGGATAGACACTGTATATCGACCGTCAAGTGCTAGCTATAGGGTACTGGTCGGTGTACTAATGGACGGGGTACATAAGCGCGAGTGATGCACAAGAGAAAAATAGCAGCACTATAATTTCGACAACGGACAAACTATCTTGATGGACTCAACGGCGCCGTCACAGTTTCAGGTTTCAGGTTTTTGGAAAAGAGACGGTGACGGATGAGCCCTTAATGGATCAGCGGCAGGGCTCACATCTCCCCAGCGGGTTACTGACATCGGTTTTTCAACTGGTCTTTCGTCCTATAGTTGTCTATCAAAGACGTTGGAGTTGGCCGTCGAGTTTACATTCTTGGCACGTTAAAAAAGTATAGTTATTTATTAGAGAGACGCAAGCCAAGACACAAGCTTCGGATAACAACCGACCTCCTTATTTAAGGTAATGACCTGGAACGTACGCGCACTGTACACCCTTAGTGCTGCTCAAAACTTTAATCTGTCCTCACTCGGTACAAGGCAGATATTACTGTGATCCAGGATCAGGTATGCAAAAACCAAAAAATTGGGATATTTATCACAGCTGCCACAAAAAGCTGCATATGTTAGAATGCGGATTCGTCATGGGAAATCGGCTGCGCTTAGTGACAATTGACTTGTGATCCGCATCAAGCCTCCGTTTAAAGGAGTAAGCTATCTCGGATGCTTTTGGTCTGGACAATGGAATAAGATCATTTCTGAGCAAAATATTGGAAGATCTCCGAGGTACAGATAATTTTTATTTTACACGACTTGCATTTCTTCGTCGAGGCTCTACTGCAAGTTTTGCAAATGATCCGATGAAGTAATGTTGAATTCATAGCTTAATATAGGTAGAATACATTTACCTAGCGTCTCACCTTTTCTACCAGATAAAGGCTATTGAAAAGTGCATTTAAATGTTTTTTACAAAAGATAAATCGCTAATCTTATATGTATATAGCAACGAAATAGAACCAAAAAATATACGAATATGTACTTCGTTAACAAAACCACTAAGCATTGCCAAAATGTAAGTTCAAAATTAAATTATTGTATTTCTTTACAAATAACCCAGAAAACGATGATGAAGTGATGATGTTATGTAAAATAAAATAAAACAAAAAAAGTAAAGTCTTTTAAAATCAAAATGAACCTACAAGTTTTCGAACAGTCTCGATTTTCTTTTGGATCTCCTTCTCGCGATTTTGTTCCGCAGTGTATAATTTGTTTTCAATAATTCGGGCCTTCTCCTCAATCTTCTGCGATTCCAATTGATCGATTTGACTTTTGATTTCGGCAATTTTGACAGTGTTCTATAAATGTGTGAGTAGTAATTGTAATGGTAATTTGTAATTGTAACACAGTGGGGGGAGAATCAATTTTTTTGTAAATTTTTTTTTATTCTTTTTTTTTTTTTGGAGTTTATTCAATTTCGCATTTTCGTTTGTCATCCATTCCGAAAATAAATTAAAAAACTTAAATAAAAAATTTTGAGTGTGTGGTCTATACACGAGATGGCCAAAAAACAAACAATGATGATGGAGTGGTAATACAAGCAAAACAATGAACTTCTTCTTCATTTGTACAAGAATAAAATGGATAAAACTTATAAATATATGTATGTATATTATAGAAGAATCGAAATTAGATAACAAACTTAAATCGAGAATTGCAAAACTTTCAAGATTATGTATCGAAAAACAATTGAATTTACAAAATACAAATGGGGGATGCATTTTATATCTACATATGAGAACGTTATCTAGAGAACGATAGTGTAATAGGGGTTAACCCATTTTTCATGGGGTACTTACGTGCTCCTTTAGGCGCTCAAGCATCTTCTTGATGTTCTCATCGCGTAGAGATTGGGCAGTTTTAAGTTTCTCCTCAATAGCGACCTTTTCAATGAATTTCTGTTGTTCCAGTGTAGTGCGGGTCTTTTCGATTTCTTGAGAGTGAATCTATGAGAAAATAAAACCATATTTAGATTGAATTTTGTTTGTGTAAGTGGCCACCAATTAAGTAATTAAGTATACCTTCAATTTCTCCTTCAAATCGCTAATGATGGCCTCACGCTTCTCAACGTGTTGTTCCATCTTGGACTCGAGCTGCTCTTTGGTCTGAGTGATAAATTCATTGTTCAGTTCGTCCTTCTTGCGAGTGGCCTCTTCGATTTTGGCCAATTTGTTAGTGATTTCTGCCATTTTCTTGGCCTCCAAAGACTGAAAAAAACAATTACACATGAATTTGTAGCATATATAGTCAGTGTCAGGATGGAAGGAAGGCTGAACTTAACTAAATTTTTTTTGCATCTTTGCGAAAATACTATACTATACATACAGTATATTCTAAGGACGTGAATTTGATTTTCTAAGAAGATGTCGCCGTATCGTTCGTACATTTTTTGCGTGTTAAATAAAATAACTTTAAGAAAAGCCAACGTATCTCTTTAGCAAATGTTCCAAAGGATTTATGTACAGTCGAAGTGCATGGCTCTAACGACGCCAGTGTTGAGATCAATTTTTGTTTTTCTATTATAATGAATGAATGCCACTGAATACAGCAGACATTATGCCACATAAATGATCTGCACCAATTATGTTACAGCTCCTCCCTGTGAACTTTTATCTCTTCATAAGCAAAATAAAATTGATAATCAAAAGGCGCTTACCGAACAGTCAATATCGAGATATGGATCAATCGAAAATTAATCGAATCTCTGTGTTAAAAGACCGTACATGCTTTAGGCCATATAATTTTGGGTACGACAGCAATACTCATTGCCCACGATACACAGGATTTATTATCATGCAAGAGGAAGAACGGAGGAACATCTGATCGAACTAAGTCTGGGGTTATTCCTAATTCTTAAAAAATATAAACTGAAAGATTGGGTTAAAGAGTTTTAACGGCGAGGAGGTGATTTATGTTGATTTATGAAAACTAATAAAGGACGCTGCAATAGGCTAGTCTAAGTAGTATTTACTTTCTAACGCATTTTTTTGTCTCGAATATACTATAAATTTCAAACAACTTCCTTCCTTATAGTCAAAAACTTGACTGCTACTCCACGACGTTCCAACATTTGTTCGCATTTGGGTGATATTAATTATACAATCTATTATGGATAGATAAATACTTACAATGCGCCTTTCTTCGGCCTCTTTGAGCTTCTTTTCGATATCTTCAACTGATACATTCTTGCCTGGTGTTACTGGACGTTTTGGCAGTGCTACATTAGGTGCTGGCTCAGCAAGGATGACTTCATAGCTTAAGCCACCTTTAGATTTCTCCTGGCAACGGATTTCAGTAGCTGTAAGCAGATAAAAATAAGAACATTATTATTAATGTATTCAACTATTTCTCTGATATGACTTAAACTTTATAACCATCAGTTAATTTCATCGATGACTAAAATATCCCTCATAGCTATTCGAGCGTGTAAACAATTCTCACCCGCTCATAGTGTTATGTACTTGTTGACTTTGTACAGAAATCATTACAGATACCCTCCCGGGCATCCTTTTGCCTTTCAGAAAACTCTACTCGCATTATTTTATATCCCCTTCGTCGCCTAATATGCATAAGCAAACACCAAAAATAGAGATATTTGCAAAAATATTGCAATAAAACTAACGATAGTGTCAACACTATGTGTTCATAAGGCCTATGGATATTTATTTTACCCTCTGCGAAAAGTAAACTTTACCAAATTTGTGTGCAAACTTTATCTTTAAATACACTTCAAACAAGCAAAATCAACATAAGTACATACATGTACCCTCATCCACGCGACGCCAATAAAACCAATCCCCCACTATCCACCAAACCATCCTCTCTCGACCACCATTTTCAATCAATTCGCTGAATATAAACGATAATCCCCCGGCCTATGAATCATTTTTTAGGGCACAAACAAAATTCATAGATTCACATAAAAAAAAATCCATAAATCCATAAAATCCATCCAAACCCGCCGGAAAACCGGGGAATAACGACAAACATCGACGACACAGGGCTGATGATTTAATGGCTGCTCCCCAACGGGGATGTCACAGTATTTCATGAGAACGTCATGCATAGTGTCGTTAATCACAGTTGCATAAGCGACAGGGGAACTGAAATTTTGGAAACAACTAACGCTATCCATTAGAAAATTACTGTAAAAGTATGTACATACCTACATATGTATATATAAGTGGTTCTCGACTATTTCAAACTTTCGCTCAGATAGAGTTGGAATATTTTTGGGAAAAAAAAGGACTGCATGGTAATGCCCCCAGAATTATAGAAAATTTTGTAATACCAAACCCAATGTGAATTCTCCCTGATCGCTAGGAATTTACAAATGTACACATGGGTTCGAACTCCTTCGAACATTTTAATTGTTAGCTTTAAACGACCGCCAATTAATTAATTCTAATCCGGAAAATTGCTTCTGTTATATTTCGATTATGGTGATACAATTCTTTTATAAGCGAATGAGTGTGGGCGGACTGGTGACATAGACACACAATTTGAAATTTTAGGGGGTGATTATGGTGGATAGAAAGTTTGGTAATTGAGTTTCTGATTTTCAATTGTTGTCTCTGATAGTTGTTACCATTTAATTGCTTAAACGAGATACCAAAGGAAATGTTTTAGTTTCAATTGGTAAAGAAAATGAACTTTGATTGCCACAAAACTGAGGAGAATACAAATGAACAGTTAATTTGCGAGATATTTCTGAGACTGAGAAATTGAGAAGGTTTTCAGGACTTGTAAATTGCTTTAGGAAAATGTTATTGAATTTAATTTGTATCTTAACCCTTTTTTTTTTACATATTTACGTTTAACGTTGGAGTATTCCAAGAGGCCTAACTTCGAATGGGGTTATGTACCAGAAAGAAGGCAAAAGAAGTGCAAAATAATGGATACACTTAATTCCGAACGAATAAAGTACATGATTCCAAGACGTTAGAATGTTAAAAAACTTTAAAATTTGCCTCGGAATTGGATGAAATCAATTCATAAAAATAATACAAATTCTTTGAGCGACCAACATTTGGGTGCATTTCATAAGTCTTCGTTAATTACCACGTAGAACGAATGGAAAATTAAATGAAAAGTACATTCGTTTAAGAATAAAGAGGTTTTTCCGAGTCCATGTTACTAGGGGCGGAACGCAGACAGCAAAACCAAACAGGATTTGAGCAGCAGACTCACGTTAAATAAATTTCACACCCAAATTGCAATGTGTGAAATAAAAAAAAACAAAAGAAGTGGCAGCAAAAGAATCTCTTGTGGTTTTTGACCTGAAAACAAAAATCCCATTATATCATCAGCTTTACGGAATAAAAATATAAAATCTCCATAATTATTCACTCTGTCGGAAAAAGCAAGAAAATGACTCAAAAACAGAATCACTCGTTGAACATCTGATAAATAAAAAATTTGGTGGCGTGGAAACTCGCCGATGTAATACATCACATTAAAATGCACATGGATTCATTAACAATCCCAGTGAAGAGGGAAAAAATAAAACATAAACTTACAACGGATTCAACAATCCATGAAACCACCGCCCAAGCAATATACTCGCATGTGTGTACAATGAAGCCCTACGCTAGGTTAACATCAACAAGCTGAACTGCATTGTTTCACAGGTATGCCTCGGAGTGAAAGAAGAAAGTCCACACGCCTCGCGGTCTGAGTCATCTTTGACTGAAGTAGCATCACATTCTAGAAACTACATACACCACGCACCACTGGGTATAAAGAATCTCTTCAGACACTGCAAGCTGAATTCTCCTCGTGCAAGCATTCTTTGGCTATACAATGTCACCGTACAACTTCTTTTGCACATGGATGATGATGGATTTAAATCTCGGATATTGTATTTCACAGATTTTCTCTCTTCGACAGGTGGCATGTGCTTGGAATTAGACCATTCTTGTATTAGGGTCATGCCTTGCTTTATCATTCCTGTAGTTGAACTGCTCTGTAGAAAATTAATGCATGCACTCCTTGTGCAGGATTCGAAATTAATTTGCCGTTATGACCTACACTGCAGAAGAATGTGTTATACTATACGTAGCATTTCCATACTCGTGTGCTTAACCGTCCCACTTGAAATAGAGTTCGTGCTTAAAATACTTCAGTAAGGATTTTCAGGGCACCGCAAGTTAACTGTTGGAAAACATTATCGCGGCATGTTGCTAGTGTATAGAGAAAACAATTTTGATTAAGAGTCTTTGAGTAGGACGTGTCCCACCTAATTGCCAGGAAGTGCAGTATAACATTGATTGCAGCGAAACGTGACTTAGTTTTTGTTTTACTCTCTGTGAAGTCGCTGAACCGAAATATTTTGTACACTACTGTGATTATGTGTACACAGTATGTACACTTAGAAATTTTTAACTGGAGTTGCGGCTTCTTTGTATAAAAAGGTTGAGAGGGTAAGGATTGCGGCAAGAATACGTTCCTTGAACCGAAATTAGGACACAAATGTCGGGGATGTGAGAAAATACATGTTAAAATAGTAACAAAAAACGACTAGATGTTGAAATTCGGTCGCATAAGTAAATACTACGAGTGAAACACTGAAAATGGTCACCAATTTCTGCTTCCCAGAAACTTACTCAAAGATTGGGTTAGTAATGTCACGCAATTGCTTTAGATGACAAGAAAACGATACATATGTATGTATAATGTCAACGGAAATATGGGCTAGAGTCGAGATAAATCGCCAGAAATGGAATAGGATGAATGAAATGGCAGGCATACATATATGTACATATGTAATAAGTAACAATCTATGATATCATACGAAGAAAATAGAGAAATTCTTTTTTGCAGATGTTGTACTGACAATGGTCTACCAAGATAAGCAACACGTCTTCCATGTTTTAGAAGAAATGGTAGAGTTCTAGGGTGTAACGCACTTGAGTGATGAGAAAAATATGCAGGATAAGTTCAAGGAAAATATGTACATATACCCTCTATACTGTAGCTAGACTAGACACATATCCCAGATTACCAATATTACATAGTACATAGCTTGCACCTCAACTCATTTATTCTACCTACTCTAAGAAAAGTTAAGATTTCTTTTAAAATGTTAATTTCTTCATTTAAATGGCGAACCATCTTTCCTACATCTTGCGGCGAAACAACAGGCAAACTTGTCTGTTTAAATTTGCACAGATATGGGCAAAGTTTGAGGCTTTTAAACTCAACCTTCAAATAACAATCACATCTAATACGCACCCAAGAAGAAGAAACTTGTTGATGTTTCATTTTCAGAAATACTCGTAGCCATAGCATCTCATTAAAAATTAAAACTCTCCTCTCTCCTCTTTGTCTACTTTCAGGCTCCAAAACAGATACCATCGCATTTTCTACCTCATTAAGAAAACCAATATCCTTGGCCATTCCTCTGTACGCGGTGACGACAACACCACTAAAAAAAAAGTAAACAAAACCAAAAAAGCAACTTAATTAAATGAAAGGACCTAATGAACCCCAAATAAACAAAACAAAAAAGAAAGACAATACAACACAAAGCAACCCCCTCAAGGTACACTTAACAAAAAAAAAAAAAACAAGCAAAACTGATCTCTAAGCGGCACATCGCAAAGAATTTCAAATGAGGCAGATATTCCCCATCACGCCTTCGTGGAAATTAAAAAGAAAAAACTGACATCTTTAAGGGAGCCCATTAGACCGACCTTAAGCTCGTCAAATTCACATTTTTCTCTTTAAGGGATGTGTTCAACTTGTCTTCATAAATTTTCATTCACGTGAATATACAAAAAAGCACAAAAAAATAGGATGTGTTGCAAAGAATGTTACAAACAAGCAACATTTCACCCTCGTCATAGTGTGCCGTGCTACGAGATGCTTCCTTGGTAATGAGGGTAATTCACCATCCTTGTGTGCCTTAGTGTGGAGTAAAGTGCGTGCTTAACATTTGTAAACATCAGTGTGTCATTTTATTGTCCCTTACTGTCATTGCTCCAAGAGTATGGGTAGATATGTACATGTAAACCATCTTAAGTCGGTTGACAAAGCCGCGGGGTACATACACACATACACATCCTGCAAAATTGAAATCTGTCCTAGAGAAAAGAGAAGAAAAAAAAAACAGAATCCTTAACAGAATTTCAACATTTCGTTCGCGTTTTCGACCTTTTTTTCGCTCTGGAATGAATCCTTAATCTTAATTTCAAAGTTACAGGTGGTGGTTGAAGGTTGATAACGCCCGGCAGGAGTACGAATCGGAGGGTTATAGATGGATAAGACGACTTGATTACCTTGACATCATCATTATTATAAGACTGTCGCTTTGAATTTAAAATTCACACCATCAAATTTTGTTGGAAAACATCTCCTTCGACTAAACACACAACACACAAGCGAACGAGTGTCCTCGCAACAACAAAAAACTTTTGCCGCAATAAAGTTTGTCTTTGTACCTTAACTCCTACAAAAAAAAAAAACAAAAAAATTTCCGAAAATGTTTCTTCCCATCCCGGGAGATTGTTAATGTCATTCCGGGTTCCTGGCAATTTGTGAAAGCTTGAGAAGACCAAAGCTGACAGCTTTCGATAATTTGTTATGAAATTACGATCTCTTGTGATAAATTAATACTTTTGTGAACTTGGTCATGGTGTTTCGTGTTCGCATGAATTTCTAAGAAGTTGCCTTTGAAATAAGTTTGTTTAGGGTTTTAGGATTATGCGCGGAATGATGGGAAAATAAGCAATTAATTGTTAAAGTTTGAAAAAAAAAAGAAAGAAACAAAAACAAAGTCAATATCATTTCAACAACACCCACGCGGCCTTTTTATTGAACGACATTTGCGAATTTTTAAGGGACTCTCCTCTCTGACTTTCTTAGAAGACAGGAATTCAGATGAATCGACTGGTAAATGACGTCTAATTTTGTTGTTTGTGTAAATTAGAAATCCGAAGGGTTGTCAATCTACTCTGGGTGGTGGCTGAAGAAGCATGAAGCAGCTTTTGACTGGAACTAAGCATAACTTATGTTAAAATATTAACTTAGGCTGAGAGGTCTAGTCTTCCATTGAGCGGCAGAAACATAGTTCCAAAAAAAAAAACAAAAGCAATCCATCTAGAACTAGCCACAATTTTTTTAACTGCTTATTAGCAGTAACTGTCATACAGACCGTAAAATGCCTACCGTCATCAGTATTGTTTACAAAATAGTGATGGAAATGTGATGGGTCGACCGAATAGTGCTACGCTTACCACCTCCTAGAAAAACCATTTCAACTTGAACTGAACAAGCATCATCTACCGAGATCAATTTTGTCGGTTGTTAAAGCCAACCAACAAGAACTGACTTGTATAGGAATTGTACACTCAACTACTGCAATGAAAGTGGTGTCCAAGTACCCTGGTCTTGACTGCTTGAAAAAAAATTTCAAAACAATAAGAATGTCCAAGGAGGAGAAAAGCTTCTTACTTCAAAACTCATTCACAAAAGTGTTTGTTTCGGATGAGCAAAGAGGTAACTGGCAACGATATATGTACATATGTTGAACAAGAAAAGAAGAATAACATACTGAAGGTGATAACAAAAGACATGAAAATAAGGAGTTAAGCGCAGAGGACAACAAGTCTGATACTGTTTTTGCAATGAGTAGACGTGGGCATTGGTGACACTGTTATAATAACACAAGTCCCTTCGTCGAATGCTTCAAATGATACCAAAGAGAGTCAAGCACAAACAAATGCAAAATTATAAGTCTTAGTAAGGGAGGTTTTAATCCTTTAGAAAGAAAACTACTCTCAAATTTTCAGTGGAACCAAGCAACAGGCATACTGTGAAGTTACAATATACATACGTACATACACTTAACTAATTAAATATACTCGTAGATCCACCTTTCTCGGAAAACAAGACATAAAGCTAAGAAGTAGAAGGAGCAAGTTTATGCTTTAGCAAAGAGGAATGTAAGGAATAAAAAATCAATTTGACTTGACAAACAAATCCCTGGAATCCTATTTTGTTCTGTAATCACAAATATAACAAAAAATATTTCAACCTTGTGCAATGCAGACTGGACATAAGAGACATAAAACCGAGTAATTTCTTGATTTTTAAAGATGGTTAATAAAAAAGACAAACTCGAGAGCTTCAATATGTATTCCAAAACACAATTATGAGTTTCAAGCGACGAGCATGCCGAAAAGGAGCATACCACTTTGCTGGATATCGGGGCATTATTTATGTAGACGCATCCATAACAAGTAGATGGCCGATGAATTAGAAAGAGAGGGGTAGACCAATCACTGATCGAAAATTATTTTTGGATTCTGATATGAGCTGATGGTTAAAAAAAACTTAGCCATGAAGCCATCATCAGCAATTGAACAGTAATTAGCGCCTGTTGCAACAATCGTACCAAAAGTTGTTCTCCCATTTTAAACGATTTTGGAAGATATGAGGGTCGGCAGATAAACTTGGGCAAACTCTCAAATCTCCAAAACAAACCAGAAGAAGCAAACAGCTTGAGGAAATTTAATGCCAGATCCTGTAACCCAATTAGAAACAATACTTTGAAACGCAAAACCCTTTAGCTATAGAGCTAGCCAAAAACGCAACAAAACTGTCAAGACAAAAAATATACCGCAAAACTACAATGGTACCTTATCCTCTTTCTTATGCTGCTTACAAGGAAGACCGGCAGCACTGCGCTATTCGAACGCTTGAGGATGACACATGAAAATTTTATCAAAAGTAATTATTTAATGAAAACGTTCACAAAAAACTAAACTTATAAATATGTGATGTATTGGTGAATTCTAACAATTAAAAAATCTAATTTTGAGCTTCATAACTTTTAGAATTTAAGTAAAATAGAGAAGTTATGGAAAAAATTAATGATAATGATCATGATCACATTCAATTATTTAAGAACGATCTGATCGATTAGATATGGATTGTATGACAAATACAATACAAATTGTATGAACCTTTGCTAACCCCAATAAGCCAGCTTGATTTATTATTTTTACTATTTATACATAATGCACATATTTAGGAGGACCTAGGCAAAGTAGAGAATACAACTGCTACACCATTTGGGACACGATTTCCCACTGACAAGTAGGACAGATCTTTACCCTGTTATTTCAAGGGTGACACCAAAAGCAAGGAACGATGTTTCCAAGATTTAGATCAACAAAAATAAATCTTTACGCATCCCAACAGTAGCAGCACCACTGTTATGGTACAATTTTCCGATTCTAAATCCCAACACTTAAAAGATTCTCACCCAAGGACAAGAAGGGTTAACCAAAGCACAAATCCAGACGTTGGCTTCTTTAATTTTCTTAAAGGTTTGAGTGTTTTTCAGCTATATTCCCACAAACATCAGTCTGACATGAAACTACTTCTCACAGCCATCAGCAAATAAAAATCAAACTAAACTTTTCCTCCATCAATGTGCCCATATCATCGAGAGCCGCTTAACTATATGAATGCTAACGCATTACACACATACCCTCTGTTCCTCCTTGGCATCATTCAATTTCCTTAAGTGGCTCTCAACTCCCTTTCATGTGTACACACCATTAAGACCGAGAGTAAAGTGTAGTACCAGAGTGTAATATAATTTTGCAAAAAGCCTTCTTCTTCTTCTCGTACTTTGACTTTTAGCCAAGAAGTACAAGGATGGTGCGTCAATATAGTGCGAGTACTACTATACTCGTACTAGTGCAAGGAGAGCGCAATAGATAAAGGCAAGGCGGCGCTGACTCTCTATAACCGAAAACCAATTTCAATTACTTTTAATGACATCCCTCTCATGAGAAGCATTAAGTTGTCCTAGTCTCGTGGAATATTCGTAGGACTCTCTTCCCAACACTATGTTGTGGTAGAAGTCATTCTGCGAAAGTGTACAGCAATTAAAAGTGTAGAGAAACATTTTCACAAGGACGAGCACAAAAAAAATACGCGCAGCAATTTCGTCTCAAGAGGATGTTTGTTCGGTTGTGCGTCGTTTTTCTTTCCTCACAGCAGTGGTTCTAACAGTTTTCGTTCTTTTTCATGTTAAAGACGTTCCTGTGCAATCAGATTAAAAAAAAAATAAAAAATTCAAGAGAAACATTACTAAGAGCTGTGCATAAATGGTCTATGCAGTGCATGGCGGCAACGCCACTTTAGAGAGCTGCTGCTGGAGTGCTAAAGGTGGCAATTATCATGGAGTTGATTGCGGAAGTGTTAAGTGATGAGGCGGAAGTGTTGAGGTGATTACATTTTCTTAATTACAGCGCGCTTAGAGAAGTACGTATGTATACTGGTTCTGTTTGAAGGTGTGGATTCCACAATGAGTATAGTCGTTGCCTATTTGAATGGAAGGAACATTATTTTGTTGAGTTAGCAAGAATTCGCGAAATTGGTGTAGAAATTTAATTTTACTTAATAACATTATGCTCTTAAGAATAATGGTGTTTTGAATACATTTTTGGTGCTTTCATCGAGGTGTAGAGAGGTAGTATATTAACTGGCAGTAGAACTAGGCAAGCTGCATCCAACTCAATGCTACGACCTTGTTATCTTTCGCAAAACAATCTGGAACAACTTTCCCACAGAAGTTGCAGGCTTTTAAAAGTTAGGATACTGGTGGCTAAAATGGCAAAAATCACATCTGCCACTGGCTTAAAAACACTAAGTTGGAGTCACCCTAAATTGCGTCCATTGCAGAGGTATCAGTCACCGCATATTATCTGTCATACTGCTTGAACCCCTGCAACCATTTGTCAACACTCTTATCCACCCTTATGAATATGGTTTCAGGCCAGGAAGTACCACACTTTGACAGATCCTGGAAAAAAATCAAGAAATCTAAATCGATACTCAGCACTTTTCTTATCGATTTCAAGGCGACATATGATAGTATCAATAGAGACGAGCTACTCAGAGCCATGACTAGATTTGACATCCCTGGAAAAATCGTTTGACAATCCAGGATGACAATGGAGAACGCTCGCTGCTTTATCACGATCGGTACCGAACTCACCGAGACTTTTGATGTCATAAAAGGACTTCGACAGGGGCAAGGACTGAGACATCTTACTTGAAAGTATTGAGCGAAACCCATAAGTCAACGCCATAGGCAAATGCCGACGATATTGGCATTACTCGCAAGTAATGAAACAGAAAAACTAAAAATGGATTTAGCGACAAATGAGTTTGTTTCCGTTGACGGGCTTTAGAAGATGAGATTCATCCACGAACTATACAAGTTGTACATTGACGGTGGTCTAGTCAAAAAGTTTGGCATCAGTCGTCTAAGATTGCTAATACGTGTTGAGCGGAAGGACACAAATGCTCCGCGTCGTAGAATTTTCGAATCCAACCCGGAGGAGCACCGTAGTAGAGGAAGACCTCACGTTAGGTGACACGCTCAAGTGGAAGGGGACGTCAACCGACGGCCGTCTTCTATAAGTTTGTTAATGAATCCCTAGGTTCATTTTGAGCGGTAGCGCCACCTAAGTTAGTAAGTATTTAGTCAAAAAATACAATACATTGAACTACGCTTTGGACGGGAAGAAGGACCAGACGCTGAACGGATCGAAGGATCAATAATTCGATTATAATCGTCTTGAATGATCTCTGAGCTGGATGTTTATGTAATTATGTATGCATTTCCTTTGAAGATTTTGTCTTATTAACTCTTGAAGTCCTTCGACAGTGTGAATCTGAACGATGTAGCTCACCACGAGGAAAACCTGCCCAAACTTCAGATCTATTGGGCGACGAATAGAAGTACATACATATATGTATACTTAGAAGTAAATAATGTTAGCTCGATAAGCATTGTTGGGCAACAGGTCAAAAATATGGATAACTTTCGAAGCACAACATGTAAAAGAAATGTTTACCCTCTGGCATATAGCGACAAGCAGTTTTTGATATTGGTAGCTAACTTATGAGTATGTGATACTAGTATGCATAATGCAAATAATAAGAGGATTTATTGAAATGTTTCCTAGAAATACGACAGTTGGGAGTCCAACCAGAGCCCACCACGTCAACGTTTAAACTTTGGAATATTATCTTTGTATCCACATTTCAAAAAATTCAAAACTCAGTACTACTCTAAATATTATTCCACATACTGAGCGCGCAAAGAAGAAAGAACAAACAACATTTTCATTGTCCAGCAGTAGCAATCTTTTTCAGAAGAAACCTAGTGCGTAATTGACTGATTTCAGGGATAAGGTCAGCGTTAAGGTTCCAAAAACTTTCAGTCTATGTGCGCTTGTCCTTAAACATCTAAAACAAGTGTGACTCAAAATATTTGATTTGAAATCTAGAAAATTTGAAATGATTGAAAGAAATTGTTGATGACTAATAAGTAACCCCTAACCTAACTCTTAAATATATGTAGAGTTCATAAGTGAGTTTTGGAGTGCTCTTCCTGCTGTTAGAACTGCATTTTATAACTTTTTCATATAGAAAGGAAACAACGGATTAACTATGACCGAGTAAGTTGTAGACAGTCTAAATAAGTCCGAGTTAGATGGCTAAACACCGCATAGTGACGCATAGGCAAAGGAGACGATCGAATCTAAGGACTGTCCGATGACGATGGACATAGGCCTTGTGTTATAAAATCTGATTTCATCTTCTTCAAGTTCAGTATTTGTTTTTTTCTTAAATCTTGAGAACCATTCCATTTTAGGCCAATGATACAGGATTTATGGTTCGCTATTAACTCACAGCATAATAAAACAATACAGGGCAACCATTATCAGAGAAAAAGAAAAACCAAACACAAATAACCATCAATCACAGGGCGAATCAAAATCTATAAACAGAATAAAAACGTATCTTTCTTCCCCATCAAATTGTCATCACTATCTCGGATTACGTTGATGTTTGGCCGACTCCATGACAGTAATCTCTCCTACCCCAGCAGCACTCTTCATCATCATAACAACGACACAAAAAAAAAAAAAAAAAATACCAGAAAAACAAAAATCTCAATCGCTATAAGGGGAAACATAAAAACACGAACAAATTTTCCACTTCATTTCGATTCCCAAAAAGCCTACGAAAAATGTAATACCTACCACCACGACGACGAGAGATATCGCCGTTGAATCCTGGCACTTTGTTTCGCTCAATCAACCACAGAAACGAATCGAAAGCTTGACTGTGTGCTGCTGCAGGAGAGACAACGATTTTTCCAGTTCATCAAATTACTCAATATGACACGTTGTTGTCATCGACGCACGGTGGCGGCTGGCGCAGAGCGGTACAATGTTTACAGACGCAAATAGGGAGTGTTTTTCTACCCTCCTCCTCCTTGTCGATAGGTCCATAAAAGGTGGACACTAAAACGAAGATCATAAAAGCCTTTTTCTGTTCGGACGGACAGGGTGAGGGCTACCAACACACAAAACTCAATTTTGATGTTGGCGGTGGTGGACCACCACCACCACCATCATCACCCCCAATCATTTTGGTTTGTTTGTCTGTTTTTCTTTTATCCACTGCTTGCTCTATCATTTTTATTTGTCCTTCATTTGAAATTCCATCCCCTGCGTTCATGCATCTCCGCCCCCAGGATACTCGTACACATCACATGAGCTATGCCGTAGTTGTGCAGCAATAAAGTACATATACAACGAACGCTTCTCGTGCATCAAGGTGAAAGTCATGAATAAATAAAACTCAGAGAAAGAGAGAGAGAAAGAACGGAAAAAAAACACCATCCCCAGGGTGTCGCCAAGCTATAAAATTGTTGTCATTCCGTTGGTACAGTGCGTGTAGGCGGTTTGGGGACCGTCCATTTAGTTAAGGTGCACGCTCCCTATTTGCTTTCGGCGCTAGATGTATGTTGATGTAGTCAGAGGAGTCTCGTGTTTAATGGACGTAAGCAACGCGTACACGAGTGTTTTGTATTTGCATTGAAATTGTTAATTTTGTGAGTATCAGTGGCGGAACGTTGGTTGGCATCTCTAAGGTCAATAGGAAGAGAGGGCCTTATTTAGGGCAGCATTTTGCTTTTTTGTATTTTTTTTCTTTGTAGACAAGTGTAAACAAATGATGTTAAACAGAGGGCGGAGGTGGAATAAATCTGAAACATTTTAATTGGATGGTATTTTTAAAGATTTTAGGTAGATAGACGCACGATTCAAACTTATACATGAAGACACTTGCTGCGTCAAGGGTTTGGTTTAAAGTTGAATAGTGGAAGAGGCGTCATTAACCATGTCAAACATTTTGCAGACAAAACACGGCATCTCCAGAGTTTAGTAATGTTCTCTTTTTGGAGGTTTACAATTGGTAAACAACAATTCTTGGTTCAGAACATTAGGTATGATAGAGTTCAATGACTGTACACTCCGAAAACTACAAAGCTTTGCCGATACGAATTGGTTTCTTTCAAGTATTGACAAAGATATTTGAAATAATGAATTTAAAATCAGTATTGCACAGCGCTTTCTAACATCTTAAAATTAGGAGAACAAATAACATAAGTGGTGACATTAGTGTCTAAATATAATTATACAAGGTACGTTCCAAAGTAACCCAGAATTATTAAAAATATTAGCAACAAAAAGTTTTATTTGGCAAAACTGATTTATTTTGTTTCAAACAGTCTTCTTCCGACTCAATAGAGCGATTTGTACGTCTTTAAAAGTTTGTCGAACGAGTGTTTCAGGATGTCGGTATAAGCCTTTTGGATGACTCAACTTCTTCAAAAATCTTTCCCTCCATCGGTGACAGCCTATTTTAGAAATGTTACAAATCGCACGGTGCCAAATCAAGCGAATACGAAAAGTGGTTGATAGAACTAGAAATACCAATTTTTAAAAAGTTCGGTGTACTTTGGACGTACATACAATTTGGTAGCTCAAATGCTCCCTCAAAATGCGATAAATTGGTATTTTTGAGATGCTCAATTCCAAATCCATAAATTTCAATGAAGATTTTGGCTGATATTTAATGAGCTGACGCACAGTTTTGATGGAATCTGGTCATCATTTACATATGTCCTCTTGACTGTTTTTAAATTGCGAGTAACACTCAAAAACTTTGCCACGGGATGAGCAACCATCATAGACTTGGTATATTAAATGAAAAGTTTCGGTAAAAGTTTGAAACAAAATCTAATATTACCTTTTTATTCGATGGTCATTTTTGTAACGATAACAGAAACATACTTTAGACGCAATAACCTTGGTTCCATTCGTCGAAATGTCATGACCGTACATTAGTGAAAAACTCCGACGCATGTAGTTGCCAAAAAATAGACACCTGGCACCTTGTTCTACACAAGTCAGTACAATGTTGCCATTTAAACAATGCCTAGTAAACGCGGCTACCAGAGCAACCTCATTGTCTCAATGTTATAGATAGAATCGATGGAAGAGGCAATGTGTCCAAAAGCTTAACACAAAATAATGGATAGCCGAATATTTAAACCTGAAACGCTGAGCTTGAACTTGCGATAGCCGATAGAAATGTGGCGTCTTAGACTCCAGCCAAAATCAGATAATAAGATACTTGTAGGTACAGATGGCAAATGCAGCGGTCTTAAGAGTAAAATATAAAGGTATAAGAGTCTGCTTGATCCCTGTTTATGTTCAGTATTAAAATGAAACATTGAAACATTCACAGAAACCATGGCATGATGAAATTTGCAAAGTACGCACTCTTTCCTCTAAGCCACTGTTGAAGTATCTTCCTTCTTAAATGAAGAATGCTTAGAAGACATTTTCAGCGGAATATTCATGAAGGAACTGTGCATATGTGTAGCTTTATTAGCATAAAATTAACAGCAATGGGAGCTCGAATTCATTACATATTATATTTGTAGAAAGTCTACAATATGTGTACATAAGACGAACAGACGGTCTCTCTTTAAGACTGATGTTGTCACCCAAAAGAAAGAACGCAGATCTTTTTAATATATACAATTACAACGGATCAGTACGATAATGGCACTTGTTCTGGCTTTGTTATTGAAAAATAAACAATGTGACAAAAGCAAATCCCCGCATTGTAATTCCCTGAATTCCCCAGTCTCATTATGCAAAGTGTCCGTGATGTCGTTAATTATGACATCACCCATTTATCTCCAAAGAAAATCATTTTTCGAAATGGCTTTTCGCAAACAAATCACGCACTCATCGTTTAATGCGTTCCATCCCATACAAACGTACAGACACATGCACACAGCAAAGTCATTAAAAACACAAATTCTATTGTTCACATTCATCACTTAACACCTACAAACAATAGACGCCTGTTACACGTGCACCCATTGTTCGTTATTCCTTCTCTTCTGACATTTAGAGATATCCTGCACGCCCACCACTCACTCATAAAATGCCTCAGTAAATCACAGAGTGCACAGAAGGTGTCAAAACGGAAAAACCACCAAATCATTATCGTAAATTATTCTTAATCCTTCGAATGAGAAATCCTGACAACCACCATAAGTGTTTTATCACACCCTCCTTTTATTATTTTAAAATCTTTCCATTGTAGATAATGGAAGATGGAGAGCTTTTTAAATACCCGTCCACACATCCAGGCATTAAAATATTAAATAAATGTGTGTGTATTTCAATCACACATGAGAGGGTGGTGGTTTCATTGCATATCCTGCCGAAATGAGGAAATAATTCGACAACGATATGAAATTAATATCTGACTTCACACATACATGTCGTTTTGGGGGAAGACGGGTACTACATGTTCCGTTTAACAATTCATGGGGTATCATTAGGATGGGTAAACCGTTCGTCCTCTATTCACATTCGTTTTAATTTCCCCACTTTTATGATGGCTGGTGTGTTTCCGACATAAATGGTGTCGTTGGCAAGGACAACGTTGTCCTCTGAGAAATTAAACTGAAAACTCTGCTCCTATCCTGGAGGAAAGGAGGCAAGGACAGTGAACGACAATACATTTAAACTTCCGTGTGCCATTGGATCTCGCACTATTAACGTTTTTGTTCTCCATATGGCAAAGACGACGACGATGATGATTGTCGTTTGGGTTGACCAGTGTCCATTAGAGGATACGAGCATGGTTATGCGCTACTCACTGTCAGAGAATGTGTGAAAATGTGAAGAACAACTCTTGTGACATTTGGACTGTCCGACGATAAGCATGAATAAAAGATTAAAGTTTTTCACTTGATGGCTCCCTCGGGGATTCATGTCAGAGGCAGATTATTTCATTTATTTCATGAATAAAGGACTGTTGTTTAAAGGATATGTGGACATAGGTTGTCTTTCTTTTGATCTTTCCTTTATAAGAACAAGTTGGATTTGTACAAGGCCATGCTCCATTATAGACAAATGCACTTTGTCATCAATATCATCATGCCAACCCATTGTTAGGAATCGAATACGCCTCCAAACCACCCTCTTTGATGCATGCGCGCAACATGTGTGTGTTACTCTGAGTAATTGAACCCAAAGATGGAATTGAATTATTTATTCAGTGAGGGTGCAAACACAAGCAGCAGTATTGCAACGACGGCGTTGCGCGCACCCTCCCACATTCCAATCATCCCTGGAAAATGAGTCCATTTCCTTTGCATCACGTCTTCAATTTGCTAGACAAATGAATCGACCTGCAGCCATGATAATATATCACATGAGCTCCCCTATTTACGGATATTCCTGTTTTTTTCTGCCATTTCCAAGTAAAAAATTGAACTTTTTTTCTCTTGTTATCATCATAAAATAGAAGAGGAAAATACATGTAAAAGAATACGGTAAAGAGAGGTTTTACTGTAACATTAGGGTGCAAATGAATTCGTTAGGAAATAGGATCACATACGAGAATATATGTATGAACGGGGGTGAAGGTTTCAAATTAAAAAACATGTGCAAATAAAAAGTTGTTTTGTATTTTTGTTTCCATTCATAAACAACAAAAGTTAAAACCAGTTTAGTCCTCCTAACGGGGTTATTTAAAGGTTGCTTTTATCCTGTAAAATATGTGCAACTTTGTCCGTCAGGTTCTTAACCATCAGAATTATACGTAAAGTTTTTGAAATTAGTTTTTGCGATTAATTGGATGAATTCAGTATTCGAAACAATGAGAATCAAAAAGAAGGGACCATGCATTTAATTTGTCTTGCTAGAAAAATGTACTGGATTTATAGAAGTTAATTTATCAATATAAGAAACGACAAGGAATGTGCAATTACATGTAGTATTATAACCTATTAGTCAATTCTAATACAGTGGGCGTGGCATTGTAAGTAAAAACTAAAAGTATCAGTTAAGCAACATAATTTGCAGTTGGGAAAGTGATCGGTGCACACATTTGCTGGTTTGATAGTGCGATTGACTTTTTTGGATTCATATAAAACAATTGTATGCATAAAACAATTTTTAAACTGGTTTTGTTCGGCTACGCACATGAAACCAAAATGAAAAACATTAGTCGTAATCGATCGCAGCGATAACTTAGGACGTGGGCGAGGATACCTGGAGAAGCATCGACAAATGAAAACAATTTAGAGCACGAATTGCGGCAACTCCAGGAGAAACTCAATTACATCAATGCGCTGGCTACGGAAGCAGCAAATAAGTGCGCAAATGTATATAGAATCACCCAAGAACTGATAGGTGCCCGAAGTTATAATCAATATCCAGTGAAAAGCCTAGGCGATTCGTTGCTCAGATCAGATTAGGATCACTTAAAGAGATTTTTGCTTTGGTTTTGAACGAAATATTCGCCACCAAGTCAGAAGGAGGGGTCTGTAAAAATGAGACCGTTACCGCAATGAAACTCTCCTTTCCGGATGTGTTGGTAAAGGGAATGACTTTCAAGGCAATCTAATACAGTGCGGAAACTGGAGAGATATCCGCGTGTTTCCTGTTGTGATTAAGATAATAACTAGAATTATCCTGAAGCGAATCAAAGAACATTAGAAAGAACCATTCAACGTCAAATAAGCAGCTTTCCGCTCTTAATCCTCCTGCATTGATCACCTCAATACCCTGTGGATCACCATTATGTGTGTCTTGAATATCGATCGCGTATGCCTACTATCTTACAGATTAATAGACCTTCACCAAATGACAGCAAATGTTGAGAGTGAAGCAAACGTTATTAGGCTGACTCGGTAAGTACAAAAATCATCGGCCTAGAACCAAACTCATCAACTCATATTTGCATTGCTGGACAAATAGTTGAGAGAGTAAAAAGTTTCCAATACCTTGGAAGTATTATCTCATCTGATGGTACCGATCCGTGCTGTTTTATGGATGTGGTACTTGGAGAGTGACGGCTACTATCACGAGAAGGTTGCATATGTTCGTTAACAGGTCCCTAATATGCTATGGATTTTCTGACCAAAACGATCTAAAGACACCACGGAATAATATAGTAAAATGTCAAAACACATGAAACATGTTTTGAAACCCCAGCAAGAAATCAAAATGTTGCATTTTTGAAGAAATGTTTCAAAACCATAAAAATCAGTGTTGAAACCTAGAAATATACATATGTAAATGATTGCTAGAAACCTGTATCAAAATTTGTTTCGATCGCAGAGTTGTAGAATTCAATTCTTCTACATACTTCACGAAGAGAAACCGGAACAGACAGTATCAATGTCCAGCGCTAGGTACGACGAGAAGAAATATCGCAGAACTACAGGTAGGTTTTCGTAAAAAAACGACTACTTTTAAAAATCCTAAAAGTCTATCTTACTAATTGCAAAACGTAGAAAGGCATAAAGAAGCAGTTTGATTGCCATTTCTTTGAGTTGTAACTCTCGACTAAATAACCAATCTTATGAGGCCTTCCTCCTTTCTACCGTAAATTTTGCAATCATTGTAATTTGACATCATATCGACATAACGCATGAAGTACGACATACCTATTTCGCTTTTTAAAAAGGGCCCACATGTACCTTTTGAAGAGAACAAAGCAAAATTGCAATTGTGAACATTTAACTTAAGCATCATTTACAAAATTGAGTGTGCATATGCCCCAAGGGTTCATAAGAAAATTGCAATGTTAACTTATTTTGCATAAGGGGATCCTACAGCATTTGTAGAACGCACTTACGTACATACATTACACAAGTGCATTATACATTTCACCAAGAAAATGGCACATAATTGAAAGCAAAATGAAAATTAATTCTCTGCTCTTGCTTCTTAATAATTAGAAAGAAGGGAAGAAAATCCTCTCAACAGGAGTAAAGTTTTGCGAAATTAAAATGATGCCGCCATCACGGCTTCGCTACTTCTCGTTGTGATCATCAACTGCACTCTTCGTTTTTATATCATCTCCTCTTTTTTTATAAAAAAAAAAACTTTCGCAATTAGCCTTTGTAAAGGAAGTAAACATTTAAATCGGAGAAAAAATCCATACAGTGTAACGATGAACTGAATTTCTCTAGGATGAGAAGCAGCAGGATATAGATATGATTTGGAGCAAGGATTAGATTTTAAAAAAATCCCTTTGCAGGTAAAACTTCATTTTTCCTTTCAACAATCAAGGATAAAGAGCATCCTTCAAAACACACACAAAAAAAAACTTTCGAATGCATTTTATTAATAAATCCATCCACGGGTCGTTAGAACTTTTTCAATTGTGTGGAAGGAAGGATGTTTCCCCAGTAAATGTTGTCGCTGTGCTCTCCTTTTGTAATAAACATAAAAGCATCATAATTCACTTAATTAGAGGGATGAAATGACATTCTCTGCAGAGTGGTGGTGGAGCCTTTGTACCGCCTCGCAAGCTCTACGTATCATCGTCAATAAAACGTGCGCATTTTTCGTGCCCGACCTTTTTTGAGTTCCCAGTAAAATTAAATTTAAAAAGTACGCTAGTGACATGGGTGTCCCTTACTGTAAACGAAGAATACCATTTTGTGTTGGGAAGATATGAAAATGATTTCATGACTCTAGCATTGGGATGTCTGGCAAAAAAAGTTTGATCCCTAAGGGATTGAGTGGAAAATTTAACGCCTGAGTTTTTCGGTTTATTTTGTCTTGTTTGTTTCAACAGACTGTGTCTGACGTATTTAAATGGTGATTTTCTGTCCTAAGGGGTCTGTTTCCTTGGGATATTTATTTCTATTTACTGGGAAAAGGAACCAAATTGGTTTTGCCGGCAAAAAAATGCAAAAATCTGTTGGCCTTTCAATTTGGTGGAATAAACAAAAACAAATATTTATTTAGAATATTATGAACAGAATCAACACTCTTGAGGAGGACCTTAGCATTGAGAAACCTTTTTTCAAAGAGTAGATGAGGAAAGTTACCAGGGGGAAGAATTATTAAGATAATAGCCATTACCACCCACTTTCTGACTTTTTTTTTTAGATTCCAATGACTACTTGAGAGGACACTCTTCCAAATATACAGAACTTATCGACCGTTTCGTTGCAAAAATCACTGCAATATATAAAATTACCTTCGCAGGAAAAAAAAAGCCAAACTGAAGGAAAATCGATTGAGGGTAACAGCCTTCAACCCAAACACACATCCACGGCAACTATGCACCCGACAAACAAGGACAAAGAATACACTAGCATATTACCTCAAAAGTGTCCCTTTCTCCTCTCGCCTAGGAGGACTTACATAAACTTGTCTGCAGTATAACTACAACAATAACAACAACAAATTCCTAGCTTGTCCATAAATGTTTTATGCTGCAGTATACTGGTCTCCCCGGAGTTGAATTTACGAAAACAGCAACAACACACAAGTCCGGTGGACATACACAAACGCTTCAGCAAAAACACATTTATTCCTTGCTGTTGGTTGCTAATAAGATAGAAAGTACGAGTATACTAAGAAGGTAAGATGGAAAAAATCAATATTTTATGGTTTTTGTTTTTTAAAAAAGGAAGGTTTGAAAAATTTCGGAAAATATTAAGTAAGTCGTGAGTAATTGAACCTATCAGGTATATTATGTTTTTTGATAAAAACGTGTCAAAACTTTGAACCATTTCACAGAGAAAGGAACATTAATATATCCGACAGACTACCCTATCCTAGCCTAGCAGGGTTTAAAGGTGATCTTGTTGGATTATGTTTACTCTATATTGAACTGGAGGACGTAGTTATTCCTTTGCATCTTTAATTGATGAAAGGTATAATGCCACGTACAACAGTCTAGATGTCGTATTCCTGCAAAACTTTTACGAATGTGCATGATAAACTCTGCAAGCTCATCGAGACCTTCATCAAAATTAAATTTAAACAAACAAACGTGCTGTCTAGACCCTGATTTGCAACTTTACATGATTCCGCATTTGTAAGTATTAAAGCAATAGTTAAGGTTAGGTTAGGTTCGGGGATAGACGAGTAGAGACATTTTACATTGCCACATTCAGGTCAGTACAGGCCCATTGTGATACCCATAGAGAAAAGACGTTCCTTACCCATTGGTGAAACCGGCAAATTTGTTTCATATGAATCAGGCGATAGTAATGTGATTTCTTTCGACTTAGATAACTGAGTAAGAAGTCGAAGGAAGGAATTGGTCTCTGGAGTATTTGGGACATATGTACATATGTAGTCCAAACTTTAATAATTCACTTGAGATTAAATGGCAGCATTTTCTTCAAGTTTCTTGTCATACCTCTCTGACTAGTGAGTGTTTTAGGTACATACGTAGCCTCGCCCTACTACCTAAACGACATTTACTGCTGATGTGGAAACAAAACTAATAGGTTTTTAGAGTTCCCCCACGGATGGAGCGTGGATATTGAATATAGGTCTCTGCGAACTTTATCGTGATTAAGGCAAACCTAGGCTCCGATGGTGAAACAAGAGGGAGCAGCAGGTATTTGAAACTAAACGGATAGATTGAATTAAGTTTATAGAACAGACATTAGACATGAATTCATAAAAGTCGATTTGCATATAAAACAGATATTATTGGGTGATTGGGATCTGTCAGTGTCGGAATAATGCCTGGTAACATACGTAGATTTAAGGACTACGCTGTATCTTTCATGAATTCGGTAATAACAATTTGTAAAGTTTGGACAGCTACAGTCTTTAGGTTAGTGGAAAACGTTTTTCCGGAGGCTTTTCAAAGGCTCAAAAACTGTAAAACCATTTATAGAAACGTGGATTCCAAATCCAGTCGAATGATGAAAATTTTTCGGCTACTGAAAGTAGTGGAGCTTCTTCGGTGTAGTACTGCAAGACTTTAAAAAAAAAAACCAACAACTGAGTCGTACGTACTTGCATCTTAAGAGTATAACTTTACAATCTTATGAGGATGGAAATTTAAGTCTTGCTTTCATTACACATAGGGCCATGTAAAGAGGGCGTGACATTTTGCATTTTTTATAGAATTATAATCATAACATCGTCCTGATGCCATCTAGGATCTTTCAGAATTGTTCTTAACAAAAACGTCTTTAAAAAGTGAGCGTGGCTATTATATGATGATCAGAAAATCTCAAGACCTATAAATTCTGATTTGACAATTTTTTCGATTTATAGTAAAAATTTTGAAAAAAGTTAAATATTTTAAAGTGAGCGAAGCAGTTTCAAGACTAAGTGCGCAGTTACTTTGGATTTGTCTTATAATTGTACGACAAATTTCTGATTCGATTTCGCTTCGACTTGTGACCCTCAGACTGCAGATATGTATGTAAACTTTTTTGAAGCAAGTCGTTTAGGCGATCGTAAAGACAAACCGATAGACATAGTAATGTCGAGTCTGTATCTGAATCTGTACGTTATGGTAAGTATAGGTTATGGTAAGTGCAGGTAAAAATAATAATGAACACACTTCAATGGTTCGACTTATGCTATTTAGCTCGAATTGACATAAATTATTCCAACTAAGTTAAAAACTGCTGGCTAAGCCCGAGTAAAATAATATAAATTTTAATAATTACAGCGATATGAAACTTATTACGTAAACTGTGTAAAACTCCCAATAAGCAGTTCTTGCTCCATTTATATCAAAACTTTGTAGAAATACACAACACACCGCAGACCGATTCTGAAAAAATGTTTAATTAACTAATTCGGGACTAGAAATAAAATGCCCACTTTTGCATAGCCATATTCGACAAGGTACCAATGCTTTAAAATGATTTTAGCAAGAAACTATTTACTTACGGCAGGGATAAACCCTGTTTAGAAAGCAAACAATTTATGCTTAGGATATTTAATTTATTTATAAATTGTAAAACAAGTTTTGGAGACCAGATATTGTGTTTTTACTATATTTTACGATGTAACAGTAGGGCCCTTGCTACACTTTTAAACCGGCCAGTCGATGTGGAATAGTAATTTCTGACGTATTGATTTTATGTCTGAAGTTGCGAGTCTGCGGATTTGGAAACCATTTCAAGACGTTTTCGTCGCCACGTGCTAGTACAAATTGAAATAAAAATCCTTCCTTAACACTATACTTAAACAAACGATGAACAATTACTGAATTTGAAAATAAAAGATCTATGCTATAATTTCCACCAAAATATTGTTGAAGTATATCCCCTTCAAACAGTTATAAGCTCTATTTGTTAAACAAAAATAAGATCCTCCAAGCCATTAAGCAATTTTCAATTGCATCACAACTCCACTAAAAGTTTCAGACAAACACGTGTTTTCAACACTATTTCTATTGACTCACAAGGAACACAAACAACACTTAAATTGCAAAAGGTTAATAAATTTAATAAACAAATTAGTAACTCTCACATGCAGTTATCGCCACCATGACTGGAAAAGTAGGAATAAACTAATGCCGCTGGCAGGTTGTGTTGGCTTGTAGTGCTGCTTGGCTGAGTATCCTTTCAGCTCCAGTGAAACTTTTCGATTGAATTTATTTTACGCTCCGATTTTCTTTTTTATTTATTTTTTTGTTATTGCCAGCTATGCAGATCGATGGACTGTATGTCCTACAACAAAGTGAAACGATACTACTAACTGGTGTATTGGAATTAAAACTAAAACTGGGGCCCCGAAATGTGCTCGACTTCGTCCTTTTGCCGACTGACTACTGAGTGGCTGTGAAATGCCCGAATGAAGCTGTGTACCGGCATTGAGCACAACAACAAAAAATACAGGACACTCGAAATGGATTTTCAATTTTATAATGATTTCTGCAATGTTCTTGATGTTGTTGTTGTCTACGATGAGTGTTTTTTTTATGATTTTGGAGCATGTATCCTACGTGACGACCGCAGGATGATGCATCAACTAAAAAGTCACATAGGACTCTACCGAAATGATGATAATCGTCATCAACAAAAACATCATCGTCATTATGCTCGAGTGAAAAAAAAGGAAGAATGTGAACAGCAATGGAATTCATGGCATGAATCATCGACATACCAACTATTACATAGTGTAAATGTAGTAAAAATGAAGAAAATCGGTGGCATGGGGCACAAGTCTCAAACTGAGTAGCTTCGATGAAGATGGGGGTGTGAGGAGGGTAGGGGCAATAAATGTAATTACCGGATTATCCTTTATAACTTTTCAACGGAAATGGCACTGCAAATAACCTACACGAAGAATGTGTGTAAGACCAGGTGAGAGAACAGGACATTTTGCCTTGGTGAACTGAGTTATGTAATCGTTTCTACTTACGTAATCGAGTTCAAGTACTTTCGATAGAAATTGCATTTAAAGGCACTTACCTGCAAAGAGAAAAAGAAGGAATTAGAGCATTAGTAAATTGTATGGATTAATTTCTATTGATTAAGGACGAAAGAAATCAAAAAACGATATGAGATACTTAGCAGTTTCATCTAAAGCAGAAGACATTCAATTTGAGTACTTCTTCGAGACTATGTATTATATAAGGACACAGCTACAGTTGAGTTAAAATGACACATCGGGTGGATTTCACTGGACAACATCATGCTCCTCAAGACTAGGACAGAAATTCCAGATTTTTTTCTATTATTATTCCAAACCAACTCCACAAGCTTTTTTATGCGACAATTCGAATTCATAGTGAGTTAAAATAAAGACACTCGGCCTTAATTTTGTAAATTGCCTTATCTGTCAGAAATTTTGTGACAAATGTGACAAATGTGACTGAAGTTGTTGAAAATTAAGGAGTGGACCTCAAAAACGGTCGCCCTGAATTCTAATTGGACATGGCGAGACCACAAATGCGACGACAATTCATTGTCTACTTGGGCACAAATAATATGGCACGGTGGCAGAACGTGGTGAGACATCATGGCAGACTGCAAACAAGTAGTTGGACTATGAATGTGAGTGCTATGCGAAAAGACGACGCGTCACGCATATTGACTTTTCTTGGTTGTCTATGCGGAAAATTTTGCAGCAAGACCTTAATGTGTTTTCGTTAAAGGAATGAGTCACTGCATCATACACAGTTTAAAGTTCAACGAGGATATTGCTTGGTAATTGTAGATACATATGTACATAACTGCTAAATTGGCCTTAAACATGAGATGAAGTTTAAGTAAGTTAAGAAATTATAGTAAATAGTGTTTATTCCAACATCGGAGGGCTATGTATTGGCATCGTTGGAGTTGGCAGAGCTTGCGAGTTAGCCAGACTTTATGGCACCAGAATTGTGAAATGATTGTGAAAATCAGACAGAAGGGTATTCATTCGCTACGAAAATTATAAGAAATTTATAGAGACGAACTGTAAAGAGTCATTTTGTCCAGGATGCAATGAAGAAAGCTCACTTCTACAAAATATATCTTACCGAGACCTAAGATGCCATAAAAAACAAATTCAGATATGTATATGTACATATGTATATACTTGAGAAAATTGTGCGAAACTCATAAGCCAACATCAGGGGTAAAATTTTTTAAAGTCCATGGAATTACTTGCACATGCTGATGTCATTGAAGTTATCGGAAAACCTTGAGCTGTCACTGGTGCGTTTGGAAATATTGGAACACAAGTGGCTAAAATGGATTAACCTGTGAATAACACACAATATCGACGAATCGGACAGTACGCCACAATTGATAGCTATAACTTCGAGGTAGTTACGGACTTCGTTTACCACGGCTTCACTATAAACTCTTACAACAACATAACTTCAGACATTACCAAGAGTACTTTGGGCATTCGCAGTTTTTTTGGCCTAAGAATGCAAGGCCTAAAAAGGTCTTCTTAAGAAATAACAAGGAGACTCTATATAACCCCTTCATCATCCCAGTTCTGCTCTTTGACGACGAGGGTGAAAAATATTACCTTGGTTGTTCGAATGCAAGTTGGGATAAATTTCGGTCACATTTGCATTGACGAACAGGAACATCGAACTGATTCGAAAAGTACGCATAATAGTCTAAGATGGACATGTAGAGCGAACATGTAGAGCGGACAACAACGCTCCGCACCGAAAATTCTTCCGTTTCAACATACACACAAAAAAAAGAATAAGAGTAAGACTATGTAAACTAAGAGAAGTTGACGGAGAAGTTAGTACCATCTTTGCAACTGTATTTTCTCTAATGATTATGTGAGACTCGGAACAATATTAGCTCCTAATCATGTCGCTGTATCATACAATTTCAACGATTTCCGATAATAATCAGAAGTAAGGCGTTTATTAGAAAATTAAGTCAGGTATCTGGTTCCTGTGATGGCTCAAGTGGACAACCAAAACTTTACGGGAACATTTTGTACAAGTAAAAAAGTAAGTAAAAAAACAAGAAAAATGGAAAGGAAAGGTTCCTTCATTGCTTGTATTTAAGACATTATCTAATATTTTCTAGCAAAATGGTACAAGAACCGTCACTTCCAACTCTCTATGGACACCAAACTTTTCATTGACCTTTTACAAAGTTATGCATAGGAGCTAGGTAAAGATGTGATTCTGCAATAAAATCGATAGGAATCTCTCCGAGAGAAAGAATTAAGGCATTACACTTAGTGAAAGAAAACAATATTATCAATTGAAAAACATAGGAAATGGAAATAAACGCACTACAAGAATATACTAATCTTTCGCAATGTACAACTGAGCAGAGTTTCAGGCCGCATGTACCTCAACCAGATAACATTTGTTGATTAAAGCTCACGATTGGTTATATTCCCATATAGAGCAAAGTCGGCACATTTTCTTAGCAAATGGCGAATTAATTACGCTCTATAGATCGCCAGCTCATTAAAAAAGGACATATTCCTCCGAAACGAAACGAAAAAGTTACGTATACGCCTCCGTGTACCCAATCCGAAAAATCTTTACCCCATCTGGCTCTGTAGTTCCTTTTCACTTTATAATAATTAATTTATTTCCGAATAACTTAATTAACATCACGTTCATATACATACATACATACATATATACAACCCCTCCCTCGTCCTTAAGAAACTTGAGCGGAGTTTCTCTCTGGCAAAATGTCGACTGAATATTTACTTTGTGTTCCGTTTTCGATTCGACCAAAAGCACGTTTTCCTTTTGACCGAGGAATGAAAAACAACTACAACAACAGCGGCATTCCTTTTCTGCAGCACACAGCGTAATCCTTTTCTGTTGTTTATTGGCGAAACATTTCTCTATCGGAATTTAATTGCGCGCTAGTTGTGGTGTACCACAACCTGGCGCCTCCGGTTCCGATTCTCATAAAAAGGATGATTTACGTAATAGTTACTGTTGTTGTAGTCCTTTTTATGTTTTATTTCATTTTATTGTACTTATGTATTTTTTTTACCTCAGTTATGAAATCACGGCAAAGGATACATTCACAATTTAAATGTCACTTTGTGCGTTCGTGTGAGTACGAGAGCGTATCCCACGAACAAAAGGGACTACAACGTGCCGCCAGAGACAACCAGGTGGGTGACATGGTTGTATGTATTTCCCTGTACCCAACTTATACAAATACAAAGAGAAAGGAACAGAAAAGTAAGTTGGACGAACGGTTGGCCGGGCTTGTTAGTCAGTAGCACACTTTATAATTATGCCGTTTGGGGCTATGATGTACGGGGGTGGTTCTGCGGTATGGTTGGTGGTGGTATAGCTCATGTTTATCCTTGAAAAGAAAAAAAAAAGCCAGGCAACACGTGTACACACACATACACACATAAATGTGGGGATAAGGGGGATAAATAAATAAGCTTTCTTCTTGGTGTTATCCAAAGAAGCAACATAATCAGGGAACAGAATGGGTTGTTGGGTGGCTAATTTACAACGTCAAGTGACATATTCAAGTTACTAAGTCCCAAATGGGCAAACAAACAAAGCCACGTCAAGCAAGTACACATGTACATACGCGAACAAAAAACAACAACATATAAAAAGAAGCACGACATACGTCACATAAACAAGGACGCTCGAAGGAGCGCTACTAAAAATAATTTGATTTCTTTGAATGCAGAGTTATGCTACGCTACGATAATGTTTCGTAGTGAAAAGGATTTTAATTAGGTTGCAATGGTTTTGTTTTAAAATTCAGTTGCTCTAAAAGAAAGACGCAACAAACATGCATGTGCAGGCGGTGGTTTCTTTATCAACAGTTGAATGTTTTAGTCGTCCTTGTTGTTGCATAGAAAAATCCATTCAGTGACAATTTGTGCCAATTAGTAAAATGCTTTCACTTAGGAGTTTACGAGTAGATGGGCCTTGGTTCACTGAGTTGTTATGGGTTCTGCATAGGCCTTGGGCAGTGTCAAGTGGGTCGAAGTAACAAAACTTTTTGATGTCAAACATGAAAGAAATTAATTCAATTTGTAAGTAAAATTGGTGTACCACAAGGTTGTCTGGTTTCCACTTTACATTTTCCTGTAATGGATCGCGTGGTTTCGAGGGCTTTAAGGGTCATATTACGAAATTTTTTAGAGCAAAAATAAGAGGAAGGTTGTGCGTAACATTCGACACTTGAAAACAATTGCGAACTGTTACGTTAAAAGAATGTTTTCAATGTCAAAATGTGTATAATTATAGAGGGCGTTCGTTGGAACCATCGCCAGCGCGTACTGGATAACCAGGAACATCATTGAAATAAATCAGGTCATATTTATAAGAGTAGCCACGTGACTAGTTCGTGAAATATAAAACGAAAAAAAATCGATTTTAGTATATCTTACATCAAGAGTCATGTTAGTTTAACCGTAATAACCTATTCCTGTAAATTGATAAAAGAAGGTCCCTTTCCTAGGTTACCGACCGACCAACTTTGCAACTTATCACTTAGCACTTTGCAATACTTGGTTTTTTTTTTTATTTGCTTCATGAAAAGTTGTAAGGTTATTTGCTGCAGCATAGATATATTTTTCGTGAAGAATAAGAAAATGCTGAACCTCTAGCAAGATCCATCCATAGGGTCTTACAAAATCACAATTATTCTTGTCACCCAACAGGGCATACGAGACATAAAACTTGCAAACAAATCATTAGTCCTCTTCAAAAAACTGTAAGGGAACTCGACTCGACCGTGAAATTATTGTCTGACTGGCAAACCTCTCTAGTCTAGCTTAAAAGCGGATGAATGAATTGTTATGATAAACCTGACTCAACGAGATTAAAAAGCTGAAAACGTTGCTTCCTTACGACTCATTGAAGTCTTCAAGCTTCTGTTTGAGATTCACTGGCTACGGGAAGTGCATTGATCCCATTTTTCGTAGGTTATTGGTTGAAACGATTGGTTTTATAGATATGTATCAGAAGCTAATGTTTAAACTCATCATAGTGACACACAAGATGCATACCAAACTTTGTTTTTAACCAAAGGAATCTGTCAGAGGATTCAATCCCTGCGAAGGCCATTTAGTCCAAGGAGTAAAGATCTCGAAATGGAATTAGAAACAGGAATGGAGAAAGACAGATTAAAATGAATACACACAACAAAATACTACAGGAAAGAGCAACCTTTCAAAATTCCTATTTCTTAGATATTTTGTTTTTCTGAAAATGTTCGTCTTTGAATTCCCTTGCAGGTACTCAAAAAGTTTCCAATCAAATATGTACCACCTTTCTTGTGAATCATTTCAAACTTCTTATCTCTCCTATGCCCACATTCACTCCTGATTGTTTGTCTTTCATTCACCATTATCAGAGCAAACAGTTCATTTGAAAATATTGATTCAATAAACAACAAAATTGGATGTTTCCGCCCACATTATTTGGTTGTTCAAAAGAAATTTTCCCAACTTTCTCTAGCAGACTCCGAAAACTCCGACCGAGTATAACGTAGAACTTGTCAAACAAACCAGCATTTCAGCAAAATTATTCCCCTTTTTTCCTACTCGAATGTACTTTCTGTTGAACTGGCTCCTCGCTTCCCTAGATGTTCGTTCATCCATGGGCAATATGTCAATCAATACTTAGGGAACATTGCCCTTTCAATGTTCCTTCTACTTGTTTGTGTGTTTGCGGAATATTCGTACTATTCACCGAATTATTAGCCAGGCTCCCCGTCGAGGAACATACATACATTGAAGAAGAAAAAACTAAAAAAGAAGGGAGTACTAACGACCACTATTAGAGGAGCCACTGGAAAGAAAGAGGATAAGAAGAAGCAAACCTCGCTAATGCGGCAGAAAATGTCGGAGAAACTTTTCCCCATCGGATACCTAGTGGTGTGACTCGGAGAACCGCCTCACCTCGCCTCGCTTACGTAAGTAACCTTCTGTAAAATTGCACCCAGTTGAACTGGCTCATGGTTTAAGGGTTGGGCGCGCACATATACCTTGTCGTCGTTGTCGGATGGTAACAAGCTCGAAAACTGATTTTCGAATTTACTCCAAAACAAAAAAATCCCCATAGCGGCGGAGAGGAGAGCCATAAACTGAGCAAAGGAAAGAAACAAACAATTTTGGCGCCATGGCGGCGAAAAGCCGATAAAGAAGCAAAAACAACATTGTCTCGCTCCTAAAAACTTGGGAAAACAAGAATTATTACCCAGGCCGGCCGGCATAGTGGCTCAGTGGCGCTGTCGACCGGTGGCGGCATCTACCAGGCACACAGTGCTCCATCACAACAACACTCTGTGGAAGGGGGTAATGAGTGTTGGGTCGTTGTTATTTTTTCCTCTGCACTCTTTTTATCGCCGGTTCAAAATCTTCCGGAAAACCTAGCACAGCGCACGAGGAGTGAAGCAGTTTTTCACTAAACCTAGGCTAATGGGGTGGGTTCTGTGGGAGACATGTGTCTAGTCTGAGTGTCTGGTCACGCAAGGGTAACGTCAGCGTTCAAGCACATAAAGGTATTTAGTAGCCTTACACAAAAAACCACATAAAGTGTATGCCCTACCCAACGGCGATAAAATTATGAAAATGCGAGTTTTAGACTTGAACGTTATGGGCTATCGAAGGGCCATCATTCTTTTAGTGGGTATTATTGTTGCCTGGATGTTGGTAGTAGAGGGAATGCTGTCCAATTTTAAGGTGAAATGTGTGAGACGTTGTTTGGAAAACAACTTTACAAATTATCAACGGGAGTGGTCAAAGGTCTCTGCGCCATTTAAGAAGATTAGTTTCAGTTTGTTTATGGGTCACAATACCTACATGTAAGGACTCGAAGATTCAAACAATAGATAGCAAATGGTATCGTATTTTGTCAACAAAACGGAATGCGTGTTAGGTTAGTAAACCATCAATAAACTGTATGGAGTAATACAAGTTCATATTCCTTTGTGTGGTAAACTCAAACATCGATCCAATCAAAACCCTACTGATCCTGTGATTTTGGAAACCGCCCTGAAAAGATTTATTGTAGCTTAAGGGTCTGTTTTAATCTCAGAGTCGTACCAACTCTCTCATGAAGGAGATCTTGAGAGCAGAACAATTCAGTATCTGAGGACAGATTAAGTTTATAAAGGTTTACCTCAGGCCACAGTGTTGTGTGAAAAACCCACTAGCTTTCTAATACTATTCTGGAACATTTTTCCAATGTGCTAGAGCTAGACGAAGTTTGTGTTCCCTCAGCGCTGTGGGGTAGATGCAGTCCAATTGACAGACCATGCTGATCACGCTGTTATGTTTGACAATAGTCCATTAAATTGGTCCACAGGATTAAATTGGTCGGGGATATTCAGTGTCCCATATATATAATTAATAGCACATCTAGTGGCCGTCTTTCTAATGATGATTTGCAGGGTGTAAGCGCAAGGACCGCCTTTAATGCAGCCATAGAGCAGGCACGCACGGTTCCAGAAATACCGAGTCCTTTCAAGAACTTTTGGCCAACAAACGATGGGCCTCACCATCATTATATATGTAAGTAACATTCAATGTATCAATATTGTTCTGCCAAAGGCGTCTAGTGGCTCACATGACCCTAAAGTTGCGAGATAGTGCTTTTGATGATAATAGGTCCCAGACAAAGAAGAAGTTCTAGAAAAATGTACTTGCACTTCAAGAGAATCTAAATCCTAATAATGTCTGTGTCAAGTAGGCGGCATTAAAAGACATTGAGTAAATTCCAATAACCCTTCAGAAAGCTAAGCCTAAATGGTATCGGTAGGTATATAGATTGTTACCAACAACATTGCTTACAACCACCGCCCGGCTCGAAGGATCATGAAATTGTTTTTTTATATTTTATAATTCAGCCTAAACTTAGCGCCCTGGCTCAGTGGTTAGTGCGTTGGACTATGGACCAAAGGGTTCGAAGTTCGAATCCCTGCCAAAACACCTAAACGTTTTTTTACAGCTCACGAGCGTCTGACAAACATCCGAGAGTATAAATTGTTATGAGAAGTTCCTCAAATAATAAAGTGCTCTTAGGACACGGAATTAACCAGTAGGCTTCTTCCATTCGTGTAATAAATATAATACGACGGCTGAGGAAAAAATTCAAAAGAGATTTTTAAAAGCTTACAACCGCTAAAATATTTTCAAGTCATTGAATGAGAAACATGAGAAAGATGGAAATAAAGTGCACGACTGGGTCGTACGTACTTGCACCGTAATGCTATAAGTGTATAATTTTATCAGAATTAAAGTCCAAGTCTTGCTCTTCCCAGTAAAGTAGGCGTGGCATTCCGCGTTTAGATGGAATAATAGTCATAACATTGTAGCAGTTTACTCAATGTTTTGTTTTTATAAAAATGCCCATAAAAAGTGGGCGTGGCCAGATAAGGTGTTTGAGTGAATTATAGAGAATTTTAAGGCATATTACTTTGATTAAATAATTTTTTCTCAATTTCTAGTAAAAATTTTGAAAAAAAATAAGTTTTAAAAAAGTGGGCGTGGCATTGCAAAATTTGGTATGCCATTATTTTGCACTTGTCTTATAACCTACAAATAATAATTTTTAGCCCAATCGCCGAACAAATACCCGAGAAATAGCTGATTTTCAATATTACCGTTATTCGAATTTTTCGTGAAAAACGTGGTATGCCACCTGATAGCATATGCCCAAACTAACCCACACATCAAATTTTATCGAAATCGTTAGAGCCGTTTTTGAGAAAATCCATTTTAACTGAAATCGGCCTTAAGTAAACTACCCTTAATTTTGAGGTTAGAATGAAAATTCAAATTTCGCCTCTAGGGAATATCCCACAGACCCTACATATGAAGTTTGAAGTAAATCCGTTCAGCCGTTTAGGCTGTAGTCGAATATACAGACAGACAGACAGACTGACAGACTGACAGACTGACAGACTGACAGACAGACAGACCGACAGACAGACAGACAGACAGACAGACAGACAGACGGCATTGGCGGACCTACTTTTTTGGACTTCTCTATTATAGTAATGTCAAGTTTGATTAAAATCTCGAGTTCCAAATTTTGCACGAATACAATACTTGCCCTATAGGTATAGGTGCAAGTAAAAAGGCTCACTCGCAATTCAAGTAGATCTATTCTTGATTTTGGAATTTACTTTGGCAAGAGTCGAATGTCGTCCCCTTACCTCTTTCGGGAACCAGTGAATATGTTCGAAAGAAGTCCATAAGTAAAGCAAAACGTATTTCGAAAATGTTATGCATTTGTCTACAATATCAAAGATTGTATACATATGTACATATGCATGTACTTATGTGCTTATCACATCTAATCCCTTCCCTGTTTGAGAGCAAAAGATTAATTAAGGCTATAATTATTTTCACCAACTATTAATTGTCTTAATGGCTTTATGTACAGTATGTCGCTTATTATGTTCTAATGCCACAGACTTCTTTTATTCACCTCATAACAAAGAATCAACCTCCTGATGGGGAGATTACCTACCAACACTCCCCAACAATTGTATCAAACGTAATTATTCATGTCAACTGTACTTATTTCTTCTCCTCTATTACCTGCGTGCTAATTATCGACGATTAATCGAAAACTATAGATATGCGTACATTCAACCCCTAATCCAAATAGCAACCCCCTTGTTAATTTTTGCTGCATTGCTGCACATTATACCATACCTACACCACTGCATACGAAAGGAAGGGGAACCTCAACCCTCCTACCTACATACTAACAGCAAGAAACCGGAAAAGAAATGAAAGAGAACAAAAATCGATTCTCTTTTGGTTGTATCAAATTCCAGCGTGCAAAAAACAAAAGTGTAACCCCCCTCCTCCCAAAGCAAGGGTTGAAAACCCACTAAAAGTACAGGAATAGCGACGGCAGGAGGCCTCATGAAAATAAATTACTATCTAGCGGACATTTTAAATATAGGGAAGGGAACACCACTATTTGTGACTCACACAAGCGGAACGAAACTCAAACCCTCGCCCCACCAAAGATGGATACCGGTCTTCGGTCTTGAATGCCGCAGTAGAGGGTCGTTTGATTTGGTTCTTTTTCTTTTATGCACACTGACCGTCCGTCGTGCGGTTAAGGGGTTTTTACTTCTATTTCTGTTTTTATTTGTTTTATTCGACAGTATACACTTAAGAATACTTTTAGTAAAAAAAAAACAAGTAAAAACGGATATTCCGGTACTGAAGAGTGTGCAAATGTGAGCGAGGGACCCTTTTTTTGTTTCTATCGATGGTCGTCTGTAATTTCAATTTTTGACCCTTGTTATACGTAGGGGTACCCCCTGAGAGCTATTGAAAATGTTCCAAAATATACAGGGAGCTACCGCCTGTGACAGAGTTCAACGAAAAAGGTTGAAAGATCTTTTTCTCCCATAGTCCGGTCATAATTTGATTAGATTAAATTCATAGGGGGGTAGTACGAGAATTACCTGTTCATTTGATGTATTGAAATGTCTCCTCCCGAAGCAATGCCTTTTTTGGATTTGCTGAGGATGTGTGATTCAAAGGGGAGAACACGGCTTTTCCTATCATGCCGATTCTGACAAGTTCCTGATTCATACAACATTAGAAAGAATTCAGAAGAACTTTGAACTTCAAAGGATCGACCCCTTTAGGGATTTAGGCCATTACAGTACAGAGGATGGTAATGGCAACCATCACTCATTAATACTTAGGGTCAGTCAGGCGGAGATTATGTTAAAAATTATTACTTCTTGAACATGGGTTCTAACCATGGTTTGCATTCTTTTTGAGCTTTCTATACGTCTCTCTAACTTCACTATCCTGGAACTAATTATTTTTTATAAAAACAATTTTTATTGTACTTTATTGAGATTGCTAAAGAAGTAACCGATAAAACGGATAATAGTTTCCTCCTCTTAACCGGTTCTGCAGCGTCTGCATGTCTCTGAGCATGAGTTTGACCTGCCAGCATTTTCCTAGTGTTATCACAAAACCTACTGCTCTAGATATTACTAGATAGAAAGATAGTTTCCTCCTTATGATCTTAATCACTATACTCCGAGATTCCTGATTAAGGACGGACCGCTGATCAAGAATTCCCTTGATGAAATAAGAATTTCAGATGATATCAGCTCAATTTTGCTCTGGTTTTCCATTTTCATTAAAAAGCAATAAGCACTATGACTATGACTAAAGACATCGATTGGGGGAGTGAGTGCAGAAGGAGGAGTCCTTCTTGTCTCTGCAGCTTTCCGGTTACTGTGGTCAGATAATGACACTCAGGGGCGACACCAACTGTATCGTTACAGCGGGACAGCATTGAAAAAGTAAAAACTTTTAGAAGAAAACTAGACCAATTTGTCAGCTCTATGAAAGGACGACCGAAGAGGACGTAGAGTAAAAACTAAAAAGAACTCCAAGATATTTACTAAGAGTCAAAGAGAGCCGATTGCTCTGGTCAAATTAATGATCTATCTATCTATCTACTGTAGAGTCACTCACTACACTAAGCTATCAGTTAGCATGCGGTTTCATTTCTAAAAAAGTGTACTATTGTACCGCATTTTAAGGACAGATGACGTCTTAGTAGTAATGTTTAGTACAGATCGTCTTAGTAATCTAGTGTTAGCCATTGGAGATCAGTCACTTACCACGCAGTGAGTCTTACACTGTCAGTGGCTTCGACTATTCCCCATGATTATGTGCTGAAATTTATTAAGTTAACGCACTTGTTAAAATACAATAGAAGTCTAAGATAAACTAAAGAGTAGGTTTGCTAATTCGTCAGGATCTTACAAGATTTTTCAATAGGGATATAACAATTTTGTATTTAAATAAAATATAGAATAATTGAGATTTGGGACTGGAATTTATTAAAGTTGTAATACACATGTTATTCCAGAGTTCCTATGTTGGCTTGTTGCCAAAAACTAACGACTTATCGCAACCCCTACAAAAAATAAATTCAACGGCGTTAAATCGCATGAGTGAGGTGGCCATTCGACCAAACGATTACCGAATTTTCCCTTCAATAGATCAATTGTTTGGACAGCTGTCCGACATGTGGCACCATCTTGTGAGAACCACGAGCCACTGATGTCAAGTCCATCCAATTCTGGCAAAAAATAATCTTCCAATATTGCAAGATGTCGAACTCTATTGACCGTGACTTAAAAATACGACTCGAATGTTTCCACGTTGCTTGATAAAAATGCAATCCTTGACTGAAATCTTGATATTGACAGATCATAAAACAAATTAAGGGTGAGCTTGTATTGAAATACTAAATTGTTATGTCCCTATTGAAAACCCTTTTAAATGCATTTGCACAGTTGGATGAAAACACTCTGGGAAACATTGAGATATGTAAAACTTCTTCGCACGATCTAAGGTCTAATTTAGTCACGACATGCACGAATTTCGACTTAAAACGCGTTACCAACATTGTTCGTCAGTTCATCGACATGAGAAGGGCTTCCAATATTCCTCAAAAAAAAAAGGGAAAGATGCACTCAATAGGAAACTGCCTCCTTACCTAAATATGTATGTACATGCAACCACCTAAGTACCACCTAAACCGGAATAAAAATGGATTAGAGAGAAACTGCAGCGTTGCATTATAGCACGTGTCGGGACAAAACCTCCATATCCTATTCTCCGGCATATCACATTCTAATATTCCCATTTCACCTCGTCTCGGTTTCTTTTTTGTAATAAGTGTCTGTTGACATGTTAACGACACTTTTTTCCTGCTTTTTACTTGTTTTTTTTTTAATCGTCCTCCATACATATGGGGGTTTGCATTATTATCCCTACAAAATTACTCCACATCGTAAATTCCGATTTATGTCCTCCTTTTCACTCTATTCATACAGCGCTGCCCACTCTACCCCTAAATAGCCCCCGCCCCCCCCACACTGCTACTCATTTAATCCTTAAACGCTGTGCGGTATTTTCAAACATTTTATTCAGTTGGACTTTTATTTAGCACACCCCGGGGGGAGTTACAACGGAGAAAATTTATTATCTCCCCCTTTTGGACACTCGCACAGACCGGTCAGCTTGGATAGACCAGAATGGCTTATTAATGTTCGTTTGACACGAAAACCATATTATCCAACAAGGAGGGAGGTAGCGATGGGGGGATGTCCAGTACACATGAACTGAAATTTAATGAAAAAGGATACCGCGCTCACCGCTCGACTTCATATTATGGGCTTATGTAGGGAGACAGAATTAACACGTTGGTCGTCCTGATTTGCTACTGCAATGAGTTGCATACAAAAAAAAACAAAACAAATTCCGCTCTCCCCATGCAGGATATCTCCGGCTCCAATGCAAAGTTCCTTTTTATGACATAAGCCGAGAGATAATGCTATGTCAGTAGCAAAGGATTAAGGTTTAGAATTACTACTGACAAAAAAAATCCTTTTGTTTTTCGACTCGAAGAGGGGTAGATTGTGTCACATTCATTCAGTCCCCGACGTTGTCCTGTGATGTGTGCAGGAATATTGTGACAGTATCATTAAAATGATGTGGTGATATATGCGACATTCATATGGCTGCTGTTGGTGATAAAGTTTTCATTCTATAGTGGTGCTGCTGCATCGCACCGCACACTGGAAGGATGATAGATTATACTTTCGAAGGGAATTGCGTTTCATGAATTTTATGCACAGTTTAGTGGTCGCATTGTCATTTCAATTTGATGATGGCTGACTGACTGAATGGACACAGGACGAACCGGGTGAATGAGCGTTGTAGGGAAGGAAGCACAGGCAGAAGTTTGTTTATGAGACACAAACGACCCGATAGTGCAGAATTTATGAATGGCAGGGGCTAGTTTCATTCAACTGTGTCCAAAACGAAAACCATTAACAAAATGGCGCTTGACGAGACTCCAGCTGGGAGATTTATTCGAATTTCATGAACCACTGACGCTATGTCTGGAAAGGACACGCCCATAAATGATGTAAATTTTGTTGTTTTTCTTCATGACCATTACCATGTTATCGACAGAACAAAGCAGTCACACACGTATTCATGTGCAGCAGACCCTCCAAGGCGCATTTGAATTTAATATTGAATTTCCAGCTTTAAGAAAGAAATTTGCATAGAACTTGAATGAACATGATCACCATCTACTGATCATTTTGACAGGAAAGCCAGAAAATCTCAGAAAATTCGTGAGATAATCAGCAATATCGGCTGATTCCAGTTGGTGGTATATTATCAGCAAAAGATTAGAAGGCAAGATTTTTAGTTTGGAACTTAAGTACATGGGTGATGTGAGCGTGGATTCCTCCTTAAATGATACTAGTCCGACAGATTCTGGGTTATCAACATTTACATGGATAGTCAAGCCGCAATCAAGTCCGTGGACTCTTTTATATTCAACTGAAAAACTGCGCTAAATAGTCGACTGTTTCTCAACGAGATGCCTCACCAAATCAACATTCATCTCATTTGGGTGCCGGGACATTCTAGGGAAGCGTAAGGCCGACGATTATCGGATCATTGGTTAAGTTAATCTACTACTCAAGTTCAACGTCGTAGATTCAACCAACCTCATTTCCAGTCAAATCTTGTGCAAGCTGAATCAGAAAACGCTACAACTATTCGACTGAAAACGATACTAGGAGAGGATTCCGCGGTAATAACTTCGATGGACGAAGAAGAGAAGGAAACCATTCTTCACCTCTCAGGGTAAACAAATACTAAAAATTTATTTTATTGAGAAAAGCTAGAGCTTTTGAACAATTGATAAACAATGATTTTCACTAATTAAAATGCACTGTGCCATCCAACAAGAAAAACATATAGAAAAGCTACAATCCGTCTGAAACGAATTGTACTGCATATTTTCATCGAATAACAACATTATTCTTGAGTATGGCTAAATTCTTCAAAATCAATTGTTTGATGAAAACGCCCCCCAAAAATGGGCGTGAACACGCATGAAGATTTTGGTTTCACAAATTTGTTCATAAACAATAGCGAAGTTATGAAAAAATGGGCGAGGATGTGAAGAGATTTTAAAAATCTTTAGACTAATACTACTTTTCAAACATGGACAAACATGGTTCAATCGTTTAATTCTGAAGAAGGTCTATCTCGACTTTGTATCAAAATTAATACATCCTTGGATAGGGTATAAATATAAAAAATATCGACCTGACGAAAGCTCGCCAAAAAGTACTTATCAGCTGCACACAACACTTTTTATGATATCATAAATAACTACTAACATAGTACCTCGAAACTTTTAACAACTCTCAAGGCATTTGTTTCAAACAAAAAATGAAAGACCATTAAGCTTTCCTTCAGACCCCATTATGCAATCAACTAGTGACTCGTAACTACAACCAAGTCAAGCCAGTCGGTGAAACAAACCCTATTTATCATTTCTGCCGCTCTTACCCCGCGCACCAACGTTGGACTGTATAAAAATAAAAAACCATTAATCTTAAACTCACAGGCATCATCAGAGAGGACAAAATACAGTTATCTCATCGCTCTTAATGCTTAAACTTTTCAGAAACAAAACTTGAAAAACAGCGAAAAGGTTATCTATGACACTCAACACTACTACATCCACCTATCTACTGGATTTTGACGAGAAAACTGCTTTTCCAATAATTCCCTGCCCTCCTCTCGACCCATGCACATCCTTTAGCATTTTTGGTTCTATACAGAAAATTTAATTTGTTTTCTAGGGACGATTGTGAGGACGACGATATGCCGATGCCAAGAACGGAACACTTTTCATTGACACCGAAGGATTCCATTTTTGTTTTCGATTTTTTTTTTAGAATCCTTTCAACGCGCGAAACAACCCAACCCACCCCGAAAATAATAATGAATTTTCATTTGCGAAATACAAATTGCTAGGATTTTTTTTTTTCAGTCATATCATGGCATTTTTCGCTCATACCGTTGTACTCAGGGATAATGACTTTCCTTTGGGTCTAATGCTCTGTTGCCGACAGTTTTGCGCTCCGTCCTATGCCAGCCTTAAGCAACGACGACTGGGGAAGGAGAGTGCCTGTCTGAGGCTGGAAATGAAATTAAATTAATGAATTTAATTTCGGTATAATAGACATGCAAGCAAGGAAGTGGCAGAGTGTATATTAGAATGGAAATGGATAAGCAAGGACATGGAAAATGGTGAGCTTGGAATGAGGGAGAAATATTCAAAGTGGAAATCCCGTCGTTGACGATGATTGAAACTTAAAAGTAAAACGATAAGTCGCTACTTGTGTACAAGGGCTCCGAGCTGGTTATCACATTTCACAAAACCCCAATGTAAGCGCCGTTTTTGTGAAATCTTTAAAGTAAACTCTATTCTCTCTTAAATTTACATAATAGAAGTAGAAACGTTTCGAAATACGAAAGCAGACATAAATAGGTGGAATATGCTGTTTGTGACCGAAGTAGGAGGTGCTTAATGTCTCGGACCTACTAACAAGTCGTGCTAACAAGTAATCGGTCATTGAGCGAGTTTTTATGCAGTAAGTAGGATGTACTTTTTCGTACGATTGTAGTTAGGGTATTTCAGTGGACAATCTGTAGCACGAGCTTTTGTACATACCTATGTAGGTACATTCAAGTAGCTTTGGGTAAAGCGCTCGAACCAATTTTCTTACATATCGACTGAGCTGAACTGTCCTATACAGTGACATCTTTACTGAAAGTTCCTTTATGAAAGTCTTTTGTAGACGGACTATTGTCTTTGAAGGGGATATCTGGTCAAACTTTATACATCTACCCCGATAATCAAGCTGTCAGCATGGCCTATGTTGGGCTAATGATTGACTGCAAAAAATGTGGAGGAGCCTTTCATTACTTAAACAAAATCAGGTAGATTTCTGGACACGCAGATGCTTAAGGTAACGATAGAGTTGACTGCTGGTGTATAAGGCTGCTGCTCGTCCTTCACAAATATAAGATTGCATTGTGTACATTAACATGGACTCACCTAATGTCGAAATTTGAAGTACCTGATAGATGGATCATATTTGGGCAAAACTTTGTAAGTTATTTCGGTCTGCTCAGTTGGATCTACTTCGTTTTTCCACCAAGCGATTAATAAACGGTAGATAGGTCGAATTGTCCCCACCACTTGACCACCCAAATCTCCTTTTTCTCCTGCGGTACCGTGAAAAAAATACTTTATTTTATGAAACATCGAATATGGAAGAGCCCCAAGAGTAGGGATGAGAAGTAATTTGCTCTCGTTAGCAAGAAAGCGGTCCGAATAAGACCTGAAGCCTGCCCCTAGGACTGTTCGCTATCGAATTAGATCGTTTTTGAGAAAATCATAGTTAGTAAAGTAAAGAACTCTTTTTAGCAAAAACTTAACATGCCACCGTACAGTCCTAATATAAAATTGCATCAAAATCGTCAGAACCGTTAACAAGAAATCTGTCCACCCATTTAGACTATAGCCTCGTGCACAGACAGACGACATCGGCCGACCCTCTTTTGTAGACTTCTCTATCATATTCGTAGTAATGTCAACTTTAATTAAAATCTCGAGTTTGAAATCTTTTATGAAAGCAATACTTGCCCTATTGGTGTTGGTGCAAGTAATAAAGATATCCCTTTTAGCCTTGCCCGGTAAAGGGTGTGTTAAGTTCAAGAGGGATACATACAAGTTTAAAGTTGACTATATTCCGAACGAGCAAAGAGAAAGTCTTACATTGTTAAAAAGTCAATCTTAATTTTGTCTGACAAAGTTGTCAAGAAGACAATACATAACTTTGGTAGTTTTGGAATTTTACTATAGGCTTAAGCATGATTAGCCGAGCACTGGACCTATTGTGCAAATCGGTTCGATTTATTTTAGGTTGTGTCTTTGACAGCTCACTAGTAACGATAACAGTTAAGGATGAAGAAAAGTTTGTCGCAGGGTAAATGTTAAATTTGCGGTACTGTACCGCGCAAAATTTTGTGTACGGCCTATAATAAAAAATAGTGTAATTTGATCAAATCCTTGGTGCATTAGGCTTGAATAACACAGCTATCGTAGATCCACGGTATGGCTTTAACACATCAAAACAGACTGTATTTCACACATGTTGCGATATAAATGGAATCAGCCCAATATGTGAAATGAATTATTTTTTCTTAGTGCAGGCACAAGTACAAATTAACCTAAGCCCTCCCATTCTAAAACGATTACGTCAAAAGAGCTCTGACAACTTTAACTAAATACAGATTCCAGCTCCGTGTTTCTATTTAATTATTCACAGGAAACCCCTTCTCCCCATAACGACACTCAGGGTTTCAATTATACGACCAAATCTTCATTAAAAAGGAAGCGGCCTCTAAAAAAGCTATCACAACCAACAACCCTATTAATAATTCCTAATGTCACCCAAACCCGTCTTACAAATCTTAGTAAAAATCACGATTTCCATGATAACAAAAACAAAACTCGTAATATCTGATCGTTTCCAAAAAAAAAAAAATAAATTTTCAAATCAAAATGCACCCTCCTGGCTAGGAAAGCCCCCAAACGCAAAGCTATCCTGGCGAAAATATTTCTATTCCCTAACTCACCAACTGTGAACCATTTATTGTGTGACTCATTGGAAATGGCCGAAGGAAAGAAACAAATTTTCTTTCATTTTCTGTTGGACAAAAGGATGAGAGCCTCAAAGGCGCCATTTATCCTGCCGCCATGGGACTAAAATTGTCAAAAAATATGTATATGAAAAAAATTAACTGAACTATAGCAACAACCTCCGCACTGAGACTCAACCTCTAGCAGGGTCGTTGTAGTTCGTTATTCGCTATTTGTTCGTGTTTATGATTTTTATATCGCTTTAGGGGTATCAAGGTCTTTTTTTTTGTGTTGTGTTGTGTTTTTTTTGTGAATTCTTCGTCCTGTGAAGCATTAAAATTGCTTCAAGTCACGAACGTCCTTCCTCGATACCGTGAATAGTGGTGGAATGTATTTAAATTGTTCACCCAATAGAAAATGATTACTATTTGACGTTGGGTGGACCCAAATTATGCAACCCATCGGCCTTGTAGCATTCCACAAATAGTATAACCAAAATTAGTAATGTGTGTCATACTTAAATTTGTCTAACGCAACAAAGTGACAGACATTGTGACAACTAAACGAATTTTGCAAAGTCAATTAGAAATTTCACCAAAATAATGCGTTCAACTTCAATGGGTAATTTACCAACTCTCTCTCGAGTGTCATCAGTTTGGAAGGACTATCCAATTCTAGGGCACCAAGCGAGATATTTTAATAACCCACTTTTAGTGGCATTTGGTTGCGTTAAATAGAGTGACATTGAGCGTGAGATTCATCGGATAATTAGTATTTATTCAGACGAACATACGGACATACCCCAGCGGGAAATAATTTGATTCAGTGTGCCAAAGGCTGAGTAAAATCGATTGGAAAAGGTTAACTGTGTGGGATTTAACTCAATTCTTGCGGTAGGTATTTACGGAAATAGACTTCAATCAAACCCTGAAATAGATTTACAAGTTGAGATGAGGTATTAAATTAGTTTAAGGTTGACACAGTAACAAATTGCTGAAGCGTTTTCCGTTGTCAACGGTTAGACGATAAAATCAAAACTGTCCAGTGACGTGAAACAAAATCGATTTCGTCCTTTTTCTAAAGAAGAGATGGTATCTATGACACGCAACCCTAACCGCGCGAATTCAAAGAAAATGTGTTATGTGAAGAGCAAGGGATAGGACAGAAAACATAAAATTGTCGCTAAGAAAGCTTTTAAGTGAAAGTGCACATGACCTTAAATATGGAGTACCAAACAGATTTTTTGGTGAACTGGTAGGTGCATATGTAAGTGGACATCTCACGAATGTGTATACTTTCGAAAAGGCAGGCTTGGATACTTGTAACAAATGCAGTCGCCTCTTAAACAGTTTTCGGGTCTATTGTGTCTGATTCAGACTTTAAGCACCCTGTCAAGCGAATATATTGTGGATCTCCGTGAGTTCAAAGATATAATGCTTCAACGGATCTAAAACGGCAAGAACGTTGTGAGCATAGCAATATCCATGTTCAAGTCTAATATGACTGATGGAACTAAAATCTACCAGCTGGAGTTATTGAAAGTAGCTGGTGTTGATGTAGTAAGGTGTATAACCAATTTTTTCAGAAAAGTATTTGCCTGAATCTATATCCTTTATCAGTTGCATATGCGGAAGGCATATGCGGAACATAAATCTGTCCAGTTGCTGGAATACACAGACGACATCGACGAAAAAAAGGCGAAACGGCCTCTGCTTGATGTATATGATAACAAACAAGACTACACGTTGTTAACAAATAAAGAAGCATTTGTCCACTGTTAAAATGGCAAACTGGCATTGTTGGTAAAAATAACTTCGAAATAGTTACGGAGTATACCTGAGATGTCAACTCCACGGATGACACAGTGAAGATTAGACGTGGTCGAAAAAATACTACGAAATTTGTTGTACCCTGAACGCGAAGCACGAAATCTATGAACAGTACCAAATTGTGCAACAAGTAAAAACATGACGACCATCAAGCGAATCGACAAGAATACTCCACCAAAAAAGATTTTCGATTAGGAAAACCGAAACTTCGATCTAAAGACCAAGCTGTTCCTAATACCAGAGCGCTTGGTCTAGAGCAGAGCCCTTGGTCTAGATCGAAGAGAGAGAGAAGAAACTCGTGGCTAAATATCTAAGAATGTTTTCTTTCCGATGGACCAAAAGGGAGAGCCATGAATTGTCCAGTTACAGAGCCATTGCGTGCTAGAAATGGAAAGTCCATAATTCATTGCACTTCTCCAGCTGCTTTTGGTTAAAACAATGTCCAAATCGATACTTTCCTCACCAAGACTTTTAATGTCAAAAACAAGAATGAAGCGTTATCACAATATCTAGCGCAATTGTGTGCGTACAGACAAATTTACCGTATAATTGGCAGAACTCAACGGGACTCAACACAAGAGCCGCCAAAATACAGAAGATAGTAAAATTCTATCTTTCTTATCCAAAATGCTTGCCAATTACTCTTTCTTTGACGTACGAAGCCATGTGAAGAACAAAGCCATATACCAAACTACACAGGAGTTTTTATACTAGTTGCTGATGGTCTTTGGTTTTGGATTTAACATCGAATTGTATAATAGCATTACATGACGTATAGCATTGTCGATCTAGTAGCAAAGTGGTTTAATGTCACTATCTGCCATTCGTCTTGGGGTAAACTTTGATGTTGTTATGAATTTTCGCAAATGGTTTAAGTTCTGCTCTGCTTTAGGACTGTAGCGACTCTCTTTAGTACCGGTGATCAGATTCATAGAAAACTCTGTTTTTTTTTATTAAATGTCAGTTTCTATACACGAATGTTTATCCAGAAAGATTTGAATGGATATGATCTTATAATTTTGAATGCTTTATTTTGTGAGATCTACAAATGATTCTATGATTGCACACTTCTTGAAGTATACGATATGATATCCATAGTCACGGAGTTATACGTTATGTCTCACGTACACATTTTTTGACTTCAATTTGTTGGCGTATGGTTTCTGCATTTGTAGATGATATTTGTATTTATTTTAAACCTTATTTTATTTAATTAAAATCATGAGAAATAATAAAATATTTTGAAGTTTATGTAACAACGACTTACTGATAAATTTAACTTTCTTCGATGCCCTTGGCTGCTTGGAGCGAATTTTGGTTGCCTTCTTGATAGGTGCTGACCTCCGTGATACTATTGTGTTTGCATTTTCGTTTTTGTTAGACAAACAAAGAGATATAAAATAGAAATGTTATAGAAACTATTTCAAAAAATATCAATTAAACCCTATACGAGATGAAACTTTGCACTTTTAATTGCCACGACCTATATAAAAGCCAACGTTTCTCATTTTTCTTCACAAACAAAATAAGCCAAATCGAAAAAAACAGAAAATATAGAATCGTAACGAGAAATTTTCCAGTAAAATGCATTCAAATACTCCCGCAACGCAATTCAAAAGAATGACCATTCAGCTACAAAAAGCAAAAAAAAAAAAACAAAACAAAACCAAGGAAATAGATTGTGGTTGGAGGAGGGAAAAACAACTGAAAACTAGTGGGCAGTTCTAAAGTGCACATGTAGAAAAATGAAGAAGAACTAAAAGCACAAAATAACAAAAGAAAAAAACATTGATTTCGAAGGACAATTTCCTTTCCCATTAAATTTTTTATACCACCAACAGGAAACAACATTTTCGGTGGCATAGATGGGATAATAAAGCGTCCTTATGTGTTGTGTTGTGGCATTGCACAACACAGTAAAACTCATTTGCATTTATTCCATAAACATGCAGGTGTCGGTAAGGTACACATTGGGTGTTTTCCAGGTGATGTCCTTGTTTTTGTTTGGTGTGTCTGAAGGAATGTTATTTTAAATTTTACAGATTAACACCACCAAAACCACAGAGCGAAAATGGTGATGCATGGCCAAGATGGGGTTTTGCATGTCGGTCGTGTGAAACTGTAATGGGCTTTTTGGTAGTCACATACGGAAGAACGTTATCGGTTCAATGCAGGATGTGTTGCTCTGTAACTTCAGCTCATTGTGCATTATCTTGAAGAAATTAACTCTTGCATGCTCTTCGTTTTTTGATTTCTTTTATTGCACAATTGGGAGTACGACACTGTTTCTATTAAATGCAACTGCTGGCAAGGATTAAGATCATACCTTCATAGGTACATACATATACATGCATTTTCGAGATAATTTTGTTTTTTGTATACAGTTCATCTCAACCAAGGGTAATTCACGTATTGTAATAGAGCACAAGTTATCCTTTGGTTTTCCAGCTCAAAGTCGTTGCAAATAATGCGACAGTAGACACAAATTAACTGACAGGGATAGGGACCAAAACAACTAAAGTATGACCACGGCATCAAACCCAAAATCAAAAGTATACAATGAAATTTGAACTCTACAAAAACAACTGCATACTTTCAGGTGTGAGATGTCACAGTGATTCTCGTCTGTACTGTCATGAAATGTATCATGAAGGGTACTAAGAACTGGTGTATTTGTGAAACGATAAAGGCTAACTGATTTCTTAAAAACTAGTCAAAGTAGACAAAAGACGTCTAAGCATTTAAAACTTTCAAAATGATGTCAACAACTAGATTTTTCTGTTAATTTAATCCACACATCATCGAAATTTAGAAGTTCAATTCTACTCTTCTAAACAATTCAAATAAATTGAATTCAACCATAATTTCACACGAAAATCCACCCAAAACCCCAATCAACAAAACACCCTTTCGAATCTTGTCCTTCTCCTTTCTCTCTCTAAACACACCTTAAGGCAAAGCTGTGAAAGCATTCCATTTCAATTGCATTCCCTGGGTGGGAAACAAGCAGATTTTCAATTAAATCACTCTTCGAATGTGTTCCTGTAGCAGGTACACAACTTAAACTCCCAAACAAGGATGAAGATCTAAATCTCCTAAAAAGGTCCCCACTTTCTTCTGAAACAAAAGGCGTCTTACAAATTATTTAATCCGTAAATCTTCTACATTTAACTACCTCCCTTACACCCTACGATTTTCACTACCTGAAGGAAGCTACTAAAAATAAAATAATTCAACCTTGATTAAAGTTTAATCAAGCATTGAGAGACACTGGGGCTGACGGCGTCGAAGCATTCCGGTTTGGAGATTCAAACTGCAGGACAACTTCAATGTGTAGCACAACCAGTCTAAATTACCTTCCTTCCGCCGCACATAAACATGGTTTCATTGCAAAGCAGACAGAAGAGGAAGAGGAAAAAAAAATGATTACAACCACCAACTTGGGTATTACACTCCAAATGAATATCCTCGGTAGGATTCCAGGCAGAAAAAAAAATATAGCAACCAAACAAGCAATCTATGAGAAGTGAAATGAAAGAATTTCAATCCAAAGGAAGGAGGCAGTCGTAGTCCTCTGACTGCTCACCTAGCTGTGCCGGAAGAAGTCCTTTTCATGAATTCATCTCCATTGTTTTAGATCGGTTTTTGTAATTTTCTAGATAAGACCGGTAGGGCGGCTTCAGATTGGATGAGCACTCCACCCTCTCTCTTTCTCTTACTCACCCGAAACTGAGTGATATGTGATGAATCTATCTGAACAAAAGAGCACGGTTGGTTCGCTTTGCAGACTTTCCTGCATTTTACCTGACTGCCGTGTCTTTCATCCTCCGACCTTCACTTTGGAAGGTAGTACAAAGAACAGTTTTTTTTTTTTTTTTTTATTTCAAAGGAAGCACTGTTCAAGTGTTCAACACTGCGGTTTTCTGCTCACCCTCAACCCTCCACTCACAAGCCATCCTCATAAGGATGTGGCAATAGATTTATGTGGATCACGTTCGTCGCTGTTCGGTTGCCTCTTCAAAGCCCCAACCCCGCTCTATTGATTGCTGTTTTCCTCTCTAATGGGGGTTGATAGAGGAATTCAAATCGTTGGAACGGTGAAGTTGGCAACAAAAAAAAACAAAAATATTGCCTACTTAGAGGGTGATTCTTTTTAAGGTACCGTTGTTTTGTTAATAAAATTCCGATGCGTATGTTGGCAATGCGTAACAATGTGTAACTGAACAGGTGGATGAGGGGGAGAAATCGTGGCAGTGATAGCATCGCTGTTGAGGTGAATTTGGAAGGATGTTGCTTATCGCTGTTAGCGTGCGAAATAATGGCACAGAATCCATCGAAGAGGGTGGTTTGAAGACGTTTTCGTTTTTTCCCCTGTGCTTTCAATGGTTATCTAAAGAACGTGTCAGTGATGGTTAAGGAAGATATCTTATTCTATTAAAAGAACCTAATCGAAAACTGGAAAGGTGTTCAATACAAACAGAATTTCAAGTTAACGAAAGGTGCATGGTGTAAAAGTCATGCTTGTAAGGTTTGCGTTTTGTTATTGTAGAGCCGCACAGAAGATTAGGTTACACGTATTTACAATTGAATTCGACTCACCACAAATAATAGAAATTCCGCCACCGAGAGATATGCAATGGATTTTGAACTCGCTGTTTGTGAAAGTATACTTTTAGGATTGACAGAATATTTTGTCTGTAATACTATAATACGTACATACATATGTATGTACATATCTTCGACTCAAAAATGCTCCGAAATACCATCAGAGCAACGTCTGGCTCATTATCAAGTAGAATAAATACCACCCGCTACTTCAAGCGCCATCTTGCTGTGAACAATAAGTACGCTCTTCGTTAAGCATAAAAAATGAGTTCCATTTTGGTTTAAGAAATTGCTCGTTAAATATGATTGATCGTTATTGTACTTCCACTGTAAGCATCATTTCATTTCCACAAAAACATCACACCCCAAACCGTACTACACCACCACCTTTGCAAACTTGTTGCCTCATTATGTCAATTACGAGCAGCCTAAGCGGCAGAATATCCCTCCCCTTGAAAATTAGGCAATCTCCATTATTTAAAACTTTCAATTTGCTTTCTTTGGGTAAATGATTTATACACACTCACAGAATGCACATATTCCTGTTACTAGGATTGATTTCATCTGACAGGATTGAAAGGGAATTCACACAACAGAATATACTCTTATTTGACATTTCAAGGATTTTACACTTCGTTTGAATGAAGAGAAGTGTTTTCTTTTTGTCCTTTTAATAAATGTCTAACGATTGGATTTATATTTCATGGTGAATTTGTTTTAAATTAGAATACAATGTCATTGTTTCTCAGAAAAAAATGAGGCAAATTGATGAAATGGAAGTGACAGATTGATTCTATTGTGACATTTCTTTAAGTGTTCCCTGAACTCGCAATCAATTTCATTCTATATCCATTCCTAGCATCTGAAAAAGAATTTTCAATAACCATAAGGGGACGTATACATATTTTATAAACAGTTTCCAAGTGTCACAAACTGAGTAAGTGTTGTTGATTTAGGTTCAACATACCGTACCCCTATTTGATGAGAAAAAATTTAAAGAATTTTCATGGAAATTCTAACTAAGTAGAAGATAAACTACAATAGTAACAGATGCAACTCAGCGTCGATCGTACAACGCAATAGGAAACAATCAACAACTAAAGTTGCAAATGATTGTGGATACTATTGAAAGAGTAGAGTTTTATTGATCTCTAGCAGTCATATCTCTAAAAATTAAGACAGACATACATTTAAGACATTAAGTCCCATGGTATCTTCCACATTGAAATAATAACGCTCTTTTCAATTCTCACTAGAAAAAGGTACATAAACAAACGAAGATCCCATTAAAAGCAGATAACAGGGGTAATTTATGCCTGCCAACGGGCATCACTGAAATATTGTTGTCTTCTGTTGCAAAATATATCCTTGTACATGAGAACATACACGAAAACGTATACGAATCCGGCCACCCATCTGTCCTTAGCTGCTTTACTCTCCGACAACATTGCAAACTGGGAGAAACATACAATTTATTAGCACCAACGATATCTACACACCACTGAAATGAGGGATATCATAAAATCCATCAGAGAGAAAGGGTATCCTTTCGCTTCGTTGGATGCATTTACCTCCAAGCTCTTATTTTTCTTTCTCCATAGAGAATAACTCGTTGAAAATCATGATGATGGAAAATCTTTTGGGAAATCTACCATAAGAAAATATTATTTTATATGGACGAAGAATGAAATCCCAAAACTGCAGAGAATGCGAACGAACACCATGAAAAACACCTGTTCCACCGTGAGATGATTTTCAAAAGAATCTTTTTTTTATACTTTGAATTTTATTTGTAAATTCAGTGCGTGTTTGGGGATGTCCTCCACATTCACACAGTTTGACCCAATTTTGTTTTTTTTTTCGTTTGAAGGGAATATGCACGTTACAAATTTATTTCAATCCAAAGGATAACCAATAAAAGTTGAATGCTGCTAAAAAATAAAAGAATCGATTTGGATTCGAAGAAAACGAGATACAAGACAAGAAACTATAAATATGTAAATGTCCTTTCTAGAGACGACATCTGTTACAATAGGGGTTAGAAAGCGGAGTACCTCTTATTGACAGCAACGATTCAACCGAGCCCTGGAGGAATTCTAGAATTTATTTATGTAAATCATTCTCTCCCACTCCCGGTATACAAACAAAATAAAAACACTATCACAACACAAAATTATACAACGACAGCACCTCATTATTATATACCAAGTCAAAGAAAGGATATCACTGACAGAGAATAAGCCAAGAGGAATCAACACGAATATCTTTTCTAAATCCCCCAAGTAATGGAAGAAAATCCATTTCCTCTTGTTTATACATTTATTTCTCCATATCTTTTCTGGCCTTTTCCCACAGCCACCTTACAACACACCAACCAACCAGAAGGGTGTGACAATAACACATTTGAAAAGGTCAATTGTGCCAACAGAGCGAATAAAAAAAAAATAAAACAAAAGTCACTGACAACCACTGACACGTTAAATGTCAGTTGTCATATGTCAAAGCTCATATACTCATATGTAGCTTTTGTGTTTCTTGGGAAAAATAAGATAAGGAAGTAAACATATTAAATGCAGTGTTGGCTGCACTGTAAATAATTTGACAGTTGCTAAATGTCATACATACATATATTCTGAATTTAATTTTGGCGAAAAATAAAACTATTCCAATATCCAAAATTGAATATACATAAGTGCTGGCAGCACTACGAATCGTAAAAGCAATTTCTGACGAAGGTGTCATCCTTTTGTTTTTCTGTTTGTAAAACCACAACGAAGCATCCACGTATGCATTAATATTTACGAAGCTTTATATTTTTAATGAAAATCAGAATCTCCTATCGTGTTATTCTCATCACAGAATACCGCCAGGAGTGATTTACTCCTGACAGAAACGGTGGAAGACTTAATTTGTCAAAAAAGTGTCACACCGACTCGCGAGGACAAATTACTCTTCTTCAACCACCGTGAGCAAACTTCAAACTTATATAAAGTCCTCATTTGATCCTTTAAATATTCTACACTATGCGCAGTGCATACATACTCGTACACGTTGAGTAGTGTGAAAATCCTTTTGAGTTTGCAAGTCATAAATTCACATCCTCCTCACACAAAAGAAAAAAAAAATCCAAAAAAATTTTTGATCATCGCCCAAATGAACTAACATTTTGATATTCAACCCTAGTCCTTGCACAAATAACTAAGCAAGATACGAACAAAAAAAGGACGATGATGATGAAGACACATCATCCTTCCGTTGTGTCGACTAGACTCATTTCTGGTGACTTTTATTTCAACCACCACAAGGAATGGGCACATAAGATGGAAAGCGAGCATGGCAGAGCAAAAAAAATAAGAGAAAAACAAGGACCTTCGTCTGGAGTTATCCAGGAATGATATTTTGCTGCCCGGAGATGTATTAATAAAAATGAAAAAAGTATTTCTACTTTTTCTGGAATGGTGCCGAAACAACAGATGTGGGATTGTGAAGGAATTTCAGGATATACATACATTCATATATACACCAGCCCATCTCTGTATACACAAAGCATCTAGCTGTATATATTGAATAGAGGAATTCACGTCGTCACGTAGAAAAGGAATTTTTTCTTATTATTTCACAGTTCGCAGCAGCGGACTACTTAGGTGAATGATTGCGACGAGAGTTGGGGCGAGTGGACACAACTGGAAATGGACATTTTTCATCCTTCCTTGAGTATTTGTCTTTGGTGTGTTCCTTGACATCCTTAAGGAAGTGAGAAACACAGTATTAAAAGTGCCGAATTGAACTTAAACGAGAAAATATTGCTGACTTTTGTGGATATTTCTTGTGTCATTGCTTCTGCTGTAAGGATAAATGTGATTAGAGATTTATGGGAATGCACTATCGCACTCGCAGACACTACTTTCAGTTCTGATTGGATTGAATAAGAACATTGTAAATTCTAATTTACATTCAAAAGTACTTGCTATGGCGAAGGAGGGAGGACGTGTTTATCGTTTTTTCTTCCCTTTTTTTTCACTGTTAAGGAATATAGATTACAAATCAATGCTTGACAACTTTGTTGTATGAATAGAATACATTTGAAAAGTACATACTATAAGTATTATAGGTTGGTGTCAGAAGTGGAATGGAACCATCTACATAGTTTCAGTTCAGACCAATACTCAGAAATATTAGAATCATACTCGTATGTACATATGTATGTCCGCGATATTTCAGATAATTTAGAAATAGAAAGTGGAGTACCACAAGGCAGTGTGCTAGGCCCTGTATTTTTATCTTTTGATTAACAACGATATACCAGATATTACCCAAAACTGTTTGTCCAATTACTCAAGCTATGGGCATGTGGGATAGGCTATTAAAATGAAAAGATAAACTCAGAACTCAGAACTCAGAAAAAAATAGACAGCAACATCTTAAAATAAGAAAAAAATCTTCACATATTGATATGTAAAGACGTTATTGTGTGACGCCCGAATAATTCCTGATGGAACGCTTGTGTGATTCAACTTCTCCCCAACATTACAAGTTTGACAAGTGCACCATTGGAATAAACAATCAACAAAAATTAATGCCAGTAGATTTCAAAAGACGCAGAGCTAGGACGAGACGTGTTTTTTTTTTTTTGAGTTAAGATCAATATTTTCTAAATTCTTCTTTGGCGCCGACTAATCAGTACGAAAACAATTGAAACATTTTGAGGCTTGCAGCTTCTTATAAATCTACTACCTCCTAAGGTACTATGCTCGAATGTTCTTGTAAGAAGAAATCTTAAGTCGCTATCTTAGCCTGTCAAAGCTACATATCGTTGTAGGACTTGAACAAGGGCGGCTTAAAGTATGTACGTTAAGTCTAAGACGGTAGTGTTTCTTCCATGTAAGAGCGATCTAGATAGGCGTGCTTCTCTCCACGATTCACATACTCTGCAAACATGGTACAACTGGGGGGCCAGCTTGCATGTAGCAATTATTTAGAACAAACTTCATTAAAGGAGGGAAATTGGTTTAAGGCATAATTTCGCAGATCGAGTCTGTGAAAAACTTTTTATGACTAAGCTACAAGCTTAGTAGAATCGACTGTCCCTCTTTAACACAAAATGTAAAGCTGAGAATCTAGGTAATAACTGTATAAATCTGTCATATCTGCAAGTACAGTACTTTGCGCTAATTCTATATCTACACGTTCATGAACAAGTCATTTCCTTGGTTCATACGCAGATGATGGAAAACCCCCATCTTTGCTTCCTACACCTTACACTTAGTTAGGAATAGAAGGGTTGGGTCTCAGTCCTCACATAAATAACATCCTCTAATATTTGTTCATATATGTATATATGTACATATGCATATGACGGAAACTAATCATTCGAAACGAGAGTCGTGAAGTCAAAACAACACTATTACTTCTGCGAATTTGTTAGATCCTCAACATCAGGTAAAACATTCGAAACATCTGTCTTACGGGTTAGAGCAGTAGAACGCTGTCTTCACAAAATCGAGTAAAGACCATAATTGCCACCCCACCTTAAACAATTAGACAACTAAGTGAAGTAAGTCAGGAACCAGATTTAACACTGCCACACAGATGACACTCACTCTACGTATACAGCAACCTGGAACTATGTATCTTCCCATTTGAATGCCAACTGCAAATGCATATTTCCTCGTCACATCAAAATGATCACATGTTCCCCATCATTAACTCAATACATATTGCCTCCACTTCTTCTAAATCATTCGTGTCACATCGTCATGCTCTCAAGAGTTTCAGCAAACTCCTTGCCTTAAGATTCAGCCCCCAGCAGTACTAGTACATACTCACACATGTTGTGTCACATTTCGAATAGAGTACCTACTCCACCACACCCAGACAATCACTTGCACGCATAACAAATGACAATAAATGGAACATTCACCGATTGATGTTCGGGACAACGCCCTTCATCTGTCTTTAGCCGACAACGCCTGCAATATCACCCCCGCCATCCCCCACCACCCACAGCGACGAACTCTAACAACACAATAGCTGACAACAACGGATGCAGCAGCGTACTACTAATGCAACCACAAAATAAGAAAGGAACGGAAAACTTGCTCCACACTCCATAAAACTAAAGCGGACAAGTTGGTCGTCGTCGTCGTCGTCGGGAGCGGAAATCTCCTAGAGGGAGAGATAATAACCAAGCAATCGCGCGTTCCAAACCAAACCGCCAACATCATTTCCACATTTGGTCTCTTGTAAGTCAGTCTGTGTGTAGTCGTCCCGCACCACGAGATTTTTGTTTTTTTCCTAAGAATGTCGACGAGTTCCTTGAACAAGAAAAGTTGAGGAACTTTTTGTTTTTTTGTTTTTTTTTGTTTCTTTGGTTTTGTTCTCGTTCTGACATCGACAGATGCCACATGTGTGTACTCGTACTGTACTGCACTGCAACCCACTTTAATATATCGGATCCCATATTCAAGACTCGCAAGACGGGAGTGCCAACTTCAAGGTTTCTTTATGCCACCAAAACCAAATGCAGCAGCAGCTTCCTTTATATAATGCCAGACCAGATATCTTATCCATCTGCATGTCACGTGGGATGCATTCGTAATTTTCCCCTACAGCATCAAAATGTACATCGCATCCTAGTGTGCTGCTTTGTAGTGTAACAACGTTCCTTGAAATTTCGTTTTTCGTTTCTGTATGTCGGAGTGTCCGTCAGACTTGTCTGTCTTTCGTTCTGGTGCATTACAAAGTTTTCCATTTTCGTTGTGTACCGGTGTATGCAACAACGCGGCGTGCCCCCGCCGAGTTGTGTGCTCCTTTTAATCGAGGACATTTTCATGTTTTTTTTTTTTTTGTTTTGCAGAGAATTTGATTCGAAAATTATTTATTCAATGGGAAACACTTGCACAGTTTGGGGGATTTCACTTTGGGTTGCATTTGTTGGGAAAGTTGTTATTTTAGATGAGCGGATTAAGTTGAAGACCTCCTTTGAACTATCTTCAGTTTCTTTGCATAGGGGAAATGGGGGGCGAAAGATTGTAATTTTGGTAGCAGCACTTAAGGAGCTTGCCAAGTGAGGCGATGTGGTATTTTTGCAGAAGGATGGGGCAACCGATACTCTTGCATCAAGTGAATTATTTACTTTGGAACTACAGGATCAGAGGAATTGACTAAATCCGTCTTAAATCCTCAAACTGTCATTCAAAAAGTAAAATAGAAACCTATAGAATCAGAGGTCAATACGTTGTCCAGGATTGCAAGTCAAAATTTTGTTCTGAACTCAGCAAACGCAATTGAACTCAGGGAAACCGCAGTTTATTCAAATAATGTGTTCCGCATTCAAGGAAAGGTATAGATTAACTTTAGAGAGTCTGAAGGAATCGGCGGGACTACCCACTTCGGTTGCGATCACAATCAACCAATTAATCTGTTAAAATTACTAAGCCTTGCAAACCAAAAGTATACCTTACCTAGATGTGCTTTCTAGTCTACCTACAGAAATCGGGCTACATCGCCATTGGTTATGCTGGAAGTACGACCATTTCTGGCGTCGTGCAAGGTGCTTTACTACACATTTTATCGTCACCAAAGGCACTACTCTAATTTATTTCAGGGCTGGGATTTCGACTAGTTTAATGGTATTCCAATACTGGACTTCAAGGGTCTAGTCTAACTCACAAACGGATCGAAAATGGAATCTGGAGTTGGAGCTGATATTTTTGGATCGAACATCAAAGTCTCAATATGTGAATGTGTGTAACGGCTAAACCCCATGTCATTAAGAGATGCAATAGGTTAAACCTTAATAAAGGTATCAAGGCCCCAGGGATTTACACTGAAATCTTCCATTCCGAACAGATTTCTAACTGGACGGGTAAAAATGTTTATTACCTGTGCACATAGGACCCGAACCTTACTGTGGTGTCAACTGGGTTACCGCCGCAGAGCTGATTATTGGGTGGGAACACAAACTTTGTCACCAAATCTGGGAAAATCTTCCCGGGTTTAAGACAATCGAGACGATAAATCAACCTTATGCCTAGAATGCCTAGAGGAAAATCGATAACTTAAACAAGAATTGTATTAGGAAGCTAGTGAGCTTTCTCACTAGTTACTGTAGCTTGAGGTATCACCTTAACGAACTTAATCTGTGCTCAGATACGGAATGTAGGTTCCTCTCTAAAGATGACGAATCGTCTGAGTACATTCTCTGTAAATGCCCAGCTTTATATTGAATAAGGTGACGGATTTCCCATAAGGAAACATGTTCGTCAGTATAAATTAGAGACTTTACCACTTCTTCATTACAGAGTTGGTAAGATTTTAATTAAAGTCTCTCCCGACTTTAAGAGAGATTCCTTTGAAGTTTATGCTCATCAAAACGTCGATGAATTGACAGACCCATTTTTTGGACTTCTCGACTATAGTATGTACTGCCAAGTTTGATTTGACTGATACAACAGATAATATTGGTCGGCAGTTGATAATGGATGTATTTTCCTAGATCCATCGTGGAGGGCGTGTCCCCTGATGCAGATTGGGTGAGGTAAATATAATAAAAGTTCCTGTTCTTTCTGCAATACCTTCTGGTGCTACAAAAAGCCACAATAAGCCTTTCTATTCAACACAAAAATATTTCTTACAGGATTTCCCTTCTATGTTTGGATGACAAAAGTCTGATAATGTCTTTAACGAATAGATGTTATATTTAATTAAAAAAAAATTTTATAACACACTCACTCCTGGCAAATTGTTTCAATAATCACCTCCCTTGCGCCTAGTTCATTACGAATTAATTGAACAGCACGTTCCATCATCATTTCAATCAACATCCGGACTGTTGCCAAACAACCCCACATGCACTAATGTCCCTTAAGGGCCTAATTACTTCAAAGAGCTCCCCTGTAAAACAAAAAAAAAACGCCCAAAAAAATGGAAATGTCTGCCAATTCCAATGCAACGATAAAAAAAGAAACCGCTTTATAGGTCTCACGTACGTACGTGCACACATGTAGTGACACGCGTATCCTGGAGCATTAATAGGCACTCTTGTGTAGTCCATGATTCATTAGTAGGCAGCGTCCTTGGCAGGGCTTTTATACACCATTTTCGGGTTTCGTTGGCTTATTTTTCTATTTTTTTTTATCGAAATATCATATCGGATTCAATTTTGGGGCATTTTTGTGTGTATGTGTGTGTCTCGTATCTAGGTTTCGAGACTGCCGCCAGGCAGGAGCCGACCACCGATATGCCAACATGAATTCAAATTATCGTGTTGTCAGTTTAGTGGTCTTTCGTTTGTGATTTCTTTTCGATGGAAATTGGTTGGAAATTGTGTGTGATGTCCTTGGTACACATTCAAAAGGTGCCCACAGGGGCTAGGGAAGAATTTTGTTTTTCTGGGTCAATCAGACACCTAACGACTTCCTTTGCGATTTAATTAATAGAACCATCTAGATTCTTTTTTTTTATATCTTTTCTGCCAAGTGCATACGCTAGCTCTCTACGTATGATTTATATCCTTGGTAGGACACCAGCACTTAACTGTGAGAATTTATAGGAGAAAACAACGCATTGCAGTAAATATTTCGAGCAGCAAAACACTCAATTTTTTTTCTTTTTTGAAATTTTGTTGCAGGACTCGCGCACTTATCACCAAAATACACACCATATCCTGCGGAAAATGCCTGACTCAGACAGAAGCCATAAATAATTTGCATTTACATTGTGCTTGTGTGTATGTATGTATGTGTGCATTCCGCCAAATTTGAGTAAATTTACCCGAAGCACATAAATTTTGTCAACAGCAGGGTATGGGGCATAAACAAGGCGGGGGGAGTTAACGACATAATGAGGCCAAACGCGTGGGTGCCAGTAGGTTTCAAGTTTCTTCCTTCCATTGTAGGGAAATCTTCCCCACAACTCCTTGTTGGTTAAAGGCAGCAAAGATGGATTTTATTTGTCTGACTTAGGTATTGCTTTCGTGGAGGTGACTTTTGTTGATACTTTGAGGGGCTTCAAGTCTGATTTGAAGATTAGTGGTCGAAGGAGACTAAGAGGGGTGTTGTAATGACTGGAATCATTTTTTATAGGAACCGAAAGAGCTTCCCCACCATGCAGTACCATGAGCTGAAACATCATAACAGCGAGCACCAGAAAACGGTGGTACCTACTGCTGTACGACAACAATGAAAACTAGTATATTGCCAAAGGTGACGTTTACCAGAGTTCTGTTCTAGGTCCGCTTCTGTAGCACCATAGATTCTAAGAGACTATAAGTATTATGACAAAACCATTTAATTAAAGTACCTGAAAAAGCTGTTAGGGCACCTAGCAAGACTCATGTTAAAGGTTTTAGCTAACCAAACTGCAGAAGAACATACTTAGCAAGGGTTTTGACATCGATAATGCTCTACAGTTGCCAAACATGGCCTGGGACATTCAAACGTACGATTTCGTTTGAGGAAGTCTGAATGTAGAATCCATGCATAAAGTATACACGAGCTTGTGTAATAGCTGTCAAAGAAGCACAAAAATAGATCATAAAAAAAAATTACGACACGAGCAATAACCAATCGCCACCGAGGGTAACAAATTTGTCGGGATGGGATTAATCTGACTCTCGGACACAGAGTGATCTCCAACATAAATCCTTGAATCAATAAGAAGCATGGCTGGCTGAACTTCTATTTGCACCAAATGTTCATAGACCATGGCTGTTTTGAACTCATTTCACACTGTATTCTGCTTCAACCGCATTACGAGCTGCTCGTATTTAAGATAAATCTAAAGTAAAGGACTATTTCTTTCCAATTTCACTCACTTTTATCAAACTTCTTCGTACGTCTGGTAGAATATTAGAATTAGAAGAATCTCGGACTCAAACAAAAAAGATAACTTTCAAAGCTACTTATAAAGGCTCCGCTCATATATGCATTGCTGGACCAACGGTTGAGAGTAGAGAATTTCTAATACCTTGGGATTATTGTCTCAACCGATGGCGGAACCAAACTGAATATAACCAGCCGAATCGGCAAAGCAAAATCTCGGTTTGGAATGCTATCCACAGCTTGGCGTAGTTATGCAATTAGCTTAAACAAGCTACGACTGTTCCGTTCCAACGCTGAATCCGTGGTATATGGATGTGGTATTTGGAGGGTGACCGCCACTATCACGAAGAACCTGCAAATTATCGTCAATAGGTACCTACGTTATATTTTAAGGCCGTTTTGCTCAAACCGTATCTTCAACGATCAGCTTTATCAAAGAACGGGCTATGAACCTATAAGCACAACCAAACCAGGACGAAAGTGGCAGTGGATTGGTCATATTCTCCGAAAGGGTGACAGGTCCATAACTAACCACGCCATGCAATGGAACCCACTAACTCAGGATGGCAGGATATGCAGCGGTCCTATGAGTACGTGGCACAGAACAGTTCAGACTGAAGCACGGCAACTGGGAAAGAGTTGCGGAGAGCTGAGGTACATTACCAGAAATCGCACACGATGGCGCGTAGGCATTTTAGAGGCCCTAGGACCCACAAGTTGATACAGGACATAAGTAAGTAAATATAAATGCTTGGCCATCTCTTGGTTTCTTTTGGAATCATATGTTATTTTGATCTGCGATTTGACGCCATTGGTATGGTGCCATGAAAAATCGATGCTAAGCGAAAATCCAGAGACGATTCAAACAATATTAGTTAAGCTGTTCGTGATATAGGGCCCGAAACCATCGAAAAGGAAGGTTTACTCTTTTCAATAAACCAACAGTCGTTAAAAAATATTGAAGTTTTTTTTTATAGTCTTTTTTGAAAAGTAACGACCACATAGCCCACCCTTTAGACTGTCCATTTCTAAGTTCCACTAAATCCGATGCGGTAATTTATATTCAGTTACAGGAAATGTATCTGGTCAACTTATTAACTGTGGCTTCCCTAACCACATATGTACGTACTTATGTAGATACAAACTGCACAGCCAATGAACAAGGACTATGTCGAGAGATAAATTAGACACCATAATTCCCAAACATCAATTTAAATTCTAAATTTAAATCCATATATCACTTGTAAAAGCCCATGTCATTTGATGAAATCCTCTTATGCTCTGGATTGCCTACAATAAACCGACAGACAAGCTGTAATCCACAGTAATCGCTTTAAACATCCCCAAGGGTTATATTCAATCCATTACCTTAACAATTTCGAAATCCTCTACCAAACATTTGAAAATAATTTCAAAAATAATAAAAAGAAAAAAAAAATTATGATAATCGAATCTACAACACCCTCCCACTTGAAAATTTTGACAACATCCAATCATATTGCAGCAGATTATCCTCCTACCCACTCCTAGTGGCGGTGGTGGTGGTTTACATGTGTCCTGCCAGGGTAATTCGAAATTTTATACGATAAAATTAAGTCATCCGCAGGATCGTTAATTTTTAAAGGCATCTCGTGGTCAAATTAAATACAAAAGTCGACAGTAAGCCCCCTTTTACCCATACCGCGCTGCAACTTTTATTGCGGTCTACACTGGGTGTCAAATGATACTCATAAAAGCGGACTAAGTTAAGTTGTTGGGAATTAGAGTTTCTCATAGGGTGCGGTGGGTGGGTAGAACTTGCAAGTTTGAGCGCGTAGGCGTAAGGAGCGATAAAAATGAATTGCTGCAGCCCGCCCCCTTCTCAAAATCTAATTGCGGTAAAATAACCCATCAAATTATGAAACAAACCGGAAAGAGGACCAAGCAAGGGCCACTGCTTTAACCAACACGCGTTAACACAAGGAGGAAAAAAAAAAAACTCATCAAAGTTTACGGGTGAGAGAAAAAGTTTTCTCCGAACTCCTGAGGGTGGGTGAATGGGCGGTTCTCGTCCTTCTGCCAGATGATGAAAAGTTTTTTTTTTTTTTATACGAGTATTTTCAAACTTGACGTACTGCCAAGCCAAATAGTGGTATAGCGAAGAGATGAAGGATAATAGTTGCAAGGGGTGCGCCAACTGTAACTACAAGGGATTAGTCGTGGTTGATGAAAAGTTTTTCTTCCACCCATTATCTCCGTTCGTCGCCTAGGGTCAGTGTCTTGATTTTCTTACAAGAAATATCCTTGCTCGAAAACGGAATATTATCATTGAGAGAAATTTGGCACAAACTGCCAATGTCTGCTGGTTTGCTTTCTTTTTTTTTTGGCAGTAAACGAATTGGAATATGAAGTGCCAAGAAAGAGGATTCTTGTCAAAAGGAAATGTAGTGCTTTGTCATTGCTCTACAATAATAATAAAAAGAGAAGGATAAAGAAGAAAGAAATTAATAATGCACAAAGAGCAATGATGCCCTTTTTTGTCGAGATATGTTTAATCCCTTGCTACATGAATTTTTAATTTTGTATAAGGAAATCTCTTTTCATTGCTTTACGAGGCTTTTTTTTTGTGTAGGAATTACCTTTTGATTACTTCAGTATAATGCTCTGCCAAATGTAAACGGGATAATAAACTTTATGCAAACGTTGGCCTTTGCCTTTTTAATCAACATGTGACTTTAGATGGTAAAGTTGATGCTTTTAGTGCTGCACAAACAATTTTAAGGCAGGAGGCACATAGTTGGGAGTAAGTTAGTGTGTTGCACCCGCTTTTTCGCTTTGAAGGGACAGCGCTGTAGATTTCGGAAGGAATTTTAGTACATTACTTGATAATTTGGCTTTCTCGTAGAGGAAATAAGAACATGTTTTGAAACGAAGTTCACGACTTAATTTTCGAACTTGTAAAACATTCGCAATGCTAGGCGAAGCTACTTTGGGGCCAATACAACAAGATAACTTTTATCGTTTTATGCCCTGCTCGTCGGTACTATCAGACGATGTAACACTCACAAGTGCAACAGTGTGAGAACAACATTAATTAAGCTTCTTCATATCATAAACTTCTCGAAAGCCTCTGACAAAGTGTGCTACGATGTTCTGGAATCATATATCGGTAATAGACTCTTCCGTGTTAGACATGGAAACGAATACTTCAAGCACAAAGATATATCGGCCGGCGTACCGCAAGGAAGCGTTCTTGGTTCGTATCTCTATCTGTTATATAAGCTTGGATTAGATAGTATGATACTCCACGCAGGGTTAGAATGGAATTAAAATGGACTGGAAAAAAAATTCAGAAAAGCTGGCATAAACCTACGGTATACCTAGGGACCTATAGTATACAACTTCGGCGTTGTACCAATAAAACAAATGCAAATTTTATACAAACTGGTCAAAATAAAAAGTGTAGAGAAACGGACAAAGCACCTTGGTATATTAGAAACGACGATACCCACATCTCGCTAGTACTACTATTGAAGCCGAAACTAGAAGCCTTGCGCGAAATCAGACTAATCGGCCACATCAACAATTAAGTCGTTTTCAAACAAATGTCAAAAATGCCCATAAATCAAAAGGGTATATCCTTTCTTGAGTTGCAGTACTGTCACAATGTCTTTAAAGCGTAAAGGTACTATTGCAACTCAACTAGGAATGCATGTTACCTCAGACCTGAAGCAGCATATATCCGATGCTTGAAAAGGGTACTGCCAGGCCTTGGTCAAAAACTAAGTCAGTTTTCACTCTTCAAAACTGGGTTGATTGTAGATGAAACCATCAACAACATCTAATACAACTCGACAGCGTTCAACGCCAAGCTTTAAGACCATCAGTCTATTTGTTACTAGAATCCGCCCATTTTTCTTGCCCACCTCTCTGTTTGGATACGATGGACCCAATTCTTACCAACCCTGATCAGTAATAGAATAAAAGACGAATCCACGAGTAAGAATAAGAACTAAAATAAGACTTCTAGGTTTGCCGGCCCTCAAGCAAATACTTTACATCGTTGGGAGATCTGCGTAACCCCCAGTGTTCAAAAAATAATATTTCGCGAACTTACTAGATTTGGAACCCAGGTTCTAAGCACCACTTTTTCTAGACAAATTTTTAGGAAAACTTGCCAACCAACAATATAAGCCCTTACCAGGAGTAACTTACTCCTATGTATATAATTTTTAAACAGGAATTATAAAAACGTTATAGATAGTGGTGTTTCAAACCGATGCATGGATCGTGTCTGAACTAACAGGTGAAAAATAAATTTTTCGTGTTCATACGTACTCGAAGAAAGACCAGCTTCAGATCTATACAGGATCAGAAGAATGTAGTAACATATTGTGCATAGCCATTATAAGAATAATGTGCCTGCGTGAAAAGTTCAATATGGTGAACACAATATGGCAGATATACTCGTAAGTTCAAAATTTAAGTCAAACTGGCAATGAGCGATCGTAATTTATTTGCAGGACTTTAACTTGAAACATAAGGTAGCCAAACTGCTAATTTTTTAACAGGTATACATAGTTTGTACACTTTGTCTTTGTCAAAACAGATTTCATCTTTACAAAATAGGCTTCACAAGAAGCGAAGTGAAACATCTATGATTTCATAAGTTTCAGATTAGTCAATAACTGTATTAGAGTAGAAAATTAACTTGAACCCGTATCGACCATGTGACAAAGAGGAAGTCCTCCTTCCTGTTTTGGGAGCAAAATAACCCTCTTCATCAGTTTAAGCCAAAAATGTCCATAAAATCCACTTAAAATTCCCCAATTCCAATCATTGGCCAACCCCAATAATAAGTAATTAATTCCCCATAATTGACATAAAATATTCGGTTAGCGAATAATCATAATGTGGTCCTTCGAGCCACATACACAGCCCCCAAAGCAATACAATAATTATTAGACGCCACATAAAATTGAAATCAAATTATTGGACAACAATAACTATATTTTTCTACAAATTTGCATCACAATTTAAGCCAATAATCGTTTCACAAAAAAAAATGAAAAAAAAAAAACAGAAGTAGTAAAACCCACGATATATGATTACTCACTCGGGGTGTAGGCCCCCCAAGGACCCCCCGATGAGTGTATAACAATAGCAATTTTCCATTGCATGCCCAAATTCTACAGGAATTGGGGTCTCGTCGGAACGAATGAGTCAATTGCCCCAACCAGACCACCCTCTGTTGTTTGCCTTCTGATTCGACACAGTCGACAATTGATACTTCTTTTTTTTCGTTCTTTTTCGGTGGATATGACCGAGCATGAGTCATACCTTAGGCGCCAGTCTGATTTTCAACTCAAGGATACCAAAACGAAATGAAGCAAAAAAAATCCGTTTTATGGGCGAACATAAGGAAGGAGCAAGCAGGCAAAAATTGTTTTATAAACCTCGCGTGTGGAAAGTTTCAAATCGTCGGGCAATTAATTTTAAAATAGAAAACAACAAAAAGGATAATGAAATGTAAAAGGATATCCTTACCAGCTGGCAAAATTGGTGCCCGGCACGTATGGCAGAAGCACTGCATAACAGAATCTCTTACTAATCCAATGATCATGGTGTATGGATTGGTTCTTTTTTTTTTGCCTTGTTCTTACTGAGAATCCTTCAAAACACACACACTTTACTTTGGGACTTTGTATGTACCTTTATTGAGTTGAGCGTTAGCCGGCTAACAACTACACACACTTCGGAGAGGAGGCAGAGAAAAGAATTCACGTGGTTCAAGGATAAACAATTTTTTATTTAGCTCGAGGATATGTGCAAGATCCTTTGATGTGAATGGAATATGATAAATGGGTGGGGCGCCTCCTTACTAGAATACGATAATGTTATGATGATAAAAATTTTGTTCAAAATAACACGAGCTCCACAAACACACGCGTTTCATACACAAAAAACAGGACGAGAGTGGCGGTTATCCTAGGATGTTTTTGTTATTTTTGTTTTTTTTTTTAGATTTTTCTTCGGCAAAACACTGAACGGAATCTAAAGAGAAGGCGGCACGGTTTGTTGAATCTAATTGAATATTCACACAAATTATCCTTTTTCTAGTCTGTAAGGAGACGACTTGACTTAGCTGGCTTCACTAGGCGTGTTGAAGATACGACTACTGAATGGTCATAGAGCGTTTTGACAATCGAGACTCTTGCTGAGAATGTAAGGATATACGACGATGAACTCGTCTTTTCCTATGTGGGGGAACGTTGTGGTATATTTTGGTCATGCGCTCTGTGGGGGTGGGTTCTTGATGGGCGCTGAAAAATTTTCACCAACATAATTGTCTACCGGTGGTTGGAATCGGAACATTCGAAGGGTGAGAGACAAAATCGAAAACTGCATTGGGGGAGAGAAATGGCATAGAGAACAGTCGAAAACCCGGAGAATTAGTCATGGCATCGAGAGACCAAAGACCGATAGTAGTGAGGTTCGTAATTTTCTTCCTTTTTTTTCTTTTTTCTTTAGTACCGACCGGCGCCGGTCTTCGAGAGATGATTCACATATCGGGGTAGGTTTTCGTTTTTCCCTCCCTTACTGTGTCGTAGTCATGTATTTATTCCTTCTGAAGGAATGCAATTATTACAAGGACTAAGAGAGAGAGAAAGAGAAAACGGAGATACCCCAACTATGTATTTAAAGAGATACGAGAAAAAAGCACACAAGGTGAGGTCGTTAAGTTTGTAGATGATGTATTTAAACTCTAAAGGACACACTCATCGTACTGTCATTCCTGTTGGCATCTGCACATCCTGCGTTTTTGGATGACTATCTGGGAAGGTAGGAAAAAACAACAATGTATCTATTTTTTGTTCCGTTGTCGAACCGGCTAAACTAGAAAACGTATTGAAAGTTGTTTGGTGGAGTGTGTGTGTGTGTTTGTTGAAATTCTTTCGAAAATGTTACGAAATAGAAGAGATAACAATGGTTCTACTCGAATAAGTCCTCCTCTGCAATAGAATAAATCATTTAGAAAGGAATATCATTTCGACGTTTTTACGAAACATTTGCGAAAGAATTTCATTTCATGAAAGAGCAGCAGCTTTGTTCAGACTCACTGACCTGCAAAGCGAAGATTTTCAGTGCTGCTTAGAAAGGAGGTCAACAGGATGATATGTATTTCGAGGTAATGTAATATTCTTAATTGAAAATATACAGAAACGAAAACTAGTTACCCGCAGAGGCTACCCAATGTGAATAATATGAACTAGGTACAAGACAACCTTGCGGTATACTAGGTACTTGTTTTCTTTGATTGATAAGATTTAAGTTTATTTAACATAGTTTAATGATGAGATTATTTTTTGGAGTAACCAACACCCACAACAATGGAAACATAAGTTCAAGAGGAGACTTTAGATTAAATCCAGTAAAAAAGCCAGACAGCTTTGGCCTCGCATATCAACATAGTAATACAATTCACAATCGAGAATTAATGGAAACGAAATCTATTGAATTTTGAAAATTGAATCCCCATCTCCAAATAAGGTCAAATACTACGAACTAAGTGTCGAATGCAAAATTTCCCTTCCTTTAGTGTGGACGCCGTACATGGAGTACACGCGAAAACCTAATGGCAACCGAGTCTCAAACAAAAAAGCACAAAATCTATTCTTACTTTTTCTCCCCTCTTCCAAAAAGAGTGTATAGATATTGGGTATCCCTACGTGATATAAAACAAAAGGGACTCAAGAATGGTGCTTCAAGACTGAAATAAGCCTGAACCCGACAAAAGCTACGACAGTACCTACATATGTACCATTAGCTAGAAAAAGAAAAGTTTAAAGACTGAACCCGAGAAGGATGTGATGTAATACATCAAAACAATTATACGGACTATTCAAAAACTTACCACCTCTGGCCTTTCCTAGAGACGATAGTAAAAGAAGATTCAACTTCCAAAAGAACTTTATTCGCAAACTCAGCAACAAAATGAGTTGAAGCAATGAATCCACAATCTAAAAAGTGGCACTCAGATGGATCAAGATCTGAAGAAATGTACTGGGCAGGAGTATAAGGGTCTAGCGTCTTTGAATCTATTTACAAAATGCAATAGGTAGATGGGTGGAAATCAATCTTGACAGAAACCATGACCATAGCCAAACTACTGGAGGAAGAAAACAGGGCTAGAACTTGGAGTAACACTTAGCATATGAGGCAAGATGCACTTACAATGCAACGCAAGACTTCTAGTCCTGCGAAAGGTTCAAAACATGCACCACCATGATGAAGAACAAAGTCTTACTAACAGGCTTCCTAAAGGGTCATTGTAGCAGATTGTAGGTGTACCTATCTGAAGAAGTTCTCTGCAGATTCTGAAATGAAATCAGTAAAATTCTGGAACATGAGTTGGAATTCTGTAAGGCACTAACCCACACATTTAAATATTTAGGGATCTACAAATTATCAAGTTAGGAAATACAGAGTCAACCCTCATCCTTCAATTCTTAATGGAAATTGAGTTGGAGAAGGTGCTCTAAAAGATTTCTTCCTGCGAGAACTCTAATGAGAGAACACTTTTTAAAGTTATAGAAGACAATCGACGTAAAGATCGTGCTCCATCATAACTCATCTTGGAAGAACAATAGCAATAGTCTCTGTTTGGGGTCATCCTTCTGACAAATGGCTCTGAACTTGAACTTATTTAATGTCATCATCAGGGGTTAAACCTAAGGGTTTAAGAAACCCTAAAGACGCACCGCGACCTCGTAGAGATGTATGTGCCGAGCATGTGGGCAAGTACAAAGTTCATAAGTCGATCTTTCATTTGGTCTAAGTGGTGGTATCTTTGACCTATCTCTGTATAGCTTAGTAACAGAATGATTTTAGGCAAGGTCCACCAAATGCTAAAAAAAAGTCTGTACAAGTTACATAGGTAGTGGGGTGTGAAATTGCACAAGTGTCAACATGTTTGATGGCTAAAAGGCTCGTGCTGCATCTGTATGGGATATTTTCTAAACGAATCACTGCCCAAATCAGCATCACACGAAAACAAGTACACCAGCAAAAGTGTCCTCACCAAAGACAAGAAACAAAACTGTTTAATCTACTAACTTATTACAGATAGCAGTCCTTTGGTAGCAACTTTTTTGTCACAGAAATACGACAGTTGCTGGTAAATATTACCTTACATGGTAGAATGTATACCCTAACAAGGTACCCATTAAAAACGAATACGCTTAAACGAAGCAATTTCCAACCTAAATAACACAACAGTAAACAATCGTAAATATTTAACACCCTGTACGAAGTTTTTTTGTTTCCCACATACCCGTGGGCTCACATGAAACTTATTGAGATAGGCCCGCACACTCTCACTATGTATTGAGCACGACTCATTAAAAATCCAAAATAAAATAATGCCTCTACTTACTTCATAAATTATCCAACATAACTACGAACATCAATTAGGGCTTACCTGCAAAGAAAAAAAAACAAAAAGCAATTTAACAACATGAATTTCAAAAATAAAATAAAAAAAAAATATTTAAATCTAAGAGGAAGCACTTAATCCCTAAGTGGTTGGTCAGCTAGAGATAAAAAAAAACCGAACAAACTTTTTCAAATGCCATAAAACATTTAGTTTTGAAAAATTACTGCATTTTAGCCGAAAAAAAATATCCTTGCTGGTGTAATGAACCTTCAACTCTCTCTCTTTCGCTCGGGGAAACGATTTTCCTGTTTTTCACCAACTAACCAACTCCGAAGGGGTAGGAAACTGCGTCCATCTTACTTGTGCGAATTTCCCCAAAGGGGTAGATGTTCGAACAGTTTTCGAAATTCACCACAGGAATACGCAGTAAAACAAGAAACTTAAGTCAACTATAAAATCGATTTCAACATTCACCTCCATTTGGTTGGCGTGTTGGGTGCAGTTTTTCCACAAAGGATGGTGTTGTTCGCGCGGGGGAATTCGTTGGAAACGCCGCCGCAGCCGCCGCCGTCGACGACGACGTTGACAGGTCCTGGGGGGTAGTAGTAGCAGTTCGAAATATCGTATGACTCACTTGGTGTACACGTATACACATCGACATCGCATGAAACGAGGACTTAAATCGAATTCATGTCGCCAGGATTTCTTCTTTTTCGACTCCTTTTTTCTGCGTCGACCAGGGGCTTGAGAAGGAGCCCAACTATCGCTGTGGGGGTCAGAAAACCCCCACCACCGCATACTGTTCCATTCTAAGAATTGCATAGAACAACGAGAAAAAAAAAAGACCGAATCCTGTTCTGTTATGCGATGCACTTGTTACCAAGGGGATTTCAAACGAATCACCAAACCGCCAACAACCACCGATTCTCGTTAGGGGTAGATAGGTTTGTGATGGTGGTCGCATAAGCGGAAAATTTAAAACACGCTGAATTCTCGAAAATCCGCAAAAGATGGCAACACAGGGTGGTGGTTGATTGCAAATACACATTTCGCACATATCCCATTTGCATTTGCAATTTTGTGGTTGTATTGTGTGGTTAAAGGGCGGGGGGTACCTTCATATTCGTTGCTGCTTGCTGCGTACGGTTCTCGGCTGGAATATCGAATTTACGCAGCACATATGCTGCTAAGGGGACGATTGGTATGCGGTGGTGTAAAATTGAAACTCTACTGCAGCACAGTGTTGTGAGATGCTTCTCACTCCGAAGTAAGTGTGTAAGCCTTTTTTCGAAATTAGCCAACTAAACCAATTAAAGGTGATAAAGTCGTCAACTCGAAGGTATTATCCGTTTGATGAAGGAATGACTACTTTATTATGGTTATGCGAGAACGCACTTCCGTGGCGGTACTAACTCTTTTTTCTTGTTTGGCTTCTTTTTGATGTTGGACCTTCACATGTGCCTATACGGACACATTTGTACATACGCATGGATGTACGTATAAATATGTATGGATGTGTTTGCCAAGCTTTGTTGGTGGCGGGCACAATCGGATTTATTGGGGTGGATAATTTCCGGCGGATAAATTGTTTTCATTTTTGTTCAGTGTCCGGGATTAATTTACGTAGTTTATTGATTTTGCGGATTTTAAAAGTTCATTGACCGTTCAATGTGTGTTTATGGGATTTTCACACTTCAAGTGACTATGATTGGTTATAGGAACAACAAACAAGTGTATCTGTGAGAAATAATCATCTCAAGTTCACTGAATTTGTGTAATAGATACACACATAGACACACAAATTTGGATTAAAAATAATCACAACAGAAGAAATATAAGATGTTTTAATATTAACGATTGATAGGTTTACATGGGATTTTAAGAAATCATTGGACTACATTGAACCAATGTTGTTCACCACACGCAGTGCTGCGTGTCTGCGGTCTTCCAAGTAATGCCTCAAAGCTGAAACGTTTTAACTTAAGTTAAACTTGTTAAATTTAAGTTAAAACGTTTGAACTTAAAGTTAAATAAGGTTGCATACATATGCATATACATATACGAAAAATTCGTATAACGGTAATATTGAAAATCAGCTATTTCTCGGGTATTTGTGCGGTGATTGGGCTAAAAATTATTATTTGTAGGTTATAAGACAAGTGCAAAATAATGGCATACCAAATTTTGCAATGCCACGCCCACTTTTATAAAACTTATTTTTTTTTCAAAATTTTTACTAGAAATTGAGAAAAAATTATTTAAGCAAAGTAATATGCCTTAAAATTCTCTATAATTCACTCAAACACCTTATCTGGCCACGCCCACTTTTTATGGGCATTTTTATAATTTTTCGTGAAAAACGTGGTATGCCACCTCATAGCATATGCCCAAACTAACCCACACATCAAATTTTATCGAAATCGTTAGAGCCGTTTTCGCGAAAATCCATTTTAACTGAAATCGGCCTTAAGTAAACTACCCTTAATTTTGAGGTTAGAATGAAAATTAAAATTTCGCCTCTAGGGAATATCCCACAGACCCTATATATGAAGTTTGATGTAAATCCGTTCAGCCGTTTAGGCCGTAGTCGAATATACAGACAGACAGACAGACTGACAGACAGACAGACTGACAGACAGACAGACAGACAGACAGACAGACGGAATTGCCGGACCTACTTTTTTGGACTTCTCCATCATAGTAATGTCAAGTTTGATTAAAATCTCGAGTTCGATTTTTTTCACGATTGCAATACTTGCCCTATAGGTATAGGTGCAAGTAAAAATAACTGAATGAGGTCTATATACTGAAGCACTCTCTGTACACAATAGGGCTCAATCACTGCGATACGACAACGAAGTCAGCATATTTCATGTATCCGGATGCCCGTATATACATAAGCAATGAGTACACACACTCAATAGATTAAAGAACTACATGTGATCCTTAGATACATATAATTGTTACTACAATAAACGTAAGCTATGGTCTAAGTGTATTCTACCTGCAACTTAGTTGTGTCGTTCAAACAAAACGCCCCTAAAAAGTGGGCGGCGGTCCTTTATAAATAAGACTTTGTGCATATTGGAATAATTTGTTCAAATGTATAAGAAGGAAGGTATATACATACAACTGTTGTTGCTGCTATGGCTTGAAAGTCTACTTGCCTAGCTCTACAGTCCACCTTTACGACAATGAATTTGATATTTCTTAGCAATGCCCCCGGTCAATTTTCATAGCGGTGGATGCGGTGAATATAATTATGCATATCCTTCCTCTGGATATTTGAAAGATATTTCAATGAAACACCCGATTGAGTTGTTCTTTGCGATGGTATTTAAGCAGAACTTGTCGATGTCGATGAGATGCAATGCAGACATGGAATGTAGGTAGCTAGAAAATCACTCCATTAAACAATTTCGTCCATCTTTGAATCCATTAATTGTAATCTCACTCTGTGCTGGATCCCTGGTTACTCAGACATCCCAGGAAATCCCGAAACAGACGAATTAGCCAAAGGTGGGAATGAACAGTAGCTCTCGATTGCTGAAGGCGAGCTTCATCTACCCAATGGGTGGCCAAATACATACAATATCTTTTCATTAGCTCTGAATCAGGAAAATGCAAGATGACATAATCTGGATACATACAAATCCAAGACAACAATTCTCTCCGAACTCCGGGCAATGACTTTTGTCGCAGCTGTATGGTTGAAGAAGATAAAGCTGCCCTGCGTTATCCTCATCATGAAAGCAAAATCTCAAGTTCTAAGATATCACCTCTTTGAGGGACTTGAAGTTATTGACAATTGGTATATCAATAAAGTCTGGAAACTTGTCCAAAAATCAAAATGTTGTGTGTGCACATATGTACATACATTCGTATATTCACAGATAGAGTATGTGGTAGTCATTTCAAACAGTCAAACGCTGTATTCCCTCATATTCAGTGTAATTTAAAAATTACTCACAGTCGGTTGGCCTCCTAGTGTTTCAATTTATTATTCATCGCCAAAATGCCTTTAATTATTTTCTGGCGTCAATTCAATGCGAGGAGCAAAAAAAACTGCATGCAATCACTAGCTTCCTCACCATTTCATATGGAAATTCCAACAAAACCTACCTCTACCTCCCCCCGATCAGTGTTATAGTTCTCAGCGACATGCAACACAAAGAATAACCCAGGAGCCGTTTTCCCACCCTGATACCGGTAATCAGACAATGAGCCGCCGTCTAATAGCAGAGTTTATCCGTAGAACGAGAGAGAAAGAGAGGAACAAAAATTAAAGGATATGCAAGGATATACAGTCACTCAACAACAAACAGCATGGAGCGACAAACAGCTATTTTACAACGACCAACAATACAGAGCTCTAGGATATATTTCATATCCTATTCCCCTATTTTTGTGTGCAGGATACGACGAATCGATATCCTTGCTTATTTTTTTCTTCAACACACATTCGCAAGGGTCCATGGCCACAACAATGTTCATCAATTATTAACCATGCAATTGTTGGCTTTTGCCTTATGTGTGCGTCTAGCATAGACTAGTCGTCGGCCCTTGTCCCTGTTAAATGCTTCCTAAGGACTGCTGCCATGATGAGGGACGTTCGGTATAAGTGTTGACTCAGTGCTGTTACAACAAACAAAACGTACTGTGCTTCATAGTCTCATTCTGCAGCTTTTACTTACTTCCCGTATTTATGAGTTTCGGGGCCACTACTACATATTGTTCGCATGCAGGCACGTTTTGTTGATCAACCAACCGTGCGTCGTCGTTGTTGATGACGCTATCCGTCCGACCGTCAGGCAACAGTTGCTTGTTGCAAAGCCACTCCCAGAATAAACTACGCTGTCGTCGTCGTCGTCTTGAACAGAATATCATAAACTGGGCAAATAACGAAGGAAAGGTCGTCAAAAATAGCGCAAGCAGTAAAGACACAAGGAGTGGTGGGTAGCCACTCAGCCAGGACAAAGGAAATAGAGGAAGAACATTTGAAGTACAAATGCGTTTCGCCATTTCGAATAAAGAAAGTGTAAATCGCATTTGTCCCAAAAATATCCCTGAATGAGTCATTCATATTTTATGGCTCAAAGAGGGAGGGAAAGAAAGCTATTTCATGGACTTTTTGTAATGCGAAATGTGGAGTTTTGTTGGGGGCACTCAACTGGGGAGAATTCTGCAAACAAACACACATACACGAAAAGGAATATCAAAGTGACAACAGATGAGGAAGCATGGTAGGATCCAACAATCTATACAATCGACTTTAGGATACATTTTTGGTTGAAACAAACGATGTTAACGCTACATGCAACTCCTGTGACATCAACAACTTATCACTTATCATTATAAGTTAAGAAGAAAAATAATCAAGTTACCAAAGCTAAGTAATTAGAAGCAAACTTATTTCGATGAAGGTGTTAAGTCTACTAAGCCATTTTAATAAGTTTCATTTCTGCAACTTTGCAGGAACCATTTGAAAAGTTCAGCGAAATAGGCGTTATTCTTTTTTAGTTCGGAGCAGAGCCTGAGTTGTCAAAAAAAATGTTCGTGTTTCTTTTTTAGATCAGAGTGCTCAGAGCGCTCTATGCGTGTTTCTTTTTTCGCTCAGAGGGTGCTCAGAGCGCGATCTATGTGCTCGATATAAATTGATAGAGCACCCAGAGCAAAAACAGAGCACGATGATTTTGACGTTTGATAGGAGAAAAAAAAAATCAAAAAACAGAAACGAAAACAATTGAAATCTCGCCCAATGTCTTGTTGTTTATTAATTATTAGAAGAAAATGAAATTTTATATGTGTCTTATTATTATTTCTGTGTTTGGAAGTCAAAAAGCATTAATTTTTCATTGTTTCAGTTTTATGTGCTCAATCGTGTTTCTTAAATAATTCAGAGCGTTCGGAGCACACTCTGAACAGAGCGCGCTCAGTTTGTTCATGCTCTGTTCAGAGCTCTGCTCCGAACTAAAAAAGAAAAACGCCTAATGTTGCTGAAGCAAAGCTCACGCATCCCTTATCATTCAAAACTACATTGCCTTTGCAAGTTTTATTAGGTATTGAAAAACTAAATCTAAACGTGGAGAGAACCTCTCTGGATGTGGTCGGTTTCAAATACGAATAAATAGATTACCTCCATTTGCTATTTCATGGCAAATAGCGAAAGTAATCTTTATTCTTGAAGCACTTATCATTTAAAGTTGCAAATAATTGAGTTCCATTTTCAATAATAGAACACTTATCAATAAATAAAATGATAAGTAAATATATAAGTGTAAGTAGGAGCAAAACAGAACTTTGATGGCTAATTGCTCTCAAAAATATTTTCAATTTCAATTTAGTCTCTTTTCTTTATTTCTCACGAATTCCTTTCCCCAATTTGTGTACAGTTACATATAATCGATTTCATCGAATTCCATTTCTTACAATTCTGTCCGAGAACTTCTACAAAATTTTTACCATCAACTAAGTGATCCGAGGGAGATGAGGTCAAGGTAAAGAAGGTAGGCCCTGAGATTGGCGTGTAGGTTGTCAATAGGAAAACTACTCTGAATTCGATATCCCTGATACCAACCCAATCACGGACTGAACTAACACTTGTTAAGAATGAATTATGGGGAGCTAGTACATACCTAGTACAAAACACAGGGATCAGAGTACTTCCCTAAACACCTTCGAAATAGACCATTGGTGAGATAGAAAGAAGTGGTCTAAGATGATTGAAGGAACCCCTTGTTTACAGAAATAAAATCAATCATTGAAGATTTTAGAAGGGACTGTGTCCGTCATATATGTATGTACATAGGTACGGTTTAATCCATGATTGAAAAGAATTATTTAGTCAAGAACTTGAATTGTTCAAATATTGTGATATATTGTATCGTGCACCTGCAAATACCGGCCAGAGAGTATTGTTTTACAAGTTTTCATGTGGAAATAGGACCTTAGAGTGAACTCCAATGAAAAATCTTTCTTTTGGCCTCGAATGCCCTTCAAGCAAAAATTGGTTTGTCCATAAAATGTGAAGAAAAGTAAAAACCATAAAAAAGTAAGTTTTTGATAACCTGTCCTCCCTATTACGTAGCCTTTGTACAGTGGGCGTGACCGTATTACAATTCGTTTCAATGGATCACACATGAAAAATGTCACGAAAATCCGTTTTGCAACGAAAACGCCCCCAAAAAGTAGGCGTGACCAAAAATGATGTGCATTTAATTGTAGACAAATTAAAATATGTGAAGATTTGGTTGCAGAATTTAAAAAAAAAATTGCATTTGCACTGCTTCTCAGAAAAACCCAGATATGAAATCTTCCACTTAACTATTGCAAAATTTAAGGCACCAACATACGAACGTATACCCTTAGGATAGGGTATAATAAGATTAGGAGTTAGACCGGTGCCTTTAAGACCGACCTAAGCTAGAATATAGTTAAAGCAAAACTTCACAAAGTTAGGCAATGCTTTAAGCACTCAATTTGCACTCAATGGAATCCAAGCATAGTTAACCCATTTAAAGCTTCAATTGGCCACAGCATTTATTAACAATTACATACATATTTCGTATCATAAACTCTTTGCCCTAAACAGGAACAGCAATAGAAAGTGTTGGGATCTTGGTGTTTTCTTAATGAGCTAAATCTGTTTTCACAAACATAGTGTTCCATCTTTTTTTGTACAGACTGTAATATGTAGAAGTTTTGGGAATATGGTCTTTAGAAAAAAAATTACTTGCAAATTATGAGGAAGTAAGTCTAACTCTAATACATATTTCTTCGACGAAAATTGATTTTATAAATAAAAGTCTTTCGGTATTTTATGTTATACAGTACCCTGTATCATATACCATCTCTGAAGTTTCAGGCTCAGCTCCACCGTTTATCGGAATTCAAAGGACAGTATGAGAAATGCTACTGATATACTAAGCTGCATGGGATTCAAAACAAAAGCAGATCATAAAATTACTACCTTATATGCATTTAGTTGCCTGTGAACCGAGGTTAAAGCCCGAACGTACTTGATCGAATCACTAAATTCTGTCCCTGGTTTTCGAATACTAGAACAATATTGCCGACCAAATATTTATGCACATTTTTTCACCTCCACCCTTCCAAAGACTCCTAGTCATGTCGTTCTCTAGAAACTTCCTCTTATCATTTTGTCCTGTCATTTACAATTAGAGATATCAATTTTCATTTATCTATTAGTGGTCGTATGTGTTGCACCATCATCGGTCTCTACTCATTGCCAAGAGCTGAACTGCTGTTGATAGAGTTATGCCAAAGTGGTATTCCCTTTTGTTAACAACTGATGAAGAAGGACATATCTAGAAGCGTTCTGTTTGATTGATAAAAGCACACCCCGCCCAGTTATGGGTGAATATCAATTAATTAATGGCTGTCAGTAGTATGTTAGCCATATAATTGTTCCCGTTTGTAATTGAGTTTATTAGCTCGGCTACCTCATTCTCTCTCTCTATTTCTCTTTGTGTGATTTGCAGTCAAGAGTATTAGGACTTCATAAGCGGATAAGTGATTGAGTGATGCGATTTTGGTATGATAGCATTTCGGTACTCACTTGGTACTGACAAATGAAGTATAGTTCTACGGAACCATCAGAGTTTTGGAAAAGAAGCCCAATGAAGCTTGTAAAATAAACTCTTCTATCTAATTTCCAAACCATTATCATTCATTTATCCTTCTTTCAAAACATGGCAACCACCATCTTCCCTTCTCACAAATTTAAACAAAAATTCATTCATCACATACACAGCCCACACAACCCACACAACCCACCTTATCCGTGGCTGTGCTCCTAAAAATTGTGGAATTATAATCCAATAACCTGCCATCGCCAGGAAAGAAACGAAACCCACTTATCATCTTATCATGGCTCAGAGCACAGAATTTACTGGCTGCTCCTGGCACAAGGATCACTTCTGCCTTCAAAAACTTGGAGTGTAAAGGAGAAAAATGCAAAAAAAAAAAGGATAAAATGAAAAATTTCAAAATTATGATACGATTTACTCTTACACACCAGCAGCATTCCCCACACACATATATCCTTTCTCTCGGTGGTGCCTGTCTGTACAAAGTGGTTCGCAATTCAAGTTATCCTTCCACTTCTCTACCACTAATCGATTTTTCCACTTGGCTCCTCCGTGGCTTGTATGGTGAAAAAGATTCTCTGCAATCGCATCTCAAGTGGATGTAGTAAAGAGAACGAGAGAAAAAAAAAAGAAGAATCCAACCCACTGATAGTGTCCTTTTGTTAGTTTGTTACATTGTCATCGGTGCGCGCTCGTTTCTGATGCCAAGAATTAAAGGATAAAACCTGCTGACTGTCTGGATGACTGAATGAATGAATATGGGTCGGTTTTCTGGAGTCTGGTCTGGTCCATTGTTTAAACTGTTGATAGTCGGTAATTAATCGGATTAAGAGCTGAAAGATTAGTCAAGGATGAAATGGACAATTAAGGAGACACGCAGTCGGTGTAAAGGGATGATAAGAAAGAGAGCTCTCTTTACTTAGGATTGGGGGGCAATTTCTGTGAAACATTCATTTGCAAACGTTTCGCCATAATTAGGCAGGAAAGTTCGAATAGACATAACGACGCAGTTAATTGCCACAAGTTGTTCCTTGACCTTCACGCGATTGTGCTTCGCTGGCAAATTGCTGCGATTTGTCCATTTGCCTCACAGAAATGCTTAATAGCGTTTTCTCTGCGTGTTGTTCGGTTTCAAAGGTGAATTCGTGCCTATCCGTTGCGTTCCTTCGAAGGAAATTACGCTAATTATGTCGATTTGCGTCGCAATATACAGGCAGTTTGTATTTTGGGGGAAGATTCAGGGGGTTTAGATTTGTGGCGAAAATTTTTATCCTATTCATGTGACACTAACCACACAGTCATATGTCATACGTGGCTACCATTTGGTGGGGTCAACTCGAATTTGAAAAATCAAAGCCAGTTTTATAGACTTCTACGGAGACTAAGCGTTATTCCTAGAAATCACCTGAACGTATACATAGGCTTGTATAGTGAACTAAACAGTTCAAAAAAGAGCTCTATAAAGTAAGCTAAGAGAGCTAGTTCCCAGTGGCATTTTATTTTGGTTCAGTAGTTTAATAGTTCATTTAGTGAGTTGTGTGTTGGTATTGAGTATATTGCGATTAAGACCAGTTTTTGTTTAATACGAAATGGACCATACCGAATTTCCTGAGCAGTGAACTACACTGAACTAAAAGAGCGAACTAGTTCTTGAACCAAACTGAGAGCTCTCTGAACTGAAAAGGCACAACCCTAATTGGATCTCGATTGTACGAAAAGCCTTTCTATCACGGCGAGCCCATTATGGCATATTTTACATTTGGATTTGCGTCTGCGCTCTTATAATGCTCAATTCACGCATGAATTATAGCTAGCTGATCACGGTATGCGTTGAACATACGCCGATTGAATGATTGAACATACAGTGTTGGACAAAACTAAGGAAACTGAACTGAATGAAACATTTAGATGCGTGTAAAAGAAGTAAAATGCAAAATTTTTAAATTCATTATAATAAATTTATTAGCTTTATCTCAATACTGCTCAAAATAAAATAAAAATAATAAGAAAATTCTATCAATAATTCATAATAAAATAAAGTGCACGTACAAACTTGCACCTATGTCTCAAATTCTTGTGTGTATTTGAGGTAAAAATAAATAAAGGAATATATATATATGGAGGTAAGCATATGTAAGTTGACTATAAATAAACCATCGTTCTAAGCAGATTGACCAAAAACGTCAGATATCATCTGTAAGATTTGATAAGGTTCTTGAAAATTAAGCATCGTCGTTAAATTTTCTTCAATTTCACTCAAATTCATTGCCTTTGAACTCCGGTGAATATGCCAAAGTAAGTCCCTAAAAATGTAACAATATTTTCTTTCTCTCTCTCTGTCTTTTAACCAATGAAAATGAATTTCAGACAAATCCAGTAGCACGTGTGCACCAATCAAAACCTGTATCGTAAGGAAAAAACGTTTCCATGACAACAGCTGTATTCTAGGAAAATTTTTTACAATGGTATATAATTTTGAAAATCGGTTCAGTAGGAAGAAGTAGGGATAAAATTCATGTTTGGCTAATAATGATATGAAAATCGTATTTTTGTTAAGCTGGTTGTAAGGAAAGTGGAATTTTAGGCAGTTTTAACCAAAAACGTGGTATGCCATCTCATAAAAGGCTTATTGAAAAGGCTTATTTTAATATAAAATTTAGTAAAAATCGTTGGAGCCGTTTTCGAATAAATTGGCTCCAAATGCTCGATTTCGCGAAAAATACCGTTATACTAACTTTTGGCCAAAAATGTGATACAGTTCCTGATAGGATTTGAGACGCTTAATCTTATGTGAAAATTTTAATAAAATCGTTGAAGGCGTTTTCAAGCAAATCGGCTTTTAGTCAGCTTGGTTCTAAGTACCGTTGTATCATACTTAGATCAAAACGTGGTACGCCATCATGTTGCATTACTTCGTGCTAGTCCGAATATTAAATTTGAACTAAATCATTGGAGCCGTTTTCCTACAAATCGACTTTTTGTCAAATTGGCTATAAGTAAAGTACCATTGTTGCCAATTTTGGTAAGCAGCACGATACGTCATCTGATTGCAATTGACTAGACTAATTGAAATATGAAGTTTAATCAAAATCGTTAGAGCCGTTTTCGAGAAAATCCCTTTTAACTGAAATCGGCCTTAAGTAAACTCCCCTTAATTTTGAGGTTAGAATGAAAATTCCGATTTCGCCTCTAGGGATTATCACACAGACCCTATATATGTAGTTTGACCTAAATCCATCCACTCGTTTAGGCTGTAGCCTCGTGCACAGACAGACAGACAGACAGACGGCATTGGCGGACCTACTTTTTTGGACTTCTCCATTATAGTAATGTCAAGTTTGATTAAAATCTCGAGTTCCAAATTTTGCACGAATACAATACTTGCCCTATAGGTATAGGTGCAAGTAAAAATATAGTAATTCATGACATTTTGACCGGACAAAACTAAGGAAACTCTTCGATTTGATTAAAGTAAAAAAATATTTTTAAATAATATGCAGTATTTTTTCTTTTTTTTATGTACCTACAGTCCCTTTTTACTGTATAAAGTGACGGTAAGCTAGCGTTTAAGTTTCACTCAAAATTTGATTACTGAGAGTATAATACCTATTTTGTTTAATAAGGGAATACAATGGCGCGTAATAAGTATGACGAGAGCTTGCAATTAAAAATAGTTGATGTTTATAAAAATGGAGTCACTCAAAAGGAAATCAGTAACAAGTACTCAATCCCAAAATCAGTTATTTCAAAACTAATAAAAAAATATAATGTAACTGGTTCAGTAAAAGTGATTCATAGTGGTGGCAGGTCCAGAAAAACCACACCAAGACAAGACAGTCTCCTACTCCGCAGAATAAAAGCAGAGCCTGATATTTCCGCAAGAGCCCTTGTTAAGGAATTTGATTTGAAGATCCACGAAAGGACGGCCCGTAGACGAGCTGTTGAGGCCGGATTGTTTTCAAGACGACCATCAAAAAAACATTTAGTTTCTAAAAAGAACCGTAGAGATCGTATTGCTTTTGCGCAAAACTACGGATCTTGGACCTTGGCAAAGTGGAAGACTGTTCTTTTTTTTTTTTTTTTCCCAATCTCCCGACATGAACCCCATCGAGAATTTATGGGAAATAGTCAAACGAAAGCTAAAGGACAACATTTCCGTAATCATCAGCAACTTTTTGAGGCATTTGACGAAGAATGGAAAAAAAACACCACAATCCTTTATTGACAACTTAATAGAATCGATGCCAAGACGATGCCAAGCAGTCCTTAAAAATAGAGGCGGTCCCACAAAGTACTAACTTTCACTTAATATTGGCATAGAAGTACTATAATATATTTTATTTCTTTAAGTTTCCTTAGTTTTGTCCGTTCAAAATGGTATGTGTGTCATTATATTTTTTTTTTTTACAAATTGTTAATTGAATTTTTAAAATTTTTTTTTTTTTACTTTAAGTAGTGTTTATAAGAATAATAAATTTATTATTATGAATTTAAAAATATGGCCTTTACTTTTTTCACACGCGTCTCAATGTTTTATTCAGTTCAGTTTCCTTAGTTTTGTCCGATACTGTATGTATGCATGTATGTATGTGTTTTTGTGACGAAGTTTCACACTTATTCTACAACGGTAAGTCTCATTTTTCATTCGATGGTGAAAGACCACTGGATCCACAAGAAGTCACTGTATGGTGTACAATTTGGTCTGGTGGCGTCATTGGTCCATGCTTCTTTGAAAATGAGGAAGATACAAACGTCACCATCAATCGCTACGGCGAAATGTTAACCGATTTTTGTTGGACTCAAAGCGAAGATATGGATGTGGAAGGCGTGTGGTTTAACAAGACGGTGCCACATCTCACACAAACCGACCCGTCTTGGCTTTGTTGGCAAAGTTAGCTCGCGGTTTGGTAATGAAAACTGGTCACCCTTCACTTAGCGTCCAATCTGACCCGTTTTGTTTCTCTTATTTTAAATCTTATTGAATTTCTTATTGTCTAAAGGCAATATGACTGTATCCAGACTTCCCAGACAACTTTAAAATTAATAGTATACCTGCCTTAGTGAACCTGTGAACTGCTCCTGATATAATTTGACTAAGAGGCGACTACAATCGACAAAATGCAGATAGCCAAAAGTGTGAGTCATAGGAATTGATCCTGAACTAAACCTCTCAAGATCTGGTTTCCTCAGATCTTGACAGTATTTTACTTCTGTTTAAAGACATGGTGGCTTTAAGAACCAGCGTATCTATCTCGTGTAAAATTGTTCTTCGGAAGATTTGCACTAGTGCACTGTCATTTTTGTAAGAAATTTGATTTTACTGATCTGCTCGCGGTAGTTCAATGTTGATCTACTTATCTTCTTTCAAAAACAAGAATTTTTTCTCTCAAAAACAATTTTACCATAATTGATCATTACTAAAGGGATCCAAAATATTCCGATCTTCATAACATTTTACCTTGATTCTTCCAACAACTGTACACCTAGTTTTAAATGAATCCCCATGCCTGATCCTCAAATGAAGTGGATATCATAAATCATGTCATTTTCGATTGATGAGTTAATCAACTGGTAAAGCTGCTTACCCTCAACCCGAACTCTTTACAAAAACCAATCAAATTCGTCAACCCTTTGACTTGTACGTCAAAGTTTATCCTCAAGTGACCCTTGCAACGGTTTTATGTAACCATAATACGACCCCTATCCAAATATATTGTCCCCCGTGTCAAAGTCAGGGTCATTTCATTTGAGTCATCTTCCAATTATTTTCACACCATCCTCACCTCAATGTCAAGGTAATTTGCCATTGTCACATCTAACAATCGCACCTTAAGCCACCGTCAGCCGTCAGATGTAGATACAATATTTCTTGTCCATTGTTTCGAAAGGTCCATTCAATGCAAACAATAAAATACAGAAACAACTACAGTCTTACTAACACTAGGACCTACTATCATCTATTGTTGTAGAATATTTATTTTTTATCATCCTTTTCATGTCCCGGTCTGCTTGTATTAGATTCTATTTAATATCACATACCGACCACTATACATGCATAGCGAGAAAGAGAGAATTGTTTTCATCCTTTCGGTTCATGTTTTTGTCATAAGTCCTTCCTAAATGGCATATGCAGCACCAGGCGTCAGTGGCAGTAGAAGTGGTGCCACCACCCACTTTGTTATCTAAGACCATGTCCTTTACAAATGGCAAGGATGTACTCTGCTATATACGTACATATATATATGTTTATGTATATATTTTCTTGAACAGCAAGACAAACCATCCAAGGCAGAGTCACATCTTAAAGGTTCAAGTTCCTTCCTAAGGATGGATATCGATCTTTTTATCAATATGTGAAATTGATGTTCCTCTTCCTTCTCCTAATGTTGGTGATGGTGCGCCTACTGCCGCCTGGTATGTGCGGCGGTGGTCGATTGGAACTCGAGAAATGGTAGGCATGTGACATGACTACCATTATTGGAGAATGTTATTGGAGTCAAATGGAGCTCCATTGAAAAAAAAGAAAGGAAAATGTCGAAGAAAATAAATTTAAAGGATGTGTCTGGAAGGAGGAGGAGATGGTATTATTTTTATTTTGTTTGTCTTTTTCGTTTTCTTCCTTTCTTTTCTCATTCTTCATTGTTTCTTGGTGGAACTTTAATTAAATGAAAAGGCAAAGTGGATAGGAGCAAAAAAATAAGGGAAAACCCCGAAAGGGATAATGACAAATACATAGTATAAGGCCTGTTTTTTTTTTTGTATAGAAAACTTGAGGAATGCGATGGAGAAGAAGTGTTTGGAACTATGTGGATCATCAACTCACACAGTAAAGGCAGAGAGAGTATGAAAGATGAGACAAAGAAAAGAACGAGAATAACTTTGATTGTCTACATTAAACCCTAGGGAACGAAGTTCTTTTATTGGTTTCAGTTCTACGGATCGCTTTGTGGAATTTATGAAGTTAGTAACTCTTACGTGCCCTTATGGGCAGAAGCTTTGTCACAGGTTCCCTTTTCCCCCGACATGGAAACCTGAACAATTGGAAAGAGACCTTTTTGGTAGGTAAAACTTCAGGAAAAAGGCAGTTTTTTACTTCAAATCCACAAAGCATAAGTGTTATACTACAATGTGGTACCAATCGTATAAGCTCTCATAGATAGATCACGTTTTAGATGAAAAATGGAAACTTACTCCTTTAGAGCGGTGTGAACGCCAATTTTCCAAAAGTATGTGCAATTACTTGTATAAGCTGATGACATTGATATCATCGACAAACACGGCGAGCTGTCAGTGGTGCGTGTGCAATTATTGGCACAGTAGCGGCTGATAGGGGTTTAGCTGTGAATGAAGGCAAAACGCAGAACAAGAAAGGGACAGAATATCGAAGAATCCGGTAGAACGTCGCAACAGACAGTTATATCTTTGAGGTAGTTAACAACTTTGTATACCTTGATCCCGCTTTAAACTCTAACAACGACATAACTCCAGATATCAAACGAGTTACTTATGCTAATCCCTGTCGACCTGTACAAAAAAGTCATTCTAAGACAGGACTAAGTCGACTAAGATCGGTAGGATATGTAGAGGTCTGTGATTTCAACCGGAAGGGACAACGCAGTAAAAGAAGAACTTGCCTTAGGTGGCGGGCATAAGTGTGCAGCTAGACTCTATTCAAGGACCCCACTTCTTGGTTCAAGCCCAAGCCCACCCTCACTGTACCGCCTATATAAGTAAGTACCTACTTTAAATACTCGTTAAGAAAGCTATTGGTAGCAACAGAATTTCGCGAATTTTTTTTTGCATTTTTCAAATGTTATCAAAGCGGTGGAAGGATGGAAGGAAAATCAAGAACACTCTAAGGCTTTTCCTCACATAAACGTTCGTTTAGAAGACATACTCTAAACACAGCTAAGTTAGCTTCACATCAAACTATTCCTGGGTCAGGATTTAGCTGAAACCAGCCATAAGCTTTATTAACGTAAGCTGCGTTGTACCCGATACAGTTTTGATGACATTGCGTTGACATACATAAGGATCGAGCCGTAGGATAAATATCGTAAAAGGTAGTTAAAAACTTTCTAGTAGTGGATTGGAAGAAATTCACCTTACATAATTCGATGAATTAATAAGTATTAAGTACCATGCACGTACATACGTACATAAGTGTCTGACTGCCTTTTGTTCTAAAATGCATGATTCAACAGGACAGAATGCCTACTCCATCAATGAGGACTTGGGAGGAACAACTCTAAGAGGAAGGGAAAGTAAAGCTACTGATCTGAATACAGTCCTAAGGAATTAATAAATCATCTCATCTACATTGCATCCACTAAATCAAGCGAATGGAGAACAACGTGTTTTAGGTAAAAGAATCGTTCAAAACAGGTTAGAAACGACAAATGAAGACTGAGCATTCGGCAGGAAATCGAAGTTATGGGACTGAATTCTTCTATAAGCAAAAGGATTTGAAGAAAGAAGTCCGCAAGGCTACAAACATGTGCCGTATTTCTGTGACCATGTTCTTGAGTTCTTAGAAAGAAGATTGAAAATCCATATCCACCAAAGTTTTGCGGCAAACTACCTACACAAACGAGAAGAGTCTTCGTATGAGTGGTCCTGCACTAGCAACAAAGAAGAATGGTTTCTTTATGTGTATCTTATTATCCTGATCTACTTAGCATACAGTTTTTCGACTCAATCGACCTTCTGTGTGGGTGGTGTTGTTGGGGCTTTTACATCTAATCTAATAAAATAATTTCCCCAAACCGTTAACCTGTTGACAGTCCAAATTTTTCCAAGACCTCATCCAAATTCTCTTTTCCTGAGAACATATTTACTTTTTTCATAAAAAAAAAACACTTTCTTCTCCAGACTAATGATACTCATAATAAAAGAAAGGTTCAGTGCACTTCTTCTTCCGCCAAATAGATGCACCCGCCGAGCTGAAACAGGAGTCGATTCCACAAACTCCGTCAAAAGCTATTTGTGCCAATCATAAAAATGTAAACTACTGTCACAATGTTATTGCAATAGTGAACCTCTCCCGCCCATAGCACACAGTCATTTCCATCACACACAACACAGCGTCTCCAAGACATTTTCATGTTTCATGAAAAAGGATACCGTGACGACACAAAAATAATAAAAAAAAAAACACGAAAGAATAAGGTGTTTCCTTTCTATCCTCACACAAGGAAACTTTCTATCTTCACGACACAACGATGCTGGTGGTAAAATTACCAAAAATAAAAGTTTACGATAGATTTTTATTACGTAAACGTATCCTTAGTGTGTGCTTTGGTATATGTATACATCCGCATCCGCATCCGCATCCATGGCGAGAGAAGAGCCATATGAAGGTTTTGAATGTCACGTTTCACGTTAAAGTAATTAGTAATCACAAGTTTGAGTTTGGGGGGCGAAAACGCACGAAAATGGTTGATCCTTTGTGTACGTGGTGTGTGTGTGTGTGTGGGAGGAAGACACAACTTATAGTTATGGACGTTTTTGGCAACCAAGATGTGGGTGTGTGTCTAATGTCGGCTAATAAATTCAATTAATTTCGAAAGGATGGATGATTTGTGCAACTTGAAACTTTGTTGCAATGCCAAGTAGAAAGCCAGGATAACACGATAAATGGAAATTGTTTACCAAGGGATAAATATGAAATTAAGGCTGTGCAAAGGGGATGTGTACTCGTATCTACTCTATTTGATTAAATGCTTGTTTCGAGCTAATTATCTTTGCACGTACAGAACGGTCTTCATCATAAAGTTGAGCAGGGAACTTGGTTAAGTGGCATTAAATCGGTTATTTGGTTAATGAAGTTGTGGGGAAACATACATACTAGGAGCGCTATAAAGTTAAATTCTAGGGAAACCACTTCACGAGAAAACTCGAAGAACAACCAAGCGAGGAAGTTTCATTGATTGCAACCCTACTCCGGCGTAAAATGAATACCTTCTGCGTCTCCCCATCTAGTAGTTCCAGCCGCAGACTTGCATTTCCATATAAATCGGGCTTACGCTGTGCAAAAGAAGCTTGACTGTTCCCATTCCCTCCTGCCTGTAACTTCATGAAATTTGCATGACAGACGACATGCGATTGTGCAGTTTTTTGTGGCGCGTGTTGGTTGGTTGGTTGTTGTCGTCTCCCCTTTTGCGTTCGTTACCAGAGCACACCAAGGGATTCGAGTGAACAGATGATTAACAAATCCTTTGCTGCTACCGTCATGTTACTTCCATGACAAAGTCCTGTGGGACACAAAGCAGAGCACATTTTGTCCTCACTTCCTTCGACGTTCCTGTTTCATTTTTCGTTGTACTTTGCAATTAAGGAAACCTCCCCCTGCCTATACCCACTCCCACTCATTTTGCATGTGTTTCCCGTGCTCCAGTTGAAAGCCCCCAATGCATGTCGTGTCCCTTTTAAAGTCCACCCCATGCGTGTTACAACACACATTGAATTAAAGTGGCTGCAGTTTTTTTTTTGTTGTTTTTTTGATAAATTACACTTGCAGTGTCACTGGAGTGAAAGTGACACGTGCTTAAAATCTCGAAATTAATTTAATTGAATTTTTTATTTTCGTCCTGTAATGGGATACACGCGAATTATTGATGATGGCGCACACATGAATAAATCAAATTTCGACACAAACCACCGGTGATCTAGTCGGAGTCGTCTCGATGGGGGGTTGGCTTTAATTTTTAATTATGACAAATGGTGTAAAATGTAAGCGAGACTGATTGTTTAAATAAAATTCGCACTGGCAGCGTGTTTTTCAAGTGCAAGCCCCACGGGTATCCGCGTGCGTGTGCGTATGTGCATACATTTCATGATTAATGCAAATGCATCCATCCATCCACTTGTATCCGACGGAAATGGATGGATTTTATTTGTGGAGAGAATATGAGATTGGTAGAAAAAATCACTCGAGACAAGTGGTTTCTCTCAAGAGGTGACGGGGAGGTTGCACCACTTTCGATCGCGACGTAGTCGACTTTGAGCGAACGCGGAAGACCGCTTTCACTTTCAAAGTACTTGGATTGGATCCTACTGAAACAATTTCCTTTGACTTGAACATGAGATGTTCTGAATGCATTTGAAAGACGCCTCTCATCGTCTTTGCGTTTGGATTTGTTCAGAGATTTATGCATAATTAGCACGTTAGAGGGAGCTCTATGACTGAATTCATTGATCGATTTTTAATCGACAACAGCTAACCGATCCGATATTTGTCGATTCTTGATGGAGACAGAAGTGTGGCACCTTTATTTGCGCTAAGTACATACATACATACATAGTTTACATGATCGCTTTATTTAGATCCAGCTAATCAAAACTGGGGATGTATCCCCACCTTAAGTCAGGCAAACATAAATATCATAAGGAAGCCAGGTAAAAGGCCTAGTGAAGGTGTTCTCCACCATCTCGTCACAAAGATAGAATGAGCATTCCACTCCAATGTATGTACATATCTTCCTACACATCAAGGGGACTTTCGAATAGCAAGAGCAATCATTAAGGGAGGTATTCAAGATTCGATCAATCATTGGAAACGAGTTGCTGTCTGTATCTGCAGCAAAAGACAATCCCCAAAGAAGAATCATCACTTCCCTTTGCTACCGACAATCTTCTAATCGACCAAATGCGACTAGGCTGGATCATCATTGGTTATGCGCATGATTTGGCCATCTTCGTCAGTGGCCAGCACAGTTCACCTATTTTTTAGTCTCGTGCGTGAAGCTTTTCTATACATGTTAGAGTGATGCAAAGAACGACTTTCCATCCATCCTTACGAGATCATTTTAACGCTCTTTCCTGTGCGAAAGTGTCCCACTATGTTAAGGAAGGACAATAGAATACATAATATCTTCTCAGATATTCTATGCCTTGAAACAGTATCATTATACAACTAAGTGGACTCCAAGTCTGCTAAGTACTGCTACGATGGTCAGAAGAGTATACAGTACTTGGAACTAGTGACCAATTGAACTAGATAGCAAAGTATACAGTACTTGCAACAACTGACCAATTGAACTAGATACGGTTGTCTCAGAATCTGCGATCATAGGACCATACAACCAAGTGAGGTAAGTGAACTAGTTTCCAATGACATTTTATTTTAGTTAATTTAGCTCAGTAGCTAAACTGCATGCATGTATGTATTATAGTTCAGTAAGAACAAGGGAACTGAATTTCACACATGAACATACTTATGACCGGATTTCCTCAACAAAAAGCACGAACTAGTTCAGAAAACAGATGTGAATTGAACTGAGCGCTGTCTGACCTGAACTAAAATGCACAAGCCTACTCCAAAAGTTGTATCAAGGCTCATTCCTACCAGCAAATGCTTAACTCAGATAAAAAAAAATTAATCAGGTTAGCTTTCGCACAGGCCACTGTGGCCTAGGTCCCTACCACAAAAAAAATACGATTCAAAAGCCCTTTTACGTCACAGTTGTTTCAAAACTATACATAGTAATTCGAACAGATGTCGGTAAAGGAAAATATTTCAATCATGTTGCAAGCTAAAGATCCAACTTATTGAAGAGGCTTGTTGATTCAGACTAGCTTTACCCCGGAATCTTTAAGTTTCGTAGGTACCTGGACTATGGTACCTGGATATGTATTACAGCACCAAATTTCTATTTAGGCCTCCTGGTTACCCTAATATTTCATTCATTTTGAAAGCAAAGTGTATTCAAACACAGAAGTTGGAATGGGCCTTGTCCACGGATGAGATTGCACTTTAGCGAACAGTAAGACGCATAAAAACCGAACGCAGTGCTTTTAAGCGCTAAGTCAGGGTTTTCGTAATAAAATAAATCAGATACATCTTGTAAAGACAGTGTCAGTTCGCGGTCGAAATTATAGTTGGAAGAAGTCCAAACCTAAAAATTGAGATCGTAGACAAAGTCCCTTAATTTTTTTACAATATTTAATACCCTCTCATCTTTGATTACACGGCAGGAATAAGGATAGGTCGCTCTTCCAATTCCGTGATGCAACATTTAACCTTCAAATTCCACCCACAAAAAAAAGCGTAAGGATACTAAGTGCCTACTCAATACATTCCTGCACACGGTCCCACCATTAATCAAACATTTTCCCATTTCTTTTCACATTTTTAATATCCAATTAGGTCAAATACTCGGATCCCAAGTGGGGGTCTGCAAAAAGCGAACACGACGACCAAACCCTTACAATTGGCTTCGCGTCATTAAGGCACTGTTACAAGGTCCTTAAAAACCCATTAAATTGTACCACAGATATCGCCACTCAAAACCTCATACATACAGTCCACACTCATTCCACACAGATAAAACCCTGTGAACTGCCGCCAGTAAATCACTAAATTTACACTCCCCCACTCTGCCGGGACCCAGATGCTGGGTGGTGGTGTGTCGAACTTTTTAGGATGCAGATACACCGGGTGAGATAAAGCAACTGGTTGGCCATCATTTCTAAACCGGTAGCTTTAGCAGCAGTCGTTCTGTCTAAAAAGACAATTAAAAGGGTCGGAATTCGATTAATTACTCGAACGTGTATGGCGCAAAAGGACCTTATTATGTTGTAACAACCCTTTTCAGGACCAGAGATGCCGAGAGAGTGTGAGGGCGCACCGTTAGAGATGGATGTTTTATTAGATTTGTTGAACAAGATTAGATTGCCGGCGTTGAGTAATAAAATTTCAGCACAAAAAAATAATTGAGGAAGGATATTTTGTAGCCTGTCGACAGGACCCGTACAGTAGAGAGGGAGAAAAAAAAGAGTGCTTGGAAAATCAGTTTTATAGTCAATAAAAATTAAAAGGACCTTGCTGAAGGGTGCGACAGAATGGAGCAGAGATAAAAGAATGAAAAATCTCTTTCCTTGCCGAAGGCTATCAAAGTCTCGCCGCTGCCACCGCCGCGCTTCTCTATAAGTACTGTCTCTCATCCTGGCAAACATATACATAGAAAGAGGTAAATGAACCTTAAATAGAACGAGAAATGAAGGCTGTGAAGTAGATGTATTTTTGTGTTTTTTTTTTTTCTCTTCTCCTTATTATTTATACTCACGCTGTCTTGAGGGGAATGATTCTACGGGTGATTGCAGAGATATCGATAAAACGGAAGAGGCTTCCTCTACTTACACCCACCATAACAGCAGACATTCTATGGCTGTGATACGATTTGGCAGGCACCAACTGCTGGCGCTTGAGGATGATGGCAGCAAAACAGTGAAGAATAAGAAAATGGGAAGAATAGCTGCTGATGTCCTTAAGGGTATACTCCTCCTAAAAGGGGGGAGAAGGATATTCTTTTTTTTTTTTTAATGATGCACGTTCAACAGGAGTAGTGGTGGAAGTTGAAGACGCCGCGGGAAGAATTGGTTTTCCTTTTTGTTTTCTCTTTGCCTGCATTGTTCCTGGAGGAACTAAGCTGTTCGCTCGTTCTGTTTTTTACACAAAAACACAATTATGCTACTCAATTTGGTAGTTGAAGGGATGTGTCTTGGAAATGGAAACATATGGTTATGATGGAGTTTTGCCACCATGGTTTGGATGGAGTTGCTCGATGGTTTTGAAGGGTCAATTATGCAAATTATTGTGGTTTGGGTAGAGAGTGAGTGAGATTTAAGCACTTGAGGCAGATGATTATCTGCGTAAAATGTGGAAATGGATTGAGGAACGAAAAGTTCTTAAGGGATACTTTCTACACAGAAGAAAGTTAGGGAGGCTGACTTCGGAGATTGGGACAGCAGATAAATTTCGTTGTGACGTTTTTGTGCCTATGCATTACTTTGTCCTCATGTTTGAAATTAAATACAATGTTGCTGTGAAGATAGAAATGGTCCCTAAACAGAACATCTTTGTACATGAAATCAACAAACACTTAGATGTATAGTATGTGCCTATGAATCTACATTGTATCCATTTATGATACAATATTCCTCTTCAAACTAGACTTGATAATGTGGGCGTGACTTTGTTCCTTAGGTTCGTATATTAGGTATTACGATATCCCCTAGAAAATCTGTAACTTCTCTCCTCTCTCCTCCTCTTTAAATCCGGTGGTCAATGAACTACTGACAATCCTGGAAGCCGAGGGTTGCACAGCGATAGCTTATGGAGATAGAAAGACACATAAACATTCTGAAAGGGGTTTTGCAAAATGAGGTAAATAAACTAACTAGATGAACGGTTTGTGTAAATCCCCGCAAGACTACACTAGTACGCTTCTCGAGGAAATAAAAAAATTCTCTCAATTAGTCTCATCTTAGAAACTAAGTGTTAAGAAAGTCACAGTTGCATTTATTTCCCGGACTACATCACCTCGTGTCCAAACTTTGGTAGGAGTCAATTTATTTCTACACTGCCGGCTCAAAAACCAACGACAGTGTTCTTCTCCGTTCGTCTCGTATCCAGATGGTTGAGCCGTTAATATTTCACCTGTGTTGTGTGACGGGGCATATTGACATTTCAGGGCTAAGGAAGATTAACTCGCCAGATTAGGAACAATTCTTCAAATTTCCCCGAACAAGAGCAACTTGGGGATATCAATCGCTACTCAGGGATACTTAGGGATACAAATTAAAACTTAAAATAGATGCTTTCGAGAACACAAATCTAAAGTGGACCAACAAGTGGACCAAAGCAGGATTTGAAACGCTCTCAGAATATG